>OV743718.1:31919095-33188661 GCA_928272305.1 Volucella inflata | reverse complement strand
CTATCCGGCAAATCATTCACATTATTTTTAACTTGGGAATAACGGTGCACCCACTTGCTAACAAATGCTTTTGACTTTTTCATGTATTTAGCATGTATTTTTTTATCTGCTAATACAAATGCCACTTCCAAACCGGTTTTCATAAACGAGTTTTGCCGTATACGATCTTATCAAACGGACTGTATATTCCATCTTCTGAAGCTTTATTGTATTTTAAGTGGATACAAGTTCTTTTGGCAGAACATTTCGAGTGCAAAGGGATAGAAATCACAGCAAGAACTTCAATAGTCTGACGAATATTGAGCGTATTAAATATTTACATGCGCTTTTGTGATTTATACTTACTTCGTCGTATTTTTATCAGTGATGCTATACTTTAAACCTACATTTGTTAATTGATTTCACTCATTCTTTGAATCAAAAAGTAAAAAAATTAACGGCCTAGTTAGCATTCAAGACATAATAAGGAGCAACAATAAGTTCTGCTTACGAAGATTTTGCAGGCCGCGGTCTTAGGTAATAACTTTTGTAGGCATTTATCTTCCCAATGAAGGTGTATTGTAGTAGGTATTCTTTATATATATATCTGAAATTTCAAAATACTCAGAGAAGTGCTACAATAGAGCCAATAACAGGCTAACTTTTCATATTTAAATAAATTGACATCGCGGCGTCAAGGTCATATAATGTCGCCGATAACGATTTCAAGAAATCGGCTCTTACTATAGATAAACATAAAATAAATACGAGTATACAATATTGTGTATACATATTATTATGTATTTATGTATTAACGTGCGGGCACAAATAAAGAAACGATAAGATAATTAGACCAATACGATCATCTACGGTATTTTGAAAAGTTATATTTTCAATTTCACAAAATTTATGGATATATTCGAGTGATTTTATAGTTGGTAAGTTAAGGACTTCGGATAATTTCTGCTTAGTATGTCCGGTGAATATATCGATATTATATCAATGCAAAAGTTCATATTTGCTATATGACGCAACTATTATATGTTCTATGAATTTGTTGTGTACCAAGTTAGATACCGTTGGTTTAGATCAAATTGTGTATCAAGGAAAATTCTAAAATGGGGAACGAAAAGTTACACTTTCGCAAGGAGTTAGTGTTGAAACTCCAATAAAAAATGTATTCGAATTGAGCTTGTGCTCAAAGGACCGTCAAGAAATAGTTTTGTAGATTTTAGAAAGGTGATATGAGCTTGAAGGAACAACTACATTCTGGACGGCCTTCATAGCTTCAAAACGACATTGTGCGAGCCCTAGAGAAAAATAACGCAAAGATTTTGAATGAAGAGAGCATTTCGATATTTAAAGAATCTTGGATTCACTTTCAAGCTCGACAAGAAAGTACGGAATTGTTTGAATGAAACAAATTAGCTGGACAGTGGCTGCGTGGCCATATCTCTCCCGTGAAAACAAACCTTTTTTTGATCGAGTCATAGAGCTGAGGAGAAATGGGTTCCTTTTCATAACGTGCAACGAAAAAAGACACGTGGCAATAGCCGGCTTGCATCTAATGACGGTACTGTTATCTGTTAAGTGGGATTTCAAGATAATAATATTTTTCCTTCATCTTTCACCTGCCTAAACAACCATGGCGACTATGTACTGTTAGCAACTCTGTAGGCTAAATGAAAAAGTTTAAAAAAATTGTCCGGTTTTGGATAATCGAAAATAGGGCAAAAACTGGAGGGGTTGAGAGTGTATTAGTGAAAATAAGACACGTATACGTTGTGTGTCTGCTTGAAGCAAAATCAAAATGTTTGGATTTTTCGTCAATCAGGTAGACATGCTTGATACATATATTGTATATGCGTAATGCTCATTTTCGCCTGGACAGCGGCGAGACAACATCGCAGGCAGACAGCGAAAGTTTTTTAAAGGGTTTCATATGTTCGAAAATGGAGGATATAAATTTCATTTTGGAATTTCTAGAAGTTTATCGTACTACCGTACTTAAAAATTTGTATAATTTTGAGTGTTATCATTCCAAGAAGTTGATCATATGCCTACCTACCTACGTCCATGCGGATGAAATTTACAAAATCAATAGGTGAACTTAATTTTAGCTCATTCAGGAGATTTTCGTGGGAAAAATGGTTTCATTTTTTCATCCATTCTTTCATCCACACCCGTTTCTTTCGAATCTTTTTACTTTTCTTCTTAAAAGCTAGCGCTAGTCCCAAAGCGATGCAGCAATCGTTCGTGTCACTCATATTTTCTTTTTATATTGTAAAAAAAACCTACTTTTGTTGAAATCGCATAAGAAATCGCACGTCCTCTCACCTCAAAATTGAAGTAAAAATGAATGATTGAAAACCCATGCTTAAAGTGAGAAACCGTTTAGCACCCACAAAAGGTTTGAATGGAAAGAAATTTGGTTCATCCGAAGCTGTCGTTTTAAATGAAAACGAAATCTACAAACTTGTGAAACGTTGAAACATAATTTTATAAAATAGCGGAGAATATATAATTGACTAATCAATTGTTTTTATTTAAAGTCTAATCGCTAGTGTTTCACTTTCAAATCAGGCACGAACTTATAATAATCCAATGTTAGCTTGGGAACTGTGATCGTCTCTTCACAATTTTGCTCTTATTTTGGTGAATTCCTGTTACAGAGATGCATAGATGTTAAAAACATTTTCCTACCTTGATTCTCAGCAATCTTTTCCTAGCATCTCTAGTGAGATACATGTTTAAAAGATGCGATGCATTATAAGGATAGCTTAGGAGGACTTCCACACTTCAGCTGTCTGCGTGTTCTGTATTACTCCAAAGATTCTCCTTGTGGGTTGAAAAGAGTTATGATATGTTATGGCAAAGAGTATTTATGAGTTCTTTGATTGCTGTATATATCAATTCATTTCCCTGAATTCTGATGTATTCGAATGCTCATGCTGAAGTCAGGTTGATGTTGTCGAAGTTGAGACTGCTTCTGGTGTATTTTAAAGAAGGAAACTTGTTCGGTGTACTACGTATACCAATTAAAATACCACGCTTGAATTGTATAATTCCATTTTTTCGATAGTTGTAAGATTAATAAAAAAATGTTAGTTCCGGAAGAAGTCCTTGTTGGATAATTTCCGTTTCTGCTGGTTTTCGTAAGATCAATCAATATGCACGAAGAAATGTCCTAACACAATAATAATGATGTACCTATAAATATCTTTCCCCGTTCGAATTATTTACTTGTGTAAAGTTTAATTTTTTTTCTGTGTTTTGTTTTTCTTATAGATTTCCAAACTTGTGTTGATCTTAATTGCATGTAATGGACACATAATTGTTCGGCATAAATAATGTAAGTGCAGTCTGCCTTATTAAATGAGCTTCTAACATTTATTTTAGTACTAGATATAATTCCACAATATTCCTTTCTATTTACTCATCTTCCGCTGGTTTAACTGACAATTGGTACTATTTTGTTAACTCAATTTGTGTGTTTAATCTGTGCTTCCAATCGAGTTCTAGAAAGCTTATATAATACATATATACAGATTCTGTTCAATTATTATTTTTACCATCCTATATCTTTAAAAGGACAATGCCTCACTTTACTCTTTTAAAACAAAGAAAGTACTCAAGGCGTCGGGTATAGTTGGGCTAAACGATATCGTTTGCGATTTCCATCTGGTCTGCTCTTTCACCATATCGAACTCCATCTAATATCTCTTAATAATCCAAGTTTCAGCATTTTCATGACATCTCAGGTACATTATATTCAAAGAGATAAAATCCTTGGATAAGGTTCAAAGTTCGTCATAAATGTAAATAAAAGAATATTGCGTATGCCTTGATCTACTTCTTTTCCTTTAAAAATGCTGGGTTTTCTGAAACAGTTTTGAATGGTTTGAGGCGTTATGAGCTACTTAGTTTATTTCACAATCTTTAAAATATTTAGCGACATGCTACCAACTTGCAGAGACTACTATACATTTTCTGTACTGTGCCGTAAGGGAGTGTGTACTCGTACATAAAGAAACACAATTAAAGACATGTAGCTATGTATTACACGAACCTTTCTCCAAATAATGGATTAGATTCGTTGTATTAGCTAAATATAGTATTTTATTTTAACGCTGTCTGGCTTGAAATGTAACTTTTTTCATAGTAGTTCTTTGATAATTTCTCACCAAGAAGCACTTGTCATCCAGCCCTTTTTGTTAAATTTATATGCGACTGAATTTTTTATTGACAAAACGTACTGACTGTTTGTACATATTCCCTAATCGAATATATCTTTGACCATAACATTACACATGAAGAGTAATGTTACTCTGTCCTTCCTTATTTTCTATGCTCTCCTTATTTGGCTATTTACGATTATAACGAAGGTACCTACCAGCTTTGAAAAAAACATTTCATTCTCATCTGCGTTTTTTTTTTAACGCTTTGAATTTTCAATCTCTTTCGATTTATGTTTTTGTATTTATACTTTTCTTCTTTAATAACTTTTTCTTATTTTTGTTATTTTTGACAAGCTGCTTGTTGCGATTCGACATGCACTAATTTCTTTACACTAATTCGTTTTGCTGATTGTGGCCTCTTCCTGGAAGAGTGCAAACTGATAACTGAACTGAATTGTTCAATGAATGCCAAACTGACACAAAAAAATACGTTCATGTTACGTACCATTTTTAACGGTGCTGTTTACGTTTTATACATATATTACATTGTACATTTGAATAGTTTTTAATGAGTTTAAAAAAGTTTTTTATGTCTATCCATATTTAAATGGAAAATGGTGCTAAGAAAAATGTTTTCTTTATCAGCGTTTTTTTTATATCTAAACATGTTTCTAATGACTGTAAACTACTGTCTTTAGGTGTACACGAAAGTAGACGTATTGTTTATATTTTTCACTAACGAGAGCTAATTCAGTGGCTTTAGGAGTTGTATTTTTAGACATATTGATTTCGTCTTATCAATCTTGTTTTCAATAATGCTTCATTCATAAGTGATCTTTGGAGTTCTTTTTACTGCTATTTATACCGGACTTTCATGGTTTTTTATAATTCCGATTTATTTCATGATTAATTTTTTTAGTACCTTTTCAATGAAAAGGAAAAATAAATGTAAACATCATCAACTTTTCTATGCAAATTAACTAGCTTCAAGCCAAGTTTAAGATTCTTTTAACAAAACTATATATATTTTATATGATAAATAACTATCTTGTATCAAATCTCTTCAGTGTATTTAACTTATGAAACATAAAGGGGCACAAAAATTGCCGCAGCTTCTGACAGAGTAATCGTAATGAATCTTTAGAACGACAGTCTAACCTGGACAGTCTCAACTTAGAATCCATTATATTGTATAATTGTTGACGGCCAATCGCCCACTAAAGTTAGTGTTTTGATTTTTGTTCTTATAATTTTTTCTTTTTAGAAATTCACAGAGAATGGAAAAAAAACCTCAATAAGAGGTGAAGGGAGGATAACCAGGCAGTTTTTATTAAAAACTTCACAACTTATGTTTGAGTAGTGCTAGCAAATCATGTGCTAAAGAGCCAATTCATTGGGGAAAGTGATTAATCTAAAAGGATCTTTGAATGCTTGTTTCCAGATAGATTTAGAAATTTTACTATATAATGTAATTGATTCGATCACTTTTAGTCAAACAATCTTTGAAATTAATATCTATCGTGTTATCTAATCATATCTTAGCTGGATTTTCGTGATAGAATCCTTTGAATCCAGCAGCTTCGAATTCTTCAACTCCAAGGATGTTTTCTTTTCCCATTTCGCGGCAACTACTTATGTCAAAGATGTACAAAAAAAAGTGTGGGACATCTGTTGTTTTATTTTTAAAACGCTTTAAAAAAAAACTGTTTAAAGATTGTTGTTTTAGTCAAAAGAACAAACCTTCCTTAATAATTGAATATTATTCTCTTCAAATGGCTGCCTCAACTGGTTTGGCAGTATATCATCCTTTAACCGAATTCGTCAATATTTCGCGAATAGCTTGGCCAATATTATTCTTGAATACCTGAATCGCCCTCGGACTGTTTGCATAGGTTCGATCTTTGATGGCATGCACAAAAACAGAATCTAACGGCAGCCCCCTGGTGGCCAAGCAACATCACCAAAACGACTGGTTAATGATTATTGAATTTAGTGTGCAATAAATTGATTGTTGGACAGCTTATGTGGCAAGAAGCCCCATCTCGGTGGAACCATAGTTCGCCTGAGTTCAAATCAGCAATAGCCATAAAAGACACGATGCTTCGATTTCTCAATGACTACGTGTAGATTATCTGAGCCCCAAATGTGGCAATTTTTTGTGCTAACGCCACCCCAGAGATGGAAATGCGCCTTATTTGAAAAGATAATTGTTAATTTTGATCTGAAGCCCGACTACAGCAGCGAGAAAAATCCGAGAGTCTAACGAACTTTCTTCACAAACTTGAGTACACTTGATGGAATTGGTGCATTATTTTGACAATTTTACGGGCATATAAGGGATTCCAGTGTCAAAATAACATATGATTCAAAAGAAGCAAATAGATGGCACACCCTCAATATTCAGTCAACTATAATATTATAATATTTTTCTGCTTTTCAGCTGGAGTTATATATGATCTTATGTAGGTGAGATTTAAAATATGTAAACCAACAACGCTTTTATATATCCTCAAATATTGACATAGCATTTAATCATTTAATCTATAGTGAAAAAATGCTGCTTGGTAATATACATATTTTTCTGTCGTAGAAAATATGGCAGTTATCTGCCACAAAAGTAGGGAATTTATAATAACAAATTTTAAAGGGTACAATATGGGCTCAAAGCTCCGTGAAGTATTCGATTAAAAAAAGGTTGCTTATATACTATGATTTATAGCTCACACAGAAATTCTTCTCAGCAAACTTCGCCTAAAGTTTGTGTTTCTAGTTCGCACATTAGTAAGACACCAGTCTGAAACAAAAATGTAAAATCGAACATCTGTCATCGGAATTCTTCGGCAAAAAAAATGTCTAAAGCTTTATTAATACGTTTTGTCTACATGCATGTCGAGTTTGTTTTTCGTTATTTGTTATTTATTTTGATGTCAAGTAAACATGATTTGATTTGTTGTCCAATTTGAATGATTAAAAGTATGAAAAATGGCTCTTGGGATGGCCAACGGTAGGTATCTATTAGAAAAAAGTTTAGTTTGCGGTTTGTAGTTTTTGTGTGATTTTGATTAAGTGCAAGAAGGTACGACTGGCACATCAAGGACGACAATGATTGTTTAGCAATTTTGTGTTTGTTTTTTCTTTTTGAATTTTAGAAAATACCACCTAACTCGTAGATAAGTGCTTTTTGAATAAATTTAGTTTTTTTATGAGTTTTGGTCATCATTTTTGCATGTCAATATTAGCGAACCGGAAAAGGCGAAGCAGGTCGAGGCGGATTTCTTGTGGTAAATCAAACAATATCGGCATTATTTGATAATAATAAAGTTAAAAAGAATTGACTGCTATCTCTCACAATAATGTGCCTGAAGTAACTTGTTTATAATTTGTGAAGATAACGAGAGATTTTGAGAATAGGAATTCTCTGATTTATTCAATTTTCAAAATTAGTTTTGTAAATTCTTATTTTATCAGGTATTCCATCGAAATACTCGTACATGTACTTGTACAAGTGAGTTGTCTGTAAGATCTAAAATAAAATATGTACATATCTCAAAATATTTAAATATGCCAGGATCATTCTTCACTCCTTGTAATATACCACGTGCAAGGTATTTTTTTCATCTACCTACCTCTCTGCAACGACGCTTCTTAGTTTGAAAGAATTGTTCACGCGACACCTGGAATTATTTTGGATCAGCTCCTGATGACGAAAATTTTCTGATAATTTTGTGTTTAAATTAGTATATTGTCGAACACCCCGACTATTGTGTAAGACGTTCAGTTTTCTACAAGAACGTTTTTTTTAAATTTTAACTCACCTACTCACGCACGATATTTTTTAATTTTTAACTTACATATACAATACCCAAAATAAATGTAGAATGCTGTTTAAAAGCTTTATTGCTTAAAGATAGATTACAACTGATTTGAGATTTAGCTCTTTGAGTTTTGGGGCCATGTAAAAGAACTTTGCCTACGAATTGTACTTGTTACCCAACAAAATTTCATAGCTGTGATCAGTTCTGTTTTATGCGATGTTTGTTGGGTTTAATGAGATTTCAGTTGTACGATCCACTACTAATTTTACTATTAGATTAGATAAGATTGGTAGGGGAGGTGGTATAGTATATCCCAGATTACTCATCTCTGATGCCAGAGTTTGTAAGAAAAGCGGCTAAGTCTTTAAAATTTACATAGGTAATGCTGATGCGCTTTGATTAAACCATTGCAGTCACATAATATGTTTTTTGTTGATAGCCCACAGATTGGTCTTGGCAACATGAATTGAGATGCGGATCCTTTTCTGGCTAGATCATCTGCTTTTTCATTGCCTTCATATCCACTATGTCCTGGCACCCATTTCAGATAGACTTTTTTTGTTGTGCTCAGTAGTAGTAGGAGTTGAAGGCAATCCCAGACCTGTTTTGATTTAATTTCAAATGCATTAATTGCAAGTAGGGTTGCTTTGCTATCAGAGAGAATGTAAATGTTTTTGTTTTTTTTTTTTTTAATTCTGTTTATATTCTTCCGGATGTAGAGCGTGCATGGAATACAATGCTGCTAATATCCATACTGGCATGTATCGGATGCGAGGATCGTATACTACGGTTCCAACTCCTTCATTTGTTTTAGATCCATCTATGTACCATGCATGTGAATCCTCAACAAATGTTGGTTTTTTCAAATCCCAGTTAAGACGTTCTGGAAATGTAACCTTGAAGTTGAGTCGGTAGTTATAGTGTGGTAAACATAAGTCTATTAATTATATTCCAGTTCGTTCGTTTTAACTGAATTCATGTAGCATTGCAGGATTTACTATTTTGGAGTTTTTTGTATCTTCTGTGATGAGCATGTAGGCATTTACCATTGGTTCTTTCATGAGTTCTAGATGAAGTGGTGGGGTGTTTAGGATAACCTCCAGCGCAGCTGTTGGCGCAGACACAGGCTAGTCTCTCTATCCTGTGATGAACTCTGCGTTGCTTTCTGGCACCAAACGGCATATGTGATGATATTTCTCATTATTGCCTTATATATTCACAATGTCATTTTGGGGTTGAGTCCCCAATTTTTTCCGACCAGACTTCTGCTGGTCCATAGTGAGGTCCTGGTCTTTTCAATAATCTTAGAAAGATGAGTCTTCCACGTAAGTTTTTCGATCCGAGATTGTGTCTTCGAATTCACCTCTGATTAGGATAGCAATGTCATTTGTATGTCCTTGGACATAGAAACCATCAGTAATGAGAATAATCAGTAGTTCAGGGGTGATAGTACTCTTCCCTGGGGGCATCCTTTCGTAGATATCACACTGAGTGTATTGCTGCCTAATGAGGTAATTTAGCTATACTATTGGAGTGATTAAAATGGTCTGGAGTTATAAATCACAGTTATTCGCTCTTGATAATCATACAATGCATTAAAACAAAAGTTATCTTTGGTACACTTTAACATGCCTCTTGTCTACTTTCTTAATACAAAGATCTCTAAGCCGAAGTCCTGGCCAAAGTTTCGAAATAATTTTAAATAGAGAGGCACATTAACAAGAGCCTGAACTTGTGAAAGAACTGCATGCGTCCCCAAACAAAACATTTGTGAATTCCTCCAGCCATTCCTGAAAGTCTTGAACATTTTGGTTTTCTTTTCGAAAAGAGTCAAGTTTGACGTCTTGAATAGCATCATGATTTTGACATGCATTATCGACTTTCCCTTTATTTATCTCTGGACTGACAGCAATTGCTTCTCCTCTACATTAGGTACTTTTCAAATGACAGATGTATATCGAGAGTGCAGTGCCGGCCATATTCATTTTTGTATCAACGAATAGCTGCTTAGATTGATGCAAGCTTTGATAGCCTTGCTTTTAGTTGGGGTTTTACCAGGTCTTTCCGACCCAACAAAATAGGAAAAATTTCCCCAAATTTGCCCATCATGGCTGAAGAATAGAAATCCTCAATTTCCCAAAAAATAATCTCCTATGAACGCCTCATTTCTGCAACAAAAGGGAGTTAGAACATCATCGGATGCTTATGGATTTGTCTTGCCACCCGGAAACAATGTCGTATTGTTATTTAGCAACGCAGCTGAAAGTGCGCGTGTTTCCGACAAATATTGTTAAATCATCAATATGGTAGAACATAAATTTTTGAAAACCTTTCAGTTATTATGTATTTACCGGAAGATTTCAAAGTAATGTTAAAAGGGTAACCATAGAAAATTAAAACGCATCCACAGGGGCTGTGATCACAAAAAAAGCTACTAGATCTAACAGACTCCGTCTACAACTTACGTTTAACGGTAATATCATAACCGTGGTGGCGAGTTTCAATAACAACGTAAGGTTCGACAACACGTCGTTTCAAATATTTGATGGGTGCGATTGGATTACGAGATTTTTGCAATGTCAATTGCTCGCACAATATTTGTATTGGAGTAACAGCCTACGAACAACAAAATCAGCTAATTGTCATCTGATAGGCAAAGAACATCGAACTAAATTTAGAACATTATGATTAACAGATGGTTAAAAAGTCCGTCTATTTTCAGGATTTCAAGTGGTACTAACTAACACATTACCAAAACCTACTTAGGTCAGAATAAACGCGTTCCATTCCGTCATTGGCTGCTGTTTGGACATTCAATATTAAAAGGCATACTATACACTGAAGTGTATGACATGAACAATAAAACAAAAAAGAAGATAGGAGCGAGAATATGATGTTGTACTAATGGGTGATCAGATCAGAATGATAGGAAATTTTTTTTAAAATAAAACAACCACTGTGTGAGATATATAATTTATTTTCACTTTATTTTAAAGCTACGTTCATGCCATTTTGTATAGAATAGCACAGCATTTAAAGGTCCATGTCAGCTTCGCTGGCAGTGCTTCAAGCTGTCGGTTCAATTTTTGATGACTCGGTCCAATATGTGAGGCGTTATTCCGCCAACAGCGTGTCGAATGTTAACCTCAATCTGGTTCAAAGTGGTTGGCCCTCTTAGCGCAGACTTAGGACTTGACGTAGCCCTACAGAAAATAATCGATTGGTGTCAAATCGAATAATCACGGCGGCGAATTGATGAACGCTCGCCGTCAGATGACCAGATCTTCACAAATTTCTTCTTCACAACTTCGAGCGTTGCGTCGCTTATATGGCATGTAACGCAATCTTGATGGAACAGCTATGATATATCGATGTTGACGAGCTATGATCACAGAAAGTCGGTCAACATCGGTTCATACCTGATACCATTGGAGGAAACGGTGTCTACTTCCTCATTTCGAAAGAAATAAGGTCCGATGATGTCGCCATGCCATAAACTGCACCAAACAGTCAATCTTTAGGGATGCATTGATGCTCAATCAAATACTTGTGGAGTGTGTTCGCACCAATAACAGAAATTTTGCATGTTGACATAGCCGCTGAGCCAGAAATGGGGCTCGTCCGAGAAGATAATTTTTTGGCTAATATCCAGATCTACCGCCAACATTTCCAGTGCCCAATCTGCAAACTCACGGCATTGTATACAGTCGTCCGGAAAATAAGCCTGGTTGACTCTCTGGTGATGCCCAATTCAGCTGATCGGCGCAGAGTAGACATTTTTGGGTCTTCTTCAAAACTGGCTATGTTTTTTTCATTTCCCACCAATTTCTGTCTGATTAGTCGCTTAGGATCACGATGCCATGAATTTCCTGCACACTGAAGGCATGATAACGACCGCCCTCATGACGAAATTCAATTTTCGTATTTAAAACTGAGCCAGAATTTCGGAAATATATTTTTTAATAATTTCCGCAAGTTCGGCAAGCCTATAGTGATGTATGATGAAATAGTAAACCTTACCGAATATTTTGACATCTGGATTTCATCGGTGACTTTGACAACTGCTGAAACATAACAATTGGAAAACTTTCATTGCTACCTGGTCACCTTTTATTACGAAAGAGCTTCATGGAAAACAGGAGAAAACGATGTGCAGCGAAAAATCTAGACAGTCATTTTAAATAAGAATAGGGTAAGGTCCTGAAGAAAGCACTTAAAATAATGCAATAGGAATTGAGCCAACATTTTCAGAATTGTTTGTCTGTATTTCTTGTTTGAATTGCTTTCGGTAAAAATGTCGACGATGTGAGTCATAAGATCTTTAACAGTGACATGCAAAGGGTAGTTACATGTAAATCATATTTAGTATAGGTATAGTTTAGTTTTAGTTTAATTTATAATTTTCTCACATATTGCAAAATGTACATGTATAGATAAACGAAATTTTATTTTTCATACAAATTGTGAAGCTCTGCAAAGCTCTTAAATTAGTAATTAAGTAAATTATCATCGCAATATTTACCAGAAATTTATCTCTAAAGATAGTTATAACATACAATAGTATGGAAGACTTTTCCGCACCCTGTTCTAAACTATTTTCAATATCAACAACTTGAATTAATGTTGAAATATCTTTTCTCATAACACAGAGGTTAGCCATATTGAGTAGATGATTTGGCATGCCAAACACGGACAATTTACTTCTTCCATTGTAAACATTCAACATCGAAATCCTTCTCACGCCAAGCACCCGTGTCTTGTGTATTTTTTCAGCGTCTTCAACTGAGAAAGGATTTGCTTCTAACGATAATAGATACATATAAATGAATACCATTCTGAGTTCAAACTACTGTATAAGATTAAAAAGATACAGGAATTCTATGTTCTTATAAACTTAAGAGACCGTTAAGCATCACTTACTGATTAGAAGAGCATGCTTGCATGGTGCGTAAGTATTCTGGTGGTCCAATATCTTCACATGCGTAACTCTAGATAATAGGGATAAATGCTTTCTGTTGTGTATAAGAACAGATTTTGAGCAATTGAAAAATTACAGTCAAAAGAAAGTATAATGTCCCGCAGACATAAGCACTGTAATTTGCATAAAAGTCTAAAGCAAAAATCTCTAATTGATTAATGCACTAACAATATTGTTTAAGATTCAGCGCATTGAAATAGAACTAAATGGCCTCTTGGTATTCCGTAAGTTCACTAACGAGATTGAATCTAAGGATAAGTAATTTATGTGAAAACTTACAAATGTTTAGTTATTACCACTGCAGCGCATTGATATAAAGTCACGAACCAAGCTACTCTTCCCTTCAAGCATTGGCTAAACTACAATATGGGGTCAGCTCTTATACCGCCTTTCCCATATTGTATCCCCATTATCATCTAGAATGCCTGAACTATAGAAAAGTTTCATATACGGGTATTAAATTATTCTACAAACCATATTGAAAGGGATGCAAAGCGTAAACGAGAAGAGAAGAATGAAACCCAATAAAACAACAGAACTACTCGTATTGTGCGCTAAGTTTCTAAATTTATTTAACTTATCTCTAAATGCTCTCGTTACAGTATTCAGTATAAATGTAGAAAAAGTGATTTCGCTAGACCATTGTCATGGTACTTAGCAGTTACCGGGAACCTCGACACTGGCATTCGGATGCATTAAGCTCAAATCATGGTTTGTCGCCGATGCCCAGTTCCGACGCGGCAAAATCTTGCCGAAGCTGAGATATTTCTGACGAAGTTTATCCTTTATTTCATCTTCGTTCATTATAGCACTGGCTTCTCGAAAATTCAGGAATATTCTCCCCTTCTCATCCGTCTTTATTGGTAGAATCTCAGTGCAGACGTTACGCGCTTTTAAAAGAAACCCCTCTTCTACGTCCAAGCGTGAGTCAACAGACTGGCTTCGACTCGGCTTGTTTGTATTTCGTTTCTTATTTCTAAGGCAAAACGGATCACGATCACTAGCTTTAACGTACTGCACCACTGGTCGATTGACTCCCCACTTAGGTCGATCATCCATTTTATCCTTTCTTTTTTTGTCTTTTTCTTTGTCCTTGGCTTTTGCACGAAACGTAGTAGTAGTGGTTGTTGTTGTAGTAGTAGTTGTTTCGTGGTCTTTTTCTGAGCTCGTAGTACTGGCTACATGGCAAGGCTTGGTCTTTGTTTTTGATGTTTGGGTTGTTGTTGTTGTGGATACCTCCCTCTTCAAAAGAACTTTGTAAAAGTTGTCATGAAATAGACACAAGTCACAGTTCAAGGGAAGCTCTGTTTGGGTCTCCACATCCTTGACGACACTTTCAGGTTCGACATCCTGCGAATTGCAATTTATAAGAGGAATCAAAGCAATCTCCCGGCCTGAAGTTTCTGGCTGCACCATTATAGCCGCTGGCTGTGAATCTATTTCTAGGGAGTCTTCTGGTGAAATGTCAGTATCGTGTATATGCCTAATTGATGTCAAAGAGTGACACTTACCACACATATTGCACAGTCCGTCATCACCGAGACTGCTTTTACTTTCAGTTGATGTTCCAGAACGTTGAGTTGTGGCGTCTTCGCATGAAGTCTTGGCACTCACTAATTCCAGCATCTGGGGTGTCTTGAGTTGCTGCTGCATTATGTATGTGGCAATCTGAAGGTTGCCAATGACATTTTGCAAGCCAATCACATCGGTTGTTACTGGCAGTGGAATGAGAGTAGTTGGCTGAAGTACCACAGCAATACTGTCTTTGTCTTGATCGGCTTCCAAACGCTCCACTCTTCTAGCTGATGGCTTCTTTACATTTTTGCGTAAATTTATTGGAGTTCCAATTAGGACTTTTTCTTCTTCTTCGTTGGGGTTTTTTGCAATTTCCCCTTCGCCTCTTATGGGTTTTACTGTATCCTTAAACTCAGTTGTTGTTATTGCGACTGGAGCTGGAGTAGCAATATGAGCTTTTGTGTTCGTCAGTGGTGGAGGAATATCACGAGTTGGCTCTTCAGTTTTACCCAGCAAATGATGATGATCAATGGCATCCTCATATTCATCAACTGGAAGCACTTGCAATATTTCTGGTTCACGATTTTGCACATAGTGTTTGTGCTGCTCCATCATGTTGACCTTCTTAGATGGTGAATGCTGCACCATCACATCACTTCCACTCATCGCTGAGTCATTCCCTAAGGTTTTTGTTCCACTGCTATGGCTTGGACTGGTGTTGGCGAAGCTGCTGCTACTGCTGCCATTATTGGCATTTTCAAGTGGTGGAATCTTGTTCCGTCGTTTGCGTTGCTTTTCCAATCTAGCAGCAATTTCTGCTTTTGAAATTGCATCTAACATTACTTGTTGTTTCTTCTTTTGAGCCTCTTCCTTTTCGATTTGCAATAGTCTCTCATGCTCGAGACGTTCCTTTTCTGCTTGACGCTGCCGCATTAGGCGATCCTCCTCGATGCGCTCTTCTTGTAAGTGGCGCTCCATTTCCCACTGACGAATACGTTCACGCTCCTGCAACTGTTGTTTGATGGCGTTGTGATATTCAACAGCTTTGCGACGTTTGTCCATACGTTCGGCCAACACAATGGGATCCAATGGAACATTCTGCCCTCGAATATGGGATTGGAGTGATTGGGTGTCATCTTCGCTGTCCTTCAAATCATGAAGGCCACGACTCAACCAACCTGGACCACTAGTCGTACTCCCACTGTCGCCCATGGTATATTTATAATTACCCCATTTGGCACGTTCTTCACGTGTCTTTGGGTAATATTCCACCGGGTCAGCTGGATACACTGGATACGTGTTCGACGTGGAGATATCGCGACTGGCATTCGAAGGACTCGTTGGCGGAATGTAGTAGCTGAAAGGCAAGGACACTCTTCAACATATTTTCTTTTAAAACAAACTTTGACTTACTTCGGGTGATAGGTTCCGTTTTCCTCTATATTGGTAGCGGCTAGGGCGTTATTCACGTTGTTGTTATTGTTATTTTCAGTTCTGGGCAAATATCCCTTACTACCATGGTAGCCATCAGCATTGTTTGGCTGTTGATAATAACCTCGTTTACTTTGCCTGCATCGGTTACTGCCTGTTTCGACCTCATTTCTGTTGCCATCATCGTCACCATCGTTGTTGTTGTACCATATATCTGGAGTATGGGTATTTTTCGGGGAATCGCTCAAGTATCCCGACGTATCCTCTTCCTGGCAACCTGGATTATTTACTCGACTTTGAATATTATTGTGGTTGTTACCACGACGCATTGATTGGGCATAGTCCCGATGCCGAATAGCAGGCAAACTTGGACTTCTAATGCGTTGCTGCTTGGTCTTTTGCAAGCCACTTACCGCGACTCCATTCGGATATCGACTTTGATGTTGAGTTGGAGGATATCGGTGCACAGTGTATGTAGCATCGCCATCGTTGAGCAAATCATAGCTATTGCCACGATGGATTAAATTGTTACTACCCACGGTATTCATTTGTCTTGCACTTCCATTAGACTCACTGAGATCTAGATTAGAGTAGTAAGTTCGTATCGAGGTACGTTCAAATCTATGTGATGATGATGAAGATTGATGATGATGCGAGGAAAACATTTCGTTCATTCGAGCAAGTTCCTCTGGCAAAAAAAAAAATGAAGAAAAAAAGTTACCATACTACAGTAAACGTATTGTTACTTATATCTCACCCTTTTCCTTAGCCCATTGTTGCCGCTTCAGTTCCAAAAGAGGCTGTGTTTTCACACCATTCATTATCTACTCACATTCGGAACAACTTTTAATTTATCCGTCCAATATTCGGAGAAAATTTTCCTACCTTCCACGAATCAAGTCTGCACAAAGTGAAAAAGTCAAGAACACTATTTGTCTAGAAATTGGAAATTCCGTCATATACCTTCACAGTTGCGGTATTTCGTGTACTCGTATATGCTGTTGTCTTTGTATTGGTAATGTCTGGTTGTCCTAGGTTACATGCGTGGTAAACAGTTTAGAGGCCTAATGTATTTTTTTTTTTTGTTTTGGGCGACAAGTAAAATCCTTGCAACCGAAAATTGGAAATGAATGGATGAAGGAACGTGCGCCATGCAAAGAACTAATTACGATTATGTGCTCTGGCATGAGATAGGAAGTAAGGGCTAACATGCAAGTTGGAAAGCACTCCTAGGTTAGCAATCTGAGCGACATAAAGACAGGACTTGTGTTTCGTAATTTCATTTTCTTGAAGGCTATAACATGATATTTACCATGGCGTGGAAATATAATTTATAGCCGGGCTTTTTTTTCATAAGTTGTAGAGAAAAAACTTGCTTCATGATGCGATATTTACATATTTTTATTTGCGTTCACTTGACCTCCTTATTAAAATCAAGAACCATTGCACATAAAGGAGGTTTGAGCAAAAAACTTTAATAAATAATCTTCTTCTGAAACAATAAGCTGAGCTATGAATATATAGTCCTAATGAAATGTTTTCCACTTCATGTTGCTGAGAGTACATCTAAATACGAGGGCGGGTCAATAAGTCTGTGACTTTTGGATTAAAACACAGATTTTTTGATAAAAAAATAATTTTATTTTTCAACGTAGTCTCCCTTGAGCTCTATACACTTTGTCCAACGCTTCTCCAATTTGTTTATCCCTTCCAAAAAAAATGATTTGTCGAGGTCCTCAAAATAGGCCTTTGTTTGCGAGATGACTTCATCATTGGAGTCAAATCTTTTTCCACCAAGCCATTTCTTCAGGTTTGGGAACAAGAAGTAGGCGCTCGGAGCCAAATCTGGAGAATAGGGTGGATGAGGGAGCAATTCATAGCCCAATTCATGGATTTTTGCCATGGCAACTGCACATGTGTGCACCCTTGCATTGTCTTGGTGGAAAAGACCTTTTTTCTTGGCCAAATGAGGTCGTTTTTTTTCAAATCGTCATTGAATCAGTCCAATAAGTTGGCATAATATTCCCCATTGATTGTTCTTCCCTTTTGAAAATAGTCATTGTGGATTATCCCGCGTGCATCCCAAAAAACAGTCGCCATAACTTTATTGGCTGACAAACCCACCTTGGCCTTCTTTGGCGCCGATTCACCCTTAGAAACCCACTGTTTTGACTGTTGTTTGTTCTCTGGTGTGTTGTGATGGATCCATGTTTCGTCCACGGTTACAAAACGGCGCAAAAACTCCTCCATATTGCGATTAAACAACGCCAAACCTTCCTGTGAAGTTGTTACACGATTGCGTTTGTGGTCGACTGTGAGCAAACGCGGCACCCATCTTGCGGAAAGCTTTCTCATGCCCAAGTGATCATTCAAAATTGAAACCACTGAGCCATGCGAGATCCCTACGGCTTCCACAATCTCTCGCACTTTCAATCTTCGGTCGGCCAACACCATATCGTGAATTTTTTCGATTGTTTCGGGTGTAGAGACCTCAACTGGGCGTCCAGGACGTTCGGCATCTTCAGTGCTTGTACGGCCACAACGAAATTCAGTAAACCACTTTTTTACCATTGAAATCGATGGTGCAGAGTCCCCATAGTATTTATCAAGCTTAGCCTTGGTCTCGGTAATGGTTTTTTTTCGCAAGAAATAATGCTTAATAAGCACACGAAATTCACTTTTTTCCATTTTCTCCTCAAATTAGTGAGTAGTCTGATAAAAATAGCTGTCAAACACAAACTAACTTACGCAGCAAGTTTAAATTTTGACAGGAGTCAACTGACAGATGCCTGTTGACAGGAGCAGTGTTGCTGTTTCAGTAAGGAGGTCAGAAATTCAAAAAGTCACGGACTTATTGACCCGTCCTCGTATCTCTCTGAATGGCGGTCTTCTACAAGAGAAACTCTACAAAACACAAATAGTGGCATTACTTCGCATTTGTTGATTTAAGCAAACTGAAAGGTGGTGCTTTTGAAACTGGCTGACTTATATCTTGTGGTCGACTACCATGGAAAAGGAATTATACTTAAGACACAATTAAAGTTTTTTTTTTAAACAGAGTACTAATTTCAGTCATTTATATTTGCCAAACTAGTTATCAGATTGCCAACCGTCAGTGTCATTTTTATTCAGTAGTTTTTGCAATTTTATCGTGATGACATACGCGCTTCAGCAACGTTACATCATATTACACCCAACCGCTGAGACCGCTATTCGCCGTACTGTTGAAATTTTTCACAAAATCTTCTTTGGGAGATCCATTGGCAACGAGATGTATATAAAGAGTACGCGTTGAACAAAATATTGTATCCCTTCAAGGGAGTAAAAAATGGAATGGACGATTTTACGCAAATAACAGTCAGTACATCATGGTTTGAAAACGTTTAAAACCCAGCCCGTGTAAGAATTAAAGCCGAATGTTTGCCATTTGTTGACCATTTGGATCGGCTATCGGACCATTTTTCTTTTAAAAATGAAGCTAGTAAGTGGATTACGCCAAAGGATATACGCTATGGAGACAGGATTAATGACATTTTCGTTCTCCGATTGATTGAAATAAATGTGGAAGATGTGTGGTTCCAGCAAAATGGCGCTACCTGCTATACAACAAATGAAGCAATCGACATTGGGTGAAAGCAGAATTTCACGTAAAGGACCTATAAATTGGTTTCAAAGATTTTGTCATCTAACGTAAAGTTTCTAGTGTGCGCATCATTATTCGTGTAATTAAGGACGTATGGCCGCTAATGATTGAAAAAGTGCTCCAAAACATTGTCTCTCGGATGAAGTTTATATCTCAGATCTAGCCGCGGTGGGTATATGCCCGAAGGTGTATTTCAAAATATATTACAGAACGTGTTCCCTCGAGTGAAGACAAAAAATGGGTAATTAAAGGAAGTTCATGTATTGTGTCATAATTAAAGTAAGTAAGACTATGAAAAGCTTCACACGGACTGAAGAAAATCTGAAAATAGACTTGGTGTACAAATATTGGGACTAGAACAAAGAAATAGAACAAGCTGAAAATGAGACATGCAGTAATCCCTATTTATTACAAAGAATGTAGCAATGCCCTTCTAGTAAGCAATAACAGTATGACATTTAATTGTTCATAGATGTTTATTGGGTACAGACAATAAATAACTATCTTGTATCTTGTAAAGCGTGTTCGTTATTTCGTTCATTTCATTTTAAAATATATACTGTTAAGCATAGCTTCTGCCCATCTGCCAATACTACTTCGAAAATGAGACCAAAGACATGTAGAATGTATGTTTGAAAATATATGACCGAAATCATCAACTTCTGAACTTGAAAATTGGGACTTCAAAAATCGTGCGATTTGATGTCTTGTTTATGCTATTAAACAAGCATTAATTGAAGTAAAGATAACTTATGATAATGAAAAATAATGGGAGAACATAGACATACATATTTATCACTAAAGACAGTTGACAGATTGACGAGAGATCTCGAATGTGTGAGGCTCAGATTTCAAAAATTTCTGGGTATACATACATACATATAATAATGACAGACGATATAAACTACAACGTATTTTGTCATCATCATATGACGTATGATGCATTCAGGATTTCGCAAAAGTTTCCTTCTTTTCACCAACAAAACTAACAATTAGATGAATGCATTTAAATACAATACAAAACACAAATATATTTACTATGAGTACACTAAGAGTTATATACGAGGGCGGGTCAATAAGTCCGTGACTTTTTGAATTTCTGACCTCTTTACTGAAACAGCAACACTGCTCCTGTCAACAGGCATCTGTCAGTTGACTCCTGTCAAAATTTAAACTTGCTGCGTCAGTTAGTTTGTGTTTGACAGCTATTTTTATCAGACTACTCACTAATTTGAGGAGAAAATGGAAAAAAGTGAGTTTCGTGTGCTTATTAAGCATTATTTCTTGCGAAAAAAAACCATTACCGAGACCAAGGCTAAGCTTAATAAATACTATGGGGACTCTGCACCATCGATTTCAATGGTAAAAAAGTGGTTTACTGAATTTCGTTGTGGCAAATTCACGATATGGTGTTGGCCGACCGAAGATTGAAAGTGCGAGAGATTGTGGAAGCCGTAGGGATCTCGCATGGCTCAGTGGTTTCAATTTTGAATGATCACTTGGGCATGAGAAAGCTTTCCGCAAGATGGGTGCCGCGTATGCTCACAGTCGACCACAAACGCAATCGTGTAACAACTTCACAGGAAGGTTTGGCGTTGTTTAATCGCAACATGGAGGAGTTTTTGTGCCGTTTTGTAACCGTGGACGAAACATGGATCCATCACAACACACCAGAGAACAAACAACAGTCAAAACAGTGGGTTTCTAAGGGTGAATCGGCGCCAAAGAAGGCCAATAAAGTTATGGCGACTGTTTTTGGGATGCACGCGGGATAATCCACATTGACTACCTTCAAAAGGGAAGAACAATCAATGGGGAATATTATGCCAACTTATTGGACCGATTCAATGACGATTTGAAAAAAAAACGACCTCATTTGGCCAAGAAAAAAGTTCTTTTCCACCATGACAATGCAAGGGTGCACACATGTGCAGTTGCCATGGAAAAAATCCATGAATTGGGCTATGAATTGCTCCCTCATCCACCCTATTCTCCAGATTTGGCTCCGAGCGACTACTTCTTGTTCCCAAACCTGAAGAAATGGCTTGGTGGAAAAAGATTTGACTCCAATGATGAAGTCATCTCGCAAACAAAGGCCTATTTTGAGGATCTCGACAAATCATTTTTTTTGGAAGGGATAAAAAAATTGGAGAAGCGTTGGACAAAGTGTATAGAGCTCAAGGGAGACTACGTTGAAAAATAAAATTATTTTTTTATCAAAAAATCTGTGTTTTAATCCAAAAGTCACGGACTTATTGACCCGCCCTCGTATATTAAGAGTTCTTGTGGAATTAAAAATTAACATCCCAGTCTAGTCTAGCCGATAGTCAAAATCGATGAAATTTTGACCATGAGTGCGGCGATTGGAAACTATTGTATAAAGCGAAACATTGGTCTAACTATTATTGACCATTTTTACGGATCGTCCATCGGCGTCTACTTGCCTCATATGGAACTCCAAATAATTAGCTTTTGCTGCTTACATTGCCTAATTTAAAAAAAAATAAGGCCTGTTGTCTGTCTTGTGGCATGACAGTACGTTTTTGTGGATGGTATAGTGTCCGAAGGGTAACTTGTGGATCGTTCTCACCCTAAATGTGATAATTTTGGTTATTGACCCAAAAATGGCCCTAATCGCTGAATAAAACTATACAATATGATTTCAGAACGTCTGGTGGTTTGGATTTTAAGGCACCGATGCAACCAATCTTTGACGAATGGCATTTTTCATTGGCTTTATTCTTTTCTTTATTGAGACACTTAAGAGATTGGTTAAAAATTTTTTAGTAAAATAATTCAAGTTGTAGACGTACTTAACCCAGCTTCCTGTTAGCTCTTGGGAACTGAAAAAATTAGGTATTCGTTATTCACTTGCCTCAACTGCGAAAAGAGTTTTTCGGCACACACTAGGCTCATTTCTGTTGTTGGCCTTATTTGATGATATATTAAATTTATGAAATCTGGCCAAAACTTGACAAACTTAACGTTCACATTTTATGTATTTAATTGACTAAGAGCTCGATAAATGTGTGTAATTGAAAACTTTACTGAAAATTACAATTTGCGGCTTAGTTAATTCTACTCAAAAAAGCTATCTCTATCAGTGAAATTTAAACAAAAATAAATCTACAAAAATTTATTTGTTTCTATTGATAAATTTATTTCAAAAATCAGAAGACAAAAACGATCAAAAAATAATATAGTATGTACATTTGAGAAGTAAGAAGTTCAACTCCTATCGATATACTCGTAAATATGCAATTCTATTCTAACAACGAAGGATACCAAGGAAATCAGTTTGTACGCCAAACCACTGCAACAAGTGTTGTTTCCACCTGCCTCGTGCTATGACAGTCTTTTTGCTTCATAGCAACAAAGGGCTTAATTCAGCGCATATCCTATTTGGCATTATTTGCCGACACTTCTAGGTTTGGTTCATTGAACTAAACATGTATCCGTATCCATACATACGCAGCGCTTCTCTTTGTGTAAATATATAACAGCTCGCAAACTGCTTCCTGTTATTGTAAGTGGACGCCGCCGTCGAGCAAAACTGCCACTGGTTCTACGAGTATTTTGTGGAAAATCGATTTAGCTTACATTTTTTATGTCAATCCAACCCTCGACAAAATGGAGTTATTTACTTGTTTTAGTTTGTTGGTACGCTTAGTTTAAATTAATTTATTTTCATATGCTAATTCTGACCAAATTAAATTCGAGTCAAGGGAATAGTAAACCATCAGAATATTTCAGTTGTTGTTATCCAATGCCATCAAGTAGGTGTTTGACACGACACTGGCAAAACAACTGGGACATACGTAATGTTGCAATTGGCGTTCTTTATGGTTTTATTGTTGGGGGTTGATGAAAGTAGTAAAGTTAGATTTTCAACTAACCTGTATAAATAATTTTTGGGAATTATTTCCTGATTAGGTCTTTATTCATGAGCAGAGGGTTGTTTTGTTGTGACATACATATTTGAAAGCGAAAGCGAAGAAACTATAAATTTCAGGGCTGACATGTGGTCCAGGGGTAAGGCGAATTCATAATTCTGGATACCTAAATTGAGAGACAAATGTTAGGCTAGGATCTGACGCGGTAACAACTCGATGTTCTCAACCCGTTTGTGTTTTAATTGGTTACTCGAAGTCGTCGGCCAATCGATAATAATCATGAACTAGTCTGGCAAATCACAACATACTTAAAAACTCAATGGATTTTGCTTTTGTGTAGGTCTTATATACTCAGTACATCGAAGCTTAGTGCGTTTTCCGTGATTTGAGCCTTGGTTTAAACTTAATAGAAGAAATACTCCTGGAGTCACAAACTACCATAAGCAAGGGGTATCGCTTTTGCCTATTTAGTTACTTTCCAAGAGCTCGACTAGGATGACAGTTCTTCCTAGTCAAGTATTGGAGAAATGCCGGAGGTTAAGAACATCGTGCATTACCTTTTGTCTTGTGTTAGCTCAATTGGAGTTTTGACATAAAGTGTTTCCAGTTGGTTTCTCTTGAATGCCTCTTCCGCAAGGTCGACATAACGATCCCATTAGGATTTTTGTATACCTACCTATATTATAATATGGACATCTCTCATAAATTGCAATCTCCTTATAGATTTACCTACTGAATAAGGTACTGTCAATTAGTTGCTAGTAATAACCAAAGGTTGGCTGGTATCAAAATATGTGGAAAGTTTCATTTTAATTCAATCACAATTTTCAATGGATTCAGGGAAATATGAGGGTTCAAGATTGAACTTATACAATTTCTGTTCATTTCATAGCTAAATTATTGATTCAAATTAGACAGATTAGGTGCTGTGGGTGTTTTTGACCTAATTATTGTAGATAACTTCTTGGTCTTTCATATATTGGATACACAGTGATGTGATACTCAATGTGTTATTTTCACAACAACTGTTTCTGTGTTGATGTTCAGCCGTACCTCTCTGCTTATGGCCCAAACCGTCGCCGTTATACAGTCAGCAGAAGTGGTCTTTTCATATTTTAGCAACGACTGCCATTTTTCTGCTAGGTTTCCGTCTTCGTCCTTTTAGGCTACCGTTATGACTTTGTACCCCTGGTATGTTCTTATTTCATAGAATTTTCGAACGTCATCCCTGCCGTACCATCTTTCCATTTCCTCGACCTCTTGCGTCCCTTGCTCTTAATTTCTTTTTTCTAAAAAGTCTATGATCTTAACATATTTTCTGCTCACGTAGGGCTCACGACCAGCTCTCGTCCTGCGATGCAGAGCAGCTTTGTATGCAACTTGTTTGGGTGCATGCGCCTCCCTTTATTCGTCATCGAACAAGAGTTTTTTTTCCCATATAAATACATGACTTGGGGTCCTAATAATCCATATAAAGGGCTAAACATTTATTATTGATGACAATATGTTTCTTACAAATATTTTTACTGTATGTTATCTTTTTTATGTACCTACCTACCTATAATGAGAACGGACTTGATTATCTTTTCAAACAGATGGTACTAAACGCCGACGATGTCGACGATAACTGAATTACGCATTATTCCCATTTATGTAAGTACCAGGTTACTCTAACTGCTCAATTATTCTGCAATTATCAGCGATAATTTTCGGAACGCATCCCGTAATGATCCACTTTTGCAATACTACAATCCTATGGCATTCTCAAAAGAATCTCATCGCTGCTAATTGCATTGCCATCTACGTCAAATAATTGCCTTGGACTGTTCCCTTTTTGAAGTATTTCGTTTTGTTTTCAATTACCCATATGGCCAGCCAAAAACAGGAAACAAAACAGACAACAACTGGCACTGGTGAAATTAAGATTTTCATAATTTTCTCAAAGGCTCGCTGAGAAACCGCAAGAAGTCATCCAAAAAACGATTCGATATCTCAATTTACCGCACACGATGATACCAAAGACCTACGGATATGTTGTGGTGGCGGTGGTCATAGCTACAGCTACCAACAGCATCGTACTCAGGGGGACCAAACCAGTCAAAGCCAAAAATAAAAAATAAAAAATTCGCAAGAGATCAAAAAGTAAGAACAGATCGGACAATAAGAATGCATTCATTCGATGGCTCGCCAGCAACTTTGCGAGCAGCACCCAACAGATAAAGACCGCAAAATAATTAATTACTGGGCGGACAATAGGCGTTCTTCACTTTGCCGCGACTTCCATTAAATTTGGGCTATGCCCTCTTGCTTGTTGATGGGCCATTTCATTTCAGTGGATTCGTTCCCATCCCAAAGGCCAGACAAAACTAACATTTTCAAATGATTTTCCTTTTTATGATTTTTATTTGTTTTCCAGTTGTTTCCTATATTTGTTTAAGAATTTGTTCACGGTATCGTTGCATGTTTACATCTGTGTGTTGTCAGGATCTACAACAACTGTTGAAAGGCTAATGACCACCATGGTGTTCATAAATATCGGATCAGGACTCTGTTAGCAGTAATTATTTTTTCTTCGTCTCGGTTCGCAATGAGAAAAAGGGAAACCCCAAGAAGTTGAGAAAACCACAAAAACGATCATCAGTTGCGGTTGATTGCTTGCTTTAAGGTGTCCTCGCTAAGTCCTTTTTTTTTTTTTGTTAAAACCAAACCGATTGATGCGTTAGTATTTTGATCTCTCACACTGTACAATTTTTTTCAATTTTCCGAACATCTGATACGACTTAATGACCTTTGTCTGAACGAAGGACAATGTACTTATACTCGTGCATAAACATGGGTATATACGTATATGTCAATACAAAATGTCCTACATCCTCAATGGAGGGCACACATTTGTTTAAGGTCATTAGGTATTTACATACCAGGATGCGTGTTCCATTTGCATGGAAAGTGCCACACTGGATGCCCCGCTTTGTCCTTATGGTTGTTGTTCTGGATTTTCCTTTCTGTTAAAGATTATCCTGTGCATAGGGTACATCTAATTCTCTGGTAATTACATGCGTGAGTAGAGTTCGAATTGACGTTTAAAATACTTTTCCGGGTTGGTAGTGTGCTTTTTGTTTGTAGCATAGCATGGATCGGAAATCGAAATAGCACACGTTCTTCGGATTAAGTCGTAGAAAATTCCCAAAAAATAACAAAAAGTGAAGAGGTTTTAAGGACATAAAGAATAAAATAATAATAGGTGTGAAGCCAATTGTTTATCTATTCAAAAGTGTTGATATTCTAATAGCCATCAGTAAGAATATTACAATAGAATGATAATAAAAGTATTTTTGGAAGCACGTGGGCATATAAAGAAACTAACGATGTTTTCTTCAAATTAGAAACAAAATTTCAGTTACATACTTCGACCACTAATAAAAACGACGATTTTTGCCGAAGAAAATTAAAGCCAAACTTTTGCATCGGATGATTAAATAAGCGTCAGAAGAATTTTGAGGATATTATATTTATTTAAACCAACTCCTTACTAAACACAAAAGTTAGTTTTGGCAGTTCTTTTTATAGTATGTCCGTTTTGTGTCATACTGCCATTGATAACCCTTTCTTGCTTTAGGTTGTCCACCAGTGAGTAAGAAATGGATGAGAATTTTATATCAAATAAATTATGTTTGACATGCGATTTAAATATACCTATACATACAAACATACATACATAATTCTGATGGGCTTTAAAAAAACTATCCATATCATGGCCGAATTCAGATATATACGCTTGATTTGCGATTATGTCCCTAAAATAGATATCATGACATTCTAGACCGATGATACGCTCTGTGTCCTAACTATAGCACCAACTTGATGAGACTTTTCAGCCGGTCATTGGAAAACACAGCCTGTAAAACATGTTATTGAATTAACCGAAATGACAAATCGATGTGCAGTCTTCTGTCTCCTTGAACATCGCATGGGGAATTACTGGGCATCAACAGAAGTCTGGCCTTGCTAAGTCTGCACAATTGCATGCCTAAGCGAATACCTTCGATTGGGCGAACACGCACAAATGAAGCTGCTCTGAGCATAGAATTAAGGCGGAAGCCATCAGAAAACAAACGCATAGCTCCAGCTGCTTTGACGAGAATGTCGCATTATATAACTTCGTGGTAATATCACCTTCCTTGCCTTTGCAGTAACAAGCAGCAAATTAAACTCGCTATGACTTTATCATCCACTATTTCTTAAGGCTTGCGGAGAATTGGGTGTTTAAGTCCTGTTTTGTAAGCCCAAAATGTTCTTATCATGGCGGTCTTGTTTAATGGCGCAGAAGTTCTTAAAAGCAAATGTTGAACAACTTGGCCGATTCAAGAGAAAGATACTGCGCGTGATTATCGGTGTCATTCGAATAGTGAGTAAAAGGAGGAGAAGGTTCAATCGTGAACTGTGTTAAGACATCGGTCGAGTTAGGCGTTTCCGGATCCAATATCTGAGATGATTAAGCCAAATGGTGTGAAAGGCCACGACAGCTCTGAGTTAATAAGTCATTGAGTCTAAAGAGAATGACTGCATCTAAAGTTTCTAACATCGTGGGGTAGGGAAGTAATTTGTCCAAGGACTCGTTTGTTGTCATATTACTGACTCCTTCGACCAAAGACTGCTTCAGACTGGTTTTACTCATTTTGTTGATGTGAGTGTGGGCTTAAGTGTACGCCTGTACCGAACTTACACTCTATACAGACGCTCACCAGTCTCTCCATGGGACTACCATTAGGTATTACTCAGCGAGGCTGGTGAAAGATTTATGCTCAAAAAATTAAAACAAATTTGTAATAAGATAAAGAAAATTTTCTGTTAGAAAAATTGAGTTTTGAGCATGAATAAATCAAAGTGCGAGGCCAATACTTTAGAAACACTTCAAACTTTTCAGGAAATATTAATTGTCTAATAATTGTGTTAGCTAATAAAAAAAAGACAAGAAAAAGACGGTGATGCGATGCAACAATTTCCCGTAAATTCACTGTTATAAGAAATTAAGCAAGCTCATCCATTTACCGCTTTAAAACAACAAAAAGAAAATAGAAATACAAATTTAACGTGTTTCGTTACATACTTCCCCTATTAGTTGCATTGGTATTGTTGGGTTGGCCAAATTTGGGACTATAGAATCAATTTGCGGGCCACTCTTTTCTGGGCCATTTCACTACTGAGTTCATTTGAGTTATTTTTAATTCTTTATTTAAGGTTAAACGATAATAACTCATATCAATAAACACAAAAATTTGTAGCATCTACTGAAAAGTAAACTCTGCCCCAAAATTCTTCAATTGGTATGAATAAAAAAAATTTCGAACATGCAGTAGGTACTACTTTCGAAATTGGGAAATGTAGCATATGCTACAATTTTACTTCTTTCAAAGTGAATTATTGTAGATAAAATGGATAAAATTGAATCGAAAGAGTCTGACATGGAAACCCACTATATTCTAGATGATGATGAACCGAGCGCACAAACAAATCGCGTAAGCTACTTTTTGTTTAGCACAGCCGTGCAAAAATGTGGAGCTGTTTTGCTGAAAAAGGGCCAAGCACCAAATGATCTTATTGGCTGTCGGTTGATGTATCCCGATATCTTTTCCCACGCCAAACTGAAGCAATTTCGGACACAGATTTTTCACCTGAAAACCTGGATCACAAACATATCGCAAAAATGTTAGCATTTTCTGCGAATTCGTAAGCGGGCCACATCTGGTTTCCCTGCTTTCCGGACCTAAAAACTGTTGTGCCAACCAATCGATGTTTTCTTCCGTAAATCTATACATCGCTTTGAAATTATCGATGTCAACGTCACGTCTTCTTTTATATGATTTACGGTGCCGTTCAGTAATATTCATAAACATAGCCATGACCACGCAAACCAAAACCTCAAACTGATTCCCGCCAATGTTTGCACAAATAAGACATCTTTCTTGTAGTAAACTTGTTTGTAGTCTGCTTTTCACTTTACTACATCAAAAGTGTAGTATATGCTACTTTTATTCATACGAAATGCCTCTAAGCTAGCATGTTCGAAAAAAATTTATAACTGTAGTTTAGTAAAGGCGTCTTTATTCATACCAACATGCTACAAATGCAGTATTTACTACAAAAATTTTAGTAAATTTAGCTTTAAAACTTTTTATTCATATGAGCTAATAACTGCCGATGCTTTTGCAAACACGTTGATCTTTTTTTTTTTCTCAAACAACCTAAGCTGTTTAGGATTAGCATTAGCCTTTAGAATACAAGTTCATTATTTATGTATGTCACTTCTGCGACACAAACAACTAAAGGGCATAAGTAGCCAAAATGTTGGTTAGTTGTCTTCTGTTTACATGGATTTTAAATTAAGCCTATACCAACCTTAGGGGGTTGAAGTCCTATATTTCTAGATGAGCAGTTCATACTGTTATTAAATTAATTATTTTATTCACCAACCTTTTAACATTGTCATAGATCTGGGTATTGCTTTTCGTACCTATGAGAGAATACACATTAAGAAATTGTAGTTCTTGACATTTGAATGAAACGTTTTGACTCGAAGATGGATTTTGGTTTACGTTGTCGTTTAACATTGAACATAAGAGTTTTTAATTGGTAATGGCATGTAATACTAAGTTTCTATTACAAAGTATGACCCGTATTAGAAACCGATTCGAAGTGCTCTTAAATTAACTTTCATATATACGCATAAGCATACAAATATTACTGCATATGTATAAATCATACGAATTCTCACTTTAAAAATGACTCATTTTAGTTCACAGTTTCCATTTACATTCTTATCGACAGCCAAACACGTTCTATGATATCAAGTCCCCTTAAATATTTATACGAGTAGGCTTACAAAACCTTTCTTTTTTCCCTGCAGTTCATATTTTGACACGCTCACAAAACAAGAATGAAACTCAAATCAGAATGATATCCATGAGCTACGTACTCGCACTCAATCCTTTTTCATCATGCACAAATAGCTGCCAACAAATTATCATTAATCTCAGTTTTCGTTTTCATTTTCATGGTTGCATTCGTTTTATTTCGTTTTTCCGTGTATTAAATTTCTTAACATCAATTAGGTGTAAATATGATGGATCGGCTTTGATGATGATCCTTACAAGTCCATGAAGTTGTTGCAGTCGGTTTAAGAGTTCCGTCTGTCTGGCTGACAACAGCGAACAAATTTGAACGAATTTTCGATTAGGCCGAGATACGAGTACACAATCTGCAATCACTCCTCTTCCGATCTCTCTAAATATGACTCTGACTCTGACTCTGGATTTTTCTGTCTGCTGTGTTCCTTGTCTGACTGCAATTATGCCCTTTGGCATCATCTGTTGGACACCCCGATCAATCCATCCTTCATTTTCCATACGCAGATTTGTTCAACATATAGACAGGCCATCGACTGTATTGTAACAGTAACAAGCCATGATATGCACCCTAACGCGGTGATGCCAGTAATCGATCTTTGCCGTGTGTGTAACAACGTAATCCCGTTGATCTCTGGCTCTGATTTCTTCTGGTGTTTTTCGCCTTGGGCCCTAAAAATTATTTTCGAAATAGATTCTTCAAATCACTGTTAGCAATGTAGGAAGGGAATCAAGGGATACCTACCAAATAAATAAATTGAAGCCTTGTGATAGATTAGATCGTGATATCAATTAATCATAACGAATTATTGATTGAACTCGACCTCAGTAGAAGCATGATGAACAGTGAAGTCTCCTGGGTGGAATCTCAATTTGGCGCCAATCAGACTGTATTTGAGGATGAGTTTCGGGTGAAGTAGAATATGTTTCTTATGTACCTACATCTGACAGGTTAGAGATATTTAGTGAATTTTTCCCGAATATGTTTGTAAAATTGTGCAAAGTCATGAATTAAGAGTTGAAAATGTGTTCAACTTGTTCTCATAGGTACTTTTGTAAAGAGATTTTATTTTGATTGAGAATTTGAACGAGTATACTCTTTTTTTTCTATGTATACTATGTATACCACCAATGCGCTATACAAATATCAGGTTATTTAGCCTGTCACCGAACGTATACTTTCATTTAATTGAATTATTTATTTAATTGAACTATTTAATTAAAATATTGTACCAGCTAAATATTTTTCGAATCCATATTATCGAGTCTTTGAAAATTCCGGTAAATACCGGTGTCTTGCTGACACTGATTAAGGAATTTCCCCCTGCAATTAACGATTCTATGATCATAAACCTCTACATCTGAACATTTTGTTAAAGAAATAGAAATATGAGACCATTAAAAACAAAACAATTTCTGAGTAATAAAATGAGGATCCCGAATAAAATTAAATTAATATGTGAAGTTCAATCCTGTAGGAATTCGCAATGTTTGCAGTTTATAAGGGTTCGTAGTAAGCTAAGCCATCACGTGAAACATACCTTCTGCTGTTGTAATCCATTTGATATTTATGTGAATGAGTATGTTGATTCCATGATTTCTCCTTAGTCCCTCTTGAGTGGTGCAAAGATAAGTTAAAATAGTTTTTAAAGGATGCCGCTAAGAAGCAAGTGCTTAAATTGATAACATTTTCAATGCTATCCACAGTTAAACCAATCATCTTATGCAAAGCTGACTACAAAGCTTACGTAGAAACATCTTTCCAATTCATTGGCGTTTTTCACCACTTCTTGTTAAATTCAAGAATTCAGTGTTTTCCAGAATTCATTTCAATAATTCAAAGTGTGGTATGTATTTTCATCTGGTGTAGTATCATTGGTCTATCTTCTTCTTTTTCTTTAGGTGGTGCTACAGTCTGGGGTGGACCTGGGCCTCAGTCAACAAGCTTCTCCAGCCAGCTCGATCCCTGGCTAGCCCAGCTAAGTTGGCTGAGGTCCTCTTCCACTTGCGTGCGCCACCTGAGTCTTGGCCTTCCTCTACTGCGCTGTCCCTCGGGAGCGGATTCGAAGACTTTTCGGACCGAAGCATTGGTGTCCATACGCTCTACATGACCCAGCCATCTCAGTCTTTGGATCTTTACTCTACAGTTTCTTTACTTTACAGTTCGTTGTTGTATCTCCTCCTCCAATCACCGTCAATGCAGACGGGACTGAAGATCGCCGGAAGAATTTTTCTCTCGAAGCAACCAAGAACACCCTCATCCATTTTTGATAATGTCCGTGCCTCTGCGCCATAGAGCAGGACCGGGATTATTAAAGCCTTATAAAGGGTGACTTTTGTTGTCCGAGAGAGGGCTTTGCTACTCAATTGCCTTCTTAACCCAAAGAAACAGCGGTTGGCAAGAGTTATTCTTCGCTTGATCTCAGCGCTGGTGTCGTTGTCTGTATTTATAGCGGAGCCTAGGTAGATAAAGTCCTTAACTACCTCAAAGTTATATCCGTCGAGGGTGACGTTCTGTCCGAGACGTCGGTGTTGATTGTCCTTTTTGCTTGACAGCATATACTTGGTCTTGCCCTAATTGACCGCTAAGCCCATTTTTGCCGCTTCCGTCTCAATACTCGCGAAAGCGCCACTGACATCACGCTGCTTTCTCCCGATTGTGTCAATATCGTCGGCGTATGCGAGTAGTTGGACGGACTTTTGAAAGATAGTGCCTCTTGTGTTTGCTCCTGAGTTTTGCACTATTCTTTCAAGTACGATGTTGAAAAAATCGCATGACAGCGCATCGCCTTGTTTAAATCCTTTCTGGACATCAAAGGTCTCGGTGAGATCTTTACCGACCTTGATGGAGCAGCGTGCATTCTCCATCGTCATCCTGCACAGACGGACGAGTTTGGCAGGAATGCCAAAACTAGACATTTCTCTATATAGCTCGTCTCTATAGATGCTGTAATACGCGGCCTTAAAATCGATGAATAGGTGGTGGGTATCGATCTGAAGCTCATGGGTCTTCTCCAAGATCTGCCGTAGTGTGAATATCTGGTCGATAGTGGACTTTCCTGGCCTGAAGCCACACTGATAAGGACCTATCAGGTTGTTGACGAACGGCTTCAGGCGGTCACACAATAAGATCGGATAAGATCTTTTATGCGATGTTAAGGAGACTCATGCCTCTGTAGTTGGCGCAGTTCAGGAGGTCTCCTTTTCTGAGAATCGGACAAAGAATGCTGAGGTTCCATTCATCTTCAGCATACTTTCGTCCGACCATATTTTACAGATGAGTTGCTGTATGATCCTTATCAAGTCATCGCCTGCCGCTTTGAAGAGCTCGGCAGTCAGGCCATCCGCTCCAGCACCTTTGTTGGACTTTAGCTTCGATATAGCTATCTTCACTTCATCCAGGTCAGGTGGACGGAATTGTTGGTCATCATCGTCCAGGTTGAAAGGTTGATTCTGCCTGACAGCGGTATTTGGTCCGTCATCGCCGTTATACAGTCTGCAGAAATGATCTTTCCAAATCCTCAGCATCGACTGCGATTCTACTACGATGTTCCCTTGTCCGTGTTTGAAGTGAGAACTACCAAGTTAACAACTCAAGTACAACTTACCAAGCTAATAATACCTAAGTGGAATGAATAGAACTTTCAGCAGAACAGTCATTATGATTCATCACAGAGTGCATATGCAATTGGGCTTTACTAAGATAATTCCGCAACGTTCCTGGAATAAAGTAAACCGTCTATCCAATATTCATGTCCGAATGCGGCACAAACAAACTCCTGTAACTAACTACACAAACCAGTCAAAGGCAACACAAACGGAAGAGGTCCTCCACCAAGGTAAAAGTTCCTACGGGAATTGAACCCGTAACTCTACATATGGAATCGAATATCGTCCTTAGTGGTGCCATACCAGAAGCAACTAAAGTAAGTTCAGTTCCAGAAAATAAAAAAGAATCATCAGCTAAGAAACGCCTCTTAGAAATTAAGAAAAGTTTGCCAACAGAAAACCTTGATAATACGAACATAAATCTCAAAAAATCAATATTTCACCAATTAAGGAAATCAAAGAAATAAAACCATCCCCGAAACCATCAAATCAAATGGATATTACAGTTTTAGCACAGAAACCTTAAACGTCTTTCAGTACTACGAGTATCAACAGAGTCTATACAATCTTTATAAGTCCCCAAACAATCTGTTGGCGCAAGCGCAAGGATCAAAAGCTTTTCCAACTCACAGGAGCAAAGCACACAAAAAACTGTTGATGCTTTATACGGACACTGCAACAATTCGAGAAAAACTTAATAGTTACAGTCAATCGGACATATCGATGAATCACACTCCAAGCGGTTCATACTATTGCAAAACGTACCATGCTACATTGCCAGATACATATGTCGCGGATGAGAAAGCATATTTTGAGCAAAAAATATTTGAAAATATTGGAAGCCCCTAAAGCACCATATGTGAGCGCAAGTAAGAGTCATTCAAAAGTTGAATTTTGTATTTAACATTTTTCATTATAAGACATGCAGTATATTATTCATTTCGCGTTATATTTATGAATAAAAACTGAGGCCACATCCGCCTCAATACCAAAGAAATATGGTGCAATGGTGCTTCCTGCACAAAAACCGGACGAAATAGCGGCACGTTGTGCATAGAAAGGCTTCTTGACAAACAGTCTTGGATTTTCTATGCACCAACTACTGCTCATGAAAATTGTCTTCAATGCTTAATATGATTTTCCAAGTAAATTTTTAAATAATCGCATCCATTTCCAACAATCAGCTGATAAAGTTATGATACTGCTGATGGTCGACAAGTTCAAGGTATTCCGCCAATTGAACCTCATAGGCTCTTGGACCCGTTTTCTGCTTAATGCTGTGGAGTACTGTCTGTGATATGCCTAATTCTTGACATCTAAAAAAACAGTTCCACTTGCCCGACGGGTAAGATTTGGCATCACTAACTTGTCCTGAAATTTCTGAAATGCTTAAGCATTTGCTGGACAAGAACGTTCTTCAAGCCGATCGAGAAAACAAGGCAAAGTTGAAGAGATTCAATCGCTCAGTAATTTGTTGGCTTTGTAATTTTGGCAAAATGTTTTCATTACGCACAACAACAATAAAATAAACTTTAAAAGATTTGAAATCTTGCTAAAAACCTAGGTCAGTAGTTTAAGCAGCGAGACGAGATTTGGGAGCAGGTTTGCGACATACCGCTTGAAAATTCAAGTTTCAACTATACTATGCCAAAACAATCAACTGTTATGTATTGTCAATGAATTATGGTGGTTGAAAGAAGCATCTTTATGGCTCATTGCAGGAGCCATAGATTCTGTAAGCCAATATATTGAAATAAAGTCGGTTGACAGAAAGCCACCGATTGAATCCCATCTTCTGGACCTAGGGAAAGATTAGAAAACAACAAGAAGATTTATGTTCAAGCGATTTTATTTAAGAGAAGAAAAAAGGCCTTAAACTCACTATACAGACAGAAGAATGGGTCTTATGATCACTGTGACAGAGACTAAATTTATCAGCTTAAATATAAACTCTTAAGTTACAATAAACAAACGAGAATCGCTAAGCCTGAGCTAATTATTAGAATGCAACCTTGAGTTGGTGGGTTTATTGCAGATTAGAACAATCAAACAGAGAACATTCTTATCTTAACACAAGAAGGCAACAAAAATGCCTAATATACAAATTACCACGGAATATGAAAAAAGTAACTAAAAATACAATTGCATCAACTTTTAAAATATCTACAAATTGAATGCTTACAAATAGCAATTACAGAAACTAAAATGTATAAGCCACTCTGAAGAACTTTCATACTGGTTTCAAAGGATCAATTCAAATGCAAACAATGCACAAAAAAGGTAAAATTTTCCAGTCGTTTTATGAAACCACATACTGATTATTTTTAATGTGACGTTATGGCAAACGACTTTAGATATCATATCATCATCATCTCGTCTACATCTTGGCCGGTATAAATGGTTAACTCTTCTTTATCCCAATGTTCGTACTCTTACTCGTACCTGTACTCTCGTAACTATGCCAGCATCCACTTGCCTGTTGTCTGTGCTTCGTATATACTTTTGTGACGCCCTAGGGCAACTCATGCACTCCAGTATCATTTAGTGGACATAAAATCCCATTATGGTGTCCTATATCCGCAAACAGAGTTCAAATAGATTGCTTTTTGGTACCAAGTGCACACACAGCATCATAGTTTTCATCTTTGTGATAGTCGTGAAGGAGGCCTGCTTGGCGTGCCTGAAGATCACCATATAATGTGACGGTGACCTTTTGACAAGATCGCTGATTTGACGCCCACGTAAATCTTGTTTGGAGAGATAATTTAGATCTCGGCTAAAACTTTCCATCAATCTGTGGGAATCCGAGACTGTCTGTTCGTGTGTTCGCGCGCTTAACTCTTTAACATCTAGCATAGCTCGCTTTTACCCGTGAATCAAAATGATTCCACCACGACTTTTTGACAACTATAGTGTTTTTCATTTTGTTTTATTTGTATTTATTATTTTTTTTGTAAAATGTTTAGTTGTTTACGTTTAACATCTCCGTTGAGGGAGAGATCTTGTAATGTCATAATGACCGTTCAGGTCATCATGCGCTGCGCATGAGTGTGAATTGATCGAGAATAATTATTTTAATCATAATTATTTAAATGCCGCTTGGTTGTTGTTTTTCTTTGTTTTTTGGTTATTTTTTTGTTCGAGTTTTACAAGTCAATCGAAATGGGTATTTGAAGTATGCAAGATGTCAGGTGATCAAGCCGCTAAGCCAGTAGATACTATCAGGGCGAAAATGATCGCCAAGTTATTTTTTGATTTAATTAGGGCGCCTACAATTATATTTTAACTTTTAAGCTATCGAATAGATTGTGTACTTAAAAGTGTTTTAGTGAAAACATTGTTTGGATCATCGTTACAGAATGAACCCATTCATGGTATGGGACTGATGAAGAAGATGGACATTGGTGAAAAACGATCGAAGCATAAAGTGACATTCGGTCCTCGTATTGTAGCAACTTATTGGTTTACAACATGAACACGAAGATTCCTTCGACAACATCTTCCTCTCTGCCGCAGTACATGTTGAAATCGTGTAGCCCGTAAGTGAATCACATCTGAGCCACATTTTTATACGGCCCTGAACTTAGTCATAGTTTCGTCAACGCTCTGAAACGCACTTTTCTTCCTGGTCCTCAAAAATCGAGATTTCAAACTTTCAACAATGTCTTCGATGTAATACAACCTTGTTGCTTTATCGGGTTTTTCGGGAGATGAAAAGTACATTTTCGATAATAGCAGCTGAAAAGGATCTCGTGTAGGTAATAGGTGACCTAATAGAATCATTTCCCATAGAATGCTGTGTCGCCCAATATTTTAAAAAGCTGGCAACAATCTTCATCCCGCTCATGTCCAGAGCTTTGTATATTCTTAGCTTCTTCGTTGGCGCGAAATTCCAATACCCTCGTTGGTACATTGGGTTAAATATATAAATAGGCTTTTCTTGAAAACTCGTAGTGGATTGTCGGTCCTCTCAAAAATCAGACCTACGCGCAGTCGATAGCTACTTACAGTTTTTCTTTGTGCAAATTCATCATCGTCTGTAGTGGCCAGTGTGGTCAATATTCTCTTAGGATTCATTAGAAATGAAAGCAACTTTTCTACCAAAAATAATGCAGAAAGGGCCCCCAAAACTCCCAAAGTCTCTGCTTAATTTAGCAAGTATTTTGGAACTGAAATAGACTTTACTGGGTAGAGCCGAACAAATCCAGCTAATACGTTCAGAACTGTAAAAAATATAAGATAAAAGCTTTACTGTCTCATTAAAAGGACCACAGTAGCTATGTTGCATGAGGGAAATCTCCTCCTCCAGGTAGTGAGTTCACTTACAATAAGCGAGGTGCTAGTTCTGCTTCATTTCACTATCATAACCTCGGTTTGTATACTCATAAAGGAAGATATTTCCTCACTACTATTTAAATTAGATAATCAGGATATTTTTCTGATATCTATAATTATGTTAACATTTCCTCCAACATTCCACTAACAAATATGTATAGTACGCCAATAGATTGATTTTTGTAAATTTAACTGCGAGGTTAAGGCATTTCAATGTTGCTTTGCATATAAAAAATAGAATGTGTCCCGTCTCCTTGATTTGTAGACTCCATACTTGTACATTCCAACTCTTCAATTTTGTACGTAAAAAAAAAACTGTACAACAATTTGTATGTAAAGTGATTTCAAATTATGATTTTCCAACACCGGTGTAGATGCCAAGTAATGGTATTCATTGTCAAACTGCTCATAAAATAATTCTTATTTTAAAGAAAAATATTCTGTTCCACTACTGTATTGCAACACAAGGTCCAGTCGCAGGGATAATTCATTCAAAGGAGACGACAGGTGATCAAAAGGGTTTACAACAATCGACAAATATTTATATGTACACGAGCACACATATTCATGTTCGGTCGTTGGTTTACGATACTATTCGATTTTGATGACATCTTGACTATAAATTATTACCACTACACAACAAGTGGCATTAATAAACAACACCTGGAAAGCGCGCACCGTCTACTGTTACTGTCTAAGCATTAGACAAAATAATGTGTTCATAATAACGACTACGGTGGTGGCGGCGGGGAATGCATAAATATTTTTCAGATTGATATTGTTCAGAATATCATCATGGGTGCTGACTGTGAAAAGATATATTGGAGCCACCAATGAAGGTAAATGCCCATAGGAGCAGAAAGGAAAACCTCATAACTTTCGAAATGTTCTAACAGAATGTCAAAATGAACCTTAACACGCGGCATGCTGTGTTGAATACTAAAGAATACAATTTCCGTTCTGGAAAGACAAGTGTCAACTGATAGATGAATCTTATCGTAATGACATCAACTGAACTGAACAACTGTTGAAACAAAAGGGATTGATTCAATCTGTAGTCTACAGTATTGTGTGCACGAACTATCACAGATACCCTACAAGTTGTCAAGATATACAATTTTTAAGAAATAATCCGTTTTAAAGAATTGATATAAGTAAGCCATCACTTGTAAACGATGGATGTTTTTTGATAAGGTACGTAACGAATAAAATTGGCAATACCGGGTCTGCGAAAAAGTTCGTTTGACAATTGATAACGTTAAATCCAAATAACTCATGGACAGCTGCTTTCATTGATAGATTTCTACTTTCATTTGAAAGGCGACAGTTTCAGCTTCAAATTTTTTGTACACTTGTATTTCTAAGTTATTCGTATTTGACAATGAAAGGAAATAATAAGGAAGTCAGCTTAATTTTTCAATGATACTTCGTAGGCTTGTAAAATGAGTACTTTTTTTACGGAAAGGAAATTCATCAGTTTCAGCACAGTGATAATCGTTTATTCTGGCATTTTTTATGTTATGGATGAGCCACGCTTCGTCGGTGTTTAAAAAATCTAGCAAGATAGGAAGCTCAGGACTGTTGAAATTGATTCTGACCTAGGCAAGGACAACAAAATTCTCTTTAATTATTTATGAATGGCTAAAGAAGATCGACGTATGAGATGCTCAAGAATTGAGTACGAAGCATATAAGGAAAAGTGTAAACATCTGCGATACATTCTCGAAAAACAATTTTGAAACAGGTCACGTGGGGATGGTATGTGTTCGGTGGAGGGGAATCATCCAACATCAGGTACTTTCAAACCGACGGGAATTCGCTGTCTAATTAAAAGATGACAGTGTGATGTTTCAATTTCTAAAACTTTCGACATAACGCAGAACATAAATACTGAACAACATCTACCAATTACCTAGGTATCTTACGTAACGAGGTACATATCAGCTATCTTAAAAGCCTGCAATGTTATCCTTGGAAGAAAAATTTAAAAAAAAAATCAACCCGCATCTTTGGCATATCAGAGCTCAACGAAAATGTTTCACTAACCTCTGACCCTTAAAACTGAAGACCATATTACATTATGTTAACGGAAGAAAACAACGAAAACAAGAACAGGTCTTAGCAATATAGTTACGGGAATAATAGTGGCAATTTGGCTTTATTAAAAAAGCCAATGCCGTACAAGATCTAGAGAAATATTATTATTTATGATCGGATACGCATATATCCACCAGATATTAAATTGGAAAAATCTCACAATATGACAAACATTGAAGTCCACCAGAGTTGTCTAGACGTACGTTGAACAATATATTTCGAACTGACTGTAGGGAGACAGTTTTTGAAAATTTGAGTAGATAAACATCTGCTTTAATAAAATTGCCAGCATCTGCGTAGATTAAAAATTGTAGATAAGATATAAGCGCTGTAAGTAAGGGTAAGTTTGGCTGTTTTTTTTAGATATTCTAAAACCTCAGTATTACTAGTAAATCTTATTTAAAGCTTTATGAAGGTATACCGAAGGTATTTGATGTTAAGGAGTTCTTAGAAAAATCCTAAATATGACTTACATGCCAATATTACGGACATTAACTTATAGACGATTATTAAAATATTCTGGCTTTTATACAAAATATACTGCGCTTTGAGTGTACACGAAATATCTCTATAAATAGAAGAATAATACTGAATAATACGGCATTTTCCATTTTGAAGCAGTTTTATGCGAGAATACACTTAGTAGCAATGGAGAATAAATAGATATCCCTATACCATCGTCACTCCTGAAAGCTAGGGCTCTGATCTCTGTAGTAACAACAGTTTACAACACACACGCAGCGATCCTGATAAATACTTTTCTGAGCTTTCCAATACAAAAACCATTGAACTTATTTCTTAACTGGAACTGTTAATCAGTTTGTAAGGCTTTGAGTGCAGCTGAATATGTAGATATACTTCCTGTAATAGTTTAATTCTTACTGAAACTTTAGGATATGACTACGATTAGTGGGTATCTTTGGGCTTGGAACACACAAACGCATATAGACAATTGTTCTTTAATGCTGGTAATATCTGTCACAGTTTTACTTCATTTCCTTACATTTTCAAATTTTGACAAAGACCAGTCCTGGGTACAGGGAATGTAGACTTTGTACTTTCGCACCTTGTTTTCTGATCGACTTACTAAAATTGTTAAGTCCATTAAAAGGCGAATGTGAACTTCATTCCAAGTTCATATGGAGCAATAGTTATAATAGTCAAACCATCGTATAACTTTTTTTTCTTAAGGTGTCACTGTATTCTTTCTTGCAACACATAAAGTAACAACTTGTAGATAATCTATGCTCGTGACATTTGGACACATACTCACCTTCAGCTTCCTGTTTGTAGTAATATTTTTTTTTGTTTTAGTAAAATAAAATTATATGCTTTTTTTAATGATCTTGGACTGAATACAGATAGCTTGATGGGCGGAGTGACGATGATAAATTGACACATAAACATTAAGAGAAAAAATTATTCAAGCCGATCAAGCAAACCACGCAATCGAACTGTAGCTGCCTCTGTACAGATACTTTGTACATAGGTTATAACCTTGACCGTAACTCACTTAACCATAACAACACCAAGAGCACTTCCATGTGCTCGTTTGAAGGATAGCAAATCGGCCAGAGATTTGCATGGAAGTACGGCAGTCAAAGATTTTCATTGTCTTTCCAAGTGTGGAAAATGACACTGTCACTTTGCCCCCAAACAGTTTTAAGACTTAACTTCAGCCTCAGACTCAGATCAGCATGGATGGATTTTTTATAATAGTCGTAGTCAGCCCACTGCATGAATATTTTTCCGAATACATGAGGCACGATAACCGTGATTTTTACTTTTGGCGTGGAAAATTATATTTTGGAGCATTGAAGAAAAATCGATATGCCACTATCCCCACCCCATGCTGAAATTTGTGGAGTTCTTCTATTCGGAAGAGTAGAATTGTAGGGATTTTTCTTCTGTTTTTTTCGGTGCATGATCGATGATCGTGGAATTTAATTCAAGTTCAGGCCGTGACAAAGATGATGCTCTGCTGATTTTGTAATAACAGATTGAGTAGTGAGGTTTTTTCTGCATCGTTGGCACTTACGACAATAAGGTTAGAGGAATTATTAAAATGGAAAAATCACGACTTTATTTGGATGACAGGGAAACGGAGATTATAGTCATTAGCGCAGTTATTGGACAGGAGGGTCATGATCAGTATGAACCTATGGCGATGTGATATGGGGAGAGGAATTTCAATTATGCTGAATCACGGCGAAGATTTGCTTTAATCACTGTCCAGCAGGTGTTTCTATTTAAAATTATAATGAGATATACGGATACACGCTACTTTGGTGAATAAAATGAAAATTGCGTTTATTAGCTCAAGGGAATTGATATAAAGTAATTCCAATATATCGTCGTAACACATGGATAACATCATGTTTATTCTCGATTGATTTATGTATCAAAAGAGAAAACATGTTTGCCATAACACCCCTTTCAACCCCTTTGAACAAATTAAAGAATTGTTCTTACCTTGACTCTAGAGCTCCACACCTATTGAGTTTAAAAGCAATTAACCAATACCAAATCTTACGACATTCAAGAAAGCCTAGGACTATATTGATAACGTTTTTGATAGCAAAAGATTTACTTCTTGCATATATAAGATTTTTGTAGAAGAACGTGAACTTATTAGTGGTACACTGAGTAATAAGTTGCAAGTACTTAATTCTTTTTGTCGTCCACCCATTCAAAAAGAAATAGCTTTGGGATAAACTAAGGAAGCTAGAGTTTATTTTTATAATAATACAATCTCTCTATAGCCATTTCAATGCATTTATACACTGCCTACTTCCTATGCAAACCCAGATGATATTTTATTCGTTAATGAATTTATCTGATTTTATTTCGAAGGGTAAGACCAGATCATTTTCATTCTTGCTATACCCCCGGATGTTTTATTTTAGTGAACTTACGATAAGCCTAAACAAAGCCTAGTGAAATTGCGTTTTCTCGCGCCAGGGAAACACACTACCCCAGGTATTACTTACTTGCTTACTTAACAGGCTGACAGCCTTGCGTAGCCTTCCATCTATTATGTTCCCCGGCGTTCTGCTTCCAGTTGGAAAGACCAAGATGTCTTATATCGGAGATCTCCTGATCTCTAAACTGACTCTCATCTCATAGACTTATCGGTTGTGTCTTCTTCTCCATACACCCTCCTCATAAACAGAACCAAGTATTCGATGAAGAATTTTTTTTTAATAGCGGTTGCCTTGAGCTACTCTTCCTCGAATCTCCACCATAATGCCATTTGTGGAGTTAACATTTGCCACGATGAAGGTGAACTCCTTTATTACCTCACAAAGTTGTAGCTGTATAGGCCTCGATAGTTGTTAAAGGATAAAGTTCACCCTTCTTGTAGATGGGGGAGATTTTTTGCCCTCTAGCTCATATATAAAGTTTGGTCTGTGCAATCTTAAATTAAGTAGATCTCCTAAATTTATGCAACTACTGAAATTTAAGTCTATTAGTGTTGTTTAATGTAAACTTCTAAAACCGATCATCAACAACCTGATACGAGCAAATTTTGACCGACGGATTCTGCGTCTATATTACGTTTAGGTTGTAATGAAAGGCTCAGCGAAGAACTGGGTCTACTGTACATCAACATGGGAAGTTCTGGTCAGAAGGCTGCAATTGTAGCGGTTATGATTACCAGTTCCAGTAGAGCGCACTGGTGCTAGTTAGAAAATTTCCAGGAATTAGGAATTCATCTCAGAGAACCAAAGGGTTAACCTCACCTAATGTCCTATTTGTGATTGGAGGTCCTAGTCGGCGTGCAAAAGCGAGTGCATTCTGATAGATATAGAAACAAATTTAGGCTCAGAGATAATCAGGGCTTACGGTTTATAGCTTCCATGTATCCGATACTTCAAAATGGGACATATAATACGAGTACGCAACAAACATGAGTAAATTCATTGGGAGGTTTATTGGAAAATTGAACTTTCTATATGGGATAGTTGCGAAGTTTGTTAATTCCTATGAATATAATAAACACTTTGATTGCAGAAAAATCGACAACATCAACATAAATTGGGTAGATATCAATTCAATTTCTCTATCGCTGTCAAGTATGCTCATCGCTTCCTCCGGTTTGAATGTATACGCGAATGTATGGGCATACTATAGATATTCCGTTGCACTTATTGCACAATAAAGGAACTCTGGATCGGTGTGGGATATACGAGTAATAGGGATCAGCATTAATTTTAAAAATGGAACTCATTGGTAGTCTGTCTATAGCCATTACTATGGCTCGTACCACATAATCTAAGTGAAGCCGGGTAGTGTCTAAGAGCAGGCGGCGAACTAATTGAATTGAATCCTCTTCTTTTTAAGCCACGAAGAAATTGTTTAACCTCTTCGAATGGATAGTATGCCATACTTGTGCCTCACAAAGAAGAAGGTAGAGTTCCAAGGAGTATTTGCTGCTTCGCACTGTGAGATGTGTGATGTGCTTAGGATGCATCCTTGTCCTCAGATAAGTAGACCCTATTCCAAATGTACGCAGTATTATCTTCATACATAGTTCTTAAAATTTCGATGACTTTAGTTAAGAGTTAGATTTTGTGTGGTTTATAGAAAAGTGTTTCGCACAGTATAGTTTTAAAAGCTTTTCGAAAATCTACAACAATTAAATTACAATTACAAATTGCCTAAGAAGTCTTGGGCTTGTCTTTATAAATCTCTGCTCTATTTATAAGCGAAGATATTTGCTCAATAGCTTCCTTCTACATCCTGCTCAGAATCCGCGCAGAAATTTCTTGCCTTCAACCAATGCGGTAGGCCCATTGAAAATCTCTGCGACAAATAATGAAATGAATCTTGTTGGTGTGTTTAGATGCTAGCAGATCTTTTTCTTCAAAACGGTAAATCGAATGTATAAAAGAATGACAAATGAATAACCACCAGTAGGGGGTACAACATATTCCAAAAACATTGTCAAAATAACAGAAGGTTTCAAAAGGACAACAAAACATTCGGCTAGATCAGAACACGTTTAGACAATTAATCATTCACAACTATAAAATGCATCCAAGACGGTGTGATTGAACGATCGGCTGCTTACTGCAATCCTTCACATATCTTATTAACGCATAATCAAAAGAAATTTGCACAGACTTAACCATTAGGGAGATGAGAGGTACTAAGGGCCACATGTCAAGATAAATACAAATATTTATCCAGCCATGCGGCAACGGCACACACATTATTCCATTTGCGAAAATGAGAAGCAAAAAGATCCTTCAAAGGCATTTACTAAAACATTTCCTTCTTCTCGGTCCAGTAGATATTCGCTGAGAAGTTTCACTTTGAAGAAATGATCTATTCCTTGTTTGATTCTTACTTATAACTAAAAGATACCATTGATTCCCCAAGGAAACAAAAAACCGAACAGAAAAAAAAACAGTCGGAATCACCCCAGGATTCGGGGTCTAAACTAATTTCCATTATTTATTTTTGGGTCGCACTCATTGTTCGAGATGGTTTGTGCATGATGTAGGGCTGTGATGATAGCGGGTCTCGATATGGTTATTCACTTCGGAGTCGGTTCCTCCTTAGAATTTAGTTCGATGTATGAATACCAGACTGAAATCGGGATAATGATTCTTGGTTGTTTTTCTTTTTTAGAATCGATGGCCCTCTTATAGTATATTTCGCTGTTGCAATGATTTATGAAAACGAACTTTTAATGGAGATCATTAATCAAATCTTCAAATTATTGTGCCTTTTTGTTTGTGGCTTCCAAGTGCGCACAGAGGCAGAAACTAATAAATCAAATCAAGGGAAATATGTAACAAGTAAACGGGTTTTTTTTTTTTTTTTTGATTCTAAGAATGCCCTCCAAAAGCGAACATATCTATAAATACCTAAAGATATATGCAGATTCTTTACTGAAACCATTTCCTTGGGCACTTCGAATGTTTTGTTTGATAAGACCAGAAAATGTGGACCGTTTTCGAAGAAGATCCAATATTCTTCCTCCAAGGCTGTTAAAATATAACAATCTCCTGTTTGGAGCAGTTAACAGTCTTTAAGTAACCAGTAAATTATTTTGAAAAATACATATATTTTTAAATTTGAAATGTAATTTAGCGCAAATATGCATAACTATAAAACTGATGTTCTTTAAACTCTCATAATTGCGAATATGGCTCCAGATTATGCCTATGGGATGAACCAATGAAGGGAATGGTTTTTTCTTTTAATGTATAAGCTTTGCACTTAAAGAAACGAGAAAGTGAAACAAAATCGATCGACTAAGCTAATTTTGCAAAATATGGTGACGAAAAATTAATCATCTAAATTTTCTGAATTACTTTTACGCCAAGTGGTTGCCGCCAGTGTCGATACATATTTGTGCCCGTTTTATCGCATTTTCCACGACTTTCCGCAAGATTTCCGGTGATAACTGTTCGCATTCCTGTCGAATATTGTCCTTAAGGGCCGCGATTGTCTGAGGCTTGTTGACGACTTCAGATAGCCCTAAAGAAAGAAGTCTGGGATGGTTAAATCGAGCGGTCCTGCTGGTCATGCTAAATTGCCAAAATGGGAGATTATGCGACCAGGAGACGCTTCCCTCACAATATCTATTGTGGGTCGTGCTGTGTGTGCGGTTGCATCGTCTTTTTAAAACCACATGTTCACCAAACCCTGCTCATCATATTCCGACAGTAAGAAGTCGTTTATCATGGCCCTGTGGCGTTCGTCAGTAACAACGAAGGTATTGCCGATGGCGTCCTCACCACACAGTGGCTCACGACTCTTCGTGCATCACACGTGGATTTTCAGTGCCTCAGAAATGAAGATTTTGTTTATTGACGTATATATATTAAGTAGATGAATATAGATACATATTAAGTTCTCTTCGTTGCTGAGATTGAGGACGAGGATGGCTTGACAACAGAGTACAGCGCTGTTTGCATTTGTATTGTATTCTGCAGCTGTCTAGTTCGCGGATGTCAAATATGATTGACTTACCACGCCATTTGCAAGAATTTTAACATCTTCAGATTGGATGATTAATTTTGCGCCACCTCGTATAAAAAGATAACCAGATAGCCATGTCAGTCAATTCTGCCAAACGGGTTTCGTAATCTCAATATACACAAGGGGACTTGGTGGTCTCCGGATCATGAAAAGCTTACCCAAATCGATCAAATTTCAGTAGAATAGTAAACCTACATTATTCTCGGCATCCGAACGTATCAGGAAGCCAGCATCACCAGTTTGTTGCAGTCAAGGTGCTAAAGCGGATTTTAAAGAGCCACAATAAAGAAGAACCACTGGAAGAAGGTTCAACATAAAAAACCTCTAATCGTAAAGGACTTTCAGAATTTTTGCCGTACGTGTATCTCAAAATCTCTAAACAACTTAGAATACCTTTGGCATCCAATGTCATATCAAAGACGCTGCAACAACTGATGGGCTGGGTTTCTGCGGACCACCACCAAGAAAACACTGGTTTGACCAAGAATGCTTGCGAGTTGTATAAAAGAGATCCGTATAAAGCGGAGCTGCGGAGAGAGTTGATTATAAGATCTATGAGCAGAAGGGGACAATACCTATAGCATCTTCTTTCGAAAAAGAAAAAAAGGAATACGAAAAGCGCGTGATCGAAAATATTGAGAGATTGTCCAGAGATTGTACAACCAGCGATCGAATTAATATTATTAATAGACAAGAAGTACGTGTCAAGGTACAGAAGTCTGTAGTGATCAAGGAGAAACCCCTAAAGTATATTTCTGTAGACTATTCAATTTAGATGACGATAGCCCAAACTCCAGTACGTACGAGTATTAGCAAAATGAAGTGAGAATAGCAATATATAATCCGTCATATAAGAAATGGAGCTTGATCTGATTGTTTAGTGGCCGACGTAGTCAAAGCTGGTGAAATGACATTGTGGAGCGTATACACGACAAAACAAGGTTATGTGCTATTTTCTGAACGTTGAAAATGAGTTAAGCTGTTAACGAGGGAATGTGTATGCTATCATCAAGAAAGGACACCCAACACTTACGTCTCAGACAGGAGATCACCCTCGACAGATATAACTTTGAGGTAGTTAAGAACTTTGTCTACCTAGCCTCCGCTTTCAGTTCAGATAACAACATTGGCGCTGAAGAAAAATGGATGAGGAGAAGAAAACTCTTCGTTATCCCCTGCATAGACCCTGAGTGGAGTAGGGAAAATAATTTTTTATTAAAAAAGCCAGGGACTTATGAATTAGCGTTGTGTCTTCTTTTCGTCTGGAGATAAAGTTCTCAAACGATGGTAAGGACTATAAGTGCAGGCGTCGAACAGAAGTAATATCAGCTCTCAAGTTGAATTTGAAAAGCGAATTAAGAGCAGGGATAAAGAAACGTAAAGTGGTGAAAAACAAAAATGATAAAAGTGATTGAATTTTACATTGTTGCTGTATTGGGCGTTATCTTTTCTAATTTGTTATCTGTTCGCCCTTGGGAATCTACGTATCTCTTCCCAGGTAAGATGCCTTAGCACAGGTTTGAGTAATTTAAACTTATTTCAAGGCATTTGACATCAGTCATATTAAAATCAGTTCTGTTTTTCTTAATATTAGTCACCTGTTTACCTGTTTTCTTCTTATTTTTAAATATATACGATTCCAAGATCATGAATCTCCGCAGCAAGCAATACCTTAAGTCTAATTTATTTTCAATATTTCACCACCGGCTATTGGGCAATTTTGAAGTAGCAAACATTAATATTTTCGTGCTTCGTGCTGCAACATTTTAATTGTCCCCCATAAAATCTATACTTTCAACAGCATACCATGCGACCCTGTAAGTACCCAAATATTCATGCTTAAGTGCAGCTAATCATTCTGTATTCATATAGTCATATTCACAGGTTCAATTAAGAAGTACGAGTATCTACATCATTTCGCCCATGTGCCTAGCGGACCCCATCTCTCAGACCTGTCATATAACTTCTTCGTTCCAAAAAGAAGTTTCACAATTTATCGTTCCTATAAATTGAGGTCTCGGCAAGTTCACTGCACATCCTTACATTCATGCGATGAGCTTCTTTCTTTCTCTGTTCTTTCTCATCTTTGTGGTGAGTTTTGCACCGTTGGCTCGGTGACCTTATGGCATATGAAATATATAGATTCCCTCCAAAGCCAGCCACAACAAACAACGATGTGACAAAATACGTCTTTCATCATTACCAACACCTAGCTACAGCAACAGAAGCAGTACCAGCATCAGAAGCAGCACCAGCATCAGAAGCGGCTATCTCTATATACCAGCCACTGCACTGCATCGGTGCGCTGTAGTGCGCTGAAGATACATGGCTGCCAAACTTTTTAAATTATGCACTGCACGTCAACTTATTTCAGGCATATCGATTGGTTCTGTGAACCATACTTCGGTGGCATCCTATAGTCTGGGCCATGAACAGCACAGAGTTAGGTGTTAAAGTGTCCGTTCGCATATCTCTGAGAGCATTTTATGCATTTTGTTGTATCGGACTGCGCAGCTGTTAAAAGATACACTGAACCTAGATTAAATTATGAGCTCTTTGCGGCGCATGGTGTGCGCTCTTTATGTCGCAACACCCTGCAACGCCTCGAGGACATTTAATTACTGTGGGAAGTTACCTCCTAGAGACAACGAACATCACATCGCAGTCGGTCGTCTTAATCGGCTCGTCCACAAGAAGATTCCATTGTGTAATCCTCAGCACGGTAGCGAATGCTGGTACAAAATATTCTTCGATACGATCAAGCTTGGTTATAGATTAACTCACCATCTTGGGTGACAAAGTATCTAGTATCTGCGCATTGTGGCGATGGAGGAGATTTATTTAAAATGCACAAAAATTTCGTTTATCTGTTCCTACGCCATCTCTCAATAGCGGGTGCAATTCAAATTAACTTTTCCGCGCGATGCATTAAAGTCTCTAAAGTCACTGTAGCTGCTGAAGACTGATTGCCTGACTCTGGGGCTGCAACGGATACAATGCTTGTAATTACGAACGTCAAAGTAGGTCGGTGCAATATGCCTTAAAGCTACAATGGAATGATTTTATTATGTTTTTCCTCTGTGGTTACCTATTTCTCATGACATTGGGAAGTATCGCAGAATTGTGAATAGCGGCGTGAAGTCTTGAGATTTGAAGCATAATTAAAAAACTAGAACACAGATGGGAAATGAAAATGGAAAAGTGTTAATTTACGATCGGATTTGCCTTTGTCGGAAAGGTTAAATCGTTTGAATTACATTGAACTTGTTGTAAGGGCTCATTACTCTTGAGATACTCGTATTAGAGTGTGTACAGTCTTGCCAATTGAGGGAGTTCATGACAAATAAAAAGTTGAACGAACTTCGCAGTATGTTAGATTTTCTTCAAAATCTGTGGAAAATATTTCATAAAATTTGACTTTGTGATTGATCATTTCATAGATTAAAAAACTTAAAAACCTATGAGAATGTGAATGAACGACCAGGCGACGTACGACCAACGATTATAAATAATGATTTACTAATCCAAAACTAGTAGCATATAAAACCAGCCGTAAAACTAAGCACGTCTATTAATGTCTAGTAGATAAGTTTAGCCGGATTTGATTATAATATCTGCAATGACATCCTTGAAATTGTGAAATTTTTTCGAGAGATACGAAAGTAATTCAGCCATTTCTATTTTGTTGGATTGTCTGGATAGAGTTTCTCAACAGTGCTTTATTGGGTTAAAACAGCGCAACCCTTTAGAGAATCATTTCAATACATTTGAAGTTCAATTGCATTTTCTATATGTGATTCTTACGAACATTATTAGAAAGCTGGGTGCGATATAAATGTCGACGATCCTTGCAAGCGTTTAAAGAACAAGACAACGATTTTTGGATCTGCTTTTGGAATGTTCGGACCTTTAACAGGATACCTGTGGCCAAATAATTACCAGAGGTCCTTTACTGCTATCATGCAGTCACATGCAGTCACGTGCGATGTATGGGCCAGACATAAGGAGGATGAAAAAATCATTAATATACTATGGTACAGAAACAGCGCTAATTCAGTTGTGCTTCTTATGACAATCCACATGAAGGCTCAAGATAAATAAAATCGCTAACATAAGCCTTTTATGCAACCATGCCCTTTCGCATATTTCTCGTATTCGGAAGAGATATGAGAAATGTCCGAGATACATTCACATTTACATGTACATACATATTTGGCAAAACAATTGGTTATACTTCCTACATGACTTTGCGGTGGGACAAAATGGGAAGTGCACGATTATTTGTATCTAAATGTACACGAAGGCTATGGCGGTTTCCGGATAATGAGACACTAAATTAAATTGATCCCAAAACTCCAAATTTAACTTGCTGCAGCCAAGGTGCGAATGCGGACATCACAACATTGAAAGTCAACTGGAAGCAGGTATAACGTAGAAATACCGCAATCGCAAGAGACTCCCATAATCTTTAACTAACGCGTATTTGGAAACCTTTCAACAACTCGTAAACCACTATAGCTAAGTACTGAAAACAAGTGGTATCACTGCTATCATGCAGATAGAGACGCCACAACTTATGTCCTGGGTTTCGCCCTATCACCACCTGGTTCGATGAAGAATGCAAGCCAATGAGGCAAGGACATGCAGCTTAACAAGAAGTGTATAAAGCAGCGGTATACGAGAAAACGAGATGAGAAGAACATCAGTTTCTTAGGAAGAAGAAAAAGAACACGAGAACCGTGCAGTCAAAGATATTGTAAGGCTGTAATAATAAGTGAAAACATACGTAAGTTTTACTAATAGATAAAAGGAACTTGTTGAAGCAAGAAAACCTGTACAGGAAGTCTGTGGAAATGAAAGAGTAAATCTGGAAGTATAGTCGGTGCTGAGAATATGGAAAAACTATCTCTGAAAAATCTACAAGGTCGAAAAAGTCCAACATCCAACAGCCAGGCAAAATAGGCTATTCAACTTAGACGATGAAAGCCAAAACTTCTGTCTACCTGACCAAAATGAAGTATGGATATCCAAATCTAAGCTGAAATCTAAGAAAGGAGATTAACCTGATGGCCGAAGTAAAGCTGCGGAAAATGACTTTGTACAAAACATACAAAAACTCATTTTTCACACCAAGAAAAGAAAGAAAAGTTATTTCTCGAAAAACAAGCAAGTCTTCAATTTTAACGTAATCTTGATGAAAAAAATGGGCGAATTAAGAGAGTTATCATGCCTTTAGTCATTGACGGTGGTGGTGGCGATGGCGCGATGGTTAGCTCGTTGGACTATCACGTAGAGGATCCGTGGTTCGATCCCCGGCATCCCCAACAATTTTTCGAATCGTCATCACCCTTTCGACAGGCAATGGCAAACTCCCGAAAGTAAAATTGCCTATGAAAATGCTACTAAGGAATGCCGTTCGGATTCGGCGATAAACTGTAGGCCTCGCTCTGATGTGACAAAAATGACAACATGAGCAACACAAATGAGTGTCAAGAAGCTATGCCCTAGTTCATACCGGGAGGCCAGCATCACAGTTTTTTTTTTTTTTTTTCACTGACGGTATAAATAAAGGCTTGAGAAATCTGCGATTTATACAGCGGATACAAGTCGGATTTTCTTTTAGTTCATTTTTTATTCTACCTTGTTAAACTTGATTCATTCTTATTTAGGAAATAAGTAAACAAAATGCGAGAGCCAGTGTCACATAAGATAGTTATAAATAAAAATAAATAAAAGTGTTCAATCTTAAATAAGTACTCCTGTCAATGTCAAATATGACAAATTAGAGATACAAAATCAAAACAATTCCATTATTTTTAGGACGATATGAAAAAGAGCCCTATTGCTCAAAACGTTCAGCTCTTAAAATAACTGCCAAGGATAATCAAATTTTTATGACAAATACGAGTATGTAACACAATCCCGCATTGATTTTTTATGTGTAAGGTATGATATTTTTTTCAATTGATACAATAAATCAATATTTTCCCAACCCATATGTTCTTGTTACCCATTTGGTGATCAATATCTGAAATTGAACAACATAGGTACCTCAGTTTGAATCGTTTTCTATTCCCTACCTTCATAAAAATGTTGACTTCTATCGAAGGACAAACAAAACGCCAATCGAATATCCTATTGATGCCTCGATTATCCAATGATAAATTGCCTACAGCAAACTACCATTGTTTCGACCCATTGTTGCAGGACCTCCGTATTGATCCTGAAAGAACGAATCTGGAGGTGATTGTTATAACATCTTTTTGTCACATAATGAACAGGAGTCATCAGTTTCACGGTAACGATGAATCGATCAAGAAGATCCTAGAAAAATGTAACCCACCTGCTTGACTGTATTTTGAGGTTTAGCGAATGCGTTTCAGATAAAGATAACGGAAAAATCCTGCAATCCAATGTGTCACTCCTGGGTGCCTTATCTCTCACTGAATGTTATGATCGTACAAACTTTGTATCTAGAATATGGGTTCTATTTAGCAAAGTTATTCGTAAGGGGCGCAATGTAATCATATGCTAGTGACATACTCGTACATGAGAATCAATCTCTAGGCGTTGATCGCTTGATAGCTTGATAGCCAGGACAATAGCTCTACTCGAAATCAGATGGAAATCGAGAGAGAGAGAGTATGACGGAGTTGCTGTTTCATTGCGAAATGTGCAATTACGAGGATTAAAATGCGGGGCACAGCATCGTGTAAGAGATCCCTAAGATAGTAATGGTGGTTGATTTGTGATCGTGAATCAGTTCGTTGTGCACTTCCTATCTGTTAAGGATTACAGCAAAAGGATACGTTTGATCGATAAGTGTGTTAAGTGTGAAGGATTTTTTGTAATTTATAATTCTTAGTTATGGTATTGTTTAATTGTAGGAATCAAGATAAGATAGGTTTTATGTTCCTACAACGTGGTAGCAAAGACAGTGGCAGGAAGTGTTGTAATTTTTCGACAAGATAGGATCTCGCTTTAAGAACAAAACATAGATTTCCTTGAAAAAAACTGAAATGCGTGGAATGAAATGAATGATTAACTAGGAGTTTATGTACATTATTCCTTGTACTCGTATGCTGTGAGCTCATAAGGTGATAGAAAATTTTATTTTCTTTTCCCATGGGAACAAATAAGAAACATATTCGAAGTATTGCATATTGCTGTGCGAATATTCCAGGAAGAAAAATCACAATTTTCAAAAACTTAAAAAATAGTGGTGGTGGGGGGGGAATGTATTTGGGAATGCCTATTCTATGGAATAACTTCTAATACAGTGTAAAATCATATAAAATCTTCAATAGGAAATTGTACTGCGTTGTTTATGAATATATATATGTATGTATCTATAAACAGGGTGACTTTTAAAACTGTTACCAACAAACAGACCGGCGTTAAGATTTAACGGAAATAAACTATTGGGATGAGAAACCAGACTGTGGATTATGCGCGGCGTTGCGCATTGGAGGCTGCAATTTATTATCAAGAAGAGTTTAGGCTATTGTTTGACGGCACTTGTTTCAGCAGATGGACTACAACGAGACTGGAAAATACTTTTATTGAGAATAAGACAATCTTAAGGAAGCCTTATCATCCGAACGCATTAAAGAGATGCTTGTCAGTCACATAAAGAAATAACAAGGAAACTGCCCAGTTGACTTGTCAATTCACTGGGAATCAACTGCTTTTAGATGCGCACCCCAAGTCCGTTTTATTCCCCCTGTACTCGCCGAAGTCTTCGTTTTTTGCGTTCTCCCACCGTTCTTCTCCAAAGCCCGTGAACGCAAGTAGGACTAAATATATTCCAACCGATTTTTCTTACGAAACGACTGAGCATATTTTGACCCGCTTTCGATAGTCGATACTTAAGCGAAATAAGAGATGATCAAGGTCTTATGTAGTATGTGTATAGTATACGGCTTCTTTAGACTCTCCTTATTTTTTAGAAAAGGGCCTTACTACTCAATTGCTTTCCAAGCCCAAAGAAACGGATGCTGATGTGTTGTTGGCCGAACTTATAGCAGTCCCATGGTAGACACAGACCCTTACTACCTCGATATTATACCTTGGTTTTGTCCTTATTCATGACTAAAACCATTTTGGCGACTTCTTTCTCAATACTAGCAAACGCACCGGCAACAGCCCGTTGTGTATTTCCAATTATGCAGATATCATCGGCGTAAACTTGTAGTTGCACATGCTTGAAAAATTTTGCCACTGGTGTTTGGTTGTGAGTTCCGCACAACTCATTCAAGTATGATGTTAAACAGGTCATACAACACACGCGTCACCTTGCCTCAAACCGTTCTTGGTATCAACGGTCCTACAGTCGTTGCCGACTTTGACAGAGAAGCGAGTGTTCTCAATCGATGTTAAGAAAACCAGACATGGCTTTGTAAAGCTCGTCTCTATGAATGCTTCCATATGCAGCCATATGTGAAGATTTGGCCGAAACCATATTCAATCATGGTCTGAAACCGCAATAATAGGAGCCCATGAAGTTGTTAAAGGGTTTCAAACCTTCACATAATATGACAGATAAGAACCAAATTCCTATGAAATGAGTTGCGCGTATCTGATGTCAAACTAGCATCGATGCTATTGGCCTTCGGAACTTGATGCTGGCGGCATAACAGATTTCACGATACGCGTTCGGCAAAGATTTCTAGCAGTCTCTGACGATCGAGCTTGCATACATTACTATATACCTTCTTGCGGTTGTTTTTCTTTGCTATGGCGCTTGGAAATTTCGTATTTACATCTTAACTGCAACAAAGCTGTAATCCGTGTAAATGTCGGCTTGTTTCAGGTAGCTGAATGTGCTGAATACTGGAGGCATGCCTTGCATCCATCGCAATTAAATTGATTTTGCTTTTAAAGACCCGGAGACGAGATCTGCCTTCGCTGTTATCAGGGACCACCAAGGATTGTTACGCAGCTGGTCCAATCCAAGTTATATGATAGTCAACACTTCCCCGGTCAATCGCTGCGCAGGTCACCCATCTTTTAATAAGAATTTCAAAATTTACATTCAAAATTTGAAAAAAAAAATGGTTTTTGCAGTAACACATTGTAAACCTTACAAGTTCAGCTCACCTGTCTTAATTCTAACTCAATGCATGACTAGTAACACATATGTTACAAAAAAATGATACAATAATTAAACTCGCCTACGTAAACCGTAGGTTAGCAAATAATGTACTGAGCTGATACCCTTATTTGTACATCTTAACTTAGCTGCTCGCACAAGGACCCTTTTCTTATTGACTATTAAAAAAAAACTGTAATCATATCATAGTTTCGATGTTAAATTTAATATTTCTCTGTCTAATATTATAATAAGGCATCGTTCAACATTTCACTTTCTGCCTTCTTCTACATACATATAATCAGATGCACCATTAAATTTCATAAGTAAGACAATAAACGTAAACTTCCGTCACGACCTTGAATTGTGAGAACTTCAACTCTAAATTGGCCGGAAAAAATTGTGTCAAATCGCACAGGCGGATAATTTACTTTTGCACAACAGAAAATTTCCTCTTCCAATTGAATGCTCTGTCAACCGGACCATGTTTCGAAGCGATCATTACCTTGGAAGACAATAGCTTTGTAATTCAACACTTTATAAACGCGCTCGATCTTAGATTGTTCGCATGTAACATACTTAGTGTTGTCTATAATGTCGTTTTGTATTCCGAGGAATATTGGAACCAAGCAACAGACCCCTTCTGTTACTTTGATGAAGTATCTTTGAATATGCCTATGAGCGGGCACATGAACGCATATCTAATTAAAGCCGCCCAAATAGAGTCTTGTGCCTCATATGAGATACTAGAATTATAGGCATTCTGACCTTCGAGAAACTACGCCGCTGTCGTCGAAGCGAGCTGCAAATTTTCGGTTATGCAACTCGATGCGCGCTCGCGCGCTCTCTAACAGCCGACGCGGGTCCCGTCTTTGACAGCAAGCGGTCGACAGATACTCTTATTCAAATACACAGCATGTGTTATTTACATTGTTCAGTGAACTTTTATTGCGTTTCCAGAGACAAATTTATTACAAATTTTCGCATAGCTTACAAAGTACCAGTTCTAGTGCCAGTACCTGTAGCAGCACTTGAATTCGAGCTACCAACTACAATCTGCGAGGATATTTCTCAGTCTAATTGGGTTCTTTTCATTTGGTGGCACTGGCAATGACGGTAGTGTTACTGATGGTGGTGGAACATGGAATACAATTGTCTTCCATTGTTGAGTGGATTATTTAATTTTTATTTTGTAGGTTAATTTTCTTGTTCATTTGCTTGAAGGTTACGACGGTCGTAAGTTGCCGTTTCAATGGTGATTGCACGCAAGCAAATGTGAAATCATGGTTACCTATTCGTCTTCGAGGGAAGCTTTACGAGTATTGTTCTTGTAAATGCATACACCATGCGTTCTAGATTCGTATCGGTGGAATATTGTTGGAAATGATTTCCATGAACGATAAGACGACTAATGATCTCATGACGAATTCTATTCTTAAGATTTGTGACGAACAGTTGAGGATAATTGAAGTGTATGGAAGGTCTTTTGACAGTTTTGAAATGTGAGCACTGTAAAAAATAAGACAAAAACAAAAAAAAAACCAAAGAGGGTCGGTTTCCCCTCAGAAAAATTATAGACTATTTCGGAGTCAAGTAGGGTTATTTACGGTTATATTGCATAAAAAAAACAATGCTTGGAAACAACATTCCCCAATTCCAGTCGTAGCATCTGGTGAATTTACGGCGACGACAGATTCATGTGCCATCTAGAATTACTGATATTGTATTATATTACGAGTATTATGGTATAAAACACTTGGTAGCAACTTTGATTTAAACACCTTAGTGAGTATACTCGAATACCAGTAGATGCTGAGTACAGATCTTTCCCAACTGATCTTGACCTGTTTCAATTATAAGCGCATCCGTTGAAAATTTTCGTTTTACAACGTTACCATGTAGGCTAATAGGGTCCTGGAAATAATTGCTCTTCAGACTGAAATAAACAACAGCTGGTGGCAAATCAACATGGGAGAAAGCATGTAAAATTGCTTCAAAGTATTTGAGCTGAGTTCGATATGGATTCGTTTTTTTTGGGAATAGTCAGGGTCCTTAAATGTTGATGGTGTTAGTTAAACTATTTTAAGAAAAGCATTGGCTTTTATATATCCAAAGTAGCTTGCTGTCCCCTTTCCTATCCGCTTTGCTATCCGCTTTCCTATACCCTTTCTTATGGTAAGGATGATTCACCGAGCTTTCCGACAACTTACATAAAAAAGAACGAGCTTCCGAAAAGTGTTTCTAAGAGATCTTTGACAAAAACTACGGGGGAATGTCGGCAGATACACTGAAAAATCAATGTGCTATACCCAAATATTTATATTCCGTTATTCAAACTCATCTTTAATGAACTTTAATGAACACATCAAGTAGCACACATTTTGTTCTCTGAAATAGAAACTGGGATTTGAACTAAGGCGAAAACGAAATGAAGATTTTTTGGGTAGTTTTCAGGACCACTTTGATAAAAGGTTTTCTAGGAAAGGCCCTTCGACATGGTGGAAAAAGTGCCCATACATCGCCTATGTGTATACTATTATAAAATAAAATTACACAGTGTGGCAAATAATATGCCGAACTGGCTCTAAAAAACATAATTTAAACACGACTTCTCTTTACATATATATTGCATTATCGTACAATAAAGACAAACTTTTTGGATCGCGTTATGCGGGTCGAATACGATGGATTCGGGACATCGAACCATTAAAAACTTCAAGATATTGGAATATGCGGTTGTAACTGTTTCACCATTTGGATCGAATTTTTCTTTGATAATTCCTCGTCCATCATTCTCAGAGAAGCATTGCGGACCCCTGCAACAAAATATGTAATTTATGGATCGCTTTAGGTGTCCGAACTGAAATTGGCCTTCCTGAGTACTTATCACATGTTTATGCCACTCAAAAGCAACTGTTCTACTCACGCAATCATCATAATACACTTGTTGAATCAGTCGGAATGATTCTGATGCATTTTTACCAAGTTTTGTGTGCACTTTTTGTGCCATGTTAAAATTTCAACATCAAACGGTTTGCTGGAAAAACAATTTTTTTAAATATGTCAAACCAAATGTCAAGATTTATACTATCCACAGATAGTAAAGAACATTTCAGGCTTTCAAGTCCATGATCGGACAAATAGATGGCACTTCTAAAAGAGATATGACTCGTGATCGGAATATTGTTTGCCAGACTTTGTATTTTCATAAGAACTGTATCAGAGTGCTGTTAGGTGTTTCTATTTGCTGAGCCTATCAAAAGTCAGAAATATAGGTATCGCGATGTTATGTGATAAGTATATTTATTTTTTCTAAGTGGGCTTAATTATTGTGTTCACCTTAATCGATTAATACTTAATTCGAATTCTTTTTGTCACAAAACCTGCTTAAACTTATCAACGCTTTGGCTAACCACTAGGTTAAGGAGCTCCTCAACGAAGGTATTCAAAACGATTTATCGGGTTTTCCAATAGGGACTTGACAACTTTGAATTTAATTTCTGAACGTACTCTTTCACTAATCATCAAACTATTACTGTCAATTTATTCAGTAAACTCAACATTTTCATCATGAACACGAACGAGCAACGTCTACAAATTATAAAAATTTTCTACCGAAATTCGGTGTTGGTGACTGCAACTTTAAGAGCGTTAATTGCAATTTACGGTTGTAATTCTTGCCCTAATAGACATGCAATAACAAGTTTAGTGCAAAATTTGAGTCTACATTTTCGTTGTGTGATGTTGTCGTGTCAGTGAGACAACGGGTTGGTCGAAGTGTCAAAAAATATCGCTGCCGTTCAGGCGTCCGTAGCAAACGATCCAAATCAGTCAATTCCACGCGTTCTCAAGAAATGGACATCGCTCAGACCAACTTATGGTGTATTTTGCGTAAAGATCTTGGTTTTCACCCATACAAGATCAAGCTGACTCAAGAATTGAAGCCGATGGACCATTTGAAGCGTCGTACGTTCTCCGATTGGGTTCTGGAGAAGATGCGCCAATATGGTGAATTTCATCGCAAAATCATCTTCAAGCAAAATATGCTATATAGTATTGGTCGGGTAAAATCCACATGTGCTTCATGAATCACCACTTCATCCACAAAAAATAACCTCGTTCGTGCGATTTAACGCCGCTTGACTATTTTCTGTGGGGCTACGTTAAGTCATTGGCTTATGCCAACAAGCCGACGACGTTGGAAGAGCTCAGAGCTAACATTGAACGCGAAATAGCGGCTGTTTCGGCCGAAATGTGTGACCGAGTCGTTGAAAATTGGGTCCAACGAATCGACCGCTGCAAACGTGTCCGCGGTGGCCATATGAACGAAGTCGAGCTCCATTCATAAATGTTTTGATTGTACTTCAAGCCGATGGTAAAGTTTTTGAAATATCTCAAATGGATTTCGTTTTATTTTAAAAAAAAGTTGTCGAGTCCTTATTAGAAAACCCATTACATACTCGTATGTATATTGTGATTGGTTTTGTCGTGTAAAGCAATGGTCGGATTCTTCGGGTTTTGTGACACGTACTGTTATTTTATTCTATTTTTATTTTATAGATTATTAATTTATTTAGAAGTCAAGTCTTCATACTTAATATATTATAGAAAGAGTTTATACATCCAAAATCACAAATTACGGATTTTGGAAATCCGAAAATGTCAATAGATTTTCATAAAGAATTTTGCTGCAACATGTGTACAGTTTCAAAAATTCAAGTTTTAAATATAAACTATAAGAAAGATTGATGACATTCAGTATTTAAAAAGAGGGCTTAAGATAGTGTCGAACGTCACTTCAATTTGTTGGAACGAATAAAATTATAGGGTGAGGTGACCCTTAAATAATTCATAGAAGTATTCAATAAAAATAGATAGAAGAAATTTTAAACTACAACATTACCAAAATCATGAAATCAAAGTTAATCAGAAAAAAGAACAAAATATGGAAACGAGATGGGGAGAAAACAATAATTAAACCAAGATATAAGAGATTTAACGCATTTTAAAAAGGTTCCAGATATTGCTATTGTCCTGATGGACTGTGAGAGTTCATTAAATAAACAATAAGACAAAGTAAAAAAAAAAACATTACAGTTAGCATTGGTTCGATAATTGGGTACTGACTATACGTTAGAAAGAATATCACGAAATTTGTTACGAGAAATTAAACAAAAATTACCATAGCGAGACATTTAAAGGAATAATTTTAAAACCATAAAATAATACAAATGACGCCGCTGAAAAATTTTAGTAGCATCAATTAAGAAAAATAGGATGCCTACAAAACTTACAACAAATTTTTCTCAGAACATATTTCTGTAAAATCAACAGAAGTTGTATCTTATTACTATGCACTCCTCCCGACAAGTAATACCATATTGTAACGTGGAATGAAAAATGCCATAATAAATTACCTTCAAAAGATTGATTGAGAATACGTAACGAAAATAATGAAAGAGACGAAGGGTGCATCGGAACCAAGTTTTCAATTTATTAGTGTGGTTAGCAAAACACAACCTAAAACCAGGACTTGAAGATATCTATCCGAAGTACCACTCCATTTTGTTCCCTTTTTAATCAATCCGGATATAATAGAAAACAAGTGAGAGCAAAAAATTTCACCTGGGCAGGAACAAAAATTTAATGATCGCTTATGAAATTTACCTGTATCGTTAATATTGATATTTAACTATCTTATAATTTGTCCACAAAGCTAGTAAAATTAAAAAAAAAAATTTAAAGAGCTTAGAATTCCGATTCATTTTTTCCTGTGTAAAAGCCTCTCGGCCATTTCAAATTGAATTCGCCAAAATACAAAAGAACCTGCACAAGAGTGAAAAACATAATAACGCGAGCAGCACAAATGGGTTCGTTAAGCTAGACCCCGGCTTGCACCGGGCTGAAGCACCAATAAAGTTTTTTTTGTTATAATGTATTGAAGCACAAGTACTCTCTTTCCATTTCTGACTCCTACTAATTGTTGCTTAGAAAGTATTTAACGTTGTTTTATAATTTCTGATAATTTGAATAAGAAAATTATACTATTTTAGATCAAACTTGGTGGCCTTTGTTTTCATTAATAGCTCATTTTCGTACAAAAAATTGAAAGGAGCGAACAATTCTGCGAGAAATATTTTTTGTTCTGGGGCGGAGCAGTTTCTTACTCCGTTCGGATAAATATAAAGAACGAAAGAAATTATTGGGAGCAAAATTATTTTCCTCTTCGTATATTAGTTTTATGCAATCAATTAATATACATATCCACAAAAATCAATCCGTTCGGAACTTTTTCTTTTGATATAAATCTATTTCAAGCCCTGCCAAGAACCTAAAGTTAGTCCGTTATATCGAAATTCCTTAACTATCTCAACTATGAAACATTTATTACTACAGGTTTTATTATAAGAAAAGGAGTGAGACGAAAAATCAGACGAACAATAGCAGTTAGTTAGTTGGAATCTATTAAACTCAGGTGCATGGAAATAAACTCAAAACTGTATGAAACTGATAAACTAAAACCATTATCTTAGTTTTTGGACTTATTACTAATCTCGAAAGACTAAGATCCCAGGTAACATAACAAACCAGGTCCAATGGGCTGTTAAGGGCATAAGAGAAGCCAATGTCATCAACAAAAGCAGTTAATGAACCCTTGAAATCTAGAGCAAAGCGAGATAGTAGAGGAACCAAATCGGACCTAAAAATAAATAAGTCCTAATCGCCAGCTTTTACAAATTATTAATCCAGTATTAATCCATTAGAATCGTATTCTAAGAAGGGATCATGTGTGTGAATTATTCGTCAAGTAAATTAATCACCTCCTCGAATCAAAGAAAAGAGTAAATTTCTAGAAATTCTTTCCATGAGCTAATTCAAATTTAACTGACCTACATGTAAGGTAACACGATTCGAGGACATCGAAAGGAAAATAACAAATCTTTTAAGAAGTAATGCTTGAGTTCTTCTTATCAAAGTCATTTTCACAGTTTGACTTGAACACGAGCTCAATTGCTTATCATAAATGGTTTCCGCATGGGCAAATAGTTTGGTCTTACGTTTGAAAATTTTACAAAACACATTAAAGCTATCGTAAAGAAAAACATATAAACGTATGTTGCCCATAACCCACACCTCTTAGATATCTCACATATAGAAGTAAATATCAAACAAATTTGGCTTAAGATGCTTTTGCAAGAAGTTCACTTATCTCGATTACTTTTAGTTTCTTCACGCTGCGGACGGTCGCTACTAAATCTCTATTTTATATGCACGACCAAAGGATTTCAAATGTCCACTCATGGTGCACTATGGAATAAAATTTAAAATATCGGTTAAACTAAATGGTTGGTGCTGTACTGTAATAGTCAGATAGGAGTTGAATTGAAAATTCTGAATATTTTATAAATTGCTGGCTTAACATAACTGACACATTAAGATATCAAAATTATATGAAAAAGTATTTTTGCATTGAGTCCAAATTTAATTTATTCAAATATAAAGGCCTAATGATTTTAAGGATTAAGTTGAATTTATTCTAAGTGATTCACTGAATATTTGTTTCTCGTCTATTTAGCTCACACATTACGTTTATAAGGTGGGTACAGTTCTTGGCGGGAAACTTCGCTGAAATCTCAGTCATAAATATTTCTTCAGAACAGTTCATTAAATTAAAAATAATTTTAGTTAGTAGTTTAATTAAAAACCGGCGAACCTCGAAGTAAGCAATTTGTAATAACAATATCTCTTCACAATTCTTTAATCGAGCTAGCACTAAAGTCAGTTACTGATGTACTCTGCTATTTACTTGAATAAACGCAAAACGCTACAACGATCATTTTGAAAAAAAAAAAACATTAAAATCGGTCCAGTTTCGGATTTTTTATCGCAAAAAAAACAGTTAACCGCGAAAGTGTATAATTACCGCTAAGGGTTTTTTTTTATAGATACGATATACAAATACAAATTTACTTCTCTACTAATATAGTTCGAGATGAACCTTGGATTCGACCCATATGTTCTCCATATGGAGAAACTATAACTTTATTGCTGCCTGCAGTGCCGTACTTCAAGTTGGTAGAGGTTCCCTTCCATTTCTGTGAGGGATTTTAAATGCAGTTGTCTAATCGTATTAAAATCGAAGGTTCTTTGGGCCGAAGCGGTGTTTTCAAGTTTCCTCAGACGTTGGGACAAAACCTGTCTAATCGAAACAACAAAACAATCGTTCAATCGTCAAAATAACCAACACCAGAGTCGGACTAAAATGGACTAATCCAAAAAGCATGGGCAACTAATAGTAAGATATTTTCTTTATATAATAGAACCAGTAGCAAAGTAATACTTGGAGAATCGCTAGTAAGCCAACACCGTCTGCTCATTACAGAATTTTTCACAGCGGAACCACCGAAAACACGGGCATCGTTTGGAAAGCCAGAAATCCGGTGGTATAATCTATCGAAGGAACGAAGCGCAAGATTTATTGCACTGGCTAAAGAAGTACTTCAAAATATAAATGGTATAGCAGACTCACTTAGCCCGCAAGAAATGTGGAACAGCATGCACGAGGAATGCATAACACTCGCAAAGTCCCATCTGGGGACTATATCGAAATACCATTACGTCGGCAAAGAAACATGGTGGTGGAATGACGAAACCAAACGAGCTGTTGCTGACAAGAAGAGTGCATTCCAAGCGTGGACAAAATGCGATCGGGGCGACGATATCGAAAAATCTCGAATGGCTCTTGAATACGAGCGTCTTAAAGAGATCGCAAAGAAAGTCCTGGCTCGAACTCGAGCGGCAGAAGCGGAAAACCTGTACCAGGAGTTGGAACAAATATCCTCACGATCGGCGGATAGAAGACAAGCTATCCAAGAAGTTCAAACGTCGTACAACACTAAAATGCCAAATATTTTTAAGCTCGCTGCACAGAGGAGAAAAAATTCAATGGAAATAACCTCGCCGAAATACATCAAAAACGCAGACGGTCGCTTATTAACAAATGAAAAGGAAATTTGTGACCGGTGGCTTGAATATTGCAAGGAGTTGCTTAACAAACAGTTTCCACGTGATATCGTGCCGACAGCTGGTCTATTCGAGGAGGAAGTTTCGGACTTTTCAATCGAAGAAATAAGTACAGCAATTGGAGAAATGAAGCGGGGGAAAGCGGCGGGACCAGACAGTATTCCATCAGAGTTTTGGTCGAAGATGGAGGGGATCGGCAGCGTTTGGCTATCGAAACTTTTAAATAAATTAAAATGTGGACAACCTATGCCGAATCTATGGAGAAGTAGCTTCTTGGTTCCATTATACATAGGAAAAGGCGACACTCGAGAATTCAACAACTACCGTTCAATCAAGCTTATGTCACACACAATGAAAATCGTTGAAAGAGTCTTAAACGAACGTCTTAGGCAAATAATAAAGCTCGATAATAGCCAGTGTGGATTTGTTGAAGGAAGATCGACGGTTGACGCTATCCAAAGCCTGCGAATAATAATGGAAAAGCACCGAGATTCGTCTAAGGATTTACACATGGTATTTATCGACCTCGAGAAAGCATTCGATCGAGTGCCTAGGGATCTCATATGGGCCGCGCTGAGGTCTCAAAACGTAGCGGAAACGTATGTTAGAATAATACAAGACATGTACGGAAACGTGAAAACTGTGGTTAAAAGCTCTACTGGACTAATGAGAGAATTTCCAGTTAATGTCGAAGTGCAGCAAGGAAGCGTACTTAGTCCGTAGTATTCGACTATCTTTTAAAAGACTGCATGCGCGAAGCAAATGTAACGCCAATTCTCTTCGCTGACGACGCAGTTATACTAAGCGATAACGTCGAAGATTTACAGAACGCCTTAGATTCATGGAGAAATGCGCTAGAGAGAAACGGGTTTAAAATAATTCGTTCAAAGATGGAGCATTTGACGTGCCCATTTGCGCATCCGTTGCGACCTGTTCCGGATATAATGTTAGACGGAATAGTTCTTCCGAAAAGCACTATCTTTAAGTACTTAGGATCAATCGTTAACATGGAAGCGAAATGTGACGACGACGTAAACCACAGAGTAAGTGTGGGATGGATGAAATGGCGGGAAAATTCGGGAATCTTTTGCGACCGAAAATTTCCACTTAAATTAAAGGGAAAACTCTACACCACGGTTGTTAGACCAGCTCTTATATACGGTTCACAGTGCTGGACAATGTACGAAGCGGCTAAAAACAAAATGACGGCAGCGAAAATGAAAATGTTAAGGATGTCTAGTGGAGTCACTAAACGTGATTACATTAGATCTACGCGTATAAGAGGAAGTCTACATATAAAGAATTCGGTAACCAAACGGCTTGAGGCGAATAGAATAAGCTGGTATTGCCACGTTTAAAGAAGATCTGCGGAAAATCCGGTTAAAAAGGCACTTTCAACTACGGTCACTCCAACTGTAAGAAAACGAGGTCGGAAAAAGAATTCCTGGATTTCTCAGATGGCAAATGCGCAACAACGCATGGGGCTAACCACTGAAGCGATCCAGGACCGAGCATTATGCAGACGCGTTCTGCGGTCTGCGACATTAGCCAACCCCATAAGTGGAGCAGCAGCGATGCAGTAAAAATGGGAAACTCGTTACGCGTAAGTTCGTATAACGTGGAAAGAAGAAGAAGAAGAATAGAACCAGAAAGCTTATTTTTCTCAAGCAACTCTTTCTACAACGTAAGATATTAGATTCTCTCCCATTGCAGGATTCAAGACTAGAGACCTGAGGTAAACAGATTTGTATGCGCATCGGCGTACTTTGCTGGAGACGAAGAACATATACCACCCACCCCAATACAGGAACTTGTCCAATACTGCCAGTCTATGCAAGTACATCTGACCATCGGCTGCAATGCAAGCGCCCATCATCAAATTTGGGGCATCGGGGTCACAAAAAAAAAGAGGTGAGTCACTCCTTGAATTTCTATACGCCGATAACGTTGTCATATTAAATAAGGGGTAAAAACCTATTTTTAAAAATAACATAAGCTATAAAAGCATAATAGCATATGCACATTATGTTTAAGATAAGGTGCCTCACCGAACACGAGCCGCGAACATTTAACGGTCAAAGCTGACTCGGTGCCATCAACACCACTTACAATGGTGGATGCTTATGAGGCCAGCTCAATGACATAATAGTCTCATCTTTTGAAATAGACAAACAGTGGTAAAACGGTAAGAACCATAGTGAAATGAAAACCTTGAAGCTATGCGGAAAAATGTAAGAAGGGTTTTTAACAAAGCTAAACGCACCGTAAATCTACAACCGGGATCTACAACCAAGAGTTGCGAAGATCAAAGAGAGCCTCTTGGCGTGCAAACTGCGAGAAACTTAAAAAACTGCCGGCAGTAGCACGACTCCATAGAGCCTTCCCCAAAGATCACAATGACTGCATAGGTCTGCTAATCAAAACGAATGCCAAGACCACACGCGACCGAGGAGTTAGAACCCCGTACACCTTACTTTAGGTTTATTTCCCGGGGTCTTCGGCATCTGTACTAGCCGTAAGAGGCTCTCCACAGGAAGGCAAACTCTCGCCTCTCCTGTGATCCTTGATCATAGACGACGTGCTCAGTAAATAAAGCAGCCGAGGCTTCAATTTAAATGGTTATGCCGATGACCTCGTCATCGTTATTAAGGGCAGTGAAGCAAATGAATTCACTGTACGTATGCAAAACTCCATCAAGATAGTCCTAGACTGGTGCACCGGAGAGAATTTCTCTATCAATCCAAACAAGGCTATCATAGTTCGCTTCACTTAGAGGAGAAACTTAAGTCTAGGCTCAATTTCACTTAACGACAGAATTGTTAGGTACTCGGATAAAGTCAAATATCTGGGAGTAATCCTTGATAAAAGACGCAATTGGAACTCCCACTTAAACAATAAAATGTTCAGAACAACATGGGGGATATCTCCAAAGATCCACACAATGCTTCTGTAGTATGGCGGACTAAAATCACACAAAAAACTGCCATGTCTGAGCATTTTCGGAGCCTTTCGGACTTTCCCAACAGCTGCTACATAAGCAATAAAAGGACTTACGCTTATACACTTGTTCATCAGCATAGTGGCTATACGCAGCTCAGCAAGTATGGTACAAGCAAAAGAATTGTATCTTCAAGACCACCCGGAACGAAAGATCCTGCTCTCTGAAATACCAGAACTTGGCATGATGTGCGCGGTTACAGACCGCATCCAAAAAACTTTATGCTTCGACAAACGATTCTCCACGGAGATTCCCAGTAAAGAAGCATGGGCCAGCAATAACCCACCAAATAGCCAAAACGGCATAAAGTAGTATATGGATGGTTCCAAAATAAAAACGGGAGTGGGAATACTCTGACCAATTCCTAACATATCAATTGCTATGGGAAAGAGTCCTAGTGTATTCCAAGCTGAATTGTACGAATCAGAAACCTTGTGGAGTACCTTACAACAAATTAGGACTAGTCGACTCTCCGGAGTGCCGACTTTGTCTTGAGGAAGACGAAACAGCTGAACACAGACGAAATACCTTTTTCAGTGAACAAATCGATTACTCCACTGATAGATAGAAAACCTACTAGCCTAAACACAGCTCTGACAAAACCGGTACAAAAGATCTCTTTAGATCGAAGTGCCTTAACACCGCAATTGGCGGGTCAGAAATTTTAAAAAAAAAAAAAGGTCATTTTCTGACGATAGCGTGTAAAATGTTTTGCGTTTATCGTCAGACCCAACACTCATAATTCGGAAGGTTCTAAGTACATCATTTAGTCAACCGCGTATTCGAGTTGTTTTGCGGAAATAAAGAATATCGTGCTTCTTTTATTGGCCAGTTAATTTTTTACAACTCTTTCCTAGGAAATGATAAACACCATACATAATAGCCCGTCGCCTAATACTATAGATGATAAGTAACAATCTGACATTCTCTTTCTTATAACACGGGGGAGGTGAATTGTTTCTCTGTAGTGTCTTTTCTTGTGCATCTATTCAAGCAGCTTATTTATAATTTAGTTCCATATTTCTATTTTTACTTCGTCCAGGTTATTGTGACAGAATTGTTTGTCGTCGGCTTTACATAGTCTGCAAAAGAAGTCCTTCAATATTCTCTGCGATTCTTGTACTACCAATAGTTATCTAAATTCATCTCTGGAGGCTTCCATTTTAGCTTGGTAGCCCTGGCATGTTGATTTTATTCTCAAATAAGACTTCCGAAAGTCATACCTGCAGCAACAGTTTTTTATCTCCTTAAACACGCGCTTCTTTGGTACACGGACTGTACGGAGTCGAAAATGCAAACAATAAAATTGGTTCATATGAATGAAGACAGAGGGAACACATTTAGTAAAAGAAATACGGGTTGAGGTACGTCCAAAGAAATAAAATATTGCGGCGAGAGTTTACGCGATGACTTTAATTGATAAATCGATTTATCGCCCTTCTTAACAGCTCGGCCTGTCGTATGTAACAATTTTTCGTAATTAAGGTCTGATAGAATCTTGAGGATCTTGATTAAAAAGAATACAATTCAATTCATGCAAAAACTGAAGCCGGCCGAATTTCTGAATCGTTTTAGTTTCATTCGTTGGGCTCCCGAAAAGCTTCCACTGATTTCGACTAAAATTTTTTTTAGCGATGAAGTCCATGTCTGGCTTAGTGGCTACGTCAATAAACAAAATAGCCATATTTAGGGTGCGTAGTTTAAGAGCTGCCGCAGCTACAATTTTGGGATTTGAGAGAAATTTTAAAGCAACACGTATTGAGAGCAAACTACAATAAAAGCGGAAGTCACATACATTCCTAACTTATAGTCTCAACAACGCCTACGCGTGACGTACAATAAATCAAAAATCTCGTGACAATGCCGGTCATACGATGTAAATTGAATTTCAGTGTTTCTTCATCTCCATTGACATTTATGGTCAAATGTGTCACTCATCTTCATCTTACGAGTAAGTCATGTTGACTTGGACGTTCTATTTCCCATCGTCTTTATCCATCCACCCACTCATCATTTTGTGTGTTACTGAAGTGTAAATTACTTCCTAATTAACAATCCGATTTTGAAAATCTTTACTCAAAGATAGTCAAAAACAAAACGCAACCAATTTCAAACGCTTAATAATAACCCATTCAAATATTTCACCCATTCTCCCCTTCCCACTGCCATCTGTAGATACACAAAGTGAAAAAGCAAATTTCACCAGAATGTAGATTCATTAAGCTTTGTTGAATGTACTGATTTTATTACGCATATGTCTCCCATGAAGAGCTTCAATAGAAACAACAGATCACCCAATTAGCAGCAAACAATTCCCATCCCTGCTCGGGAATACGCTGTGTGAAAAGCTTGCTAAGTGATCGAGTCCACATTGTAAGAACATAAACACGTATGTATGTGCCCAAAGTGAAGGTGTCTTCTTAAATTCTCCCCAACGAAATTCCATCCCAAAGAACCATGCTGCGGAAGCATTCGAATATCTATTGTACATAGTTTCTACCAAAAAATACATCTAACATAAAAGTATCTAATTTATCGACCAAATATTGTTGTGGACCATTGTATCACATGAAACTAAAACAAATGAAACATCTTGAACTCCAAAGTCAAATTTGGTTGCGGATTCAATGTGTGGGGGCTAGGTCTGATGTTCACTTAGGTGCTCACCTGCGCTAGCTGGTATAGCTATTGCCTCTGTTTCTAGCAGCGTAGATAATTTCTCGATTCGATTCGATGATTGTCCGAGAAAACATCAAATAAATGGATGCTGATGTGAAATTCAAGGCGAACAGATCACATCTCACTGAGATACTTTATCTAGAGAGATGGTGTACGGTGCAAGTGTGTCTTGACTGATGATTGGGGGACACATAAAGTTAATTTACTTTGGGCTTTTGTTTCTTTTTGGGGTGCGGCCCTTGTTGACTTCCAATTCGAACCGCTGAACATTCGTTCGAACACTATTGTTTGCAGTACTAAGTGTACTGACATGCACTTGCCATGTATCTGAAGCAAAGGTGATATTTAGTTTGTGATATATACGAGTTCTCATATGCACGAGTTTATTTACTCTTGGAAGTTTATTTCCTCAATATTTACCCGGGTTTCGCTGAAATATAGAGTGGGAAATAGTATTTTTACCGATGGTCGAATGTTTTGTTTATTTTTTTATTTTTTTATTTTTTGAAATATAAAACTTAATGAATATGCAAAGTTTGACCAGTTCCATTTCTCCACAGGTTGGAAGTTGAATTTGAGGAATTGGCTCTCATTTCCATAAACTACTCAGGTGGTATGGTTTGGATTGGAGTCACCTGCTTTTTCTGATCATTTGGATCGCAGTTTGTTCATAACATCGTATCGATGTCGAATAACAATATGGACCACCTGGATTGTTGTATCTGAAAACAAAAATCAAAATCCGAAACCCATATATGGAAAAAAAAAATTATGACTGAGACGAAAAGGTGTCAGTTTGTATATTGTAATTTTGTTTTTATGGAAATCTGTGGAGTTAAATTATTGTAACATTTGGACTCTTTATAAATTAGCGACATGCCATAGCGCTGCTCTATTTAAATTTTGTATTTTCCTGCATTTTGAAGATATTAAAATTTCCAAAGCAGCACGATACTTTTCTTAAGATTGTCGATTTTAATGATTTGCTCCTAGGAGTCATTAATTACCGCTACAAGTCAATGATCTTATTTACTTGTTTTTAATTAACTGATTATGGAAGAACTGATTATTTTTGATGGACAAAATCGATAGATAAAGTAGCTGTAGGCGGTTGTCTACACCTTTTTATGAAGGTCAACATTTTTTTAAGAAATCAATAGGCTTAATATTCTTGATGTTGCTCTTTTTGAATTTGTTTGAGACTAGTTTGTACGTTATTATTAGATAAACTCTATGGATGGTGCTACAATTTATTAAGAATTTGTGTTTTTCGCATGAAAATACATAAGATAAGACCGAATATCGGTCGTTTTCGTCAGAAATAGAGGTTCGAAAACTATTTGAAGGTTTTAGGGTTCCGTACGTCCAAATGGAAAACGAAACCCTTTTAGGATCACTCGTGTGTACCGATTAAGTTGAAATTTGCTACACATATGTATTTCTGTGACCAAAACACTGACCAATAACGTAAATAAACGAGATTTAAATACGGAGGTCATTTTTGGGGGCCAATTAGGAAATTTAAAAAAAATTTTTAACTATACCGTGTACCGTGACATATCAAATGGAAGGGCTTGTTGTAGGGGTCTCAAATAAACGGCGCTGCATAGGAGGAGAGCTCATGAGGTCTATGAGCAGAAGACGAGGGACGAACACCGGCTTCTCAGGAGGAAAAAGAAAGAGCATGAGAGGCGAGAGAAGATGCTTCTCCAGGAATGAAATTCGTAAGTCTTACCAAAAGATAAAAAAAAACATGCCACGGACACAAGCCCCGAACAGAAGCCTATAGAGATGATGCCACTTCGATTTGTAATCCTCCTACTCTTGGAGCCATTTTGACCTTTTGACGAAGCGGAGGAGATTGTTACCGTTTTAATTATTTAGATCCTTAAGTTTTTTAGAGGAGCTGGACATGTATGAAGTAGATTGAAAATCGTTTCCTCGATTAATATACCCATGATATTTTTTCTAGGTGAAATACGTACAGTACTTCCAATTTTGGCAAATTCATAGGCCCTATTATTTCCTGTAATATCTCGATGCCTCGGCTGCCAACAAAGGTGAATGTTGAACTCAATGTTGGTGACCGTTGCCTCCTTGGACAAATTGAAGTCGTCGCTACCAACTTCAGGTCTGAGGCTGAGTTTACTGATTCAATTAAAGTAGGAGGAGGTTGCTTATCAGCATCGAAATTCCCTATTGATCACAATAAATGTGCAGCTATAAGGGCCCCTTTGTTCCTACAATTTCATGAATTTCAGCCATATGTCAGAAGGATAAAGCTACTGAGATTGATGATCTTCGAGACGTCTTCTGACGACGGAGAATTCGGGGGGTCTAGTTCTGCCATGAGTATCGTTCTAAGCCATGATCTCGAGCTTTTCACTTGGCTGTTCTTTTCCTAATCCACCTATAGCTTTTGTATTTATTAAGATTCACAGATCTTTGATGCAAGCGATGGATCTTGACGTAGCCTTGATATCAGTCGCTTATGGTGGGGTGTAGCGTTACATCCCTTAAAAGAGTTTTTTTCGGGAGCTAAAATTAGCAATGCCATGTAGCTTCTGCTTCTCTGCATGCATTTTGTCACTCTTGGATATTGGCTTATCCGCTTCTACCTCATTCCCTGACTTTGTACATTTAAAGTGTTTTTTGTTGTTTGTTATTAATTTTATTTACCGACGAGTATAACGATTAAAAGTAGCCTGTAATACAAAGTTATTATAAGCGAGCGAATGGTATCTCCGAAAAACATCACTTTTATCATCCAGTCCTCGGCGAATTCCCAATACCTCGACTTGAAAGTTTTAAGGCTCTTTTGGTTCATGGAGGTGTCAAATTTTAACCACATGATGTTGGATTTTCACCTTACCTAGTGACGCGATGAACTATGAAACAGCAGAACTGTGACCGGATGTTTTGCAATCCTAGGCGTCGACTGACTTCTGACTCTAGTCGTATCATTATGCTGTCAAAGTAATTGGATTAAAACTCTGTTTAATGTAAAATACAAAGTTAACTTTGCGAAGTCTCTATGAACACTTGATAAAAACACCAATCATTAAATTTTGCAACGCATAAGGTGCGTCAGCGATTAATAATAAAATAAATTGCAAAGTTTGCTGTAGAGGTGATAATAGCACGGCTTCGTTGGTGAATATTAGGCGGCTCTCATAAGGCTGAAGGCTTAAGGGTTGAGCGCTGGTCTTCTGGACGTTTCGCCACTTTCCATGGCGTTTTTTTAGGCAGGGCTTATTTATTAATGAAAAAAATTGCTGATATGATTTTATACCTTGGAATAATAGACATCACTGATGACTCCAAGCTTTGGTAAGGACCATGTTATGAAAGTATTCATATAAATTAAAATACAATATTGTTAATAGTTCAAACGTTTTCACAAACAGAGTCACAGGGATAAAGGCAATCAGTGGAAAAAGGTTTTTGGGACGGCCAAAATCTGGAAAGTTTTATCGAAACTCTAATCATGGTTCCTATTTCTGCCTGACTACAAGTACAAACAGAAGATGTCACTAAACTGTTTATCGGATAATAATGCGCTACGAACAACATTCGATATTAAGGACAAGAATGATAAGTTTTTTTAGACTAACATACCCTTGTTTTGATAACTTCGAATTGGACAGTTCATTGATTCTTACATTTAGTATTATTTAACAATTCATGACCAATTGATTTAAAACAAGAAGAACTCTATACGATCTTTTGAAAATATTCTCAAAATCGGTGGTAGTTCGGGAAACATAAAGAAGATTAGATGTGTCTGTTGTTTCAAAGTAGCTCACTATTCGTTGTGTTCTGGAAAAATTGTGTTTTACTATACTTACATTTGGCATTATACGAAGCCATCGGCGCGTTGATGTTAAGTGTATATTCAAAAGCTCTAGCCACTGTAGGTGAAAGTATGGCAGAAGATCGGGAATTGTCAATTAGTGGCAATCGCAGTAATGTGGCCTAATGAAGTGAACGAGCAAATCTGCCGGTTTTGGAATGGAACTTATTTAAAAATACCTAGACTCGATCACATATTCATATAAATAAGCGATCTTTTCGCAGCGGTCTTAACGCTAGTAGCATAACAGGACCTTTCTTTTAAAACTGGAGCGATGCTCGAGTCATAATCAGTAGCCAACAACAATGATCATACTTCTTAGAAAATATATGATATTGATCCGGAAGATGATTTAAGGCTACTAGCATAGCCTTATTGCCGTAACCATGTGGTGGACACCACTCGATTACTTATTGTCAAGTCCTTGAGGTGTATGATACAGGAAACTTTTCAGGCCTTGGAAGATAATGTTCGCCGCCGGCCCCAGGTAATCGAAATTATAACTCAAAATTGGGCCAACAGGAGATGCTGCCTTAAAATCAGTTAAAAAAGCCATGTGTCTAAAATTGTGTTCAAAACATAATGTCACGAAATAGATTCATAATGAACATATAATGTATAAATATATGGCTACATTATGTATGTATGAGTATAAAAAATATGCTTAAACATCCAAAGATAGCTTTTCATCGTTGAATATTTTAAACTGGCTTTGCTCGAAATTCTGCAAATATAGGAAAATCGATAATGCAAGAGTTTTTTTTTTTTGCATGACATATACAATGTTTAAAACATACAAAATGGTTTGGAATTGCTTATACCTACCCTGATAGCCTTATTTAGGTTCAGCTTTAACTGGGACTACATACTACGCACTTGAAGGGAGGTAAACGTAGTATTTGTCCCCAAACCATGCAACAAGTCTAGTGAATTACCTAAATCATACCGTCCTATAAGCTTGACATCATTTTATTTGAAAAGAATGGAAATAATTATTGACGTCCGCATCAGAGAAGAAAGCTTACCTCGGCATCCATGCCAATAAGTGTACCAGAAAGGCAAATCCACAGAAGGAGCTTTGTTAAAGCTGACTGCAGAAATGAAAAGGTCATCCCGTAAAAAGGAAGTTCCATTCTAGGGGTTGCTTTCGATAATACTGGATATGATTCTATATCAAAAAGTTTTACTCCGGAGTAAGACCAACCATACGACTATAAACTGAATCAATCAAAGCCGGGTACTTACTACCTCATCAGGACCGATTTCAGCATTAGTATCAGCTGTAAGAGGTGGTCCACAGGGAGGCATACTCTCGTTTCTCCTGTGGTCCTTGGTCATAGACGCTCTGCTCAATAATTTAAGCAGCCAAAGCTACATGACAAATGAATATGTCGATGAACTAGTCATTATCATTGGGGGCAGAAAAGCAAACGAAGTCACTGCACGTATGTAAAATGCTCTTAAGATAGTCCTTAACTGGTGCACTATCGAGAAGCTCTCAATTAATCCAATAAGGCTATCATAGTTCCCTTCACTAGAAGAATAAACTTAAGCCTAGGTTTAGTTTCACTTAACGACACGATTGTTGAGTACTCCAACGATGTAACTCTAATGATCACTTATTGGATCTATACAATGAAAGTTAGGCCCGTCATAACATATGCTTCTGTAGTATGGTGCACTAAAGTCATGCAAAAACCGCGATTTAAAAACTTAAAAGAGTACAGCGTCAAGCATGTCTGGGCATTTCCGGGGCCTTTCGGACCTACCCCACAGCTGCTATAGAAGCAATAATAAGACTAACGCGCCTACACTTTTTTATCAACAAAGTGGGCTTAGGCGGCTCAGCAAGTACTGTACAAAACAAAGAGCTAGATCTTTGCGACCATTTGGAACGGAAGATGTTGCTTCTGGAAATACCAGAACATGATTTGTGAGTAACAGACCACCTTCGAAAAACATTATGCTTCCACAAAGGATTCTCAACTGAAATTCCCAGCATAGAAGCATGGGTCAGCAATAACGCACCAAATAGCCAAATTCCAAAAAATGGAAACAGGAGTGGGAGCTGATATACACGGACCAAACCCAAACATACAATTGCTATGGGAAAGAGTCCTAGTGTATTTCAAGCTGAACTACACGCCATTCAAGAATTCGCTAACCTAATCTATAACTCTGGTATCAAAGGTGCAAACATCCATATATTCACGGTTAGTCAAGCTCGCAAGCCCTTAACTCGCACATCTTTGACTCCAAATCAGTCATGTACTACTTCAAAACCCTTTAAAAACTCAGCTCAAGGAACAAGTCCAAACTACGGTGGGTTCCTAGGTATGCGAGAATCGATGGAAATGAAAAGGCCGATGAACAGGCCAGAAAGGGCTCAGACACTCCTTGAACCCTTTTGCTGCATCCACAAAAATGCAGTCAAGCTAGCTATATATAGCTGGGAGCACTCGAGGTGCATCTCATATTGGGAGGATACTCCAGGTCTAAGACAAGCTAAACAAGTCGTCCGGCCATTCAAAAAAATGCCAATAGATGTCTATATCTAAGTTGGCCCGATATCAAAAACTTAGTTGGGTACCTTACAGGAGATCACGGTTTAAGAGATCACCTCTAAAAATAAGACTAGTCGACTCTCTAGAGTGCTGGCTTTGTTTTGAAGAATTTGAAATAGCATCAAAAGATTGTGTTCATCTTTTTGACTATTTAATGGAATCAGAAATAATACTTTCTTCAGGAAACAACTTGACACTGCTGAACTAAGTTATTCCCCTGCTGGTAGATTTACTTAATTTATTCAGAAGTAATCACAATTTTGACAAACTGGTCCAAAAGATCGTTTAGACAAAGCTTTTTACTAGCTTTGCTTTTGGCTCAAGTGCAAGATCATTTTTCGACGGTGTTTTCGCCAAATTATATTATACATTGTTTTGCCTTCTCATTTTGCTTTAATTCGCACATACTTACGTGCCACCATTTCATTTCCAAAAACGAATTATTGGTTAATACTATCTAAAAAAGCCAATAAAACCTTTTAATTCTTATTGTATCGACGTCAGATGAAGAAATTAAAGTATCGTCAACAATTTTCTGTGGGGGGTCTACTCGTAAGTGCTTTCGACCTCTCCATTCTTCCACTGTCTACATATATAAAAAAATAAACATCCTATTAATCTTCACATGCCCATGACTGGAAGCAACTGCATTTTTTCTACTGCCAAATCAAATTTTATTACGGTTAACTGCCATACCGGTCCTATTTAAACTGTTTTCGTTCCCATATTTATATAGTATATTGCAAAGCTCATTACTATATACAATATCGCAATTTAAATGTTATCCACATACAATGGCTTTAATATGCTATCATTAATTACAGCACTTGCCTGATCGCATAGCTCTGAATAAATCGCACATTGTCATCCATTTACAAGGGTTCTAACCAATACCCCCCCACTTCGGTATGAGAAAGTAGCAACAACAACAGCAGCAACACAAAGTTATTAATTACGCGCTAAAGTGGTGTTCTGGTGAATTCTATAGCAGAAGCCCCATTAGATCGCCATATTTGTCATAATGTGCCTTCACCTTCCAATTTAAGACAGAGCACTCATAGTATATCATGTTTGGTTGGTTGAGAAGGGGTGAGGGTCGCAAGGAGTTCTGTGCCACTTTAATGCGGGAGTCACGTTGATGCCATACCAATTAAGCTCCAAAGAACTGCTCTAGCGGTAGCCAGCCCAAGTTCCATCTGTAGGCTCCTATCGATGATGATGATCATGATGATTGTGTTTAGGACGCGACCGAGACGACAATTTCGAAAATGATTTACTTTCGGATTTCTTTGGTGGCAAGGTGGAGTCTCCTGACTGCTAACCGCCACCATGAAAAGTCGCCTAGTTAAGCATTCTGATGGCGTGCGCTTGAATTTCGTCCAAAGACATTAATATTTTAATTCGACGCGTTTTATGATCATTTGAGCATTGAAATTGAAATATTATATTCAAAATTCGATTTTTTTTACCTCCGCGTTCCTTGACATGTTGTTGATGTTTGATATTTGAGAATTCCATTAATAATCTGTCCCGGCCGATCCGCATACAAAGACAGGTACAAACGAAACACACACACGTTTATTGATCTTCAAAACCTTCCCTGCCTAGTCAGCACCAGAAGAAATAAGAACCATGATCAAAGAGATGTTCATGGGCCTTGGACATTTGCGTATGGCCACTGTACGTACTCCGTCTGTCTGTCCGTTTGTGCTAGTGGTGACTTTATTTTATATTACCACTGATTTGAATATCGTTTCCTTTCATGCAACAAATGCAGCATAACAATTTGTCTGAGCTGCCGCGCCACTGTCGCGCTATCGTCGCGCGTACTCGTACTCGTAATATGACTTGCGTTTTGGCTGTTTTATTTCATGAATGAACAAAATGCTGTTCAGAATGGAAAAATCGATTTTTAATTCATCACCATGCCACCCTGCTTCGATGGGTTGTCTTTGGTCTGTCTTTGGTCTGACTGGTCTGTCCTCAGCATGCCTTTGGATTGACTTTAGTTGGTCTTTGGGAGCAGCATGAAGTGAGCAAGTTCATGGTCATTAGCAATGAGCCTGACGTTGGCTTTTTTCATAGAGATATTAATAAGGTAGCTGCGAAAAACCTTTAGGCACTTTTGTAAGGGCTCTTGAAGTGTCGGCCGAAGATCAAAAAGGTATCGAACATAATGTGCATATAAACGTGATTTTTTGAAGCTTTTGATTTTCGGCATAGCACACTCAGACCATGGCTAAAGGAGGAAGTTCTTAAGTAGAGTTCTTCTTTTGTTTTTGAAGTGCTTTTTGAATATGTAATTTGATGGTGCCAATGACTTTTACAATTTGGGATAGCTGATTTATTAAAGGAAATTAATTTTTAATAGCCGATGCATTCCCACCTGCATTCAAATAATACCACAAATGTTCTACTGCGGCCGATATTTTGGCTTTGATATATTTCAAAGATAATGCTATGGCGGCTTGTAATAGAAACACAAATATGTATTCATGTTTGAATTGAAGGTGGAAAAGCCATTTGAAACCACACCTTTCCTTAAAAACAAGGCATTTTCAATTAAATCGATCTTTTAGATAAACTTCGTGAATAAACGATGAGGAACGTTTTCAAAGCAGTATAAAAATTTGGATTTGCTTATTAAAGATTCTCTCCTGCACTCGTCCGATCAACTTCGAGAATTCTTTTAAAACCCTCTGTGTATTTAAAACACAGCGAAGATTCCGATATAACAAGTATGGGGAAAGTCATTATGAAAGTGGTGAACTGTGTAAGTGAAAAATACTAATTTTATTGCACGGTTTTGAGTCCTATCAAAGAGATTGAGAGGTTCTGGATTATCCGGCCAGACGGGGGGTAAATGAGGCAAGATGAGGCGAGGTGGAATACGAGTATTTCGCACATCTTATGTTTAGACATTTCATGGCAGTCAAGCAGCAGGCAAATGAGTCCTGGAATAAGTATAAGAACAGAGAAATCTACTGGATTTATTGAATTGGAAGTAGCAGATACAAGACTATTAGTAAAAATTTAAAATAGTATCGAATAGAGAACGAAATATTTGTGAATTTATCTTGAGACCATCGACCAAAACTTCAATCCAACGTCCCAAGAAGGAATTTTAAATTCATTAAGGAGGCAATTTAAATTCATTGAATCAAACTTTGTTACGAGCTTTAAAATATTAAGTGAGACTAACTTGCATCGACTGACATTGGTGTTCCATTTGTAATAAGACTTGAAAAGTTTTGTTTCTCTTGGAACTCTTAATGCTAAGTGATGCGCCGTGGTGTTCCTAGGGTTGAGGAACAGCTCTTTAAATACACTTTTGGCTGCCTAGAATTGAAGCCGGTGGTGTAGAAAACATTTGGATCCATTAAGGCGCCACTTACCAAAGCATGCCTTTACTACGTTAAGTCAAAAGTCTACAGGTGTAAGCCGGCTATGATTTAGGAGGCCAACATTCTCAAGTGATTAGTCAAACACCACACGTAATGATTGAATGCGTCAACCAAACAATTGGAACTTAACCATGTTAGCCGCAGTTTCGGCTAATATTTGAAAAAAAAATCCTTAAAAAATAAATAAAAACAATGGTTCTTTGTATGATGACAATAACTACCCGATTAAATTTAGTTTTTTGATTGTATTTATTGTAGATAGATAGATAGACTTTTATTTCGCATATATCTGTGTACATTTTTAATAGACATACATTTATTACGGTATCTAATACTAAAATAACGTTTACCTCATTATTAACAATGTTTACAAGAAAACAAAGTATAGTTAAGAATAGCTAATACATAAGGAAAAGCTGAAGACATTTCATTTAGGAAAAAAATAAAACAATAATAATAAATATTCAATGTTAATGTTTGGGAATAATAATAATAGGTAGATTAACTAATTTATAAATAAGCATGCCATAAAAAAAACAAATAAAAAAATAAATAAATAACTGAATTAATATTCTGGAAACAAATAAACAAAGAAATTAATAAATATTAATAATTACAGAAATTAATAATTAAAATATTGCGAACAAGGGGATTTTAACACTTGAACTTTTCTCAGTGAAGTTTGAAATGGGTCTGATAATTCTTTACTACTCAATTTAATATAGCTCAATAGTTGAATGATGCCACGGTAGGTTTAGCATAATCCTTAAAACTATATTTTGGGTCACTTGAAATTTTTTAATATGCCACTGCGCACATTAGCCCCAAGCTTGGCAGCCATTAGAAGAAATTGATTGTAAAGTTACTTTAAATATTATCAATTTATTTTACTTCGGTAGATGCGACTTTCAGATGTGAAAGATATACCATTTACCTTGGGCAAATTAAGTTTAATATTCCATTTTTTTTAAAAGATGTTAAGTACTTCCATCGCATCATTGAAATTTCTCTCTATGTTGAGATGAAACCGATGGGAAGAAAGTATCACATTGTCATCCGCAAACATAGCATACTTACAATTTGACAGTACAGGAAAATCAGAAATAAACAAATTATATAATTTGGGTACAAGCACAGAACCATGGGGCACACAGTATTTTACAGTTAGCATAGCAGAAACGAGATAATTAATATGTATTTGAAGGAGCCGGTCGGACAAGAAACTTTGGAGAATTTTAAATTAATGTTCATATGTTCATATTGCACAATACCAAAAGCTTCCTCCAAGAAACTTGTATATACCTGTTGTCTTTCCTTGTTCACGAATTAATTTTATATTTTAACGTATCCTGACAATTTGGTGAACTGTGTTATGGCTTTACCTGAAATAAAATTGCTCATTAGGTAAAATATTGTGCTCAAAGATCAAGTCTGATAGCTGTTCATTTCAGCGTTTTCATTGAGCTTGCCAGTTTTAAGTAAAGGTCATATTCTTTTATTTTTTTTAAAAGTACCTCGATATAAATAGGACTTACTGAATAAATCAAATATTCAGTAAGGAGTATTCAGACTTGTCCACGTAAAAGCATTCAGGGTCGAGCCAATCGAAAACATTCAACGTAAGTAATGCTCAAGCGATTTTCAAAATTGAAAACCTATTGTTTACGAACGAGACCTCCTTTTCATATCAACAGCCTCGTAAATAATAAATTTGCAAATAGTTATTTGAGAATTTAAGAAAAAACTTTATTCAATCAAAATGGGTGTACGTTCATACATACAGCATAGGGCATAGATGTCCAATATATGTATATTACGTGAATTTTGGAACAACTGAGCAATAAGAAAAATGTTTCCAATTTTTAAATCAATTGGAAATAGCAAATAATAGGACCTGGGTCAATTAGGCGTTAAAAGCATTTACTAACTATAATACAGTAAAAAAAAAGGGCACCAAACATTGGCAGAACGCAAAATAAAAACATTTCTGTTTTATTAGTTGCAGAATGAAGCAGAACATGACTTCTTCTTCTTCAAATCAATAATTTCAACTTATCGAACATTTCTTCTCATTATCCAAAGACAAGCTAAACTGCCAGTTTAAAAAAAAAAATAAAGTTACACTTTTGCTTGCAAATCGTATTCATACTGATTACATAGAAAGACAAACCTCTCCTGAGACTATATTAAAATTTACTTCGGCTGTAAACTTAAAAATGTCTTTTACTATTCACAGTTAATTATCTAATTTCTAATTGGATATTTCTAAAAACCATTAAACTAGTCCTTTGTGCAGCAAAACCCATTAGCCTAAGTACAAAACCTGATATTCAGGTCAAAGGTAACGAATCGCAAACGCAAGTCTGACACTTTGAAGTAAAACTAAACCAGACGCAGTCAAAACCCTGCGCGGACGCACATTCAGTTTTATCTGAAGATGTCTAAACGTTGCCTTAATTTGAAAACGTGGACATTCACTGATTTGGCTCATTATATGCAAATTACCGCGCAATGACAGGAACGAATGTTGGCAGTAAAATTGGTGTCTTACCTTTCGTCCATATAAGATTCTGTGCCACGAAGATTCCTATTCGGTTCACATGGCCCTCACGTATCTGAGTGCCCTACAATAATTTTGGTCTGTTTTTATGTGACTTATAGGACCAGGTTAACTATGCTAAGAGTCACAAGATAGAGTGCAATCTTTCATCTCACCAGTCAAAGCGAATAGTAAAGCACTGTAATGCTGCTTCGCTTAGGTATTGTGGTATTTCTCTATTTTGACTTTGATAGATGGGCGCAAAGTGTTGTCAACACAGGAAAGACAATTCCACCATCACCACCAAGACGTCCTCAAAGTCCGCAACTAATTTTCAAGTATGTAGCAGCCATGCACACCGAAATAGATCGATTTTCCACAAATGTGAGAGCAAAACAACGTCAATAAGTCGAACACACTACAGATATCTTTACACAGAGCTGGTTGTCTGCATTAAGCAGACCTGAAGTACGTATAAAAGGTAATGTATGTATAGTAGACGACATAGATGCAGATAGCCAAACAATCGAGAACTATATGGTTGGCCAGATTGTAATAGACTCAGGGATGAGACATTAGTCCAGTTCAATATGGTTTGATAATATGGTGAATAGTCACACAAATTCAAGTTTATACGGAGAAGGAAAAAAGTAAACCAAGGATTTTCTACAACAAAAAATCTCACAGCCACACATCATTATTATTAGTTTTTATGCTTGATTTCGTTAACCATCTTTGTTGCCCATTTCTACTCGAGGAAGAACCTTTTGTCTTGCCGATCTACTTTCCAATTGCATTCTGGATGTTTTATCATTTAATCACTCTACATGAGAGATTTTCTATAAAGTTTGTAAATACAAATCTTTGAAGTAGTTCAAAACTGACACCAAATAAAATAAACCATCAGGGTCAAAGCTGCAGTGACAGTTTTTTAGAAAAATCTATTAAAATAATAGAATGCCGATGATGTTCCTGTAATAAACGAGGTAAACAAATATTTCCTCGTATTGAGAGGGGCATATAGCCAGAATATATAGTTTATTGTATACAGTGCTGCAAAAAACAATGTACCGTCTTAAACTTAAACATTTCGAAGGAGAAATATTCAAACAAATGTTTTAGAATTTAAGTCGTTTCCATTTCGCATACCAAGTCGCTTAAGCTGTCTTACTATAGTTTGTATTTATACTTCAGGTATAGCCGTTCGTTCATATTTTTTAGTCCACATCCTCCGTTTTCTCGCGAGAAATAAAGGAACAGATAATTGTGGTCTTGCTTTCTTGTGTTGCCTTTGAGTTTAAGCGCAGTCACGAGTATCAAGTAAGATTGTAAGCACAAGCATCGAATTGACCGTGTTTAAGCCCTAATCTAATCTATCATCCCAAACTTCAAGTCAGCTATACATTTGCTATAATCTAGTGACTTGTAAGTGATTTGTATTTGGGCCACGCTGATGAAGTTTTAAAGTGTTCGTACTTGAAAGGAAGAATTCTCAGAAAACGTTTTAAAATATCTTGTAAGTATGGAGGAATATAATTTTGTAACCTTTTAAATTATTTTTTTCCTTATTCAATGTTAATCATTTCGCCGTCTTGCTAAAATTCGAGAGCATATTCATCTTGTCAATAATTCTGGAAATGTGCTTCAATGGCAAATTTAACTTTTACGTACTCACAGTTATGCCGTATCTTCCAATACAAAACAGTCCATATCGCAACACGCAACTGCTGCACCATTCCATCAAATGTCACCATGAAGGACGGTCCGGATCAATCTCGCTTCGAAAACTTTGACAATCGAATAAGTTATGGGTTTGACTTTTATTGTTCTTCAACCAGGACGATAAGGATCTGCGCGTCTGGCATCATGTGCTTTGCATTGCACAATTGGTTCTTGCGAAAGTAAGTTGGTACGGATCCGTTTGTTACTGACTTGCGTTATACAAATTCCATTTGCTTTACTTGCACAGAAAATCTTTTTCTTTTACATACGGATATACAAAACCTAAGTGAGTATTCGTTGTGTGCGCATAAACCCAAAGGAGTTAAACGTTCGCTTTACCGCCGCTCGTATCGAAAGATGGAAATCACCTTGCGGTCGAAATTCGCATTGAATCGGTATTATTGGCTTATGGTACGCGCACCATAGTAGTGAATGGCTAAAGGTAACTAATTGGAATTCCAAGTCGTAGATGCCAACAAAGAAAAGTAGTTGCCTCATACAAATGCGTTCTATGAGCTCGAATAAAGGCTTTGCGATGCGCGCGCGGTAATGTCTTGATCAATAAAAGCGACGCGTGCAAAGGAGCAATTAATTTTTCCAGCTCCAATCCAAGAATCAATGCGAAAAAATGACTTCAAATTGTATTCCATAGGTTTCGGTTTCGATGCACAAAAGTCAAATATTGCACATGCGATGTTATTCGAGGGAAGATCCAGAAGATGTGATAGCTTGCGCTGTACTTTGTAAAAAGACCATTGTAGGAGCAGACGAGCTCAAGTAAGTATCACGAGCACAGTTGGATCCATCGAAGGAAATCAAAACTTGCAATCTGAATCGAAATCGAAACGAACTTATGGACGCCCATGGTTCCGCCTTCGTTGGAGGTGGTTTGATTTGATTTAGTTTCGAGAATGAACCTCAGGCTAAGTTGATCTACATTAGGAGAGGTCTGTAATTAAGTACTGTGAGCGCCAGTTATCAGAGTCACAAACTAAAAACGAAATAAAAAGAGACTGAAACTACGATATGAGTTGGTTGGAGCGTCTAAGGTCCGTGGTACTTTTTCGAGAAGGTTACTGAATAACGACCAAACACTTAAGCACTTTTGACAGAAAATATCACTTGCAAAAAGGAGCAGAAGTTTATGACATTAAGACAACATATGTTATATATTTGCATGTACACATTCTGTATTGGCTTTAGAAGCGGAACTCTATATGTACTTTTCCCTTACTTTCGGAATATTTAATGGCTCTTCCTTATTATGGAACATGTTTATAGATCTGGAAACATATTCGGATCATTTGTTTTTGAATGAAATTGACAGCCCAACGTAAATCAAACGATATAAATTACGGTAATCGCAAACTCAGGCGACAATTGGACTGACAGCATTCAAAAATAGAGTGCACTCGAGGCTTACGCAGGTGCATATTCAAAAAGGAAGCACAACGAAGTAAGAGTAACAGTTTACTCGTATCTGATAACCGTTGTAAACGAATAGCCATTCGCGCAAACAGCTCCAGTGTATCTTCAAAACCAAAAAGTCATCGAGAATAGGTGGTATTCCGAACGTCTTATTGAGATACTTTGGAAGCAGGAATATACGCTTCTGACAATTCTATTTCCTAATGTTAACTGCACAAGTAAGCCATTACTCGTGCACCATGTATTTTCAGTCAGCAGCAATGTACAATACTACCCTACACCTTCATAAGCCTAACAGCTCCATACAGCTCCATACTTAAGAGCATATTAATGCGACGAACTAATTGATGGCGTCGGCTGTAATTGGATATAGGCATTGTTAACGTCCCTCAAGAGACAATGACGTTCGGATCTGCACGTGAAATTATCGGACCTTTAACAGACCACTTGCAGCTAAGCAATCGATAGACGCCCTTGACTACTATCATGCATATATCACTGGCACCCAGAAAGTGTGATGGGCCTAACGTAAGAAAAAATTAAAAACTGTGATATATACTATTGCGATTGCTGTAGGGAAAGGGATCAATCATATGCGCCGACTTAACTCTTAAGCTTCCGACACGTGAGCAAGCGTCTTATGACAATCGACACCCATGATAAATTTGTTAACATAATTCTAATATGTGCCCATGCCCCTACAGAAGACAAAGACGATGCCAACTAAGAATGCTTCTATTAGCTTCTCGACAAGACATATAACATACCTACGCAGCGTTTGAAGGATGACGCCAGGATAGTAAAGGAAGACATCATTGGTAGGACAGTTGACAAGGCTTACTGACTTTGGGGCGGGATGAAATAGCTTTGTAAAAAAAAACACACAGCTTACTCATCTCATTATACATAAGGGGACATTGCGGCTTCCAAAACAAATTACTGACATGGCGATAGACGTAAGGAACGTCCAAACGTCAACATCAACTTAAATCCCAACCATGTGGCAACCAAAATGCGAATGTGGATTTACCAAGCGCCACTGCAAAGAAAATGGTGAAGGTGAGAAGGTATAATGTAGGATCTTCGACGAACGCATATCCTGAAACCTTTAACACATCGCTAGCATCGAGTACATAAGACCAGAGACATCACTGCCAACGTGTCATCAGAAACGCCTCAACTGATGTGCTGGGTCCGCCTGACTAATATCAAGAAGAAAGCGGAAAAACTATTTCTGCACACAGTATAATGGCGAAGAGCCCAACATCTCACCGTCAGGAAGAATGGACATAGCCGATAAGTGCCTTTTAATTGTTGATACTCTCTTATACTTTTTACTTTAGGTGGCGCTACAGTCCGGGGTGGACCTGGGCCTCAACTCTCTTATACTGTTTAATACCCGTATTTACAAGAGTGGTTAAGGTAGTCTCCCCAAAAGTACAGGCAAGTAATCTAGTGGGAGGCACATCAAATACAAGTATCAGTTCACTTATTGCATATAAGGTGACTCCGATCATATTAAGGGGTATTGCGATAACTGGAAATTGAAAATGAATCCTCAGAAGTCGGAAAGGTTTCAAGGGATGCCAAAAAAGATTGCCAAATTGTAACCATTATTGGACACTAAAAATATAAATAGCTTTTAGCGATTTCAAAGTACCCTGATATCTGCCTCGAGTAATAGCTGATCCACATGAATGCTTGAGTTATTGGGATCATGTAAGATTTAGCTATGGCAAAAAGACGGTTTCATAATAGTCGACTTAACTCCAGGACAGCATGTGGTCTAATCAGATAAATTTAAGCTCATTCGACTTGAATGTTGGCGAGGTAGTGGCTTAGAACCTGTCTCGGTCGGTACAGAACACCACACTTGGTACATACACCATGGCTTTGAGTAAAGGCGGAAAAAAATTTTACGAAGCAAAGGTCATCTTAACTGGTCTAAGATGACGGTATGGTTATTCAGCCAAATTTGTATAGAACATAATATAAGACGAAGCATCATCAAAATCGCTCGTGTCATTGATTCCACCACTCAAAGTAAAATACTTACTGGTTGGAAAATGATGGTTATGGGGTAAGAATAAACTTTGCAAAGTCCGACCAGTACCTACTTTTGTTTGAATTATGAAACGATCCTAGGATGAGGTCGAGTCAAATTTGGGGGTAAAAATTACATTTACATTAAATTTCACTGATTTGGAAGGAGCTTACTGGCATAGATCGTACTGCAGCAAAGTGATTTGATATTTTTTTTCTCTTTTAGAAAACTGGAATAAAATTAAAGCTTAACACTTGATCGTTTTTGATTCAGCTTTTATACTGATCATGCATGCCGAAGTCGCTTTCAAATTTACGTTTCAAATCTAGATTTCTGTATTTATTTAAAATTTAAGCATCAAGTATATGAGCTGACATTTGATTCCTTTCACAATCTATTTCCAAAACAGAAAGATGAAAACGAAATATTGCGTTAAATAGTAATAGCTCTTACCTAGTTGATTACCGATAGCCTATTAGCAATAGTGTCATTCCTCTTCTATATTCGATCCTTACACATTAGGACTTTTAGAGAAATTTAAGTACATACTATCGACAAAGTTGCATGTACTTACTTTTTTCCGCCCTCTTAAAATGCTAAATTAAAGTACATACATGCTAATCGACCATTTACAGAGATTGTGTCACATAGGCAAGAATTTATGCATTTTCAAGGCCTCCAAGGTTAAAATAACCTTTTAATTTATATTAACATCGTTCTTGATGGCATGGCGCTAGCTATCCGATGTATAGATTTGCTGGAACCCTGTAAAAAAAAGCTATGATATCCTATCATAACTAGAGTATTCAAGAGTTTATTTTTCATATACATATATAGTGTCAAACAATAATTTTAAAAGATTTTCGGAAATTTCACGTTACCCTACTCTTTATAATCTGCATAAATAATTTTTGTAAGTATTGCCTATAAATCACTCTCACCTCAAACGCAACCTAAGACATTTATTACAAACCCTAAAAGAAAGCGCAAATATCTTCATTACCTACTGATATGTGCTCTTTATTTCCTAACCGCACAACAAACTATCGCTTCAATTGAACAAAAGAAGAAAAGGTGCGATTACCTTATATGACCTTCAACCCTTCTGCACGGATTTTTATTTTGGTTATATGTGGTTGACCACTTTGACTTTTTGTCATTCTGCCATACGAACACACATTGAAACGTGCGTACCTCTCAGAATGCAGGAATACAGAAGTACCAAACTGTTTCAGATTCTCCATTTCACATCCTGTGCGTCTTTTATGGGCATTAATTATCATAATGATCCTTGAGATACATTTACTTTACGCGACAAAATTCAATTGGAATCAGAGTAGAGCAAGCAAGAAAAGAACACACAGAAATCTGATTCCATAAGCTTAAGGTTCATGTGTAAAATGGCATTAATAAATAACATAAGAATCCTTAAGGCCGAGATAGCCTGCAAAGATACTCACTCGTATGAGAAACAAATACGTCAGGATGTGACCTTTTTTCCGCAGTTCGGGATGTGATAAATTCAATTTCCTGCTTATCATTCGTCATGGCATTTGCGAGCATTGTTCCGTGACAATTTAATGTCTTCATTAGGATTTCACTATTTTTTTTTTAGGATATTACGACTGAGTTTGCGTGGCGCAAAGGTGAGAGAATTGCACATGGAGACTTGGACTGGTCTGGGCATGTAGGAATAATCTTGTTATTCAAAACGAAAATGAGAGTAATAAAGGAAATTTTATTGCAGGATTAATCCTTTTATGCGAAGTTCTTTTTTTTTCGTTTTAATTTAATATGTGGAACTGTACTGGAACAGTGGAAATTATGAAACAACATCTGTCAACAATTACTAGAGGATTATGAGGATGTTCATTTAAGTAAAAAGAGAGCATTGTTGGATACAAAATTACCATCGATTCAAGTCAAAAACACTTATTATAAACAATCTGGATTATTTCCTGGAACATGATAGCGTAAGTTGTCAATAATACAATCTTAATAATTATGTATGAAGGTAATGACGTTCAAATGACTGGTTTTGGCAGCAACATATATTCGAGCTCGTATCATTTTAAGGTATTTTTCGTGTTAAGTATTTTTTCTGAGTACGTCACGCTGCCGTGTCTTAGACCTAGCTGCTTATTTCAAGGAGTATACTTTCTTTAAGTCATTCACAGAAGCCCTAGGAGCCTGTATGCTTTCTAATAACGGTAATGAATATTTATTATGAATAGCGTTTACTACTCCATTTGCGAATAGTTGGTTGAGAAATTGTTTTTCCCTGAAACAACTACTCAAATATATAAACGCCAGCTACGTCGCTGTCGTACTTACTCACGACGGAAGTCAAGCAATATCAACTAATATTTTATAGTATTTTCTACTCTACAGGTCTGACATTTTAATAAGGAGACTGCGCTATAGGCAATACGCATACGTACAAACTAACGACCTCGTATTAGCATTAATCCAACCACATACCATATTAACAATTACACTGCAAAACGTTAATAACGTATTGATAAACCACTAGAATCATCAGTCCTTATCTAGAAAGTTCGTCAGCTCGTATGTGGATCATCATAATTTCAACAATGAAAAAAGCATTACAATTAGACCAGAAATTGATTGGACTTGGACGACTGGACGACGTCCAGAAATGAATTAGGCACTCGAAAACAATATTGGTCAAGCTGTCCGAATAAAAGAGGCCGAAATTTATGAAAATCAGGTAGACAGGGTGGCCAGCCGAGGCCAGTCATTTAAATGTAATATTTATACAACTTGTTTTTTCCTTTTTATACAGAAACAAGAGTTGATAATTATTGGACAGTGTTTTTCTTATCTGTAGCATTTTTAGAAATAAACCAACAGATAGCCCAAGTGTTTTTGAATGTAATTTTTGATGCGTTATGTTTTCGAAGTACCCATGTAAGTTGTCCTTATGTATTACTACATAGTTTTGCATGATCGAATGTCAGTTTTCCACCAGAAGATGTCAACAGGATGAAATGTTGAAAAGGCATATGTTTTAAGTATATAAAGCAACCACAAAAATTACTGAAGTAAGGATGAGTTGTTGCTTCCACCAGTAGTATGGTATATACCACCTTTATCCCGGAATAACCACCGTGTGGCGCTCCCATTGTACCGATTTGAGTTCTGTTTCTATTTTGTTCAGTTGGTACATTTGTTGTTGCTATTCCCTCTAAATCTTAGTATAATAGCTTGAAATTTGCAAAAGTTACGTAGCCAAGAGTACATCTACCTCTGTGTGTGTTGGCGATTTTTAACAATTTTAGAAATGAATTTAAATTTGCAACAACGAACTTGTATTAAATTTTGCGTAAAAAATGGATTTAATGGTGCGCGAACATTGGAAATGTTGAAAAAGTGTTTCGGCAACGATTCTCTAAAGAAAACGGTCGTTTACCAAATGAACCAAGACCGATAAAACCACGCCGTTTTCAGTCAACAAAGAATACAATGCTCACGGTTTTCATGGACTACAACGGTGTAGTGCATCATGCATTTTTGACAGATGGCCAGACAGTAAATTGGGCAGCAAACTCGTGGATTTTGCACCATGATAACGCACCATCATTATTTGTAATTTTTTGACGAAAAATGCAACAAATACCAACGGCCACCGAATTCACATGATTTGGCACCCTGTGACTTCTTTCTGTTCTATCGAGTTCAAAAACCACTACGGGGAACGCGTTTCAGCAGCCGAGAGGAAGTAATGATGGACATACCGAAAACCGAATATAAAAAATGTTTCGAGGATTGGCATAAGTGTGTTGCAGTCGATGGGGATTACTTTGAAGGGGACAATATAGATTAAGATGAATAAACTTGTATTTTAATTTTCTGAATAAATTCCGGAAATTTGTTGATTAGATTAGATTTTAGTCAGTAATGTAATTATAGTTAACAGGTTTGGTTCACAGCTTTTCGGAGAGCAGATCCAAAAAAATAAGCGCAACTGTGTATACCCAGGATATAATGATCAGTCTGTTTGTATAAAAGTAGGGCTCTAAGATTTACTACCATCAATTCCCTTGACAGCTAGCTAGCTGCTTTTTTAGCAGCCCAAAATAGAATTTAATGTTTTCTAGCACCAAAAGCCAAGTAACCATTAAATTTAGAATTTTGGCATTATTACGTTGTCGTCTATCAGGCCCGAAGAACAAGCATTTATTGATTTTAATAGAAATATTGCACCAATTCACAATAAACTCTGGACATATATAAAACCGTTGCACCATATTTCATTCAGAAGTCTTAATAAATTTTAGTTAGAAATAATGATAGTCTCGCGGAATACCAAAATTCCGCTGCATAACTGTAATTGAGAGAGTTCGGAACTGCTATAAAGAGACAGAAATACAACAAGGCCATTAAAATTCAAAGATCCTACCTACGGGTAGGTGAATGGGGTTCTATGTTTTTTATGGTGTCCTGAGGAAGCTATATTATTGGTAAATATCCCACAAATCTGAAAATATCGGTATAAATTCGACTCCAGCAAATCGACTTAAGAGCTAAATCTTATTGTACTGTTTGGAACTTGTGCGGAAACTAGTTCAGTTCTACCATGTAGGTGTGATGAGCACTCGGTTTGCAGTGCGGTTTTAAGTATTGAATGACAATTACGAGTGCTTATGCGGATATTATCCCTCAGTCTTTGAATTAAATAAGGTCCATAGATTCTAGTAATGGATTAAAAGGTATAACTGCGATCTCCTCAAAACTTACCAAAATATGAATGTGTTCCGAAAAGACCGTCTTGTGATATTTTTCAGTAGGAATTCAATTTCAATACGAGTAACTTAAAGATACTCCAGACCTTTCTGGAATAAGAAAATGTTTAATTTAATATAATGTTATATAATGTTTTATATAATATTTGTGGAAAAAACTTCCTAATAGTTATCTTATTCTTATCTGGAAAAGATCGAGTGACGAAACATGACCAAGTAGATATCTTTGTTGGTGCTCTGCTTATATAAACAACAGGCACTTTTTTAAGAAATACATGTTGCTATAACGATCAACTAAGCATATATGTGAGAATACTACGCCCACAATCTGATGTAAAACCCAACAGCTAACCAGCGCTACAGATGCCATTTAGCTGCAATAAATAAAAAGGAAGACAATTTTTAAAAGGCTTTTATAGCCCACGACATTGAACCGATAACAAGTGGAAAATGACAAAATGACTCAAATTTTATTGACCGAATATGTGCTACAATCGTAAAGTTCCATTAATCGCATTTGAATGGCTTTGGTCACATTTATTCCTCATAAATGATGATTTTGCCTATCATCCTGACGACCCCTACCTTGCAAAACGATGACCGATTCAGAACACACACATAGGTACGAGGACTTGACTCTTCAGAAACAGCCAATAGCCAGTAACTGATAACTGCTCATCATCCAACATCGAGGCTGTGGTAGATACGAGTACATAGTCGTCCTACCTTAGCTTCCTCCAATAAGCCTTCCAGAAGGCATTTGTCAACTGATTCTATGTCAAGTGACTTCCTTCACAACTGCACTCGCCAACAGCTTCGTCTTACACCTCGTTTCGACTTGAATACTTTTGCAGTTGACAAAATGACATTTTCCTCTTGCGCGGTCAGTCAGCCGCGTGGTTACAGTTCCACTTCATACTGCATGCATCCATGAGGAACTTGGTGTAGCGGCTGAGTAACGCTGTGGTCGGAGTGGCAAGGAAACTTTAGCACACGTTCGTTGAAGATGGCCAATATGGAAGTCATTTATTGTCATTATATGACACTTTATGTCCAAACATTAGATATTTAAACCATAGGAAGCATGGCCTAACCGGCCGGTGAGCTAACCTGCTCTGAGGGTGGGAATGGAAGATGCCTTAAACATTTTCTGTGTGTGTGTGTACGGTTGGGCTGCAATTTGTAACTCTAGAGGTTTTACCTACGCTTTTAATCTGGTGATAAATAGCACACTTGGTCCGGGTGTCAAAGAAGGATCTTCTCGTGTTTGCTGTTGTTGTTGAGTTTTTTATTTTCATTTTTTGTCGAAGATGCTCTGCTCATTCAGCGCGGTCTCTTTCGTCGTTACTCCGGACCGATTTTTTTTTTCTGAGGGCTTAGATTTAATTTCATTGCTTGTAACATCTCCTTTTTATTTTATTGGGTATGTATCCATTCTGTAGGCCTCCTGTTGTTGTTGTTTTATCTAGGCTGCGGTGAATACCGATTTGTTTTCGTTGGTGAGTTTATCGCGCTTAGAGAGGGCACGAGACTTTCCATCATTAATTTCCCCAAAGTGAACCACAAATGCAGACAATTTGTCATTGCTGCAGCATTGTAATGTAAACGCGCACGCTGCATCTGAGGATATGGTGCTTTTCGACCGCGGCGGTGGCTGGAGGAACGAGAAGATTAGTATGTGGACATGGTGGTCCGTATTCCATTTTTGAAGGAAGGTGTCCTCCAAGAGCAGCATTTATATATCGCCAAGCAATGGAATTGAATCCATTTTTCAGTGGACTGGAGTGGGCATTTTGCTATTCGTGATAACTATGCGACAATTAGGGACAATTGGTCGATCATTTATTATGCGTGCTTGGGTAGGAGACACCGGCAAATGGTGGTGATTCGATTTGAGAAGTCATGTAAGGTACAAAAACCCGATATGGATTGAGATAGAGAATGGTGAATTGAGGATCCTAAGTGGATTGAATTTGTCATATAGAATTGGGAATAATGTGTTCTTCGGGGATTAGGGTGAGAATAATTGATTTCGAATGTAGGTTGGGATATAGTTAATGATGTAAATTCATGTTGGTGGCAGTAATGAATTTCAGGTCATTTGAAAGGGCAGTTGAAGAGGAAGTTCATTGCGACAATATATTTACATTGTTCAGTATATTTTTAACACATAAAAATGTCAGTTACAGCATGCAACAGACAGTTGAAGACATAATGCTTTGAAAAACAAATTAATAAAGGCTTTAGTCTAGTTTTTTACTAATTGTGTTTCGAGTGCGAACTTGTCTGCCCGAATTTTTAGCAAAATTCAGTTCGTTTCTATTCTCACATGTTTTATGAATAGATTTATAGTTTGGGGATGCATTGAGGTAAAGGTTTTTAACTAATTTAAGGAGATTTAAGGAGCCCAGATTATTGTGGGCTAACTTGCAAGATTTTCCTATTTAGTATAACAAGAGCGCGATCGACTATCAACTTCAAAGGGCGGTTCAACTGATAGTTCTCGGTGCCGTGAAATAACGACGAGCGAAATAACGCCGAATTTCCATGTTCGGTCTTATTTCACTTTTCATTTATAAAGACATTCAGATAAGGTGACGTCAAATGAGTCTTGTGTATTTAAGGCATGAGGTGATTGGCTCGCTTCGCTCGCTAACAGGATTTTAACCCTTTTTTCCGCAGGGCTTAGCCGCTCAGGGGACTTCGTCGCTCCGCTAAGGGTATGTCAACAACTGTCAGGCAGGCTACTTGAGCTGAAGTTTTAATATACGAGTATTTACTATCGGGTATTTAGCAGTATACTTCTCTCTGAATTCGATCTTTGGAATTCGACGTTATTTCGCTTTCATAAATTCCAAAATTCGGCGTTATTTCACGGCACCGAGAACTATCAGTTGAACCGCCTTTTGAAGTGGATGGTCGATTTGGTGAAGAAACGGATGATCTATTTCCTCCATGATCATGACCCGGCACCAACAGCGATCTTCCAATCTTTATGTTATTTGGCAGCTGTATTAGAGATTTGATGAGACTATTTCTAAATTGAATTAATTCCAATTTTGTGTCATCAGTTTTTATTTTGTATATGTAAACTGAATTCCAGACCGCAACATCTACCATGTGGAACATCACTTTCTTATACCAGTGAATAGTTTTTCTTGGTGAGAAATAGTACGGTGTCATTTGATACGCCCTATCTATCCCAGACATGTAGCGATTATAAACATCAACTTCCTTAAGCTTTTCCTTAGAATGTCCATATCGGTTGGAAGTTGTGCTAATTGCAGGATGGTTCGCAGTTGTAATACAAAGTACGTCACGTCTGTTGCGCCATTTCGATACGTATACCTGACCTTGACGTAGCCTCACATGTTCTCCTCGTGTAAATTTCTTAGTCGTTACTTTACTAGGTTTCCTTTCCGATTGGTGCGTAACATTCCGGTAGTATGTGTCCTTTGTGTGAACAGAGTTTTGGAGAGACCGACACTATTGTAGAAATTATCCATAATAAGATGATGGCCTCTGTAGAGTTATGGAGACATAAGGCGAGTAACTATATCACAAACTTTTGAAGATTTGTTATTAATTACTTTCCCTTGGTAGATTTCGACATTTAAAACGTAGCCGTCACTCGTTGTAAGCTCGTAAAGCTTTATCCCATATCTCGCTCTCTTTCCTTTAATATACTGCCTGAAACTAAGTCGTCCTTTGAACAAAAGAAGAGATTCATCTAGCGCAATATGTTCCTTAGGATAGTAGGCTTTTTGAAAACTTTCCAAGAAAAGCTTCATCAACGGTTGGATTTTCCTCAATTTAGTTTCATCACCTTCCTCAGTAGAGAAGCTGAAGCATCTTAATAGTTGTTCAAATCGCCGGACGGTCATTGTATACCGAAATATTGGATGATAATATAACGGGTCATTAGAAAAGAGATCACGAATCTTTGGTGGTTTGACTTGTGCTTGAAGCAAGCAAAGCCCAAGGAACTTATACATCTCTTCGGAATGCGTTGGCTTGAAAACAGCAAAACGTGCATGTCTAGTTTTACGACCATTGCTTGAGCAAAGTTTTTCTCCATAAGCATTTGTCGAAGTCACAATTTTATCAACTATGGTCGATCTAAATATTTGGTGGAAAAAGTCAAGAGGAGTACATTTTTCGTCCAAGTTTATCTGCACTCCACTAATCCCTGCATCGAAATTAAACTGAGGTATTTCCCTGGTATTTTCAAACCATTCTCCATCTAATCCGGTTTCTGAAGCACTTCCCGATCCGTCTTCCGAGTCTAATTCAGAAAAGCTATCGCTATCTGATCCTTCAGGATAATCTTGAATGATTTCATCGCCATGTTCTGCCTCGGTGTTGTGCTGGTCATCTCCAATAACTTGGTCATGGCGAATTACTTGCAGGGTTGCCTCTGGTGAAATGTCTGGAGAGTCTTCTAATTGATCATCCTGTTCCGGTTGATAATCAGGATCGTCGCCGAATGTCCCATCATCACTAAACGCATCATGTTCAGATTCCTCATTGGAATCATCCGAAATTTCTCTAAATAGCTTCAAAATGTTCTCCCTTTCTTTACTGCAACGGTCCATATTCAAGCTATGTACATATACCTACATATATGTGTAAAAGATAATTTGTGTATTTATTTTATTATGCATATTAATCCGATGAGATGTGCTTCATTTACCTTATTTTGCACTATTTTGCACTCTTATGCTCAAATGCGACCGTTGTCTGGGGACACTCGAAACTAAATGCACTGAAAACTGATGACATATGCCGGCTTAATCGTGCGAAATGCGACATGCTTGTGCAAGTTTTGTAAAAAGATAAAAATGATTCCGCAGGTCACAGTGAAGTGAAAATTGGACTCCGGTAGGACAAATAACGCTAGAGTATGGACATATACTGTATTTCTAGAGGGGGTATCCCGTCTTGTTATAAAAGAACTAAAATTCTTTGAAGGCATAAGCCATCATGACCCGTTACTTTCTTCAACCATTGACGGCATATGCCGTCTTGTCTGCGAACGTGTTAATATGCACTTACCTCTTTGACAGAGACTAGCGTCGAAACCAATAAGGTTTATTGACTTCCGAAATGTAGTAAGGAGACTGAATTGTAAGTTGATTGTTGTTGCTTTTTAGTCAAACAACTTATCTTACTTGATTTTAGTTAACTGGAAAAAATTAATGTCAGTTGCGCAACACTAGATGGCTTATGTTGGTTTTGCACTGTTTTATCATATTTTTCCGTTTTGCCAAATCGATGTTCAAGATTCTTATACCGAGCTGCACGCTTTTCGGTGTAAGGCAGATATCTCTTGTAATTGTCACTTTTTACTCTTACAAAGCGAAACTATTTTCAATTGCTAACATTTCCGCCTGAAATATGCTGTGGAACCGAAGAGAGTAGTAAGCTTATCAGAATTGCCTTTAGTATAAAAATGAGTGATTTTCGGTGTAAAACATTGCAATTTATACAGATTGTAAGGAATCTGTAGCGCTAAAGGGCAATAAGCGCAGAGGTGATTTGACAGTATCATCACGAATAAAAATATGAGAAGCTGTTCTTAAATTCTTCAATACAAAAAAATGCTTGTTCCCGTCTGCGGGAATTGGATTGAAGCCATTGAGTCTCTTAATCAGCTGCTGCATTGCTACTTCCACTTTTGGGTGAAATGTCGAAAAACTATATCTGCTTGGATTCATGCCATAGAGCACCTCGGCTACTGTTAAGTTAAGATCCTCTTTGTGGATAGTACGGAGAGTACGAGCAAAACCCTTTGCAGGACATCGGCCCACTTCGTTGATGTATGACACCGAATTGATGCCTTAAGTGTTCGGTGCCACCGCTCAATGAGACCGTCAGATTCCGGATGGTACGCGGTTGTTCGAAGGTGCTTAAATTCCAAGCAATTTTGTCAGCTCATGAAAAATGTTGCTCTCGCACTGTCTGCTTTGATCGGTGGTTATTCGCTGCGATTCTTTAAGCCGACATATCCAATTTTCATACACGGCCCGAGCAATTGTCTCTGCTGATATTTCCTCTACCGATGTAGCTTCCAGCTACCTTGAAAATCGATCGATGATAGTGAGACAGTAGCGATATCCCCTGGATGGTGGTAAAGGACCAATTATGTTAGCATGTATGTTTTCAAATCTGCGGTCTGTCGCGATATAGTTACCTTGTGGAACAAAATTGTGCTTATATATCTTACATCGTTGGAATGGTAAACATCATTTTACCCATCGACGACAGTCTACGTTGGTGCTGGGCCAGACAAATCGGAATACAATCAGTGTATCTCATTACAGGAGTGTGCTACTGAATGTACGGTATCGAAAACCGACCACCTCAGCTCCTTGGGGACCAAATATTGAGTTTGATTGGTCGATGTATCACAGAATACCTTGTTTTTTTCTTTTCCCGAAACTGTTTTAGCTGTAACGATGTTGACTGATCACGTATTAATCTCTGCAACTCTTCATCGTACTTTTGCGCTTCGGCGAGCTGGTTAGCAGTTATGTGTGAGAGTGAGTCTGCCACGACGTTAGTTGAACCTAGAATATTCCTTAGATAAGTAGTAAACTGACTGATGAAAGCTGTGTGCGTTGGGTCTTAGGTCTCTGATGAAACGCATAAGTCAGTGTATAAGTATAGTCTGTAAAAATGACAAAACTACGACCCTATAATAAATGTTAAGACTAGTTTACCGCATAATAGGTACTTCGGAGCTCCCTGTCGTAGGTGCTATACTTCGTTTGAGTTGCGTTCAATTTTCGTAAAAAAAATCCTAATGGCTCCCAGGATTTATCGATGAGCTGTTGTTAAACACTACCTAGGGCAGAGTCTGATGCATCAACCATCAGCGCGAGTTGACATTACGACAAAGGGTGAGCGAGTGTAATTACGTCTGTAACGGCCTGCTTACATCTCTGAAAAGCTATGTTGGCCTCCTCTGTCCATTGAACTATACTATGGTCGTTCTTTTTGTTGTCTTGACGAGGCATTGAAGTCTATCTAGGGTTTCGAAAGTTTTTGGAAGGAATCTACAATAGAAATTTTCTGTTCCAAGAAACACACACCTGCTCGAGGGGCTTACAATTCTGAATAGTATTCACTTTTTCAGGAAGCGGTTTGATGCCATTAGCACTGATGACATGACCAAGAAATCGCGCTTCCTTTTTTCGAACTGACACTTTCTCACATTGATGACTACACCCATTTGACGAAATTGCTCAAAAACCTGTCTGGGGTTCTGTAGATGTTGTTTTTCGTCATGCGATGCGATTAAAATGTCGTCAATATGGTAAGATTCGAAGTCTCGCAGAATTTTATCGCCAAACCGTAGAAATGTTTGCCCAGCATTCCGGAGTCCGAACGTTATCTTGCAGAAATCGAAGAATCCAAACGGGGTTATGATGGTGGTTTTAGGGATTTCGTTCTCCTCAACGGGAATTTGAATATATGCACACTGTATATCCAAAGTTGAAAAAATAATCTGGCCACCAAGGAAATATGTAAAATCCAGTATATTTGGCACCGGATATCGATCTGGAACAGTTGCGGCATATAGAAGACGAAAATCCCCGCAGGGCCGTCATTCTCCATTCCCTTTTGAAACCATGTGTAGCGGGCTTGCCCATGGACTGTTCGAAGGGCAACAGATGCCCTGCTCAAGCATGATCTGGAATTTCGCTTTCTCTTTTTTAGCATTTTGGGTGATAAGCGTCTGGCGTGCATCAGTGTTCGCGTGATGTCCCTAAATTCTGAAAGTAGAGAATTGTAAGGGTATTCACATCAGATATTTGTAATTTGAAGAGAGGTAATGTGAGTTAAAATACCACTGGAGAATACTTCGATTTTGTTGTAAATAAGTCGTTTATTTCGAAGGTCATGGTCGCAGGAAATCGGCTCCTATAATAGCTCGGTGCATGTCGGCAATTGTAAACGTCCACCTAAAGCTGCGTCGTAGTCCCAAATTTATTAGTAAAAGTTTTTCGCGGTATGTTCTTATTTTCGTGTTATATGCCCCGAAGAGGAAACTTATTTTTACATTATGAAGTTTTTGTTTTATTGTTAGTGGGACGATGGAAATGTCAGGGATCGGTAATAAATAAGCGGCAACTACTAAGGCTATTGTCACTAGCCACTTCGAGTGAATGGCCTCTTAGTTTTCCTGGTTTTTTGGATTTGTTGGATGTACACGGCAAACGCCATTTCCTAGCCTTGTCACTGAATTAGTTGTGGAACCAGCAAAAATCATCACAGCGCTATTTTTATTTTGATGGTCGATTACCAGCACTACTAATACCTGACACATAACATTTTAAATTTTCGATTTGTTCTGTAAGTTGGACGATTCGAGTCTCGAGGTCTGACACTGGTGCGGGCGAAAAAGATGTGGTTTTTTATTAAGAGTTGCATACAGCTGCTCGGCAGGGAGGTTGGGAATAATGTCGCAGACTTGCGAGTGAATACTGCTTTCCACAGCAGCGACTACAGTTCGGTGTAGGTAGGCCATCGTAAATAACTGCGACCCTACCTGTAAGAACCACAATTCAGGTTGCAGTTTCCAGAAGGGTGAAATTTTGACGGACACCTTCGACAATTCGGTTGTGTGTTATTGTACAGGTTCTAGCTTTGGTGCTGAGCTTATGCCTGATTCGCTTATTGACCGTTGCTCCTCTATTCGTGGGGCATTAGGTGTTTTATCTAAGGACATTTTACGCTTGCATTCATTTTTTTTATATTTTTATTTATTAGAGTACTTTTGATCATAACAATATGGATGGCTCTTGTTTCGCTTAAGTTTATAACCACAGGAAAAATCAACTTTATTTTCATGCCAGACTACATCTATAACAATTCGCGATAGCTCCTATTACAATATATCTTCTCGCTTATACAATAGCTTTATTGCCATTACATACTTATACATAACCAACAGTCTTTAATACCCTATGCCTGACTAGACTTGATTATTTGCCCTACAGTCATCTATATTGATGTCATGCACAAATCCTAATATGTGCTACACTACGTTTGCAACACACTAAACATTTGAAACTTGTCAAAACCTCATCATCACAGTGAAGCAACATAAAATAGTACTCAAATGCTAAGATAACGCTGATTAGAGCACTTTGCACAATCTTGCCACTAAATTCGATCAAATTAGAAGAGATAACATACTACTGGTATGTCCAAACTTGGATTAAATTGATATAATTGATTTTGCAAGGATTTTCAGAAGGAATGATGTTGGAGTGATAGGTTTTTTATCGTCGAGATTACCATGGAAATTTTAATCACCTTCGGTATTCACACCCTTTTGATCTCTATCAATAACTTCTTAGCGAACTCTAGACTTAGATCATGTAAGCAAAGATAACACTTGGTACTGAAGACTAAAATGAACATAAATTGTTTGCATGTTAATTACTATAAAAGCTGCTTAGAATGGATTAGATTCGAAAGTAGGATTCCAGTTAAAGGAAATTTGTTTCCCTTCTAGAGTCCCGACTTGACGAAAGCTTAACTCATTCCCGTGACTTAAAAGAACTCATTTATAAATTATAAAATACTCTTAAGGAACTAGTTGAAGAAATTTTAGACTGTTTTTGTATTCTAGTTCCTTTGCAAAGACGTTGAGGGTACGACTGTTTCGTCTTACTGCATCTCAACATCGCTCTAATCGTTGATTCGCACTAATAACATCTTATAACTTACAATTTAAGATCGTTAGTGCTTTATCGAGATCCAAGAGACATTTTTTAATTGCAGTAGCTTCTTCTTCTTTACTGGCACTACAATCCGGGGTGATCTTGGGTCTCAATCAACAAGCCTCTCCAGCTGACACGGTCTTTCGCCAGCTCCTTCCATCGGCGATGCACTCCAAATTGGTTGAGGTCCCCTTCCACTTGTTCACACCACCGTAGATTAGGCTGTGCTCTGCTACGTAGTCGCCGTGGCTCGGATTTTAAGATTATACATGGCCCAGCTATTTTAGGCGTTGAATTCGTAGACGCCTTACCTAGCCGATGTCGCTGTACCGCCGGACAATTCGTGGTTATTCTATGTCTTATTTCCCTGCGGTTACCGTTGCTACTTGTAACTGCGGAGGAAGACTACCTTAAGGGTATAGCTGCCAATTGTGACACTCTGACCAAATTGAAGTAACTTGTATCTGATATTATAGTCGGTCTAGTAAATTTTCCTAATATAGTGTTATGAATTGCACGTTCAAGGTGGTTAAGTTGAATTTTTTTATATGATATCTGGGATTATCACCTCTATTAACTCTGGAAATAATCTCTAGAAACGACTCAAATTTTCCTCCGACACCACTGACACCCATTTGAATTTTTTTATTAAATAAAGTAAAGCTTAATAAATAGATAAATTAACCCAAAGGAACAGTTTATGATAATTTTGATAAAATCGCTATATCCAATCAATGTACAACCACACTGACTTGAAACAGATATTAATGAAATTAATCAACATTGAAGACAGCCAGATAGCGATTTAGAATATTATGATCTTCGCTTGTATTTATTCAAATTTTATTTTAGATTTTATTTAAGAAATTCTTTGCCGGATTTTTCAAACAATGTACAGGTGTTTTGGAACCAATGGAAACATTTCAAATGTTAAAAATTTCGTATGGTAATAAGTTTTTGAGGCGAAACAAGGTTTCTGGGTTATATTAATAGTTGAAAAATGGTTGTTAGAACATGATCACAGAATGGGACATCTATTCGCTAAGATAATGTACGAAAAGAATGAACACATACGGGTCACTCTGTCTTCTAATCCACAATTCACGGTGAAAAGTTGTCTGAGAAACATAGAAACGTAGGAAGATACTTGCGCCCGAAATTGAACTGTTTCCTCCATGACGGTAATGTTCCTGCGCATTCGTCGTACTTATTAATTCAATTTTTGGCTTAAATTCGCCATCGTCATATCGTTAACGGCGAATAAAGCTGAAAACGGGGTCAAAGTACCTAGTATTTTGAAAATTTAACAAAAAGCTTTGTTTAAAGTTTATATTGTCTTTTTGAAAAAAAAAATTTGGGACCCATTTGAATCAACTATGAATATATATAATTCCAGTGGAACTGCTTCAGGCTTATACTAGTATACTAGTATACTTTGGAATTTATTGTCTTGTAAAATAAGATCCAATTTAGAATGTTAGCAACATTTGTTCAATTGTGCCGTGTATTCATTCTGTGTTTACAAGTTTGTAGTTAGTGCAAAGGCAAAATACAGGAACACACGCATTCAATGAAAAAAGGAAACAGAAAAAAAAATCTGAAACCGAAAACCCCGAAATACCAATTGATTTGGTGGTAATAAATTGAAGCTGATTTTCGCCTTCTTATCTGCCCAACATCAGAAAAGGAGAACAGAAAATATTTATTAACTCCATTTTGACTGCTCCTAAAAATTCGAAGAGCTGTGAATTCAAATTGTACAACGAAAACGGATCATGACATGGGCCTGAATCTGAACTTGTACCTGGACCAGCAGAAAAACGAAAACAAAAAGAGCCAAAACTCAAAATATGTACTCTTGTGTCGAAATTGAAGATCATGTTAACGAGATAATGCCAATTGTATTGTTTTGTTCTCCTGATGCAATGGTCACCAGTGTGGTGTAGGATGTGAATTTTCGATGAATGGATATTGATTGGTTTTGAGAATTCTTTGGGCAACCATGGGTGGTAGAGGAACTTCAGCAGCAGCGTTACCAAATAAACACCCTGACCGATAATCAACATCGGGAAGAGGATATTTTTCACACACGGCCTTATAAAAGATCACAATCTATACGAGAAGAGCAAATCAATAATTTTTTATTTTTAAGATTATCTCAGAGAAAGCCTGATTCATTTTCACAACATTCGCAGGCATGTTTCAATAATCAATTCATTTAAACAAGCCAAAATTATTAATTAATTGTGTTGTGAGACTCTGATTTTTGAAAAATACGAATACTTTTTGGTAATTTGACTGGAAAACTCCATCATATGGGTCCAGTAACAAATACAAGTAAAAAACGACGTGTTTTCTTTGAACGAGTAGATGAAATGATGAGGAGAATCAAGAGATGAATTTTATAAAGCAAAATGGATTTAAATAAAGCAAAACTGTCAATTGGTATATGGTTTTGCCAGCTTTAGACAGAAAATATTTAAATCTCGCTGAAATAGTTACGATGCTTCCATATTCAAGATGGTATGTCGCAGTACTTTCTATTTCGAAATCATCTGATAGCATCATAAGTACCAGAAAATTTTCACGCAAAAAAGTAGCAATACCAAGAGCAACATAGCAATCAATAATGAAATACGAGTATAGTAATTATTGGTATCATTAGTAGCAATATTAGTGGTCGGGTGCTAGAAAACCGTCCGTCTGGCAGTACCCAGTGTTGCAACTGTCTATACAAATCAAATGTGCTTATTTTACCTCTAATTCGTAACCATCAGGCACAGATAGATGTCCATCCTCGCTCGACTTGACAAACTTATAGATAAGGGCGAGTACTGACAAGCAGAAACAAATAGTTGCACCATCCACAGGACAGCAGATGAATACTCCAGATGTAATGGATTGTGAATTAAAATCACGAAAAACAAAACTAAGACCTTATCAGGACCACACCGAAAAACAATATTTGGAGCTGAGCCCTAAATGAACCAACAACAGCGGTCACATCCGCGAAAGGGTTATTTGCTTCGGTCTAACCCACACCTCGTCCAAGGGGTAATTCTAATAGAATTGATCTTCCTGATTGGGGGTCGCGCCGCCGAAGTAAATGCACGGCCATGTAAGAATGTTGATTATCCCGAATAGCCCGAATAGCTGTGAGGAATTTCGTCAACAACCTGAAAGGTCCATATCAGTGTGGTTTCCAGCCGGAAAAGTTCACCATCGACCAAATATTCAAACTACGGCAGATCTTGGAGAAAACCTATGAGCTTCAGATCGATACACGGGTCGCGTATAACAGCATCTATAGAGACGAGCTATACAGAGCAATGTGTTGGTATCCCATCCCAAAACTCGTCTTTTAAAAGCAGTAAGAACTATTCTTAAATTGTTATCTAACCTCGCTCCGTCACAGATTTGACAAAATAACAATTAGAATGAATTTTAGTTTAAATTTTTGGCACAAAAACTGCATTACATAAGCACTCCACGCCAGAATAATCAATATATGCCAAAGGATAGATCATCTTATGTATTTATTTCATCATAAGTGAATATCATCGATTATGTATATCACAAACAAGAAAAAGACCAATAAAAAGATCCTGTTATATACAAAAGATAGATTTCTAAACCAACATCTCAACCAGGCATTTCAAAAACCAAATTGTGCTCCAAATCTTTAACAAACAATTCAAATGATCGGCCCAGCCATCAATGAGTACCTCGCAGACATAAATTAAAGTGAAATACCATTCAACACTCATGTCAGGATGGATACCCATGTTCTCGTACATACAATGTTCCAATTCTTTTCGTGTGTCACTCCACTTGGATGTCATAAATTGCACTTACCAATAACGGTTAAGTATATCCTTTGTATTAAAAAAATAAATAAAATAAAGAACACAAATCGAACTGAGGTGAATCATTTGTTCTGCTTTTATACGTCAATTTCGAACTTAAGGTTAACTTCACACTTTCGAGTTTCGGCAAACCAGGCCGTGTGACAGTGTGTACGGATGGAGTTCGATGTGTCGTGTCGGTCACCTCTTGACGTGTCCCTGTTTCTGTTGAATTTATGTGCACACGGTCAGATATTGTATGTAGGTACAGTGCCTCTGTTATGTTATGTGTGCTGATTGTATCGGGCTTCTTTATTTCTCACCTTTCCCTCACTTCAAATTTGTGGTCAGGCGATAATTTCTTTTTCAGAATTTCTTGTTCAGTACAGATTTAGTTTACTTGATCCTTATAATGTCCGTACTCCGTAGCCGAAGTTATAGCAGTAGGTAGATACATATTTCTACATTGTAGCTCTAGTGAGTGGTCTTTGCTCAGTTCATATAGCGAACTCATAAACACTTCCCGATGTAAGTATTATAGGTACTTGGCTAAGGTCAAAGTAACCTCAACTACATATTTTCGACAAGATTTTATTATATCTCTGTTTGGCTGTCAAAATATTTTAAACTTTATTGGTTTTCTCGATCATCGAAACAAGATGCCATATATCTTCTAAGGAAATCAAAACTCCAAGAAGCAGCCCAGAGAGAGGAACCCAACAACAACTAGGAAGGGAGGGATAAGATGAAATTCTTTATTTTGGCCGGTGGTGGTGAAAAAGATGCCCCGAGCAAGATTGGGCAAGGTAGCGCGAATCACAAAAAAAAAATTACGTGTGTGAGGATTTGACATTCGTTATTGGTTTCGAGGATTCAAAATGATCTAGATAAATTCTCCACCAAGACGAAAATATGTATGTGCACTCCAAGATACGGAACAGGAATGTGTGGTGTTATTTTTCATGGAACATTTTTGGTGGTTCATAAATTGCAGTGGTTCGCTCTGGAGTGGTGGTGTGTTTGTTTTTTTTTATTTATTTTTCGTTTGAGGTATGAATTTCAGATGGACCAAATATGATTGTGGTGGGAGGAGGCACATCAATAGTGTCGGGAATGCTATAAATTAATGGGTTTGGGAAGCGATTGAGAAGGGTTTGGTTTTTAGACTTATTCGATCTGCTGTAGTGGTCGTTGGCAAATGAGATTAGCACGATGACAAATGTAAGGGGTTTCTTATGAAGAATTATTTGTTCTCTTGGGTTAGAATGCGTGCGGGGTTGAATATATTGCTCTGACACTTATTTAAATCTGATTAACTGCTAGAATGTTCTTGAGTTATTTTGATGTCATCACGCGACTTGAATTTTTTTATTTCTACAATCCGAAATACTCAAATTTTTCTCTTTGGAGGTGGTATATTTCCTTTCAATGTATGTATATATGGTATATGTACTTGCATTATTATTGTACATATATGTGGTATCTATGTATGTATGTGAATGTTATCTTTTGTAACAAAATATGGGTCATGATCATTCGAAGTACCTACCTCTGTAGAGTTAAGCTTTTGGTCTTGATATTAAGTATTTAAATTGGCTTTCTTAACCTAGTTGCATATATTATTTAGTTTTTGAGTAACTACGTTGCTTTAATTTAATACCGTTGACAGACATTGAAATATACACAGATAGACAAGCAGTTAGGGATCCAAGTTTCGACACCATGTAGCCGGAATGTGTTTTTAAACTGCAGCACAGCGCAGAGCCAAACTCTGTTCGGTTTTAATGATCTGCGACTACAAACTGATAAACTAGATAGTGTTGGGCTCCAGAAAACAAATAATAGGCAATACGATGCAGTCAAGACATCCATTGTTTAACGGTAAACAATTAGCACATTCTTAAAAGCGTTCAGAGGACAAATAAAATTATGGGACATTGTGCTATTGGAAAACGTGCCCATTGATTGAGTATTCCTTACAATAATTTCTGCTGAAAATGAGCGTCGAAGAGGAAAATGAATTTGTGAGCACTTTCGCGCAACTGCTTACTTAATAATAAAAAGATACATTTGCCATTGGGTTTTTTGCCTTTTGACCATTGTCTTGAGGACAACTCCCATCACTCTCCTGTAAGAAATGATTTTAAATGTGAAAGTAGAAGGAAAGTACTCGTACTTTAAAGTGAAGACATCCCTAATGTCCAATTAAGATTAACTGGAGACTATTTGAGTCTCCTTCCACTCTTACATGACGCTTCAGGAACGAAAAACTTGCCAAAGTGTCAGAATACATTGGTATTACTGGAACTAAGATAAGAAGAAAGAATTTGCTATGCAAGCTGTACAGCAAAACAAAACTGATGTTTAAAAGTCTATTTCAACCTCGAACAAGAAATCGCCTTGTCCAACTCCGCAAACTATCGTCCTGACAGACTGCTATGAAATCAGTATAACAATGTAGTTTAAGATTAAAATTGCAATCCTTTTTAAAAAATATCTTAAGTAAAGTGTTGTCGTGATAGCAGATATGATACATGGTATGGTATTAGCACTATTCGTCTTACCACTTTGAACCCATTTATGTAGTATTAAGCACATCCAAATCATTTTGGGGGTGATGTAAAAATACATTGATACTTTTAGGACGAAGATAATTCTTAGTTCTTATTGAAATGCATAGATTCTACTTTACAGAAAAGGAAAAATAAGAATTGCCGTGACCTTGTAACATAAGTTTGCCCATTCTTTGCAGTTGTTATTTTCAAATTGCCACAAAAATCACAAAAAATAAAGAACATTTTTGTCATATTTTGTTGTTTTTGTTCTTGAAAAACCAGAATGAAAGTGAAGCCACTAGGGAAATTTAAAATTTGTATATCTAGAGTATTCACAGCGAATCCAAGTGTCAGCGTTTATATGGTAAGTTTAGAAAATAAAATTTTGACTTAAAGAATTAGCCTCGTTAGGATAGGCTAAAAGAGTGAGACGATTACCTCCTGAAGGCCGTCGTTGAAACAAATCCCACAATTATGGTAAGGGAACTTGCAAACGAATTCAACGCAAGCCATATTACCATTCTTCGAAACCTAACAAATATGGGAAAAATCATAAAGCCGTTTTTTAACGGGATCGTCACCAGAGATGAAAAATGTGATCTTAAAAATAACATGCCACCACCAATGGTTTAGCCCAGAAGAAAGACTAGCGCAAGATTTCAGATATGGAGTTCATGCGCTCTTGGTGTTACTGTACATATGGTGGGATGCACAGGGAGTAATCCATTTTGAGCTGTTGTTTCGTAACCAACTATCACTGTGCGGATTAAGGACAGCACTTCAGCAGAAGCGGCCAAATCTGATTAATCGAAGGCCTGTTCTGTTCCACCAGGGTATAAAGCTCACTCTCATACAGCAAAGACTGCCTGCACACAAAAGATCGGATGGGAAAAAATGGGCGTGCGCCTTATGCTGCAGGCTTACCACCTTCCTCTTTGGTTTATTTTTTTAATTCAGAGCTAAACAACTTTTTTGTGACGACATTAAGAAATTATCTGAAAGGTGGCCAAAAGTATTTTGTTCAATAAAGAAAATTAAACTGACGACTTAACAACGCGCATTACTTATGCTACCTGATACATTGAGCAAAGTTTTAGAACGCCAAAATCAACTGAATCCTTTGTGCAAATTTGGAAGCAAATGTCAAGAAATACCCGAAACTTTTTTGACTTTTTTATATACCGTAACCATTCAATAAGGCTGTCATATAACAACAGAAATAAAATTGTATCACCGAACATTATTTCTAACCTTCTTTTGCATATCTTTCGACTCAAATTTTTTTGGAAGCCCTAATGCTTAAAAGTCTTCTAATAGAATAGATAGATTCAGGTTGACTCGGTCCATTTCTTTGTTACTGTTTACGAAGTTACGAGTAATCCAGCGATAATAAACACACATTCTTGTAGTAAATATTTCTAGTATTTCACATAAAAACTAATTTTATTCGCTCAATATCTGAGTCTGCAACTCAAAGTTCTTAAAGCAAATCCTTACCGGATTCCAAAAAGGGGTGTTTGAATATTTTCCGACACCATGTTTCAGTAAAAAAAACAACAATCCTCAATTAACTGTAATAAGCTTGATGTTGCATAGCTACAATGAGCTATACGAAGTACAGTCATGAATGAAAAATTGGAAAACCAAGAAAATAAAGCAAAATGGTCCCTCTGTTTTGTTAAATTTATTTATTGCCATTGTCTTATCTCGGCAAACTTTATTTAGAGTAATAAAAAACAAAACAAAACTAACAAAATTGTTGTTGTACATATACAGCAAGAATGGTCGAGTTAGGTGTAAAGGGGGTAACGTATTGAGCGGGACTTTTTTGATTAAGTACTTGTACAATTTGGGTTAAAGGCTTCGACGTAGTTTTTTGTTGTACTCACCATTCTCGAATTTTTTTTAAAGTAACAGTATTGATGTCATCAGTTTAAATTCGGATCCTGTTTTCATAGGTGGTAATAACTATGTTTTGACCCAAATCAAACTATGCTTGTTAACGTACCAACCGGGTGAAATATTGTCGCCTGTTGAAGGCGCGGAAATTGTTGTGTGTAAATTTGACATCCAAATGTTGATATTCAAGCACCCAATCGGCGAATGTTCTACATACTATTTCAGCTAATTTCAATTTTTGAGTGAGTTAGATATTATCAGTGTGTAGGTGGAAGTCCAATCACCTATAGCAGCGGAGGCCACGAAACGCAAATAGATTATCACCTCTGCAAAATGTCGATGAGAAACCGTGTTAAGGACTGTAAAGTAATACTTGGAGAATCGCTAGTAAGCCAACACCGTCTGCTCATTACAGAATTTTTCACAGCGGAACCACCGAAAACACGGGCATCGTTTGGAAAGCCAAAAATCCGGTGGTATAATTTATCGAAGGAACGAAGCGCAAGATTTATCGCACTGGCTAAAGAAGTACTTCAAAATATAAATGGTATAGCAGACTCACTTAGCCCGCAAGAAATGTGGAACAGCATGCACGAGGAATGCATAACACTCGCAAAGTCCCATCTGGGGACTATATCGAAATACCATTACGTCGGCAAAGAAACATGGTGGTGGAATGACGAAACCAAACGAGCTATGGCCGACAAGAAGAGTGCATTCCAAGCGTGGACAAAATGCGATCGGAGCGACAATATCGAAAAAGCTCGACTGGCTCTTGAATACGAGCGTCTTAAAAAGATCGCAAAGAAAGTCCTGGCTCGAACTCGAGCGGCAGAAGTGGAAAACCTGTACCAGGAGTTGGAACAAATATCCTCACGATCGGCGGATAGAAGACAAGCTATCCAAGAAGTTCAAACGTCGTACAATACTAAAATGCCAAATATTTTTAAGCTCGCTGCACAGAGGAGAAAAAATTCAATGGAAATAACCTCGCCGAAATACATCAAAAACGCAGACGGTCGCTTACTAACAAATGAAACGGAAATTTGTGATCGGTAGCTTGAATACTGCAAGGAGTTGCTTAACAAACAGTTTCCACGTGATATCGTGCCGACAGCTGGTCTATTCGAGAAGGAAGTTTCGGACTTTTCAATCGAAGAAATAAGTATAGCAATCGGAAAAATGAAGCGGGGGAAAGCGGCGGGACCAGAGAGCATTCCATCAGAGTTTTGGTCGAAGATGGAGTGGATCGGCAGCGTTTGGCTATCGAAACTTTTAAATAAACTAAAATGTGGACAACCTATGCCGAATCAATGGAGAAGTAGCTTCTTGGTTCCATTATACAAAGGAAAAGGCGACACTCGAGAATGCAACAACTACCGTTCAATCAAGCTTATGTCGCACACAATGAAAATCGTCGAAAGAGTCTTAAACGAACGTCTTCGGCAAATAATAAAGCTCGATAATAGCCAGTGTGGATTTGTTGAAGGAAAATCGACGGTGGACGCTATCCAAAGCCTGCAAATAATAATGGAAAAGCACCGAGATTCATCTAAGGATTTACACATGGTATTTATCGAACTCGAGAAAGCATTCGATCGAGTGCCTAGGGATCTCATATGGGCCGCGGTGAGGTCTCAAATCGTACCGGAAACGTATGTTAGAATAAAACAAGACATGTACGGAAACGTGAAAACTGTGGTTAAATGTTCTGCTGGACTAACGAGAGAATTTCCAGTTAATGTCGGAGTGCATCAAGGAAGCGTACTTAGCCCTTTCCTCTTTAACGTAGTATTCGACTATCTTTTAAAAGACTGCATGCGCGAAGCAAATGTAACGCCAATTCTCTTCGCTGACGACGCAGTTATACTTAGCGATAACGTCGAAGATTTACAGAACGCCTTAAATTCATGGAGAAACGGGTTTAAAATAAGTCGTTCAAAGACGGAGCATTTGACGTGCCCATTTGCGCATCCGTTGCGACCTGTTCCGGATATAATGTTAGACGGAATAGTTCTTCCGAAAAGCACTATCTTTAAGTACTTAGGATAAATCGTTAACATGGAAGCGAAATGTGACGACGACGTAAACCACAGAGTGAGTGTGGGATGGATGAAATGGCGGGAAAATTCGGGAATCTTTTGCGACCGAAAATGTCCACTTAAATTAAAGGGGAAACTCTACACCACGGTTGTTAGACCAGCTCTTATATACGGTTCACAGTGCTGGACAATGTACGAAGCGTTTAAAAAAGAAAAAATGACGGCAGCGGAAATGAAAATGTTAAGGATGTCTAGTGGAGTCACTAAACGCGATTGCATTAGATCTACGCTTGAGGCGAATAGAATAAGTTGGTATTGCCACATTCAAAGAAGATCTGCGGAAAATCCGGTTAAAAAGGCACTATCAACTACGGTTACTCCAACTGTAAGAAAACGAGGTCGGAAAAAGAATTCCTGGATTTCTCAGATGGCAAATGCGCAACAACGTCTTGACCACTGAAGCGATCCAGGACCGAGCATTATGTAGACGCGTTCTGCGGTCTGCGACATTAGCCAACCCCATAAGCGGAGCAGCAGCGATGCAGTAAAAATGGGAAACTCGTTACGCATAAGTTCGTATAACGAGGAGAGTGTTAATAAAAGGATAAGAAGAAGAAGAAGAAGAAGGTGGAAATCCAAATGGATTACGTCAAAAGGTGCCTGTTAGACAAAACAAATGCTGTGCACTCTGTCAAATCTATAAATTTGGATTTACTTCAATACTTTCACTAACGACAGCCATATTTTCTGTAGAGCGTACATTTCGATCATCGATAGGCCTTATGACATCTGAAACAAAGCCAGGCTCTCGGCTTTGCATGCAGCTTAGCCTATATCTCAGTTGGACGATTATATTGACCATTATCTGCTCGAGATGCGCAAAGCGTACGTACAACAGAATCACTTATTTTGAAGTAAGTTTTTACAAGTTTACCACGTTCAGGGACTGGATCCATGTGTGATTGGAAAAAGGATGTTAAATTCCGCTCACGAATTGAATGAAGCTCTATATTTAACAAGAAAATTTGTTTTTCTCTGCTGGAAGAAAAATCATCGAACAACATTGCGGAGTTAGTACGCGAGGGATGCTCTTGCAATTAATTAATTTTAATCCGAGGTTTCCTAGACCTCTTTTTATCTTTCGTCATCCTGTCGTTCTACAAGGACAGCTGTGAAAAGATCGGCCTATGTGGAGAGTCTTGTTAACTGAGGTGTTGGTCCATCCTAGACTGTAGCGCATATGTAATTAAATAACGTAAATATTATTTCAAATATATTTATGTTTAGATGTAGATCGCGGTTAGATGTTTTTTTTTTAAATAAAATTAGAATTTTTCTGGTGTTTTTTATTTTCGTGAAAATATAGCTCCTAACATTAATGTGTGAAAAATAACTTGTTATCATTAGGCTCATCAGTTTCTGTCCGAATGTTGTTTTCTAATTGCGCAATTGTTGTCTGATTTACAGCAACAAAATCACGATACGTACGATACATTTTTAAGATCGACAATTTTCAAAATAAGTTTGTACACCTTTAATTTCAGCGTGATATATGGTTAAAATTGTACATGTGTGTAACAAGGTAGCGATAGCAAATTATTCACTACTGACATCTGTGTTACAATAAAATAATTTTTAATATGGAACTAAGATTTTTGATGATAATAGTTTATTCTGACAAGTGGCCGAAATCCTCAATCCAATAAATCCACAATCTCTGCAAATTATTAACCACGCCATATTTATTCGTAATAAATCTAATGACATTTGAGACAAAGACAATAATTTTGAAATTAAATGTAAATACTTATTGTTGAATTAATTTACTCTTTTTCATCATGTACATAAATAAAAATTGTAAATACAATCGTAATTATTTATCCTAAGTTAGAATGAAAGACGACATCATATGGCCTAATCAGTCGCCCCGATATCTTTTTGTAAATAATTTATAAATTTATTTTTATAAATTATGAGAAAAATAAATAAATTAATAAATAGTTTATTCTGCAAACTTTACTATTGGTAAAAGTAATTGTAAACATAATTTTGTACTCTAATAATTGGTTGGAGAGTTTGCTCCATTCTATTTTCCACGACGATAAGAACGGTTTTTATTTTGACAACCTCTCCTCGAGTAAGAATTTAGAGTAAGAATTTTTGGGTATATTCAAATGCGTAAATAAACCTGAAAGGCAAACTATTAGACTTACCCAATATGACCACAAAATTGTATAGTATTGTATAATTTGGAAGACACTAATGGATACCTTGACAAAAATGGTACTTGGGTCTCCGTATTACAAACGTATGTACAATCCATGTATATTTCATTAGGACTAACATTTTCAGCTCCATAATGATCACTTTGATTCGTTTATTAGGTAAGTTCTTATTTATACATTTTTTCAATCACTATCGTGACTTAATTGGTTTCAATTTCGAAATGATTGCTTCATTTGCATGGAACAGAGGTTTCGCCAATGGTTAGTAGTAGCACGATCGTGCCATACTTGTGTATGTCCTACTACTTACAACTTCGAAAAAATAAAAAATAAAAGTTAATGCCCAACAAAAGAGCAGAGGTTATGATTACACACGTCAGTCAGTTTGAGCACTTATGTACATAGCTGCAGATTGGGACTGCCATAACTTTACAAAACCACCACTGAAGAACTGCGGACACCGATTTAAGAGTTATCTGTAGTATGTAAAAATGCACCTTGGGTAAATGAAAAAAGAAAAATTGTAAATTTAATGCCGATATGATTGCTTCATTACCTCATTTCCATTATTGTCATAAAATTAAATTCAATTAAAATGAACATGACTAGAAGTTTGTTTGGAGTAAGATGTTAAGCGCAAAGACTTAGTTACAGCATTTGGAATGACATCTATGCAAATACGCTTGTCGATAAATGAATGGAACCTGTGAAATGACTCATATTTGTAATTTACCTAATCTAATGAGAATTGTTAATATTTTTGAAAAATACCTTGTCACTAGGTTTTGCCTCATAATATCCTCTTCCTTCAGTAAAGCACAGAGTAAATTCAATACTTTTACTTTCATTATCGTCCAACATCAATACGACAAAATGACTCCAGATTTTGAAAAAGATAATATTCAGCTGAAAAATATCAAGTGGATGGGAAAGAGCTTCAATTTTCAAGTGTGGAAATATTTGCCCTATTTTGCCTGAGGTATGTCACCCTGTATTATTAAGCAATAGGACTGAGCCATGTCTATTTGCTAAAAGAGAAAGGAAGTGTTTTCTACGCTGTGAGCAACTTTGGTTTGTATAATCGGCTTACGGGACGTACAATTCGTTATACCATCGAAAAATTTGAGAACTTATTTTCGTTAATACATAATCTGCGACCAGATAGACCATATGTGGTATCTAGTGAAGGGACAATAACGGCGATTGAGAGTCTACGCGATGACTGTGATGAATCGACTCGGCGGACTTCTCAACAGCCTCGCTTGTCGTATGCAACAACTTGACTTATTTTGCGTGAGGATCTTGGTTTAAAAGCATACAAAATTCAATTTGTGCATGAACTAAAGGCGGCAGACCCTCCTAATAGACTTTGTTTTAGTCGTTGAGTTCATGAAAAGCTTAAAGAAGGTCCACTGTCTTCGACCAACATTTTGGGGGCCACTCGTTCGCAGATCTACGCAGAGAGTAAACGTGTTTCGGCTTTTCGTAAAGTATAAGAAAATTGTAATTAAGTTTTCCTGACATAAATAATTAGTTGCAATCACATTGACTCGGCAGCCAAGCGGTTAGCGGCGTCGGTCATCAACAAATCGTGGGACACGAGTTTGATCCCCGGCAAAACTTGGAAGTTTGTTTTTCTTTTTGTCTTCCTTTCAAATTGTGTAAATATAAATAATATTAAAAAAAAACAAAAAGTGATAAGGAAATCACGTGATGGGCGGTGGAGAGCGTTCCGCTCTTCCCATGACGGGAGTAACAAAAGGTAACAATACTGTTGCCGGTGCCGTGGCAAAAGCCATCAAAAGGAGGAGTGGGGTGAAAACCACTCCTAATTTACCGAAAATAAAAATAAGTGCTGCGTTAACAGAGACAACAGTTAAGCCATCACAAGAGAACAAAAAACAAGCAGATGATGCGTTAATGTGCATCTCTGATGAGGTCCATTATGAGGGGGCAACAACAACTTTGCCTCTCTAGCGGCATCCGAATCGGATGATGAGGATGAATTAATAAATGATATCAACAGCAGCATACAAAAGCTGAAGGAGAAAGTGCTTGCTATTAAGCAGAAGCAAACTGCACGCAGGCAGAGGGAGCAATCAGAAGTAGAGAGCTCCCAACAAAAAAAGCAAGAAGAGCAGAAACAACAACTGCAGCAACAATAAAACCAGCAGCAGCAGAAACAACAAATGCAGCAAACAAACCAGCAGCAGCAGAAACAACAACAGCAGCTGCAAAAACAACAACAGCTGAAACCACTGCAGCTTAAAAAACAGAAGCAGCAGCAGCAGCAACAACTACAACAGCAGAAGAAGAAGGAGAAGGTTCCTCCCATCAACACATACAAATTAGAGGTAAATGCTACCAAAGACCTTTGTAAGTTGGCAATTGGTAATAATTTTAATATCAAGAGATTGGGGAACGATCGCCATGCCATCCACTGTAATACAGTGGAGGGCTATGCGAAAGTTAAAGAGCTCCTCAAAGAAACGACGACGGAGCACTATTCATACACACCGAAGTGTGAAAAGCGGCAATCGATGCTGCTGAAGGGGTTGGAAACGTCTTCTGATCCTGAGGAGATCCTGGCACTGCTCAAAGAGAAGGAGTGCGAAGGACTCAAATTTGTGGGGGTAAAGCCATTTACCACAGCTAGAGCCAGGCGGGAGAAACGGGGTCTGCCGTTCTTCCTGGTGCAGCTCAGTCCCGAAAGCCGTCTGGATAGTCTTAGGAGTATCAATGTTCTAGACTACCAGGTGGTTCACTGGGAGAAATTAAAAAGGAGCGAAGGCGTTATACAATGCGTTCGCTGCCAGAGGTTCGGGCACGCCGCATCGAACTGCCAAATGCAGCCTCGATGCGTGAAGTGCGCAAAGAACCACAGTTCCGAGGAGTGTGCTCTGGGTAGGGACGGAGCATCCGATAGGACGCAGCTCTCGTGCGTGTTATGTGGGAACGTGGGACACACCGCAAACTATCAGGGTTGTCCTAAGTTCGACGACATTAAAAAAGCAAAACTCGCTCGGCAGCAGAAGGTCGAGGTCAAACGTTCACCTGTTAGGTTTCGAACACCAGCCGTCACGTCCCAAATTTCCTACGCCCAAATGGCGTCAGGTAGGGGGGCTACGGCACAGCAAGCGGCTGTTGCTTCTCCGGCGCCAATGCCGAGAACAACAGAAGCTGCACCTAACATGCTGGCCATCTTGCTCGCAATCCAAGGGCAGATGGCTCAGCTGCAACAGCAGGTACAAGAACAGGCCCAGCGGGTGGACCAGATCTACGTACTGCTGCCGGGCCTAACGCAACACATGTCGTAATGGGTACGCACATGGTGGAGCAAACTTTGAAGGTCCTTGCGGTGAATGTTAATTCACTGATTAGGATCGAACGAAGAGCCGCGATGTTTAAATTGCTACAAGACCAAACTCCTGTTGTGCTTTTCGCTAGCGAAACCAAGCTAACTGATGAGCACGAACTGGAGTACAATAATTATATTGTTAAAAGAAGAAACCGGCCTAACTCCCAACGTGGAGGTGGTGTCGCGATCTTCATTAACGAAGGCATAGAATTCCACAGAGTGTACAAGGGAGTGTTACACAGGTTCCGGGTGTTGGAGGCAGTCGTCATATACATCCCGCTCCGCAGCGGAAAGCGGCTGTACTTGGCCTCTGTTTATGCATCTGGGGCTTCACAATCCACCTTATTCATTACAAAGCTCGACCCACTTTTCCGACTTCTGAGGCTGGAATCGGGGGAGAATTATTTTATAATCGGCGGGGACTTCAACGCTAGACACAGATATTGGGGAAATAATTTGCCAAATACTAGAGGGAACCTACTACTCGATATACGCCATGTATAGACTCGGTCTTAAAGCGACGGATAACCCGTCGTTTCCCAGAGGCGGGTCTTATTTGGATCTATTACTGTACGACGAACGTATACGACTGACAGGTACGAATTTACAAACGCTTAACTGTCTGCGCACATTCGTGTATGACAGCGACCATTGCGGTTTTAGCACCGAAATCACAGTTCCCAACGAAATTGCGGAATTGGGGGAGTTTGTCCTAAGATACTTTTACAACTACAGTAAGACTCGATGGACACGCTTCTCCGCAACCTTGTCAAGAGCACTCTCCTCGAACACGCTCCACCCACCGTCCAATAGGAATTTATCAAACGAGGAGATCGATAAGTACCTTAAACGAATGGACCAGACAATAAAACAAACTATGGACACTACAATACCGCGGTATAAACAAACGACTAACGAAGATCTGTTCCGCAATCCTACTATTGACGCACTGCACCGACAGAAAAGTAGACTTCTGACAAGACTTAAAAACTTATACAGACAGTATACAGACAGATAAGACCCAGAGATTAGGACACTGAAGTCGTCGATTAAAAATATTCAAACATTAATCAAAGAGAATTACAGAATTGCTGTAAGTTTGTATTGGAACAACAAGGTACGGGCTGTAAACACCAGCAACCCGAATATGTTCCCGCAAATAAATAAACTTTTTCGGAGAAAAAATCAAAACGACCTTCAGTGTCTTAAAATACCCCGGACAACAGACAATGAACGATTACTAACAATAGCAGGCATTGATACTAATGAGGCCGCTGATGATGACGACTTCTTTGTGATCGAGGATCCACAGGAGAAGGTTGAGGCCATAGGGGTGAATTTCCAGGAAGTATACAAGGCCAATGATATCATTGGCCCTAATTATGACCTGGACAATCGCGTCTTGGTGCACAACCTCCTTACTCGAAATGAAGTAGAGAACTGGCGATCCGAGGGCTCTGGTTTCACCCGGTTCAGCGACGAAAATATGGCAAATAATGTCATTGCCAGAGAAGGTGAGCTACCCCCGTTCATTTCGAAGGAAGAACTCCATGAGATCTTCGACACAATCAGAAGTAAGAAATCAGTGGGGACTGATGGTATTCCGAACATCGTGCTTCGACATCTTCCTCTAGAAGCGGTGGACATTTACACCACCCTGTTTAATAATGCAATGAATAATGCACATTATCCAGCGCATTGGAAAACGGCGGTGGTTCAACCTATCCCCAAAAAGGGAAAGGATATATCCAATCCGGCGAATCTCCGGTCGATAAGTCTCCTTCCGAATATCAGTAAGGTGTTCGAAAAAGTAATCAATAGAGCTCTGACTAGGTGGGTTGAGGACAAACATATAGTTTCGGATAATCAATTCGGTTTTAAGGCGGGACATGCTATCTCACATGCCGCGTCTAAACTGATGTCCGATATCCAATGGAATAAAGCCAAGAAACAGTGTACTGGTGCCTGCCTAGTTGACTTGGAGAAGGCTTTCGACACTGTATGGTTAGAAGGTCTTTTCTACAAGCTGGCTAGTCTGGGGATCAGTAAACCACTCTTGTACATTCTTTATAATATGCTGACCAACAGATAGTTCATCGTGAAAAATGGTGACTTCTGTTGGAATATTTCAAATTAAAAATGGTCTTCAGCAAGGCGCGGTCAATTCACCGATCCTATTCAACATTTATACAAGCGACTTGATAGGTTCACTTCCCCATACTATTGCGTACGCAGATGACTTGATAGCGTACAGAACAGGTCCAAAAATCGAGGTCATTAATACTCTCTTACAGCTTGACTTCGATAAGATAAGACGATTTTGCGATGACTGGAAGTTGAAAATCAACTTTCAGAAGTCGGAAACCATTCTTTTTAGGACGCCGTTGTCTGGAGCCTCTAGGGACACCAGAAAAAATTGGCGAAAGTTCTCGGACAACACGGACAACTGTATTTCTGTATTTTAACAAGAATGTAGATGCTGCTCTATCCAGAGCTAAAGGCGCTTTTGCCCTCACAAAGAGACTGTTTTATAGCAGCCAACTCGATGCGAGGGTAAAGATAATCTGCTACATGGCCCTTATCAGGCCCATGCTGGTATTTGGGTGTCCCGTGTGGTTCAATGTACGAGCAAGCTTAATGGAAAAGATTCGGATATTTGAGAGTGCTTGCCTTAGGGCTTGTCTTCGCTTGTACAGAACACCAAAACTGGACTTATTAATAACATCATCAGACACTTGCGCCACTGATGGTTGCTATGATGTGTCCAGTTACAAGCTGCCGATTATAGGTTTTGTTGAGTGGCAGTACCACCGGCAGTTCATACCAGGTCTTAAAATATTATACCGTGGGAGTCAGTTGCCCCCCGGTCTTCGGTCCGGGCCTGACTTCAAGACGTAGGCCCGCTTCTGGGAGATCTAAAACGCAGGGAGAGTGCATCTGCTGGTCTCGATATAGAGTTGCAATAAGTACTGGGTGCTGAGGCCCTTAGATCAGTCGACTCATTCCAAGGGTGGAACTGCCCCTCAATACAGTTCCAAATAAGTATAAAAGGAATTGACGGAGAACGATGGCAAGGCGTATCCTTGCTCCGATGGATGTATGGGCATCCCGTCAAAATAATAAAGACAGAAGTTCACGAAATTCAAGTGAGGTTTTATCTCGACGATAGATCACGCCACTTGCCTCGTGACTCCGCGTTTTAGTCGCATGAATTGGCCGCGTAGATCATGTGACATCACATCCCCAGACTTTTTCGTTTGGGGCTACCCAGTTATTTATCTTTATTTTCTCAGAATTTTACATTAGTTAATGCAAAGCAAGTTGTTTTACAAAAAGTTTCCTCATTAGCGTTGTTGTTCTAGTTGTTTTTTTTACTATTAAAACCGTCTTTTTGCCACATCGACTTTGACTTTAAAGTCACTTCTTTATAACTTCTTAGCACTCCGATGGGTGTTACGATACATTTTTTTTATTAACTTCGTTGATTTTGTACACATACTCTGATTTTTTCGACTTATTCGAATGAATAGAGTAGGGAAACCTTTACATAAAGGCTTCCTCTAATTTAAATTTACTCGTATTACCGCAACCCTACATTAGAAAATAAAAAGGTTGATTAATTGATTAAATCTATTGGTAGTAATAATTTCTGTAGCGGTACTTGTTTGAGTTTATAGCATACATGGGGAAGATGTTACTCTTTACTTTCCAACTGTGACGTGCTTCGTTGTTGTTGATCTTTTTTCGTCTGAAAATCACTTTGTATTACACTATTTCACTGCTATACCTATATTTTGCTATTGTGTTTCAACAGACGAAATGTAATCGCATCGGGCCAGCGCCTTATTTCATAGACACGAATCAAGTATTAGAAAGGCAGAGCTTAAAACCTGTACATAAATATTTTAAAAAACAAGGCTCTTTACAACAAAGCCTGATCTTTACAACTTATTATTCCAATAAACGGCACCACAAGAGGAAGCGATGATCAGGTCTTTATCTGTTTGAAGTATTTCTTTGTAATCATACAAAATATTAGAGCAGAATAGGTGTTGTGTCCTCAATACCCTATCGCTTCTTCAGTGCAAACAACAAGCGGTTTATCCTCTAAAGCTGTTTCTTCTTAACCCAAATGCTTGATATCTGACTCATATAAAAATGATACTAGAAAAAGGCGTATAAGTCGTCTATGAAATAATTTAAAATTGTAAAAATAAATAAATACATATAGCAATATACTCGAATATAATGAACTCCTCCTAATGAGAATGCTGGGTAATTATTAAAAATCAGTGAGCAGTCAACAAGAACTTTCTTCTTGTCAGTCTTCTTTATTTTCTTATTGTCTTCATTTAACAGCAAGTAGAAATACAAATACATTTTTCAGCGGAAGTACTTCCTTGAATTACTTTTGCAGTTGAAATATGGAGGAAAAAAAATCGTCAACTCCACAGGAAATCAAATTGATCATCTCACGGAAGTCATTGTCGTTGCAAGTACCTGTATCGCCCATTAGAAAATGTCCAACATACGAGTACACACAAAAAAACTACTCCAGCCCAGACCTCAACTCTAATTCATATTCCTATCCCGGTTCATATCAAATCGATGCACTTCTCTTCCATTCACTCATTCATCCGCATAGAGATTACGAGTAAGTATTGTTTTTCATTTTGCCCATATTTATTGTGTTTTCTGATTTTTGTGTTCGCCTAGCATGTTCATGGACTTTGTGATATAAATCAGTACGCGTCCACATTTTCTTATCATAAGTGCACATGGTCGTCGCTACATTGCCCCATGGCTTCTTTGAATGTTGCACTCTCACTCGATCGGAATACTAATGGCGATGTTGCCCAAAGCCGGATGTGGCATCAACTGCGAGCAGTCCACCCTGCACATGGTCATGAACAATCCTAGAACCAAACTAAAACATTTGTTCCAGAGAAAGAAATCGATTCGGTGGCCATTGCATGAGCCACTACGCATACAGCGACTAGTTGACACTCATGGGGAAGTGCCATGCGATTTGGTATTCATGTGGAGTAGTTGAAATGCAGACTAGACCGCCCTATGTGGCGGGTGGATTTCTGATGCGGATTACGACTACATGGCCATGGCACCATACCAAATCGTCGGTGGCGTTCACATCGAAGACGAAGACACGCCAGACGGACATATGTAAACTATTTTCATCGTTCTGAAATGGAAATTCGTTCAGTGGCCTAAAGAATTGGAGTCCTTGGGATAATGTCACTCGGATTGTGTCCCTGAAAACCAAATTGTACATCGTGATCACGTTTTAATTGTTTTGAGACATAAAGAAAATAAGTAACAAACCGAACTAAATGACATAAAATTATCCAGCTGGCGCCAATAGGCTTAACATAATTAGCATGTTCTCCTTTGGGGGAAAGACTACCGACTACCGACTACCGACTACCGACTACCAACAACCAACTGCCGACTAACCCTTCATGCAGAGTAAAAAAAAACTAGAAGAAAAGATTGTCATTATGATGCCGATGCCGATGCCGAAACAGATTTCCCCCGAGGCTCCCGAACTTCATAAAATGTGCGACTTTCCCAGAGGTACGCGGGGACCTTTATGTTGCACTCAACCATTCAATTGTTATTGTAGTCACTAATTCACACACAACATTCAGTTTAGAGATGAAATACATTTGGCTACGCGGGAAACTCGGACTTTAATTGTGGTCATTACGTAGTCACCGTAGATGACAGTAACTTGACAGTAAGGAAATCACTTCACCCTAATTCTTTTCAATAGCCTGCTTCTTGATCTCTGTTTTGGATATTCTGGTGATGGCCATTATAATTTCTTGTGATTACCAAAATTTTCAGTGAAAATGATCGCCGTCAGAAGATGACCTCGATCTGGTAATAACTGCGCTCAGAGGTGACTTCATTTACAAGATAATATCTTCACCCAATTTTTCCTTTTGATTTTTCTTTTTTCGGACCAAAAGTATCTCTTGCAGAAATCTCTTTATGTAACAAAAACGTTGGCAATTATGATTTCAGTTTTTGTTGAGACAGGCGTGGACATTATTATGTTTACTTAAGTGGATACGAAATCAGTTTGCGGTGAAATTTTTCGCTAATGATCCTAATAATGCAATTCGGTTGGGATGGTATGCTTTCTGAATTTGCGTGGTTATAATTGATATGGTTGATTGTAGGGATTTAGGTTTAAATGACAGTAATCAGACTTTTTTACATGTTTTGAATAGAAAGTGGGACATAATCAATATAACACCTGGGTCTCAGAGTTACAAAGCCAGTGTGTCAGTGTGTATGTAATCAATGGAATTAAAAGTGGCTCACAAACACATCGGATTTGTTCAGGAGTTTTCAAAAAATAATGTACTTCGGATTACTCTAGATAAGTGCAACCTATGGGGTTGATGGATATATCTCCGACTATATATCTCCGAATATATGTATTTATCTCCGTCAACAACCTTTCAAGATAATGTAACAAAAAGTTCATAAACTTCTTGAAATACAGAATCACGATACTAAAACTGGAATTTGGTAGAAATATGTGTCAAATATACCTTTAGCAAATCGAATTAACGAAGAATGGTGGGCAAAAGATCGATTGTTCAGTAACGATATTTTCGTGAAAATAGAAACTATTCTTTCTCTTAGAGTAGTGCCTTTGGGACCAAATAAAGAAAAAGACAACCGTAACTAAGTTCCTAGGTGAGCAAGTAAATAAGTAAATATCGAACTAACTAAGATCCATATTATGTTTATCAGAAAATTTAAATAATCATAGCATTTCAATACGATCTACGCAATAGAAAGCATATACGGAATTGGTCAAAGCCTACAATAATTGAAGAACAATTTAAGCTCAAATATTTTGCAAGACTGACGCCCTATGCCAAGAGCTGGTAGGTACTTTTTGAACCATAGAATCGATAACATAACTTTCTTTGCCTAATGATCGAACATGTAGATATCAAAGCCGAGGTGGTCATTTTGTACCGGTCTGTAACATCATTTTAGCAAAACATAAATATCAATGAATACTAGAAAGAAGTGATCCTTTTCCTGTGTGCACTAAGCCACATGATCATGATTCCACATTCTTTTAGTCATCAAGCACGTGAAGCAAATTGATGTTAAAGCATCTCTGGGACTAAACTAATGCGACGAAAAGAAATCTGGGCTATTCTTTCTTTTTATGACTTTTCACTTCACTTCACTTGCGTAATATATGGAAAGAAACGGAAAATTTCTAACTGTAAATTTTGCGTCAAAAGGGAAAGATTGTACACTCTAGAAATTATTAAATGTTTGTAATTTCGAAAAGAGATAATCATCAAAAGATTCACCTAAGATATATTACAATTTTACAGAACATAAAACAATTTGCAGGGTTATCGTAACAAAGCGCCACTGATAACTTCTATACTCGTACATACGTTAATACTACTCGTATTTTCTTTTCAGGACTTGATCTATTTAAATTTGATAATTTAAGTTAAATTTAAATATTATTTGTTATAGTGGCGAGTTTTTGTTAACAGCTCCTTAACAAGAAAGTTCAAATGCATACATATAAATTAATTAAACATGTCTTTCAAAGCTCATATTATCTATCGAGAAGCACATAAATATCTACATAAATTAAAACTGAAACAAAGAAAATTATTGTATTGAACCCTTGCGAACTTACAAGTGCTGCTCCCTTGTCATAATATTTGACACAAAGAATGCTTTATTACTCATAATATTTCCACTGAATTAATTTGATCCAGCAATTTATGTGATTTCTATTCGCCAACACACAGCTAATAAATCGCTGCTTTTGTATATCATGAACTAAATTTAAATAGCGACTGTGTGGCACTACTATAGAAATCTGCGAACTCAATTAAACAATTACTTCATGTGTCAGTCTGTTTTAACACCTACGGCGTTAACTAAGATTGATGCTTGAAAAAGCAACATTGACTCTGACGTTCCACTGCATCAGTGGGGTTCGACAATGCCAATCGACCTACCAGCTGATTGCTCTCCAAGTGTAGGCGCTTATTTCTTTGTCATTATTATGCATTGAAATATTGCAGGAGACTCAGCCCCACTGTCTACTCCTTTCATCTAGAACTCCCCTGAGGTAATCTGATCCAAGCACATCAGTCATATTGAACAATGTCAGGCAATCAGTGTATATTTACTAGAACGTCGATCGCTATCTGATTGACGACAACGTAATGTTGATCATCTTAAAATACAACTACAATATAAAGCGACAAGTTGAAAACATTTACGATGTGCATGTGACTGTTAATTGTTGCTAAGAAAATATCCTCATATTACAATATAGCCGTAGCGTTGGTGTTTCAACTCATTCCATCTAACATATACTGAATTGATTCTCAATAATGATAGATGATTTGAAAAAGGTAATAAAACATATGTACACTACGGGAGTTTGAGTTTAGTCTGAGTCTTCATGTGAAGCAATTTGCTGTGGTCCCGAACTGTAACATTCACTGGCAGAGAGAAAGGAATACAAATCAAATGACAAGATCTACCATATGTGGCCATTAACCAATAGGGCACCACCTTGACACAGCAGGCCGTTCCAATGGTCAACTACTCTCTATAAATGGGAAAACACGTAACGCTTTCGATGGCGAGGAAAGATCTTTAGATACTTGAAAGAAGATACGATACGAAGTGAAGTTCATAAATGTCTTGGGATTTATGAGAACCTGACTTTAGTATTCTGCTTATTTACAAAACGCTTGTCTTTCTGTATTGATCTCCTTTTTACTCCTGGACTGTCGTCATACTAGGGGGTCTTTGAGACATCTGCAAAGTTCGTTCTCTGAAACGCAACAATGTGTCAACTGAAAATTTATGATCGCAGTGTGTTCACAAAGAAAATCTACTAAACTGGTGGCAAGTTTTGAGTAATTTTTAGCTCAAGTGGAACTCGGAGTGTTTAAAAAAAAAATTATATAACCATCTAGTTATTTTTACCACTACCAACAGCAAAGGATATAAGCTTATCTTCATATCCATCCATCTTGTCTTTGCGATCGGTGACTAGCTTTCTAAATAATTTTTGATCCATTATTATTATGAAAGTTTCACATGGAACGTTCTGCTTTTAAATCCTTGTAGATAACTTAAGCAAATCGAGCACGAAAATGTTGAATTAGATAATTATGGTTTAAAGTATTTTCAAATGCCCACAAAAATAAATTGCATTCATTCTTGGCGAACATACTATAGAAATAACCTTTCCTTCTGCATCGTTGTGAACTAAAACCTTGACAGGATCGTTGGGGAAAACTTCTCCAAATGTGCTTATTTCAGTGGGGAACTGAAGTATCCCTGCAATACGTGAGTGCAAATTGACCAACGACAGGCTATGGACTCGGGCACCCGCTGAGCACACCAACTCTTCTGATGAGTGAGTTTAAAAGGCTTAACAGGGAATTAAAGTCCATTGTGTGTACTGTGATGTACAGCAACGAATTATAGACACACTTTTCTCGACACATCACCACACACTCAGAGCATTTATGTCAACTTCACTGGCCAATCATGATGACAGTCATAATTCTTTTTTGATTCTAGATTTTAGTTGGCAGGCGCATTGCAGGTGGTATTCACGCGTACCAAGTTCTGGATAAGGTATATTTATGTAATTTTTCTTAGTCAGTTTGGTAAGAAAACATGCTTAAACCAATATACATATATAGCAAAAAAAGCTATTAACGCATCCTACACATGCAATTGGTTAGAAAAAAAAGACAAAGTTACGAGTACTACTCCTATATCAGGTCAAATCGTAAAACCTGGGGTCAAGGAATGAAGCGTGTGCAGACTGAGAAACTTTGCGCATTGGTCCAACGGTCTTACCCCAATCATGATCGTTATTCCGTTGTTCGAATTTCATAGAAATTATTTCATGTTACACTTTTTGATGAGAATGAGAAGGTAACACGCCATCCACGCTGGGATTTGGTTACGTTTACATCCAGATGACCCCTTCGTGATGGCTTGTCTTTTATTTTTATCCGGCAGAAATGTCGCTCATAATTTGTGGTCATAGAAATTTGTTGGTGTTACAGAATAGGTACAGTGTCACCTAATTAAGTTGATGCTGTCACGCAAATGCTTTGCTACTGGTCTTTTTCGACTATACGGATAGATGGATGAATAATTTTTTTCCCAGATGATATATTTTATAATCTGGGAATATTCTTAAACCTTATATAAAACGGACGGGCTTATTTGGTACATATTGAAGACAGGCAGATATGGATATGTATTTTAAATATAGTATACATAAGTTGATATGATATAGATAAACTTTAAATTAGGGAAGGTTTCATTTTGACCATGTACACGTTCTTAATACACTAGATCATTCATCGATGCATTCTTATACCATCATTAGTAATACGAAAGATTGAAGCTGTGACTCCCTCCACAATAAGCTCCAGTAGTTCATATGCCAACAAAGTATATGCTGTAAAGAGTTACTTCAGATCAATCTCGAAAAGAATTACTGATATAACCATTAAGTAGTTAAGTTAGCCAGTCAACACCAATTTTATTAACTCTCAACTTGTTTGAGATTAATTACCCACACAAGCTTGTGGGAATTAGGAAAGAAAAACAAAGAATCTATCTGCTGTTGTTGCCACATAGGGCAGATCTAAAGACCTACTACAGAGGAAATAAGGAAACTTACCTTAAAGATGAGTTTAAAGGAAATAGTGAAGAAAATAGTATAGGTGAGTTTCAAAATGTATAATAACTAAGTCATTCTTAGAGGAAGTTAGCAAATAATTATAACAACAAAGGGTACTGCACCGTCAAAATCCAGTGAGCTTCTACCGTCCTTCTTTCTGAAGTATAGCAATGAGTTTGCTGACCCTTAAGAAGAGTTCAAACCCAAATTTTCAATGCAAGATCTTATCAGGGGCGCAGACAGTCCTGGCGCATGTTCGTCTCCTGAAATCTTTTCCCCTTTGCTATTTTAGTAAGTGAACTTTGCGTTTTCGGACTAGGTTGAATTCTTTAAATCATACTTGCTTATGCTCTCTGGAAATCTTCATAACGAGGTTAAAATTTAAATTTTTCGTCCTAAAGAAAGGCACCAACGCGGTTTCTTAACTTCTCCTCTGCAGAGGAAAAGCGAGTTTCATATCATTGCACCAATAGAAGACCTGTATCCGACATGTCTCTAATTCTATCATAAAATTAATCTTACCTTGAAAACAGACTGGTTCGGGTTCCACGAGGAATCGTTCCTACTGTATACAAGATAAATACCTCAAGATGAAAATACTATAGTAGCCACGTTCGCGGATAATACGGCTATACGCGCAACTGGTCAAAGAGTTGAATCTTCAACGAATAAACTCCAACGAGCTCTGAACTCAATATTTGAGTGGACGAAGTACTGACGACTCGTTCTAAATGAGACCAATCCAACACACGTCAAATATGCATGAAGAAAGGTAGACGATTTAAACCTATTCAGCAACTCGGTAAATATACCATACGCAGACGAGTCAAAATATTTGGGAATGACTCTAGATGCGAAATTAAAGTGAAAATCACACATTAAAAAGAAGTGTGATAAGCTCGAAACCAGTCTTAGAGAAATGAATTGGCTTTTCAGAAGATATTCAAAACTAAGCTGCTTTTGTGTAATCAAGTCCCAAAACCTTCTTGGACGTATGATATACAATTTCAGATTTGTTCAAAATAAAACATATGACATAAATTTCAAAAAAAGTGTTAAAAGCAATCGTGAATGCTCCATGGTATGTAAAGAACTTCGATGTTCACCGCAAACTTCATACTCGTCTTATGGATCATTGCATTCAGAAAATAGTCCGAACATTGAACAAGACAAATCTTGTGAGCCGACTACGAAGAGCAAGACTATTCGAATTAGCGCCTTAAGGAAAACTGCATGTAATAATAATAATTGCTTTCGCTGCAAAGAAACGTACCAAACGCGATTAACAACATAAACTTAAATTACTTATTAAGGAAACTTAGTCATAGTCTAATAGATGCCGGGTTGTTTTATAGTGAGTAAGAATTTTTCTCTACTATGAGCACGCGTGGTTTTCAAAGTCCCTATGAAGGTTTCTACCTACCAACGAAAAGAAAAATAATAAAAATAAAAAAAACATTCGACGTATAAGGTTATACAAACTCTAGTGCATTGTATACCAAAGATCATTTCTTTTCAAGCAGAAGAAAGCGACGAGAGTGCAGCCTATGATTTAAATGTCGGGAGAAGGAGATCTATCAGTTCTTCAACAGCAGAGCCAGGCCTTCCAGGGAAAGTTCCAATTAGCCAGGATAGGCTATTTTTCGAAGTCTATTTAAGGAAGCAGCCGCGCATTTTTGTGAAACCTTCTTCCATCAAGCAGTATATTTGATCCTATGGAAGCCGTGTAGATTCAAAGGAGCCTCTTCTTTGTCTTGCGTAATGCCCTTTAGCATTAAGTAAGTCAGACCTGACAGTTGCCTACTTATCACTAATAGATCATCCTCCGTTATGAGAGGATTAACTGAAAACTTTTTTGTTTAGCAGCAATCTTCGATCAATTCTATGGATACTTGTTATTAAAAGCAGAAACTCGTTGATCTTGATTTAATTGACAATGCACATTTCTTGCATATTCCTGAAATTAAATGTAAAATATATTAAGGGCTTTAAGCAGTGACTCGGCCAACATGCACCATAGAAGTGTAGACGGAACAACACCTTACGGGAAAACCCTAATTATTCTGATATCAAATATAGACCACAGACAGCATCCCTAACTAGGATACCAATTTTTGAAGCACATCTCGCAGAATCTTATGCATAGAGGATGCTATCGTGCAGCAGATATGCGTACATTAGGCTCGGCCATCATCTCCATGATCTTCAACATGAAGAAAGTCAGTCTGTAGTCATTTTTTTAAATTATTGGTACAAAGTAACATAAACTGTTCTCCCGGGATTCGGTAGGTATGCTAGTGTCAGACTAGCATTGCATATTCTTTCAGAGCTTCCAGAGGCTTATCTTTAACTTTTTTGTTGAACTGAATACATGCCATCGGCGCCAGTTGATTTGTAACCGTCAATGGAAACAACGCGTTTGATCGCAAAAATATTTTAAAGAGGCACTATTCGAAATCCGATTTACTCGTACCTTCTTTTATTCCGTTTACTCTGTTTTCTAAAAAATTCAGGGTCCAGATGATTTTCCACAGATTCCTTCACTATTGCATATGAAAGCCAATGATACAATAGTATTTTTCAATAAATTATCCTTTAAGTGCACCTGTCAGATAGTGTTAATTCAATGACTCGATATCTTATTTTCGCAATCCAGATGATAGTTTGAAGTCTAGGAGATGATTGTCTCTCACATTGCATTACTTACTTTTCTAGAATTGCCATATCCAATGAGTTCGTCCACTGTCTTAAGTTGTTGCGAAGGTACTAAATCGTAGGAAAGTTAAAAAAGTTAAGGCAGTGACTAATAAGTCACATTCTATCAAACGATACTTTCGATTTGTAGCGTTTATTATTGAAGCAACTTAAGTTGCCCCAGTTAAATGGTGAAAGTAAATTTGACACAAAACACAAGTTTTAGGTCTTTCCTATTATTTGTCATTTATCGTTGGGCCTTATATCCTTTATGATACGAGCCTCTGATCATTAACAAATTATTTTTGCAGAAGATTTTTGACCAAATCTCTTAAGTTAAAGATACGAGTACATGTTCTTAGTACATACTTCCTACACTTATCTGTGTAAAACTAAATAGCAGCAGATAGACATAAGGAGAATTGCGTTTGCCAAAGATCAGTTCATGATCGCATTTTTGTCTGCCTCATCAACCCAAAAATCTCACTTAAGCTACGTATTTAAGGCTTTGGGTACCAAGTTGTGTAAAGTTAATTTCCAACTATGTGCCTTTACTGTGGATCTACTTTTCTGCGTTTGTCTTGTAGGTAGAATTCAAAGATTTGACTTTTTTATAATTCTACAGTCTAATATATGTATACGAGTATATAATATTTTTTTCCTTTGTTTGGGCGGATCTTGCACTTCATTAGAGTGTATTTTTCTACTTTTTCTCAATCATAATACTCATACAGCAAATCAAACAAGAACAATATTCAGAGAAGAAAAGCACGTTTTACCGTTTTGATGAAAAAACCCGGCCTTAAATGATAACATAGGTACGACCGGAACGGTTTTGAAAAGATCCAATAAATCAAAATACCGATAGCACTTCTCATAAAACCCAAATCAACAAAACAAATCCTGCAGCAGATCTACATATAAAACCTTTTTCACAAAAAGGCTTTACACATAAGACTCAAACAACTTGTAATAAAAGTGCCCCATCTGATTTGAATAAGTCGCCTTTACATTAAAACCTGGTAAAGGTCCTCCTATCTCGAATAATCAAATAATAAAACTTCCTCTATCGGTGATGTGCACACTAGGCAAAACAATGTCGATACTGGATCTCTATGCCCATCCATCTAAATGCACAATTAACCAAGCACTTCAATGGGAATATAGTGTCGCCACCGCATCGACAACTCACCGTTGCTATGCCTAGAGTTTACGACTCTCCGCCGATTCGTCAATTATGAATGACAAATGAAATTCCTCATCAATAAATACACATAAACAATTTTAACGATACAATAAAATATTATATTAAAGCAAACTGTACTCTGCTTATATCTGTATCAAAACTATAAAACCGAAAAGTTTTTGGGGGCATTAAAACCATCCCCGCCACCACCGTCTCGGTTTGAACTGGATTGAGTCTCAGTCTCATTTTCGTTACCATCTTGTAGTGGATCGACCAATATCTTGCCCAGCCGCCACAGATGGGAATGGGGACGTTTTACGATTCCACGAATCATTCAATCTCAATTTGAAAATTTATCACCTCGGTCTCCAGTTTCAAGGAATATCTCTGTGGAGAGAAACTGTATACAATCAAGGCTTCGCTGGATTTTATTTAGCCATAAATAAGATCATCCATAGTGAATCAATTCGACAGAAAAAAATCAAAAAACAAAGACAGTAAGAAACAGATCACCGTGATGTCGTACACCACGCACCACAAACACCATCATGATTTTATTCAGATACGAATACTTTTGTTGATCCACAAATTTGTAGAGGTAGTGTTTTTATTTCTTCGTATTACTCTCAATTTAGCTGATGAGTGGAGACTATTAAGCGATAGAGATCCCAGAAGATCAGACAGAAATTATTTAGGGTATTTAATTACCTCTTTTGCTCGGATAAACGATCGCCTTGATAACACGGCACAAGGTGTCACAGCTCGTCTCTGAGTCATAATAAATGTCAAAATGGCTCTTGGACATAAAATAATTTGTGGTTAATGTCAGAAATTCGTCTGAATGCAGCAATTTTGACTCGTTACAGATGAAAGTTTCAGGTATGAGTATTTGATAGCCCTCGTGGGCAGAAGGAATTTGATTGTAGAAAAATATAGGTCAGTTTCAGTATTACATAGTAGACAGAATCAGTATCTAGGATTTTACAACCTAGTCTGCTGTAAGAGACTTACATATGTGCATAATAAAATTATTCATTTCATCAGTCTGCAATTGAAATTAATTTTAATGAACACAATTTCGACAAAACGGATTGCTTATTATTGGAAGCTTACGATTAAATAAAACTTTTTATAATTATTTTTAAAAACATGATACGAGTACTTCAAAAACTTCAAACTAATAGTTTGAAAAAATCCTTTCTCGGAGAAGGGGTTTTCCAATTTATGACTTCGATATCATATTTTAAGTGAAATGGACTGAGGACGAATATCGAGAGATATTGGTGTAGTTATACATATTGTCAAATGTTAATTGCTTTTTGATTATGATTGATTGTTCGTATTTCTGAGTTAAATTACTTTTGTATAGGCGCTAAATAGGGAGGCAGACGCTTCTTGCAATGTAAGAATATGTTCCATAGCTCAAAGAAAAATCCTTAAGCAAGGAATGCTAAGTGAATCTGCGTCTGCTGCAGCTGTCATCGATTTGAAGCTTCACTTTACAACCATACAACATGAATACTGATAAAGTTTTATTTCTGCTTAGTTTTGTAAAGTTTAGCTTTCTAACAACATAATTGATTATAAAAAATAAACGCAGATGCTGGGTGCAGCCCTTGGATCAAGAAAGCCCTACATAAACGTAGCTATTTTGAATTCACCATATACAGAAAGATGACGAGGGATTGTTTATGAAGAGTACCTGGATGAGCAAGCTTCAATTTAATTTATAATTAAATTTCGTGGCAAACAAATGAACAAGAAAATCTATAAGAAAGGCTATCGATCCGGCGATTTGGCAAACATTGTATCGAATTTATATGCCCCCTTTAAATACTGACGATTGGCAAACATGGCGCAGGATTTTGAAAATTTGTGCCAAGCGCCCAACTTCGTCGTGAGTATTGACGGGAAACACATCCGGATTGAAGGTCCACCTGAATCTGTATAAATATTTTTTAATTATATTTTTTTGTAGAACTGTGCTACTACGAGTGTATGATGCACACTATACATTTATTGCTGTCGATATTGGGGCATTTGGAAGTCATAATGATGCTAGCGTGTTGAAAAATTCAAGATTTGGCAGCAAATAAACAACAACAGCCTTCGTTTTCCGCGAGAACAAAGACTTGCAAATTCGGATAAAATTATGCCTTACTACTTTGTTGCTAATAGTGCCTCCCTCTTCTTAAAATTTTAATGCGATCATATCCTTGTGGTTTGTTAAAAAATGCTTTTAATGCAAGACTTTGAAGAGCTCGACAAGTTATTGAAAATACTTTTGGAGTTTTAGTGAGTCTATTGCCCACCAAATTCTTGTGATTCATATGACAATGGCGAAGAAGTTCGAGGCGTGTGGCGTCAAGACAGAAAGTCTAACATCTGTGCGCAGATGCGACAGCAATAACATCTCAAAACGCTTTGAAGTGCGTAAATTATTCACCTCATATTTTTTTAATGAAGGCAAGATCTAAATAAGATGGTAAGGCAAGATAGAATAAGATAAAATCTTTGTAGTTAGTTTTAAGTAAGTAGCAATCAAATATTGTAGTTCATAGTTGTTATTTTTTTTAATTTTAATTTAATTTTCGCCTAATTTGACATCAAGTTGACTTAATACGAAACGAGCATAGCTTCGTGTTTTGTTGTAGTTGAGAATTTTTTAACCGTGCCAAAAAAAGGTCTTAAAGCATGCTCTTCCTCGTCAAAAAGTTGTGGGACCACTTGTATTATGTTGTTCTTTATGCTTTTTGTCACTTTAATTAGCTCACTCTTCAAAAAACTTACTCCCTTCTTTGGAGTTCTCCGAAAATAAGTCTTAAACAAGCTTGAGGTGCTAAGATCAATAATCACTTCAGTGATTAACAAGGAGGCACGAACAAAAGTGGAGGTGGATGGACCTCTGGGAGAACTTTCAGCTTCGGTCGAGACTTAAGTAGTAGTCACTTCGGACAAGCGTGCTTCCTCAGATGAGTAGTTGAAATTTGACCTGAAAATTCATAAAATGTATTAAATTAACACCTGATAGTGTAGGAATAAAAATTTACTTACGGCCGAGGTGTCAAATGCTTCCTCAAGAACTCCAAATGAGCGAAATATCTCCATGGGGCATCCATATCTTCTGCTGCTTAACCCTGTGATAAATTGAAATTTCTAATATTAAAAGTGGTACAAAATGTGAAATTAACCTCGATGTTCTACAAAATTTATTTTTTTCAAACAGTAATGGGGTGTAACATTTCAGTTTTCCTAATAATGCAACCCTTCACCCAGCGAGAGGTTTTGAACTGCGATCTGTAATTGAAAACGAAGTTACAAACTGTGTTACAGCAGTTAAATCAAATGCTATGGGTGATGGGATACCACTTCGCATTACAACCTATCCCATCTAAGATTTGTAATTAACCACTGCATAACAACGTCGGATTATACCTGTCGTGAAAAAACTTCTCAGATCTCTGCTACTCATTTTAGGTCTATAAATATCTTACCATGTTAGGCAAGTGTCTTTGAGAAGCTCATAGCATGACGGCTTTTGGATTACTTATCTCTTAATGGAATTTCGTTTGGGGAACATTCCGATTTTAGAACCAATCACAGTGGTTCTGCTGCAACGGTTAATGTTTTCGAGAATATAAATGAAAGAGTTCGATAAGAGAAGTATCGAAATACCATCACGTCGGCAAAGAAACATGGTGGTGGAATGACGAAACCAAACGAGCTGTGGCCGACAAGAAGAGTGCATTCCAATCGTGGACAAAATGCGATCGGAGCGACGATATCGAAAAAGCTCGACTGGCTCTTGAATACGAGCGTCTTAAAAAGATCGCAAAGAAAGTCCTGGCTCGAACTCGAGCGGCAGAAGTGGAAAACCTGTACCAGGAGTTGGAACAAATATCCTCACGATCGGTGGATAGAAGACAAGCTATCCAAGAAGTTCAAACGTCGTACAATACTAAAATGCCAAATATTTTTAAGCTCGCTGCACAGAGGAGAAAAAATTCAATGGAAATAACCTCGCCGAAATACATCAAAAACGCAGACGGTCGCCTATTAACAAATGAAACGGAAATTTGTGATCGGTAGCTTAAATACTGCAAGGAGTTGCTTAACAAACAGTTTCCACGTGATATCGTGCCGACAGCTGGTCTATTCGAGGAGGAAGTTTCGGACTTTTCAATCGAAGAAATAAGTATAGCAATTGGAAAAATGAAGCGCGGGAAAGCGGCGGGACCAGACAGCATTCCATCAGAGTTTTGGTCGAAGATGGAGGGAATCGGCAGCGAATGGCTATCGAAACTTTTAAATAAATTAAAATGTGGACAACCCATGCCGAATCAATGGAGAAGTAGCTTCTTGGTTCCATTATACAAAGGAAAAGGCGACACTCGAGAATGCAACAACTACCGTTCAATCAAGCTTATGTCACACACAATGAAAATCGTCGAAAGAGTTTTAAACGAACGTCTTCGGCAAAAAATAAAGCTCGATAATAGCCAGTGTGGATTTGTTGAAGGAAGATCGACGGTGGACGCTATCCAAAGCCTACGAATAATAATGGAAAAGCACCGAGATTCGTCTAAGGATTTACACATGGTATTTATCGACCTCGAGAAAGCATTCGATCGAGTGCCTAGGGATCTCATATGGGCCGCGCTGAGGTCTCAAAATGTACCGGAAACGTATGTTAGAATAATACAAGACATGTACGGAAACGTGAAAACTGCGGTTAAAAGCCCTGCTGGACTAACGATAGAATTTCCAGTTAATGTCGGAGTGCATCAAGGAAGCGTACTTAGCCCTTTCCTCTTTAACGTAGTATTCGACTATCTTTTAAAAGACTGCATGCGCGAAGCAAATGTAACGCCAATTCTCTTCGCTGACGACGCAGTTATACTTAGCGATAACGTCGAATATTTACAGAACGCCTTAGATTCATGGAGAAATGCGCTAGAGAGAAACGGGTTTAAAATAAGTCGTTCAAAGACGGAGCATTTGACGTGCCCATTTGCACATCCGTTGCGACCTGTTCCGGATATAATGTTAGACGGAATAGTTCTTCCGAAAAGCACTATTTTTAAGTACTTAGGATCAATCGTTAACATGGAAGCGAAATGTGACGACGACGTAAACCACAGAGTGAGTGTGGGATGAATGAAATGGCGGGAAAATTCGGGAATCTTTTGCGACCGAAAATTTCCACTTAAATTAAAGGGGAAACTCTACACCACGGTTGTTAGACCAGCTCTTATATACGGTTCACAGTGCTGGACAATGTACGAAGCGTTTAAAAACAAAATGACGGCAGCGGAAATGAAAATGTTAAGGATGTCTAGTGGAGTCACTAAACGCGATTGCATTAGATCTACGCGTATAAGAGGAAGTCTACATATAAAGAATTCGGTAACCGAACAGCTTGAGGCGAATAGAATAAGTTGGTATTGCCACGTTCAAAGAAGATCTGCGGAAAATCCGGTTAAAAAGGCACTATCAACTATGGTCACTCCAACTGTAAGAAAACGAGGTCGGAAAAAGAATTCCTGGATTTCTCAGATGGCAAATGCGCAACAACGTCTGGGGTTAACCACTGAAGCGATCCAGGACCGAGCATTATGTAGACGCGTTCTGCGGTCTGCGACATTAGCCAACCCCATAAGCGGAGCAGCAGCGATGCAGTAAAAATGGGAAACTCGTTACGCATAAGTTCGTATAACGAGGAAAGGGTTAATAAAAGGATAAGAAGAAGAAGAAGTTCGATAAGAGAAGTGTTACCCTTCTTTGCTAGCTTGATTTATCGAAGGTTTTTGACAAGGTAAACCACAATATCCTCTACTGGAAATGAAACTATCTCTTCGGTTTGGATAACAGTGCAGTGCGAATTTTTGAAAGCCTCCTTTTCGATAGGTTTCAAAAAGTTGCGATTTATAATTCTTGTTCTGCTCTTCTACCGGTGAAGCAGGGTGCTTACAGCATAATCACACAACCTTAATATTGATAAATTTTAGGCAACCCACTTTTTTCGGTTTTTTTTTTAATTTTCAAAAATTATGGGACTTTCATATTATGACATTACTTTTGTCCATCTTGTATACATAGTACATAAGTAGTATAGTTAAAAACATAAATTTTAGTATCCTTTTAAAAGTCATATGTTCAAATGAAAAACAAAGAAAAGAACGTCAAATTTATATCGGTTAAAAAAGTTGAAGTCAATTTAACTTGAACAGAAGATGTACGAGTAAATGCATATTGTGGGCATTCTTATGAGTTCACATATAAGTAAACAGTGTGTCAGCTCTCCGCAACAGCAGCAGACGCAGATGCAGATTCACTTGTGTTTCTCGCTTAAGTTGCATCAGAGTCCGATTACGATATTCATTCGATTGATTGTTTGGGAGAAGCCTAAGGCTTTCTACGTAAATTACTGCTTATAATGAATGCACACATAAACATCTAACTAAAAGCTTATTTGCTATATCCGCAGTAGTAATTACCATGTAGATGTTAAAAATAGAAAATATAGGGCTTCGACCAAATATTCACCACCTGACCGTCAATTTTCTAACTGATCTTATGGCAGCAAGACGACTTGAATAATAGCATAACAGAATATTTGAGCAGAGCTGATGTCACTCAAGAAAAGGTCATTAAAGTCTTTGCTTACTTACTTATTACGTATTTTAGTGCATTATATTTTACATATTTTTATAATATCGTTGGTATTTAAATGTTTCATGCCTTTTATGTTTGCCCGATCCACATGAAAAGGATTTCTCTGACTGTATTGAACAATAATTCTCCTGAATTCCATCTCTGTCGTATTATACGAGCATCTGTAATCATTTATGAACAAGCAGAATGGTCAATATCAGTGAGCATCTACGCTGATGAGTTTTGGAGCGGAAGCCGTCAAAAAGGATATTACCATCAACAATGACAAAACACACTATCATAAATCAGGAACATATAAAACTAATAAATTTACCAGAACGGCACCGATGGTTGTTTTCACATCAGTACAGAATCAAACACAGAATTATTCTTTTTAATCGATGCTTGATTGGGGTACAGAAAAAAACGTTTCTGTTGTTAACGTGAAAACCTGTTGCTTAATCTTAGTACCAAGTATTTTGCAACTCTTTGTAGGGTGAAACCAGCAGGTGCATTCTCCCTTTTTGAAGACCAAGCTGACTCTAATCTTATCGGTCCTACTCCATGACTATAAGGCCAGAAAGTAAATGAGTATTTATAAATACAATGGCACATGTAAATATAAATCTTCGGAAGTGGTTATAATGGATAGACACAAGTTTTATTCGCATTTTGTATAGGTATATAAGAGGAAATCACTTTCCTGTGTTATAAGATCTTTAATATAATGTACAATTCAGATAGTTTTGGAACTACAAAATGTTTCATGTTTTTTTTTTAAATAATAGTTAAAATGATTGCACATAGCGCGGGCGATGGAAAGTTAGGGAGGAAATAAAGAGCGGTACTGATGTACGTTGGTTTTGAATGTTTGGAGGTTATAATGAATAGGAAATAAAGAGCTCGGCAGCGCATGCCATGTGCTTGTTGTTCGGCTTAGGAAAGAATCCCGATATTTCAGAGTACCTTCAAAAGTGGGCTTGAGGGTGTACTGATGAGCATTCATAGTGAGACGGGTGTTACGGTTGGAGGTTCGAAGGGGTGGAATGTTACTGGCAATTTCTGAGGAACACTGGTGGTGGAAATAGCGATAGAACAGGGTGAGACAGGAGACATTACGTCGGTGGACGAGGGTAGTAAATCTATTCTGTTTTTCACGCAAAGCACTTGAAGGAACCACTTATTATATATCACCGGGACTATACAGGGGTTTAGCCAAACCATTTGACACAAAGCCCTGTTGAATTTAAACGAATTTTATGCGATTATCTGAAACCTGTTATTTTCGTGGGGCTCGAAACAAAAAACGATTACCCTCTTAATGATAAAACTGAACTAAAATACTGAAATATCCTTTTGAAAAAGATTTGGCAGCTTTCAAATTCGAGCGCTTGTGTTCATTCGTTTGTGATGTCCTTGCCATTACAGCAGATCCACCGATATTAGTATCTTGCTTAGATTATGTTGATGTTCTTCTGTATTTTATGCAATCGAAGTGGCTCGAAATCAAATTTTATATCAGTATTTGTTTTGAGTTTTGGCCTATTTGGCTTAAGTGGTAGTGTATTTACTTCCCAATCAAAAGGTTCCGCGTTCAATCTCAACCGCTCCTGAAAGACGTTCTTTTTTCAGGCAACTTAAATTAAGTGATATGAATGGTTGACTAGAATGCAACAAGTTAATCAACACTGAAAATAAGTGTCCCTATTAAATATTGGATGCCACCCATGGAGCGAAATAACCACTGAGCTGAAATATCTTTCTCTATCTCTCCATCCCATTTTTCGAAAAACTTAACACGTGCTCCTGCATTTTAAGAGTAGTCGGATTTTTTTTAGAAAAAAGGTAGCAGCCCCCCATATGGAAAATGATGTCAGTATGGTTATTGTAGGACCTATGTGCTCACGGAGATTTAAAAAAGAAGTTGTTGTCAACGTAAAAACAGGCTGTACGAAACCGAGTTATTGGAAAAACTCTTGCGGCTATCAAAAATATTTTCATATAAGTGGACACAACGCCTCACTGCTGTGTCAGGAACTCTCAAAAGAGGAGGAAAATTGGGAACATGTGTTGTTTTAAAAAAACATAGTCTTAGAGGACCTGGTAGGTCATATGATGGATTAGAAGAACCTATAAACAAGCCCATGATTCCTTTCCAAAAGCTAAAACTATGCCTTATTTTCCAGAAAATTGTGTTTGTGCTTATCGTCAAAAATGTCAAACTATAGTATCGCTTACATTTAAAAACGTTTCAAAACTTTACCCTGGACTACTTTATTGTTAACAAATCAGTCCCCATAGTAGCACAAATGTGAGATTATAAGGAAGACCACCCCCGTCCTCGGTTTTTTCAAGCGCTCCTCTAAGAAATTTCCTGACCCATTTGTTAAAGTTTTTTATTTTTTAAATTCCTGACTCGCTAATTGCGAAATAAGGCATTTGGACCTAACAGATCTCTTGTACCCCTGAACACCTTAAACCAATTTCTCCCTTCCGTATTATTTCTCTTCGAACAATGGATATCATGAACCATTGTTTAGTATTCTTCGCGAAGTCAACTTATTCAATTTATCTCTGAGCTCTTTCAAGACTGCCGTTAAACTTTTTATGCCTCACATCCAGTACTCGCAATTTTTAGGTCAAACATTAAGGTATATCCTGATAAAGGGTGATTCCTTTAAAGGAACAGTTTCCAGTGCGGATATCATGAGGGACCACACATGCGTCTTGTTATACTGATATCATATATTTGTTCGCTGTTACTTAACATTGTATAATGAAAAGACATAGTACGCCACAGCGTCTACAAATTATTCAGTTCAATTACGAAAAGCAACGTTCTACCAGGAATGTGGTTTGTGCGCAACTTATCGTAATTGGAATACCGAACGTACAATTCTCTATACCATCGAAAAGTTTGAAAACCAATTTTCATTACTGGATGATATGCGACGAAATAGACCACATCTATCACGTAGCAAATAAAATATTGCGGCGGTTGCGGACAGTGTACACGATTGCCGTGGTGAATCTCAACAGGTTGGTTTGTCGTATACAACAATTTGGCGTATTTAACGCGAAGCTCTTTATCATATAAAATTCAATTTGAGTGAATTGGTCAGAAGGAGCCGGTCAACCTTCCAAATCGTCTCTGTTTTTGACCAAAATTATATTTGACGATGAGGCCGAGTTCTGGCTTTATGGCGAAGGGTTATGGTTCGAGAGTTGCCTATTATCGTGCCATTATAACGGACTATTTGCTAGCTGAAATTGAAACCCGTGAATCCCACAACATTTAGTTTCAGAAGCCGTTTCATTGAACGGTACAAAAATGTTTATAATAAATGGTTGGTTCCTTCGCATGAAAATAAAGATTACCCGATAAAATTAAATTCACTCAAGACAATGTCTCCTACAAAGACTTATCTAATGAATCGCAATTGGCAGTCGAGTAAGGGTAAAAAGTCATTTTTGGAAGGGCCAACATCTGGATGGTTTTGCAGTGTAGTTCTTTTATGATTCGTATAGTAAGGCCTTTTGATAAGAGTAATCAAAAGAACCAAATTGAAATGAATTACAAATATAAAAATCTATTTTGATTTGCTCTGTTTGTCAAGAACAGAGGAACCAACTGACTTATTAATACGATATATGCAAACTATACAATTAATAAAGCCTTTCTAACAGGATACTATGTATCAATGTTGACGAGGTAAACTGAGCTGGGACTTTTGTGCTTAAAATATGTTCGTACACATATCTCTTAATAACATACATAGACTGTTAGAGCATCCCATTACCTAACTCATAGAAAACCACCAACGCTTGAATGGAGAATTGTGTATACCTCTGCAAAAGTTAGTCGCCAGTAACGATCTGCAGACCACAGGTCAGTCGAGATCTAGTCACTAAAATATAAACGTGTGGGTCATGTTGGCGAATTCAATTTGCCTAGTTGAGTGTTTACCTTAAATCCAATTCAACGGGCCTCCAGCTAGTTATATGTATGTCGATGGTGTAATGACAGTATTGAGTACCATCATTACTGCCATCGAACATTGTGGGTGATAAAAGTTTCGCACGAAAATCTCATCGCCGAAAGAGAGAAAGGCCTCATAATTACCAACATAGTCAGTCTGACTATTTGATTTGGAGTTTTTCCCCTATTTTTTTTTTTCATAGTAATTTCAAAGTAACCATACATTTTCTCATCAAGGCGTTCGATGATTTTCATCCGTACTTTTTCAGTTTGTGACTTTCGCATAGGAAATCAGACATTCCCGCAACGAACACTCAATCACGACGTAGTAAAATCTAATGATCATGCCCTAATATGATAAGTAGCTAAGGAAGAGATTTCTGAGGAATCTTTGCCACAAAATCTTAACACAGTGCATACAGGTGGATTCGCGAGCAATACCCAGGCACTCGTACTTTACTTTAAGCATTGCAAAAACGCATCCTTTAGTCGAATTTGTTGTTTTATTTGAAGACGAACTTAGCATATCTACTGTAAATGGATTTTTAAACCTAACCTAGGAAATCTTTGAGATACCCCAATCGAGAAAGATACATTCGGCGCGACAATAAATGGAAATGATTTCGAAAAGAACAAAAAGGAAATAAAAATAAAACAAAAACACGCAAATACGCTTACGGGTATACTATATACGATTATCCGGACGAAAAGAAGCAGAAAAAATTCGTTTCGCTTTTTTATTCGCATTGATATTTTCTCTCTCCTATTATCTGTCGAAAGTCATTTATGGTTAAGTCACGAAGGAATAATTTGTTTTATGTTAATGCGAACTGGTAGTAAATGAATTGGAATTTAATTTTAGTCCATCTACTGTTCCTTCTGCCATATTCGAGAGAGAGAAGTGTGTGAGGGCCTTAGCTTTTTTGTTGGTGAACCTCGTTTATTTTTGTTTTAGTGGTTAAAAGAGTATGTTGGAGTATTTATCGACAATGTCGGCAAATCGATGTGCAAATCCTTACGGGGAGCAAGTGAATTTTATGTTGTTTTTTTTTATTCAGATATGTACAATAGTATTGTTTAAGCGGTTCGAGTACTTTGTACAGGTAGTGGTTACTAGTACTCGATACATGTGCGGTACTCACTATTGAATTGCAAATATAGTTTGGGTTTCTTCATTTACGTATCTTTTCGTTTTTGCACTAATAAAATGACCATGGTGTGGTGGGATACCTACCGCGCAAAAAAAATGGCTTTATGGAGTAGGGTATTTGAGAATTATTACGTCAATGGAATATAACCGCGAACGAGGTGTTACAACAGAAGACAAGCCCCATGCTAAAAATGCTACAAATTAAAAGAAGAAATAGTCCAGGAAAACATATGGTTTCTCGCAGATGTAACTAAATTAGTATTATCCGTGTTAAGTTTTTTGGATTGTATTTATGTTTTGATATATCCCTATCTGTTTCCTTATATCTATGTTTATTTATATATATATCTGTGTTTGATGTGCAGAGTGTGGTAAGTCAGCAAAAGGTAATTTTCCAGGAAACATCGAATGTTTTATATAAGCGATAATGGTGAATATGAGAGTTTGACCCCTAATTTGGCTTTGGTCTATCTGAATGCTGTTCTTTTTTATGATCTTATTTACCTGTCACCCTCCAGTTTGCGTCATAGCCTCAAATTTTGAACGAAAAGATGTAAGCGATGTTTATGACTTAACACACTTTGCACACAAGACACAGATATATTCTTTTTAAGGCATGGGTTAATGCGAAACGTCGACAAAGGTGGTCTGGTCTGTTTTTTTCTTAATGCTACTGCATTAATAACTCCTCTTATTTGGTCTTACTTATCATTATAAACCATTTATGATAAAGTCATACTTGATCAAAAGACATGAGCTTAGTTGTGCTCTTGTAGTCAAGCATAGTTTCTCTTAAATTTGCGACTTCCCTTCAATAGACCAGTCACTTGACCAGCTGTGTGTTCTATGACACCATATTGTTGGAACCTCATATCACTGTTGTCAGGTCCATATAATGCTGGTTAAAATTAATCTTCTAACATGTAACGAAACATGGCATACCTCCGGCATGATATCAACAGCAACCGGTCACTTTTTAAGGATGCAATGGAGTCTCTTTAAGCACATGTGTGTTTGTCCAATAATTACTTGTTGACAAAGCCATCAAGCTGAATATATACTACTCGTATATATGTCGCTAAAACTGATTTTGCGATAAAATTTGGACTTTTCTTTAAGCTTTGCAGCGCCTAATCGAGAAGTTTCGGCAATTCAAATAATCAAGAGGATTCAGTTCTTGAGTTTATTTGATCTTGTAAGAGTGTAGGCCAATATTTTTGAGATTTACTGAGATTTTCTGAATTCCTGGAGTGACGAGGAATCGACTGATTTGGCTAATTTAGAACTAAAGCACTTATGGTCGCGATATTTTCGATACTTCGACCAGTGCTTTGTTTCACCGTCACAATAACATTCAACAGTAAATATGTTAACTCGAATTTATCCACTCCACAACTTGTTTTTTTTTAATATTTATTATTTTCTTGGTTTAACTAGATGTCAATGAATAATAACTATTATTTAAAATAATAAATTTGACGTCGAAAGACATAGAATAAGTATATAGTTTAGCTTAGAGCGCGCGCTTGAAGGGATCAGTTAGAATAAGTTAATAAAGTTATTTTAAATTAGCAATTAAGCATGTTTTTGTGTTAGCAGCTGAGTTTAGTAAATTTAAGAAGAATAAAACAAAATGCGAAAGAAAATCCATAACTTGTCTGGTGCGACGATTATTACGTTATTAAAGTTGCGATAACTGACTCAGAATTTGGGTAGTGGTTTTTAATAGTTTTCAAATATTGTTTGTGAACTTTTCTATGATAAAAATGTTAAAGTTGACTGACGGTTAAACATTGACAGACCATTAAAATCGATTTGGGTGTAAGAAATTGTTAGGTTCCAATTGAAAGGAAACCTATGTATCTCAGGTATATGTACCGCAAAGTGGAAATCTATGTCTGGGGAAAAGGCTATTACTTTGTTGGTGGTCCTTAATTTTTAATTCAGACACCTATCAGATTCTAAGCCATGAGGATTCTGTTCGACTAACATGTAGTAATTACTCAGAAAACTAGATTCTTTTTACTATTTCTGAAGAGCTGAATCACTACAAAATCGCTATCTAAAAAGGTGTGTGTGGTTCTGGTAAGTAACCTTTGCAATTCGTAAGAACAATTTCATTACATTCGGGAGAGCCATCTTAAAGTACACACGAATAAGGCTTAGGAATATTTTTATTTTTTATTCTTATTTTTATTTTATTTCTTAAATGAATACAATATTGATAAGACCACATACATGAAATTCAAAGATACAGACATTCCATAATCTACAACAATTAGTTTTGAAAGTCAATTAGATTGTAGGATGTATAAAGATTACAAGTGTAAGGCGGGGTGGCCAAATTATAAGATTAAAGTTAACAATACAATCAATTTACTTCAAAAATACGAAAAGAAAAACCAGTATCAAACATTATTAAAATAGAAAAATAATAAGTTTAAAGATAAAAATTGTAGAAGAAAACTAGATAAAACTAAAATAATTTAAATCAGAATGCCTGAAGTAATTGTTTCTACACCAACATAGTTGTAGTTAAAAAGCCAATTTTTAACATATCTTGTGAAAATTCCGGGTTATGATTTGTTCTATTAAAATACGGGAGCTTATTAAATATACGAAATACGGACACAGACAAGAAATTACGAAAGATCATAGTACGGGATGGAGATCTATACCTAGGCAAAGTTTCCACGTAAATTAAAATTCGAGATTAGACGAAACAATAAAGGTGATGCTCAGGAAGAATTTTCAGGTCAATAAATAAAGGAAAACTAGGATAGTTGACAGTCTTTCGGCATAATATACAAATTGCTCTTTTCTGAAGTACCAAAGGAGGATTAATTTTGTTTATATAAATTCCGCCCCAACAGGCAATCCCATACTGTAATTTAGAGTTAAATAGGGCTTAATAAATAGTTGTTCAGAGGAATGAAGAGCATACAATTCGTAGGTAGTAAAAGTATCTAAGTATAGAAAAAAGATATTTCCTCAAAGATTCGGTGTGGATGGTAAAACTCATATTAGAATCAATATGAAGGCCCAAGTATTTAAAATTATCTACTTTCTCTATAAGAAAGCAGCAATTGCTGCTAATTACTATTTAACGTTGACGAAGAACTTTTATGGACGCAGTCGATATTTTTCAGTAAGTATCTTTGACACTCTGGTGCATGAAAGTAAACCTTTGGTTTAAAATTTTGCACTGCTGCCAAACTAAGATCCGACAAGATCCAAAGGTTGCACCATAAGAAAAGCCTATATCATCAGCAAAAGTAATATGATTCCCTTTGAACTCGATTGATAACAACGAATTTATGTAGACCAGAAACAGTATGGGACCTAACACAGATCCTTGAGGAACACCCACATCAAAGAATTTTACTTCGCTTGTTACATCATCTAGAATTACTTTTTGAGACCTATTCTTAAGGTAGAAATCAAACCAATCAAGCACGAAGCCACGAAAACCTGCTTTTTCTAATTTATTCAAAAGAATATTGTGAGTGACCATGTCGAACGCTTTAGTAATGTCAAGAAATAGACCAGATGTTGGCTTCTTTTTATCAAGGTTAAACATTATATTAGAACAAAATTGAAGCAAGGCATCTTTCGGATTTACCTTTCCGAAAGCCAAATTGAAATGGGCTAAAATAGTCAGTTTTATCGAGAAAGTCAACAAATCTAATCTTCCTAAGTTTCTCAAAAATTTTACTCACAACTGGAAGCATTGAAATAGGTCTATAATTGCACAATTCAGAAACAGAACCTTTTTTTATATAAGGGCACAACTTCAACACAATTGAATTCATCAGGAAAAACCCCTGAAAAAACACAACGATTAAAGACTATTACTAATACATCCACAATATACTATGCAATCCTTCCAAGAACTGTACTAGAGATACTATCACCACTACTAGAGTTCGAATTCTTTAGAGTTCGAACAGCTTTCAAAACTTCGAGAGGAGGTATAGGTTTGAAAACAAAACTATGTTCTAGTCTTGGTTCAACACTCCTGATACTAGTCGAGCAGAGGTTGCAAACAGGATAGACTAGGGATGATTGTAAATCACTGGCTACACTTGTGTAATATTCATTAAATGCATTAGCGATTCTTAGCCTGTTAGTGATTATGGAATTATTAATACACACAGAGCTAGGCATTTTCTTCCATAGTTTTTTTTCCAAGCATATTGTTAAGATTTCATTAATTTTTCAAATTTCCTTTTGCTGAATTAAGACAAAAACGGTAGTAATTGTCACGACAGAGTAGAATCTCCCTTTTAAGTTTAGAGCATATTTTTTTTATTTACTTTTTAGTTCAATGTTATTTGGAAACCTACAACATTTCTATCTAAGGTCATTTTTGTAATTATTCTTGTTAGCTAGACGGAAAGTAATCTAAAGTTTAAGGCGTTTGACAATCTTATTTGAAGAAGATAGCGAGGAGCATTTACGAAGGATCTCATTAAGGCGGAAAATAAAAATGGAGTACATAGATGACGGATCACTGCACGAATGCACTTCATCCCACAATTCGTAAAAAAGAACACGTTTTAGTTTGCTGAAATTAATTTTCGAAACTTTATTGGACAATTTTTTTTTCTTTTGATAGAAGAATACTTTATCCGGTCATACAATGGTCCGTAATGTTTAAATCAAAAACCGCCTTATCACAAGGGTAATGTAAGGGATTAGAAAATCGGGAGTAGATATGGTCCAAGCATCTTCCGGAAGCAGTTCTAATAGGCTCATTAATGCGATTTTCAAAACCATGAATTGCTAATACGGCCAAATAACTTGCAATTGTTTCACTACATTCTAAGGTATTTATATTGAAATCTTCTAAAACAATTATGATTTTAGCTCTTGTTTTTTCTAGGTAAGTGGAAATCTCTTCAATCAAATTTAAAATACTAAACTTATGAAGCCTGTATACACTATAAAAGTAAATACTACATTGTTGATTTCAATAGAAAGCCGTAAAACGTCAGCACTTATAAATTCTACACATAAAATACTAACACAGGCAGGACAAAAAGGCACTTGGAGACCATTTAGTGACCGGATATTCACGATCAGATTTTAGAGCAAAGTAGAAAAGCACAATCAACGGTGACACACATAAATGGTAACATACAAATAGAATGAGAAGTTTCTTGATACTCGTATCAGCAATGCCAAATACTTTAACTACTTTATTTGTAGACATCTGATAATGATAGACCAGATTACCAGATTATAAAATGCGCAGAGGGTTTGGAATCGGTATTATGACAATCTTATCGCAAATCAAAAGAAACTTCGTAATGCATCCGCAAACTGCACTCGCACCAAAACTCTAGCGACTCATGAGCATAACAACCTAGAAACCGAAACAATGCGGATATTGAAGTTCCCGAATGAGAAGATCCCATGTTTTTAAACAATAAAACTTCTAGATGGGATTTAAGAATACCTAGATCCGATCCATCTCCAAATTATGAACAAGCAGGCTTGGATCCATACAAAAACTTTGCACATTATTACATGGCTTTATGCCCTCAGCTTACATGTATTAGATTGAGAGATATCATTTCTCAAACTGAATTTAATGTAGTGTTCTATAGAATGGAAGACAGTATAACCCAAAGGGTGTTCAAAAAGCTGAATGAAATAACCACGCCTTTTTATTGTTATTTTTTGCGCAGTACTGTCTGAAGGGAGCAAATAAATCAATCAAAAACGACGTTCTACCAAAAAAAATTAAAGCTAAGGTTACTATATACGCAGCTTGAGCAGTGGGGTCTCACCATCTGATTCGAAATGTAAAGGAAGAATATTGAAAAAGACATATGCTGTCCGTATTAATCTATTGGAGCTGATCTTACATGTCATTTTCAACTAGGTTGAAAAAAATCTGGAAAATTCAGCTGCCGGCTACACTAGATTTGGGCAGTAATATCTGCAAAACTTATGACCTTTTATTCCTATAAAATTAAATGATAATTTTCTTAAACCAATTGGATCATACACAACCTAAATACTATAAACTTTACTTTTCTTTTCGTTTACACAATCTTTATTCTCACATCTATTCACAACTCAACGATTAGTATAAGGCCTCGTAGAAGTAGCATCTTCCGACAGGTGCTGGTTCCTTAAATGACGAGAATGAGCCTCTGCAGCCGAACATCTTGCAGCTCTGATAATAAGTCCTACTTCACGCCTCCCCGTGGCGCCATCTGGGAATCTTACTAGAGGTTGCGAAGTGAAGGGGGCAAATGGCGAGTTTCCTGCGCCATTAACCAGGATTTGTGTCGGAAAAACAAAACAAGACCTTATCCGGGCTACTCCGACATATTTGGAGCTAAGGCCGGAAAGGATTTCCAAGACTTAGTCAGGGTCTTGGAAAAGAGATGGTGGCGGACGAGCCCTATAAGGGCCAACGGCAGAGCTCACATCCCGGAACGGGTTACTGGCTTCGGTGTAACCGACCCCTCGTCCTAGAGGCACTCAAAATGGAACTGGTCCTCCAGGTTGGGGGTTGTGCCGGCGGGGTAACTGCCCGGCCATTTAAAAAGAATTAATATACGAAGCATCAACAAGCCTCGGATATGGACGGATCTACTGTTGACAACCCAAGCAAACGATTTAAGGACAATGAGCTTCGGATATGCACGTGGAATGTTAGATCCCTTAATAGACCACGTGCAGCCGAGCAACTAGCGGAGGCCCTAGACTGCTGCAAAGCAGACATAACCGCCATCCAAGAAATGCGATGGGATGGGCCGGACAAAAAGAAGATGAAAAACTGCGACATCTATTACGGCAATTGCTATCGACGGCAAAAGCAGCGCTTATTTGGATGCGGATTTGTTGTCGGAGGCACACTAAGACGAGAAGTCCTCAGCTTCCTGCATGTGAGCGAGCGCCTCGTAGCAATCCGCATCAAGGCTGAATTCGCCAACATAAGCCTTATATGCGCGGATGCCCCCACAGAGGAGAAAGATGACGACACCAAGGATGCCTTATACGAGCTCCTCAACAAGACCTACGAGCAATGCCCTACCAAAAAAAATTAAATCGCCAAATCGAGATCGCCAAGTCCTTTTCCGATCGAGTGTCTCTTAATGTCTTTAGAGGTCCAATGCCGCCAGCATCAAGCATTGAAGACCATTGGAAACTGCCAAAACGCCATCAGAGATGCCGCTTCTGATGTGCTGGGTTTCACTCGTCCACCACAACGAAACTCCTGGTTCGATGATGAATGCCGGCAAGCACATGCAGGTAAGCAAGATGCATATAACGCGGCGCTGCTTAGAAAGACCAGAGCTGCTCATGAGCTCTATGAGCGGAAGAGGAGAGACGAGCACTGGCTTCTCAGGAGGAAGAAGAAAGAGCACGAAAAGCGTGCGATCGAGGAAATTGAGAGATGCTACTTCAGGAATGAGGTTCGGAAGTTTTACCAAAAGGTAAAAATAACATGCCGCGGAAACAAACCCCGAACCGAAGCCTGTAGAGATGAACAAGGGAACATCGTAGTAGAATCGCAGTCGATGCTGAGGATTTGGAAAGATCATTTCTGCAGACTGTATAACGGCGATGACGGACCAAATACCGCTGTCAGGTAGAATCAACCTTTCAACCTGGACGATGATGACCAACAATTCCGTCCACCCGACCTGGATGAAGTGAAGATAGCCATATCGAAGCTTAAGTCCAACAAAGCTGCTGGAGCGGATGGCCTGACTGCCGAGCTCTTCAAAGCGGCAGGCGATGACTTGGTAAGGAGCATACACCAACTCATCTGTAAAATATGGTCAGACGAAAGTATGCCCGATGAATGGAACCTCAGCATTGTTTGTCCGATCCTCAAGAAAGGAGACCCTCTGAACTGCGCCAACTACAGAGGCATCCGTCTCCTTAACATCGCATATAAGATCTTATCCGCCGTATTGTGTGAACGCCTGAAGCCGTTTGTCAACAACCTGATAGGTCGATATCAGTGTGGCTTCAGGCCAGGAAAGTCCACCATCGACCAGATATTCACACTACGGCAGATCTTGGAGAAGACCCATGAGCTTCAGATCGATACCCACCACCTATTCATCGATTTTAAGACCGCGTATGACAACATCTATAGAGACGGGCTATAAAGAGCAATGTCTAGTTTTGGCATCCCTGCCAAACTCGTCCGTCTGTGCAGGATGACGATGGAGAATGCACGCTGCTCCATCAAGGTCGGTAAAGATCTCACTGAGACCTTTGATGTCCAGAAAGGATTTAGACAAGGCGATGCGCTGTCATGCGATTTTTTCAACATCGTACTTGAAAGAATAGTGCAAAACTCACGAGCAAACACAAGAGGCACTATCTTTCAAAAGTCCGTCCAACTACTCGCATACGCCGACGATACTGACATAATCAGGAGAAAGCAGCGTGATGTCAGTGGCGCTTTCGCGAGTATTGAGACGGAAGCGGCGAAAATGGGTTTAGCGGTCAATGAGGGCAAGACCAAGTATATGCTGTCAAGCAAAAAGGACAACCAACACCGACGTCTAGGACAGAACGTCACCCTCGACATATATAACTTTGAGGTATTTAAGGAATTTGACTACCTAGGCTCCGGTATAAATACAGACAACGACACCAGCGCTGAGATCAAGCGAAGAATAACTCTTGCCAACCGCTGTGTCTTTGGGTTAAGAAGGCAATTGAGTAGCAAAGCCCTCTCCCGGACAACAAAAGTCACCCTTTATAAGACTTTAATAATCCCGGTCCTGCTCTATGGCGCAGAGGCATGGACATTATCAAAAATGGGTGAGGGTGTTCTTGGTTGCTTCGAGAGAAACATTCTTCGGGCGATCTTCGGTCCCGTCTGCATAGACGGTGAGTGGAGCAGGAGATACAACAACGAACTTTATGGACTGTAGCGACATGGACCTTGCCAGAAGTGTAAAGCTTATGGATATCAATGCTCCGGTCCGAAAAGTCTTCGAATCCGCCCCCGAGGGAAAGCGCAGTAGAGGAAGGCCAATACTCAGGTGGCGCACGCAAGTGGAAGAGGACCTCAGCCAACTTAGCGTGTGAAACTGGAGGCAGCTAGCCAGGGATCGAGCTGGCTGGAGAAGCTTGTTGACTGAGGCCCAGATCCACCCCGGACTGTAGCGCCACCTAAAATAAATATAAAAAAATCCCCAACTCTGTGCTCCGGAAAACAAATGGTTTCCCTTTATCGAAGTCGTTACCGCTGTCGATTGCTAATGCTTATGCTACCTAAAATTTACAGAGGACGCCCAAATGGATTGAAGGACTATTTATTTAGAAATGTACGTTACAAATAATATTTACAAAATTGTATTACAAATCATAATTTTTTTTTAAAGAAACGACATAAAGATTGTTTTGTATAATCATACAACAAAAGAGAAAATTAAAAAACTTGTGCTCAATTAAATAACATGTAAACATTTGCTGATTCCCCTATTGCAGACGATTTTTTAACATCCTTTTCCTACAACAACAAAAAAAAACACATCTCTATAGTCAAACATGTTAGAACTCAAATTTCGTGCAACCCGATGATCCCGCAGCAAAATACTGCTTTTAAACCCAACTCACGACTGTCCGACACTTCGAAGTGTGTATTAACCACACGAATTCTGATTCTATTTCCTTGGATACTTTTCAAACAATTGCTGCAGAATGTAAGACACAAAATATGAATAGTTCATGCTCCAGCTCCTACCATGGTTAGCACGTTATATGTAGCCAGCCCTAGCCTAGACTCTACAAGTCATACCGCACACAATGCCAAGCCACCATGCAAACACTCATATACACGTTCGACGAATATGTTGGCATAATAATAATTTCCATATGGTGTGACCAGTCGATTTCGTGATAATCCATTATTAATGCCAATCAGCATATTATCTTGTGGCGCTTATCTATCGACGACTACACCAGCCCCAGCAATAGCACCAAAGTTAGTGATCGCTATTGTTGCTCGATACAGTGTAACATTGCTACTGTAGCAGCTACAACACCCGCTGCTGCTATTCCTGTACCACCCAATCCATGTATTATACTCGTATATGATCTCTTTACAGAGCTGTTACAATAACTCCCTTACTGCTGTAATAGTAGTGGTACTGTGGTACTAAGATCAATCGATAGGAGCGATACAAATAGATGGCAATATCTGTACTATGGATGGTGAGAGTGCTCGACTCGCTAACTCTCATTTTGAGCGTGCAGCTTATACTCGTATTTCGTTTTGAGCGGACATTGTATTTGTTGAACTAGCTAAGCATCTTCCGCATATGGCATTCTTCTCATAGCCTTTCTTTTGATCCGAATTTGGATGCACTATTCATTTTGCCAAAGATCAGCCCACACGCGTTGTTCTCCCCCTGCATTCATACGGCAAAAAAAGGTGAGAACCAGCGGCACCATCAGCCTAAATAAACCCATTCCATTCGTTTGTATAGTATTGTAGTATTTGTTAGCGTCGACAAGGGACAAGAAAGGGAAAAGAGATGGTGCAGTCAATATTGCATGGTACCCAGCGTTTCGATATTACCCGTACTTTGCATTTACATCAAATGCGTGCCATGCCATATTTAGACGGTCCATTGTTAGTCAGATTTCCAGACCAGGCACTAGCTGGCTCGGCAGGCGGTTTTCGGTGTTCGATGTTCGGTGTTCCAAGTTGATTCGTATTCCTGCATGTCTCCTGGTCTTAACCCAAAACAGAGTATCACAACTTACAATATGCAACACCGAATAACCGTTTTACCTCAGTTGGCAATATGAATTTTTCCTCATAATTTTCACTTAGATAGTGTCACGGGGAAAAACTCGAGGGAGGGGGCCTGATTCTCTCACGGTTTTCAGCGATGCGTCGTCGTCTACATCGTTGCCGTCATCATAATCGTCGTTTTAGTTACAGCCTTCACTGTTAGTAGTTTTCGTAGTTTTTGCCACACGCGGGTTAGCCGTCACTTGCTACCACTAGTCATAATAGTTGGAATAATAATTATCAACCGCTTAGCTGGAGAGAGATTATCAAATGGCAATTATGTGGAAATTGCACGTTCCATTCACGCATTCAGTGATGCTGCTCCAATGGTGCTCCAGTGGTGCCCCAATGATGCCCCGATGATACTTCGATGGTGCAGAACCCATGCTACACCAGGGGTCATCCTCAGTGATTTATTCATGATTGTTTTTTGTCCAAGTCTCAGGTACGGGGTACTCGTATGTACATATATGTACATATGTACGTATGCGCCTTTTTTGTGTATTTGAACATTTTAATGCGTCAAAATGTGTTCCATCATTGCTGGTCATCAGCTCGCCAGTGCTAAGTTTAATCGTCTCTTCTGGAATAGAAATCATTTAGCTTAATTGAGAACCCTTGGCTTTCTACTCTTTTTGCCCAAGGCGCACGTGATTTTGTGCATCCTGAGGCAGTTCTCCTAGGAAGACGGGTCAATACTACACATACGAGTGTACGAGTACAATGCTGATATGGTTTTTTAAACGGTTGCTCAACGCAACAGCATATTCATACAAGTGCAGATTCAATGTGATGCAGTTCTTTGGTAAAGAAAAGAAACAATTAGTGGGGTAATCAGTGAGGTGGCGGTATGAAATTAATGCTCACCCATTGTGCTTGATTCGAGAAAAAGAGATCGCAATGCGGCAATGCAACAACGGGTGAATGGTTAATAATAAAGGTGAGGCTTTTTGCTCTTGATACGTTTTCCCAGACCTTAATTGATATTAAATGTTTCGTTTTTATAGTTACATCTCTCCTGGGAGGAGGTCATTTGAATGGTCATTAAGAGGTAATAGTTAATAAAATCAAGTCTTGCTGAAAGAGGAATGCTTTGTTTTTGTTTGAAGTTGAAGTTGAAATTAATTCAATCATTGTAAAGGGGGCAAGAAGCCAACATGGCAATTAGTTTTTAATTTGAATCGTATAGCAATTAAAGACAGTACAAAACGTTTTTAATTGTGGTAGGTTAATATAAATAGTATTTTAGTGCACATATAAGGATCATACTGCATCAGAAATTGGTGGAAGCAAAATTCGCTTATCTTCCTCATACATTTAATAATTCCCTTTCCTTCAGCCAGATGTCATATTCCTGTTGGAACTTCTGTAGAAGCTAACAAAACATAAAAGGTATGAGACGATTATTAACACAAATCAAAAGTAAGTTTTGGTAATTCGAAAAAAAATTGTTAATGAGATTCTTAATATAACAGTTAAAGTATAGCATTGTTGTAAATAATTAACAACTCAGCGGTTTCTGAATCTTTGGAAATAGCTAGTCTAATAAATAGTCTTCAGAGCTCAACCAACAGCACTTAAAACTTCAAAAATAATCACGAGTTGATATCTATTGAAAATCAAGCAGAAAGATTTTTCTGCAAGCCATACATTTCTCTTAAGATTCAAATATTAATATTTATGTTTAAGTATAAATCTGTTAGGAATTTTCCAATATGGCCTTACAGATGGCAATGAAAAGTGATGAAACTGTTCTTAATAACTGTCGTTCTATATCCTTTTACTATAAAAAACTATAAAACTATCATATCTGATGGAAGAGAGTAAATCGTTTTCCCAAATTGTTAAGAATACACGTTAAGAAGGAGAGCTTCCTGTAAATGTAATACTTGCTACCATCAGGTCATGCTGTCATGAATAACCATGATAAATAATTACATTACTTAGTAAATAAATCTCTATGGAAAAAAAAACCATTAACAATGATTAAACTCCTAAAAGTTGCAATCTGATATGCAGATGGTCTGTCAAACATTAACCTTAATTACAGATATTTCAATGCAATAGAAATATTGACTTTTGTCTGACTGCTGAGAATTTCTTCACACAGAGAACAAAAATTAAACAAATTAAAATCCCTGACTATCTTTGCTATCATTCTCCGCATCCGGCCGACAGAATCGTGGAAGGTACTGCTGTTATTATCTTCATATCCTCTTATTTACACTTTCCCCGTTATACGAACTTATGCTTAACGAGTTTCCCATTTTTACTGCATCGCTGCTGCTCCGCTTATGGGGTTGGCTTATGTCGCAAACCCCAGAACGCGTCTAAAAAGTGCTCGGTCCTGGATCGCTTCAGGAGGCCTGGGCGTTGTTGCTCATTTGCCATCTGAGATATACAGGAATTCTTCGTCCGACCTCGTTTTCTTACAGTTGAAGTGATCGTAGTTGATACTGCCTTTTTAACTAGATTTTCCGCAGATCTTCTTTGAACGTGGCAATACCAGCTTATTCCATTCGCCTCAAGCTGTTCGGTTACCGAATTCTTTCTACGAATACGCGTAGACCTAATGCAATCGCGTTTAGTGACTCCACTTGACATCTTTAACATTTCCATTTCCGCTGCCGTCATTTTGTTTTTAAACGCTCCGTACATTGTCCAGCACTGAGAACCGCTGGTCTAACAACCGTGGTATAGAGTTTCCCCCTTCAATTTAAGCAGAAATTTTCGGTCACAAAAGATTCCTGAATTTCTGAATTTTCCCGCCATTTCATCCATCTCACACTCACTCTATGGTTTACGTCGTCGTCACATTTCGCTTCCATGTTAACGATTGATCCTAAGTACTTAAAGATAGTGCTTTTCCGAAGAACTATTCCGTTGAACATTATATCCCGAACAGATCGCAACGGATGCGCAAATGGGAACGTCAAATTCTCCGTATTTAAACTGCTGGTATTATATTGGAACCTTATGAATTGCCTGAAATACCAAAGCAATCCATGTAGGTAGTGACAATACACAGAGAGACTTAAGGAAGAGATTTTAACCCTAGATTACTAATCTATTTCAGTAGGTTGTTATTACTAATCATCGTCGATTCGACTACGTATCAAAAAACCAATTTAAAAAAAAAAATGTTTACGGAAAATCGATTAATTTAACTTGACAAATATTTATTTATTTATTGCTTTTTGTTATAACTTATAAAAAATAATAATACTACACAGACTTTTTTTTGCTTTTATAAACAGCCTCTTCAAATTCATACAAAAGAAATTGGAATAGACGTAGTCGATACGACGAAGGTTAGTAATCTAGGGTTAAAACAGCAGCAATATACTGTCCCCCAGGTATTCACTTTCAAATGTAGATCTCACTGTCCTGTTTAAAAGCTTGGGGTGTAACTTCATCATTGGAGATGATTATCATGCAAAACACACCATCTGGGATCAAGGTTAACAACGTTAAAAGGCATTGAGGTTTAAAAGCAGGAGCAAATTTTAAATGCGAACAAAATTTATACCGACGAGATACCCGACTTATTGACCATCTGACCCAAATATGATACCTGATTTAATTGACTCCTTCATAACGAAAGGCATTAACAGGAAGGAGCTCGAAGTTAAAAGCAGCGAAGACCTATCCTCGGCGATACTTGGCTGTGATTCTAACAGGTGAGTGACGTCTTCCACTGCGTTTTCTAGTTCCGGAAAGTGAGCTGGAGGTTTTCTTGTTTCAAAACGATTTCCTTACTGGATTTCTCATGATACTTGTATGAGTCGAATACTATGATTCGATGGTCGGACAATAACACGGTTCATAAGATACTTTTCAGTTATATAAAATTTTGCTTACACTCGGACTGCCAAGCGTGAGGTCAAGACATTCTTCCCTAATTCGATTGACAAAAGTGGGGGTATTTCCTACGTTGTAAATATCAAGGGATGAACTTACCTATATTATAAATTCTGTAATTGATGTCAGTGCTACACTAAATGATGTTGTGGGGGCTTGTATCACGCCCTATTAGCAGCGGCATGCGGATCTTATTGGAGTGTTCCACAAGTCGTTGCAGCTCGGATGATATCATAGGCTCATCTCCTCGACAGTACGCAGATACGATGATGATGGTGCGGTTAATTCCTTTGATGTCCAGAGTCACCTGTATATCCGTCAGAGACCGTTGGTGCTATAGTCTGCGGTACAGATACTTGCTCTATCCGAGATTGTGTTACATGCGAGGCCGGAGTTGAAACTTCCGGTGCCTGCCCGGTGTTCTCTTCAGACCTGTTGAATCCACACGCCACAACCTTGCCGAACCTTTAGCTCAGGGAACATTTTGCCTTCTTTATGGTATCAAAGGACTCCTGGTCAATGCCGAGGGCCAGTACCTGCCCGGTTCCCTCGTTACGACTATGGAGTACCCTCTACACCTTTGTATTAAGGCCTTCATTTTGCGCGTCCAGTAGTGCCAAGGATGTTTTGGTTCGTGCTACGAGGTAGGAAGACGGTCTCTGAATGTGCCCGTGGTATATCTTTCCCACTGCAGGCCATTATTTCTAACCCCTTCCATCTGCTTAACTTGGGTGTTACTGCTTTTAACAGTCTTCCAGTGCTGTGAGGTCTGTGTTGCTGAGTATCTTCTGGGGATATTTCATCGGAAGAACAGCTCCCTGCTCAGCCACCACACCAGTGGTTTGTCGTTCCCACGCTGTACCAGCTTTCGCCGCTGCAGCCTAGCTACGAGCTACCAGGGTGGCATTGGCTTTCACAGGCACCTTCTTTCACCCATTGTTTTTTGGCTACGTTGCTAGGGGGAGTGATGGTAGTGTTCCCCCTTTTCTCCGCAGCCACTCCCTTTGTTTCGGGCTGGGCCCGATGCACCTCAGCCCTCCCTCTTGCTTCCTCGGGGTCAAAGCCTGCACTGAGGTAGCGGAGGTACCACCTTACTCCAGCACCACGTAGCTCCTTCCTAAGAATGTCGTCGGTAAGGCTGGCCTTTTAATTTTCCCTGCGGGCTGGACTTTTGGGGGATAAGAGACTTCCGGAGTTTCCTTCGCTCTCTTTTCTTCCATTCTGGCCTTGTTTTCCATCGAGGATGAGGTAGGAGCTTGGCTCTTACCCCTGCTGCTAGGGTTTCGGCTCCCCGTATTGTCCGAAAGTCGTCGTGAGGTGGTGGTGGCTTGTGCTAGGAAGCACCTTCCTTAAACTTCCCTATCGGTTCGTTCCGGGCATATCTCACACCGGTCGTTGCGTGTCGATGTCATGCTCCACCCCCAGTAGCTTCTGATGCTGTTTATCCCCGCAATTTGTCAAAACAGTTTTTATTTTTTCTTGGTTTTGGTTTCATATTCCCACGAATAGCGCCGGATAGATAGTTGACCACGCCAGAGCTCAGCACTAGCGTGGTAGGCCATGGATACTCTCCGAGGCGGCCCTGTTTCGAGGAGGCTTCGTTAGAATGCAGCCGGTTGCCCAAGGCTGTAAGCCATTCATTAAGCACGGATCGCTTAGCACTTTGGATTAGAGGTGGGTAGTTCTTAGTTTAAAGCTCATCACAGCCTGTCTGCAATGGGTGGGCCTTTTGACAACTGATTTCGCTGACAGCATAGTCCGTTGAATCATTGCGATGTTAAGCCTCCGCACCAGCCACCTTTACAAAGGTAAAGGCACGCACGACAAGGTGACTACTTCGAGCGAAGGGATGTAATAAAAAGACCACTAGAAAAAAATAGGGATCTAAAAATTACCTAAACAATATTTAGAGAGAGATTCTTAAATAGTATATGAAATAGGTTATTTAGAGTATGTCATTGAAAATCGTACTCTGAAGTTAGAAAAATACCAGCAGATGTCCCACAAGGAAGTGTTCTAGGGCCAACACTGTATTTTATAATATTCCATTCTGCTATATATTCCATATAAAAATGACAGAATGATAACCACATTCGCAGACGACACTGCAATCTAAGAACTAGATGGCTGTTTGGTTAAAATAACAGAAAAATTAAAAAATTAAATTAACAATATAGGAGTTTGGATGAGTCAAACTAAATGAGGCGGAATCAACTCATACCAATTTGACAAGCAAAAGAATTACGAATCTCCCTATCGTTATTAATAATCAAACGGTACCTTATTCTAGCTCAGCTAAATACCTTCGTATGAATTTGGACGGCAAATTAAAATTGAAGGATCATGTTAAATAGAAAGGTGAGTAATAAAATATTTGATATAGAAAACTGTGTTGGTTATTTGGACTCAATTCAGAAATGACAACTGACAATAAAATCTTTTTGTATTGTATAATCAGGTATTAAAGCCCATCTAGATATAGGGTATCTAGCTATGGGGTTGTACAAGAATAAGCAAATGCACAGAAAATCCAAACATTCCAAAACAAAGTATTACGTGGTATAGTTGAGACAACTTGGTTTATTAGAAACAAGTACTTGTATCGTGATTTGAAGATTCACCTGTTGACAGAGGTCATAAAAAAGAATGCTATTCGTCATAACCTGCGTCAGCAGGTGCATATTATAATTTGATGTTTGCAGATTAAGAACAACAAAGCCTTACAAACTCATGTGAAAATTTATGAGAATTTGTATTCAATTTGTAATACCTCTTTCAAATTGAAATAAATATTGTTTGTCGATCTTTCAATGAATGCCTATATTTCAGAAGGTTCTCAGGATTTTCGAAATGAAAAATTTTTAGATAAAACACATTTTTCAGTGATTGCAAATTCGGATTTAGAAGCAGAATGCCTACTAGGACCACACTGTTAAAATTATATTGCAGTTTAAAATTTATCAAAAGTTTCATTTTCCTCATATACGAGTATCGATATATTCAAGTCGTTTGATATGAAAAACCACAGTATACAATTAGAACAACTTTTTCATATAGAATTTATCATATGATCTATTTAAAATCAGTCAAGTACTGATTCAAAACTCTACAAATACTTAGTTCAAGGAACAAGATCAAACCATGATGGGTTCCTGGGCATAAGGGTATTGATGGTAATGAAATGGCTGACAAACTGGCCAGGGACCAACTCGACACCATTAAACTAATAAATTCCTCTGCTGCTAGAGTAATCAACTCCATTGGGATGATAGAAAACCTAATAGCCTAACCACAATTCAGACAAATCGCTACAAAAAATCTTTCAGGTCAAAGTGCTCTATTTCGCAGTTGGCGAATTATTAATAAAAAAAAAAAAATCATGAGTGAGGTTACTTGTCACTTTTTGGAAGACGCATATAATGGACGAATTCATAGATTGTTACAAAGGCTAATAAATTATTAGGTGTTACGAAACAAAAGTTATTCATGTGATATATGACCTCATTTGTATTGTTGGATTATGATGCTGAAGATTAAAAAAGAAGCTATATATGGACTATATCTATACAGTGGAATTAACATAGTCTTTTGAAATACTTCTGGAGCGTCTAAGAAATGTGTAGGTTAAAGTCACAGGTAATCTTATTTAAAAGGCCTTTGCCCTTTACACCAGAAAAGCAATGCCGCAAGATCGGAACTTAGAAGGAGTTCGCATCAACTCCGCATGTGAATACATTTAGTTAGAGTTCGAGTTAGTTGGACAATTTAATTTTCTGCGGCTTTGTTCAAAACCGGATAATAGAGATGGGAGTATACACCTAGTATATACATATCTATTCTAAGGTGAACGAAATACGGGCTTCTCGCTGTACCCTTCGATTGCCTTATTAGACCAACCACCGTAATTTTGAGTACCTGATAAATGGTGCGCAACGGAAGAATTTCGAATGTAAATAACGTTTTTTTATGAGCATCCGAAAAAGTGATTCAAATTGCTTCTGATTAGAAAAACCAACCACTACTAAAACATTGCTCCTTGTTGATTTTTTCCTTTGCACTCGAAACCGAAGATGGTTTATCTCATCAGCATTAACAGACTTTAATGCTGAGCAAACACTGTGTCCGGTGGTAAAAAATGTTCATTAAGCTATTTAAACATCGGCATGAGCCTTTGATAACTGAGTGCAATTGAAACAGGAAGACAACTTTGCTTACTGATCAATGAGCAGTGATCATAAGAACGTTGATATGCACTTGTAAATTAAAAAAGAAGAAATAATTTACCTACAGCAGATCTCTGAAACTACAAATGTTAAGAATTACGTTCCTGTTTATATCATGTTTTACTTTTATGACTTAAGAATGAAGACAATATTTTATCTGGTGCTAAGGGTTATGTTTACAAGAATATGTGACAGAAAATTTCTTATTTATATAAGATAATGAAAACGGTATGTTTCCTTATTGTTTCGTTTGCTACATTGCTCATTCCACATTAATGCCAATCAGACGAGGAACGAGAAAGCCACTAATCACGGCTCTATACTCTTGACCGTAATAAACTGGATTAAAAAAAAAAAATTAATCCGAAGACCCGCAAGATTGCACCAATCAGTGCATTGAGTCGGGATTTTATGGTGTTTCGATAATTTCATGTGGATGATCTTCACTTCAAATGCGCTAATAAAGCCAAAAATTAACCTCACAGATACACAAAATTTCTCGAGCGGATCCAATGCCCGTTGATTTAAGGCCCATTCACCGAAAATTCGTCGCAAACAATAGTCATTCGGTTTCAATTTCTGCACGAGCTGGATTTTGTAATCCTTCAAACCAAGACCAAGACAAAAATTAAGTTGCTGTTAACGATGTCGAATCGATAATTTTGGGTCTTCTTCAAAACTCTCGAAAACAGATGCACGATGAAATGCGTCTCGGTGCCACTGCATCTTCTAAAGAATATGCTGTAAAAAAGCTGTCAGCAATACGGCGAATAATAGTATAAGATGGCCTTTTATAGTGGGTGTAATATGGTACACGTGTGCTTTAAGTTTAGCGCGCTGATCCATAATATTGGAACAAAATTCCGAATCGTTATTCAAGCGTGTATGTCTTCACGATAAAATTGCAGTGACTACTTAATAAAAATGACACCGACAATTTGCCGTTAAAAAATTGGTTTAGCAGATATGAATGCCTGAAGTTAGTGCTGGATTAAACAAACCCCCGAGCCGAACCTGGGCCGCGGTCAACAAGGGTCTTCAACCAGATCAATTTTTTGCTAGCTGCTTACAGTTTCGCACACTATTTTAGCTGCGCCACTTGAGTTGCGGTCTTCCTCTACTGCGCCGTCTCTCGTGGGTGGATACAAATACTTTTCCAACCGGAGCGCTAGTGTCCATTCACTTTATATGACCATCTTTGTCGTTGGATCTTCATTCTTTTGGAAAAGTCAATGTCGCTTTACAGTTCATACAGTTCGTTGTTGAATTTGGGCAATGCAATCACCATCTATGTAAGACGGGTCTAAAAACCACAGGAAAGTCACAGGACTGGGATTAGAAAAACTTACATAGAGAGAGGGGGTTTTGCCCAAAGAAGTCAAGTGCGTAAGTGCTGGTTTATACATTTTTAACTAAATGACTTTAATTAAGGTAGATCGCGTTTTGCAAGAAATAACGAATGACGAAGTGAATTGGTCATACTATGAAAATATACAATCGACTCATAGACAGTCGACAGAGCAAAATTGCATTCCTACGTTGCAATGACTGCGGCTGCATGTCATGCATAAAGCCCTTCATAAAAATGCGAAAATTATCTTACAGATATCATTGACTTTTAATACGCACTCTATAGAGTTCTTATAGATGAAATGCGGATGGCGGTAAGATTCCTAAATATAGCTTAGGGTGACTTTTAAATGAAAGATAAATGTACAGCGGGAGAAATAAGCACGTCAAGGCTTTCACCGCTATCTGCTTCATTCTACCGCAGTGCAAAATTCGTATACACTCAAGTGGCTATGAATATACTTATAATGCATCAGCATATGTTAAGTTTTTTTGGAAAATTTGACACAGAGAGAAGAAAGATGTTAAGGCTCAGTGGTTCTTTTGCTCCATGGGTGGCATCCAACATTTAACATTTGAAAAATGTAAGTCTTTCAGGCAAGGCTGGGATTCGAACACCGAACCTTCCGATTTGGAAGACAGTTCACTACCACTTGAGCTACGGCCACCCGCATTCGATACGATCCTAAGCAAGGATATCTGCATTGCCGTTTTCCTGAACTCCTCACAGCTGCTTAGAATTAGTAATTGCGCCGAAGTATGAACGATTAACATTTTTCGAAAGACACCAAATTAAAAACCTGGTAAGAGAAAACTCCACTGTGAGCTGACTGAAAATGTTCATGTCCCTGGCAGCTTCCAGAAAACTCGGTCCAAAGAGGAATAGCAATATAAATTTCACCCTAATTTCGAAAAAGAGAAAAAATTTATCAACCAAGTGAAAAAATCAGCCAACGGACACTGACTATATAGTCAAATGGTAGTAAGCTCTGCAGTTTAGCCTTACTTAGTTACTAAGTTTCTTTTCGACAAAGTTTGGGTCTTATGTATTAATTCCACGCACAGCTTTCCAACCGAAGGGCTACCCCTATTTCTGATAGATTGGATATAAACGACTGGATATTCCGAAATCAATAATCCTTTCAGTGATATGACGCGACAAGTATCCCGCCGCTTCTCTCTACCGATTAGATTTACGATTTGACGTAAAAACGACTGCACTGATTTGTAATTTCACTTGCATAGACTACTACAATCTAGAACACGCGTTCAAAGACCACGACAAAAAACGAAATTGCACATGTTGCAAAGTCTAATTATACTGCCACGATGATATAAATTGTTTTCAGCTTATTCATTTCGGTTTAACAGTTATACAATATATAAAAGTTGATATAAAAGTAGAGGAAATTATTTTTTGTCTCATGTTTATTTTTATAAAAAAAACCCTTCGCCAAACATATACATAATGTAATAGCATAGCGACTTTGGTTCTTTGAGTCGATTTTGCGATTTCAAATAGGACCCAAAAAGATGACTTGAGTAAACGACTGTTAATAGCGAAAGCGTCCTAGCCATGCTTTCTTGGGGAGCACAAAAATAAATCCAGTTTTGTTTTTCTTTTCGACTTCTATGATTAAAGGTGGATTTATATTTGCTGTATAAGGGCTGCTCGCCAGAGTTTCGGAAATCAGCAAGTGCCACTCTAGCGGTAAAGATTCGCTCCTGAATAACCAGAAGTTGGTTTAAAGCTTTTTGTAACATAACTGGGCATATGCGATCGGTCACAGGTGGCTTGAATCTGTCGAAGAAAGCAACAGCTTGCTTGATGGGCTCATCCGTTACCACAACTAAAGTTTTTACCAGCTGATTCGTTAGTAGGAGCTGGCTGTAAGCTGGTACTGAGTATTTTACCTGGAAAGTGAAAGTGGACCTTGACACAGATTACCTCTGCTTTTTTTAACTTGATGCTATCAGATGTCTTGAGTAATTCTAGTTTGCCTGATTTAACGGGCCAGTTGGAATCATCGATAATTTCGACCTTTAAAAAAGACAATCCTCGAAAACAAAACTTGCTTTTGTCAGTCATAATTTAAATTAGTCTTAAATAATTAATTTAAAGTTTTCTGGTTTCGTTATATTGCCGGTGCAGATCTGTATTCCACTATGGGATGGACAATTTGCATGACTGTTTCCCAGGTCAGATTTATCAGGTTAGCTTAAAGCACCTTGTTTGGGAATCTTCCATATTCTGAAAAGCTTTCTATCATTCTAGTCAATCTTTCCCATCAAGCTTGTTTAAACCAGGCCGAATACGATTCTTAATTCGACGTACCTATGATCTGAGATGGAAACCACCTCATGTGAATTTACAAACATATTTCGGCATGTCCCGGGTTTGGCCATATAGCTAGCCAATGCTTTGAATATTGTTTCATTAAAATTTTAGACTTCAATGACTTTTTCGTCATTTGATTGGTTCACAATTAAAGATAGGTAAATACATTGACAGGCAAAATATTCGAATTTGTATGTGAGGGCTTTTTTTATTTCTACATTGTATGTGAAGTAATTTTAATATCTCTACTAATGATTAAAAACAACATTTTTTCTTCGAATATATTCGTTATTCACAGGTAAAATATGCTTACCCTAGGAGCTCTAATTATTCTGATTTTTCATTTAAGCTTACCCCATTTATTATTCAATATTATTATTATTTATAATGTAATACAATAAAAGGAAGTGCGATCTAATCATGATTCCTCTGTAAAGTATCTCATGCGACTAGTACCTCTAATATTCCGACTAAAGAACAATTAGACTTTATTTTGGAGTCTTAAATAGAACCGCTAATGAACCTTGGAATACTCATGAGGTTAATAAGCTTAAACACTAACATTTGTAGTCCTGATAAATATTAAAAGTCAAAATATTAATAACAAAGAAATACCATATAGAAACTCCATACATAAATCTGGGTTCCTAACTGTTTTCGATGCACATTTCTTTGTTGCAGAAGAAAACTACATGATAAAATTTCCAGTTTCAACAATGAGCGATACAATAAATCGAATATGTTAATTTATACTCCAAATCAATCAAAGTGATTCAACTTTGAGTCGATTTATTACATCTGCCCACCAATACGGTACCATCATCTCCCACTCAACTTCCACATACTTGACCACACATTTGAATGCTCCTAATTAGACTTTATGAGCATCATCAACGCCCACCGTTCACATTCAAATCTAAATAAATTAATTAGACTTACACGTGCTTTTAATTATACCAACCAACCTCATTCCATAGCGCAAAAAACAAAAAACAATTTTAAACAAAACAAATTTATTTATACCCTCTTTCGTCGTGTTCTTTATTGCCCTGGCTACAATTAGGAGTTGCTTCTACTGATATTCCTGGAAACTTCTGCCACAATACTCGTAAACAGGTGCCTAAATCAAAAATAACATTCAAGCTGTCTGACGATATGTATTTTTAATAAGACAAACCACTCTAAATGTTAATTCAATAATGAATCATGCTTGCCCGGAATTCGAATCTCTGCCATTTGGTCACCTTGCCTAGACCACCATTAGACGACAAAAGTAAGTCGAACTAAAGATCCAGTAAAACAAAAAAAACACAAAATAAAAAACAAAAAAACGTCTATTGCTCATAAAAAATTGGAACAATATCAGATATGTCCATTAAGATCTTATCATCACCATTTAACAGTATAGAATCAAAGTTTTACTCTCCCTTGTTTTTTCTAACGATCTATTTTCGAAAATAAAATGGAACCTGAACTTAATTACAATTACCGTGTTGTGTGGTTTGGAGCAAAACGTGGTTTTGATTTATGTTTTATGGCGTTCAATGAAATTTCTCCTATGCATGACGTCATTTATTGATTTTGGGCCTAAAACTTGATAAGATTTCGATTTATATTGTCAATAAAAACTAAAACCTCTAATCTCTCTGAGTATTTGTGGATGGAACTTTTGACGCCAATGAAGGACCACACAGATGGGATGATAATCAAAAGAATTTTATAATACCTAAAAGCCATCCTACTCTTATCTTATCAGAAGACTTGAGAAGAAAGCGGGAATCAATTTAAGGACTAATCACTACGAATGGCGCTCTTAATCAACATTCGGTCACTAATTGAGCATGGTTTGAGATGAGATCTCATTCTCAAATACATTTGACATTCCATATACAAGAATACATGGAAATGCCAGCAACATATTGAATTCACATCCAACTAAGACAATTTGAAGAACTTAAGAAGGAATTGATAATAGATATAATTACATTCAATTGATTGCTTGGAGAGTAGGCTTAAAACTTTATAACTATATCTTGTGTGACTTACAAAAGTCTTGAAAAAGGATTTTTTTTAAAATAACAGTTTTGTTGCTCTTAAGCAAAATTGCAAATTTGTCAAAACGGATTCGATGATATGGCAACGTTTTTTTTCATTGCTGCTACACACTCTCAGTCATGCCATAGCAGCATAATCCTGTGCTGCATCAGAGATACTGGTAAAAAGGGTGTTCACACTGCGTTTAGACTGGATGTCAATCACATTCATATATGTTTGGGTAGTAGCCTCGGTTTCACGACAGGGTGTTTCACAGCTGGCTGCAGCTAAGCTGTCACTGCAAGCATTAGGTGATCCGAAAAGATCTAACACGTTTCAGCGACTTCTAATTATTTAGGATTTTGCTTGGCGTTCTTACGATTTTAATTTTTAACAAAGTATTTTCAGACGAATAAGTGCGAAGAAGTCTGTTAACTAACCCATTGGCATCTCATTGGTATTTTTGACGATAATGCATGTTTTTGGTAGTTTGTTACTTTGAGAAAATATGTAGGATTTGAAAATAGAACACAAGCGATTACACTTTGCTTTATATAGTCACCGTTATTTTCTATTACTGTCTCCCAACATTTTCCAATCTTGCGGATTTTGTTTTCATAGAAACTGCATGGTTTTCCTTCGAAAAACGTCGTAATGTACATAGTTTTGGTGGAACCAAACCGTTCTGAAGAGACCGAAACAGATGAAAATCTGAAGGAGCAAGGTCCTTCAGCACTCACCGTATTTCCCATTTTGACTTATTCAATTTCTGCAGCATTTGTCGGGCGATATGTGACCGCCTTTTCCATAACTCAAAACCAGACAATTTCCTTGAACTTTCTGATTGAGCTTAGTACTTATTCGCCGTAATTGTTTCACCAGGTGAAAGAAGCTCGAAAAAAATAATACCTCTGGAATGTAAACAAAAAAAATTAAAAATGCCTTCATTGCATGCAAGTCAGTTTTTGCCACGGGTTCTGCAACTCCACAAGTTCCTTTTTCATTGTACTATACGTTATTGTACAGAATCCAGATGATGAGATTGTTACAACTCGATCATTTTCATGGCAGATTTTTTTTTGGGTCAAACAATGTGGCGCCTTTGTGTCGAGCTTGGAAGTGGATATAGGTTTTTTCAAATTGCAAAATGTTAATGACTAAGCTTCTTAGCAATCTCCTCTGTTAAAATCGTAGTGTTATTATTCAATAAGGCTCGTATAATGTCGTCATCAATCTATGAAAGCCGTCCAGAATGGGATTGACCGTTCAAGATCATATCATCGTTCTTAAATCTAAGAAACAAATGTTTTAAACGTCGTTAGATCATGAGCACCATTAGAATAAACGCTCTGAATAAAATTTTTACAGCATGACATGGCTAAGGTGTAACATTTCCTTCTTCATTTTGAACTTTTTTTTCACACACAATTTGTCTTATTTTACGTAGTGATAAAATGACTTTGGATCCCACAACCTATCCACTGGAATATTATAGCAATTCCGCCACGTAGGAAGAGTGGACAGGAACTTTGCAATGATCCAATATTTAATAAACAAAAAGAATATTTCTCTAAATAATGGTGAAATTCATGAAAGGTTATGCTTTTTTGACCTAAAAATGAGAAGAGCGCTTTTATGAAATGTCTTTTAAAATCGTTCTTTTTCTTCTTTACTATTCCCGCCTTCTCGTTATCTTTCAAACAAAGATTTATATGGGCAGAAGCCACTTATGACCACACTAAAACTGTGTGGGTATTACAACGAAATGCAAAACAACACCTACGATATGGTAAAATTTGTAAAGCCTACTACAGATTTAAGGCCATTTATTATTAGTGCTGAAGGACATTTCCATATACGAGTATAAATAAAATATTTGCCAACTTTGGAGTGTGAAGAATCCGACAGTTTTTCAAATCTGTTTCGTTGTTAGAGTCTTTGGTCCATATTTTTCAGTAGCAGAGAATATTTTAACCAGCAGTTCAAAAATCCAGCAAGTCCAGCACTGATCGACGATTGATGTCTAAATTTTGGCTTTTTACCAATCCTCTAAGAACTGTTGCAGTTCTCTTTACGAGAAGAGAAAGAAAACTGATTTATTGGAAGGATCTGGATTAAGAATGTTAAACTCCAAGACGCTGTCTTCTTCTGATAGTACAAAGGAGCTTTCAGAAAGACAGGGTCTAGTTACCGAGAAAGGTCTTTTGGATTCACCCGACTTTGAAAAGCTGAATTACTCGTATGTCCTATGCGTCAATTTGTCTGAAGGAAACAAGCAGCGACATTATTGCCGTCCCTCAGTAGAAAATGCTGCAGGCTACTCCGGGCATCGTGATGGAGCAGTACACCACACTAAGCTTTTTATTGTACTGGGTATAAGTGATACAACATCCTGTAGGAATAATTGTGAAAGTGATGAGGATACCGCGAACCACTGCCTCTACTAATATCCGGGCTACTATGTTCTCACCAGGCTGCAGGTTCTCGGTGCTGTAGTGTGAGTATCACAAAAGTGTTTACTCACCTTTCTACTAAAGTAGATACATTTAAATAAAAATTCACAGAAAAATAATAGTGGACAGAAGATTTAAATTACAAAAGTAATATGGTTTTTATAGCAGTCAGTCGATGCGTCAAATGTATTTTGTTAATGCTATTAACACCATTCATAAGTCAAGTTAAATGACACAGACCAATTGAACCTTAGTTTACTTCACGTTAACTACAAAAATCCCCATTAGTTATAGTCCGGCTAAGTAATGAATCACCATCATTTTGTATATGAGCTAATTGTAGTTAGACCAATGAAAGTGAATAAAGTATGGTACCAGGGATACTAGATCTATCTGCCAGATTCTTCGTAGTGTGATCAAAATTATGCTAAAAAGCCATCTTAGCTATTGGGTTTAAAAATATTGGTTGTTTTTCTTACACAACCCTCGATGTCCATATATAGGTAAGATATCTGACAACTTTGTAGAACGCTGTTTGCAAATTATTCAAAAAGATAATGCAGATTTTTCGAAGCGCCATAATATTTCTCCGTCGATTTTAATAGCGTCTTGGTGGTGGTGATGGTTCGATCCCCGGCATCGCCAACAATTTTTCGAATCGTCAACACGCTTTCGGCGGGCAATGGCAAACTCTCGAAAGTAAAATTGTCTATGAAAAATATTCTAAGGAGTGCAGTTCGGATTCGGCGATATGCCATATGCAACATGACAACATAAGCAATACAAATGAGTTTCAAGTAGAAGAAAAAGAAGGCCATGGCCCATACCGGGCTGCCAGCGTCACAGGTTTTTTTTTTCTTTTTAATTGTTTCTTGCCCTTGACAAGCGCAATGACTCCAAAAGAGTCGATAAATATCTAGAACTCTTTCATATGTTCATAGTTCGCTACATTGGTTTCACCGATCGGTGGTTCTTCAATTTTTTATTTCGCTTATGTAGCGGGAAAAGAAGTTCATTGTCCATTAAGTAGATATTATCATTTCAATAAGTACTCGTAAAATCGAGGGCCATTTGAGCGAAAGATTCTGATTTGAGCCCATATTTCTGAGTTTATGTAATCCGGTCCGATTGTATGCCATCGGGTAGTTGTTTTTATTTTTTCCCTCTGTAGATCATTTGCAATCCAAGCGTTCATTGTTGACATCCGAGGAGTGCCATAAAGTTCAAGTCCATGTATTAGAAAAGTGACTATTATTGATTAGAAGATCTGAACCTATTTGATCAGCTGATCAAAAAATCGTCAATTAAATTTTTCAATTTCTGACCTGAACAAAGTATAGTTACAGTATTTTGCAACGTTGGTCGGAGTGAACATCGACTCGGAGTGCTAGCAAAGATTAAACGCGGAAATCTTGGACACCAAGGAAAGGAAGAATTACTAAAAAAGGTCGAATAAGTAGAGCTTTGACTTTTTGAACTTCCAAAAGCCCTTACTCCTGTGATCTGTACAGGACATACAAAGTCATTTTACTTATTGAAGCTATTAAGTTAAACGAAATCTGTGTGATTGTGCCACATGTTTTACGTCCCTAAAGAAGGCAATTGGAAATTTTTAAGAGTAAAATATTTGATTTCCTTGTTATAGTTATATGTTGCTCACATACAAATGTTTCATCCGCTACAACAAAACTGTTATTTTTGAAGTCAAAAGAAATTAAATTCTTTTTATTTAAGGATGTTACATAATGTTTGCTTCTTGTTAAGTCTTGTCCAATTATCTAAACAGAACTAGCGGATTTGATTTTTTTATTCACTTTACAGAAAATCTCAATCCGAGTACAAATTGAGTCGTGACAGATCGTTAAGCTAGTTTGAAATGCATTTAAAAAATAATAAAATACTCCTACCAATCTACTTTGAATAGATTAGGATAAATTAATGATTAGATTCAGTATGAATAAAATTGTATAAAAGTTCAAAAAGTCATGACTTTATAAGGACACAACATATTTTTCCGCCTCAATTTTCGCATACTATCGCTATTAAGAAGTCAACAGCGCAATATGTGCTTTTTATTCCTTAGGTTAAATCACGATTGATTCACTGTTCTTATAGTGCACTTCCATGACTATCTTCATCCTGCTACGTATACTAAAGAGAAACAAAGGGTAAGATATTGGCCTTTTTTTACCGTAAGCATGAACTCAAAGGGTATTTTTAACCTATAGCCTATTTATCTAGGTCTATACTAACCTAGTAACATATCTGCTCTCCCGACTTGATGCCAATATCATAGAACCGATTTTCGATCAAATGATTATCATATGGATGATACAAAAAAAAATACCTTCACCATCACCATGTTCAGGAAAAATTCCTAGTCTTCTGTTTAATGCATTTCACTCGACAAAAGGCAACACGATATGAAACAAAAAGAAATCAAAACAAAATCCTGGGAATCACCTTGCACCTTGTGACATGGTATCCTGTATCACGTCCGTCACGATATTCCGAACTAAACTACGAGTTTGAAATAATAAAGAGATTTTCATTATAATTCGGTCCAGATGTACATATGTACCACATAGCAAGCAACAAAATACTTTGCCGCTTAGTGTTCCCCTGAAAAAAAAAGTTAACAGATCGCAGAAAAGTACGAGTATGTTCAAACTAGATTTAATATAACAGTAATGTTTGCAGCTAGATGCGAGAAGATGGTAAGTCCCCTTACAATGCATTTCTTTGAAGCCATATCGCCTCACCGATATATAATAACAAATGTAATGGTTACAATCGTTTAACCAAATTAGCTATAAAACACAGCTAGGAGTTGTCTCAGTATATCGCTGTGTCCGTGAGCGGACGAAGCGCGCCGTGACATCAGATATGCATTTCGATCTTCAGATTTAAATTTTTCTGCTACGATACATCCATTCAGCGGATTGGGGAACGTAATTAGGATGGCAACAGCTAGTACAAAGTTTCGAAGTACATACATGCCGAACAGTGTCAGCCAGTACTCGTATAGGGGCTCTTCTTCAACTGTTGTTTCTTAATTTGTATTCAAGGCGACATCAAGTAAATTTCAAATCGAATGCACTAGCCGAGTTATGCATGATTGAATAAGGGAAGAAAAGATTTTTCTTTTTCTTAATATGGGAAAATAAAGTGTGGCCAACAAGAAACTGGAAAACATTTGAAAGAAATTATCCAAAAAGTGATCGACATACTATATTAACATAACTGGGGCTTGTCCATTCACTGTTTGGCCTTAAATCAACTAGCGGTTTTTTTTTTTTTTGGGATGGCGATGGCGCTGGCGGATTAGCTCGTTGGATTATCACGCAGACAGTCACCCTTTCGGCGGGCAATGGCAAACTCCCCAAAGTGAAATTCCCTACGAAAAAGCTTCTAAGGAGTGCCGTTTGGACTCGGCAATAAAGCGTAGTCCCCGCTCAGATGTGACACAAATGACAACATGAGCAACACAAATGAGTGTCAAGAAGCTGGGCCATGGCCCATACCGGGCGCCACATTGTTTTTTTTCTTTTTGATGAGGCTTTTTTTGATTAAAGGGCTGCATTAACAACTAGAATTGCAGAGCACAAGTTACAGTCAATAGACACCGGTAATATGCGATGATCAACGTTTATTTGTTCTCAAATTTGCACGACGTAAATGTGGAAGAACTTTAGGTCCAGCAAGATGATGCTCCCCCACTTACTTCCAATGAAAACATCGCTTTATTGAAAGCACGATTTCGCAATAGACTCATTTCAATAAATGTACCGGTCAGTTGGTCGCTAAGATCTTGCGATTTGACCCCATTTTATTATTTTCTGTAGGGCTGCGTCAAGTCTCTAGATTTTGGCGATAAACCAGCAACATTTGGCACTTTGAAGTAAAACATTGTTCGATATCTCTAAAGTATGTGATTTGAATATACAAACCGCTTCGTCCAGCCTCGAAAAACGCTGCCCGCCAAATCGGCGGATGACCCTTCAATTCGATGTTTTGAATGCTCGAAAATGTGTGAGAACTTGCATTGTCGTGGTGGATAAAGATTTGCCTTCTACGATTGGTTTTCTTTATTTTCGAATAGCAAAGCTTATCGCTAGTCCAACGGACTGTAGCTTACGCTTAAAAAGATCAAGCGAATGTTTTCTTCGATGGTAGGGGTAAGGGTTTTTTGGAGAAATGCAGCAATGACGCAACAATTTCTCCAAATTAAAAAAAAGGCCTCGGCCGCACTCATTCTGCTTCTATCCAAAGGCACAGATGACTTCATTCTAATCCAAGAACCATGGATTGCTGAAGGCATAGTTTATGGACTAAGGACACCTCTATATGTTCCGCTATATACCAAAGACGAAGGTTAGATCAGAACTTGTGTATTATTGAAATGTAGCCTAAATTCATTTCTACTTCCTAACCTCAGCGACCCTGACTTAACCGTTGCCAGGCTAGAAATGGCCAAAGACAGCTTCTGGATGAAAACCAGTAAAGGGTGGTAATGGAAGCAGGAAGACACATTACTGACCTGATCATAGGATGCGTACTAACCTCACTGTATGTAACACCGGTAATGAAACAACTTTAATTACAAGAAACCGACAAGAAGTGCTTGACATCACTCTTGTTTCCAAACGCATTGATCATTTAATAACGGACTGTATGGTATCGTGTGAACACTCCTTTTCAGATTACAGATACATCCAATTCAATTTAATAAATGCTTCCCCCCGCCAAACAGCATTTCGTACAAGTACATTGAAATACTTTTAAAAAGTATCTCTCCCTTTCAAGCCCACCGGACAACACCAATGAACTTGACTCGAAATTCGGGGCCCTTACACGGGCTCCGGGCGAACTTACTGGCCGCCTCCTGTCCTCTAATAAAACCTATAGGCAAGAAAAAGCCATACTGGTGGACATCCACACTGGGGCTGCTTAGACACGCTTGCAGGAAACTTTTCAACAAAGAAAAAACAACAAAAAGAATAAAAAGGAATTGAGGACGGCAAAGCGTGAATCCTGGATGTCCCTTTGTGATAAAATCACTGAAGCCTCTGAAATATCACGACTAAGAAAAATCCTCTCAACAAGTCCTTCGATGCCTAGATGCTTGAAAAAAAGCGACGGTCGTCCGACCTCAAGTGACGAATCACTCAACCTGCTATACCTGGATACTCATTTCCCACAACATGCCTACTGCAAAGGAAAGTCAGAGCGGCTCTTCACTCACTAACAAGCCACATCGAACGATCTTTACATTTTACAATGGTAGATTTCCTCGGCATAGAAGGCGCCTTTAAGAACGTCAAAATATCCGCAATCACGATGGAGCTGTCTGTTTGAAGGTAGATGATTCACTTGGGGACTTGATCAATCTTATGCTAAGGGGCAGGACTATCAATTCCAAACTGGGTGGGTCCTCTGTCAAAAGAAGTGTCAGCAGAAGTACGCCGCAAGGCCGTGTCCTCTCACCCCTTCTCTGGAACTTAGTGGTTAACGAACTGCTGATATACCTGAAAGAGGGTGGTAGCCGGGTGGTTGCATATGCGGAAAACATCTACATACGATTAAAGAGCTGCTGCAGTTTATTCGTAACATATTAACAAGCTGGGCGGATCGCTGTGGACTGGGAATGAACCCCCATAAAACCGATCTTGTCATCTTCTCTAGGAAATACAAAATTGCCATTATAAACCCTCCCCCAATCAACGGTACCAGCTTATTTTCTCCCATACAGCGAAGTATCTGGGTCTATTTTTCGACAGGAAACTAAGCTGGGAATCTTACATTCAAGAAAGAGTAAAAAAAAGCCTCAGAAGCTTTATTCTCTTGCAAAAACGTCAACGGGAACAAATGGGGCCTCCAACCTCGCATCACCCACTGGCTATATATCTGGGTCATAAGACCGATACTCAGCTTCGGGGTGCTTGTATGGTAGACAGCCTAAGACAAAGCAGTAAACTGCATGAAGCTAAGTAAAGTCCAAAGAACAACATGTCTGGCCATAAGCGGAGCCCTACACACTACTCCCTCCGCTGCTCTATACACTCTGTTGCACCATACACCCCTCGACACTTATAGCAGACAAGTAGCCGCCAACGCAGCTATTCGCCTTAAAGCGACTTCACAGTGAAAGACCAGGCAATTAGAAAGACCAGAGCTGCTCATGAGCTCTGTGAGCGGAAGAGGAGAGACGAGCACCGGCTTCTCAGGAGGAAGAAGAAAGAGCATGAGAAGCGCGCTATCGAGGAAATTGAGAGATGCTACTCCAGGAATGAGGTTCGGAAGTTTTACCAAAAGGTAAAAATAACATGCCGCGGAAACAAACCCCGAACCGAAGCCTGTAGAGATGTACAAGGGAACATCGTAGTAGAATCGCAGTCGATGCTGAGGATTTGGAAAGATCATTTCTGCAGACTGTATAACGGCGATGACGGACCAAATACCGCTGTCAGGCAGAATCAACCTTTCAACCTGGACGATGATGACCAACAATTCCGTCCAACCGACCTGGATGAAGTGAAGATAGCCATATCGAAGCTTAAGTCTAACAAAGCTGCTGCAGCGGATGGCCTGACTGTCGAGCTCTTCAAAGCGGCAGGCGATGACTTGGTAAGAAGCATACACCAACTCATCTGTAAAATATGGCCGGACGAAAGGATGCCCGATGAATGGCACCTCAGCATTGTTTGTCCAATTCTCAAGAAAGGATACCCTCTGCGCCAACTACAGAGGCATCAGTCTCCTTAACATCGCATATAAGATCTTATCCGCCGTATTGTGTGAACGCCTGAAGCCGTTCGTCAACAACCTGATAGGTCCATATCAGTGTGGCTTCAGGCCAGGAAAGTCCACCATCGACCAGATATTCACACTGCGGCAGATCTTGGAGAAGACCCACGATATCATATCGATACCCACCACCTATTCATCGATTTTAAGGCCGCGTATGACAGCATCTATAGAGACGAGCTATATAGAGCAATGTATAGTTTTGGCATCCCTGCCAAACTCGTCCGTCTGTGCAGGATGACGATGGAGAATGCACGCTGCTCCATCAAGGTCGGTAAAGATCTCACCGAGACCTTTGATGTCCAGAAAGGATTTAGACAAGGCGATGCGCTGTCATGCGATTTTTTCAACATCGTACTTGAAAGAATAGTGCAAAACTCACGAGCAAAAAGAGGCACAAGAGGCACTATCTTTCAAAAGTCCGTCCAACTACTCGCATACGCCGACGATATTGACATAGACTTTGTCTACCTAGGCTCTGCTATAAATACAGACAACGACACCAGCGCTGAGATCAAGCGAAGAATAACTCTTGCCAACCGCTGTTTCTTTGGGTTAAGAAGGCAATTGAGTAGCAAAGCCCTCTCTCGGACAACAGAAGTCACCCTTTATAAGACTTTAATAATCCCGTTCCTGCTCTATGGCGCAGAGGCATGGACATTATCAAAAATGAGGGTGTTCTTGGTTGCTTCGAGAGAAAAATTCTTCGGGATCTTCGGTCCCGTCTGCATTGACGGTGAGTGGAGGAGGAGATACAACGACGAACTGTATGGACTGTACAGCGACATGGACCTAGCCAGAAGAGTGAAGATCCAAAGACTGAGATGGCTGGGTCATGTAGAGCGCATGGACACCAATGCTCCGGTCCGAAATCTCTTCGAATCCGCCCCCGAGGGACAGCGTAGTAGAGGAAGGCCAAGACTCAGGTGGCGCACGCAAGTGGAAGAGGACCTCAGCCAACTTAGCGTGCGAAACTGGAGGCAGCTAGCCAGGGATCGAGTTGGCTGGAGAAGCTTGGGCCCAGGTCCACCCCGGACTGTAGCGCCACCTAAAGTAAGGTAAGTATTCTGGCTGAAGAAAAATGTAATAACTGCAATGGATATCCGCATCTTTTCCGATAGTCAGGCCGCTATGAAATCCTTTGACTCATGCTCTCTAAATTCAAGAAGAGTCATGGACTGCCGATCATCTGTAATGGAGATGGCGGAGCAGTTTAACATTCACCTTTGCTGGATGCCGGCACATGGAGACATTCCAGGGAATTGTAGGGCCGACGAGCTTGCCAAAATTTGAACCACTATACCTATCACACCTGAAAAGGAAAACATAGGTATACCTTTCGCTATCGCTCTATTAGTTTAATTATTCTAAATAGAAAACATCTAAGCGCCATTATAGGTGTCATCACTGGACACTGTGTCATAGGTAAACATGCAAGAAAGCTTTACTTACGACTTTTGCAGAAGCTGCATGCTTGAGGAGGAAGAGGAGACAATCCTTTACCTCCTCTGCACATGTCCAGTTCTCTCCCGAAGAAGAAATCTCCACCTTCTTCCACAACGACTTAAATGACTTAAGCAATATAGACATTAAAAGTCTCCTACGCTTTATTAAGAGCTCCAAATGGTTTCTGGAGTAGGAGGATCACAGATCCACGTAGCATCAAAATGGGCCAATAGACTTTTAATGTCTAAGTGGTTTGGTTTTTTAACAGCCACTTAAACCTAACCTAACCCTTTCTTCGATTATCAAGAAGTCAGCGGCAATTAGCAAAGTTCACAAACTTAACAACATACTTATTCGATCTTTGATCGATCATCAAATAGGTTCTTCTAGAACAAGGGGTTTGCAAACTTGAAATCCATTTGCTATTTAAATTTCGGGATACTACTTTGCTATTCTTAGCCCAATGAAACAGTTTTTGGCAAGAGTGATTCTTAGTTATATTTCTTTCGAGGTGTTGTTGGCAGAATTTATATTAAAGCCAAGGTAGACAAACTCCTTTACTACATTTAAATACATCTGTCGTGACAATCTTTCTAGTTCCTCGATGTTGTATGTCTCTTCTTGTTGACAGCATGTACTTTCAAGTACGATGTTAAGGAAATCACATGTCAATAGGGTTTACTTTTTCATTTCAACGGGGTTCTGTTTTATTTTTCAGTTGCGGTAACTCTGGTGGGAGGTTTTCATTCAAGATTGCAATTAAATGTATGCTCGCCTTTTGAAAGTAAATGAACACATATTCCAGTACTTAAAGTTCTATTATACATTCCCAAAACATAAGTATAAATATAAATATGCTTTCTAAGTAAACGAACAAGCGTAAATTTCGATCATGCCAATATATAATTATCCTTTCAAAAAACATAGCGCTTTTCTTAAAGAAACCATGAGTTTCCAATCCTTCAAGACAGACTGTATACCCAAATGAACATCCACAAATTTATTAAATGTGGGCGCTATTCTTTGTTATGTACTCGTAATTCGTTTATGTCATGCAATTAGCAATTTATTCGAGTATCTGTATGCAAATCACTCGTCACTCGTAGGTATAGGTAGAGGACATTCAATAAGCAGTCATCTTTGAATTCTCACAAAAAAGCCGAATATTGATTATAATCTGATAAAATGACATTATTAAAAAATTGACTTTAATGAATCCCCAACAAGTATTAGAAGTGCACAACATGGATTATAATATTGTGTCATAAAAAGGTTCAAGACAAAATCAACCACTCTCACTCTCAGTGAGCATAGTTCCCAACAATCCTTCTTTCAATGCCAATTAATAATAGTGTGTCTAAATTCCCACGGTTGACTTTACAAAATAGATACATACTCGTAGATAATTGTACACTTCATGTATTTTTTTTGATTGAGGACCGGAAATTTGTGCAATCGAACTAACAAGCAAACAAATTTACACGAGGCAGCGACTGAAATAGTAAACAATATTCAAAAATTGTAGAAATAGAAAATCACAAATTGTTAATCTTGTAGTTTAAGATAAATAATTTTTATCTATGACCAGCACACTCGGGCCGTAATTTATCTTCGTCACAGGCACCTTCATCATCTCTGTGAGTTCGTTTCATTTTGTTGTGTTACATATGGGGAAATCTGACTTTGACACAAAGGTTTTTCGAAAAAAAGGTTAAAAGGTCGGTAGTCTCGTGAAATATGGAAACTTACATATAGCACATCATGATGAAGGCACGCGGTGAGGTGGTCTGTGGTTATATCCAATGAGTGTTCGGGACCAAAATTAACATTTTAATTGAATTTAGTTGATTGTAAGCAAATACTGCACTCTAATGAGTGGTGAGGGCTATGATTCACGCAATTAGAATCGATTCAAATCTCAGCAAATGATTACAGATGTAATTGAAGCTGGTATTCATGGAATTCAATACTGACAGTACGACTGCTCTTCCTATGAAATTCGATAACAAATTAAATAAATTTTCCAATTTCAAATAATTGAACGTGATTATATCGACCACAGAACCGGATTTTTAAAATGATTTTCATATTTACGAGTTTGCATGTTCATTATTTATCAATTAGAATATGAAGATAAAATCTTTTTCCCTATTGGATCTTCATGGAACAAGTACTTGTTGGGTGTTAACACTAATTCTATAACTAACTTGTGATTCAAATGTTTCTTAATGTAGTATACATCACGAGTAAAATCGAGCAGCTTACAACTTAAACCATCTATTTTACAATAGTCTTATATATCAACTTCGGAATAGGAAAACATTGGAGAATCTTGAGAGACCAAAGGAATCTTTGCAAACGAGTGCCCTGAAGCCTCTCAACAATGCCCTCTGATGCTAGCAGTACCGAAATGCAGATTTTAAGCTTTACGAACAGAAGAGATGGTGCTAGGAATATGTGAAAACTTTTTCTTAAGACGAAAAAGCCCGCCATCAAGCAGAATGGACCATTAAACTTAGGTGATGATAGTCCACTTGACCAAAATGAAATTAGGAAAGCAATATCTACACTTACCAGCCAAGGTATTTAAAGCTCCTGCAAATGACTTAATGGAGAGCATCCACAAATCAATTCATTCCTCTTATCTGGTTAGAAGAGTATATAGTATGTCTGATGAATGGAATCTCAGTATCATTATCAGGGTACAAAAAAGCAAAGACCCCTTCAATTGGGCTAACTATATACTCGTAGGTATTAAGTATCTTACTCACTTACTTTAAGTGGTGCTACAGTCCGGGTAGGACCTGGGCCTCAGTCAAAAAGCTTCTCCAGCTAACTCGATCCCTGGCTAGCTGCCTCCAGTTTCGCACGCTAAGTTGGCTGAGGTCCTCTTCCACTTGCGTGTGCCACCTAAGTTTTGGCCTTCCTCTACTGCGCTGTCCCTCGGGAGCGGATTCGAAGACTTTTCGGACCGGAGCTTTGATGTCCATACGCTTTACATGACGCAGCCATCTCAGTCTTTGGATCCTCACACTTCTGGCAAGGTCCATGACGCTGTACAGTCCATAAAGTTCGTTGTTGTATCTCCTGCTCCACTCACCGTCTATACAGACGGGACTGAAGATCGCCCGAAGAATATTTCTCTTGAAGCAACCAAGAACAACCTCATCCATATTTGATAATGTTCATGCCTCAGCGCCATAGAGCAGAACCGGGATTGTTAAGGTCTTATGAAGGGTGACTTTTGTTGTCCGAGAGAGGTCTTTGCTTCTCAATTGCGTTCTTAGCCCAAAGAAACAGCGGTTGGCAAGAGTTATTCTTCGCTTGATCTCAGCGCTGGTGTCGTTATTTGTATTTATAGCAGAACCTAGGTAGACAAAGTCCTTAACTACCTCAAAGTTATATCTGTCGAGAGTGACGTTCTGCCCGAAAGCATATACTTGGTCTTGCCTTCATCCAGGTCTGGTGGACGGAATTGTTGGTCATCATCGTCCAGGTTAAAAGGTTGGTTCTGCCTGACATCGGTATTTGGTCCGTCGTCGCCCTTATACAGTCTGCAGAAATGGTCTTTGCAAATGCTCAGCATCGACTGCGATTCTACTATGATGTTCCCTTGTTCATCTCTACAGGCTTCGGTTCGGGGTTTGTTTCCATGGCATATTATTTTTACCTTTTGATAAAATTTCCGAACCTCATTCCTGGAGTAGCATCTCTCAATTTCCTCGATCGCGCGCTTCTCATGGTTTGTCTTCTTCCTCCTGAGAAGCCGATGTTCGTCTCTCCTCTTCCACTCATAGAGCTCATGAGCAGCTCTGGTCCTTCAATGCAGCGGCGCTTTATATGCATCTTGCTTAGCTGCATGTGCTTGTCGGCATTCATCATCGAACCAGGAGTTTCGTTGTGGTGGACGAGTGAAACCCAGAACATCGGAAGCGGCATCTCTGATGGCGTTTTGGCAGTATTTGCAATGGTCTTTAATGCTTGATGCTGGCGGTATTGGACCTCTTAAGAGATTAAGAGACACACGATCGGAAAAGGACTTCGCGATCTCTTGTGATTGTAGCCGTCTGACGTCGAATTTCCCCACAGTATTAGTTTGTCTTCGCGTAGCTTGGGATATCCACAACCCTATCTTGGCGATGGCGATGGCGCGATAGTTAGCTCATTGGACTATCACGCAGAGAGTCCAGGTTCGATTCCTGGCTGGGTCACCAACAATTTTTCAAAATCGCCATCCCCTTTTGGCGGGCAATGGCAAACTCCCGAAAGCAAAATTGCCTACGAAGAAACTTCTAAAGAGTGCCGTTCGGACTCGGCGATAAACCGTAGGCCCCGCTCAGATGTGACAAAAATAACAACATGAGCAACACAAACGAGTGTCAAGAAGCTAGGCCATGGCCCATACCGGGCTGCCAGCGCCACAGTGTTTTTTTTGTTTTATCTTGGCTACAAAAAGGTAATGGTCCGAGTCGATGTTGGCTCCTCGGAACGTACGGACATCCATAAAACTGGAGGAGTGTCTTGCGTCGATCGCAATATTATCAATCTGGCTAACTGTTGATTGATCAAGAGTTCTCCAAGTCCCCTTGTGTATGTCGAGATGTGGGAACCGCGTGCTAGCTCCGACAATCTTTCACCCCGCTGCAAAGTCGATTAGCCTGAATCCGTTATCGGAGGTGGTGTTGTGCAGGCTATTTTTTTCCGATCGTTCCACCAAACATACCCTCTCTTCTTAGCTTTGCATTAAAATCACCGAGGACAAATAGCTAGGGCACTGCTCGCTCACGCGCCGGAAGCTCAGGGCTTCTTTTCTTAGTCTGCCTCCGACAACAAATCCGCATCCAAATAAGCGCTGCTTTTGCCGTCGATAGCCGTAGTAGATGTTGAAGTTTTTCATCTTCTTTTGGTCCGGCCCATCCCATCGCATTTCTTGAATGGTGGTTATGTCTGGTTTGCAGCAGTCTAGGGTAGTTCTAGTTCGAAAACAACCTGGTTGATTCATATCAGTGTGGCTTCTGGCAAGGAAAGTCCAGCATCGACCAAACCTTCATACTACGGCGGTTCCTAGGAAAAACCCAAAAAAAACCAAATAAATACTTACCACCTGTTATTTTAGGGCGACGTATGACAGCATTTATAAACATGATCTATATAAAGCCATACATACAATAGTTTTATATCTCTGTCAAGCTCTTCCATTTGGGCAGAAAGATGGCTCGCTACTGTATTAAAACTGGTGAATACTCACAGCTACACTGGAGTGCAAAACTAGAGGGAATCAGTTAAAGACCGGGTTGACTAGAGACGCTTGAACGGTATTGCGATCTAAGTAAAGTTATATTCGCACATATCTACCTTGATTCAGAAAGAACATTCATAAAATTGACGAAATGAATATCACTCTTTATTTTTTTCGTCAATGTTATTCATGCATAGAAAATTTTAATCTGACTACAATACAAATCCCAGGAAAGCAAAAAATGTGCAAATTCACTCAAATGTAATCATTGTTATATCTGCAGTCGCTTAAGAAGTTTCTAATGAGCTCTTGGGCAGTTTTTTTTTAATGTTGACACCGGTTTCTTGTAAATCTAAAAGTTTAAAAAATGAAAGCGGCTCCCCTTGACCCTTTTTTTAAGTGAAGTTTTAAGTAAAAGAGAAATTGCAAGAAAAATGATAATATCAGGACCTGTCATCCGAAAGCAAATAACGGACACTCTTGCAAAATAAAGGACAGTGATAAACTTTATAAAACCGGAAACGTTTTGCAATTAACCGGATATACAATGCACCACAGCACAGCTCAAAGTTGAGGTAACTGCAGAAATTAAATGACTAGAACTTCCCAAAACTTCCGAAGTCTGAGATAATCTAAGGAACCTTTAGAAAACAGTAACTGATTTAAGGTCATACTTAAATATGGAATGAAACTTTGAGTTTATTTCAAAATGACCTAAGTATCCCACTTGACTGTTTAACATCACATTGCGAGCCCCGGAACATTAAAGAAAAAAAGAAATAGTGTGCGATTCTTTGACACAATTTTCGAAATCCCAAACCTCATTTTGGAATTCTTTGAAGCACTGAACAGCAAGAGGATTATATCATATATTTAGAAATAAGAACAAATTCATACTAAATAATAATATACCAAACATGGACCTAGTACTAATTTTCAGATGACGATGCATTTTGTGGCTTAATCAAGTAATACCATAGAGTGTTCAACATAATTTGCGAAACAATTACACTGCTGAAGAGAAAACAAATAGAGCAGACCATAAGATTGCATGATACTCTACCTACTGCGTCATCTAGTAAAGATGTGCTAAAAAGTTTTGAAATACTTTGCAGAATCCCCATGCGTCATCGTTTTATATATAAAATAAACAAACAATAACGAGGGATTAAATCATCGATCCAATATTGGAGTCTGAGCAACCTCAGTCCAAACCTATTCTATCCACCTTCATAAGCATCCATCATTTAAATGCAAATGAGAAAGACGACAGACAGAAGACAAGATCGAAAAATAGATGCAAATGCGGTTAACTTATTTCAAACACCCTCAACATCACAGGTTTCTAGATCAACAATCTGACTCATGCCAGCTACCGCCATAGATCACTAAGGCTTTTAATAATTTCATGAATTAATTGTCAATAGAAATCTTTGGATCGTCTAATTATTTATGCCACATATTTGAAACGGCCAACCAAAAAGCTCATTAAAAACAGCCTCTGCTTTTTCCAGAAAGAAATAAGTATCTTCAAGAAAACTTAATTCTCTCGGTATAATAAATCAGATACATTGGAGAGTGTGTATTATGATGTCCTCGGTAAATCACTGTGCCTTCTAGCTGGCGATGGATTAATTAGACGATTTCGTGTCTCACGGCTGCCGAATTGCTTTTGAATATTTATATTAGCCTAAAACACGTTTTTTTTTTATTAATTTTTTTTTTGTATCGGCCAAGTTCCTAGTCCGATGAAAAATTCGATGGAAAGCTTATGAATAAGTCTGATATTGGCATGTGGCTTGCGTTTCTGCACGATTATAGCCACAGCTACTTGTATGCCGCCGCAAAGACAAAACGAATTACCAATGAGAGGTGCATCGCGAAGCACATGTCAAAATATCCAATGCTGAATATTAATTGGAAATCGCTTAGACCTTTAGGGGTTGGAAAGTTCGCTAACGCCTCACACTCCTACTCCTGCCCCAATGTGTTGTGTTAGTTACGCCAATTTTCGTATGACCAGATGCAGCTTACGTGCCGCATTCTATGATGATACGTTACCGCATATTATTACGGATAGCTGGTAACGCTCCCATTTCCCTTTAACGTTACAGCACGAACACACCCGTTTACCAGAGGTGGGCATTTTGAAATTGAAGACGACAACGAAGAAGAATCACTGCTATTGCTGTGCCGCTTGTAGTTCGATGTACTCGTACTCATACCTTTAAAGCGCACTTCTTTAACAGGCTTTTAATAGTAAGTACAGGTAGGAGAGCGCTCATATGTGCTTGCTTTTTGGCCAAATGGCTCGAAGTGGAATGTGTCAATCGTAGTCATTGCAGGCGATGTAAAGCGAAGACCACAGACTGCAGACCACAGACCGCAGACCGCAGACCGCAGACCACAACCCACAGACGACAGACCGTAAACCGTCGACCAGAGACGTAGGTCTTCAGTTAAGCCATATTGAAGCTAAGAAGTTCTGCGTGCCCATTCTGATTTGTATGCTTGCGCGTTACGGAATAGGCAGTTGTTAAATTGTTGTGAGTCATCCAGATGGTGTGGATTATGAATTACGAATTGCGGGGTTTGCGTCAAGTGAACGGAAATCTTCATTCAAGAGTGTGGACACTTTGGAATCTTTAAGTGTGCAGCTCTGACTGGGGGACCTAGAAGGAGTGGTGGTAAAGTTGGCCGGTAGTAAATATACTTGTACTCGTATTGTGCGTACAAACAGCGCCGGATGCTTCTGTTTGAATTGTGAATAGTGAATTATTGATTTTTAATTGATTACACGGAATTGGATAGATAAGAACTTGTGTGTCACACTCGTAGTTGCATTCCATAGGAAACGAACGACAAACGAAAGAAGTGTTTTACACGTCAGGATGTTCATTATTTGAGGAGTTATTGGTCTAGACATTTAATGATTTAAAGATTGCAGGTTGTAGCATGAAGGGGACATTTGCAACAATGGTTCTTAGTTTGGTGGGTTGAAAAAATTGACACAATGGTACTTGGTGAAATGCCTTTGAAGACAATCGACAAAATAAGCCTCTAAGGATATATTTAGAGATCAGCAAATCAGATTGAGATTACATTTATTTTGAGTGTTTATTTGGGGTCTCTGGGAGCCCAGTCGACAAAGTCAACTTTTCTGGATAGCTATATCCTTTTAGCCTGGAATCTTTTGCGAAAGAGGCAATGTCTCTTATTTCAAGCTTGCTAACATGATTAATAAAAAATGTAACTAAGCAGTAACTATTTGTTTTTTTGTTAAGAACTTATAATGGCAGTGTTAGCTTTTCAAGACATTACTTCGACTTGGGAATTCAGCGATAGAATTCTTGGTCTTCCACTCTCCACGAAGCCTCCACTACAACTAAGACAAATTATTCGAGAGAACATTTTGTAAAACACCAAATACCTGTATTAAAGGTTTGCCTCCTTGGTGACAAATCTTTTTTCTTACTGAGAGTACAATGTCTACAAATTTCTGGCTTCGAAAGAATATCGGATAGTTCCACCTTCCAGCTTTAGTTTGTTCAGATCAGTGAGCTTCCTTCTTGTCAAGAAATGCAAATCCCTTTGTCCGGGCTTGTATGTCTACACTCTTGTATTAATACATCATATGGAGTTTGAGAAAAATTTTTATCTATATAACTTTTGCGCTTTACAAAAAAATATCAAAATCAGTCTAGTATCTGCCTTAGCAAAGGATCAGAGAGCATGACTTTGTACAGCGGTTTGAACTTAGTTGTGTTGTCGAACAGTGAGTAGTTACGAGCTTGGATACTCGTTATGAATAGCCGATAATATCCATTTTATATATATATATTTCGGGATGATATCTATTCTACTATATGTTTGAGCATGCTATGACATCACACTCAAAAACGCTTGCTTATGTAAATTCGATCAGACACAAACCAAAACTTTGTCTCGTGGTCATTACTTAGCTTTATTCAGATTTGCAAGCCTGAAAGTTATTGAACATTGCTAAAAAGGAAACGGCTATTATCGGGTAATTCCCAAATCTATACCGAATAAGTTGTCCAATATGTAGTCTAATAATAGTTACTAAATGAAATATGATTTAAAATATTGTCGTCAATACATTTATAATTAATATTATTTTCAGAAAATTACTCGATAGAAATTGTTCCAAGTAAACGATCGGTGATTTCGGTGATCGGTATTTGCAACACTCGTTGAATCGGTTAATTTGTGCAACTTCTTCTAGTTTACGCAACCAACAGTAGGTAAATGAATTCCCTGAACAGAAAATCCGTAAAGTGATTGTGCAAACGAATTTAAAATTTATGAACTCCTAAGAAAACAATATCGAAAATAACAAGAAACTCTAACACGGTCATGATCGTTATTAATCCACAATCCCGAACGCGAAAAATATTTCCCACGTCAACATTCCCCCATCTCGAAAATCTCTATCATGATCATCACCACAACCACTAGCGAATAGTCATTGCCATCCTCGTCGTCGACGTCGTAGTCGTCGTCATCATCGTCATTCAAAAATGATGTTCAGCCTTAATACATCAACAGTGCTAGATTATTCGCCAGTGCCACACTAGGTAGGGTACGTTTAAAGTATCTACCACTCTGCCCAGGGTATGAAGTCAATCATCATTGCATTACCATCCAAATGGTTCAATTCAAATGGAGACCAAACGAACGCGCGCGAATATTTTCCCAATAAACCGCCCACAGTCATCGCGATTCTTCTCGAGACCTATCCATCCGTTCTTGAGTTCGTTTTGTTTTGTAAATCTCTGTTTTTTTTTTTTCAATTGAGCAATAATAATTCATTGCATACATTTTATTCGGTAAGCTCGTTTAATTCATTTAACCCATCGCTAACTGAAGCTGTGTCTGCTACGTGTAGATACATCCAAGGGTGTCCCAATTTCAATTGTTACAAAATGTGTTTTCATTATGAAGTAGCGTTCGACAAAACAAACCGAAATCACTTAAAAGGAGTTCACTGTTGGCTCTCATCCCATTCTCGTTAAATGGTGTGACAAAGGGAACCCCCTGTCTGGGTGCTGTTTGCCTCGGAGTATCTTGAAAAATAAAAATAAAAAATGACTGCAATGCCGGGCCGTCCTAATCAAAGATCATCACTCACGAATTCCGAATATCCGCCTCGAGAGGCATTCACTTTGCTTCCAAAAGAATGACGTTAGGATCCGTCGAGAGGAGAAAAATCATACAGAAGACGGACTGCTAACTGCGAGTTTTTTTTGGGTGCACTTGCTTCAGCGAATATAACAATAGCGGCGATTTTTTTATGTTACTCGTACATACCGAGACTGGGCGATTGTATATGGATTATAATAGTTAAACTGCAACTGGAAGCTGACGTGAAAATGTTGCATTTAATGTATAGATCAGCTACATTCTAACCATGGTGATGGGCAGCAACACAAGAGCAATCGGTGGCGAGATATAGAAAGTCAGGTTGTCTGACAGACTGACATACACATATATGTATTTGACAAATACTAAACAAGGAAGCTCAAAGTATAGTTAATGGTTATAGCTGATTTAGGATTAAGACAGTTGTCCTTGGAATTGGTTGATATTGACAGATCCTTTAATGGAAAATTGTATAAAATAAAATAAAAACTAGTTTAACAAATGAGTTATTCTCTATTCTAAGATTTGATGAATTTTTTTTTTTAATTAACAAGGAACCAACTGTAACTGGTTGCAGCCGAAGCTATTCAAAGGAAAATGTTCACACCGGTCTTCTATTGTAGCATTGAGGCCATATTTGTATCCTTTCCAGTTTAAAACAAACATGCTTATGTAGCAAGGACATAGGGGCTTTAACAAACCCCTCTTACAACCAATTCGACGATGATGCATGCATCTAAGAGGAAGATTGTGTTTGAATAAAGCTCCAACAAATTGAAATTAGGTTCTCACAGAGTCCTCCATATCTATTTTCAGAATTGGGTTAAGAAAACTTAGGAAATTTATGATGGAAAAACTTTGCATAGAGCAAAGAACAGAAGTTGTTCAATTTTATTTTGAGATTCAACTTTCGATTATTTATACTCGTACTATTTGCGGTCCAACAATTTATCGACTGGTTCAACAACAGTGAGCTGCCAGTAATCTTTCCCGTGCCGGAAAACCTCGAGTAATTTCAGATGAGGTAAGCATTGGCCGGGTGCCAGAAAGTATTGACAAAAACAGCAATTGTTAATATTGTTAAGTTTAAAAGTTAAAACAACCGACTTAAAGGGAAATCCAAAACAAAGAAGAGAGTTTATTAGCGGTTTTGTGGTTCTATATATACCCGGAAAGTGTTATACATTTTCAAGCAGAGTTGCCATGTTAAATTATATGAATTGACAGAGTATTAACTCATATTTTTCTTAACACTCCCACTTTTAGATAATTTAATATTTTAATTACATGGTTTCATCATTATTTTTTTCTATAATTCCAATTAACAATCTAAATTTTTGAAATTTATCTTTACTTAGACCCTTTGTTAAAATGTCAGCTTGTTGTTGTTCAGAAGGAACAAAGTTTATCAAAAATTCTCCTCTTTCGTATCGCTCACGTATGAAGTGATAACGAACGTCTATGTGTTTCGTTCGTTTATGATTTTCAGCATAGCATCGCTAATACCACCCGGAATCATCTCAGAGAGCAGCTGCTGTAGCCATATCATGTCTTTTACTGCTTGTGATGCGGCTACGTATTCTGACTCAGTAGTTGACAAAGAAACACATTTTTGCCTCTGTGATGACCAAGACAACGGGCCACTCCCGAGTGAAAAAATGAACCCAGTGGTAGAGCGCCTTGTTCCAGGATCCCCTGCATAATCAGCGTCACTGAAACAAACTAACGAATAACATTTAGTTCTTTTAAAAAATATACCCATTCGTCTGGTTCCACTGATATATTTCAAGATTCTCTTCACAGCGTTGACATCATGATTACTTGGCGAATCCAAATATCGGGAAACCACTCCTACAGCAAAGGCAATATCTGGACGAGTCGCCACCGCCAAATACATGAGAGAGCCTACGGCTTCTCTGTAGGGAAATTTCACTACTTCCGAAGATAGAGTATCTGGTGAAGAATATTGCTCCGCTGGAGTTGACACCGGCTTGCAACAACTCATGTTGAATCGTTTCAACAACCGCTCAATGTAGTTCGATTGGCCAACATGAATTCCATCGCCTGGTGGAACTGTGATTTCCATCCCGAGAAAGCAATCAGCTTCCAAAACTGTGACTTCGAAATTCTTCTGCAGAAATTTCACCAACTGATTCGCATCATCTTTGTTCTTCGAAGCCACGAGCCCATCATCGATGTAAACAGCTAATATTATTCTGCATTTATTATCTGCTGATAGAAAAATGCAAGGATCCATTTTTCTAGGCCTTAGCCTGAACTCTCGCAGAACTCCTGTCAGCTTTTGATTCCAGCAGCGAGACGCCTGTTTGAGTCCATTTAAGCTCTTTCGCAATTTGCAAACCTTATCTGTGCCATCACCAAAACCCTCCGGCTGATGCATGTAAATTTCCTCAGTGATATCGCCATATAAAAATGCAGTTTTGACATCAAATTGGGTCAAAACAAGTCCTTCGTTGGCTGCTATGGCAAGAATGGAACGAATCGAGGTGAACTTAGCCACTGGACTGTACGTTTCTCCATAGTCGATGCCATATTCCTGGGTGTAACCCTGTGCAACCAATCTCGCCTTATACTTTTGATTTCCAGCGCCTAGATCTTTAAGTTTATAAACCCATTTGTTACCAATAACTTTCCTACCCCCAGGTCGAGATACCAAATCCCATGTGCGATTTTTGTAAAGACTACTTATCTCGTCTACCATTGCTTCTTTCCAATTTGTCATCTCGTCGCAGGAAATAGCTTCTTTGTAACATTGTGGCTCTCCTTTCATAAAATACGCATGCTTTTCCACAAAATTACAAGCCCCTGGTGCAGAATCCTTTCTTTTGCGTAGTCGACTCTTCAAAGGAATAGACTCGTTGGGGTCATATACCATGTCTATAGCGTCCTCCTCATCACAATGGTAATCCTCCTTTTCAACTTGTTCTTTTGTCCTTACATCAACATCGTCTTGTTTTTCCGTATCAATAATTTTCTTGTGAAAGATTATCGTGCTTGCTCATATGGATAACAGATGTACTTGGAGAGTCGTCGAAAACACTATTTGGAAGTCTTTCTTGTTCGCTGTGCTGCTCCACTTCCCTAAAAACGACATCTCTGACGATTACCACTTTATTTGTTGCAGGAGTCCAGATCCGATAGCCTTTGGATGTGTCCGAGTATCCCATGAATAGACCCTTTTCAGCCTTTCTGTCCCATTTTTGGCGTTTTTGCTTGGGAACATGTATAAATCCCTCAATACCAAACGTTTTAAACTCCTCGACCCTTAGCTTTCCTCCACACCACATTTCAAAGGGAGTTTTACCTCCTAAGGCGCTGTCCTCAGTGCGGTTCAAAACGTATACAGCAGTGTTAACTGCTTCTGCCCAAAACCGTTTACTCAAATTCTTTGCACTAAGCATAGTCCGAGCAGCTTCGACGACTGTGCGATTTTCTCGTTCGACGCTCCCATTTTGCTCGGGGGTGTAAGGAACACTGGTCTCATGCCGAATGGAATGTTTCCTTAGAAGCAATTCAACGCCTTTGTTGACAAATTCCAAACCATTGTCAGTACGGAGTGTTTTTACTGAGTAGTGGCTTTCTGAGTTAGCAAGATGTAAGAATTCTTCAATGGACGAACAAACTTCTGATTTCTTCTTCAAAAATTGTACGACTCTGTAATGTGAAAAATGATCCTTGAAGAGGACAAAGTACTTAGCTCCTCCTAATGATGTCTCTTCCATTGGTCCACATACGTCGGCATGCACAAGTTCCCCTGGTTGACTTGCCTCAAAAGAACTCCTTGGAAACGGGATTCGATGCATTTTTCCAAAGACACAAGCATCACACATAAAATCTTGATAGTCTATGAAACTGATCCGGTCCGAAGGCGGTCTTTACAATTAATTTAACGGAAGTTATACCTTTAGGGCCGGTTTTCACCTCATTGGTCACGTGAATAAGCAACACTGCAGAATATGGGGTACCCAACATACAAAAATAATTGTTCAACATCAAATGCATCCAGTTAGGTGCACAGTATAGTGTAGATAAACCTTAAAAACTATTAGAACATACTTTTCCAAAAATTACGAAGAAGTTGTGGTTAATGTGGATGGCATTCAATGCCCAGCAATTACTGAACATTTTTTGTGGTCAGAGGTCGCGAACAGTTCAGAATTGTGGTTTCAACAAGATGGAGCCACCGAGCCCGCCCAACAATAATATCGAGATTTTAAGAACCTGCTATCGGAAATGAACAAAGAACCATCCAATAGCTTAAGGCTTATATTCGAAAGTAAGCAAGGTTGCTGGGAACTGCAATTCTAACAAGAACTATGAAAACTTCGTTAGTGTGCTCTTCCTTTTGGCTCGTTGGAACATTGCGTAAAAGAAGAAATTTATAAAAGAACAGTAGGTCAAAAAGAACGCCAATGGGATCTAAGCAAACAGCTTGTTTAACAACTTTACCTGGTAATTAAATTTTCTCAAAAGTGACGTTGATGCCGCTGCTTTATGATAACAAAAAATATTCTCTTTGGAAAGAGATTCATCGTCCAAGTTTATGAAACCAAAAGAAAAGACGTAGTGCGTCTCAATTTGTAAATAGGCTGTCAGAGCTAAACGGCCTTAAAAGACCCACCCGACAGGGAAAAACGAAAAAAATTTAATCGAACCAGGTTATGGAATACTGATAAACCGTTAATTGATGGAAAATCCAGAAACATGAAAGTTTTTCTATGACCGACAGTACGGGTTTCATAGAACCAAGAAGAGTTGTAAAAGAATTAAATCTTTAGAGAATTCATCCAGAAGTATAAAAGACTGCGGTTTAATAAAACTATAAGTCACCATTCTTTAGAATCTTTGAATTAAGCCATTCTTTTGGGGGAAAAAAAATAGTGAATTCACTGGGCCAGCGCACACTGGACTAATTACCCCAGGGTTACCCCGTTTTAAAACTGGTTTTATAGAAGAAACAAAATCGGTTAATATGTATACACAATTTTACCCCGAAATATTCATCCCGTGTGCGATTGAGGTAAAAGTTACCCCGGTTTAACCCTGGGGTAAAAGTAGTCCAGTGTGCGCTGGCCCAATGTATGCTAGTTGAAATCAGCAGTGAATTCACATAAACTCTTTTGAAGTCTTTGAAATCAACAAAATTAAATGAATTTATTTGACTTTAGCACAAAATGTATTTATTTTCCAAAAAGCTGGTAAAATGTTTCTTTTCATTGCTATTTGTAGAAATGTAAAATATGTGTTATTACAGTTAGTAATGTATATTCAAAAGGGTTTAGAAGTATTTAACCCTCATATTAGTGAGATGGTTCCTAGGGATCTTTTGATTTTTTTAATGCTCACAAGTCTTTTTATACAAGTGCTAGAAGCTTGATGCTTACTGTATTCTATAAAAAAGCAATGCTGAAGCGATTAAAATTAATTCTGAAACGACGCATGCTCTACATTTCGCTTGCAAGTTTAATGAACATCCCCGGCGAGGCGCGCTTATGGATGAAAATTTTGAACGGTTGGTGTTATTAAAAGTTTAAAACATTGAGGATATTTAAACGTTGTAATGATTAATGGGAAGTCTTGCTTATGGTCATTTTTTCTACTCTTATTTGATTTGTAAACAATTAATGTTATGATGAGAACCCACTTACCTTAAATAAATTCATACAAGTTCTGTTGAAATCACCGACTTCAATTGATTTAAAGTTGAAATAACTGACTTCAACTTATTTAAAGTTGAAGTCACCGACCTCAATTAAATTACAGTGAATTCACTTCTGAATTACAGTTAAACTACGTGAATTCAATTGATTTCCATAAATGATTTCAATTCTATGATTGCTAAATATTGAATGCACCAATCAATGACTTCAAAAGAATGGCGACTTCAATTTTTTTAAATCCCAGTATTTTTTAGTTTTGATTGCATCTATAAAAAAACTGAAACTGACTTCAAATTCTAAGAATGCATTCCCAAATCTGGCACCAAGTCCAAATACTTCACCTATAATTCGATCCATCGTTTCATTCATTTTTACATTCAAACAAACCGCGCTTGAGATATTGTCATAAACTTATTTTTAGTTTGGTAAATATATCATCTATTTCAAATATGTGTTTGAGCGCGATTTGTCGGGAGATTTTGCGCAATAGCTTTGAAGTAAGTGTTTGTTGTGTTTTGCGAATTTCATAATGTCAAATTTAGTTGAGCAAAGAGTTTGCCTGAAATGCCCAACAAAATATCATGTGCGAAAGCGTTAAAAATGATAACGATAGCCTACGAAAATGTCACAAACACAAGCGTACGAGTGGTACAAAGAGTTAAAAGCGGGATTCGGTCGTCCGTCCACCGGTATGACTGATTGACATCAAAAAAGTTAAAAAAAATTGTCCCCGCAGATAGTCGTGTGAGCATCAGAGAGATGGCAGCCGACCTTGTGTCTCGTTCGGATCGATACAGAGTGTAATGTAAGATGTTTTGGCCATGAGACGAGTTGAAGCGCGGCTTGTGCCGAGAGTGCTGAGTTTGTTGCAGGAACAGTTAGCATTAATGTCGCTTAACAAATACTTTCTTTGGGCTAAAATATTATCGATGGCGCTTCTCAGGCGAACAAAAACCCAAAAAATCACGACAGAGTCGATCCAAAATCAAAGCTTTGTTGAGTGCTTTCTTTGATTGCTGTGGTGTGCTACTCTCCGAATTTCTTCCGCCAGGCCAGACAGTAAATAAGAAGTATTACGTGGGCATTTTAAAGCGTTTGAGGCAAAATGTTTGCCGCAAGACGAAAGAATTGTAGAGAAACATGTCGTGGGTCTTTCACAACAACATCGCACCGGCTCTCTTCTTGTATGCAACTACTTGATCAAAAACAACGTTCATACCGTTCCACAAGAGCCCCATATTCATCTGACATGGCTCCTTTTGACTTTTTTCTATTCCCTATTGAGGCGATAAAAAAGAATTAGCAGAAGGAGGTGAAGGCGATTTGGAATACGAATATGTGTATTGCTTGCAATGAAGATTACTGTGAAGACTTTTAGTTTTTTTGAAAAATTCTTGGCACTTTATGCTCAGAGGGTATTTCTAAGGCATTTGAAAGATTTTGGCATCAAGCTCCTTTGTTGAAATGGGTTTAATTCTCTTCTTCGATGGTTTAAAAGTAAGCTTTTGGGAACTTGACTTGATCAAGTCTGATATCCACAAAATAAATACTTGTATGCCCTGTGGTTCCTAACTATTTCCATACTTATTATTATTCATAAATTATGTAGTTTTCTTCTACTTCTCCGAGTAATCCCGTGAAGGTATTGGGGTATTGTTCAACTTTTGAGTGGATTGCTTATTTTGACATATATATAGAGAAGATGCAATTTCTTGAGATGCACAAGAAAAGCAATCTAAATAAGTCAAAAGGTGAAATGAGACCGGAAAAATGTCAGGTCATGCACCCCTAAGAAATAGAAAAACCTCAAACGAAAATCATCTTAGAGTAGACCCGATGAAAGCGATGTATGGAATCTTGCAACAGTTTACTTGTATAGCCCAGCAAATTCACAGAAAAGATAGATTCATTAACGTACTTCTTAATATTTATTTAACAATTTTGGGTTCAAATTGAAGATGCTACTGGTGATAACCGTTCAACGAAAACCGATATGCATATCGGCATGAAACATAAAATCTACACCACTGAAGGTAAATATAAGAGATAGAACTTAATATAATATAATAAAAGTTAATGTATTGATAGATGCTACTATGATATCTTCGGGATGTGTCGTAACTATTGTGCTAAGCATGTTCTTAGCCAAAGTTTATAAATATCAACCTGAAAGTAGACAAAGGAACAAAGAACCATCGCGATTTGCGCTGTGATAAGTATAGAAGACTTCTATACCAATCAAAGCCACAAAAACTATCTCACCTTGGACATTTCGAGCAACAAAGCTCATTTTAGTTCAACACAATCGGCGCAACTGCAATTTACATAACTCACCTAGTTACCTCCGATTCCTTTAGCTACTACCATTCCTTTCCAAGCAACAAGCATTTTCATTTTGTTTGTCTTTAACGGAGATGTATTAATGAAGTGATCGTCATCGTCATCGTCTTCGATGTTCAAGTCGTTGTCGTTTTTGTGAGAAAAATCATCATCAGGTGGGCGCTCCCTAAAATCGAAAGAATTGTTGTCAAATTAAATTAGCACCTAAAGTCTCAATTTATTTGAATAGATATTGAAATCATCTTATTGCACGGCATCGACTCTCATTCTACAATATCCCGTGAAAGTCAATTTTAGATACTTCATTCATAGATCTAGCTAGCAACACCACCAGTACCATCAATCGACACCTGTCTTTGTTTTATTGTTCATTGATCGATTCACCTTGATGACACAGGAGCTCTTTCGACAACCGATATTGTTCCAGAGTCATTTCGGATAGATGCGCAACAGATTAACACCACCATCCGATTAACTCCGATAGTTTGAGTGTCTACGGATACAACACTGATATACAGTGTTTGCATTCTATGTTTGCTATGAATACCTCATAACTTTTTTTATACACTCGAAAAATCGGTAAGCAGTGAATGCCGCTGAGGCTGTTTGACGAAATACTAACAGTATTGCGTCAGAGCTGGGTGCGACTTAAGTGCCAGACAGCTTCTTGAAATCGTATCCATTAATTAGATGAGGATTTGGATTAAAATGAAAAATGTAAAGCATTTTTTGCTGACTGGTTATTACTTCCATGAATCCAGAGGGCGATGTTTTCTGTTTGCTGAACGTGCGCTTAGTCACGGAGGCTGCTGCCTCGGCTGTTGAATCTGTTTAAATAGATCAGTTCTGTGGATTGAGCGTGAATAAGAGTGATTTCGATAGAAATCTTAGCGTTGGGATTTTTTTTGCATATAAACATAAATGACTTAAGTCAAGTTTACTTTAATATAATATCTTAATTGATTCATCATACAGAATTTCCGGTATTCATGGAATTTGTCATAAATGGCTTGTTATAAACAGGTTTTTTAGAGCAGAATCCTTTTTATTTGTGTAATAAAGAAGAAATGTTAACCATTATTTCGAGAACATTTTTTTTTAATTTATCTATAGGAAAGAAGTGGCTTGAATTTAAAAGCACGCCAGTTATTACACTGCTACATCAGTAAAATAGTACGTACAGTATTTAAAAAAAGGGTTGTATTCATATATTGCCCTAACAGTTTTGACGAGGAAAAAAACCAAAAAAACTGCCAGCATAAGGTGGCCAAGTCTTGAAGAACATAGTGTATTCAAGGCTCTTTGGGAACTTCTTGTTGGTAAAAGATCTAGAGAGTTAATAAAATTAAACAAGGAAAAGCTTAGAACATTAGTAGGATACCTGACAGGACACTGGCTTCTGCTAAAACAAGCCAACTCAACTTATCAATTACGTATATTTGCAGATTTTGCAGTTGAAGACATAAAAGATACACTGATTAAATGTGAGGCAATATCGCGTACTCGTAGGAAATTTTAAGGGAAATACTTTTTCGGAAGCCTAGAGAAAATTGACGGCACAAACTTCAAAGGAATTCTGGGCTTTTGCAAAGAAGTTCGATGTTTTACCAGGAAGATTGTTTAGATTTTGCCCTTTGAATATATATTCAATTGGTTACACAGGGTTCGCGATGAGTGCATTTTGGTGCCTAGTGTTTGTGTGGCATATGGCACACCTCTGTTTTTACCTAACCTAACCTTGCCTACCATAGGAATTTCTATAATTAACGTAGGAATATTTTGTGTGATTCACCCCCTAGAAAGAACATGCCAAACAGTGACGTTGACAATAGTGTATACATAGAACAAATTGGCAATTTTTTAAGATAAGACTGCAATACCTCAGCGTAAGCTCACAAACTCCAACTCAACTGCCTAAATACCCAGTTCTTTTACACAAAAAAAGACAGTTGTCAAGACAATTTACTAACAAATTTCCAAGCATAATAAAAAAAGATTTATAGAATTTTTATAGAACTAGAAAATCGAGTTCTTTTCTACAATCGAATTGATATGGAGAAAAGAGGATCTAAATGATCCAAATGAAAAACAATTGGCAAAAGCAATTTTGCGACTGATTGCTAATCTGATTTCGTGCTGCTTGCAGCTGCTTTAACTAACAATGGGAACATTATGACTAAGCCGTGGATGGTGTACTTTTTCTGATGACAGCTTGTTTTTTGATTTATCAAAACTTAGATTTAAACCCATATTGGTCGGTTTCGCTTCAATATTTGCTTAAGCTTCATGTCGCGCCATTACACCGATCACATTAATGTCATCCGCTTACCAAGTAATTGTGTGGATTTACAAATATTTGTGAGCCTTTTTTTAACTAGCGAGTCTTGTACGATTATTTTTAGGGCAATGTTAAAATAGTCACATGGCAGCGCGTCGCCTTTTCTAAAACCTTGAAATTGAATGTCTTGATTTGTTTATTTATCGAACTTAATGGTGCAGCGTAGCCATCTTATAAAGCCTGATAAGTTTGGCAGGAATGTCAAAACTAGACATAGCGTTGTAGAGCTTGTCTTTATGCAAACCGCGGTGTTCAGTGTCAATCTAAAATTCCCGGGTCCTCCTTTTGCTCTGTTGTAAGAATTGGATCGATAGATGACTTTACTGTCTTGAAACTACAGTTATATGGGGAACAGAGTCTTTCACCAATGATTTGAGATGTTCAATAGATCGGACAAAAGAAACTGAACTCAGTGGTCAAAAAGTATGCTTTCTCTGCGATTACCCAGTCTTGCATTAAAATATCGTAGGACAATTTGGTATAAAAGCTGCGCAATTGAGTATACATATGTTCTACCTAAGAGGCCACACACACCTTTGAGGCAACACAAATGCGGGCATAAATTCTGAGTTTGGCGTTGATGCGGAGTATTAGGAAGTAGTTGTCGTAGAATGATGTCCTGGCTTTCCATCCAATTTTAACACGGCCTAGCCAATTGAACTTAGATTACGGTACAATCTAATTAACTCGAATAGTGTAGCGTTATTAAGGGGCATAGCTTTTCATACGCAAGGTCGAAATTGGTTGTGCTTTAAACGTAAGCTGGGTTCGACAACATTTTTTCGTATATATATATATTTTTGTCGGTGGGGAAGTAATTTACGCGCTCAATCCTCCACTTGGAGACAAACTTCATTATAAAATGTCTGAACAAAAGGTCCTTCTAAAAACTCCGGCTCCAGTAGCCTACTAATGAGAACCGCCATTGGCGTACGCAGCGTCCTTGAGCTTTCAGGACCCAGATACAACAATGCCGCTTTCCTTAGATCTGGGCTCCTAATTCGTCGAAGCAGCTCTAAAGGTAGATGTGCCCCAAGTAGTTTAAACTGAATAGAGCCGTGAAAGCCGCCATTGATCCGTTTATAGGATTTCTCTGCCGCCCGGTGACATTTCAAATTGGTTGTGTAGCACCTGCAGCCAAAGGTACTTGGCTTCCAGACTTAACACTGTGGAAAATGACGAAGCATGTAGCCCACTTCATTAAACACTGACTTGTTAATCTGTCAGTAAATATTGTAGGACAATCCGTGTGTGCTTGGTTTAGGTATTATCCAAAGGGTTTTGCAGCCAGTCAATTTACAAACAACGAAATAAATAAGACAAAACAACACCTTGTAGATAGCCCTCCCACGTCCTAAATTGAAATATTAAACGCACTTCTTTGTATATTCTATTGTATATAGGTATATTGTATATTCATACACAAGTAGTTACACCATTCGATCTAGTATCTTTTGGCAAAGCTATCAAATATAAGACTTTTAAATCAAACTCGATTTCTTGCCGATAATGTACTTATGCATTTACCTATACTCTATTTTTTTCCTCTCGTATTACTTTTAAATCTTTTTGATTTTTGATTTTGTTCACAAGTTAATTTCTTGAAGATTCCGCCAACGTTGCTGGTTCACATTACAGATCAATTAAAGTTTGCGTGTCAAATTACCTGCATGTCAGTTACGATACCAAACGTGTTATCCTTCCTTCCGCAAACGCCTTTAGTAGACACTGGACTCCAACAGTTCCTCATGACTTAATTCGCCAATGCCAGTTCCTGCGGAAATGCTCGGACATGACCGTTCTCCAGGTACCCAGATCGGTAACACTTAATGTTTCGCACACCACAGATGCAATAATTATTTTCAATATTTGTCTTAATCCTGTCCATCAGCATGGGTGGCAGAGTATCCGGCACACCTACAACCCATGTAATTTAGACCTTTTGTGTGGGTCCTTGGCAACGCGGTAGTAGGTAAATTATAGGCTACAATGAATATCGTGTGGGATCCGTTTATTACTTTGCCATCTGGCCTCTGCCTAATTATATATAGGGCAGTGGAAATCGTGATCAATTTTAGGCAGCCTCATATCCGTAGCTTATACGACTTGAAAAGGGGAATGGGGTGCCAATAATATTCATAATAATTGTTGTCAGTCTACGTTTGTATTGTATCTATAGTATACTATTTGAGAAACAGTGTTCCATATAATTTCAAACAGACTCAATCGAGTTGCGCAGATCAGAAGTCCGGAATGATCAGAGTATTATATATCTACGCTTTAAGCAGCTCTTAAAGACACCCTATGGTGCGATTCGAAGAATTGTCAACTCTCATAAATCTGGAATCTGATAAGTCCTCGAACGTCTGGTGTCTCCGGATTGCCACAGATTTATGACTGTCGGGCAAACGAATGTATGGGTCTGGACTTTATTAAGTCAGAGCGGAATTCTCGAAGACATCTTCATCATTTAATGGTCGGGACGCTTAAAAGTGAAAAATTGATTCAACTGAACGAGATTAAAAGAAAGTCAAAAACATTTGTTGTTTGGATATTTGTTTTCTCTTAGCTCCTTTTTTATTTTCTTTAACTCGTCTTCTTCTTCGAATGGGAAGAAAAATAAATGACCTCGGCTTAACATGTGTTATTCATTGTCTGATAGTGGTAATGAATTATGTTTCACAAATTAAATTCTTTCGGGCAGGCAGAGATACCGTTCTAATTAACTTAATTGTCTTTATCATGGGGAATAGATTTATTAATACCAATGTTTGTTGGTTTTAAGGTGGTAGGGTGACAACAATGCAACATAAGCATACATATTTCTTAGCTTTTGTAAAAAATAAATAGATATCACCATTACGCGGCTCTAGGCATTATCGGTTTTCTAAATCGGTTCTCTAAATCGGTTCTCTAAATCGGTTTTCTAAATCGGTTTCGGTAAATTGAGCACACAGGACTTTGAAGTCAAATGCAAGGAGCAACAATCTGAATATTGTCGCTACGTCTCGTAGTGAAAAGTCATGCTATATGTAAATTCTACAAATTTGTTGGTGGAGCAGTATCTTTTCTTAAATGAAGTGGTCACAAACTACCAATATGCATTGCAATCAATTATGCGTATTTTACAAAAATATTGGCTTTCCTCCAACGCTTCTCCACAAGCTAAAAATGGTTCCAAGAGTGGGAGGATCACAGATCCACCTAGCCAATAGGCCTTAGTGAGTTGGTCTTTCTCCAACAGCCACTATAACCTGACCTGGCCATAGGTTTCTCTCCAATTGCAATAATGCAGCAGATAATTTGTATGCAAGTTTGTTTTCCAAGATAAACTTTGCGGGTAGCCTGAATAATGATATGAGTCAACGCCTTGCTATTTACATTGCGTAACAAGCCTTAAAGTTCCAATCTACGCGTCATATGAGAAAAGGGTTTTTACAGAAGACTTCAAACGCAAAAGGTTCTCGATGAAATTAACCAAAACTTTTGACGCCTTATTGTTTAGAAAGGCCAGTATTTACTACAGCTAAGCCACAAATTTGAATATTCCGCCAAAACATTAAGGGAATGCTATAATTTGTTGACGCTCAACAGCTTCCATATTCAAAGGCTTTCAAGAACTTTTCGAAATCGAATTTCTCCCAAAATATATCGCTGGAAGTATTGAAAAGCCAATTCCGACAAGTATATGCATTGGAACAGTAAGCTAAAATTCGACTTTAAAGAAGTCCTATCAACATCAGTACGTTAGGGTCTGAATACATTCGTCAACAACTGAAAAGGTTCGTTAAAGTGTGGTTTAAACCCTGGCATATAATTTGTGGTTTAAATTAAAATTTTCAGTACATTTTTACATTTCATCATAGAGAGATTTATGTCAGAACAATTTCAAATCGATTAAATTCATGTCCAAAATAGAATAGAGTGAGGGTGATCCTCAAGATGTCACCACATACCATTGAATCCAGAAAACGTTACCACATGGTGTGGGCTGTGCGAAGGTGGCATCGTCGGACTTTATTTCTTCAAAAATAATACCGGAACACAAGTTGCTTTGCTATCAATGGAGACTTTCAAAAAGATCGCTCCGCGACATAGCAAAAGGGTCATTTCCAGAAATTAATCCATCAGTCAGATACTCGTACCAGGATCATGCGGTTTTACGTCATTGAATTCTTTTCTGTGGTTCTACGTCAAGTCGCTAGTTAATGCCGATAAACCAACAACGATGGACGCTTTGGAATAAAACATTATTAAAGTAATACCCCATATATGTACGTCACCGATTGAGCTGTGATGAATACATGCCCTTAACTATTCCCAAAAAGTATGAAATAATATTTTAAATAAATTTAATAAATTATCATTATGTAAATTTCTTTATTCAAACAAAAACTCTGAATCTTTCAAATCCGAAAATCTGAAAATTGAATCTTTCAATCAGGATTAATACAGATTGCGGTGTTGTAAATTACGGGGTGGGAGTTTCTCCCGACCATTAGATATCAATCTATCCATCATGTTGTTGAATGATGTAAGTTATTTCCTGGTAGAAAAAATTCCCGTGTAGGAAGCAGAGGCCCGGGATCCACAAACTAAACATTATACTGTGCCAATTAGAGATGGCACGACCTACGGCTTCATTGCACATGTCTGGCAAGAGTTAGATCTGAGATACAGAAAGAGTAGTCTCTTATATATGAAATGTTCGTATATCGACATGATTGCGACCATCATCGGAAGATATACATTTTCGACATATGTATCAAAAAACCTAGCACTTTTTGCTTTTGCAGGAATTGCAAAGCAAAATCTTCATGTATGATGTGTGAAACAATCTTCATTGGACTCTTCGAGTCCTATTAATGCACAACATGTTTCGATTTGTAAATAAATCTGATCTAAGCATATCCGAACGACACTCGGATCTCCACATTAGACAAGAGTGAAGGAATTAAAATGCTATGATGTTACTGGGATCATTTACTTGATGCAGACTTCCACCAAAACCTTACCTAACCTTATCATCAATAACGAGCAAAAGAAATCTGCTGAATTCTATTCCGAATCGAAATATTATATTTTCATGTTAAGAATGATGATGGTTCGGTACCTTAATCTATTTAGAACTATTTTCAATGCTTCTGTCGTAGGTGCAAGTTTTTTAATATTTGAATGTGACTGTTCACTTCGTAAGAACACAGGCTTGAATTTAGTAATTGTATACAATTTGCTTTATTATTTTTTTTCATTTATGTATAGTTGCAAGGCAGTAGTATTCACACACATAGAAATCTTGATCTCTATAAAACCAAAAGTACACTTGAGCCCACACGGGTATAAGTATCTTATTTCGAAAACAAAATCTAATCAACTTCCTCCTGTATTGAACTGCGTTGGAAAAACAATGAAAAAAAAACTTCTCATTTAATTTGCCATACAACGGAAAATCCGCACTTCCCTTCTGTTGTATTCCCCCCAGTTCGTAACAGTAAATGTCAAAACAATAATTTGTCATATTTAAGATGGCTAAAATATTGTTATGATATTTTGGCTCGCTCCAAGATGGGAATTAAAGCACAAGCCTCCTCGAATTACAACCAGAAACGAAGAAGATCAAGATGATGATCATATGCATGTGGGGAGGCAAAATGTCGCCGCAGCTTCATTGCTACTATAAAATTATGATTTTATCTTTTTGTAGCCGCAGGTTAGGTAATATACGTCAGTTTACCTATAGCTAGTCCAGTTGACTGAACGCAATGTAATTCTAGAACGTAGCTCAGTCCTAATTTCCAGTGTCGAGTGCTAGTGTGCCTCGGGCTGAGCTTTCATAAATTGATTGTAGTTTTGTTTCAAGTTGAGAATGTCGGTTAGACAGTTGCTATTGCCTGAGTGGACATGGATACTAATCATTGGTAATCAGTTGTGTTTGGCCCTGACAACGTTTATAATTCATCCTTTATTGTGTCGATAAAATGTAATGGTTTAAGTTGGAAAGGCTACGGAAGACGAATGCGCACGAGCGCTTTAGTGAGTTTTTATGAGCGAGATATTTATTTCATTAGGATGAGATGGCTAGGTTTAATGAGCGCTGTTATAGTTGATGTGCTCACCCCACAGGGGGTTGTTGCAGATTTTTACTTGTATATGGTAGGCGATTTACACAAAATTACATATTTCTGGTGTCAGAGGCGTGGATTTGATGATGTTTAATTGAAAATGTCAAGTTGGAGATACCTACTCGTATGAGTACTTGTCTATGGATATGTTAAACCGATTACTTAATGAACATGAGTATGCAGATAATTAGATAGTGAGTAAAGTCAATTGATTTATAGTATGGCTGATTGAACGAAAACACGGATGTTAGACAGATGTAATTTCAAATCGACTTATGATTGCAAAAGACATAACTAAGAAATCATTTTATGACTACTGAAGTCACGACTGTACTTGTAGGCTTACAATAATTAAATGAAAAAATCAATTGAGAAATTTTCAAATTCTTCTCAATTTGTGGTACTTCGGCGAGGTAATAATGGAGAGGTCTAGAAAAATTAGCTTTCTTCTTTTCAGTTGACAATACACTAGAGGCGCTAACTAAGCATTTGCCAATTAAATGAGCAAGTAGATTAAAAATATGTAATGTTAACTAGCCTCATTACAGTCAACGACAATGAAAAAAAGGTTTAGATTCTTATAGCAGAGGATTATCTTGTTCGCACCTTGGCTTGTTTGAAAACCTGTTGCTTTAGAATAGAAGAAGGTCGACAATGGTGATGGAATTATTATTAGCCTTCACTAGGTCGTACGAATATAATGAATTTTAGAATAAACGAATAATTGTTGTATCCTCTATAAGTGGTCATAAGCTCCATATTCTCATGAAAAAATATTCGAAGTACATATAATAATATCGGACAGATTTAAAGTAGTCTTCACTCAGTGAAAATTAAATGTATTTCCTTCGCACCTTTATGTACTGGTATATTGAAGTCATCTTGATGCACATTTTGATATGAATGTCATTAAGCCTTCAACAATAACGGTGGAAAATGCGGTCACCGATTCCTTATATGTACATGAACATGTTTCTGGCTGGTTTGTAAGAGAGGGTTTATCAAAAAACCCAAATATGACCAAACATGACAGTAACGCTTTCATTCACCTTGTGAAGAAAGCTTAAATTACTCTTAGTAATTTTGTATACTACAACAAGAGGTTTCCCTTAAAAAGTGAGTCGAGCGGGTTTTTTTTTTTAATTAATAAATTGAAACTCCTTAGTATAAAATAAAATTAACTGGACATATGTGTATATTATGAGCATGACATCGCTTATACATACTTTAATTGCAACATAACATCATTTTGAGGTTAAGTACCATGGTGGGCAGTTAAGTATATGGTCCAGAGCTTAAAAAATGAAGCAGCAGTGCTTGCAACAAGACAAACTCGCCTTGGGAAGATCAATCCCCATACAGAATTAAGTCAATTTACAATTGCCTCAAATCTTTTTGAAAAAATTATAAAAAAAACAAAAACACTGTGGCGCTGGCAGCCCGTTATGAGCCATGGCCTAGCTTCTTGACACTCATTTGTGTTGCTCATGTTATCATTTTTGTCACATCTGAGCGGGGCCTACGGTTTATCGCCGAGTCCGAACGGCACTCCTTTTAGAAGCTTTTTCGTAGGCAATTTTACTTTCGGGAGTTTGCCATATCCCGCCGAAAGGGTGATGGCGATTTAAAAAATGCTTGGTGACACAGCCTGGAATCGAACCCAGACTCTATGCGTGATAGTCCAATGAGCTAATTCGCCATTCGAAAAATTTATAATATATAATATAATTATATGCTTAATACAGAATGTTTATGTTTCGCAGACAATTTGAAACACAAATCTAAAATTTTGTTCCCTCTCTTCTTAAGGGAGCATTTGGTTATCCGATAAAAATTAAATTATTCACACAAGTGACTTTTAATAAAAGTCGTGACTAAACTTATATAGGGTGGGGATCTAATATTCCTGTTTTAACCACATACGTCAAGCCGAACTGTCATCCAAGACTGCTTATGTTTAGTTTAGGGTTTGTCATTTTACAATATAGATAGCTTAACAAACGATAATCGTGCTACAAAAGTGAAAGTTTACTACAAAAACAGTGATTATGTACTAGTTACGACGCGCTCATTACGAGCAGAATATTATCGACATATTGGGTGTATTTAAGAATACCCAAGGGCGATGGCGCGATAGTTAGCTCATTGGACTATCATGCAGAGAGTCTGGGTTCGAGTCCTGGCTGGGTCACCAATTTTCAAATCGCCATCGTTCGGCGGCAAATGGCAAACTCCCGAAAGTAAAATTGCCTACGAAAAAGCTGAGAAGATGAGTATAACATATGCCGATTGGATGCTTGAACATCAGCGTTTGGATGACAATTTTTAACACAACATTTTCTTCAGCGATGAGGCTCATTTCTCACTCGATGGGTATGTTAACAAACAAAAGTGTGGGGAATGGGAAATTGTTGGGTATGGGGGTGAGAAAGTTGGTCTGGTGGTGTCATTGGTCCATACTTCATCACTTTAGCCAAATGTTTACCGGATTTGTATTTATTGGCCTTAAATCGAAGAATGCGGAACACATGTGGTTTCACCAAAACTGTGCCATATCTCCCATAACACTTTATTGCAAAAAAAATTTCCTTAAACGAGTTATCTAGCGTTTTGGTGATGTGTGATTTGTCACCGTTGGATTGTCTCTTGTGGTGCTTTACAAAAAATCTTGTTTATGCACACAATTCGCAAACTCTTGACGCTTTGAAAACTAATTCGTCAAGTTATGGCCGAGGTATTGCCCGATGTGTATAGAAATGTCATCGAAAAGTATCTTGTCAGAATCAAGAGGTGTAAGAACTCTTGTGGAGGACATTTAAATTATGTTATATTCCATTCATAGTGGCAAGATCCAAAAAATATATTGAAGTAAAAATTTGGTCGAAATTTAAATTATAAATATTTTTGTTTAACTTAACTTTCAGAAGCACAAATTGATAACCCCTTATGGCAGAGGTTTCCAATTCTTTTCGGCCACGGAACCCTTAATGACCAAACTTGTTTTTGGCAGACCCCTATTTTGATATTAACAGACAATTTCATTCCTTAAAGTGCGGTTGTAACCAATTATTTTGACATGCAGTTTTGTTTGAATAGCTAAAACAGCCCCTACCTACATATGTACATATAGTACATAAGTGTGTGTACCCACATGGCATTCTTTCCAATACGCAACAAATATTGTGACACCGACACAAAAAATTCAAAATATTTTTTTCGCGGATGACTAGATGTATGAATCTGCTTAATGTATGAATTTCGATGCAACACGACGCGACGGCACGGTTCTACGGAATCCTTTTGTTCCGAGGAACACCATTTGGGAAACGCTGCCTTATGGTATAAACCTTTTTTCAAAATGGTGATACAACCTACCATCACCAATGCCTTGTCTAAACATAATTACATACTTGTACAAAGAAATATTTTCAATTATGTTCATGTCATTTATCTGGTCAATAGACACTTATAAATTGTAGAACATATTGCTCGAAATACGAGTAAATTCCATCTGACTTGCAGCACGACCTAAGATGCTCTGACCAATTATCCCTAACAGCACAGACCAAATGCAAATTATTCACTGCTTTGGAAAAGACTAACTTTAAAGACGCAATATTTCGATTTCGAGGACCAGCTGGCAAATCATCCGTTTATATGAAGTCCCGAACGTTGTTTCACAGTCATTGATGTTGTTTACTAACATCGTTTATTGAAGGCTTTGATAAGGTCGTCCAAAACTATTTTTTGAAGAAATTTTTATCAGAGTTTTGACTAATTCTTGGAACAGATGAGGTACTGTATTTATTTTATTTTAAACAATCCGAAACAACATCGTTGTAAATTGTTTTTCTCCCGCAACAAAATTTTGGTCTGATTTGAGATGATATTTTGACTTCTTAAAATGCTTTTAGGGCCGGATCTTTGGCAGTCTCGAACACCTTTTATAACCTAACGGTTAGGGTCTAGCGTTTTCATTGTATGAAATCAATTAAGGTGCCGTAAGGGTACCAAAAGGGGTGATAAATTTAGCAAACTGAACAAAATGGAGATAAAGCAACACATAGCTCAATAACGTGCTTAGGAATACAAACCTCATCTCTAGGTTTTGTGGAAAACAGAATGTATGCGTGTACTGTGTCACTGTGGAGCTCCAAGGCATATACATTATACAGAGCATCGGCGTTCTTTAAAATAAAATCAAAAAGTCTCTTGCCTGATTCACAATGCCGCGAGAGAGCGAGGCGAGAGTGATGCGAGAAACGCTGTCATCTGTTCCCGCTACAAAATCGTTCAATCAATTCGCAATTCAACGATATTCGTTGGCAATTTTTTTGACCGCGAGTGTCAGTTGTATTGTAAATGTTGCGAGTTAAAGTGTATACAATTACTAAAAAAATGAGGAAAACCTTTTAAGAAAACAATATTGTTCACAATCATGGGTATTATAGCTCATAAAAAGTTTAAAGAAAAAAAAAAGTCTACAGAAGAAGGTGGTAAACTAGACCAAGTTACCAATTGAGGAGTCAGTTTGGTTTGTTTTAATTCACAAATTTTTATTAACTCACATAAAAGTTTTTTTTTACAAAAACTCAAACTCCAAATTCGCGTTGTTGCGCCGCGAGAGTTTTTCAATTTTTCGAAATCACAGCGTTGCGTGGCGACGAGTCTCGAGCCATTGTGTTTTACTTCATACATTTCCTTTGTTTGGAAATCATTTGACATCTCGCGCTACACTTGCTATCGCTCGGGAATCGGGAATCTGTGTAGTGCCACAAGTAGAAAAAAATAAAATATGTAATAACTAACTGGGGCTATGTGATAGGGATGGCAAATTCAAAAGGTATTCATAAATATGGAAATATTAGCAAATGGTATGGTCAGAGCATACAGAAAAATCGCTAACAGATTTTGCATATAATAAATCGTCTATTAAAACACAAAGGGGCGTAAGTGATATTTACCAATTTTACAGGAGAGCAAAAAGAAAAAAATAAAAAAGAAATGATTTCTCTTCGTTAAAGTACTCGTATATTGACATTTTTGAGGTTTTCTTACTGACCAAATATTTTTATTGTATTAAAAATTATTAAGAACTGGTATTTTTTCTCGTTTTCTGAGTTCTCCTTTTTCAAAATATCACTTACGCCTCTTTGTGTTGCAATGGTCGAAATATATGAAGGGTGGGGCAATTAAATGATTAAAGCTTTGGACTGTGGAATTACATTTCAATAGAAGATTGCTTAATTCAAACATTAGCAAAGATAGTTAACAAATAGCCGGAGGAGAATTTAAAGTACCCATTCTCAAAAATTAAGTATGTACGTATTATCAAGTTTGAATTAGATGATTGAGAAGTGAGGCGACTTATCTTGAGAGAGGACTGCTTGGACAGATTTATTGAGTTTTAGGCCATAAAGCCTACAATTTAAGTAATTTAGATTCAAATGCCCTTACAATGCAATTTTAAGCATATGAAATTTAATAAAAACGATTGGCCCAATGTGTCATTGTATAAGGTCCATTTTATAGACATTTCATCAAGAATATAAAGGGAGATACATTAAAAGAACGATGTATTGAAGTTGTACACTTATGGAAATAAAAACAATGTCTAATTACTTATAATTGTAGATTGCGATTCTACAACAGCATGCAATCGCTATGATTGCACATAGCATAGTTCACGCATTGCTGCATATATTGCAATCACAAGTCCAACACTAGTTCCCACAAGATTGATTGTGATTAATGGTCGTCTATATTTTGATTGAAAACTTGTGGCCAAACAACAGGTCGTGGAACATATTATTCATTCGGATTCTCTTGTCCAAATCTTATCTCAAAACCAAAAAAAAAATGCTTTCAAACTCCAACGATTTGCAGTGAGTAATAATTGTAAAATTATAAATAAATTATTGTCTCAGTTTGGATTATGGTGCGCACATGTGCAGTCAGAGTTATTCGTAACTGATACTTTAATCACCGTTTGCTTTTTTTTTTTCAATAATTTCCCAGCACTTTACAGGGCAGACGTCATGCGCAGATACAATTTCTCATTTGCAAGGTGTTTCAATACATTCGTCAAAGTAAAAATTATTCTCCATTCATCTAACACCTGCGTTCGAATAAATGAGCCAGAGTCACATACGGCTTATCCGGTCATTACCTATCCCGAGTTGTGAGAGTTACACGTACAAGTAAAGTGTGCCTACGTCATCTCCATAGTCATCGATTGCCATCGAGTGTTGCACCGATCGGTACCAATGTTTTTAAAGTGCATTCGCTGCTAAATGTGCACACATTATCACCGTCATCAGACCATCCCTTGTTGTTGTAATGCTAGTTTCATATCGTTATCCACTGCCAGATTATAAGTGAAGCGGAACTAGTTGTAAAAACGTGCATATTCGTATATGTAAGTACGTGTATTTGTTTCAAATTTACAATTAATTCATAATTTAAAAGATACAAATGCTAATTACCGGATCGTCTAGCAAAATGTTCCCAGGCTCCATTGGACGTGCTATGACTCAAGAAATTTCCTACTTACAAGTAACTCGGATTTGGTCATCATCTTGGGCATCATCTTCGCTATGAGAACCATAAGCTGAGGGAATGATTCTCGAAATGTGGTCAAAGTCTATATCAAACAGCAGTTCTGACTGTCGTCGTCGCGATCAGTGGTCGCCGTGATAGCGTAGTTGAGTTCTATTTTTAGGTTCACATTAAATGTATTCAGCTTATGTAATGTGCACCATTAGATTGGCACTGGTACGGTTGTATCTGGTGTGAAAGAGCATGACATCACTCAAAATTGCTTGTGGTTGCGATAGTCATTGGGGAATCAAAAGTGCGGGTAAAATGTTCGATGAATTGATCTAGAAATACCAGAAATTGCTGCTACTTCTGATCACTGTGATTAAGGGAAATTACTATCACGAGGCATTCTCACTTGAGCGGTAGTCTTACATGACTGATATTCGGAAACATTCCCTATGGTAATAGGGTGTATGCTATGATTTTGTAATTCACTCGTGAATGGGAAACCCCATTTCAATGTAATTTTGTTCTCACATTTTGTGCAATTGTAACTGGCCCATTATTCTCAGAAGTTGGTGACTGGTTATTTTTCGTTTCTATTTTCGTTTAGACCGATTGAAGATTTATAGAATTTAAATAATTGAAAGAAATGCTGAGCTATTTTTAAATGGGAAATTGAAATTTCCACCAAAACTTGTGTCCACAGCTGAAGAGTCATAGCTTAAACATTTTATTTGAATTCATTAACAAAGTTGTCTCTGGGACTTTATAAATATGGAATAGACTGGAAAGAATACTATTGTATTTCCCCCTCAATTGCACCAAATCAGCCCTCAGTGAGGACCTCTGATTAGCTTGATGAGGCTGAGTGCCATGCAGGATATATTTGGTACAGAATGTTTAACATTGGGAACACTTTTACTTCGATGACAACGGAAAAAGTATAAAATCGCGGTAGAACGAGTAGTGAAATTTTAAAATCCAAAGTGACTGCGAGATAATAATTTTTGTCTGGTGTATGAGTATAAGATGCCTGTATTCAATGCCGAGCGGTTTCCAACGGAATAACGCAACACGCTTGCATGGATTATGTAAAGAGACAACTCTCTGTGTAAGAAATCAGGTACGTTTTCAATACAAAGTTTAAATAAGATTGAAACGGTAGTTCGGGCAAGGATATTGTAGGATGGCAGAAATAGCTCCCATTGTGATATTATATAACAATTTGTGAAGATTGAAGTACTAAGCTTCCGGTGAAACATAAAATACACAAACCTTAATGTCTAACTTTAACCAATTTTCTTATACTTATATGTATGTGTATACGTATATATTTCCACTGAATACATTTTTGAAAGCTTATTCTTATAAAGCATGATAGCATGAAGTTATAGTTGAAGCTGTATGAATGACTGTATGAGTCCTCAAAGCAGGATTAACAAAGGTTTATTGGAACTAAGAAAACAGGGCTACCCTGAATGATGAAGCTACTTTAGAAAGCTTTGTTTTGTCTGGATCTCAGGTCAGGTGACAATGATATATATCAACAGTGAGCTTGACCGATAAGGGTAGGATTTCTTAGGATTAAAACCTGCTATAAGACTTAGGGTCTTAGTTTCAGTGTGTTAAAAATGCAGAGATTGAGGTTTTGGTAAGCACAACTGTGGGAGGCATGCAGGTGCACCGGAAGAATCTGTAGACGGATTACTGATATCTTTACATAATAGGATAAGAAGAAGCGACTGCTAACGTTTTAACGCAATGGTAATGTGAAATAACATAACAAAGTTAAACAAATTTAGTATAATGACAAGTTGTTTGCCTGGGAGCTCTGTTTGAAAAGAAACCTAAGAAATCAATACTTAAGCAATATAATTAAGTGCATGCATTGCCAACCTCTGCTCCGATTGCCAATTTAATCAATTTAAATTTGGTGATACTTTGCTTGAATCCCAGGACCATTGTATTGAACTACTTTTTGAATACGGCGTTTACAAGTTGAATATTCAAAGTACTATGGCCCATTTAAAGGAAAATAAATATTTTTCATAATAATATCTATACTCTGTCCAAAGTAAATTGGCAGTAGAGGAAAGATAGGTATGTTTGTCTCTCATTCGCACTCTTATCTTTTTTGTAATTTGCTATTCCAACAAAAGCTCTTACAGGGTTTCCGTAGTAAGCATTTCAAATTAACAAAAATCTGAAAGAATAGTGTGTAGGGTTGAAATTTTAATTTAAATAATTTGTTTTATTTATAAAATTTATAAAATAAAACAAGGCAAAAGGCGCGGCAAAAACACAAATTACACAAAACTCCAAAAAAAATACACCTTTCAAAAATACAATTTACATAAAAACACTTAACTTCACATCAATATCACAGTTCAAATTTAGAAAAATACACGTAACTTCAAAAAACTTACCGCGCAAATAAACTTTTTCCTTAAGAAAACAGCTTACAATTTTGTTTAACGTTTTTCCACACATTAAAAGAAATGCAAAAAATCAAAAAAAGTTCACCACGATAGCACTTGTCATAAAAAACTTGTTTCAAAGCTCTAAAACCAAAAACTCCTCAACAAAAACCCAAGGAAAAGAGATACTAAACGGACACTGGTAACTCTGAATGCACACCAATTTAATAGGGGTTGAAAAGCAGCAGCCACAGGCTACAGGCAGTCAGATGTGCGTTGATTAAGACGTTATGGATTTACGTCAGATGCAATTGGAAATTCACTGGCGAGCAAACATTTTTTTTATGGGGGGTTTCTTTCAATATATTAGGGTGTACGCTATTGACTTTGAGAAAGCTGCCCCATAAGACGTGTACTGCCAATTTATGTTGGACAAAGTATAGCTTACATTTATCTTCGTTCTGTTCCTGTGGTTGAAGAGTTAATTGAAGGACAGCCTATGATTTTGTTTTCCTAGTAAAGAAGACAACATCAGTTTTATGTGGGCTTACTTCTAATTTACAGCGATCCCCGCAACGGGTTAATCTGTTAAAATTTAGCTGTAGGAGTTTTTCAATAGTAATTGAGATACGTTCTGAGATGGTTGTGTCAAGAAGTTACTTCACTACTAAGTACCAGAGAAGAAATAAAAGGACACCGCCTCGCGCCGTACCTCTTTTGACACATCTTTTTGGATGTGCAAACGTTTTAAGGGCACCTTCTACGCGGATTTGGATAGACACAGAATAAGCGCGGACGAGCCCTTTTTGGAGTAATAGGTAACGAAGATCTAACTAAAATTCTGGGCTCTAGTAGTAGTTCCAACGGCACTGAGCTCGTAAGAGCAAAAACTAGGAAATATAATCGCTCCTTGGCCAAAGAATTGAGACAAGAATAAAAGGGAAACTTGGCAAGTCCTACATAATTAAAATGGAGTATGCATGCCCATTACAAATGAATAACAAGAATACTGTACCACTAAGTCACAAGTCACCCCAGTCCCTGAATCAATGATGAAAAAAAAAAAACAAAAAGGAGTTATATATAGATTTGGCCAAAAATAGTAATAGTATTTGATGCGAAAGGCATCGAAACTTTTTAGTTTCGACTAAAATATAACTTCAGGACGGAACTGGCAATAATTAATTAAATATGACGCCAATAATCGCTCTTTTTATCTTTACATACTTCGCTCTTGAATTAGCATTCTAACTGTGCTGTTTGTGGGGTTGGATCTATTGAAACTACTCCAAACTCGTTAGTGAGACCAAAAATATACTGAAACTACCTGCCCCTCTACTTCTCCTGCAAACTGGTTTCAGTCTATGGAAAACAGCCACTTACGTATGTCCCATTATGATAACTTTTTCTCTCCTTGGCTCAGGCTTGATTCAAAAATAAGCTGACAAATCTGTCCCTTTAATTATTAGTTAGGAGGGACTTTTCTACAAAATAAGGTCACTCGATGCTAGGAAAAGTATTTATGTATACACCTGTGCAGTGCAGACATTTTCTTAGCAACAAACTAAACAATTCGAAGCTAAGTACTGCCTAGTTTTCATACCTGTTTAATCTATTTTCCTCAAATAGACAGACGGCTTACTAATAATTGGCAAGCTTATCGAAGATAAATAAAATTTCAAGTTTCTTGCTTTCTTTGAAGAATCCAGTGTAAGCTGTCAAATATGTACGAGATTCTACACCATTATAAAAACCCGACATCTTGCAAGCTATAATGAACCTTTGTAAAATTATTTAGTATTACTATACATCAGGCTATACATCAGAAATGGACCAAAACCATTCGTAGTAAGTGTTCATTCATGATCGAAAATCGGACTTTTAATCTATCATCTGTTTTCAAAAATACGTGTATGTATATCTCTGATATAAGAAATGATATTTTTATCTCATATACTAAGAGCATTTAGTTGAGTAATTTTCTAAGAAATCAAGCGCTAATTGGATTGGGTAAACCACTTGTCTGGCCGCCTGTTTCTGATGAATTACATATTTTGCTAAAACCATAACAAGAAATCCAAAACTCTCAATAAATAAGCACCGCAAACAAATAAATATTTAAAGCTGGAAGAAAAATCAAAATTCCACTTCATTGTACATTTCAATAACTTACATGGCGGGCTTACTCATTGCTGCCAAGTGGTCTATCGGAGGCACTACAAACACCAACATCATACTCGTCATTTCCATACAGAAGCACACCGTGGCCTAATACGCGTGTAGGCCCATCATCATCATCAAACAAGACATCAGATGCCACAAAAAAAAGGAGTCCAAGTGCCCAAGTACCCAAATGCCCAAGTGGTAACGATGAGACGCGACAAAGTCGACTTCTGGAACACGGTCCGTATGAGCTTTCAAATATTAGCCAAGTGGAAGGTAAACAAAGACTGATTTTTTTTTTTAACTTGCATCTTGGCTTTGTGTGCTCGTTTAACTCACTTTGGGTCATTTTTGGACGATTTTGACTGCGAATTTATGGCACTGGCACCTGGGGGTTTTGGACTTTTTTGTTCATAATTTCGGTGGGAAAACATTTGGTGCTCACACATACCAGGTATGGTACGAGACATGAGTAGAGTATGCCTGGTGGTATTCATTTTAGTAATTGAAAAAACGGTAGCCAATTACTTTGGATAACAAAGTGGTTTTTAGGTTGATGGTTGAGTGTCGCAAGGCAGCTACTGTTTATTGGAAATATCATTATTTAAGTTTTGAACACTTGAAAATTATACCTGCACTCCAGTTGATTTCCTTTGGGTTGCGCTAGAGGTGCCATACATTTCTAGATTAGAAGTACAAGAAACTTTCTGCGTTTCCGAAAGTGCCCCTCTAAGGAGCTAGAAAAATAGTTTAGGTGGTCATATAAAAGAAATGTTAATGAACATATCATGAGGATGATGACGTACATCCGTACGTTCTCTATTCTACGTTAAATTGTATTTTCTTAATAGAAACTCTGGTTAATTAGGTTAGGTTAGGTAAGAGTGGCTGTGAGATAAAGACCAACCCACTTGCGACTTTTGGCCGATTGTGATGCCACATGGATCTATGATTCTCTTACTTTTGGAACCAATTTGAGCTCCTGATGAAGAGTAGGAAACTGCTTACGTCGTCTAGAGCTGGACATGTACAAAGTAGATGAAAATTTATCTCCTCCTCAGTTCTAGTTTGCATGTAGCGATTGGTATACTGATGATACCCTTTACAGCTAGGATAGGTATAATGGGTTACAAATTTCCCTAATTCGTCGGCCCTTCAGTTCTCCGGCACCCTGCATAGTTGAATGTTAAACTGCTTTGCCATCTGCATGGGAGATGATCGACAGTCTAGGCCGGCTTTAGAATTAATCGAGAATGAGTCTGGGGATCTGAAGCGGCCCGAGTGTCCAAAAAGATGCGAATATATTTTACAGATATCAAGTCTTTCTTCAGCCAGAACAGGGCTGTTGTGATTGCCGAAATTTCCACCTGAAACACGGTACAGTGGTTTTAAGGACGGAAGGAGAGACTGAGGTTAAGCTTATATTGGAAAACATAGATAGAAATAGCAATAGATTGATTTATCATCCATTATCGCATCTTCCTCCAAGAAAGATCTATAGGTATGAGAGTCTTTGTCAACAAAAACACCACAGGAAAAATGGAGGGGTCTCGAATAAAATAGAACAATGGCTCCAGTTATGAGCTTTGGACCTTGGTTAGTATTTTTCTGTTTTTTTTAGAAACGAGCCCACGCAAATAAGTAGTCCAAAATACTGTTTTAAAAAATGTTAAGTCTCTGAATAGCAGATGTACCTACAATTTTTTTTTTGTTCGCATACTAGCTTGCAGAAAATCTCTGCACATGTTATAAATTTCTTGATGTTTATGTTCAGTTGTGATTGAGGGGAAGGATGCTTCCATAATATTTAAAATTATTATTAGAATCAGTTTTCGATTCGTGAAATGTATTGTCAAAAACAGCAGAAGACACTGTTGATCCTATGTTGTGTTCAAAATAAAATGTTATGAGCAGTTCTCCAAAATGAGTAAAGTTTTCTGATTTATGTAAACTCAGTTTCGATCATTTATTGTTCTCAAAGACAATTGTTTTTGCTATACTAAACAAAATCTTTATGATTCGAGAATTCACTATTTGTAAGTCAATCAATATCATCAGAGTTATATTTTCGCTGTACGAAATGGAACTATTTCAAAGTTGCTTCCAAAGTAAATTATCTATTGCCGATATAGTGCTTATTGTAAAAATTTCGGTCGAAATAATGGAACTGCAACTTTGTGAAGAAAGTTCGCGATGCTGGTTTGCTGATTGATAACCGAACATATTTTTTGTACGTTCTGTGCGGAGAATATTGCAGAATATTGTTCAAAGTGAGGATTAGTCGCACGAGCCCGAAGTGTATTTTGCATAAAGATCTCAGATTATTCACTTTTAAGATCCAAATGACCAAAACTGAAGCAAAATGAGCGCCAGCTTCATTGTAGCTTATCTGTTTGTGATTTACAATAGGTCGAAATTGACAACCAATCGGCAGCAATCGTTGAAAAATATTCAGATGTTGTTTTTAAATAGCATCTTTAAAACAACAGATTACCCAGCTTTAACATTGTTTTAAAAAGAATGTCAGTGAATTTTTATATATCGCAGCCACACCCTTTCAAAATGTCAAGTGAAGGTCCTTATATAGGTTAAAGAAAAGTTAATTAATAAATTTAAAAAAAAAAAACACAACTTCAGGCAGATTGCCTGACCCTTTATTGGTTATAACTTAGACTAAAAAATTATTGGCTACTTGATATGTATTTATAGGGATAATTATGTCTAATCAGCAATATGCGGTACGATGAAGGTGCACTGGAAATATTTGCTAAGGTGTTCAGTTGCAATTGTTTCTGGTAATTTCGTCTGGCAAAATTCAATTCAGGTCGATGAATTGATTTTTGATTTATTTGCCGTTGATGATCTGCGGCTATTTAAAGAATGATACATCCTTTGTTCTTATTAGTTTGGTTAATTCACAACTTAAAGTGGTCGAACATTTAAAATTCCGTGAAAGGACGTCAGTTCCTGCTTTATGCATACTATTTATTGTGCCCAAATTGTTAATCGCATTCACTTAATATCAAAATTGTACACAAGTATGGGTACATATGAAAAAATAAGCGGAAATACTTAACGGATATCCTTTTTGTGGACGTCATTCCGAAGAAACAATACAAAAAGTCAAAAAATAATATATAGAAAAAAAACTAAGATACTCGCATAAAAAACTTGGAAAAACGCATTCATAATTAATAACCGCTCATCGCGCACGTGATTTGATACCCTCTCACGACCTGTTTATCCGATTTGTCCTGGAATTATGTCTTATTTTTATCGCTCCCTATGAAGGTGCACAGACTTTCCCCAGGTGATGTGATAAATAAATCACATTCCATGCGATATGTGTACTAAGATTGCATATTAATATCCTAAGGACGGATGTGGATGTCGTCGCATTGTATTCGTATTGTCCTCGCTTGAGGGTAGAAAGATGACAAGTACTTGTTGCCCTTTGCCTTGGAAGGACAAATCTTTGGTTTTGATATTTGTTTTATTCCGCTGGTGTACAATCTGTGTGCGGGTGTTGCAGGAGGATACTACGTATGTATATATGTACAACTGATTTTGTGCCTTGGTTGGTGCAATAGGAGTTGCATGTTGATGATCCTTTATTGAGATTTATGGGTTGTCATGTGGTTTATGTGCAAATAAAATACATTAAAAAAAAAGAAATATAATGAAATTGTTGAAGCAACCTACGTAGGATCAATAAATATGGTCAATTTATTTTGAAGTTAGAATTGAGATGTCATTTGTGTTTGTTTGAATGGCGCCATGGAATGGCGATAGAACTGCATAAAGAAAAGATACAAATAACAACGGAAATAGAACGTTGTTGGAAATTCTCTTGAAATTTTATGTATGTAGTAAAAGGTGTTTTTTTTTAACCCAGTATTAACTTCAGACATTGTCAAACCAATTGCCAGATTGCAAACTGTCAGAATCATTTACTTTGAAGGTTTACAAGATCCAAGATCGGAATGAGCATCGCTTGCTTCGAAATTTCGGTGAATTGGCCCAAAATCAACTGTTTTAAAAAAAAAATTGTGCTCAGCGATTATGATCACTTTTGGCTTATTTAGTATGTCAATAATCAAAATATGCACAGAGTACATAGCTGATAACTACCGAGAATAATAGTGGTAACTGTTCACACCCTTGATGTACTTCACTTTGGACTACAAATTTTTCCGACACTGATATTCCTCTCCTTCGCAAGGCCAACTAGATGGTATCTTGCACAAGAAAACTTGCAATGGGAAAGTAATTGACACAGAGATAGAGGACCAAAGTATCAAGCCTCCACCATGTACATAAGCTGCAGATTGAGATAAGTATATAATAATAAAATTCTTTCATTCTGCAAATGGTCTGGACCATTTGCTATGCGTAACTAAGAAAAGTGGGCCGGACTGAAAGGGAATGAAAAACTGCAAAATCTACTAAAAAAGCAGCACCTATTTGAATGTGGATTCGTTGTCAGAGGGAAATTTTCCACAATTAGACTTATATGCGCGCAGGCCCCACAGAGAAGCAATGCCCTGGCTGTAATTGTAATCGACAATTATAATGCAGAGCTAGGAAGAGAGGGCATTTTTGGTGCTACTGTCGGAAGATAAGGCCTACACCACACCACCTCCGAAAACGGATTCAGGCTAAACAACTTTGGGGAGGGGCAAACCGTTGGCGTAGATAGCACGCGCTTCCAACATCTCGATATTTACAAGGGGTCTTGAAGAACTGCTGATCAATCACCAGATTGATTACATTACGATCCAAACGTTACGAGGAGTCAACTTCGACCAATCCCTTGTTGTGGCCAAGCTATGATAGTGGTTATTCCGAGCATCAACAAGGTAAGCTATTGTTGTAAGGAATTTCGACGTTAGACGGCTACAATCGCAATAGAGCTTCTAATAATTTTCCGATCGGGTCTCCCTAAATCTCTTAAGACGTCAAACATCGAAGGACAGTGGCAACACTGCGAAAAAGTCATCAGAGATGCCGCTACTGATGTACTGAGTTTCACAACACCACCAAAACGAAACCCCTGTTCTGATGAGGAATGCCGGCAAGCACATGCTGCTAAGCAAGACGCACAAAAAGCGGCACTGCAAGGAAAGACTAGAGCTGTTCACGAGCTCTTTGAACAGAAGAGGAGAGGTGATCACCGCACTGACTGCTGAGCTCTTTAAAGCTCGATATCTGATTATTCGAGGACTGAACATAATTGTAACTTTCGTCTTATTATTCAAGCACTGGAATTTTACCAAAATTTATTATTTATTGATCAAAAAGTTCCTGGAATAACCGTGTGGCGTTCCCATTGTTCCGATTTGAATTCTGTTTTTTTTGTTAAGTTGGCACATCTGTTGTTGATATTCTCTCTAAATCTTAGCATTATAGCTTGACATTTGCAAAAGTTACGTAGCCAACACTTGACAGACCACATCTTATCCCGAATAACCAACGTACGTACGTAACGGATGTTAAATAAACAACAAGAAACTTAAAACAAAGACAGATGCGTTTCCTGGTAAGCATATGTTGCGGTAACACTTTTTACTATCTTAGGAAGATGATCTAAGTGAGCAAAAATCATATACTACTCCGAGGACGCACTTGCGATACGATGCGCCGACTGTATTCCTTGACTACAACAAGGTGGGGGTAGATCAATTACATACTCGTATCTGGTTGTTTCTTAGACAAAGTTTTCGATTGACTTGTTCGGTATCGCTGTAAGGCTCGTATAACTCATGATTAATTCTTCATCTCGAGACTGCATTATTCTTTCTCAATTGACCTGACCGAGGTTCCACTCATCAAGTAAAACTTTCTTAAGTTTATAACTTATGTAATTTTGATCAAGTGGCGTGTATACTGCTTGAGTATTTTGGTCTGAAATGCAGGTTTATTGTTGCTTTTGGTATGTACACGTTTATTGCAAGTCTCCTATTATGAAAAGTCAAGATCTCCAATGTAGGAATGACTCCTGCAATACAAGTAATCGATAAAGAAAAGAAGAGTGCTTTAGATTTATAGATTTTAAATTTGATACCTTGCATGAGCAATTATCATATGGTGACTGGAAGTGAAAATGGTTTGGTCGCGTAAGTGCATAGATTTTAATGCTTTTTATTTAACTAAACAGAGTTGAGAAAGATATACACCTAAGGTTTTGGCTGTATAATTTTTTTTCTTCTTGTGCTAGTTAAGTTTACTAGGGAAAAGCTTTAGAGAAATGTGCTTATTTTCTTTTAATGCTTAGCTTTTTGCATTTGTATTGCTTATAACAAGTTGATTACTGCGAATTGATCTATTCATGTCTAAAACAAAAGCTTAAGGCCATTTATTTTATCAGATTTTCTTTGTCGGCAAAAGCGACGCAGATAAAAATCATAGATCCAATCAATATCTAAGAGATACTGATTTAAAGTACTCCATGTAACACAGCAAAATCGTCTTTTCATCGTCTTAAACCGACTCCACCCTGTTAATGACTAATGTACAACCAACAAACAGTTGCAGGTGCAAAAATTTCATCGGCAAGTACAATGGATATTTAAAGATGCTACCGCGGTCAAACCGTGAATCTCATTAAAAATTCCATCCATACCGTACGTGAAAATAATGCGTGCAACTTAAGAATTTGCGTACAAGGAGCTGCGGGAATCTTTCAAATAATTCAATTCCTCTTCGAGCTGCAGATACTTGCATTTGTACATAGAGCAAAACGTTCCTTGACCAAAGTTATAATTTCTTGACTGTGCTCTCTCTTTCTCTGATTATCTTGGGGATTTATCCACCAGAGTTGGTGGAATCAGTATCTGTAACCAACACAGAGATTCTTGGTTTCATCCAGGGGCACCCTAATATAGAGTATTCCTAATTCCAGAAGGCAGTAGTACCACAGAAGATGCAGAAAGATGCCATCTCCATCCCCAGTGCTACGGAATGGAATGAGAAAATTGTCGAGAATTTCGATTTCGTCGAGTTTTGTCCCCACTTAGAGAACTAAATTGAAATTTCAATTTCAGCTCCAGAACTGCAACCTGCACATTTATTTCTTCCAAACGAACATTTGGATGTGACTTTGTTCTTATCTTGGCATATGGCAGATTCACAGAGATAGATGTTGGACCAAATAGCTCTACCTACACCGTAGCAGTCTTTCGGTCGTAACAAGTAAAATGAAATCGAGACCAATGAGCCAAAGAAAGCTACAATTGGAGCTAAATCTACGGATACAGATATGTTTGCACGAGTATATCTCGATACCCTTATAGAAGTTTCTCTATTGTTACCGCAAAAAAACAACTTTTTTTTTTGTAAAAACTAAACCAAAACGAATTCCCACAGGTGCATAACCCTTAGGTTGTTTAGTATTTGACCTTTCACATTATTTGACTATTAAGCAAGGGTATCCGTCTATAAGAGAGTATCTCGATATACAATTTCGCAGTACGGTGAGAGGTGAGAGTGGCAAGTGTGGTGGCCTGAGAAGAAATCAGATCATGCCTTGCCGCAGCGTAATTTGTGTAATTAAACGTTTTCACATAATTAAGGTTGATTCTCATTTAAGTTCTCCTATCGTCGTAGACGGGGATACTCGTAGTCGTATTCGTACATACATCACTGATCATGTGAGACAACGAAATGACCTGAAAATCACTAAGCCAGATACAGATGCTGATACAGACCAAGACCGTAAGATGATTTTATTTGATAATAGCTGTCGGAATCGACGGTTTTTGGCGGGTCGCGGGATAGCGTGTAACTCCGGTAGTTGAACGGATGCTCCACCTCACTTTGAGAAGTGAAAAATTGTGTACCACTGATTTCCATGAAATAAAAACATTTTATTTTAATCAAAGTGAACGGAAGTGAATGCTTTAATGGGAGTCAGATTAATCATCGTGTCGGTCGTGGTCGTGGTTGGTGTGATGGTGGGATTTCGGTGTACTTTGCATTTCTGATGACTTAATTGAGGTGTGAATGGGAATTTGTAGAACTTGATTTTTTTTTCCTTTTTTTGTTTTTGTTTTTTTTGCATGGGAAGTTCTTATAAGATCGTACATGGTTGCACATGAGAGCATAAAATCCGGTATATGATTGAGGTTGTCTGGGTGGACTGTGTTTTCTCCATAAACTGAACGAAAGCATTTTTATCAATAAACAAATATGTACATATGTAAATATGCAGAATAATTATCTAAAAACTAAAAGTGTTGTTTGATATTCATAGTCAGCTTCAACAGTTACGCATAATAAAGTTTCAGCTCACAGATGCCCGCACACAAATTTTATGACCTATAAATACTACTTATCTTTTAGGACCACCTCCTGATTTATGGTTTCATTGCAGAAGGAAATATGAAACAAATACGTTTCACACACACTATACATATGTAGTACTTGAGCGATTCAATTGAAAAGACAAGAATGGAGAGTTGGCGTGTCCTGCGATCATTTTCCACTGAAACTAAATTGGCCAGAGAAACTGAACCGATAAAAATTGATAATTCATCCCATATGCAAACTGCAGTATAAACGCACATGCAAGGTTAACCTGCGACCAACTTAATAGGGTATGTTTGGTATGAACATTAAAGTGTTGTGTTATAACCAGGGACGTAACAGTTTTAAGAGAAATGGCCTCAATGTAGAGAATGCTCGCTCGATACTAACCTGAGTTACTTGAGCGGCTTGAACAAAGTGTGCTAGTTGTTTGAGGAATGGAAATGTATATTTTTTCTCCTACAAGTATTGCAGAAGGTTGGCAACTACATCAACTCTTCTCTACCTTTCATTGTAAAGGAAAAAATTGTGAATACCCATATTATTTTTCTTTTGAACAATAATAGGTCAGCCTAATTTTCCGCGTAGCTTAAGTGCACGATAATCATTTACAATCACTTTATAAATACACATGAACAACCGGACGATAAGAACTGAAGTACACGAAATATGTATACTAAAAAACCAGGTTCACAAATAAGTAACGGTAAATTGCGTACAATTGCTGCAAGCTTTTTCTTCAAAATTGACTAGAATAAGTTCATTGAAGTGTAAACTATGACTGCTTTTCTAAAAATGACATAATAATGTTATAAAGAAAAAGTTTACCACTAATTAAAAAAAATACGAGTAATTTTGCTGTCGAATGGGTCACCGATAACCAACAAAAAATTACTTTCGGTAAAGGTTATTGGTAACCAAACAAAAATATTTCTCATTTATGTTGGTTACGGTGACCAAAATACTATCTGTCTTATGATAATAGTTAAAAATTCCCTAAAACAGATAAAAGAAGTTTTAACGTAACCTTTTCTTCCGAAAGAACAAAATAACAATTATTTTCGATCCCTGGTTGTAACGGTTACCTTAGATTGATTTTCTATATGCAGAGTTTCCAAAATACAAGAGATCTTAAGTTGGAGTCATTTTTTTCGAGGCTCCTAAGCGTGCCTTCGATTACTTCTGAGCTATATGATTTCTCTAACAATAATATTTTAGGTTAAGATTTACCAAGGAATGGAAAGTAAATAAGCTATTCGTGTTTCATATTTATGTACACTTAGTTTACTTTCAACTTTCCGAATGTCCTCTATATAATATTGTATAACGATATTCTTGCCTTTGTCAGCAGCTATAATCTTAATCCGATAACTTACACAAATCCTGAAAATAACAAAGGATTCAAGGTTGCCGTATGCAGCTTTATACGGCAGTATTTATTGCCTATTGTCAACAATGCAACTTCTGCTGATGATACATAAATAGTTTGTTTTAGAATTGAAAATTCGCTTTCAAAATTTTTCTAGAGTTTAATCGGAATTCGGTGTACCCGTACAACATATGAAAAAAATTGCTCATTTATCAAAGAGCAAGAAAGTGATCAAAAAAACAATAATCTAGCATAACGAATTAGCTAGGGTTCGAGTGCGCGACATCCGCGATTCGATACTAGGACCTCAAGAAATATCGAGTCTCCTGCCGAAAGTTTAAGTGAATGCCCAAAAATGAGGTATAATAGATTAGTTAAAGTCTTGCGCTCGGATTCGAAGCCATCGCAGTCGAAGGCAGTCACAAATGCGATGCTACAGCCTTTGCTTTGGTCTTCTACAACCCAATAGCAACTAATATAACGTGTTTAATAGACAACACAAAAGTGTTTTTCATTTTGTTTGTACTGTCTTATTTTAATGGGCATGTGTCAGAGTTGGTTGCGCTCTAGTCATTTCCCCAGATATAAGACCTTTGCAAAGCTAATTTATTCTAATCACCCACAAAACGTTAGTACGTTTTATGGGCGAACGGTAATCTCGAACTAGGTATGTACTGTACATATATTCCTGAACACTTTTCATTAAAGATTTAAAGGTTTAATTCTCTAGGTTGTGAGCATTTTCTTTAGCTTTTTATTGGAATCGTTGTTGTAAAATCCTATTCAAATCCAAATGAAAAGTGGAAAAGTATTGTGACATAAGCAAAGGCTGAGGTTTTAGGGCATCGAATTCAGTCAAATAGCTCGATAACAGGGAATGGAGGCAGCGATGTTGTTAGTTTCTGGCCAACATATTAGGATGGTGGTTGGATACTTTAAGTACTTTTAATAAGTGCTCAAAACTGCATGTTTAATGCGCGGGTATGTGTGTGTATACGAATTCAACATTACGACTGGGTTGACAAAATAATTTAATCCCGAACTTGCTTGGATGTTTTAAGAAGCTCGAGAGAAGCTTTAAACGCACCTTTACTTTACTTTTACCGTGACTAAGGGAGGCACAAGTGGGTGCAAAAGTAAAGTATGTAACATACACCAACATTTAAGAACGTGTAGACCTTCAGAGCTTGCAATGATTAAAAAAAAAGAGATGTAGGCTAATGAGTTTAGTTTTAGTTGAGCACAACCTAAAAGGATGAGTTATGAATCTCTCATAACAGTGTCGCAATTAAGGTTTTAAATGAGTTTCTAAAGTATCAAATTATTAAAGGAATGCTTACTTTCTTACTTTAAGTGGCGCTACAGTCCGGGGTGGACCTGGGCCTCAGTCAAAAAGCTTCTCCAGCCAGCTCGATCCCTGGTTAGCTGCCTCCAGTTTCGCACGCTAAGTTGACTGAGGTCCTCGTCCACTTGCGTGCGCCACCTGAGTCTTGGCCCTTTTTCTACTGCGTTGTCCCTCGGGAGCGGATCCGAAGACTTCTTGTACTGGAGCATTGGAGTCTATACGCTCTACATGACACAGCCAACTCAGTCTTTGCTAGGTCCAAGTCGCTGTACAGTCCGTACAGTTCGTCGTTGTTTCTTCTCCTCCACTCACCCTCAATGAAGACGGGACCGAAGATCGCCCGAAGAATTTTTCTCTCGAAGCAACCAAGAACACCCTCATCCATTTTTGATAATGTTCATGCCTCAGCACGATAGAGCAGGACCGGGATTATTAATGTCTTATAAAGGGTGACTTTTGTTGTCCGAGTGAGGGCTTTGCTACTCAATTTCTTTCTTAGCACAAAGAAACAGCGGTTGGCAAGAGTTATTCTTCGCTTGATCTCAGCGCTGGTTTCGTTATCTGTATAGCAGAACCTAGGTAGACAAAGTTCTTAACTACCTTAAAGAAATATCTGTTGAGGGTGACGTTCTGCCCGAGACGTCGGTGTTGGTTGTCCTTTTTGCTTGAAAGCATATACTTGGTCTTGCCCTTATTGACCGCTAAACCCATTTTCGCCGCTTCCGTCTCAATACTCGCGAAAGCGTCACTGACATCACGCTGCTTTCTCCCGATCATGTCAATATCATTGGCGTATGCGAGTAGTTGGACGAACTTTTGAAAGATAGTGCCTCTTGTGTTTGCTCGTGAGTTCTGCACTATTGCACTATTTCAAGTACAATGTTGAAAAAATCGCATGACAGCGCATCACCTTGTCTAAATCCTTTCTGGACATCAAAGGTCTCGGTGAGATCTTTACCGACCTTGATGGAGCAGCGTGCATTTTCCATCTTCATCCTGCACAGACGGATCATCGTCCAGGTTGAAAGGTTGATTCTGCCTGACAGCGGTATTTCGTTCGTCATCGCCGTTATACAGTCTGCAGAAATGGTATTTCCAAATCCTCAGCATCGACTGCGATTCTACTACGATGTTCCCTTGTTCATCTCTACAGGCTTCGGTTCGGGGTTTGTTTCCGTGGCATGTTATTTGTACTTTTTGGTAAGACTTCCAAACCTCATTCCTGGAGTAGCATCTCTCAATTTCTTCCAGCGCGCGCTTCTCATGCTCTGTTCTTCCTCCTAAGAAGCCGGTGTTCCTATCCCCCTTCCGCTCATTGAGCTCATGAGCAGCTCTGGTCCTTCTAAGCAGCGCCGCTTTATATGCATCTGGCTTAGCTGCATGTGCTTGCCGGCACTCATCATCGAATCAGGGGTTTCGTTGTGGTGGACGAGTGAAACCCAGCACATCAGAAGCGGCATCTCTGATGGCGTTTTGGCAGTATTTCCAATGGTCTTCGATGCTTGATGCTGGAGGTATTGGACCTCTTAAGAGATTAAGAGATACTCGATACTCGAATTTTCTCACAGCATTAGTTTGTCTTGGCGTAGTTTGGGATATCCGCAACCGTACCTTGGCTACAACAAGGTAATGGTCTGAGTCGATGTTGGCTCCTCGGATCCATAATACTGGAGGAGTACTTACGTCGATCGCAATGTAATCAATCTGGTTGACTGTTGATTGATCAGGAGTTCTCCAGGTCCACTTGTGTATGTCGAGATGTGGGAACAGCATGCTAGCTACGACAATGTTTCGCCCCCCCCGCAAAGTCGATTTGCCTGAATCCGTTATAGGAGGTGGTGTTGTGAGGGCTATATTTTCCGATTGTTCCACCAAAGATACCCTCTCTTCCAAGCTTTGAATTAAAATTACCGAGCACAATTTTAATGTCATAGCTAGGGCATTGCTCGTAGGTCTTGTTAAGGAGCTCATAGAAGGCATCCTTGGTGTCGTCATCTTTCTCCTCTATGGGGGCATGCGCGCATATAAGGCTAATATTGGCGAATTTAGCCTTGTTGCGGATTGCTACGAGGTGCTCGCTCATATGCCGGAAGCTCAGGTCTCATGAAGCCTTGAAGAAATGCTGGCTTCTCTTAATTCCTGAGATTGTGGATAGGTTAACAGCTTTATGATACGAATACTTTTTCATATATATATCAAAGTTGGTGGGTTAGATGTTTATTTAACCAATAAAGTAACTTGAAGAAGGTGTAGCACCTTCAGCAGAATAGGGATACTTATGCAAAAAGTTAGGGAGTCGGATTTTTACAAGTTTTAATAATCTTTATCCTCAACCACCAAAAGTTGAAGTTGAAGGTTTAATATACTGCTTATTGTCAAATGCTGTAAAGTATGCATACTGTACTAACGATGATCTGGTCTTGCTTATACAACCGACACTCCTTAAATTAGTCGCGTAGAGGAATTCCCTCAGAATTTTTAATGGAAGTCTAGAAACAGAAACTGCAAGATGAAGTATATTCCTGCGACCAATTAAGCCCTAACACATTAGACTTGCGACAATTTCCAAAATTTCTGCAGAGAATATCGACCCTCAAAGTCTACGAGTCTTCTCAAGGAACTTGGAAGAGCAAGAAATAGCTACATACCTCCCAAAAACGATATCATTCCTAGAATATCTAAGTCTATATAAGCACTCTATCTGGAGAGTTTAAGGGGAAAACAAATGTCTTGTTAAAATCTCTTTAAAATTGTTCAATGTGTTTTTTTTGTCGACCGCTAACAATGCGATTGTCTTTTCTTGGGCAAGCACTGAATTTTATCATTTTGGATGTTCAATAATAAGTATCATAGAACTAAGTTTTGTGACACACCGCTAATTACATTGTTTTACTTTGTATCCCCGACCTCTTTTATAGCATGTGGAACTCAATGAACAAGTATATAACAGAATAGGAATAAATAGATGCTGCAATTCGAAAAAGATTTTCTTGAATATGTTCATATATTTACTCAAAGCATCTTTCAGATCTAATTGAAAAATAAAAATGTTATAAAACTGTGAAACGATTTGTTTTGACCTATCTAGGTACATACATATGTATATATCGAATATCGAAATCAGCTGATTTTTTAGAATACCGGTGGCTCAACTATCAGAGCATCTACATACATTTCATAATACAAAATTTTATATATAAAAGTTAAAAATTTAATATAGGGTGCAGAGTACTCGTATGCGTTCAGACTTAAACGGTTCCCATGAGTTACAGTCTCATTTATTTTTTTCTTGCTTATTCACAGAAACTTCAGGTTGAACCACTTAAAACCAACGAACTGCTTAAAGGAAAGAAAAGAAACAAAGAAAAAAGGAAAATGAAACGAAAGTCCAAAAACGCGTAAAACACTGCAATTAGTGATTTGGTTCACTTGATAAGGGCTTAATTTGAACGTGCGCACACAGTGGCCTCATCAGGGAGAGATCTTGCCAGCATATGCATACTCTACATACGCTCCTCCGGTAAGTTCGTGTCGATTGGTTTCACTGATTATAGACACTGGACCAATTTTATAGCCTTTCAATCCTCACGCATGCGGCCCACTGCAATTCCACACAACATCGTTGCTCATGTTCCAAGATTCCTCTTTGGAATTTTTCTTTCTTTTTTTTCCAAAAATCCCATCGATATTCAAAGAGAAGGATTTCTTCTCGTGTACAAGAAATTGTTTCTTTTTAATTTTTTTGTTCTTCGATTTTGTATTTTTAATTTGGAGCGCGATTTCAATCAATTTTCTCACTGCTAAGAAGAAGATACATAGCTACGAATAACATTGGAGGGGAATCCACCAGTAACCAAAGCCAATCACAAGGCAAAACAAAGGTTTCACTGGAACTGTGTCGCACAACAATGTTTGTTCAAGATTTTACTATAGAATTGGACTCCCGATGAGATATAGAACTAATAAACATTTCATTTTTACTATTTCGTTGGTATCACCTGTTTGCACTAAATTTCAGGTAGATGTATTGTAGATAAAAAAACCAGCATTGGGAGTGTACTTGTATGTAAGAGGGCCTGGGACCTCACATGATGTCCTTGCCACCATTAATTGGAGTGTTGCAGCAGTTTTAACAAGATTGATTCTTATCGCAGGGTTGATCTTGTCTTGACCCCTATTTTGAGGTAAAATTAGGTTTACAGATGTTTTTTGTAGGTTGTCTTAGATGCTTCACTATGATAGCACCGATATAGTTTATTAGATGGGTTAGCTGGCACAGATTTTTATTTGTTTTTAGAGTTAGAAATATGAAGTTACAAAAAAAGGGTTCCAGTTTTTCCTATTTATTAAAATTCGAGCTGTCGAAATTCCCAGCACTTAAAATTGATCATAATTAAAGGGGACTGTGATATTGAGAGTTATAAAAGGACTAGGGTGTGTTAAAAAACTTCGTACTAAAAAAGAACTACATGAATTAAGTAATTAGTTAATTAATAATTTTGTCCAGATCTAAAGTGTATCACTCCCAACTTATCGTTATACTTTTGCAGACTCGTTTGATATTGCAATTCTGTCGGCAAAAAGAATAATACGATTTGAAAATAAAAAGATTAAAGGGTGCAATAGTCGTCTAACTTTTGAAATGGAATGATGTTAGAACAATCAAAAACAAACCTAAGATTAAGTCTGATTGTTAATTTATTTTTCACGGGCATGACGTTTTAGGAAGCAAAACAAATGACAATCGTCCTAGACAGTAAATGCGTTCAAAAATAAACGAGGAAAAATCAGTAATTGTACTAAGTAAGAAATGCTTACATTTAGTTTCTAAAATCAGTCTCGAACCGTATTTTAAGAGGCACTGCTAAAGCCAGGCTCTTCATAAATCTTTCTTGTCGATGATGATGTACACCTGTTTGATTGTTTTTTTTTTGCTATTTGGCTTTTCTATTTTTGACAACTCACGCATGATTCGTTACATGTGTCAAATTCGAAAATGCTCAGTCAGCATTGCTATTTCATCATGGACACACATGCCCCCCAAAAACTCTAACAAATTTTTGAATTTTATTATCAAAATTCGCGTTCTGTGAAAAATGTTTTTCACACACTTTGACCAGGTCATCATAATTGACCTACTGAGCAAGCAATTTAAGACATAGTGACCAAATTTCGCACCAATTTAATGCTATTGGACCTCAAAGCCGTAATGAAGACCGCCGTTCGTAGCAATTGGGATTGTATTACTCGACTGCATGGAAGATTTTACACAAGGATGTTCATATAAAACCTTACATAATACAGCTCGTGCAAGAACTGAACGGTCTGCGAGAGAGTTGAATTTTCGGTGGGTGCGTTTTCTAAGATTGGGAGATGACCCGCTTTTGTATTGAAATATTGTCTTCAGTGACGAAGCTCATTTCTGGTTGAATGGGTATATTAATAAGAATATTACAGTATCTGTTCCGATATGCCACAAGATAAGACAATTCAAGAGCAGTCAATGCACGCAAAAAAATGCATTTGGCGAGTATTTTTTCGAAGATGACCATGCCCGGTATCGTTCGATGATTTCGAACTTTTATTTGCACAAAATGAAGGAGCTGAACCTGGTCGACATTTGCTTCCAAATCGTGCGAATTACACCTTTAGATTATTTTTTATGAGGATATCTCAAATCAATCGTCTATGCCGATAAGCCAGCGTCAATTACAGCCTTGAGAGGAAACATTACACATGTTGTTAGAAAGATACCAGCCGGCAGCTAATAAGCTCGAAGAAGTGACTCAAAATTGGACTCTCCGTATGAACCACTTAAAAAACCTACATGCACAACATTTGCAAAGATAATCCTTAAAAAGTAAATGGCGAGTACTAATTTATCAATTCAAATAAAAATTTTATAATATTTTTTGTAACTTTCCTGTGCTTTTTTTCTACAATTAAGAACCATTCCAAGTGTGATAAATTCTTATCTAATTCAAGTAAGAAAATCAGTTCAAAATTCTATGTCAAAGTCACAAGGAATCATATGTATATACAAGGGTCCGAACTGCTAAATTCAATAACCTCATCATTCGCTTCTCATTCAGTTCACTGATCTTTATTCAACTGAGGCATTTCAAGCTTATGATTCACTGACCCTCTATCTCTTTACGATTGAACATCTCTGTATCATAAAATTTCTAGCATACGGATATGTGCTAATTTCCACAGCATTCCATAGGCAACCAAATAACATCTTTTATGACACCATATCGAAACTATTCCGCATACAATTTGTGCCGCACACATTACACATTGACCACTAGCACGGATGGCAGCATCTTCTACCGCTCTACTACTCTAGCCTCTAGCACATGCATCAAACCCATTCACAAACACTTGAGATCTCCTTCAGATCTTCAAGTACGGCAAATTCTAGTTATTTACCTCAAAAATGGTTCCATCATTTTAATATTTACTCTAATAAAGCGAAGTACAAAAAAAAGAAGTGAAAAAGGGAATACTCAGAGATGAACTGAAAAAACAGAAAACCAATTGGGATACCCACAAGTATTGGTATACTCTCTGAGCAGAAAAAAAAAGAAGAAAAATAGAAAAAAAAATTAAGGAAACAACTAAAGAGCAACCATTAAACACTAAAATAAATGCAAGTGCACTTTGATGTGAGCCGCGGTTTAGTGGGCTTCCATCACTTTTGCTGTAGCGCGCATCTCACGCATCGTAGTTCTCGCAGTGATACTTGAAGATAGCCATTGATAGGCATTGGTCTAAGCCAAGCCCGAGAACCGTGATATGGGTACTCATGATGCTCGCGCAATCGCACCTTAAATGAGATACCGGTGGTACAGTCGGTGGTCAGCAACAGCATCACCATCAGCATCCATTAGACCGATTTCATTTAATGGGCATTACCTATTGGAATATGCATAGAACCACCAGCCATAGAGCCGTTCAGTTCACTCACTAATAAATGAGAATGCCAAGTGTTCTAATAACAAAACTTAACCAAATATTGACGCACAATATGTCGGCGACTGGCCGATACTACTTGTGTATTTATACCTCATTTCTACGAGTTTAATTGTGTTTGGTGTGACCAATGTTGTAAAATTTTCTTGTTCCAATTGAAATTCTTTTTTCAACGTTTTCTTTAGATAAAATTGTTTAATAGACAGGTAAATGTATTACTCTGTTTTCTTTGTCCATTGAATTTTTTCCATACAGATCATACAGACAAAATTAAATGGGGCCGTTTGCAATTTCCACAAGGACCCTCACAACGTTAGCGCTATCCTCCTGTAATGTTTTAGACCTATTAGGCTCTCAGTACAATACTTAGTGTCTAGACATACGATAACGGCGAAACCTTCCTGTTTTTTTCTGAAGGATCATTGTAGTCCTATCAGTCGCTCTAGACTACGCTTAAAAAAACCTAGAACATAGAACTTATAAGGTCGGACAACACAATCTATAGCTAACAATTCGACGAAAAATTATTTTCTCTCAATGATAGTGCAATGTTGGCATTGAAGGAATTTTCAAAAATGTATAAACCTCCTCACTCACCACTTCTTTTCAAGAACTTAACGTAAATAACGATCAGGAGCCTACTTTACTATAATCTGGACAATAGATAATGCTGTGAGGAAATTCGATGTCAGACGGCTACAATCGCAAAAGATCGCCAAGTCCTTTTCCGTTCGAGTGTCTCTCAATCTCTTAGGAGATCCAATATCGCCAGCATCAAGCATCGAAGACCATTGGAAACACTGCCAAAATGCTATCAGACATGCCACTTCTGATATCCTGGGTTTCACTCGTCCACCAAAACGAAACCCCTGGTTTGATGATGAATGCCGGCAAGCACATGTAGCTAAGCATGATGCATATAAAGCGGCGCTGCTTAGAAACACCAGAGCTGCTCATGAGCTCTATGAGCGGAAGAGGAGAGACGAACACCGGCTTCTCAGGAGGAAGAAGAAAGAGCATGAGAAGCGCGCGCTCGAGGAAAATGAGAGATGCTACTCCAGGAATGAGGTTCGGAGATTTTTCAAAAGGTACTATAAAAATAACATGCCACGGAAACAAACCCCGAACCGAAGCCTGTAGAGATGGACAAGGGAACATCGAATCAACCTTTCAACATGGACGATGATGACCAACAATCCCGTCCACCCGACCTGAATGAAGTGAAGATAGCTATATCGAAGCTTAAGTCCAACAAAGCTGCTGGAGCGGATGGCCTGACTGCCGAGCTCTTCAAAGCGGCAGGCAATGACTTGGTAAGGAGCATACACAAACTCATCTGTAAAATATGGTCGGACGAAAGTATGCCCGATGAATGGAACCTCAGCATTGTTTGTCCAATTCTCAAGAAAAGAGACCCTCTGAACTGCGCCAAATACAGAGGCATCAGTCTCCTTAACATCGCATACAAGATCTTATCTGCCGTATTGTGTGAACGCCTAAAGCCGTTCGTCAACAACCTGATAGGTCCATATCAGTGTGGCTTCAGGCCAGGAAAGAAACGGCAGATCTTGGAGAAGACCCACGAGCTTCAGATCATACACACCACTTATTCATTTAAGGCCGCGTATGACAGCATCTATAGAGACGAGTTATACAGAGCAATATCTAGTTTCGACATCCCTGCCAAACTCGTCCGTCTGTGCAGGATGACGATGGAGAATGCACGCTGCTCCATCAAGCTCGGTAAAAATCTCACCGAGACCTTCGATGTCCAGAAAGGATTTAGACAAGGCGATGCGCTGTCATGCGATTTTTCCAACATCGTACTTGAAAGAATAGTGAAAAACTCACGAGCAAACACAAGAAGTCAAAAAGTCCTTCCAACTACTCGCATACGCCGACGATATTAACATAATCGGGAGAAAGCAGCGTGATGTCAGTGGCGCTTTCGAGATTATTGAGATGGAAGCGGCGAAAATGGGTTAAGCGGTCAATGGGGGCAAGACCAAGTATGTATATGCTATTAAGCAAAAAGGACAACCAACATCGACCTCTCGGGTAGAACGTGACCCTCGACAGATATAACTTTGAGGTAGTTAAGGACTTTGTCTACCTAGGCTCTGCTATAAATACAGACAACGACACCCGCGCTGAAATCAAGCGAAGAATAGCTCTCGCCAACCGCTGTTTCTTTAGGCTAAGAAGGCAATTGAGTAGCAAAGCCCTATCTCGGACAACAAAAGTCACCCTTTATAAGACCTTAATAATCCCGGTCCTGCTCTATGGCGCAGAGGCATGGGCATTATCAAAGATTATCAAAACTTCGGTCCCATCTGCATTGAAGGAGAATGAAGGAGGAGATACAACAATGAACTCTACGGTGTGTACACCGACCTGAAGAGTGAAGATCTAAAGACTGAGATGGCTGGGTCATGTAGTCTTCGAATCCCTTCCTGAGGGACAGCGCAGTAGAGGAAGGGCAAGACTTAGGTGGCGCACGCAAGTGGAAGGGGACCTCAGCCAACCTTAACGTGGGAAACTGGAGGCAGCTAGGCAGGGATCGAGCTGGCTGGAGAAGCTTGTTGACTGAGGCCCAGGTCCACCCCGGACTGTAGTGCCACTTAAAGTACTCGTAAGTAAGTAAGATTTAGGCATGCAACTTTTGGTTGCCCATGAAAACAAAAAACACACTGAGTAACAGTCCAAATTTCCAATTTGAGTACATGTGGCGTAGGTAACTTATGCCAAATACCCAAACAAACATAGCATAACTCAAAGATAGGTTTGGAGACATAATTTTGGACCAAAACTAATCAGATTGTCAATTGATTGATTGTCAATTGTTCTGCTTAAGACAAATGATATGTTTAACCTCTGAAATGTTAGTTACATATATTCGGTCCAATACGATCAAATTATAAATTATGTACATATGTACTAAAGGTATCTTAAACTAACTAAAGCGACTGCCATTTTAATACATGCCTTAATATCACTCTGCTACAGTCCCGATCTTTTGCAAGAGAAAAACTGCAAACCTTTTTAAACCGGCCGAAAGGTGAGTCCACTCGTTTCTATATATAGCGATAAAAGCATTTTGGCCAGAGCAAAAGGTAAACGGATAGATCCCCATCTATATTAAAGAGGTGCAATTGAGACAAGTTCGGACAATTAGCTGAAGCTTGGTGAGAGTTGAACCACGTCAGAGAATACGGAGGCATAATGGAGACCCGAAAATCCATAAGAGGATCGAATATAAAACATTTGATTTTTTTTACGATGGTGGGTGGTCATCATCGAATGAAAAATCTGAGCCGGTACTCAATAATAGTGTGTGATTTTAACTCACTAACCTCTTCTTCCCATTTTCCAATAGTTAACACCGTCTTGGCTTATCATCGCAGAGCGGGAAAGAGCCAGCGTTTCAATTATTCCACCTAGTCGCAAAACCAATCAGTAATTTGTCTTTCATGTTTGTAGTTTTCGTCTGTAGTCAACAAAATACTTTTTATTTTTGGATTTATATTTCTATCTATCCGGCGAGTTCAAAAGGTTTTACTCTTCTTTATGCCCTAATCAGACTGTTAGTATTTAACACCAGATATTGTCAGTTCACAAATCTTGGGTTTCTTTCATTCTTTGAAAAAGGATCTTGTCCTAATCTCAATTGGGGTAAGAGCTTAAACTGTTGTGTCATAACTACCAGTAGGAATATGTTCCTAAACTTGATGACAAAATTGTATCCAGCAACATATGTATATTTCAATTTATTGTGTAGTAAAGATTTATTTATTACCTGCCATATTTTCCAATACTGACTCTTAATCAATGAAATAAGACCTGAGTTTTAGAATTTTTTTTCGATGCACCGCGCTATGTGCAAACATTTTAAGGGCACACAAAAATTTTGTGCGCACCAATTATACAAAAAAAAACAAAAAAAAAAACATAACATTCTAGTCTGGTCACACTGAGAGCTAAGCATGCTTCTCCTTCTCATTTACTTGGGCAAATAGAAGTAATGATGATCATTTCACATTTTGGTTAGTACAAAAGGCCAGTTGTTCCCGATGGTTCGAGTACTTTGTGCAATCGAAATCGGTTCTGATGTCCGACAAGCACGGCTTACATGCGCAGGGACCGCTCAGCACCAATTTTGGGGTGAAAATTAGTCCTCGTCATCTGAGGGATTCTAACTTCAAAGGCACTCGTAATGGCTTACTTTAGGTTTTGTTGATTTAACAAAGTGAGTGCGGGGGAACAAAAGGATTTCATGTTTTTTTTTTTTTTTTGTAAGACCGGAGGTTAAGTGTGGTCTATTAGACAGTTTGTGAAAACGAATCTAAGTAAATATGATTCCCATTTCTTTGGCTTAATTAGGTGATTGTATTGATTGTTGAGGTTAAATACCACGACCGTAACGAGATGGATTTCTTAAAGAGCTTCTCCTTAAGTTGTTTGAAGGAATTCTGAGACTACGATTGGGTGAAGGTATCGTATTAGATTGAAAAGAAAAATTAAGATGTTTCCTTTCAATTGAATTGTTTGGTGTTCCTTTTGGTTTCTGGCAACTTAATTGGAATTTTAAACATTACGTCAAACAGAAGGAAATTGGAATGATCAGGCGAGGTGATACTTTGTTGCAAGCGGTATGTCAATTTTATTTCAGTGAAATACTGGAATTTCGTGGTCAAGATTTGCATCCGTGCGAATCAATATCGTAACCATAAAACAAGCAATTTCTATTAGCACTTTGCTGCATTAAGTTTTAGCGGTTTTGCTAGTTTCAATTGCGGATGCTTGCACTTTATGACTTTTAAACAGCACTCTTGGCACATATTGTCTTACAATGTAAAAATTATGAAGGCTTAACTTTTGCATAAAAGCTGCCACCAGGCAGATGCAGATGAAAAAATGATCAGAAGAAGTAAAATGATAATCAAAGTTTGCAGGAAGCATATGGGTGGTTAGAAAATAATTACTTTGAAAAGTGTGTATTCCACGCCAAGTTTTTATTGTAATTGATCTACAAAAATTTACAATAATTGATACTTATTTGTCAGCGACGTAAACGTACCGCAAAACTTGTTCCGGTGTACGTTTGTATACGATTTTCTCAAGAAGAATTTGGTGAAGACGACTACGTTAAGTACACTTGTTTGATGGAATTTCAAATAGAAATCACACAGAAATCGTTTCCAGTTATCACATATTACGATACCATATAACCTGACCAAACTTATTAACTTATATAAATTTAATACTGCTCTTCCTGAGGTATTTCATTATAATTTTAGAATCAAAAAAGGACATTAGGATTAACAACAGCTGATTATGACCTCAAATCGGGTAATCCCGATGTAACAAATTTTGAATCATAAGTTCAGTTAGTTGGTTTATCGGTTACTTAGCAACAGATCTAAATCAAAAGACAGCCACTATTATCACTTTTCAGCCCAAACTCATTTATTTACTTAGGTGGCGCTACAATTCGTTGTGAACCTGCCTTAAGTTGCGCAACCCATGTCGAGTAACGTCTCCTTTTGAGATCTTCCTGTGCAGTGCGTTGTACCTCTGGGCTAGATTCAATTCGTTCTTCATGTCCTATCCATCTCAGGCGAATGTGCGCAGATTTTTGGCTTCGTTGATATCGCTGTACAGCACTTCGTTGAATATTCTTCTCCAAAGAAGTATTTTTCTCCCAAATCGACTGAGGATTTATTTATCCGCTTTCGATAAAATTCATTATTCTTCAGTGCCATACAGCAGGTATGGAATGATTTAGAGTCTCCTTAGTATTTCGGGATAGGGCCTTACTACTTAATTGTTTTCTTTGCTTAAAAAGCAGAGATTGGAAAATATGATTTTTCATTTTATTTTTGTTAAAATTTTGATTAGCAGAATTTTTAGCAGAGCCAAGGTAGATAATGTCTCTCACTAACTCGAAATTAAAGCGGTGGACTGTGGCATTCTGTTCAATTCGTCGATGTTGTATGTTCCTTCTTGTGACCCATTTTGACAGCCTCTAGTTCAACAGTACTGATAGGGTCCAATCAGGTTGTTGGCAAATGGCTTCGGATATTCAAACAACATTACAAATAAGATCTTGCATGCTATGCGACTTTAGCCCTACAGTTAGCGCACTAGAGGGGTTTCTTGCTACCTATGGGACCTGTAAATGATACTGAGACTACATTCATCAGGCATTAACTCTTCTGACCAGATTTAAGCAATGAGTTGGTGTATGCTCTCTAGAAGGTGTTTGCTTTCAGCTTGGATATTGCTACACTTACTTTACTTTAGTCATATGGGCGGAAGTTTTGTTTATTATCGGCTTCATTGAATGGTCTATTCTGCTTGATGTTGGTAGGTTTTCTGTTTCATCTCTTCAGGGTTCTGTACGGGTTTTCTCTCATTGACAAGTTCTTTTCATTTGTTGGTAAATTTTCTGCATGTTATTTCTGGAGTACAATCTCTCAATATCTTCGATTGCGCATTTCTCATACTTAATCTGGAGAATCCGATGTTCTTCCCGTTTCTTCTGCTCGTAGAACTCACGAGCGCCTCGTCATTCGCTGCATCATCGCCTTATGTGCTTCTTGTTTTTTTTTTTTTTTAATACTTAACATGCGCCTAAGGGGGTTATGATACCCTTTTACTGTTGCCAAGGCGCCGTCGGAAAGATAGAAGGAGAGGAAAGGAAAGCATTGTTGTGATGCAGTGGTTTGAAACTCAGGTATATTTGGTTGCGATATTGACTCTCCAGGGGTGGGAGTCCGATTAGGACGGAGAGTTTTTCTTCACTCGGAATGATTCAGGTTATCAATTTTAACGGTTGTTTTGTGCTTGAAACTCTGCAACAGCCTAATCTACATGCCAGTGTTATGCCTTCACACGCAGATTTTTCTTCCTGAGTTCCAATTACACAAATGAAAAACTTGTCATCAGTAGAATTCGAACCCTGACCCTCCGAGTGAGAAGCTATGACTCATTTTTCTTTTTTTTCCATTTTAAATGAATTTTTATTTAGACAAATCAATAACTCTTACATGCCAGAAATAAAAACGCTTAAAAATTAGCTTAAATAACTTAGACAACTATCTTATTCTAACTTGGAGCCAGCAAGTCGGACACAATTGTTAAACCTAATAATTAAATTTTGTCTTTCGACGTACCAAATACAGCTATTTATTATTATTGTTTTTTTTTTACATTAAATATAGTTTAGACTAAGAAATTATATTTTTTTAATTTAAAAACTTAAAATGTTTTTTTTTGTGTGGTTTGGATAACCACTTTCTTAAGAGAGAGTTAACCATCTCTGTTGTTTTTTTCATAATTTTTTTTTAATTTTTTATTTTGTTTGAGAAGCGATGGCTAGTATCACTACACCACGGCCACTCCGAGCATGAGCTTGACGGGATTCTTCATCAAACCAGGGATTTCTTGGTGGTGGTCGGGCAAAATTTAGCACATCTGTTGCGTCGTGTCTGATGGCTCGTGGCAGTGATGCCACTGGTTTTAGGTACTAGATGCTGGCGGCATAGGGGATTGTTGAAAGATTTCGGGATTCTCTGTGATTGCAGGTTTTCTGCATTGTACCTTCTCCCAGCCGTTCTTCTTTGCTCTAGCGCATAGGAAATTAGCATTCGTACCTTGGCTTAAATAAAGATGTGATCCGAGATGGTGTTAGTTGCCCAAAAAGTTCGATGGTTTTGTTTACTGAAGGCATGCCTTAGGTGTTTTGCTTTGATCTGCAAACTGGAGAAAAACTAATTCCTAAATTAAATGGCAAGTTTGCCGTAATTATAAGTAAATTAGTTTATATGTATTTTACTGTGGCAAAGACAATCGCAAAATCATAATAAACGTCTTACTTGAGGGATGACATTATAAAAAGAGGGTCCGTGCCAAATCATACATAGCTCGTGCTATGGTGTAAATTATGCGAGAATAAGTGGGGACATCAACTGATCTCCACAATCCCCTGAACCGTTTTGTATTGGGTACTTGAATCCATATGATCAACTGAAGATAAGGTCTAGTTGACTATTGATGTGGCAGAACTTATTTAAAAATACCGAATTTGGAAATGCACTTGGTAAGGCAATCAGTTAAGAGAATGCGGGATAAATCCAGACAAGAAATAGAGATACAATAGTATTGCATATTTGTAGGACATCCCAAACTATATCGTACAGCTAAGGAAAAAACCACCTGCGAAGTTGATGTTGAGGATATTTTTACAGGAAGAAGGGTGTTACAGTTAATGGTTGGATGCGGCAGTATATTTTCGGTAATTTGACTAGATCACTGCCGTTGCGAATAGGAGTATAACAAGGTAAGAAATGGCCAATATTGATATCACCTATGAATTCTATCGCACTATATCGAATACTAGATAGTAAATGCATCACTCGTCCATCTGTGCAGGATGAAGATAGAGAATGTACGCTGCGTCATCAAGGTCGGTAAAGATCTCACCGAGACTTTTAATATCCAGAAAGGATTTAGGCAAGGCGATGCGCTGTCATGCGATTTTTTCAACTTTATTCTTGCAAGAATAGTGTTAGACTCATGTGCAAACACAAGAAGGAAAATCTTTCAAAACCCCGTCTAATTACTCGCATATGCAGCGATAGGTAGGAAGTAGGCAGGAGATAGAGGGCATTATTCGCTCGTACAGTGAATGATTATAGTTTAAATTTGTATTTGGGGTATTTAGTGTTTGTTTGGTTTTCGTCAATATACTCGTATTGTAGCAAAAGAGAAATATATTAGAAAACCAAACACCTCTCTTTCCTTGGGATGATCTTCCTTGGTTTTAGGCTATGCTGAAATTAGTTTTATGTTCATATTACTAAAATACACAGAAATATGAAGGATTTTCCAGCAATTAAAGCATCAAAAATTCAAACACATATCACAAGCCAAGCATACTCCCATTAGTAGTATATTGGTCTGAATTAAGTTATCCGAATTAATAAGCAAACATCGTCCACACCTTTTGTCCACATATCTACATTAAAAATTCACCTTCAAACCAATAAAAAGGAGAAAAAAAAAACCAACAAGACGCAAAAAGCAAACATAAAGTGCATCGAACCAAAATGGCACAATCTCATGACTCATTACCGACAGACAACCAGACGGCAAGATTGCTTAGTGCCCACCCTTCCCTGTTTTGATAAATCGATCGGATCGTTGGCTCAAAATGCTTACGTGTATCTACTGCTCATAGCCATACATACATACATACAGCTGCAGTAAATATCAGATTACACGAACACGCTGGCTCATTTGTGCTTGTATTCGTATGACAAATCCAGAACCCGAGCTCGAAAGCACGGACGCGGCTTCTTCGACTTCGACTCCTACTTCGACTCCAACTTCAACTCCAAAATTCAAAAACCAAACCGCGCGCACAAAATTAATATTCAGGGATGCGTTCCCTGACATGTGCTTTATTTGTAATTTAGACTGTTTCTGAGAAGTGTGCTTCTGCTCGTATTTCACGTAGGAAGCTATGTGCATGAATAATTGGACTTGACTTGAAAACGAGACCTTTTCAAGCTATCTGTACATATCGACTAAGACCGACTTGTGTATAACAGCTGCATTTGAAGTGCGAGTACCACTTATAGAGTGCGCCCTATCGCGCCCCGGTAAATGTCAACCATTAAGCGTAAGGGACCTATGTGTACGAGTACATACTACCTACCTCCGCCCCAAAGTGATTTTTTTCGCATTTCATTCAAAACGCGTGCCATTCCTTACAAATTCATGCACAGCGCACACATGTGGTTATACGAATATCTTATCTATAGCCCGTAGAGTGCCAAACCGGGATGGTTAAAACAATAGAAACTATTTTGCCAGTCAACTTAAAAAAACAAAAGAATGGAAATATAAAGTAAAAGAATGAAATACGAACTATATTGTCAATATGCTAAGTCCGGTCGCGTTGACCGAAGAAGGCATTGGTTGCGGTTGCGGTTGGTGGAATAACTGCGGAGGAATGATATAAGCCAGAACGTGTTGTCCATTATAATCACGAAATTGACCGCAACGTGTCGACCGTTTGTATTTTAAATGGAATCTAGAACTATGAGTAGTTATGAGTTACTAAGCTGATAATAAGTGGGCTTATTTGCTACTCGTAGTTTAAATACACTGAGAAAATTATTTTTATAAGAATTCAAAAATATTCATTAAAATTGAATTCGTACCGCACGTATAGTATTCATCTTTATTTGTGCATGTTATTATTTATTATATTAAGCAACTAAACAAGATTTTGAGGAAGCCTTAATGACGATTCATTTAAAAAATCAACATATTACCGAAATCGAGTTGACCAACTGACAGAGTACATACCTAGTTGCCGAAACATAATTTAAAAACAAACACAAAAATTACACAGCTAATGCAGTTTTACGATAATATTTTTGATAACAATTTTAACTGTACAACATTCCAACAAAACCAGTACGGTACTCCGTGTGGAGGTTGAAAACTCGGTTTTCGATGCGGGGTGAAACGAGTAGGTATAGGACTGCGTTGCCTCATTATCAATTAAATTTTAACCTTTACCCATACCATAAAAAAATTAGCACTAAGTAAGTAACTAAGTGGTTCGTCATTAGCTACCTGGAATCATCGTCAAAGGGGATTAACTCAAAAACATATGGATTCCTGAGCCTATCAGTGAAAAAACAAATGCTTACAGAAAAATTGGAATATTAGAGATTAAAGAAAACAGGGTTTGCCATTAGATGAGCATTAATTTAATAGAAAGACTTGTGCTTATGGTATGAATAGTTTTTTAGTTTGGATTGAAATGCATTTAAAACCATTAGTCTTGACTCATGACATATGAGATAAGTGGACCTTTTTTCGATAACTTTTTTGCATAATTCGGATCAATAATACGTCGAGAACTTGTGTCCAAATCACATTCAACATGAGAATTATCCAAGGATAATTGGTTTACATGGAATGAAAGCGGCCTCTTTTGATTGTAACCCATTCTTCGGCTTCCTCTCGGAAGAATTGCAGCCCTGACACAAAACCATAGCAAATGATAAGTTTTTTCGTGTGCAGTATCACTCTTGGATCATTTTCGCTGGTGTACTTGATCAAATGGTCCATATTAGAAAGCCATTTAACCAAAAATGCGCCTCTTTTGTGAGGATGATTTTCTTTCCGTCCTCAATAGAGCTCAATCAGCGAAAGTTCGACGTGTGCTTTAATTCTTCGAGTAATACGATGTTACAGGAACATACCCAGTTCATGTCGCTAAAGGCCTCACAGGGATGTTCGAGAGATCCCTAGCCCTTGAGAATGGCCAAGAATCGATTGGTTGTGATCTTGGGTAAACGGCCAGCGTACAGCTGAACAACTGAAAACTAATATTAATAATTTATTTAGATGATTTTTTAACGTTGTTGCTTTGGGTAAGAATGGTAAGTTATCTGAAATACAAATACCATATCTGGTATTATGCCTTTTTTCCCCAATTTATAGGCAAATGAGAACTCAATATTAACTATGCATTTGTCTTTTAACTTGCTTTATTGAACTTTGAAAAAGACACCAAATTTTGTACTGCACTGCCTATAATTGGGTTTAATTTCTGGCTGTCTTGCAGATTCAGCTATAAGAATCCTTCCATCAACTTTATGATATAGACTCCACCCTCAATTTGATCGTAAAATTTTATTTTTAATTTGGTAAAGGTTACATTAAAGTGGCTGTTGGAAGAGAACCAATATACTTAGGGCTGTTGGCCCGTTGTGATGTCACGCGTATCTGTGATCCTCCTACTCAACAAGAATTCAGTCACGGTGAAACGTTGATACAATGATTTTAGACTTTCAAGCCTTTTCTAAAACCTTGTTGAAATAAATTACGGTCATTAGATTCATTTTTAATGCCTTTTTATTATACAAAATGAATTAATACTTACAACTTAGAAATTGTTACCCAAATCCAAAGATCACTTTTTTATTTTTACTAGTTAATTCAAATTTAATTTTTTTAATTTTATGTAATCTAAAAACCAGGTACCTTATTTCTATTAAACTAATAAAGTCGGCCATAGGTTCGTCCTTCTGTACAAGTCACCTTGTTTGGATAATATTTGATTTACTTTGACTCTGGTGTTTTGTATATTCAAAGGCAGGCCCTCCAGAACACCACATCAGAATCTTTTTCTTTAAACTTGTTGTCATGTTGAACCACACAGGACCTCCAATTTCAAATGTAGGAGGGGTAAGGGCCATGTAGCACATTACTTTTCACCACGCATCGAGTTTGCTGCTATAACACATTCCCTTTGTAAGACCAAAAGCACTGTTTGCTCTGGTTAGAGTAACATATGTGTTTGTTTCAAATATAGATATTGATCCAACCAGATACAAAGGTATCTGGCCACATCTCGACGACTCAGTGACTGCCCGCCTTGTCCTATGATTAAAAACTTTAGTCAATTCCTTCCGGAATCTTCAGAGGCCACGGACAAAGGCTTCCGATTCCATCAAGACGACATTTTGACGCCATGGCATTTTGAACTGAAAGCACAAGATCACTTGTATAAATGTTGAATACGATCAGCGAATAATCCGCACCTTGTGGCATACTATTTTAAATGGCAAATATTCCTCCAAAAGTCGCACCGCTATTTTGCACGATGAACTGTTTACTGGTGAGCGTATCAAAAAGATTATACAGCGGTTTACCTATGGCCTACAAGTTTAGCTTGAAAAATTGTTTTTCTAACCCTACGATGTCGAAGTTATTCCCTTGGTCAATCGAGTGCATTGGTTCTTGCTTTTGGTCCACTAGATATCAGATATTAATTTATTGTAAAAACGACATGTGTAACCGCCCCTTAAAACCAAATTGAACTATATAATTGTACTCAATCCACATAGTCAGGATTCTACTGAATACCTTTTAGAATAACTTACTGATTCGGAAGGAGACTTTTCGACCGAAGATTCACCGGACTGGACTTGTGTTCTTCGTTTTTGGAAATCGGATCTGATATCTTTGTTACTATTAAAAAGTGGGTAATGGGATCAGTGTGGTAAGCAAAATCCAGTACTCGTACATGAATTTACAATAGTGTTTCAGAAGAACAACTTCCAGAATGTTCATTGGAATATTATTGTGCCAAAACGTTTTGGTTAGTATCTTCAATAAGACCGCGACTTCGCATTCGATTTTGAATTCTACGAGTATTAACCTTTGTCCTAACATTTTGGCCTCCTATAACAATTTTTGTAAAAATCCATACTGGATACCGTTAATTCGATTATTACCTAACTATACAATTTGTGCAAAAATTAGGTAAGATTATGGAAGTATGTCCTGCTGATTCGTTATGATGATTAGTAGATATGGTAGGAGAATTGAGGTGGCTGTTATTATCATCTGAGAATGTTAGTAAGGATGAATGTTTGTTGTCATCGCCAAGATGCTTACAATTCTCAACCTTCTTCATTAAAAAATCTCCTGATCTAATTTGAAAATAAGGCTTAAATCGTGTGGAGTTTCCGTATCCTTAGATCCTTCTTCGGAATCAATTATTGAGCTAGAATCAAGTTCGTAAATAATCAATGAGGAATACAGTTTTATTTAATTTAAAGTTGGAATTTTCTGTGAGTGTACTATATATAGTTGATTGGCAATTGAACATTATTGTCGATCAACTAACATTCACTGCACATACTTTATCAAACTAATTATGTCATTCTAATAAATTTCAAAAAATGTTCATTATATCCGTATTTTTCCGACCATTATACGAGTAGGCATATCCAAATATGAAAATCATACGTTGGAACGATGGATTAGCAATGCCCACCTCTTATTCGTACCACTGTTATGCAAACCGATTTGCCAAAGCATAATGCTTCCTTTAAATTGGTTGTCGGGCGTACTTAAGTCAAACGTTCTCGTAGCACCAAAATGGTTTGTGTATGCAACAAGTGCGTTCTATAAAATTCATTGGTAAAAAGAGGCAAAGTCTGACTAAGGAAGAATGAGAAAGGCAGGAGTGATAAAAAATCGGTTTCGCATATTTTATTGAATTGGAGACATGTCGAGGGCTCGTTTGCATCAACTTATTGGCACTCTTGCTGTTTGCAGGTAACAGGTAGTTGCTTTAGCTGTCATTACACTTATCCCTGTTGTTAGGGTTTCGCGAACCTCGGTATGTGTGCAAACGAGGTGTTTTTTTTTTGTATGTTTTTGATTTTTATATGTCACCGAATGGTTTCCGTTCTGACGACAGATATTGCATAAAGAATCCCTCTTGCCAAAGACGACGCTAAGGGTTATTTAATTGAGTTGATACTTTGAGATATGATTTGAATGTAATTTGGCAGCAGGAAATGATGGGAGCGGCACGAGAAGCATACGCAAAATTATTAACGCGGCAAGATTTATAGGATCTGTCATTGGTTAAAGTTTCGTTCGATATTTAAATCTATGGGCATGTTCCCCCCTTTTGTTTCTAGACGTAATTTCGTCGACTTATAACATTACTTTATAATTTTTTACTTTTTTCAGATTTATTTTAGAATATAGTGGATTTTATTTAGCTAACTATCTTATTTCCCTTCATGTAAAGCAAGCTTGAAATATTGTGTTAGCTAGAATAATGGTATGTTGTTCTGTATCAGACAAAATTACTTCTGGTATTAGATGTAAAGAGAAAATATTTAACAAAATTAGTTGCAAGAAATCTATTGACAGAATAGTAAGGATCCCATATGAGTAAAAACGGCATAATTGGCCAACCAAATAATGAGAGACCCAAATTTAATTTGGTATATCAGTGCTCTTGACACTAGAACAGCTTGTGGAAGTTTATATTAATACATCATAGCTAGACCGGTATTTTCCCGATTTAAAAGCCTCTTATGTATGGTAACAGATATCGCGAATAGCTGTATATAACTAGTAGTAATAGTATAACTTTATTAAAGAATGCCAACTCCTCTTGTTCTATGGCCGCAGAGTGTACATTCATCACTTTCATCAACCCTAAGTGGCATGTAATTTAATTGCAGTGTTTCGCCCCTAGTTTCCTATGCTGTGGTGGATACTTCCAAGCTTTTCCGATGACAAAAATAGTTCCCGCTCATAAGGTTATGGCTTAAAACATTATAAATATTTGTTGCAGGTTAAGCTTTACTTTGACGGATATTTCTTTTCAATATATCTGTATATAGGATTATCTCCAGATAAAGTAATACATGTTACGTGCAATCAGAGTAAAGATATAAACTATCTTTCTTGTTAAAATATCGTTCGAATTGCAGGCAATGACAAAAAAAAGGGGTAACTTAAGCAGTCACCGACGAAAGAAAGCTTAACTCTTTCGTTTCTTTATAAGAGCTCCGTGCAGTTTTCGAATAATCAATAAAAACTAATTAAATACCGAATATTGTGCACGGAGAAGGTTATTTACGCCGTTGGGACTATTTTTCAAGCTGAACAGGCTGACCTCTTACGAAATCATTTCACTATGCCAGACTAGGTCCTTGGATTGAGTTCATTATTTGATTCTTGCAATATTTTCTTCGAATACTTTTAGAGTTAACCGAGCTCAGATAAACGGGCTTCCATGGCTTGGTTAATTCGAGCTCATGAACGCAAGTATCTCAGCCCGGAAAGTTTTCAATTCCAAACCAGAGGGCCAACGGACGACTTCGTTTTAGGTGCCGCACACAAATTAAAATGAACCTCACGCATATGAACTTTACTTCATATCTACAAAAAGAACCATCTGGTAGTAGATCTAGGCTGAAACAAATGGTGTCCAGGGTAGATATTTGCTTTAAAGGCATTATATGCAAAAATGTTCATATTGGTCGCTCCCAACCTTCTGTTTGATAGTATTTACGGAAATAAAAAAAAAATACGAAACGAGAGGGTCATAAATTGAATAAAAAAGCGAAAAGCCTATAAGGCTTATGCTATCCCTAGAGAACTCTGTCCCCAATAAACTTGACAGTGTGCTAGGTGCAAATCCAACATCTTTAACATGCAATTGTTCAGGTAGGCAAATTATGTTCAGCAGTTCTTCTTCAAATATAGGTATTGGAACATATTTAAAATATATACGAGTACATCAGCTAGTTCATAGACATCGTTGCCTCAAATACACAGGGTGGATGTATAGTATTGTTCATTCAAATATTGTTTTTAAGTTGCAAGATTAAGCTGCAAGGCGATGTTGAACTCAAAAATCCATTTCAAAACTAAGACAAAACTATCGCAGAAGCTGAATAATTTTGAATTTTTGGGTCAGGATCTAGTTAAGTATTGATAAAGAGGTACACTCGTAAACTTAGTTTAAGTGCCTGCGAAATGACTGTTATGCAATATAAGTGCTGAGATTTATGTCTATCTTAATTTTTTTAATAATAGCTTTTGAATAATTAGCAAATAGTTTTCCTTAAATAAGCGCTGACGATTGCAACAGAATTGAGAAAACCTCTCGGTTAACGAGCGCAATTATCCAATGACGTTTGTTTGACAATTGGAATTCTTCAAACCACAACTTCATAAAAAAAATTTCCAGCTACCACAAAACTGTCATGATTTAGCCCGGTTACTACCGTATGGTTAGAAGTGTAACCAATTATTTTCTCAACAGTCACTAATTAACAATTTCACAGACAAGAAATGCTAATAAGGATATTTATAACATAAAAACCTTCGCCATTTGCATAATTCTCGTGCCCTGTTACTGGTTCATTGTCATGTCACAAATTCAACACACTCGCGTGTCAAATTGCCTCCACGCTTTATAATTCCATCCAGATGCAAGCCAATCACAGGCAATCCGCTCTTTGTCGCGTTCAGTTCAGTGTTTTCTGTTGTCTCGTCGTCGGTCGCGTCGTTTTTCGTGTGTCAGATGTTTAAGCAAAACACAAAATGTGACAATGGTGAGAAAAACTCTCATCTCATTACACCCACTGAAACGAGCCGGAGATGAAGCTGGGGACGCGCTCCAAAGGCCATGCGATCTTGAGTGAGGCCTTAAAACACATCTTTTGTGGAATAATGAGCTTGCTATGGTATTTTACTTGTGGCTTTAACACTTTGGCTGTGGGCGCTCAAGCGCCTGATGTTAACACACAGCAATTGTTGGCAGTTGGCAGTGGCGCGCGCTCGCGTCTTACCCTTTGAATAATTTGATTGTTTAATTACTGTGTTCCCGTTTGCTGGTGTTTTACATGCAAGAGAACGTGGTGCTAAATGCAGATGACATTTTGGTTAGCTTACCAAACTCAGTCATCACGATAGCGTTTGAAGGAAACAAAATAGGAACGCGTACTCGAATTGGTAGTCAGCAAATGTAGAAAACACCAATAGGCCTACTTTGAGTTTTATATTAATCGCCAGGGCTGGATTTGCTAAAGAAATGTCAAAAACGGCGCCTATGATATGTGATGTGAGTTTTCGAAAAGATTTACCTTTCACAGCGACGTAGGAGTAGATACAACTTTTAACTTATGTCTGACAGACTAGAATAAATGTACATTCCACCAAACTTAATTAAAATTAATCAGTCAGTAAACACGACAGGGTCAACTTTTCTGAAAGAAAAATAAAACGACATTACTACAAGAAGTAGTTATACAAATCGCCACGCTTAAGGCAGCCAATTAGGGCAGTTTCATTCATCATTTTTTCACTGGTTGTTCTAGAAGATAATGTGAATTCTAGTAACTAGCAAATAAGTATTATATGTTTAGCAAGGCCAGATTGAACGTATTATGCTTTAAATAAATCACCATCCCCTGTTTCATTTTTTTCCCCCAAAATATTCTGTTATCATCTTCATCTCTCCTATTAGCAGAGAGCGCTACATTTAGGTGCTTTGTGAATACAAAGCTGGATGGATCTATGAGTAACGTGCAGGTTTGGATAACTTTCACCTTAACATAGTAGTATCCATTATGCCAATCTCGCCAATGATTTGTCTTACGACGGCCAAATTCTTTGTCTGTTAAATACTTTATTTAAAATAAGTATTTCGAGTTTCTAGTTTAAGTGAGTGATATGGCAAAGTACAGGTAATTTGAATAGTCGTCTGTTTTAAAATAAACTAATTATGTTTTTTTTTTCCATTTTTGAAGAATTGTACATAGTTTCGTATTTACTCCTTTCGTCGTGCGTGCGTACTCGTCGTTTTTGAAACTGCATATTCTCTTGAACAGTGTGCGACTACAAAGTTTTTCTTATTCCTCAGAATTGCTCAAACTGGCGCAGAAACTCCAAAAATATAAAAAGTGAAAAGGGATCAAGAAAATATTAAAAGAAAAGGCTGATGCCTTCGAGATCGACGGCGGACTATTGATTGATGATTTTTCTGCTAAAAATTAGAACCAGATATTTCGTTTTATCGGGAAAGACTAAGCTGGTACTGTTTATTGGCAGAGGAATCATACCGTCTTACGGAACATATATAAGAGACCATAAATTACTTGTATGTTGTCAATAAAAACAAAGCACCTAGTCGGTACATAATGTCGACGTTGTTGATTTCAAGCAATAAAACATAAACTTTTCTTTAAATCCTGGTAGTAGTATTATATTAGCAATAATCCAAGATTCGTAATGAAAGGAAAGGTTATCAAGCATTGTAAATAGCACGAACATGTTCTAGAAAGATATTTTGTTAAAAAAATTTTAAATTTGGCGCAATATACCTGCAAATCAAAATAAATCTGAATATAACAAATCCAGCCCTGCTGAAATTGCCATTCAAACATTTATTTCTATATGCCTACTGACATTTGTCACAATGTACCTAGATCAGTTGGAAATGGAGAAATTCTTGCTCTGCACCCACCTTGTCTATCCATCTTGTTGATTTCGGTGTTTCGATTTTCCATTTCTTATTTATTTGTATTTTCGCCCAGTAGAAGAGGAAAAATTTTAATCGGGCGATTAAAATTCCATGCCATAACCTCGATGACTTTTATATGTGTTAATATTAAGTTTATTATTTAAATCAGCACGTGTTTTCAAATTTAATATTTAAGACGAGCAGGCATGCCAAGCGTCAAATTATACCGATAGGCCCCTCAAAACTATATATCTCTTTGTCATCTATAGTATTACTTTGTCGTTAGAACTTTTGAATTGTTAATGTTTTGTTGTTGCTGTTGTGGTGCTTGTATAGTTTATTTAAATTTCGTGTGTCTAGTAGGCTGCTACTTTATTAACAATTACGAGATCACTTACTTTTTACTACATTTTCGTCAGTAAAGGAAAGGAGAAGAAGGGACAGAGAGAGTTTGGGTGTGATATGTAATGGTAATTCATTATTTTGTTTGACAATCGATATATAGAGGACAATTTTATGATTTCCGTTGATCATTTGGATTTTTAAAAAGGACGTGAGTTCGTGATGTTGGCCTATGAGCGCATGACTTGAGGAATATTTAATTGAAGATTTGAGGATTCCGAGGTCTGTACAGATTCATTGACGTTCCCTTTATAACTCAAAATCGCAGATTTTTTCAATGGATTTCTTATGTAAAGTGAAGTTTTTGGCAGAACGTCTTCTTATGGTGGAAAAGAAGCGGCGCCGCCTAAAAAAATCGTGGATGTGCAGAATTTATAATGAATTTTTAATAATTTGCCTTAACATTGAATTTTGGCCCGCACCATTTTGAATTTGTTTGGGAGCGAAGAAGAGTAGAAATGTGGCGCCTAATTTCGTTGGAAAGATCGATCTTTCAGATAAGAAATATGTTAATGGCCTATTCACTGGAGAAGAGATATATGATTAATTTTCGCAAGATCTTGTTGACATTTTAATTGCCCATTAACTTTATTTTTATAAATATTCCATTGATTACCAGTGCTCAGTTATGGTGGCGCCTTTTAAAAGAACACACGCGCTCTAGGGTTACTCAAGTTAAGAAATAGATAAAATGTATACTCATATGTCGTTAAGTATGTTGATACTTTTGTCCTTTTCTTTTGAAGTTTAATGTATTGTTCTCCTGGACATAGTTAGATAACAGAATTAAATGAATGAACTATCGATCAATTATTCATCTAGGGTTTGAAAAAAATTCCCCTCCCCACATAATTACTACGGCCATATTCAAGATAGAAACTTATCTTTTCAATGTTGTCTGGCTAATTTTTGACATATTAGAAGGAACAAGAGGACCTGCGCAGCGAATAATCGGGGAGCTGTTGACTGTCCTATAATTTTGATTAGGCCAGCAGCCCAAAAATCAAGTAGCAAAGCGCTTGCCTTACCTTACCGTGGTTGTGCAGACTTAAATGGCAAGGGCGTATTCAGCGAGTAACAATATATTAATCTACGCAATCATTAATCTCACATTCCTGTACGGAAAAGATTTTTTATATGATAAACCAACCAAAAATAAAACAGCGATAATTCAGATACGAATTTGCGGCGATCTTAGGCAACAAATCTTGATTCAAGGCTAAATCTAAAAAATAAGCCTTATATCCCATCATGCCCCTACGGAAGACTAGGGCGACGCCATCAAAGAGTATTCTTAAAAAATACCTCAACAAGAAAGACCGAAGTATGATATCAAAATCGTACTTTGGGCAACACTTTTTCAACAATCTAACAGTGCGGTTTGAGACCAGAGAAGTTCACAATCGACAAAATATTCACACTTCTGGAAAAGTACAAGAAGTTTATATTGGGACCCACCATTTTTCATCGATTGTAAGGCCGCATATGGTAACATTTGTTAGGACGAGGTATATAGACCCATATCTAGGTTTGACGTTCATAACAAGTTCGTCCGTTGGTGCAGGATGACAATGGAGAATGCAGACTGCTTCATCAAAGTCGGAAACGAGGTTAGGGTTGCCGAGACCTCTGATGCCAAAAAATGTTTTTGACAAGGTGATGCGCTGACATGTGATTTCTTTAAAAACATACTTCAAAGAATTGTGCGGAAATTACAAGCAGATGCGGAAGGCAGAAGACTATGCAACTACTAGCTTACGGTGATGATAGTTACATAAATGGAAGAACAGGGCGAGCTGGAATCGGTGCATTTGCTGTACTGAAGCAGTTACCAAGTTAGATTAAGCATTAAATAAGGGCCAAACTTAGTATACAAGTATGCTGTCAACAATAAGGGACATACAACATCGATAAATTAAACAGAATATCACAATCGACTCCTATAATTTCAATGTATGACCTTGTATACCTTGACCCTGCAATAAATTCTGCCAACAACACCCCAGCACAAATAACACGTAGAATTATTCATGCTGACCGCTGTTTGTTTAGGCTAAGAAAGCAATTGAGTAGTAAGGCCTTTTCCCCAAAAATCAAGGAGAATGTGATCATACGAGTCCTAATTTATGGCATATGCATCTCGAAAGCGAATGAAGTATCTTTAGTCATTTGGAGAGAACAATCTTTCGAAATATATCAGTCTCATGGGATGGATAGGGAATTGAGGCAAATTTTCCATCCTGCAGAGTCTTCTAATCTAAACCAGTAAAGAAAGACTCCATCTTAAGAGGCACGCACAATAACTACAGAAGAAGCGTGCTACTTAGAGTTTGTAACCCAGGACCCAGTTTTAGCCCTAGTTGTAGCCCATCTAAGTAAGTAGATGGGGATAGGTGGGATGACGAGTGCCTTCACCCGATTTCGATGTCACCTGTTTGGATCGATGTTAGGACCAAACAATCTCGAAAAGAAGGGGAGGAGTCTTATTTGGGGTTAGTTCTTTTTCACGATTAGAGAAATAAAATTATAAAATAATGATGTTGAACAAATATCTATTTGTGTTGATTTGCCTATTTCTAAAGTCAACAGATTCATTCATATTTATGTCTTCAAATTTAGAAATTTATAATGCTCATGTTAAAAATATTGGCAATGTTATAAAAAATTTAAATGTTCGTTATGTTGCATTGTAATTGTGGGTGATTTTAATTTGCCAAAACTGAAATGGATTTTTTTAATGTTGACAAGCGCTTGTTGCCTTCGAATGTATCTCAAGAAGTTTGAATTCAACTTAAGTGAAGCACGGCCTAGAAGCACGGCTATCCGAAGCTAGTTATCCACTTTTAAACAATACTAATTTCCATAAAGCTCTTGAAATTAATTTTAACATTTCCCTTTTAATGGAATGTAACCAAACTAATAAAGTTCAGCATTATGGTTTTAAAAATGCTGACTATGTTTCAATGAATCAGTCAATTGGCTAAAAGTTTTCAATTGCTCGATTATCGATCGACTATTTTTCCAGTTCGGTTCAATAAAAGTTCATCTGGATAGAAAAACCCAATGCATAAGTTTCATAAACAAAGTAAGGCTCAATCTTTTTTCGTCAAAGATTTTATCGATTGAAAAAACAATATGAATTTCTAAAAAAGTGTATGTGCAATCACTATATTTAGTCTCTTGAGTTAAGGTTTAAAGCAAATTCTAAATCTTTTTGAATCTTCCTGAAAAATAAGCGAAAGTCAGTTCGAATTCCATCTTTGATGACATACAATTGTGCCCGCTTTTCTTTATCTTCAATTTATCCTTAAGATTTTGTACATTCTTGAATTGTTGGAAGCATTCATTTATAACGCCACTTCATAAATCCGGTCCTAAGGATTCTTTAGTTAATTACAGGCCTATATTAATACATAAAGTTTTCTAAGCAATTGTTAAAATGAAATTATATGGCATTGTTTAAAATCAATATGTGAAAATTGTCTGAGATGATTATAAATTTTTTAGAAGTACCTCAAGGAAGTCTTGGGCCTCTATTGTTTTTTTTTTTATAAATGCTTTCACACTGCAATTGACTTGTTCTAAGTGTCTACTATATGCTGATTATTCAAAGATTTTTAGTGCAGTCAAAAAGCTATCAGATGCATTTAAAGATGCATTCCAATAAGATTTGAGCTGTTGGGTCCATTGGTGTAATAGCAATGGATTACACTTTGACGTCCAGAAATGAAACGTACAACTTTTGCTAAAATTTCTCAACCCCTGCATTTCATGTATAGTATTGAGAACCTGGGATTCGTAATAAGAAACTCTAAAAATGTCCATGGTTCATCATTGTATTTATCGCTTGTGCCGCATATTTTGTAATATTGCGACTTTATATGGAATCTTTATCAACGATCTCATATAGGTCGAATTGAGGTAGTTCGAAAAAGGTTCACATAGTTTGCCTACCAAAAGATTTTCCCTAATTCTTATGTCTTAAAGAATTGGATTTTCTTACGTGTTCCTTTCCTTTAATCTCATAACTTCAGCATGTATTACTTTCAATCAATTTGATTTTGTTATTACCTTCAATTTGAACAGAACAGGAGTTGTTATATAATTTATTTTATTAATTATAAATTAATTAAAATTGTTACTTATTTGTAGTCTGTAAGGAAAGGTTGTATAAAGTACAATAATATTTATAATAATAATAATATTCTTCTAAAGATGAAAGAAAAAAAGCTTTCCATCTGCATCAGTCTGAGCAAACTATTATGGAAATATGATGGGCCTTATAGATTTGTCGGTGCTTACCATCCACACGACAACTCTCACCATTTTATTTATGAATACTTTTTATGCTCGTACATATGGTAAAAGTAAGTATTCTTTCAAAATGTTTAAATCTTAAAAAGATCTTCAGTATAGATTTCCAAGTGCACATTCAATCTTTACAACGAAATAATTTTCTTACATCTGGACCAAAGCCTCTGTATCTGTATCCTTTATCCGTGGAATTGATGGAACTTGGTATCCCTTAGTTGTTCGTACATTGAAAGCATACATATAAGGACAACAAGGACTCATACATTTCAAATTGTCTACTAATGGGTCTCAAATATGGTAGTCTTGCTGACAATTATTTTGTTCAAAACAAAACCCTGTATTGCCTTAAGCAAAATGTTATGTTCTAAGACCTTTAATTTGAAGAATTCAAAGAAAATAATACCACTACGAAATCGGTATACTTGTACATCCGCTTTGCATACATTAAACCCAACTAATATTTCACTGTGAAACCTTCTATAAATTTCTCTCGCATAAAATACAAATATAAATTTTAAATTAAATTCAATTCCATCACTTGTATCCGTGTAGCTAAATAGTCGCACTATTAGAGCTAATAATATGCTGCTTAAGATAAACAATCGATATTATAACCTCCATTAATGTATTCAACCAGATCATCATGGCTAGCTTAAGTGGCTCACAACTTCTCCGATTACAAATGCTAATTAAATTGCCATGAAGCAGGAGGGTTCCTGTTTAGATTATTTCTTCAATTCATACCCAAAGATTCCCCATAGTCATTCTTAGTCGCTATGACTGCTCGTACTTGTTGGCTCGCCAAAGACTTCTTGAAATCAAAAATAGATTTCATAGTGCAATGCAAATCACTAGTACAGTAGTACTTCTATATCTACATATGTATATACAGAAGAATTCAAACTTAAATGAAGCAAACAACAGTAACTTGGACGATTCGCAGATACATTTGATGGTCATGCATTTGTTGATTCCTGCAGCAGCATTCAGTCCGAGATCCAGCTATGCTAGATTATGTGACATCGTCAGGCACTTTAACAGAAGTTATTGGTGCGACTTTTATGCGTGATAAATAACGAAATCATGGTCGTGCACTTGATGCATTGCAGACCATGCTAAGCTGTTGCCTTGTGTGAATTGAATGGTATCTATCTGAATGGAGCATTTTATTTGCGTAACATCGATGCACGTTTAGTATAATCTTCTCGGATGCAGAAGTATCCGCACATCAGAGTTTGGTATGTAGAATCACCTGCGGCTGCAGTCACAGCTCTTGGTGTTGCTGTTGGCTGCTGCTGCTCTTCTTTGTGGCCTTTTGCTACTTCGTCTTTTATTGCAAATGTTATGGATCAAACAGTGCTAAGATAGATGGTTGTGAACTTCTGCAATCAAGAGTTAAAATTCAACGATGAAGATGATTTTTAAGTGATTTCATGATGTTCAACATAATTTGTTGTAATCTCTCTATACATAGTGCTCGGCAGTAGATTGTTGTACATGTAACTAAAGAGAATGTATTTTTTATTATTTTTTTTTTTTAAATTGGAAAAAATTATGGTAATGAGATTTTGGTCAAATTGCTGTTTGAATTGGTTTTCTAGAAAAATATATGAACAGTTCCTTAAAGTTAAATAAAGCAATTAAAACGATCGATTCCGAGAGAAGAACCTTTAAGAAATATTTCTTTCCAATAATGACGAGAATATCATGAATGATCCGATTTAAGAGTTCCTCAGTTGCTCTCTGGGGAAATGAAACATTGCAAGTGATTAGTATTACTTTTGGTTCCGGGATACTTAAGAAAATCATAAACTCATCTGAAAGTATCTATCGGGCTATAAAAGGTGTATGCAATAATGTTTTGTCAAGGACTATGCGCAATGTCACAAATATGATCGCGCTTAGCTTTTGTAGCGAGTGACTAGGATTAGGAACAAACTTTACACAAAGCAGTCGTCACCATGATTTCCAAACCTTAACATCAACAAAAGGACCTAGCAATCACCTGATCGAAAAATAGTCAACTTAACCACATTGTAGACGACATAAGGGACTGAATATCCGAATGTTTCGCTCCCTTCAACTTATACGACTAGGTACCTTATAAGGAACGCGAATACAACAAAATTGTATGTCAAAGTGCTACGAAAGTGGCTGGCAAAGCCTTTTATGATTAAGTCTTCCTAAACCTTCCAAAATATGGCAGCAGGGCAGATTGCAATATTGTTATGGTAGACGCCGAGACTTTAGTGCTAGGTTTCGGCCGACCCCCACAATAATGCTTCTGGTCTAACGAAGAATGCCAGCAAGTTGATACACCCACGCAAAAGATGTCTGGACAAAAAACACTTTAGTCAAACACACTGAATGAAGGACAATGAAGAGAAAAGTCAAGACATACACATACATACACCCTGAAGGACGACCATTCTCACACTGAATTAAAAAAAGCACTTAAAAAAATGTATGGGGATCTAGTTAATGGAAACCTTTTCGTCTTTAAAGGAGAAACAAAGGGACTGGAGGAGGTTGGTTATTTTAAAACAGATAAATAGAAATGCAACATCGAACGAAAATCAAACTTCAATAAACTTTAAAAAAATAGCAATCAAGCGAAACAAAAACATATCCAGAATTATATAACTGATTAGTACAACAAATTACAGAAAAAAAAATATTTCAATAAAAATGTTCATAGTGAGCTGAATATTAAAAAAGAATTGATACAAAATTTAACAAAGAACAAAAAAAGCATGAAAAGCAGTCAAGCAATAAATCACTTTACATTTCAAAAGAAAACTTTATACATCAACAAAATGAAGCGGCTATATAGACGACGATGACGAAGAATTATCAACGTTACTTCATCCAAAATTGAAGAATCAATAAAAGTATTGTCAACAGGTGAATTCAGATGGAATGATCAAATGCTTGCAATATTAAATTATTCCTTAATCTTACCGAAGAACTTTACTGGTTCTTAAGTACTAGACAGAATCCAAAACAATTGAAAGAGTGCATAATTATCCTTTCACATAAAATATAAAAGTTTTCGACGACTTTTTAAAGAGTTTATGGCGGTATGTCTTCAATTACATGAATAATGTTAATCTCTAATGTGTCGACTGTTGGTGGTTTGTCAGCGTATACTAGCAACTTAACGTTCGTTCATCAAATGTTTCCTTCATTAAGTGGGTGGCCGTGGCTCAAGTGGTAGTGTATTGACTTTCCAATCGGAGGGTTTAGCGTTCAATCCCAACCGCTCCTGAAAGACATTGTTTTTTTCAGGCAACTTAAATAAAGGCAGATGAATGGTTGCCTAAAATACAACAAGTCAATTTGCACTAACAATTAGTCTTCCCATTAAATCGACATCGAGCGCAAAATGAATTTGAAATATGACACGGATATGGTCAAGCAGCCGAGCAGCATTAACAGAAACGATTTATAAGGCTTGTAATAATAATAATAATAATAATAATAATAATACAAATTACAATAATAATAATAATAATAATAATAAAAGTACTAGCTATAACAATAAGAGGAGAAAGTTTACAAGCGTAGACGAACTCTCTGCCGATTTATTGAAGCCTAAACTACATTGGTAAGGAACATATACCAAGTCATACAATAAATACATCTCATGATCTTTTACCCAATTACCAAGAAGAATAACTTTTAAACTGGATTAACCATAGAACGATATAACCCTTTATCAACAATCTCACTGATTTCTGTCATAACTTTTTTGGAATTGTAAGTCCATCACTGATAAGATATATGGTATATCTTACGGCAGATCGTGAAAAAATGCAGAAGCTTAAAATCAATGATTCATAAATGCTAACAGATCAGAAGGCCACATATGACTGCATTTCTAGAGACGAGCTGCAAGAAACCATGCCAAATTTTGACATTGCTGAAAACTTGTTAATTTGTGTAGAATGACATCGGAAACCATTCGCTGCTCTTTAAAAGTCGATAATGTTATCACAGAGACATTTAATGAATGTTGAATGAATAAATAGTAGTAACTCCACAGGCCAATTACGGAGGTAGACTTTAAACGTCTGTTCAACTACTAGCATACCTATATGCTGACAACATAATGGTATATATCAGCGATGTATTACCGGAGCGTTTACGGCAATTAAAGCGGAAGCGGCGAAAATGGGTTGATGGTAAATGTTGGTAAGTCAAGGTATACTCTGTCGACCCAATATCAAAGACTTGGACAAAACAGGAGCCTACAACTTTGACGTGCTTAAAGACTCGGGCTAAATGAGCTCCGCTGTTAATGCAAGAAGCGACATACACAATCCCAGATATTAAGCGACGTATCTCTATTTGTTTGTACTAAGAAACTTCTTTTCAAGAAGCTCTATTTAAGATTTCTATAAAACCTTTGAACGGAAACCTGGTGTTTCTTAAAATCAGACGAAAACGCATGGTCTACGATTATACAGTGATGCCTATCTTCGCAAAAATCATTTCCTTTGATACTCTTAACTAGAAGATATAAAATTAAAATTCATTAAAAAGTGCAAACAGTACTGTTAGTTATACAGTAGAATTTTATTCATGTGGCTGCCTGGGCTAGCTTCGCAGTAATGCATCCTGCCAATCAAATTTAATAATTTCTTGTTAAATATATCTGTCTCTATCTCACGACTGATTCAGAAGATATTAACTCAAATCATTTCTGTATTGTCCAGTAATATAGATCTTAAAGGACACCTCACAAGAACAAGTATAATGACACTAAATCGCAACTCAAAGGCAGCCAACTGAACTTAATGCGCTAAAGAACGATTTGATGCGCTTCCGATCCCAAGATATGGTAATTTTGTTTATTGTTCAGAACAAACAATTTTTCGGCCAAATTTGACTTTGAATTCGAGGTGCTTTAAGGCTCAAACTGAGAAGCTATAAGGATGAGGAATGCATTTGCATTCAAATCCTGAGTCAATTGAACTTTGTAAGGGAATAATCCGAGATCTTTGTGCAAAATTCTTATCCGACTGACGCGTGAAATTTTGAGCTGTTGAGATCTATGGCGAGTCAATATTCTTGGATTGAGTTGAACACTCTCGGCTACTGTACTGTACTGTACGGAGCTGTGAGTGTCAAAATAACATAAGGTAAAAAAAGAGACTTTTATTTGGGCCACCCTTTATAGTGATTGAGTTAAATGCGGTTGTTTATTAATGGGAAAATACCGTCTACAGGTCTACATAAATTTAAATATAATGAGTAGTATATTCTATAGATCGTCTACACTCCTCCGTGGGAAGGCCACTTTACTTATTCAAAGAAAATTTGTACTTAATGCTGCAATAAAGCTGAGATGCTTCGAATTCCATAACTAAAGTTAGATTAAGCCGTTTTTGTTCATTTACTTTCGAGGTTACTTACATTTTTTTTCGAAAAAGTATTCGGACAGTATCCTTTTGGACTGAGTGCACATAGAATGAAATACCATTTAAAGAACTTTTATTTGATCTGATAGAACCCGCATCACGGTCCTCAATACTTAAGTTTCATATACGGTCAGTTTCGCTTCCCATGGCTGCCTGCAAAAACAAAACAAAAGAAAACTTTGCCGATAGTGAAGAAGCATTTGAATCTGTGTACAAGTTATGACACCATCGATTAGTAAAAATTCTAGTTTCTTTGTTTTACTACAGAGACTTCACTTCCGTTCTCTTTCTAACATTCGATTTTATCTTTTTATTGCATTGCATGCCAATTACTCATAGAATGCATGAACAACATGCGCAGATCATTTCACTTTTGCGCTACACGCACTGGCAAATACGACACCTTCACCAAAACCCATTCCTTTCCCACAGGAAAAGCTGCGTCAACAAATTTGCCATATAAAAACGTGCAGACAAGTTCAGTTCAGATGACTCTCTTTCTCGATATTTTCCACAGTTAAGTGTTGTACAAAAGTGATTATTAAATATTAAATATTAAATAATAAAGAGCTTGAAAAAATTATAAAGTGTCTTTTTTACAAAACCATTGGTTGAACAACATAACTTTTGTAATTACAGATTTTTGCTATAAAGGTTTAACTTTTGGTATATTAGGGTGTAACTCAAGAGATGTATCCAGAGATGTTGAAAAACGGCAGAAGATTCTTTTAAAGCCAAAGCGAAGTCAACTCGATCACCGAAGATAACTTTTTGGAAGAATTTCGAATGCTGAAGACGGGATAACTGAAGAGAAACAAAAATATTGACAACGATTTCTAGATTTATCGTAATTTGTGAATAACACTCAAATATTTAGAGATAATGATTTGACTAAACAATGTTGTGTGACGCTAACGAATCAAACACCGCAGAACCATATGCACATGTTCACCCTAGCGAATTATTTCTTATAATTCGATACCTAACTACTCGTATGCACATTTGCTTTATTTTAAATTCTTATAAATTTCATTATGACCTCAGGCATATCGCACATCTTTTTACGAGATAGCTTCCGAGCAGTAAGGAATAATCTCATAAAATGTAAATTTAAAACGCAAAATAAGTAAAAATTTTATTTCCTAACGTCAAATTTAGTTATAACTCTTGGATTTAAATTTTGTTAGAGCACCACTTTGCGTAAATGGCTTGTAAACTTTATCTATCTACATTTTATTAATGGCGCAAGCCATCTGTCCGTGAGCTATTTAACGTGGTATAAAATGTATCAAATTAGTTAGTATGACTGTAGAAATTAATTTTGTCAAATCTTAAATACCAAACTAGAAGGTAGTAGCGGTTAATGACACAACTACTAATTAGCGTCTCATTAAAACAGCAAAACTTATGCTTATTAGGCAATTCTATAAATCATTCATACGTTTTTACCTGTATCTCAGGACATTTAGCTTCTATGCCTTAACCTGAATTCTAATAATTCTCGTTTTAATTTGTTTAAATCACATTATCAATTATAAAACGCGAAGAAACCAAGATATAAGCTTCAGATCGATACACACCACCTATTCGTCGATATCAAGGCCGCGTCATCAGCATCTATAGAAATGGCATATACAGAGTAATGCCTAGTTTTGGCATCTCTACGAAACACTTGAGACTGTGCAAGATGACGATGAAAAATGCACACTGCTCCATTAAAGTGGGTAACGATCTCATCGCGAGCACTGATGTCAAAAAAGGATGTAGTCAAAGCGATGAGCTGCCATGCGATTTCTCCAATATCATACTTGAAAGAATAGAGCAAAACTAACGCCCAAACACATGAGGCACGATCTTTAAAAACTTTGGCCGATTACTCGCATACGCCGATGATATTGACGATTTCGCGAGTATTGAGGAGCAAGCGATAAATGGGTTTAGCGGTCAACGAGGGCAATACCAAGAGTATGCTGTCAGGCAAAAAGATCACTCAACACCATCGCCTCGGACAGAACGTCACCTTCGACAGATACAAATTTGAGGTAGTTACGGAATTCGTCTACCTAGAGTTCGCTATAAACTCAAACACCAGAGCTGAGATCAAACGAAGAATAGCCCTTACAGATCGCCGCTTCTTTGGGCTTAGAAGGCAATTGACTAGTAAACCCCTCACTCGAATAACTAAAGTTATCTAAGTCCTGCTCTATGGCGCAGAGGCATTGACATTATCAAAAATAGATGAGGGTGCTCTAGGTTACTTTGAAAGAAAAATTCTTCGAGTGATCTTCGGTCCTGCCTACATTGTCGGTGAATAGAGGAGGAGATACAGCGACAACTGTATGGACTATACAGTGACATCGTCTTCTCCAGAAGAGTGAAGGCCTGGGGTCTGAATTGGCTGTAGAGCAGATGGACACCAACGAAAAGTCTTCGAATCCGCCCCCGAGGGACAGCAGAGTAGAGATAGAATTTAAGTGACGCACTCAAATGAAAGGGAACCTCAGCCGGCTTAACGTGCCAAACTGAAGGCAGCTAGCCAGGATTTAACTGGCTGGATATGCTTGCTGACTGAGGCCCAGGTCCTCCCCTGATAGTAGCGCCACCTTAAGTAAGTAAGTAAGCACCATAGTATGCTGGGCGTAAGTGACACCACCACATCCTGCGACGTTTGCAGTCAGAGAGATAACGACAATGCAGAGCAAATACTCGTATCTCTGTTACATTAGTTTCTACGATTTACTGAGAAAGTGTAGTAAAAGGAACATATGTACACGCAGTGCAGTATACTAGTTCGTTTTCTTTGTTTCAACATTACAAAAAAAACTGTGATCTTCTTTCATCATCACTAATGAATATGTTTGTGTACGAGTAGGTATTAGCGTTTGTCATCTTCAATGGGTAACATTTGTCCAAAGTACCTTTCCCTCACGAAGTTCAATCTGTCTCAAAGGAAAGAAATGAAGACTTTTAACAGTCATCTTTAGGTCAGTCCAAAATTCATACGAGTGTGGTCAATAGATAAATCATGAGCCGTAAATGCTTTTTAAATAAGGCTCTACCTACACTTACTTCTTTACAGCAAAATATAAAAACCTGACATTTTCCATTTATTCCAATCCCACAGAAATACTTCTAAAATAATTTTAAAGTTGGTTAAACAAGTTCTACAGCAATTACAACTATTCATATGCTTAAGAGCTATGTGATATCTACAGTGCTGAACTACAAAGAATAACTTAGCTGGTCAAATCCTTCACATGGCATACTATGTTTCCAGAGTATTTGGCTTTCGACTGAAGGATTCATCACTGCCGCACGTTGTCGCAAACATCTTCGAAAAATTTTAACGTAATTTTAGAATATATCAACCTAGATGCGCTGTTTTGAAATTGCAGCTTTTTTGTAAAGATGTCATGAGATTACACCGTGTTGCCGCATAATTCCTTGTGAGCTCACACTTACGCAAAAATAATGAAACACACAAAATTAAGGTCGACCAAATATGGAAAGATCTCATGGCTTTAGAATAATGATATTGTGGTGAATTACAATATAATATTAGTATTGCACTATTCCTTCTTGATATCGCTTCAGTCCATCAATGCTTGCGAATAAGAATAAATCCACAAAAAATCCGATAAATGTAGGTTCAAAAAAGAGACTTTTTTATCTTAAGATTCTGTGAATCCTGATATCTTTTTATGTGCTTAACAAATAGCTTGGAAACAGGAGACTTATGCTCTCAACACTCGAAGTATTTTCCTGATATAATTTCATCAGGTTGAGTGAGGATAACATATTCGAAATTCGGAGGCTACGAAGATTAAAAATGGATTCATTTATTAAAAAAAACTTTTTGCAATAGTTACAATATTGTATGTTTTCGTTTGTTAACAGATCTTTCTCTTGTTAATCAGAGGCTCTCTTTTCCGCAATTAGCTGCTTATTTATGCAATATTTTTTAAAACACTGAATCTGTCCCAGTTGTATAGAATTGAAAATCGATAATATTACGAATAATTCAAACGACAAACTATTACAAAATTCAACTCACCGATAGTTCTGCAGTAAAAACCGAATATGTAAATCAGTTCTGATTGATTTCCTAATAGCGAGTTGTTTCAATAAATCAATTGTACTTCTAAACTTTTTATTTTTTAAATGAATTTAAGACTCAAGTCATCCCTTCTGACCACGTGTCATGTTTTCCGAAAATCTGTATAGAGTAAAGAACGAAGATATTTTGGGCTTATTGGTTGCTTTACTATATGGGTGGCATTCTTCATTTCAAAAAATTAGACTAAGTTGTTAGTGTAATTTGACTTGTTACTGTGGTTTAGTTCATCTTTTTTGACTTTAATTAGCTGATATAGATTAATGCCTTTAGGTCGCGGTCGGTAATTTAACATCTTGCAGTTTTACAGGTAGGATAATATCCTACTCCTTGCGCCACAGCTACTCATAAACTCCAATCTAAACCACCCTGGTCCATTCTATTTGCACCCGTTCTATTTAATATCTCTTCCGGATTCAGATAATGAAAGATAATAGGGCAATCTTGGATCATTTCAGGGCAAGAGATTACATTTGCCATGGATTTGTCAGACCTTTCAGTATGAGTTGAATTCTGGAGAAAATTATCACATGAACGTTGTTTCAAATTTCTGGCATACTCCCATAATGTTCAATTACCAAATCATTTTGGGAATCGTTAGTAAAAAGTGCTTCACTAGAGTTCTGATTTAGATCTGTCGCTTAATTTTAATAAGCCACCACACTAAAACATTCTAGCAATTCAACAGGCAATAATCAATTAAAAAAGTAGTGAATAGCATGCAGCATTAAGCATTTCCACATCTGAACAAATATGAGCATAGGAGTGGGATATGTGGTTGGCCGATAGCTTTTTCAGTATTCGCAAACATTGATATAAGAAAAAAACTCTTGACCTCCGAAGTATCTCTTTTATTAACTGAATATCAAAAATGTTGTGGAAATTCTTAATAGAATAACGGGCGAATAAAACTGAATTGGAAATGGGTAGATAATGTTTATTATATTTATAATCCAATATTTTGCAGTCAAAAATGTGCATCTCCTACGCATACGCGTTAAAGAAATTAAGATTACACTCTTGGAAAGAATTTTCTCAACTGGTCACCAAATGGTAAAAATTTTCATTGGAGATAATTACAATGATTCGATTGCATTAAAATTAAATGGATATAGATATGGATAATTTTTTTCTTAAAAAAATCAATGCTAATTAAAAGTAAATTTTTTTCTCATTGTTGTAATATAAACATATTTTGTGTTTTTTGCAAAACAACATAAAAGGCAATTTGATGCATTGTTAATTGATAAATATTTATTCACCGCTTCTACCAATATTAACGCTAAGAAAAATTATTAAAATTATTTCTCAAGTTTATGTTTACATATTGTTTTGTTTCAATAAAATCAATTTTATATTAAATTAATACAAGCAAAATTATGTGGTGCCAAACTTACTGGGGTTTTACTTCCGTCACAAATTTTTTTTTTAAATAGCACATGACCGGCGGCATTTCGTATGTCTTCCCTTCTTCTTCTTCTTCTTATCCTTTTATTAACCCTTTCCTCGTTATACGAACTTATGCGTAACGAGTTTCCCATTTTTACTGCATCGCTGCTGCTCCGCTTATGGGGTTGGCTATTCGTATGTCTCCCCAAATATGACAAGAGGTAAGTGCTACAATTATCTGATTCTTAATCTTTATCATTGAATAGAATGAACAAATTGGCTTTTAAAGTAAACGTCATGAGCAACTGTCCTTAAAAGATTAAGAGACATAATCTTAAACAAAACTTGTATGTTGGATACTGTTATAAAAATTGCCAAACAATTTACTATTTCTAAAGGAAGCGACGACAAAGACATTTACGATACAATTTATTAAAAAGATTTGCGATATATCTATATTGGGAAAAATAAATACCATACAAATCTGTTTTAGAGGTTTCTCAAAATTCATAAATTTTACATTTTTCGTAGTTTGAGGCATATACTTTAGTAAGTTAAAGAACTATTTGCGATTAAAACTAATTGTTAACAACTATGGCGAGCCAGAAACAATTGCGAAAATTCAGTGTTGTATTGTGGATTTCTGAAAAGCCAGCATTATTCAGAAGAAAAATTTAGTCACAGTCGCTGAAGAGAATAAGTTTCAAGTATATATAAGATTGGGAAAGAGTAACTCGTTATAGATATTGGTGCATCTCTTACGTTCTAAGACAGTTGGAGAATCGCGTGCAAGTCTGCATACAAGAAATATCTTTTCGAATAACTCATTGTAGTTACTTTCACTAACAGTAAATGAGGACTTGTAAAAAAAAAACTTTTTGTCCCAGAATAAAATTGTTTGGCCTTTCTAATAACTTTTCTATTGGTTTCTGTGATTGCCTTTCTAAGATATTAAAGCCTTGTTTGCAAACGCAGTGGATACTAAGTTCTTAAGGACATGTTCCTATTTCTTATAATTAAAGTCTACATGAATTTTTGTTTGTTGGGTTTGTTGGGCCTTTGTGTATTCATTATTTTGTTATTTAGTGCTAAGTTAAACTATTATTTTTTTGTTTGTCTTACCAATTAATTGGATAATAGTGTCATAAAGTAATGAGAGATTTAGTAGCCTGGACGAACTAAAAACGGTTTTTTTGTGATATTCCATGCAAAATTCATTTCCCTGCTTAAGTTGGAACGGCGCTTAGAGTATATACCAAAATACAATGTTTTCCTGAGAAAATCTTTCTTTCGTCAAGATTTTTGGCCATATTTCTTGTGATTCCATTATTACTTCCGCAACTTTCACGACGTATGCTATAGAAAACCTTTCAATGCACTTTGTGACAACAATTTTAAAACTCTTGGGTAATAATATGTTTTCTTAAATTTTAATTTATTATTCAAAACTCCAATTATACGTCACGCATTCAATAATTTGAGTAAAATGATCAACTAAAAATTTTGGTGAATAAATCGACTTAATTAGTAAGTTCAGTACAATATTATCTTCAATTTCGTTCTTGATATGGTATGATATATACTACAACTGACCTATCGAAAGCCTCCAAAATGCTCAAAAAACCTTTACTTTGTGAAATACTGGCCCATTAAACTGAATGTATAGTGAAACTGTGTTCCCATATCTAACAAACCAGTTTGCTAAAGAGAGAGTTAATCGAATTGAAGAAATTATATTCGAAAAAAATGGAGATCTGAAAATACAGCGCAAATCTTTTAAAGGTTTTAAGACTAGAAATTAATTTACGCTTGAAAATGGTAATACGAAATTAAAACCACAATATTATTGACGCGATATAGTAAAAGCAAACAATTAATATTTTGTCAAAATCGTCATCAAATATTTCTAACTTTCCATATACTACATATGTATTTTATCCGGTTCTTTTGAAGTCCTCGTTTTTTGATTAATTAATTTTCACTAGAGAATTTATATTTTTTATTTATTTCTGAATGAATAAGACCATCCATATTTATATTTAATATTTCAAAAAATCAAAAATACCCCCAATTCGATTTTATTTAAAGTGATCGATTGTAGCTAACTTGACTTCAAACTGGTTAAGATTAATAATAACTAGCAATCACAATATTCCAAACAAATGGAGGTCTGAGTAAAAAAAATAACCATGAATTGATATATGTTCATCAGACGAGGGAGGCATATAATCTCTACGGTTTGTTTCTACTCGTATTAATAATTTTACTGTAAATCCCTTTTTTAATGAATATTTATAAGTTTTTATTAGATTTGAACATTAAACTGCCGGCGGAATTGTTTGAATGTTATTATTACAATCCTAGCAGATTCATTGAAAGAAATCTGCACGCAGTATCTTGACCTAATCTTGTTGTGGTTATGCGAATCTACTAATGGATTGCGATAAGCTAATTGACCGCACCGACTAAAATGAGATTGATTTTACTAACTTAAATGCTTTTCATTTTAATTCATGTAAATTTCATTCTAATTAGCGCATTTAAAATCTTTTTATCGGAACCGGCCCGCTGCTGTGGGGTTTGAACGAAAAAATTTCTCACCTCGTACTCACAAATATATACAGATAAATTCTTGTGGCTGTGGAAGAAATATGAATTGAAAGATGTTTAAATTTTTTTATATAAAATTATTTCTTTTATTTTTGTCTAAATAGATTTAATATTTCTTAGAGCTAAGCCTTTGAGTTTTGATTCTAAAAATTTGTTTATGCAAATTACTATTTACAATCCTTATGCGAACTTTTCAAAAATTCAAAGAAACTATTTACAAATTAATTTATCCATAGTGGTAACTATTACTATAACAACAGATACGAAATAACTAAACACACACGAAGATTCCCCTTAGACTAGTGGAGTTCATACTGCCAGCGTTGGCACCATAATTGTAGGCCTGTTCGTTGAGTTTTTGCCGTTTAACACTTTCTGCATCGGACGAAGCATCAGATTCATTTTCGCTTAGATGGAAAAATTTTCGACGGGCTTCCGACTGCGCTAGACGAATTTCCTCCTCACTGGAGTCACTCTGAATATCACTTTCACCGGCAGAGATCAAACTTTGGTTGTCAGCAGAGACTGTTTCAGTTGTAGGTGTAGGCGCAGATATGGATCGACTACTTGGAGCCTTCATACTTAAGTCCATGGGAGTATCTTGTTCTTGGTCAACATGAGAACATACTGAAAGAGGAGACTCTGATGTTGTCTTTGGATGGTAATAACTTGCTTTTTCGCCTTGTAGAGGGTAGTTGGAGTTCACATCTTGAACATGCTGTGGTGATACAGTTACATCAACGGAAACTGTTGGAGGTGTATGCATTGGAGAGCCTGCATCAATGGGTGTTTCAGTTTCCCGAGCATCTGGAATTCGATTTGTCTCCGGCGGTGAATGTGTTGTTGCTCGTGAATGGCATCTGTCACGAATATCATCGGTTGTCAATGATTTAGGGGTGAATCTTGTGGATGGACTGATTAGTTCTTCGGTTCTAGCTTCGGGACTACAGCTTTCATGCCACCGATTTGAACCTTCTGACAAAGAATCTACAGACTGGCGATGTTTGAAAAGTTCTTCAGCTCGATGATATGCTTCAGAAGCGTGATACCCAGCCGGTGCACCAGCGCCGGGGAAAAGCAAATGTGGTGGCAATTGAAATGCAGATCGTGATGAAATTGGCAATGAATTCATCATGAAAAATGGCATAGCAGCCGCAGCTGCTGCCGCTGATGATGGAGATGATTGCTGGTGTTGAAGTTGTTGATGTTGATGATAGTCGGCTACAGCAGCGGCAGCTATCGATGCATCAGGATGGCGTGACAAAAACTGACTATGGAATGAATTTTTAAAAACATCCGGGTTGGACATCATTTCGGGTAAATAACCGGGATATCCTAGCATGCCCATATGTGAAGCGAGAGATGGTGCTTGTGCGGCGGCACCATTCATATCTCCACCAAAACCATGACCTGCTTTTCCGGCGGCTTCTGCTTGCTGCTGTTGTTCTTGCAAGAGACAATGAATTTTAAACCAATTTGAACGTCGACCATATCGAGATCCACCTTTGGACATGCCTACTGTATAGCACTTGCGCAATCTACATGCTTTGCATGTGGTTCGGTTTTTTTTGTCTATAATGCATTTTCCGTGATTTTTACACTCACTGATGGATGATAGATTATTGTAAGATCGGCCAAAAAATGACTGTAAGTAAGTAAATAAAAGTAATTTTGTAGAAAAGTGTTCGGAAGAATTTAAGCATTCAAAAAAATAAAATTTCTATTTGTGATATTTACCTTGCAACCTTCACATGTGAATGCACCAAAATGAAAACCGGCGGCGGGTTCGCCACATACTTTACAAGTCTGGTTCATCTGAAATCGAAGAGAAAAATATTTAAAAATATTTCTCGCAACATTCTTCAACTAATAAAAAACGATATACAAAACACGCCTTTTAAACAAAGGGAAATGAGTTGAGAAAAACCACTACGTCCTTGACATCCTTCCAGGAAGTAAGAAAGTCACAAAAATTAGTAAATTGTTCACAATCTGAGCGAATGTTATTCAAGGAAATCCCCGGGATCATACTTGCGTCTATCATTTTTTACAATGTCGAAGCATTTTTTTGCATTTAAAAAAAAAAACAGCTACAATATATTATGCAACCCTTAGAAAGAGGGCGGAATGTTTAGCAATATAATTTATGTCTCAAAAAGGACCGCGCCTAATTATTATTGCTGCAATAAAATCGATTATGCCGAGGATTCGCGGTCAAATTTAACATCTCGCACACACGTATCAACACAGGTAACAAGGATGAGGAAGCCCAAAATCCGACCAGATGCAATAAAAATAAATTTTCGACAAAAAAAATAATAATAATGAAAACAGAAAAAAGGTATTTTTGAATAACCGTTTTATTGTTGTTTATTACGAACGAAATTTATGTAATACCCGTTCTTCTGAGAACGTCGCGCGGACGCCTCTGATGAGCTGTTTTTTTTTTTTTTTTAAACGACAAAAAAAAGCTGCGAATTTCTAAAGCATTCAAAAATGCAAATTTTCGAAATGATTTATTCATTAAATATTAATATTTAAAATGGATGTGTTCTCAATAAATTCTGGAATCTGGTCGAAATCATAAAAAACCAGATAAATCGAGTTCGCAGCTCAACTCTTTTGTTTCATTTTTGTATGGGTATATTGCTGACTTGCTTACTACGAAACGATTCGCGGAAGATAACTTTTAAAATTTCACTACGATAAGACAAATTAAATATCTACGTGCTTACCTTTATATTGAATTGATGTTGTAGGAAGGATTAATCCGTTGGGTTCTATTGGTCACTTAGATATTTGATCACACACAAAAGTTCTTCAGTTTTATTTTTCTGATTATCAGTTCTTAATTTTTTCTTTTCTTGTTCACAAATCACAAATTTTAAAATTGTTCATTATTCGTCCATTTATCGGATCATAAAGTCTTTTAATTTGTTATTATTACTCGTAAGCTCAAATAGCTCATATGGCACAAAAAAACGAAAATGGAATCTTTTATTTTTTTTTCAAGATTAATCCCTTTGAAGAAGTGGATTGTATCTTTCGGTTCAACTATCAGCACACGACTGATTTGTTGCTCGTGTCAATGTCTTACAAGAAGTATTTCTCTCCTCAATATCTCAGTCTCTCCTTAAGTTTGGTTTGAAGTATATAGATAGGTAATGTGGTAGTTTTTTGTCTGCAAACCTCTGAAGTGCTATTCGTTACTACTTTAAGTTTAAGAGAGTATTTATTCATTTGCGGTACAGACTAGGTGAGAGAACACTTGGATCACAGGTAAGAAATAAAGAGAAATCGAGCATCAGTATATAATGGATGTCTGCACAACGATCGGAAGGCGGAGCTATCTGCGATCAGCTACGAACGGTACTTTAGTTTTTATTATATTATTATAAAATTCTGAGTGGTTTTGGGTTGATTTTATTAATCTTCAATTATTTGGGGTGTAATCGGTACATGAGGATTTTAGGAAGTTTATACATAGTTTATTTAGCGGTTTTTATTAATTTGATTGAACCGAAATCTTCCAGATATTGAAAGACATTGCGATATTACATAGATCCATTTGTCATGGGAAGTTTTATCCATTTAATTTTTAATCAAAATTAGTTTTTGGTTGCAGCCCATTTTAATCGAAAACATACATACTTGTTTCTTTATTCATATATGTATGTGTAATTAAAAAATAAATAAATAATCATATCAACCATTGTATATGTTATTGAAAGTGATTTATTTTAATCCAACAGTTAATACGGATACGTATGTTATTATTAAAATAAATACATATGATTGACATAGAGATGAGTTTTACTTCCTATATGAATTTCCTTAGTATTTTGTAGGCTTTGTGTCAATAAATAACGTTGAAGCTTAAGACTTTGAACAGAAGTGCTGTCCTTCAATTAGTTTAGATTTAATCAAATTTATTTGAAACGACGTAACCTATCGGTGAAGAGAAAAACAATTTTTTTGTTAACGAAAGTAATACAATAGAACTACCTAATGCGTTTTAAGTTATACGTAGGTATGTATTTAATAAGACAAGCGATTAAATGATATTTATGTTTCAAGGAAGAACAAAATATGTGGCGCAAGCATTTTTTGCAAAATAAAACAAGATTTATTATTGTCCATAGTTGCAAAATTTGATCAACATTATAATATTTTATTTTTTACTTTGATCTCAGTTGAAGAATTTTAAGGTTAAGGCAAAATGAGACGATTAAATTTTGCATTTCTTATATTTGACTGTATTCTATTAAAATTGTTAAATCTATGCGGTTGTGCATCAAGAAATACTACCCTGTAATATAAGATTATAACTATCATATTTAACTATATCATATTTAGGATTTGCTGAAGTTTAGATAGTTGTAAGAAAAAGTGAACCTATAAGTATATCAGTATGAACTTAGCAGTCAATTTCGTCCGTGTTGTTATTTTATTTTCATCAATTTCAATTGGACTAAATCAAGTAAATTGGAATTACAATTGATATATGGAATAATATTATTAACATGTTTATAAGAGAAACACCAGAAACGTAATCAACTCTATCAGACCAATTGAAACAATACTGTTTAGAACACAATTGAGACGGATTTCTTGGAATACCAGAAATCACTAAGCGTAGTTAGATACTTTGGTATTTGGCTCGATCAGTATTTATATTTTGACAAACATATAAATGCTTGTTTGGCTGGAGCCAAGAAAGCCTTAGCCTTAAAAAGGAAACTGTTTCATAGCAGTCAACTTGACTTAAGGGTAAAGGTAATATGTTACGTCGCCCTAATCAGGCCAATCATCGCTTATGGTTTTCCCGTGTGGTTCAACGTAGCGCCGTTTTATATGGAGATAAATCTGGAGTTTGAAAGATAATGTCTCAGGACCTGTCTTAGATTGTATAAAACACCAGAATCTGACTACATAGAATATTATCCGAAAAAGGCCCTTTATGATGATGGGGCTCTACTAAACAGGATTGACAATTTCCTAATTAATCCAATGACAATGATTCGAAGGCATGTTGCAAGGGCGGTGAACAGCGATCTTTGGCGCGTATTACCCCAATGTTATGTTCCATGAGAATACACTGCAAACCGACTTTATTCGGCCAGAGGCATTTATCTATATAGATACTAAAGGGCTAGTGCAGAGTAAGAACGGTATATCGGTAATATACCACCGCAGCCGTGGCGCGAGGGAAAAACGGCTCATCTAGGACGGGTACGACGTCAATGCTCAGGAGCTCTTCCGTTTTAGTTCCGCGATCGCGGACAGACACCGGGTCGATACTGAAAAACAGCAAAGAAGAGGAGAGTATCGATTTGCTCTCCTAGGCCGGTGCGTTATTGTTGTACTCGTAACATACTTCTCCAAGTTTTAAGTTAGATTTAGGTTAGATAGGGGGTTTTGCGGAGAGGCCGGGCTTGTTGGCATAAGGTGGCACCTCTGAGAAGTAATTGATCGTTCATGGTACGGCACTCGAGGCAAAGGCTCACAATACCGATTATAATTGAGATTATAATTAAGATTTTCTAAGAAATTTTTATGTAATATGCAAATTCAATCATAGGATAGATGCAAGGCTGAAAAGCAATAGCTTTAGATTTATCTCTAAGCTTAGAAAGCTCGGTAAGAGCCAGTAAGCTAAATTAAATAATTAACATTGTTCAATTAGATTTAAGCACATTTGTCTAGCATGTAAGTTTATAAGGATAGAAGAAATAAAAATGAATCGAAAAGTAAAAAAAAGGAAAGCCAAGCAATTGAAAAGTAAAAGATATCAATATAAACAAAAGTAGTTCATATATAAATGAATATCAAATAAAAAGAAAAATACAGTAGATTTATATACAGTCTTACAAGTCATTGCAAAATGTTCGGGATAGATAAAGGCGTTGAAAGTTGTTGCAATCGTAGATCAAGTATACAATTTTTTCCGATCTTAGTAGACAAATTGACAGTTTATTTGTGTCGTACTTCATTGATTTATTTCTTATACAGTTCTTAAAATTTTAGAAGACAAACGATCGCCACATCAGTAAGTTATGTTTGAAATTTTCAGATGTAAAATGTCATATCGTGAGGTTTGACATCTGCCAACACCATGTATTACCGATTTTGAATCAACATTACATAATTTCTTTTGTCAAAAATGTCAAGATCTGAGCCGAATAAGAGTCATGTGCCGGAACTTTTGATTTACGTTTCTTCTTTGCAGGAATCTGCAACAGGTGCACATAATTGAAGAGGTTGAGCCGAGCACTCAAGGAAAAATGCTCCCACTACTAAACTAAGCACGACAAACTGAATCTCCTGAATGATTATGCTCGTCCAAAAGTTGGGGCGCCGCCGGTCAAAATCTACTTGGAAACACTCCACATGTATGTTAATCCTACCCCACCCACCGCATTCGCCAGACATTGCCCTTTCCAATTATCACTTTTAATTTAGAATACATTATAACTTTTTGGGTGGGAACACCAAAGCAATTTATATTCATGTGTCAGCAAGAACCTTAAAGTTAAAAGTATCAAAGCCAACAATTAAAAACTTTATTTATGCAATTGGAACTTAAAATTTGTTTCAAAAGAAAATAAAAATTAAAGATAATATTATTTGAAAACAAAGAAGAAGACAAAAATACATTAGGTCAAAGATACATACAAAGTGTAACCAATATTAAACAGCCACAATTAATCTTGCTTAGTGAAACTGCTCGTATTGTTGTTGTTGATTATCGAAGCTTTTTAAAAACCGACGAAATATAGTAGCACGGAAATTTAGGACTGTAACCTTATTAAAGAAGTTAGGGAGTATTTTAAGATTGAATATCAAACGAAAGTTGCAACTTCCTGATTGCATAAGTAAGTAAAAATGGCGGACTGGAAGGAATTTAAAGTCAAAGAACAGGGAAAAACTAGGATATCTCAAATGTTTAAGACATATTTTTGCATGGTTAAGAAGGTTTAATTTTATTCATGTAAGCGCCTCAGCAACAGGTTTACTATCAACATCTTAGATACAACTCAACAGATTGTATGTTTTGCTAGACAAATCAAAAAACATAGCTTTAGTTTCGGAAGTTTTGGAACAAATACACAATTCATGCTTATTAAACCAGATGCGTAGTAGATGGAGATCCGAATTAATGTCAGATTGCAGATCGAATGAGCTATTAATGCCATAAAAAAGACAACATCATCAGCGATCAATAAATATTTGATTTTGATTGATATATATCATCAGCCATTGCATTCACATTTTCTAATATTATTTTTTTGGGATGAGCTTCACGTTGGAGTTGTTGGAGTATATCAATTTATTTTGCATATCTTAATCTCTCTTACGACGATAAAGTACGGTCGAACCAATTATTATCATAGTCCATTTTATTCACATAAAGGTTTTCAATTAAAATCAAAATAGTTCTTTGCCTTAAGAATATTAAGAATATCTCAAACCAAGAATTTTAAAATTTTAAGCAGCTCCGAGAGCAAATTTTGAACTAAAATTCCACAAAAGTTTCTTAGGGGAAACGATTAATTTTTGTAAGGTTATTGGTTACAAGCAAAAAAACCATAAGAGACAGTAGGAAGGAAGGTGACTTAATGCTAGCACTTTAACACACCGTCGAAATATTTTAGGTGAATATTGCGAAAAGTTGTAGAATGTCAATTTCATTCAAAATTCACTTTAAGGCAAACTCATGACGAGGAATCGGCAAAAGTTAAGGAATTTGTTAGTAATGAATAACCCACTGTTATCGTTTAAGATAAATAAAGAAAATGCAAGAACGCAATCAGTTTTAAATTTGTTGAAGAGATAAGTATCTCGGAAAAAAGATTATCGCCCTAATTCATATAATAGCTATAGTCTTTGAAGCAGCGATAAGTTTTTATAACACAAGTCCAGGATTTCTTACATTTTTTAGCTGGCTGCTAAATACTTGTGATACTTCCTTAAGAAATTATTTTGAATGGATAATCACTGCTACATATGTTTAAGTGTAATCTAACACACCTTACATATTTTCATCGCAACTTCCCTTACGTCTATTTCCAAAAATTGCTAAACTATCTCTTTTGGGCCGATGAGAAAAGCCAATGCTTATCATTATAAATGCGCATAACTTCTTCTTCTTGCTCATCCCTTTCTACTCGTTAAAGAAATATATCGATAAACATAGCATAGATGTAGATTTCTCTGTAGCGTTTGCTACTGACATAAGGCTAATCCCACCAAAAGCCTCTCACTACTGTAATTCCTAAGGTCATAACTTATCATAGATATGATCATAATATGATTTTAGATTTTAAACCGTTATTAATGTATTCTAAAACACATTTTTGTACAAATTAAGTTATAACAAATATTTAGTTGTGCGAAGATTGCTACTAGTCCCATAATTCCTTTTATGGATGAAGGGACATGTGTAATATTGTATTTTATCGAGGAAACTATGTAAATAAGAAAATTTTCTTTGGGCTATAATTCTAGAAAGTTTATAATTTTATAAGTTAAAGTGATAAAAATGCACAAAAATATGCTTTATAAAAATTCCACATGTATTAATGCTGCATTTTTCTTGATCCTTAATGTCGAGTTTAGCATTCAAACAGAAACTGCCGTGGTTTATTTTTGGTAGATTATCAAAGCCGATTGGAATAGTAGATATAATAACCCCAACGAGTAAACGACTTTCGTGAAATTTAGGTTCATTCAACCTCAAGAAAAGGTTTACATGTTATGAGAGCAAATTTTTGCATGCTGTATTACGTTTATTTATTTTTAGCTGTGACATAAAATTCTGTAAACTATCAACGTTTATCTTGTTTCTACAGTATGATATTCGCTAGTTTTCTTATCCGAATAGCATAAGGCTATTTACGAGTAAACATTGCAGGTTTTTCAGATCTTCTCTTCCGTAACAAGTTAACACCCTTTCCATACTCGTTTTCTCTGCTTTATTTAAATTATGAAGTTTTCACAACCCCGTTAGTCCCGCGAATTCTGTCAAAATTTCAACAAATAAATGGTTGGCCATCTGTTGGATTATTTGTAAAACTATAAAAAGAACATTATTGAATGTTTTTCAATGATTGATCCTTGATTGAAAACAGTAAACCTAATTCCTGAAATTATTTCATTCGAATGTCTGTCTCGGCTGGCTTTGCAGTAGTAGACCACCCTATTAACACAATTTCACAAATAGCTTGACCAATATTGTTCTTAGGTACCTAAATCATTCTAAATCATAGAAAATCATCATCAATGTCATCATATCGACTGATTGCGTTTATTGACTAAGTGTGAAATGAATAGATTGTTTGACGCTCAAATCCAAATTCTTAATTTCTGGTCATATAAAATCGGACATCGGTCTCTGTAGCACTCTCCGTTGATTGTAATTTTTCATCTATTGTCATTTCAACATAACAATGCAGCCACTCAAAAAACAAATGTCAAACAGTCATACGTTCAGGATGCATTGGCTTCGCTTTGACTACATATGACTTTTTCGAGTCCCAAATATGGGACTACGTAACCGTGGAGATTGAAATGCAACTCATTTGAAAATATGATTTTGTAAGCATGATTGTCGCTGAATTAGAGCTGATGTTAAGTTCAAACAGAGAAACGATTACGAAGCGGTAGGTCATTTTTCTTCAACTGCTTGAATTTTGTAAGCGATTAATCCGAGAACTCTATGCAAACTTCTCTTCAGGCTAGTGCGACTGATGTTCAGTTGCTGATATCTTTGGCGCTTTTGATGTTTTTGATCTTTGGCGTACACTTTCGGCAACAACTGCAATAGTATCCTCTATGAAAAAATATCTTATATTCTAAACATTAAAATTTGTGCCAATGTGTGAAGAACCGAGCTGCATGATCAAAAAAATAATTAATACAAAACAGTAAATGCAAGTTTTAATTAAGGTATGATACAGTAATTGATCGTGGATACTTCTTTTCGTATTTATGAATTCATTTAGCGACGGAGATAAGCTATTCCTCGTTTTAACCTTGGTGATAACTCCGTTACTGCAAATATATCAGGTAACTAAGAAGAGATTGTATCCCAAAGAAAGTTTAGGAAGTCTAGAAGACGAGATACCAACTATTAAAAACAGTATATGAGGAAAAAGAAAGAGCGAGTATAAACCGAATTTAAGACCAATATGAATCACACTACATATTACATAAATCATTAGGTTGTATCACATGAAAAGTACAATTGAAGTAGAAATTTAAAAAGCCGTATAATTTGCAACGTTTGCGTATTCATTTTTTTGTAAAAGTCCAAAACTTTTGACCCAATGAAATCGTGAAATGACTTCTGTCCCCAAGATAACTCTAGATTGCGGAAAAGCTAATTGTCCCTTGTAAAAACATCAAAAGAAGACGGTGGATGGGAAAGATTGTTAATAGGCTCTTCAGGTAATTATGCATGTAATGTGTCAATTTCCTCACAATACTAGATGACGTTCACGCTTCTCCTGGTTGAATAAATGAACAGTTGATTGATTTTTCCGATATTCACCATACAATGACCATAACCTTTTCTTAGTGAAAACCTGATCTGAGCGTGTATTAAACCACAGCCCAATTCTTTTACCGTTGTCATATAGAATCCACTTTTCATCACAGGTGATTATGAGGTGCAAAAGCAAGAAAAAGATTCTTAGTTGGTATGATACTCACTTTTTGGATTTTTTTACCTTTTCAATGTGAGGGATTCAACTTAACGTCATATGGAATCCTCGTGTGCAATGCTACCTATTTCGGTTATTCTGCATCTATCATTGCCTTAAGACATTATCATCAATAAACATTTTCGGCATCCCATACATTTTCAATGATATCATTGATGATTCCACCAGCCGTGGTTTTGTCTGGATGTAATGCCATCTCTTAAACTTCTTTATGTTTCACCAAAAATATGGCTTATTTCCTTGTGAACGTAATCATTAAGTCAGAAATGGGCCTCTTGGCTGAACAAAATTTTGGTCGAAAACAGCGGAAGATCGGCCGGTTCCAAGTTTATTTCGTGAAATAATTTGCAAAAGGTGACGGAAAACGAATTAACAAAAAAAAGAAAGGTTCACTTTAATTACTCTAGTACGTTCAACCCATTTTTATTCACCTAAATACCGATCTTGTAGTCACCGTTAATATTGGAGAATAAATTATGTCTGATAAATATTTCATCTTTATTTATATTCGATTTTAAACTATGTACCCACGCCACCTACTCGTACATATGAATGTTGAACCAAAATATGTGTGGGCTTACAGTTAATTTCTATTAATATGTGATTAAAAATATCGCATATCATGAATATGTCAAAACTAATAAAACTAATATTAAACTAACAAACAGTCTTAGATTTTTCTTTACTCGTATATTGAAAAACAATATCCGGAAAAGATTTCATGTCGTCTTGAGAATAACCCTCTTATTGATTCTCTTCAGAGTTACTTCAAGTTTTTGAGCCAGACTAATTTAAATGTCTCATTTTTGTGTTTTTTTGTATTTTTAAGTAAACTATGAGACTACCTGAGCCTTTGATAAAAATTAAGTGGACTCGCTTAGTTTTTAAATAATAATCTAAGGTAATATTCTAAAAAACTATCGACCGTTATAATGTTTTATTGGTCACTAAAAAATACCTCTTTTAGGTTTAATTTAAAAAAAAATATGGGACCTTGGCCAAGTAAGGTAATTTTCGGAAATTCTTGGTTTTACTTTTTTTTTTGGTCCGAATTAACTCCGTTAATATCCTTATGCAACCCTTATTTGTAAAAAAAATAGTAATAAAAAAGTTAACCGTTTTATTAGGGTTCTCAGAGGAATCTTCATTTATTTATTAAAATATTTTCAGAAGAGTCGCAAAATATGTTTTTTGGAAAGTTGTTGTGTACACACGTCTTATTAATTTTTTCAGGTAACCCGACATTTTTCAGAAAATAAGCAAACTTATGAAAATAATAGGAGTTTGTTCATTTTTAAATACACTTGCCAAATTTTCGAATACCAATTGCGAAATCTACAAATTTCTACTTTTCCACCACAAAAGGTGCATAGACCGTAAGATGAATAATTTCTCACGCATATGAGAGCGGATGCTTATAGCGGATTAACTGCTCTTTCCTAGCTTAGGGAAATTCCTGTTGTGGAAGTTTGTTGTGGTTGTGGTTTTAAGATGATTAGAATTGTTGCATCCATACAACACATGTGTGATTAGGGGTTTTCCGCAATTTGAAGTATGCAGAATGTTTATCTTTTAACAAAACGGAAGTGGCGACATCTATGAACTCGTTTAGAAATTATTTATAATAACTTTCTTATATAGACACAATTTCTTATAAGAGTTAAATTTTGTGACACACACAAAATGTATATACATATATAGAAATATGTATCTGAAACATTTTTGTGCATACATTGTGATGATATTGTAAGATTTGTAGTCTTGTGTGATGAGTTATTTTGATAAGAGTAAAGACTATCATTTCATTACAATCACGTTTTTGTTTGGGGAAAGATGAGAGATGTAGATAAATTTGCTTGATTTTATTTAAACTTTGGCCCATGTCACGCTTTTTGACCGTTAATTAGCAATTTTTCTTGATGGAGCATCAGGAGAGATCCGGCTTTGTATTTTTAATTAGTTTTAACATCCTATTCGGTAAAGAACGACGACCGTACTCAGTATAAGTTCTATGACTGTGAATAAATTTGGAGCGGAATAACTAAAAATTCTCTTACATATAAGATAATCGATGTGGCAGTTCCTGTTGACTGGACTGGCTAAAAATGGCGTTCAGTTGTCTATTATTCGTAAATCTACTGATTCTTAAAGACTATTTTCACGTGTTTGCAACTCTGTCCCATACGATTTTATAAGAGCTCGTCATGCTCTTGGAACACAGATGTTGGTATAATCAATTGAGCTGAGATGATTTGTATGTCTTTAGTTAAAAAAAATGTTTTAACTATTCAGATTGCTTATTGTACGTCAAATCAGCAATCCTTAGGACTTGGACTTGATAAGAGAAAGAGTACTTTTTAAACGACCATAGGTTATGGTTCTTGGCTTGAAGAATTTGCAGCATTGAATTTAGCCAGTGCTGCTTCGTTCTTGGCAAATATAAAAATTAATCTTTATATCAAACCTTTTGCCTAAACTGAATAAATCGGAGGCATTTTTCTACTTCAAAGTTTCATATTGCATTCTCATTTGAAGCACTTCAAGTTGATTGCTAAGTTCGGACTCCCGCAAAAAACTTATTTTTACCACAGGAAAATCTGAGTGTTCGCCTGCCTTAGCATAGTTGTTTAAGCTACCCAAAACACTTAGTTTGAAAAAATTTGAGAGATGGACTAATGACAAAAACCTAATATTCGATTATTTGAAAAAATTTATTAATCAAGAATTTATAGGCTTGTTTGGATTTTGGGAATTCCAAACTGAATATTGATGTATTTGTGTAATATAAACTGAAGAAAGTGAGCCCTGATTTCGAGAATACAAATAAGTTTTACCCCTTAACATGGTTAGATCTTGTGGTGGTAAATTTATTTTTTGGTCTATGATTTCGATGGGACTATGATATTGTCGTTCTTTAAGCTGTCAATTTGTTATATGTCCCGCTTTGTATACATTATAACGCTTTTGAATGTAAGTCTTATATAGTTGAAAACTCATCATAACTTATCTTCTTATAAACTGCTCTCATCGGGAATTCATCGGGTGAAGAAGAACGAATTTATTTGTCAACACACAGTTCCACGTTGACGTATTTATAGTCGTATTGTCGCGCAACTAAGTTCTCGCTGTTTGCCATAGACGACTCCAGCAGTAAGCGCTGGACGATTTTAACATATCCAAAACGTCATGAACCAAGCTTAGATATATGGCAAGCAAACCGTTTTGAAACATAATTGATTTTGTTTTGGCGCCATATACTTTTGGCTATGTGAAAATGTCTGATTTTTTGCCAAATAATCGTCATTTGCCGGCAGTGTTGATTTTCTTATTTGAAGAAAACGGGAGCTGAAACGCATCGAGAGTCCAAAAAGGTTTACGGAGATGCTGCTCTAAGTGAAACAATGTGCCGTGATTGGTTCCGTTCCTCGTAGAGGAAGGCCAAAAAGGGACGTTGAGCGTCGTTTTATCGCCTATGAACAACTGCTCCAGCGGCAAAAAAGGAAGGGTTTTCTTCATCGCATCAAGACGGGTGATGAAAGATGGATTCATTACCGCAACTTAAAGAGAATATTCACGCTGCGAAGGTTATGCTGGGCATTTAGTGGGACCCGGTCGATGCTATTTATTATGAACTGTTGAAATGCAATGGTATCGGCTTCAATTGATGCAATTGAGCCGAGCATTGCGTGCAAAATGAACACAGCACGGAAAAGTGATTCTAGAGCATTACAACGCTCGGCCTCACGTTGCCAACCCTATTAAAACCTACCTGGAAACGCTCAAATAGAAAGTCCTACCCCAACTGCCATATTTTCCAAACATTGCACCATCCGCCTTTAACTTGTTACGATCGGCGACACATGATCCGCAGCAGTTCCGCTCATATGAAGAAATCAAAAAATGACTCAATTCGTGGATAGCCTTAAAAGATGAAAACTTTTACCGTAATGGTATTCGTGCTCTGCCAGAAAGATGGGAAAAAGTTGTAGTTAGCGATGAGCAATACTATGATACCATTTTTCACAATAAAGTTGCATTTTCATCAAAGAACTGAGTTGCGCACCTCAACATACTCGTATATGGCTTTTCTTTTGCCGTACTGCCAGTCTCCAGACCCAGGCAAGTGAGTACTTGTAAGATTGTTCATCATTTAGTACCTTTTACTACAACTAGGTTAAGGAACTGCGGCAATATTGTATGAGCCGATGCCAAATATGAAGAATACTTTTAATAACGCAAACTCGGAAAATACCTTGAGAAATCTTGTCGCTATTGGACTGTAAGCTTATAACATCATTTGACTAGTTTAAAAACAACAATTCTGAGCAATAAATATGGGGTCGGGTTTCTGGCTCATTTTTACTCGGGATAATAAATATTAGAAAAAGTTATAGCAATGCATTTAATAATAATCGTTCTATACAATCAATTACTGTCAGTCCATCGCTTCTTATTTAATCGCTCAAAATAGTTTAAATACTAAATGGAATGCTGCACAACTCTGAAAAATAAACCAGCAAAGGATATTGTTTTCCGTTTAAGCACATGCCCCACGCAATTTCTGTATGACCAATTAGAAGTTAACATAGATACTTACATATGTAGTCCTCAATGAATCAATGTCCAATCATGCTCCAAGTAAGGACAACAACATTGCCCAAGCTTTATTGGGGAACAAAAGACGAAAAGGATATCCACCTCAGATCAAATGCAGTCGAAGATACTTTTTTTCTCTTACAACTTGAAAATAATAGTATTAAAAATGTCAAATGTTAGGACACTAGCGGACGATTACAAAATCTGTCCTTGAGTTTTTCAAAGCCAAGTAAACTTGAACTGGCATTTATTGAACTAATTACAAAAATAAAACTTGATTGCAAAGGAAATCCCTTACCGCATTTAAATGACCGTACTGTGTTCGATATTAAAGTCATTTCAATGTTTACCAATCGAAGTCCATGTACTCCTTAAGTCGCCTTTAATCATTATGATTCATATACTCGTGCCACTTTTGCACCTCGATGAATAATTAAAGTTCACTTAATTGCCATTCTGACCTTTCAGTTCCTCCATGCCCACATTATTAACAGCAACTATTTTGCAATATACTCGCTACAGCTGCAATAAAAGTATGCAATAATGAAAACAACCATAACTATGGCTTTACATTGTATTGTATTGTATAACGAATACGAATACCTTAACCTTGCTTTGAGTGCGCATCTGCATCTGCATCTTGGTTAAGTTTTATTGCTTGCGGACAGTGATGAGAGATCGTTCTTCAGTGTTTTACTTTGTTTTTGCTGTTTTTTTTTTCTTATTTTTTTTTTTGAATTATATATTTTTTTATTTTATCGCCTTTTTGAAAAGAATCACTCCACGACCTTGGTATGGTTTCATGGAATTTAATGTGGCTTATTAGAATGTAGTTACTAGTCTTCATTATGCAATTCGAACAGTGGGTGTGAAAAGTGTGTGCCATTGAAAAAATAAAATGTTGATGAAAACTCCTTGAAGTGATTACCAGACCAACAGAACTGTTTGATTATTAACATTATTACTACTCGTCAGCGAGGGAGACTTTGGTTGTCCTTACTATAAGTACCAGAAAATGGAATAGAAAATGTGGATTTATTAAAATATTATAAAATTTAAACAGGAATTATTTGACTTACGATCTCTCCGGGATTATATTGCCATTATTTTTAAAATGTAGGATGTTGATAAATCTACAAGCTAAAGGTACACATTATTAACCAAGTTTCAAAAGAGGATACTTACTTCTACATCTTGTTGTGTCGCTTTAAGTCTTCTTCATCTAAAAGAAAAAATGACGACTATGAGACTAACATGACCAACATGGAAGCCTCTAGTTATTTAAGAGAAGCTGTAAAATATTCACTTGGTCTATTTGCACGACACGATTGTGCTCACATGACATTTACTATCAATACAGGGCCTCGCTACTTTTTCTATGCCTTACTTAAAAAATTAGTTGACAATCTTATTATCTGAAGTCATATTGTGATTTGTAAATTTGTGATTTGTTCGTGGTAAACTTACACTTAGAATATAAAATCATATTAACGGAAAACAAATTGAGGTTATCTGCATCCAAAAAGATGCCAATACCACATCATAGATAGGTTTGGAATGGTTTCCCGAATCAGGAGCTTACTAAATCGTTTTTAGTTTATACGTTATGCCTTATAACTACTAGAGATATGGTGGCACTGCATTAGATCCCGGCATTTCATTTAGTATAGAGTAAGAAAACAGTTGATGCGCTAGGCAATCCTCCAACCCCAGATTAATTTTAAAAGTGTGAAGAACAAGGAAAAGTTGATGGTCATGGTATGATAACTAAGGGCAAGAGAGCTTGAAAAAGTCTTTCAATCATCCGAAATATCCAACTCTCTTGTCGCGAACCATTTTTATTCACTTTGCTTATATGACCCAATAGCAACAATGTGTGAACATAATGTGCGTTAACAAGAAACTGTTATCGCTTTGAGTGTAGAACGGTGTAAGATCCGAAAATGTCAATTCTCCAAAGAAAGTAACGTATTAGCTTTTTCCATCGCCTGTGTGGAAATGTTGGTCCTTCACCCGTAAGAGACCCATCTTGAGCAACTTGAAGTCATGCCTTTTTAACTTTGTTTTGTGGCGATGTTCATCTTTGACTTAAGAACAAGGAAAACTGCGGTTTATGGAAAGAAGCATTTGAAGTTGCTCTACTATTAAACCAACAATAGTAAATTATTTTCAAAAATGAACCCGGAGCTCGTGTTAGAAGCGATATTCAACGTTACCGAATGTTCAATGGTTGTTTTCTCCGAAGGTGTGAGATACACTGATTTGAGTGAAATATGATTTCAATAGGATGGTCCTATGTGTCACACTGCTAAAGAAATCATTACTCGACGAGTCGATTGGAAGATAAAAGCGTTTTGACGCCAATTTATCAGTTTTTGTGGAATTATATAAAACCTTGGATGTATAGTGATAAACTGCTAGCTTTTTCACCCGAAGAATTTTCCTCTCAAAACAATTAAGAGCACCCTCATCAACTCTTGATAAAGGCTATGTACCTGCGCCATGAGACACTTTTGTTGTTCGACAGAGCATTGACAAGAGTTATTCCCCTTTCAATATGAATATCAGGCTGCTCCTTCCGATTATATCAATATCACCGGACGGGCTTCTTGCGTTGGCGCCTAAATTTCGCACAATTTTTGCAAGACTGAAATTGAAGAAATCGTGTGTCAGCGCATCATCTTGTCTTAATTCTTTTTTGACTTCAAAATACGTCCGCCGCTAAAGCTTTATTTATTTATCCAATTTAAATTAATAATTCTTTATTATTCATTAAGAGAACAACAAAGCATTGATGCAATTCACCAAAAACTCAGACAACGAAAAGACCAAAACTCTAGGGTAAAGCAAGGTTAGAAGGTTTATTAACAGCGAACTGGATATTTGAAAATGATTTACCCAAGGACGAGCTGCAGAATGAGATTTACAGATATCTATAAAATATGTGAATAAGCCAATTATTTTAAAAGAAGTATGTACCATATTAATTGGATGTAAGTGTTATAGACCGGAATTGTTTTATTGGCCATGGAACCTGTCCAGGTCACAAAATAGTCGGAATAAGTGATCAATTGTAGAGGAATTATCCCATTAAGCCGAAACATTGTCGCAAGGGTACATATGTCATTTTATGGGTACATCCCGGGATCAACGTGAAAATGGGAATATACCAGTACAAAAGCTACAGTGCCAAAACTCAGAGAAGAATTTGAAATCTACTTAGAAGCCACTTTCTGAACGAGAATCGTATTGGCCGCATTTTAGTTATTGCAAGGGATGTAATAAAAAACAGCTTAGAGATGTGTTGTCATATGATCTAGGCCGCCGAGAGAGAAATTAACTGTTCACCGAATCCTTCTTGCAATAAAGCCAGAGTATTATGGCAAATGGCGTCTTCTCGTTGGACCACACCAGCTAATAAGTAACACAAGACCATTACTCCGATTGGATATTATGGCAGCTCTGGAACCCCTTTGTGTTGCACCTTCCCGAAATACGGCTATTTTGCTTATTGACGCCACCACTAAGACAGAAATGGGGCTAGTCGCAGACAAATCGGAAGTTCGGTCAGCTTCAGTTCTTCACACGCCGAATGCATGATCTCACATGAAATCCCAAATGGAAAAAGAACCTCTAAAAGAATCACCCTTTATAATAGAAAAAGTGGGTAACGAATTCAAAATTTTAAGTTTTTTCTTTTATCTCCAACTTTGACTAAACTCTGATAAAATATGCGTAGAGCAAAAGTTACTTTCAGGCATAATTGCAAGCTCATTGATACTTCTTCTGGAAATACACAGTCATAAATTCAAAATATATTCTCTATTCAAATAGAAAGAAAAGAAAAACGAAAAGTTTAACTTCAAACCCTTAATTCCAGAGGTGATTTATTTTCCTCTCACCTGAACAAATTTCTTACCAAAGTATGCCCGCAAAAAAACTCCGCCTGATCACTTTTTCATCACATCATTCTGCCGGTCCCAAGCAGGAAGGAATATCCCAGTGGTAATAGAGGAGTAAACCTAGAAAATAAATCCTTAAATCCAAAGTTGAACAGCAAACGCCGAGGGATGCATGACTAAGAGCTTTCCTGTGGTTATAAGGGAGCTCGCAACCTCCTATCCTGTTTACTCGTGGGACCCGAATACAAAACAAATAATAGAAAATGCTGCTTCTACAAATGCAGCATCAACCAGGCATGTTTCAAAACAATCTGTCGTCACTGATATGTCTTCTGCCACTTGGGTAAGGTCATTTAGCCTGGACTCCAAAATGGACAGCCTGGAAGGGAATCAGTCTCTTCTCAGAAACTCTATTTCAGAGACCAGGCCCTTATGCAACCTAAGCGTCATGTCGGATAAAATAACATCCATAGACATAGAGTCCGGTCTCATCAGAGTCACACCATCTGAGAAAAGCCGATTCAAGCGAGCACCGAAAAATGGCAGTAGAATTGAAGAAGCACAGGTCCTTGCGAATGTAACCGTTGGCAACAAAGGTCCTGAGTTGAAACGCATGCCATCTGAGGACAATACCCCACCTTACCCCGATGCGAAACGAGCTTGAACTGGAAAGACACCTATCGACAAAGTCTAATATAGTAATATCATGAGCTACATATGTAAGACTGGGTGTAATTCCACTGGATCTCGATCGTAGTCCTCTCAGTAATGAACAAATGGTTCAGATACGAGAGAAAATTATGGATATTACGATATAACAACGTGATGAGGATATGACACCTGCTTTTCGCGGTACGACTTTCAAGGCCGGATGGCTAAAGTTAGTCCGCGCGAATGCCACCACTGCAGAGTGGATGCACAAAAACTTTTACTTGCTGAAGAGGAAATATAGGTTGGAGGTGATGCTTGTGAAGGAGTAGCAAGTGAACGTATTCTGGCAATACTTGATGGTCAGAATAAAGAACTAAACACCAGAAATTTGAGAGTTTTGCAAAGATCGGATGAGAAAGATCTGGCTCACATGGTCTTTGCCATAAATGATAGCACGATGAGGCGGCTTGTGGAGCTAAAGGGGATAGTCTCTTTCCGCTTTGGACAGACTAGATTAATCCTCAAGAGTTCCGACAAGCGGTCTAATCAAAGCCATAAATAAGTGTTTGCGCGGACATACCGATAGTCAGCACTAGCGCTGCCGCAATTGCGGCAGTAGCCAGACTCAATGAGACATGTCCAACGAGACCTAAGCTGCCCATAGACCATGGACATAATAAAAAAAAGTCCGCAATTGCGGCAGTAGCCAGACTCAATGAGACATGTCCAACGAGACCTAAGCTGCCCATAGACCATGGACATAATAAAAAAAAGTCCGAAAGGCAGGCAACAGGGTCTCCCTCATCAGGGTCTCGAAAGACGCCGCCGAGGCCGAGCCAATGATGTGCCGAAGGGAAAATCAATATTGGATTAATGCAAGAACCATGGGCAACCAATGGTAAGGTATTTGTTTTAAATAGTAAAAGAGAGATTATTTTCGTCAAAGGTAATTTCAGACCCAGGGCAGCTCTTTCTATAACGAAAGATATTAATTGTTCTGTTATTCCAAGTCTCAAAACCAGAGACTTGGTGGCGATTCATGTGGAACGCCATATCGGCCGCGAGGTACACAAGTATGTATGCGCATCGGCGTACTTCCCTATAGATGTTGAACAAATACCACCCACCCCAGTACAGAAACTTGTCCAGTACTGCCAGACTCAGCGAGTACATCTGGTCATTTGCGACGCAAACGCCCATCACCAAGTCTGGGACGGCCGGCACACAAATAAAAGAGGTGAGTCACTCTTAGAATTTTAATATACCTACAATCTAGTTATACTAAATAAGGGGGGGCAGATCTACTTTTAGAAATAGTGTAAGAGAGAAAGTTTAAGACCTCACTCTCTGTTCTCCTTTCATTCAAAGCATTGCCGAAGATTGGCACGTGATGAGTCATTAGATCACATGCATATTGTGTTGAAGATGAGATGCAACAGAGAACACGAGTCAGTTAGATACGACAGCAAACCTACGAACATACCGCGATCACCTAGGGGTCAAAGGTGACTTATTGCATTCAATACCACTTACAACTTTGGATGCTGATGAGGCACGTATCCAGCTCCATGACATAATATTCTCCTCTTTTAAAAATAGCTGTAAAATTAGGAAAACTGTGGTGAAAAGGTGCGTACCATGGTGAAAAAAAACCTTGAAACTATTCCGCAAAGAGTAAGAAAGCTTTCCAACAAAGCCAAACGCACTAGAAATCCCTCCCAATTTCCTACAACCTAGAGTTGAGAAGATCAACGAGAGCCTCCTGGCGCGCAAACTGCGAGGAGCGAGAAAACCTCCCATCAATGGCACGTCTCCATAGAGCCCTTTCCAAAGATCACAACAACTGCATAGGCTTGCTAATCAAAACAGATGGCAAAATCACGACCGAGAAGCAGATTCGACAGTTTATCCGGTAAACTTTTCAGCCCGGATAAGGGCTGTTAGGTCTATTACCTCTTTCAAACCATACAATCACCGGGTACGAACGGCATATTCCCAACTCTGCTGCAAAGAAGAATAGACTTTCCTTTTTATAGCCTTATTTGGGTTCAGTTTCAACTGAGGTTACATACTACGAACTTGGAGGGAAGTAAACTTGGTATTTATCCCCAAACCAGGCAAGAAACCTGGTGAGCTACCTAAATCATACCATCCTATAAGCTTGACATCATTTTACTTGAAGACAGTGGAAAGTATTATTGGAGTACACACCAGAGAAAGCATAGAAAACAGCTTGCCTCTACACCCGTGTCAATACGTATATCAGAAAAGCAAATCGACAGAAGAAGCTATGCTAAAACTGACATCAGAAATAAAAACCTCCTTCCGTTGTGAAGAAATTGCACTTTGCGCATTTCTGGACATGGAAGGGGCCTTTGATAACACTGGATATGACTCCATATCAAAAATTAAGCTATATAGAAAGATCAACCAACCGACCATGAGCCGAGCCGGGTTAAACTACTTCATCAGGACCGACCTCGACATCTCTATCAGCCATAAGAGGCTGCCCACAGTAGGTGTACTCTCACCCTTCCTGTGGTCCCTGGTTATAGATAACCTGCTAAATAAATTAAGCAACCAAGCCTTCAACATAATTGGTTATGCCGATGACATGGTCATCATTGTTAGAGGCAGAAAAGCAAACGTACTCACTACAAGCAAGCAAAATGCCCTTAAGATAGTCCTAGACAGGTGCACCGAAGAGAATTTCTCCACAGATCCAAACAAGGCTATCGTAGTCCCCTTAAAAAATATGAGAAATTGAAACCTAAATTCATATTTCACTTAACGGCACAACCGTTGAGTACCCTAATGAAGTTAAATATCAGGAAGTAATCCTGGATAAAACACTTAATTGGAACTCTCACCTAAATAACAAAATAACTTAAGCAACCAACTCTTTATGGACCTGCCGTCGCATGTATGGAACCACATGGGGGATATCACCAAAGAAAAAAAGTGCAAGGTCAAGCATGGTTATCTCCGGAGCTTTTCGAACCTGCCCAACTGCGGCTATAGAAGCAATACTAGTCCTGACCCCCCTACATTTGCTCATCAGCAAAGTGCCTCAACTAGTATGGTACAAGTAAAGGAACTGGATCTTCATGCACACCCGGACCTAAAAATCTCACTCTCCGTCATACCAGAACTAGACATGGTCTGCGCGGTTACAGAACGCCTTTAAAAGACTATTCTTCCCAGCAAAGAAGCATAGGGCAGTATATAATCACCAAATAACCAAAACGGAATAAAGTGGTATACGGATTGTTCTAAAATGGAAACCTGAGTGGGAGCTGGAATACACGGACCAAACAAAAACATATCAATTGCTATGGGTAAGAGTCCCAGCGTCAATTTGGTATACAACTCTGTTATCATAGCTGCAAACATCCATATATTCACGGATAGTTAAGCAGCTATAAATGCCCTTAGCTCGCACATCATTGACTCTAAATCAGTCATGTACTGCTTCTATGCCCTCCAAAAATTCAAGGAACAAGACTAAGCTGTGGTGGATTCCTGGGCATGAGGGCATTGACGGAAATGAAAAGTGGACGAACTGACCAGAAAAGGTTCAGATACCCCTTTCAACGGACCTGAACTCTTCAACTGCACCTCTAAAATAGCAATAAATCTAGCCATTAAGCGCTGGGAGCACTTAAAATGCGTCTCGTACTGGGAGGAGACTCCAGGTCTAAGACAGTCCAAACGAGTCATCCTACCCTTCAACAAAAATGCCAACAGATGTTTGAATATAAATCGCCATGATATCAGAAACCTAGTAGGGTACCTAACAGGTAATTAAGGTTTAAGATATCACCTCAGCAAAATACGACTTGCCGACTCTCCGGAATGCCGAATTGGTCTTGAAGATGAAGAAACAGCTGAAGACATTTTATGTGACTGCCCAGCCCTAAACGGAATCAGACGGATTACCTTCTTCAGGGAACAACTCGACATCTTTGAACTAAGGGATTCCCCTGCTGGTATAGTTGCGAACTTCATTCGGAAGGTAGAAACCCTACCAACCTAAGCTCAATTCTAACAAATCAGCACAAAACATCTTTTTAGGTCGAAGTGCTTCTCTATCGCTACTAGCGAGTGACAAATTAAAAAAATTAAAACAAATGTCCGCAAATTAATCGTTTAAATATTCGTGACTTTATCCGCTGTACACTCTGTACATGTTTTTTGTATCTTAATCCACCATTGCCAAGGTTTTTGATTGTTCGATTATAGTGTTCACTACTAAATATAACATAATCACTAATACCGTCGTTTCACAAAATTATTACACCCAGGAAATAAGAAAATTTTTGATGACGAAGTTTTTGATTTTGAATTGAAAACTAAAGATATTTTAAAAATGCCACTGTAGGTCTTAGTTTCTGAAAAAGAAAGGTAATGAACAGTAGACATCATTTGGGCTTTCTGCCTAAAGAAGCAGAGATTTACATAATCGGAATACCTGCGTTATAAGTATATCTACACCAAATTGCAACGATGGATGTCAAAACTCTGCACTATATGTCCTTTTTTGTAGATAAAATTTACTTAGTTTGTTTAGGTTCATTACATATATCATTTTGATTGGACCCTCTAGTTGTTCTTTGGGTGCAAATTGAATGCTCTTCTGAGAGCCACATATGTATGTCCTTCCTATGATCTAAATATAGTTGAAATATAAAAGTAGCCTTTCTACTTACAAAAGATTGTTTTCTACCATAGACTAGCCATACCACTGCACTAGCACAGAACTAAAAACAGCTGTCCTTCTTCTGCTTTTTAGATTCGATTGCTTTTAGATCAATCACTCCCAAATCTTTACTCCGTATGCACAAATATTTGCACTTGTCTCGAGCTATGATCATCTCTAACTCAACTTAGTTTCTAGGCAAATAATGATCTTCAAACCCCACACGAACAATGGTTTTTATTTCTATAACAAGTGACTACCAAATCTGAACTTTTGTACTCACAATACTATAAAACGGGGAGTTTGTGAAAGTTGTGTAACGAAACCTTAGCTCATAACTGACTGGAAGTGATACATCTTTTATTCAAAATAAGGCTTCAGTAAAGGATTCTTTGGTTAAAGATAAGTTTCATTTACTGGGAGTTCGATTAACCAGAGAAGCAATGTTATCCATAACGATGAAGAAATAACGTATCGAAATGTTTTTCTAGCTTTTCGAGGCTAGTGCTAGGCTTAGTTATATTAGTTTCTTTAGATTCAGATTTTCAAAGTTCGTTGAACACATCGCTTAAGGGCTCAATATTTGGAATCATCCTTTTATTAACCCTTTCCTGGTTATACGAACTTATGCTTAACGAGTTTCCCATTTTTACTGCATTGCTGCTGCTTCGCTTATGGGGTTGGCTAACGACGCAGACCGCAGAGAGCCACTACATTCTGCTCGGTCCTGGATCGCTCCAGTGGTGACTCCACTAGATCTAACAACCGTGTCTAACAACCGTGGTGTAGAGTTTCCCCTTCAATTTAAGTGGAAATATTCGGTCGCAAAAGATTCCCGAATTTTCCCGCCATTTTATCCACTCCACACTCACTCTGTGGTTTACGTTGTCATCACATTTCGCTTCCATGTTAACGATTGATCCTTAGTACATAAAGATAGTGCTTTCGGAACAACTATTCCGTCTAACATTATATCCGGAATAGGTCGTAACGGATGCGCAAATGGGCACGTCAAATGCTCCGTCTTTGAACGACTTATTTTAAACCCGTTTCTCTTTGGCGCATTTTTCCATGAATCTAAGGCGTTCTGTAAATATTCGACGTTATCGCTTAGTATATCTGCGTCGTCAGAGAAGAGAATTGGCGTTACATTTACTTCGCGCATGCAGTTTTTTAAAAGATAGTCGAATACTACGTTAAAGAGGAAAGGTCTAAGGCCGCTTCCTTGGTGCACTCCGACATTGACTGGTAATTCTCTCGTTAGTCCAGCAGAGCTTTTAACCGCAGTTTTCACGTTTCCGTACTTGCCTTGTATTATTCTAATATACGTTTCCGGTGCTTTTTGAGACCCCAGCACGGCCCATGAGATCCCTAGGCACTCGATCGAATGCTTTCTCGAGGTCGATAAATACCATGTGTAAATCTTTAGACGAATCTCGGTGCTTTTCCATATTCTCCAAATACACACATTCTACGAAGTTACTCGTATTGAGTATGTAAACTTTACTCTAACCAATGCTTTCAGAATACACAAATAATATGATTTTAAGTTCTGTATATTTGCCGCCAGTTTTAAGGAAGACGAGGTACAAGGTGCAGACAAATATATTAAAAACTTAAGCCGCATTTTGTGTTTTCTATGGTAAATGCCGCCTAAGGACCACATCAAAGTAAATTGTAAGAACCCTAATTGAGCACTTATCTCCACGTTTTGTTGTTGTTTTTTTTTTAACACAATCCCTCGATTGAATTACGTAGTTTATATTTATTTCAACACCCCAAATCGGTCTTTTTGTAATTGATACATAAAAACGTCTAAACAAAGAAAGTCTCGCGGCAAATTTAAAAGGCGTTTCAATAACCAAATCAAACCATTTATATGCGGCCACACTTTTAACACTGCCACCAAAAAAAGACTCTCAGCTTCATCGAATATCCTAAAACAACTTGCCGCAACTGGCTTAAATAACTTTGACTTCGTCTTTACAGACGATCCGATCATCAAAAGCGGAAGGTTGGCGTCGCAGGACGCAAACGTGCTCTGAATTCCAGTTCTACAAGCAGTCAATTAACCCGCCCAATTAGCATCCTCAGAAGTACTTAACAGCTTTTAAAAATCAATTATCATGAATGTTTGGCATTCTATTATCGGTCTAGACGTTTCGAAAATCCATAATGAATTCCGGGTGCCGAAAACCAAGACCAAAATCATTTGAATCGGGACAAGCTGCTGTACTCTATTTGTGGGCATTGCACTGTCTGTAACTCTCTTTCGCCTTAACTGAAAAAGACGAATTACCCATTTCACATACTAATTCTTAACTTGGTTAAAAAAAAAACAAAAGTACAAAAAAAAGTAAAAGACACCATCGACGTAGAGTCGTAGACCACCACAGCGATCACCATAATCACAGCTCTTTTTCAGGCCTCCTTCGTCTAAAATCAATTAATTATGGGCTGGCGCCCAGGTCTTCAGCTGTGGTGTCAGTTACACATATCGAATGAACGCCCACTAGTTGAGGTATCTTTTCCAGATGTCTCCAAAAGAAGGCCCCATTAAGGAAGTCCATAAAGTTGTCATTATATTGGAAACAACTCAATGTGGACTTCTCAAAAATACTCTTTTTCTCTTGCGGTAGCATGTATTCATACACATGTTTAAGTACAATCTCGTTACACGATGAATGGATGAATAAAGTGCTCGTATCTACAATCGTCTGTTGACCCTATGACTTAAAAATTCCATGCTCGTACTGGACAGTCACTAAACTCGCCAACCCTTTTGCATGATGTACATTATTGCTGCACTTGACTTTTGTTCGGAGAACCTTTGGAAAATTCCAAAGTGCACACGCATCGAATGTGCATCCGGCGAGCCTGAATCCGAGCCCAATGCAACAAAATTCGATCGTGGTTTAGGTAACCGTCACTACATATTCGTAGTGGAGTTCCTTCAGAAAGTAATACTGAAAGTATAAATTAAATTTTTTGACTTTTTTCCAAAGCCGTTTGTTTATTTTTTGATTTTTTTTTAATCGACTTTTTGTCATGATTTTTAATTGACGACGAGGTAGAGGTGGTATCGGGAAGTCGTATTTTGGAGATATTCGTATTTTGAACGAGCATAGTCAATGATGACGTCTGAATGCTAATGACAAGTGCTACGCACTAAAATAAAGATTTAGGAAAAAACAAAACAACTCATTAATAACCGAAGAATGACTTATAAGGGACGGTGCATTAATTGTAAAGGTGTGCGATGCATACTTCTTTATGAATGCTTTTTTATCTTGAATTTTTGAGACAAAAAACTTACAAGTAAAATGCAAAGATTCCTATTCGCAGCATATTAAATGGGAAGAACGTGAAATCCAAGGTGGATTATCCAGAAGAAATACGAAAAAGATTTATGTAATTTGAACCATAGTTATTAAAAAAAAATTTAAATAATAAAAAAGGAATGAAGTAATAAATTCTAGGACAATTTGTTCAATAAACAAATCGCATTCCATTTAAAAAGCCCATCTTTTACTAAAAAGTTAGTCGTATATTATATAAGCAACACATGAAGACCTTTATTCTAGGTGGGGATAACCTGAAGGCCACGTTATCAGTTTCAAATGGTTTTGCAGTGGAAACATAGCAAGAATCAAAAATTAAATAACCGAAATCCAGTTGTCTACTTTCATGGCCGAGCACAATATAAGGGATGTTTAGAACCTACAGAGTTTTATACGCAAGGAATTGAGTTATTGTCTTCCAAGATCTAAATAATTTAACGTTTATCAGAATTCCCCAAGAAATTACAAGAGCTCAGGAGAAGTAATCGAGTGGCGTCAAATTGTTTCGCAGTACCCCGGTTTTTAAAACTTACGCGCAGTCTAGGGGTTATTAGCACCCTTAAAATATTTGCATATAGCGTGGGTGATGGAAAGTAAGAGAAGTGCCAATGTACTTTTATTTTGAACGATTGCAGTCTATAATGCCAAGGAAATAAAGAGCTTGGCTTAGCTAAAAAACACAAGAAACAGGTAACATTATATTAGTGTTCGTGGATGTCAATAAACTCTTTGATATTGGCATCATCTATAAGTTTTATCGCACAGTTTTGAATCATATCTTACAAAAGCATGAAGAGTGAAATATTTCTTGAGAAACATAAAAATTTCGCAGCATTTTCCTACGAAGGTTGTTATTAACATGTGCATCGAGATTTGAAAGTCTTTTGGTTTCGACATTAAGAGTGCCATTTATGGATATGACTGGGTGTTCAAATTTCGATTTAAAGCCATAAGATAGACAGAATAGTGTTTTGAAAAGGCTCAACGCCGTTAGTGGTTTCCCATTTGGTTAATTTGGTAATATTACAATTTAATTAGCTCAACGTACGGTGGTGTTCCCGTTCTACAGCCGAAGAGCAGGGACGTAGGTTCCGGAGCGAATATAAAAAGGAAAGAGAAATGTCATTCACAAAGGAAAACGTAACAGTAGACAAATCAAGACAATGTGTAGGGGCAGACGTGCGTGGTCGTAATATTCTTCAGATTAAGCCCTCAGTGAAAAAATGGCTCGGCGAAAGAAGAGATTTGACTACAACGATGAAATTGTTATTTTAACAAACGCAAATGAGGCTAAATATTTGGGCATGACACTCGATGCAAAGCTCAAATGGAAGACGCACGTGAAGAAGCGTAAAGAACTAGAATCTAAATACAGAGAAATGTACTGACTACTTAGTAAATATTCCAAGCTTAGCGTAGAAAACAAGCTGCTTTTATATAAGCAGGTGCTAAAACCGGTGTGGACTTATGGTATACAACTCTGGGGTTGTACCAAGAAAAATACCAACAAATTAGTATTTTACAAACTTTTGAAAATAAAGTCCTACGAGGAATTGTACATACACCGTGGCTTATAAGAAATAATGACCAGCATCGTGACCAAGAAGTTACTTCTGTCGAAGATGAAGCAAGAAACTTCGCAAGAAAACATAAGATCCGGTTAATCCGGCATATTAATAATACAGTCCTAGAAATTCTGGACCAACACAATTTATTGCGCCGTCTTCAAAGAACTAAGTCTCTGGACCTGGCACGATAAATTGAAACCGCGTTAAAAAAGCGAAACATGTAGGATCTTTCAATGGAAATTCATCTACCAAACGAGATTATATTGTGATGAAAAAGCTGCTTGATAAGTTTTATTTAGTTGCGGTATCAAACATAATTATCGAAGGGAGGTGTTTTTAGTGAGTAAGAATCTCACACTACTATGAGCACGCGATCCTCATTGTGTCTGATGGAAGATTTTCACCTGCCCTCGTCGGAAAGAAAAAAAAATTTAACAAGCGCATGTTTCCAAAACTTTAAATAATCTTATAATTTGGAGTGAATTAAATATATTGTGCACGTGTTCGCAACGTATATTGAGCTCAAAGGAGATCATGTTGAGAAATGACTGTTACTGTCTTTGAATCCAATTTTCAGTAAGTCAATGGTTTCAGAGCATGTAGATCCATTCTAATCCAGCCATCACATAATCGTCCAGATCAATGTCTTCCATATTATTGAAAAAATAATAACGAATCGGAGCTAACCAATTTAATTTGTTGGAAAAATAAGGAGTGATGTTGAAACGAGCGAGCCTTGTTCCTGAACATGATTTTTTGAAACTAGATAGATCTCTATACAAGTGAACACCAAAATCTTTTCTCAAAATTACATAGTGGACTGTGATTGCGATCTCTGCCGAATAAACAACTCCGGATCCTTTGCCACACTTCACAAATAGCAGCGGCAGTGATACTCGTAGTTTGTTTGGTTTTGCGTCATGTTGGGTGTATGCGTCCTCGTATGTGGTACGAATTTTATAAACAACAAAATAAATCGCGAGATCAGTTGGTTGCTTATAAGGAACGACAACATGGCATAATATCCTTTTCAGTTGAGGGTTTATTCATGATGATCCCTCAATCATTACTGTCAAAGAACTGTCAAAGATTACAGCATGATTTATAAGCTACTTCTATTGGAAAATCCATCAGCCTAAAAAAACAATGCCTTAGGTTATTTTAAAAATGCAAACTCATACATATGTATCTAATTTGAAGAAGATGCCAACGTCAAATATGTATTATATTTATTGGATTGATTTGGAAGCAGCCTATGACAGCTGCCAGCCCTAAACAAGAGAAAGTAGAATGACGGACTTGCTGCCCTATTTAGCAGGGATAAGATGTTCTTTTGGGCTGTTGAAAGCAGTGACTATGTATATTTGGCATCACCAAACAAGCGCAATATGAGACAGAACCTTCTTCGACTGAACATATACCGAGTTTGCTATATAGTATGGTACATTTATGTTGTAGAATACGAGCGGCTCTCTATAGTAAGGCCTTTAAGTTTTTTACTCTTTACGAAGAAAAAATTCACCGAAAGCCAATTCCCAAGGCGGTTACGGATTTGCATAGAATTACACTTTCTTATGCCAACAGTTATTGGAGAAAAAATTTAAAGAATATTTTTTTGGTTACCCTTCTATTCTTCTCTCCCTATGGCCAATTTTACACCTGGAAGTTTTGATTAAAATCCTCTATTGTTTCACCGATTAAGCATCTAATACATCTGAACTAACAAAATATTAACCTCAGTCTTAAGTCAAATCCCTTAAGTTTGCCAGTGCACGATGGTCTTTTCTAGGTTTGAGCTCCAATTAATTCATGCAATGCAATTAATAAAATGCATTCCAAAGGAAGCAGGACTTTTTAAAAAATAAGAATAATTACAAGTTTTATTGGCGAAACCAATTTATTTTATTCAAAATTGTCACCTTACTACTTAATACAGAGATAAGATGGCGTCTTCGTTCACACAACGCTTTCCTTTCATTAGCAAATTCATTTTTTCAAGGTCGCACGATGCCAAATTGGTCGAATCGGAGGGTGGTCGAGAGATTAATTCCGCTTTCTAGCCAAAATATCGATCACAAGTGTTAATGGATGAGAAAGCGCATTATCGTGCAATAAAAGCAAAATTCTTTCTGCGCGATATTCAAGCCGAATGCGATGCACCGAATGCTTCAAAGCAATAAGATTGTACATTATCTGTTTGGCCAGGTGGACAATGCCTTGGAATCGTATCAGCAAACTGAAATTGTCTACACTTTTGATTTCGCCAAACGAGAGTTTTTTGGTTTTGGTTCACATGGCATATTCCACCCATCACTTGGATTTCATCACATGTCTCAATGTTGTGGAGGAAGTTTTTGTCCTTTTTGATCGTCTTCAAATATTGAATTCCGAGCAATTTTGGTTATCAGTTAGTTAATTAACCGATGACACAAACATTCTATCACTTTAGACTCAATACTTTCGCTTTTATGATATTTAGTCAGTTGAAATATTAGCCTTTCCGACCAAATATCTGTTAACGATCTTGAGCATCTACGTAGGGCAAAGAGCATGCACATGCCATCACAGGGTATCCGTTTTTTGGATCAGCTTATCGTATTCTCTATCAGAGTAGACTATCAATGCATTATCTTACGATGTCATAAATGGAATTCATGCATCTTGTGAGGTAGACAAAGATTGATAAAATCAACATAGGAAATATTTGGTGAAATCAAAGACAAGGATTAATATTTTCAAACAGTGGAATCTACAATACAATCATATCATCCTTTTGTTATTGCTAGAAGCTAAAGTTTTGAACTGCTAAACGTCTGATCTGTCGATTGTCTTGCACAAGCTTAGTTCATACATTTTACACAAAAGAGGACACGCCTTACCAGAATTATTTTCTTCTATCTCCAGGTGTTGAAATTAAGCGCTGGCATTATCATTTGACAGACCGATGCCTTGTAGCTGTCACTTGCAAGTTATATAATCCTCATTTAATTTTATCCACAGTTAACATAGTAGTAAACATCTGCCGTACAGCATTAAAGCCATCGCTAGGAATATGGTCGAAATAACTTTTATATTATCATGGAGGGAAGAAAATAATGTAACACATTCAATAACTTTTGTTGTGCAACAAAGTAAACTGTTTTCTAAAAAAGTCCAATACCATGAAATCCAAAGAAATCCAAACGATCACCTTGTTTCCATATAGCTGCGCTGCGGTGCACAAACTTTATGAGGTCTTAAGAGCAATTTTAAAATGCAATCCAAATTGAATTTTTCTCCCACTTCTAATCGGATAACGAAATTGATCCCCTTAAAGCCAACGAAGTCAAAAAGGCCTATAAAATGAATAAGTGCTCCAGCGGCCATAATGCTAAAAACCTTGCAAAAGTAATCACTTTCTGTATCTACCCAGCAAACCGCCTAGCCCGTGTTGTGCGTGCGATTTTAAGGAGTGGCAGCCTCAATTCAGGCTGCTTAGTTGCGTAAGCCCGCGCCTCACTCAATTTCTCATAAAGTCGCAATTTTTAATCCAGTTCACTTAACCAAGCTATGCCCGGATACCACCAATATACGCACTCAGACAGAAACACTAAATTATCATAAATGGTATTCATAACTTTTCAAATGCAATCCACAGGTGATTACCCATAATATACCGATCATAAATGTCACAACTCGCCGGATCCACAAGGTGTGCTCGACTGGCTTGTCCGGAATCAGCTGCTTTCTTTGGATTTTGTTTCTCTTTTCGAAAGAGAACAACAAGAACAACAAAACCAAAAACCTAAATTCAAATTTAATGGAATCAGATCGTTTGGTTGATCATTTGGAGGAAATGTCGTCGAGGTGTATCTGTCTTGTGCTAGTTCCATATCGGTTGTGTTTGGGGAATCGCTGCTCGCAAATTAGCATAAAATCTACTTCTGCATGCCTACCAACGTCATCAAGATTTCGAGCCAAGCCTATGGCTTTTTGATTTCCTGCACCAGATGATTGTTTCCCGAATGGCCTACACGAATGCATATACTTACTCGTATACATAGCCATGCCGCCGACTGATACATTTTCCGATATTTTTGACTTTAATTTTCAATCGACCGATCGATTTTATGACATTGATGACACTTTATTATTGATCCACAAAAACGAAGACCAAAAGAATACCGGCACACGGGAACACCGACACTCGAGCAGTTAACATATGCAGATCGAGAAAGCTATACTCGTAGATAATCTTAACACCCCGAGGCTGGATTGGAATGGGGCCCTTATCGTGTATTCTGAACCGTCATCGTCATTACGATTTTGGATGCGTTCGCTGATCCATAAAGGTCATAAAATTTGGAAAACGACTCCCAACTGATGTCACCTCAGAGTTATTTGTGACGATTACATGGGCTTGCACTCTCGTCTAGAGTAGGACCACACATCTTGAATGTGTATCGATCGTTAAAAGGATTATTGGCACAATTTTCAAATTCTATTTCCTAGTTTAGTTTTCTCATCCGCACACAGTGTGCTTGTATCTGAAGATGTTACGGATACACATACATTCTGTGTTTACTTGCATGCTGGGCCTGAGCATGGTGGGATTTAGTTTGGAAGAGCATTTAGTTGCAGTGGTCGCATTGGACAGGTTCTTGAGGGGATTCGATGTGGGTCCGAGTAGGAAATTACGTTTTATGATACATAATCTGGCAGTGATTCAGTTTTTATCGTTAAATATGTTTGGCATTTGTTGTCACAAATGTGTGTATATGATTATCGAAGAGTTGGAAAGGTCTGTTGTTGGTGGCTGTGCCATGGGAATCAGAGTACCATGAAGTGTTGGTAGATTATTATATTTTCTGTGAAATTACATACACACATTTGATTTTGTTGACATTGTTGGGGTTAAAAGTCTTATTTATGAAAACATCCTCAAGAGAAAAATGCGTTTAAATAAAGTCCTCGGGCTCAATAGTCATTTTAATAGAATTAGTAAGCCAAACAAATTTGCAATTTATTTTTGAATATATTAAATTGTGTTGCTTCCCGATTATGATAGTTCGCTAACATTTATTTTGATTCGAATGTGAGAATCTGAATTTGTGTATACCTACTTGTTTTTAAATAAGTAAATGTTTGTGCCATTGCTATATCATCTGATTATAAATTGGCAAATGCAAACGTATGCATGCATAGATTGTCGCCTAGATTGAGCAGGCAAGCACAAGAGTAATTACAGTGTCAAAGTTTTAGTAAGGTAGCCTTAGAGTATTACATAATAACATAGACCAATTTACAACAAATTAGTCGGTCCTGAAAGCCTTTATATTATATATTTTATAGTTTGTTCTTCAAACAACATGTAGGCCTATTGCAATTCGATAAATTATGAATGTTGAGATACTAGGGGTCAACCTCGAAATGCGAGGTCATAAGCTCAAAATTTGTATGAACCTTTCTTTAGGTATTCTATATAATGTGTCTAAAGTTTCATTTGCGCATATTCAGATTCAAGGGTCAACGTACGCAAAAATTTGTTTCTCGCAAATATCTCGCTTTTATGCGGTTAATGGTATTTGCATCTATTAAAAAAGTTGTAAAGCATAAAAATCTCTAAATTAATAATTTAATCATTTTTTTTATATATTATAATACAACTAGCGACCCGCCCCGGCTTCGCACGGGTGGCATAAACGTTTCCGTGGAAATTTCCCGGGGTATAAAGTAGCCTATAGCTTTCCGAAGAGTATTTTATATTTCCATACCAAAATTGGTTTATTTTTCCCAATGGAATTTCCCGTCGTAAAAGCAGTTTTTTGAGCTAAAAAAGAAGGTTATTTTACTGAAAGAATGTTTAGTTGTGTAAAGTTTAGTGAATTATAGAGCTTCCTTGTAAACAACATTTGATGTTGTTTTATTTTGTGGTAGCAAAATAAATTGATTTCCAGGTGCTCCGATTCGCGATAAGCCAACATATAGTTGGCCATGAGTGAAGCATTCTTTTCGTAGATCAATCCCTACTAAATCGAAGGTTTGGCCCTGGGACTTGTTAATTGTTAAAGCAAAAGACGTTTTCACAGAAAATTGAAGTCTTTTAAACGGAATCGGTAAATCGGTATCTTCAGTATATGAGCCAACTGCCCGGGTGCAGGGCCGGTGATAATTGTCGCTACAGTTAAATTGTCCTTCAATTCCTTTATAAGAAGCCTTGTCCCATTGCACATGTTAGGAGGACTTAAATTTCTAAAAAGCATGATTGGTGTTGCGGGTTTTAATTTGAATTCATGTGGTGGCAGTCCAGAGGGGTTAAGTGCATTTAAGAACTCCTGTGGGTAATGTACTGCGTCCTCGATATTAGTTACGGTATCGATCGATTTATAAATTTTGACCTGGCCGCGGACTTTTTGCATAATCAAATTACTTATTACGTTAACAGTTTCATTCCTATGTGACACTTTTGTTCTAGAACACACCCAATGGAAATTGTTTTCTTGTAAATTTTCAATGTCATATTATATATATACGGCATCTATTAAAGTGTCTAAATTATGGACTATTTGGCCTAGGGACTCATCCAAAAGGACGTCATAATTACTGTTTAAATTTGAAGATGGGAAAATTCCTTCTCCAAGTTTTAGCAGTCGTTGCGGGAAATTACTATGCATATTTCCGCAAAGGTGAGCTCTCATATTGGTTCGTAAATTCAAATTTTGAATCGATGTCCATAAAACAGATGATTTCAAGCAAGATTTTATAATGTCTGCACTCGTTCCTCTATTAATAACGGGTAGTGTTTGTCGGAAATCTCCAGCAAATACAAAAGTAATCCCACCCATAACGGAAGTAGAGTTTCTGAGATCCTTTAAGGTTCTATCCACAGCCTCTACATGTGCTTTATGGCTCATGGTAAATTCATCCCATATAATCAATGATGCGTCTTGTAATAAATTCCCAAGAGGTCCATTTTTGCGAATAGAACATGTGGATTGTTGCTTAAGAGAGACGGATAGCGGGAGTTTAAAAGTAGAATGAGCAGTTTTTCCTTCTTTTAAGAGTGTTGCACCAATTCCTGACGAAGCGACCGCAATCGCTATCTTTCCAGATTGTCTTATCTTTGCAAGTATTCAATTTGCGGGAAACGTCTTTCCTGTGCCTCTTGTCGCGTCCAAAAAAGTAATTGTCCTTTGTTGTTATTCACACTTTCTATTATAGTGTCAAAAGCATATTTTTGATCTGGGACTAATTTTTGCACATTATCATTGACAAACGCTGTCAAATCATTGGTATCATACTGATCTACCATTGTTCCTGTACTATTATTATGTGTACGAACTGAAGAAGGTAATCCGAAATCGCTTAAAGTTTTATCATTTAATTCTAATTGTTTATTTTCTGTTTGTATCAAACCTTCGTTATAAATCTTTTCACTGAAAGGTAAATTTGATTCTTAATTGTGCTGCCTGATTCTGTGTCTAATGTCTTCACATCAATCGTCTTTAAAATTATCCCATAATTTGAATGGTTCCGATGGGTGACAAAATAAAAGTATCACTACAAACAACTCTCTTAGTTTTGGTGGGCATTGCGAAAACGAAGCTTCTCTCAAAGTATTTTCCCAATTGTCATCGTTTTCTAGCAAATCTCTATCACGGCAAGCTGCTTGATATGTCTCTTTGACCACCCCGTTTACAGTTTTTAGATACTCGAATGAAGTTGGACCGCGTACGTAATGTAACAACATTCTAAGGTAAAAGCATTCTGATTGAGATGGAATGTATACCGTAGACTCTTCCCAAAGCGGCATCTTTCTTTATGCCGGGATGACCAACTACGTCTTCACCACGCCCTCTTCTTGTAAATTTATTATTGGCCCATGTGTAATATTGTGGAACTTCGTGGTATAGAAAGGTCTTTGCGAATTCATCTTAGTTACAAAGGTCAAAAAACGAAAGCAATGTTGTGTAGGGTTTTGGGCAACTTGTTGAGCCGTTTCTGTAGTAAAATACACTCTTTGGCCGTTTTCTAAGTGAACGGCCAATTGCAGACCTCTCCGGTCTGGGTATTGTTGACGGTGCTGCTAAATTGTGCTCTCCGCATGGTCCATGCACCATATATTTAGTTACGATATCGTACAATATCGGATCGTTTTGTTGATTGGGTAGTTCAGCAACTATAATACGAGTACTTTTAATTTCGTCTGGCTGGATTTTTCTTTCTAACCAGAACAACAAATGACAATGTGGTAAGCCGCGCTTCTGCCATTCCACACCTGCCATGTAACACTTCACTTTGCCGAATATTTGATTTTTAGTAAACAGTTTTATAAATTTCTTCATCTTTAAATGAAATACCCTTGAAATTATGTCATGACGGTGGAATGACCGCTGACCTGGTATTAGTTCCGCTTTAATTTCAATCCTTTCCGGGTTACATGTGAAAGTGACGAATAAGTCGGGTCTTCCATAATTTCGAACGTAAGTCATTGCGTCCTGTGTTTTTTCGTACATGTAACGCGGAGAACCTATGAATGAAGATGGTAAGATTACATGTTGACCAATATTTGATGGATCAACATTTGTATCTTGTCGCCCGCAGTCGTTGTTGATTTCGAGATATGTAATTCAATCTTTCTGATATCATTTTGGCCATCATATCCACACAATATTGACTAATAAATCTCTGTAAACCATCAATCTAAAATAATAAAATTGCATACACGAAACAGTTTTATTACGCGCTGTATCCTGTTGAGGAATTGTCAAATAATAACCGTCTTCTCCTGTTACAAACTTTAGAGGATACTGTAATGGGTCATAGGAGCGGTGAAACTCAGAGACCCTCTTTAACTGGCCGTCTATGCTTGACTGCAATGATAGCTGATCTGCTTCTGAAATGAAATATATCTTCAAGTATTGTGGATTTTGATCTGACGGTGGTAAAAGGCTACCTATAAGGTGATATACTTGTCCTTCTATCTTAAATGTGGGCATAAAATTTCCTTCCCTAATTTCTTTCGCGCCAAATGAAGTCATTTGAAAGAGGCTATTGTACCTACGTACGTTGGTTAAAAAATGTCCAGATAGTGAATTATTATTTGACAAAAGATTTTTTATAGGTTGTGGTGGCTCCTGAATACAAGGGACACTAACTTTTCCAGAAGCACAACACATACCATTAGGTTCATCGATCCATTTCTTGGCCGAGCACTTGCAGCACATCTTATTCTCATGGCTCCGATTTGGATGAAGGACTGTTGAGCATAATCAATCTGTGGATCGTAATTGAAAGCCAATCTGTTACTGTGAGCTAAAACACGTTCACGAATTCTATTTCTTGACGCCTGCTGTCTTTCTCTCTGTGCTCTAAGTCTCCAGGAATGCTCAGTACTGGATTCCGTCGCACGTGCTTGCGAAACTATAGCCCTCATTTCATCCAGCCGCTGCGTACACTCGGCACTTGAATCTCTTGCGCGTACCTGTGAGGTTCGCAAATTTTGTTCTGCAAGACGCTGTGAACGTTCGGCGCTCGATTCCCTTGCACGCGATAGCGATGCGTATTCCTTTTGACGTGAAAGACGATTTTCATTACCAAATGAAGATTCTCCAATTCGACGTATTTTGGCTGTCCTTGCCTGTGAACTATTTTTAGAAAGTTGAGACCTTCCCATTTTAGGCATTTTGGTTCAGTTCTGAGAACTTTTAAATTGTATGTAGTTCTGAAAAGAACTTTTAATTAAACTTAGTTTTAATAATATCAAAGAACGAAAACAACGAAATCAAAATGTTTATTAAGTACAGCGCTCGACCGCGCGCGCGACCGCTGCGTAACGAATACTACGCGAACGAAATTTCTGCGGAAAGCTAGTAATATTATAATTGATCATGTGCCTAGGTAATAAATTCGTGATATCTCTTAAACCTTTTCTTAAATCTTTTAAATCTCTTAAATCGGATCTTACATATCCGATTTTTAAAATTCAAAAATCTATCTGTAGGTGCTTAACCATACTTGAAAATAAAGTAATTTATTTGGATAAGGATTAATACCAAAGTACCAATAACATGGTCTGAAAATTTACTACCGATTTTAATAATTTTGTAACATGAAAAAGTAGTTATAGTGAAGAAACTATTATAGTTATATATATGCTATCGTCAATAGTTTTCGCAGCGTACGCGATGTAAGGAATTTTATGAGTAATTTTCTTACACCTTGGATTACATTATTCGAGATTTCGTACGGAACCCTAAACTTTTTGAAAATCCAATATAGCCTATGTTACTCACGAAGAATGTAGCTTTCTAATGGAGAAAGAATTTTTTAAATCGGCCCAGTAGTTTCTGAGTCTATCCAGTCTGTTTTTATGATGGGGCACGGAGAGCGCGCAGCGACAGCCATATATATATATATAATGCAAGGTCACCCGGAAGCCCCAGTTTATAGTACGTTTTATAAATATTATTATTTGTTAAAATGATAAATTTTATAACATTATGATTATGAAAAAAAGCTTTCTTATTTATGAATTAATAATACTTACGTTTTTGTAATATATTAATTTTTATTACTCAAAAACTATCGGCGCAATTGTCTTCGAATTATATTATTAATCAAATTAAATTTGTTGGATGGTCACGCTTATGCAAAAAGTATCCGAGTTCATGCATTATTATGACTTGCATTATCAATGATGATCTTTGAAGACAAGGCAATTGAATATTGTGTTTTGGATTAATTATGTAAATAGATAGCTAGCCGCGATGTTTTCTACGAAGATTTCAAAGGGTGCGCAAGTAACTCGAACCCATTAATTCATCATTTTCAGGATAAAATGAATGAATTAAAGGCCCGAGGCCTTACAGCACAATTATGGGTACAATATTTTAAAATTGTATCATTAGCGCTAGACTTTATTCGCACAGAAACACTGAAACTTTTTAAAGAACGGTGTAGTTTAAAAAATGCTGCCGTATTTGTATGCCAGTGGTCATTTTTAATGTGCCAAATCAGCACACGTATATCTTTCAAATATGATCAAATTGAAGGATACTCGTACAATGGATGAACAGACTATAAAGACATTAAAAAAAACGGATTCTTTACTGTAAAACGAACTGAAATTTTTAAATTCGGCACATGGGCAGATATGGCCATGGAGCAAAGTCTTATGAGCAGGAAAATCTCGAGGTTGTAGTACACAAGAAAGTGTTTAGTATGCAATGTATCCTACCAATACAATTTTTTAGGAAATTAAGGAGTTTTTTAATATAGCTTTAGATTGTTGAGAACAACGTGTAAAAAGAGATAGTACTAATGCCAGTAAATTAGTTGATTGGTTGACGCTTCATAATTCCTTTCCAAATACACTTTTTATTTTTACATGCATTCAGTGGCTTTGAGACGACGCTGTTCAAAAAAGGCAAAAAAAACTTTTGATCAACTGGCTCTTCTTGGCAATGTATAACACTCCAAAATTTGAGAGTAATATTGATAGTCTTCGATGCACGCAAATCGCCAAATCAACTAAACTTAATAAACCTGTGCAGTTATCAAATCTTCCACCAACTAATGCAGCGGCTCATCAACATTCTTTTTGCTACATGACTAACTTCGGCTTCTCTAAGTTACCACTTTATTCATACTGCTTGACCTCGTCCCAAGTCCTATTGGATTGTACCACATGAAATGTCTGACTTTCGTTCAGTCGGAACTAAGAAGTTCTCGAGTGTAAGTCTGTGCCAAAACGTGAAATTTTCTTTTTTTATAAAATAAAGTGGTACGTGTGCTTGACGTGGGAGAATTTTAGGGTTTGTTAAAAGTACCGTTATTTTTTTCCTAGCAATTATTTACAATACTGTGGACTGTTCAAATTCGAACCCTCTTCCTTTTCGAAGTTAAAATAGGACATAATGCGTCATTGCCAATCAAGAACTTTAATGATGCATTTAATGAAGCAGCAGTAACGAACGCACTATACGACGTTGGTTTGGAAAGCTCCGTTGGGGAGTTTTTAGCCGTGAAAATGAACCATGTGGGAAGACGAAAACGTTTCCTGAAGGTGGATGCGGACCTAACGAAATCCATGCAGGAGATTGCATATAGCTTGGCATTATCTGCGATGACAATAAGTCGACTTGTTTCTCTCATAGGAAAGGTAAAGAAACTCGATAAGTAGGTACCCCATGAACTGAACGAATTCCAAAAACTACGCCGCCTGGAAATCTGCGCATCGCTCACAATAAGTGGATACTGTATGATAATCGTAAAAGATCTGGGCAGTGGTTGGATGGAGATGAAAACCCAAAACACACCCTCAAGCCCGATTTTCATCCGAAAAAGGGAAATGGTGACAATTTAGAGACCAATCCACTTTTTATTTCTTCAATCAGGAGAAACGATAAACGCTATCAAATATTGTGAGGAAATCGACATATTGCATGTCAAATTGGCTAAAAAGCAATCTGGATTCATTTTGCCGGCAGAAGGTCTTCCAAGACCGAGCAGAGGTCATAAAGGCCTTTGAAGATTTCATTGCATCAAAACGTCAGCACTTCTACGAAAAAAGTATATTTGACCTTGTATCACGTTGGAAGAATGTCATAGATGCCAGCGGAGCCTTTTTTAATTGAATAAAAATTTACGGAAAAATAATATTAGCTTTTTAATTTTTATTATAAAATCGGACATTTACTATAGTATATATTACAGGTCGGAAAATTCGTTTACATCACATTGTCCATAATGGGATTGCCATAATTAAACTGAGAATATTACGGTGTTAAGAGACACATTCGTTGCTGCTATCGGTTATCATCCATTTCTTACATGTGTCGAAAAGTCATAGTATCCATAGGGATATTTAATCGATGAGGCATCACCCCATATCCAGAATCTAACTATAACGGCAGCAAACTTTGTTATAATATTTCTTGGGATAAATTGATAATATACTATACAATGACGAATTTCGGGAGATGCAGCCCTAACCTTTCATTTTTCCTGAAAACCAGTTACTTCCGAGTGATTCTTAAAGCTCGAAACTCAATAAAATGAGAGCAAACGAACCATTAGATTTTTTTGAGGACCCGGTCGCGATATACTCGTAGATAAATGCGAACAAATCTTTGAACTACTCATCTAATCAGTTAGGTGATATCTTTTATTTTCCTCACCATAGTGTTGTTCGTAAATCAAATACAACGACAATAGATTAATAGATTGCTAAAGGCTGACCAAGAACTTCTCTAATTAATTTTTAGCTCGTACAGAGTCGCGATGGTGAACCATCTCCTAAGTGAAGCAAAACATGCCATCTGCATAAGATATCCGCATGTTTTGGGATATTGAAGCCGCTGTTAGATCCCTGAACTCATTACCGCTCAACTCCTAGACTGCCGATCATATCTCATGGAGATGGCAGAGCGGTTCGAAATCCACCTATGTCAGATGCTCGGATGTAAAGATATTCCAGGAAACTGTATTCCAGGCCGATAAACTTACCAAAACTGGAACCACTATACCGATCCAACCTGATAATATCATCAGAATGCCAATCGCTACGTGCACCATCGCATAGCTAATCATGCAGGAAGGCTAAGCATGTTTACAAATGACTTTAGAAGACGTAACGTGGACAAAGAAGCAATCCCCCACCTGCTTTGTACATGTCCAGCTCTCTTGCAAGGAAGAAAACTACAGTTAGGAGTCCTCTTCTTCATTGACTTAAGCGATCTAAACAACATAGACATTAACAATCTCCGATGCTTCGTCAGTAGCGCTATAGTCCGCAAGAGCGAGGAATCGATGTGTCGATTTTTTTGATCGGCAGACACAACGACCGATCATTGTTGTGTCTACCGATGTCGTTGAAAACGAAGAAGCATCAACCTACAGCGAATTTTAGTGAGACTTACACATGTTTCCGTACATAGTACAGACAGTGCATCTGTTAATGCCTCCTGTCAGTTACGTGTGAAGTACTGTCAAGCCATTCTCAATCTCAATAACCAAGAGGACAATTTTGTGTCGAAAACCATCATGAGCGACGAGCGCATTTCCACTTAAGGGGTTACGTCATTAAGCAAAATCTTAGTTTTTGGGGCCCTAAAAATCGGCGTGTTATGCACGAACAGCCATTACATCCACTCAAAGCCACATCTACTCAAGACCATGTTCGGTCTTCAGTTTTTAATTTTAATTCATAAAGACATTCAGATAAGGTGACGTGAAATAAGGCGCAACGAAATAAGACCAAATGTAAAATTTGGCCTTACTTTGCTTTGGAAATGGAAATAAGGGAAAATCTGATTTGACTTTCTTTCGCTTTAGAAAACGAGTAAATTTTGTCGTTTTTGATATTTTCTTATTTTTTTAATGGACTAAAAATATTATACTGCTAAATACCTCAGAGTAAATATATTTTAACTTTAACTCCGGGCGCCTGCCTGACTATTGTTGATATACCCTAAGCTGAGCGACGAAGTCGCGTGAGCGGCTAAACCCTGCGGAAAAAAAGGTTAAAATCCTGTAAGCGAACGAAGCGAGCCACCCACCTCCTGCTTTAAATACACCAGACTTTCTTTTTGGCTTTATTTTCAAATCAACTTTGGTCTTATTTCGATTTGGAAATGAAAATAAGGGGGCTTTGTAAATTCGATTGCCTTCTCTCTGAATTCGGCTTTATTTCACAATGTTCGGCGTTATTTCGCGGCACCAGGAGGAGGACGCCATCGGCAATACGGTCACTGTCACTACTGGCAAACCAGGGCCATGATAAACGACTTCTTACTGCTGGAATTGTATGAGCGAGGCTTGGTGAACATGTGGTTTCAACAAGACAACAAGATTTAATCATTCCAGACTTCTTTCTTTGGGGCTACTTAAAGTCACGGGTTTTTGCCAACAAGCCTCATACAATCGCAGCCTGTAAGGAGAATATTCATGGAAAATGTGATAAACAGTCTTCTGAGAGACGAGTTTTTTAGAATCATAATATATGTTAGATCTGCCTGCATTTTAGGTTAGGGTATCCCAAAGAGGTCAGCGGCTTACTGGCGCCTCGGCAATGCAGTAGGTTTATGTCACACATAAGTGATATAACATTTTGCGGAGCTTGGTATGACAATGATGAAGACAACGCGAAGCACAGCCTCGTGTCTGAAAAATTTCTGTAAAAGAAACATACAATAGACTTTTTCTTTGTCCAAGTATTCTATGAATAAAAATATTTTAATAATTTCCTTTTATACAAAGGAAAATGTCGGAAAGAAAATTCCTTATAAGCTTGTCGAAGGCGAATCTTTTTCTTATCTGCCTGTCGTCAACTCCCGGGTTGTATATATGTCAAACCACTTCTTGAATAAGCTTTCATCTCTCAGTTTAGGCCAATCTCCAACCAATATCATAACTTTACAATATGGGCATCCTGGGGTTAAAACACCTTTAGCGGAATGCATTTCAAAAGTTTGACACTGATCGTAGTATCCTTTATTGGGCCTTAGGCTGATATAATTTTAAAATACTCATATGTCCAAACCGTTTAAATTTTATTTTAACTTTATTCAACTCTTGTCGTGCGACATTGTAAAAGGTTACTACATTAAGAAAAGACCTCTCACCACATCTATAATATAAACATATATATAGTGTTGCTAATTTATTTCTATTTTCTACACCCAATGGGTTCAAACAACATACGAGTATGTCGATATCATCAAAGCATGAGCGATATTTTATCAAAGAATGATACAGCGCGTACGAGTATACCTTAAGAAGTCCCGCCTCATTTTATGACTGCCATGTTTAAAGCCTCCACTGAATCTAATTTTTTATGCTAAAACCATACTTCCTACATCGTAAAGCGTCCCAATTCATACACCGCAAATATAATTCCATTTGTCGATCCATAAAACGATTGAATTGTCTCATGCCCCTCCAGCAGTTGAGTGATTAAAAATCCATAAAAATTCCTCTCCCCACCTGCGGTACAAGGAGCCCAAAAAAAGAAGTATCGCCCAGCAAATGGTGAATAACTCAAAACAACTGCACCTTCAAAAAATTGGGTCCCCATTCAAATATGGTAAGTTATTAAATATTAGCACATTGCCAATGGTGTGACTTTAAGATGCCTTATTGCCGTCGGCGTTGTTGATCGGGTGGCCGTTTAATTATTTAATTTCGCATTAAATACTTTTGCCCGAGAAATTCTTTATTAATTTTTCATCTTGATATCGCACGATGACGGCTTGGACCTGACTCACGTCGTATGTGCAGCGCTAGGCCTTTGCCATTGCTAATGCTTTTGTTTTGCTGTTTTTGTGTTTATTTAATTTTTTTGGCGGCTGGTTTATGTGCCACAGAACTCAATTCATAACAATATTGATCGTGGTCCGCATTCGAAATTAATTCAGTTCGATTATATTTCTATGGGACGGGGAAGAGTAGACCAGAGTAGACAGCTCCATAATGACGGCCGCGAAATATGACCACTAAACACTGTTGGTACACGTATGGAGTTGCCTCTCCAAGCAAGCCTGATGTCCATTTTCACTCGGAGTATGAGTACGAGAATCGTCGAAATCGCTAAGTGTGAGCGGTGAGCTGAAGTTTTAAATAGTATACAAAGCGCAGGGTATTCTCGGAATGGCGCATTTTTGGCGTGTTTTTTGGACAACATTCGGTTCATGAAGTGATCGCACAAGAATAAAAAATCAAGTTTGACAAATAAAATCGATCGGTCAGAAATCGGACGAGCGCAAGTAATGAATGCTTGTTTGATGGTGGTGCTAGTGGTGGTGGATTGACGTGGGTTAAAAGGGGTGACATACCGGCAACCATAAATGACCAGGCTTGCTGTCTCGATGCTGTGGTCATTTTTGGAATGTTGTGTTTTCATAACATCGAATTCCGATTGTTTTCATAATGGCAGTGTGTTGGTGGACCGATTATTTATTGAATGCTCATTTTTGATATTTGAAAAACTATTTTGAATTGTATGTGTACTTAAAATTCAGAAGAGGCGTTTGAACGATTCTCTTTTGCTCTGTTGAATGGAATAATGGCCTGAGCGATGGGGGGAGTAGGGTACCATTTATTGATGCATCGATAGATGGATGTCGTTGAACATGAATTTGCTTTAATTTCAATGGTAAAAGCAGTTTAGAACAAGGATGTAAACGGTATTGGTGTGCGGTGGGAACCGATAATTGGTTTTTACTGAACTGAATAAAGTAGCAGGCAGGTGCAATAAATAACAGTGGTTGGAAGAAGTTTGTGATCACTCTTCTAAGACTAGTAATTTTCGAAGCCCAAATTTGCTTTGATAAGACTACAGTTCTCATGTCATATGTAATACAAAAGAGAACAACTTGCATTAGATATAATGTAGAAAGTTTAGTTTATACCTTAATTCAGATTTTATTAAAAAAAAGTTCAGAAATTGATTTTACAAACGATTTCTTAAGTTTATCACAATGGAATATATTACCTATATTTCTAATATTTTTAATGGAGTTAATAGCTTAGACGAAATTCATAAATAATAAGACAAAATTGTAGGTATAAAAAATAAAATAATAATAACACACTTTGTGGATAATACAACCAGCGGCAAGTGTATAACTATAATCAATATTAAAAATCAAAAAAAGCGAATAGAGCCGAAAAAGCAGATTTCTAAAAGGAAACCACGATATACTATGGAGGGCAAATGTCATATCTATTTAGCAAAAGCGAGAAAAATTAAAGAATTTTAGGCGAAACTTATTACAATGTAATAGGGCGAATGTAGAGCAATTATACATCACGTAAATAGTACGTGACAGAAGATTAGTTATATCTGATGGCAGCTTGTTGAATATAAGAGGTGCTATAGACGTTAGGAAGAAGTGGTGTGTGTTAACCCTAGGTATATTAACCATAGTCCCATTTCTCAAAAAATATACTCCAATTCTTCTAAAAAGAAAATATTGCTTCGAAAACCGGCGTTACTAAGTTTGTCTTTTATCACGATTAACTAGACCAAAGACCTTTGTTAGATCAAGAAATAGCCCAACTGTTTTTTGATTAATATGTAGTCCACTATAAATTTGATTTAAGGAAGCTACATTTATATCTGCTGCGCACTTTTCTTTCCCAAATCCAAGCTGCAACATGTTAAGAAACCACTGAAACTAGCATTTTGCTTAGTATGACCTTTCTTGGTAACGATTTAAATAGTGCGTCAATCTTCACTGAGCATGATTTTTTATTCCGAACAAAATTGTCTATACGAATATACTGTGAGCGTCAAAAGTGAGTAAACAACCATGTGATCTCCGAAGTTACATGTAATTTAAGCAAAAATATAAACAAAAAGAGGATTCCAAAAATACCAAATAAAAGCTTTATTCGATAGTAACAAAAAAAAAATAAAGACAACAATTCAAAATAAAATTAATGCATTTTTTTGCAACAAAAACTAAACATACTCCATATTTTACGCGTCAAAAGTAAGTAAACATCATGCAACCTCCCATCGTTTAATATTAATCAGTTAGATTTACTGTTACAATTTTTCACAGATATTACTGCGGAGTCAAGTTCATCTCTTTAGATCACTTTCGAGTGTACGCTGATTGTGATTCCTCAATTAAAGCCTTTTTTAGGTCATCTTTGCTTTTGATAGTCCTTTTGCGAATTTTCCGGTCCAAATGATCCCGTAAATGTTCTATGAAGCTTAGGTCCGGCGATTGTGGAGGGTGATCGAGCTGTTTTGGAGTCCTGTAAAGCAACCATTCCTTAACGAGCCGCGCGGTATGCTTAGGATCATTGTCTTGCTGAAAGATCCAATGGCTAAGCATACCTAATTTATCTACGCTCGGTTGCAGGGTATTCTTTAGGATGTTAAGATAGTCTTGTTTATTCATTGTATTTTCAATGAAGACAAGATTCTTAACCCCTGACGCCGCCATACACCCCACACCATCACTGAACCTCCCCCATGTTTTACTGTGCTCCTTACATTTTGTTCACTGAATTCTTTATTTTTTTCTCTCCAAATTTTTTTATTTGTATTGCTTTTAAAAATTTCAAATTTACTTTCGTCTGTAAATTAAATGTTTTTCCAAAACATGCAAAGTTTAAACGCTTTTTTTATTGACTTTAGATATCAGTGGTTTCTTTCTAGCACTTCTACCATGTAAGCCCGATTTGTGCAGTGTTCGCCGAACAGTACTCGCACTGATTGATTTTTCGGTTGTTATTGATAAATTTTCCGCGATTTTAACGGCACTTGAACTGGGATTTTTTTTTCACTTCAGTCACAATTTGTCTTTCTTCTCTTTCATTTAGGTTTTTTGGTCTACCTGGCCGTTTGAAATTTTCCAATTTTTCAAATTTTTTATATTTATCGATAATTTTTTTCACCGAAACATGGTTCCTTTTGACTATTTTGCCAATATTCCGATATGATTTCCCAGTTTTACTCAAATCTACTATAATTTTCCGCGTTTCCAAAGAAATTTCACTCCTCATTATAAAAAAAGTCGAATTGCACTGCTATTAAACCTTTAATCACAATCAGCGTACACTCTAAAGTGATCTAAAGAGATGAACTTGACTCCGCAGTAATATCTGTGAAAAATTGTAACAGTAAATCTAACTGATTAATATTAAACGATGGGAGGTTGCATGATGTTTACTTACTTTTGACGCGTAAAATATGGAGTATATTTAGTTTTTGTTGCAAAAAAATGCATTAATTTTATTTGGAATTTTTATCTATATTTTTTTCGTTACTATCGAATAAAGCTTTTATTTGGTATTTTTGCTTAAATTAGATGTAAATTCGGAGATCGCATGGGTGTTTACTCACTTTTACCGCTCACGGTATGTATGTAATATATATATTTCATATATATATAATGTGTATGAATAAAATCTAAAGCATAGGACAGCGTTGCTCCTGTGATATTGTTAAATACTTTCTTTCTCTTAGTCAAACCTCTAGAATAGAAAAGAAAATTATATGTTTGGGGTGAAACTACATGTCAACTTCTTGCAAATTGCACAGCAGATACGGGCAAAGATCTTATTGTTTTCATTTCGCATTATTAAGTTAGATAACTCCTGTTGGAGGATGATACTTTTGGAAAACCTTTGTGATTCACTGCCTTCCATATTATTCTTACACTTATTTATTATTAAATGAAATACATCGTAAAGACATTCAAATACAATCATTGACCTGACGGAAGGTTTGGCAACATTGTTTAGTCGTTGTTTTAGTTTGCTAACCAAAACAGCTTGTGTTATTTTCAATAAACACCTTGAGGGAATTCATCGAAAATTAATGTTCGAAGCAAAAGGTGTTAGCTATAATATACATAAAAGGGCATACAAAATCTTTTTCTTAACATTGTAGTCAATAATTTCAGTCAAGACGATTGACAAGAAATGACCAACCAGACGTGGTCTGGACGCTTTTGCCACACACTGTTATAAAAATTAGCATTATTTCATTTCTGTATCCTCCATCACTCCTCAGCACCTGTTAATGGGCACAAACGAAAACAAAATCAAAACCAAGGCATTCACATACGAAATAAAATATTTTTAAATTATTTCGGCTGTATGCCGATCTTCAAAGTGATCTCTATCCATTTATGGTCACTTAAAGCCATAAGAACCTTAAAGTGCATCGCATCGATCGACCGCCACTCAACTGCACGGAACCAAACCGAACAATGTATTGTACAGCAAATCGACCATTAAAGGTACACACGTATTCGTGTGATATTTTATATATCGGCAGTTAATTAAAAATACAATTTAACATTATTAATATTCCATTGGAATATATCAATATCAATGACCGCGATCGCCAATTGATCGTCAACAAGGCAAGACATCTCGAACGTTTCGTTTCGTCTTTTGGTATCCTTACACAAAACACTTATCGGAGTTTCGATCGAAATAATCATGAACGATCGAGAACACTCACACACAGACTTTACTTAAAAAAAAAATGGTTAAAACGAAATCATACGAAAACATTCTTCAATTTTAGCCAAAAACTGATCGAGTTTGTATGGGTCTATCACCATATCAGTTTGTATCGCAATTCACATATAAGAGTCCACCAAACAAAGAGAGACATGTGAGGTATTCGTCCCGATGGAAAACCAAGGCTTGGGTACTTGTCTCGTATCTACACCAAATCAGCACTTTGTCAGACGTGATCTGTGCGTCAGATCGATATTCATTGGAATTCAGAGCATTGTGTCATATTTAATACAGAAATTTTAATTAACCATAATTTGTAAAAGATGCACGAAATATTTGATTCCGCCTGTCCGGTCTCTCCGGGGTCCAGCCTGTCCGGCTTCTGCTGCAGGGCAATATTGTTGCTTTGGTTTAAATAAAGGCACCAATATTTCAAAATGAAATTCAGCATTAAGTATTGACTTGGTTCTTAAGGTGTATCTTGTGGGGAATCGAAGCACAGGAGGATACGTGTCCGAGACATTGCCTTGGTATTGTCACTTTATTTTGAGGTACCCGGATAGATTATTCGATTGAGAACAGAAGCTATTTTGCTCGTCCAGGAGGCAGGTTACAGTAGCTACCTGTGGTGCAGTAATTTACGCTTCTGTGCAGTGTCCCTTGAAGATCCGATTTTTACAAACTTTTTGTTGTTGTGCCATAATTCAGCTGTGTATTCTACGGCTGACAAGGAAGGTAATCAAAAGAATATGTCGTTCCTGCAGGCGGGTGCAAGTTTAGTCTCCTGTTCACCATGATTGCCATTGCACAATGAATTATTAATGCTCCAATAAATAAACTTAAACCAGGTGGTGTATCACAAGTCAATTGTTTATTTTTATCGATACGACGTGATTAATAGGTTCATATATGTACGAGTATTAGTAACTCCCATATTTTCTGAACTTGTCCTCTATTGGATCTGAACGATCTAAGAACTATTTCTGTGTATGTCACATGGATGGGTAAATTGTTCAAAATCCCTCAACTTGCATATACCTTGATTGAATCGCACTAAATTTTGTTAGGATTCTATAACACTATTGCAAATCTGTTACACATTTCTAGTTACGAGTACATATGTCAAAATTGTAGTTAATTCAGAGATTAAAATAAAACTTTCACAATAAGAAGTCAATACTGAAATCGTGTAAGGCATCCTGCAACTGGTGATAGTACAAATCGAACAAATTGATTCTTAATGATTCTTAAATACTGGTTTAAGGGGAACAAGCGGTGCATGCAGGGAGGTTTTTAGCGCGCCTGCTGTTTAGGTAGATCAGTAGCCTTAATGAAGACAGGCTTTTCTTCTAATTACTGTAGCATCAAAGAAGAAATGAAATTTGGAGCATACAATTAATAAAAGTGGGAAGATGGTGAAGCATTTGGTCACCCTTCTACGGAATTTAATTCATTTCAATATGTCACAAATATGTTGATTTCTATGTTCTTACTCTTGAAACTGAAGGCTTTTTTCACTGTTGCATTTTTAAAGTCGTAAGAGGAATTAAATTAAATTTGAATTTGAATTATAAACCCAACATTTAAATTTAATATGAAAGCGTACTTTACACGGTTCCTTTCATTAAAATATCGATGATTGGGGTTTGCAAGACTTAAAAATAATTGTTTAGTGATGTTATACAATTTCTTGAGGGTTTTCAAATCAGATTTTCAGTCCTTATTTTTGTCTTAAAATATATTTCTAAATATATCAAGCATTATTCAAATTAAACTTTTTGTAAGCTTACTTACTTGCTTAGATGGGGTGAACTTGGTCCTCAACCAATAAGCCATGCTTAGGAGACTTATTTATCTTCAGTCTCCTCTTTTGTGGATCGGACATACAATGCTTAGATTTCATGGTTCGGGAATAGCTTTTCTCTAACTATATCTTACTGATGAGCTAATTTACCGAGCTAATTTTGTAGCTTTGAAACTGCTATTTAAATTTCTTGTATGCCTGGAGGAGATAATTGCTCGTCGTTTTCATCCAATGTGTATTGTTTATTTTGACTGGCAGCGGTATTTTGACCATTATCGCCCTAAGTATTTCAATATTCTCAGCGAAAACTATAAAAGTTGCCCAAATTTATATTTGTGGGCATTTATTTTGGCGCTTTCTTTATTTTCTGCTTGTAGAGTCCATGACCAGCTCTTGCCCTGACATGGGGCGCAGCTTTATATGCTTCTTGTTTATCTGCATGTACTTGTTTACATTCATTGTCAAGTCAAAGGTTTGTTGTGGCCGCGCTTTGCAATCAAACACATCAGAAGCAGTTCCTCCAAAGTCTCCGAAAATGCGAAAGTGGCCTCTCGCATTTAAGGCTTTTCGGTGTCGAACTTTTATAATTTTATTAAATCCTTCAGGAGTGTCTGGAGTGGATGGCATATGATTTATTTGTTTGAAAATTGGTTGCTCGAGGGATTTCACTTAATGGATGTAGAGATTTAGGAACCGCTTGCTTGCCCAATCCATTGTTGAACGTGGTGTTATATACGTTGTATTATTTTACAAGCCGTTCTAACAAAACTTTGGACTAAGATCTTCAGCTGGTGCCACAGCTGAGGATCTGCCCCTGCAGGATATTTCCATGTATACAGAAGCCTTAACTTGACACCTGTATCTTCATAAAAAGCTTGTCTACAATTGAGTGTAAACTACGCACAACACTGATACAAAAAAACCAAAGTGTTTTTAATGAACAAATGTTTGTAATTACCCGGTTATCTTAGCCCTTTCGGCTTTGATTGGGAGCTGCTCTTTGCTAAATTAATAATTTTAAATTTGCTTCGCGAGCCTGTTTGGCTTCGGATTAAATCCTTGTGGAGCTCATAGTCCAGGTTACAAATAATTCTCAATTCAGGCCTTAGGCCAAATATACGACAAAGAATTTTTCTCTCAAAAGTATTGTATTAAATATCGAGTAAAAGGCTTTAACCCACGTTGCTTAGCCAACTTAAAGTACGATTTTCTTAAGCCCAGTTTTTTTGTCGAATCTTTACTTGGGTGTCTATTGTGGGGTGTACGGTTACTTCAAGGTTATATAGGTAAGCTCCTTGTCTCTGAATTATTGTTATTAATAGCTATATTTGGTCTATCTGATAAATAGTTGGATCTGTTCTTAGAGGTTTTATCGTTGTTTATTTTAAGAGTAATCTATCTTATCTAATCTTTTGTAGCCGTACAAGAAGCAACCAATGATGTCGATGTTGTTTGTGTACTCTCCTAATATTGATATCTGTTTTGACAGCTTTTATTTCCGGCTCTTAATTTAAGAAATATATATTTGATTATTTCTTAAGAAGCTTAACAAAAATACGCTGTTGAATACTTTCATGATTGTTGCTGGATTAAAAAGAGTAACTCTTTCGACTAATTCGGGTACATTATTTCACTAAATTGACTGCTTCAGCTGGCTTGGCGGTAGGCCATCCTGTCAATCCAATATTAATTCATTTTCGACGGTAGCATAGACCAACATTGTTCTTGAGTGCCTTAGACTTCTCTGAATTGTTCATAAAGCTTCGAACTTAAATGGCACCCCACGAAAAAATTCAACAGTTTCAAATCGCAATTTCATGTTGGCCAAGCAACATTACCAAAACGACTGATTACTTATTGAGGTTACTGTGAAAGAAATCGATTGTTGAACAGCTTGTTTAGCAAGACGCCTCATCTTTTAAAACCATACCTCGCCCAATTTCAAATCCTCAGCATCTGATCATAAAAAATCGACTATGCTGCCTTGGTCAATAAAGCCTGCACCTTAACAACCACACCAAATAGTCCACACATTGGCATTGGTTTCTCCTTGATTTCGTGTGGATTTTCCAAAGACCTACTATAAAAAAAATTGTATATCATTCCTTAAGAAATGGAGTTCTCTTTAATAGCATCAGTTTTTCATACTGCACAAAGACAGAAATGCCTCATATCTGAAGACTATGAGCCCACTTAACGTTCACTAAAGTATCCTTTTGAAGAAAAGCATTTCCTCCTATGGAAATAAACTCCCTATCAATATCGAAGCTGTATATTTCGGTAGTGCTGTTTGCTTGGCGGCGCAAGTATAGTTTTACGTTTGCTGACTGAATTTTTTTGTTTACCATAAGACTGTTTTTTGACAAGGGTTGAGATATTTTCTTGCATTATCACTCATTTCACATGGATTCTTTCAAGCGATTGCTGAAACTTTTTAGTCCAAACTTCATGAGCTTTTCATATTTTCCTATTTTGCTTTGCGCTGCAGGGCTAAGACATTAAATACTATAAACTAGTGAGTTGATCTTCTTTGCTTCTGCCGATATATCTTCCGGCACTCTTCCTTTTTGTATTTTCTGTAGTGTCTTGATTTGTCAAACATGTTAATATCAACAACGACATGTGTTTAAATATTCAACTTAAGAATAGAGGCAACCTCACCAGCCCACTAAATAAGTTTTGGTCTTAACAGGTCATAGTATCAACTTGCTTTAAATATTCCCAAGGTATGTTATTGTGGATGGAAAGTAGAAAATTCCCTACCATTTGACCTACTGACGCTTCTTTTCTATTATATTTTTTACCTTTTTTCATCTCTACCAGTTTGGCAGAACTAATTGTTCAAAGTCGTATTTACTTAGGGGCGGTTGAAGAATTCAATCGATTTATCGTTCTATCGCCGTGGGCCGTTCTCATTTCATGCGCCCCAATAAGGTTTTTCGCCTACTAAGTGATTTAGATTTGAAAATATTAAAGAGTCGTCCATCAAGTACCATTTGCAGTAGAATTTTTCGTTTCTATCGACATGAACCCCGGCATTATGGTCAAGTAAGCAGATTCGTAGTTGTACAATGTGGCAGTACAATTTCTACCTATACTTCATAATGGTTATTTATTGTTTTTGATCTTGAAATTCAGGGTCAGACCCAGATACACACCATCTGGGTATATTCGTACATTGTGTTTTAGCCTTGTGCAAAGATGGGCAATTTGTATCTGATCTTGTTTTCTTTACTCGTAGCCACGACATGGAATTTGTATGTACGAACCTGTGTACTTTGCCAATCGCTGCATACATTGACCAAGATCTCATCGAAGTAAAGGCGTTGCGGCAAGGGGTGATTATGATCTTTAGTTTCGGGATGCTGAAGGTTGATTAATTTGTGGGTGGGTTAAGACTTCAATCAAACCAATGTGCAACGTAATAAAAGGTAATGAGGAGTTCGCCCCATACCACATTACAGACTACTTATTGAGCTTTTTGAAAAATTATATTTGTGTCTGAAATTGCGTTTGAATGGCACAGATTCTCGCATCTACAATATTAGGTATAGCTGGAGATACGTGGTGAGTGAATTTTAGGAAATCGATTTAATTTTGATTAATTTTTTTTCTTCAAAGACTGTTCGTAATTTTAAGACTTTGTTATGTAAGTGCTTTAATCAGGCTACTTCCTACAACGTATTGACTATATAATTACGGTAATTGGAGAATTCTTTCAGCTTCCTGGTTTAAGTGAATTAGCAATAATCGAGTAAATGCGCATTGGAATCGATCTATTGTGTTTTCATGATCGGATAGTATAACTTAATCAATGAGACTTCTCAGTTTTATTATCTGAAATCTACAGAATCGTCAGGGAACTATTTGCTTAGATATTTCATCTGTGTATGGTGAAACTTTACTTTTTAATAACACAGTGTTTTAAGAAGCAGTCGCCATTTATTGTTTGAAACTTTATACTCGTGCTTTATACTGAGCTTAATTAAAATAATTGATCTTGTTCGGGGCGCAGAATGACTGAATAAAATGTTTGCAAGGAATGAGATGAAAAGAATCTTTTCAAATTTGAACGTTGCCAAACTTTTTAGATTGTGGCATTCCTCGCAAAATTGGGAACATCAATTAAAGTAGGCAAAACAAGGGTTTGATTCGTTTGCTAGCCTGTATATCAATAAGACTGTAAAAACGGCGCTCAATGAGCATAATTTCAGCTTCTAATGCCTTATACTTAAAAAAACAGACTCTGTTAGTTACGGAGGAGTCAAGTACAAAATCCCATCTCCGATGTTCTGTGAGCACCTGAAACACTTTACTAACTATAGATCCTTGTCAATGCCCTTCTTAGTCGGACATTGAACAGATATTTACAGGGAAAACATAGCTTAAGTATTTTGTCTACCAAAGCTCCAATAATAGCTCAAATAAACATTTTTATATTTTATTAAACCCCAGCTTTAAGTACAAGAATGTTGATCTTTTCAAAACTGGATTTAAAATGTTTTTTTTTTTTACTCTAGCTCATTTGGCTTGTAGCAAATATCTAAGACCGGCTTATATGATTAGAACACCATAAGCAAATAAGAAAATCCTATTTCACTCAAGCCCATTCTTCGATGTAATGCAAGCTTTTAATGGAGTATGGTATCAAGGCTTAAAGTTCAAATTACGACAGGTCTTGCCACTGATCTTTTATAATATACTGACAAAGTATCTTGAGAATATAATTTTCTATATCATACTCGGAGAAGAAGTATCGCAAATCAGAGAGATCTTAACCGGCGTGGCGCATCGCAAGTAAGTATTCTCAGCCCATATACCACAAAAAATAAAGCCGTTTTGGCTACAGATAAAACGATTGAAGAAACGACGCTAAAGCTGTATATAAACTACAGAGGAATATCCCTCTTGAACACCTCTGGCAAAATGTTTGCTGCTCTTATAAATACAGTGACTCCAAAAACCATTCGCTCAGCTGATGGTCATTGTTATTTATCTTTAAATAGCGATATTTTTTTAAAGTAAGAAATAGCAAGAAATGCTTTCAATTCATTTGTGGTTGCAGTCAACATAAACGATCCGATCATTTAGTTTCAATATTTGCGCCAGTATTGACTTTGGTTAAAAATGGCTCGAAGAGTGAAAGAAACATCAGTGGAAGTTCGAAAAAATATACTAGATATTCGCGAATCTGGTGAATCGATCAGATCTATCGGAAAATCTGTTAATCGGTCATATTTAACGGTGAAATCCATTATAGATAGGTTCTTCGGTGTAAACAACTCGTCCAGTACTCCACGATCAGGTCGCCCATGTATCTTAGTGGACAGAGAAAAACGTGCTATTGTGAAAAAGGTAAAGCAGAACCCAAAAATAAGTGCCAGCTAAATTCACACTGAAATTCAAAATGAGTTCGGAGTTCAATTGTGCGTTAAAACCATTAGAAATGTGCTGTGTGATGCTGGGTATCATGGTAGAGTTGCAAGAAAGAAATCCTACATTAGCAACACCGACAAGAAAAAGGGGCTTTTATTCACAAACAGTACAAAATGAAGTAAATAAAATATTTGTGGTTCAGATGGTCGGTGTATGATATGGAGAAAAAAAATACCGAAATGGAAGAAAAGCAACTTAAACCGACCTTTAAGCATGGCGGGGGTTCTTTGTTAGTTTGGGGTTGTATGGGTGCTAAGGGTGTTTGTAACTTGCACTTTATCGATAGTATAATGGACCATAAGCAATATATAAATATCCTCAAGACACACCTTCAATCTAGTGCAAACAAAATGGGTCTTTATACCGACTATATTTTTAGCCAGGATAATGATTCCAATCATACCAGCCTGGTACAGCCTGGAACACTAAAATGTGGCTTCTTCATAATACTCCAAAACATTGGATTGAAACACCACCCTAATCGCCAGATATTAATCCGATTAAAAATGTATGGAATATTTTGGAACAAAATATAAAAAAAATGAGATTCGAAGTAAAGCTGCTTTAATGACAGAGTGGAACCTTATAATACCTGCCATTACTCAAAATCTAGTCGATTTTAATCCGAATTGATTAACACACATAATTAGAAATAAGGGTGCACCAACAAAATACTAGTTTGTAGAAACAACTAAGTCATTGCGAACGTGAGCGAATACTTTTTGGAGTCTGAAATTATGGTTTTATAAATACTTTTTTACCTTTACTTTTAATAACAAGAAAAATTTTGGTTCCGCTTTTGGAGTATGTTAATTTGATGTCTTAATTTTTTTCGATTAAGTCGAGGAAATGATATCGGCTAAGGGACCGCCCCCCCAAAAGTGATGAACATTCGAGCTTTATTTATGGCATTTCCATTGCTCTTGCCAGAACTTCCGGCGATAGTTCCTCGCAGGCTTGTTGACATAGACTTGTTACTTTAAAAAACCCACCAAAAAAAAGTCTGGAACGGTTAGGTCGGCTGATCTCGCCGGCCAGTGCAAATCGCCAAAACAAGAGATCAGGTGACATGGAAATGCAGCCTCCAGAATTTCGGTTGTTGCTCCATCCTGTTGGAACCACAGGTTCTTCAGTCCCAATTCACCCAATCGATGAACGAGAAAGTCATTGAACCTGGCTCTGTAGCACTTGCTGTCCACGACAGTCGTTTACTTCCAGCGTAAACAGCACACCATGCAGTAACTTTAACCGGGTGTAATAGCTTTTCATGGGTTATACTAACACGCGGCTTTTCGGTACCACAGAGGCGATAATTTTGCTTATTCGCACATCCACAGGTACGAAAATAGGCTTTGTCGTTCATGATGGTTTTCGATGAAAAGTTGTCTCGTGGTCGAGATTTAGGATGGCTTTAGCGTAGGTTACACGCGCTTAGCAGTCAACAGCTGACAGCTGATGCTGCGATTTTCTCGGCAGTGCGGCTAATCTGAGACCGGTCAGACCTGACAGCATATCCCGCTGTTCCATACTCTTCTTGGCGAACGCTTAAGCGTCGTAGTGTTCGCTCAGATGGTACTTTACCCAAAGCATCGAACTTGTCGAGTTGTAGATGCTGAGTAAGGCCAACGATTCTCGAGACTTTCTCCAGATGATTCCTGAAACTAAAGGGTGCTCACTTCTCCCACCTTCTCCTCCCTCCTCACTAGTCCCATCACCCCTGGGCCGAATCAAGGTGTCATATGACCCATGCCAATGGTCAGCCTGGCTGAGGGCCTAGCATCTAAATGGCTCAGTAGTTAACGGAGTATCTGGATACAGATTAGCTAGCCTTATCTGTATACAGCGCATCTCTGTGCAGATGGATGTTCTTTCTCCGTTACTCGTGGAGTCATTTTGGATAACCAAACAAAAAAAAAACAAAACCCGAGGCCGGAACCCCTTTATTACCGGGCGGTTATAGGGTCACTGGACCTACTGCAATGGCTTGCAAAAGAACATCTTTTGTAGGCCATGGTAATCTTTTACAAGGCAAAAGCAAAGCTGTCAGGGAGTGGCAGGACCGTGGCAAGACGTGGTTCTACAACTTCCTCCACCTGTGGCAGCAGCAAGTCTGGGGGACTGGCGCCCTGCCACTACCGAAAATGCTCCATCAAAGGAGCTAGTAAAGGTTCAGCCCCAAAAGAGAGCTCTTAGCAAGGCGCTTTACGTAAAACGCCGAAATGCGGTTCCCATTATCAACGCTTGCGGATCTATTCCGGAGGTGGAGAGAGATGCGGAAATAAAATGGAAATAAGAGTGGACTAACAAAATCCTTAAACGGACTTCGCACCGTATTCAAATCGCTGAAAGACTCCACCAAGCGCCACAGATGATTGGTCGAAACCATTCTGGTTCCCAAAAGGCCCAAAACAAGAACACCTCCCGGACCTTCCGATGGATCCATTTCGACAGACCTCTGGCAGCTGGTCAAGTTGAAGCTCTCGAGCAACTTCTTGCCCATCATGCAGGAAATCCCCGGGCCAGCTCCCATCATAAGCGACGCTGGCTGGTATCAGGGCCACGTCAATTTGATTGCTTGCACCAACCAGAGATCTATGAATCTTTATAAAATAGGCATAGGTGGTCTGAGAGAGGCCTGACCAGATGCTAAGCTCGAAGTCGTGGCAAAGGAGGATATGCCTAGCAGACCCAGAAACCGCGCCTGGATCCCAGTTGATCAGACTTGGAGGATGAGCTTTTGAGCTCGTCTTCAGAATCGGAGGACTCCTGCAGCACCGTGGAAGGGGTTTCTTTGGAGGAATGCAGCAATGACGCTACGATTTCTCCAAATTTACTTCCACCACTCAAAAAAGGCCTCGGTCGCACTCATTCTCCGTCTATCCAAAGGCACAGATGACTTCATCATAATCCAAGAACCATGGATTGCTGAAGGCGTGGTTTGTGGACTAAGGAAACCTCTATATGTTCCGCTATATACCAAAGACGAAGGTAAGATCAGAACTTGTATATTAGTGAAACGTAGCCTAAATTTATTTCTACTCCCTAACCTCAGCGACCCTGACTTAACCGTTGCCAGGCTAGAAATGGCCAAAGACATCTTCTGGATAGCATCGGCGTATCTGAGTCACGACCAAATGGGCCCTCTCCTGGTGAAAACCTGGAAAAGGTGGTAATGACAGCAGGAAGACACAATACTGACCTCATCATAGGATGCGATGCCAACGCGCATCACATAATATGGGGCAGCACCAATACCAACGATAGAGGTGCGCCACTTTTCGAATACATTATTAGTACTAACCCCACTGTATGTAACACCGATAATGAGCCAACATTCATTACAAGAAACCGAATAGAAGGCCTTGACATCACTCTTTTCTCCGCATTGATCATTTAATTATGATGGATGGTATCGTCGGACCCTTCCTTTTCAGATCACAGATAAATGAATGCTTCCCCCCGCCAAACAGCATTTCGTAACTATTGGAAAACTGACTAGAGCAAATATAGGGAACTACTTCTAAACAGTATCTCCCCAGACGACCTCAAGTGACGAATCACTCAAATTGCTACTGGATACTCATATTCCAGGTACCTCCTCTTTCAAAAATTACTGGCCTTATCACAAGACACAAGTTGCTCTGAGCACAGCATAGCTTCAAACCATACAACAAGTCCGCTGGGCCGGAAGGTATGGTTCCAGCCGAGCTGTAAAGATCCTATTATATAATCTTGTCATCGTTTGAAAATATCATGAGGTACTGCGTAGAACTATCCCACATACCTCTGTCATGGAGAGAAATAAATGTAGTTTTCATCCCCAAAACCGGAAAATGTTCTCATGTTGTCCCAAAGGCCCTAAGACCTATTAGTCTATCATCTTTCATTCTGTTGGTGGAAAGCCTTCGGAAAACAGGAAACTGAATGAAGCTAAGTAAAGTCCAAAGAACAGCATGTCTAGTCATAAGCGGAGCCCTACACACTACTCCCTCCGCAGCTCTCGACACTCTGTTTTACATTACACCCCTCGACATTAATAGCAGACAAGTAGCCACCACGTAGCTATTCGCCTTAAAGCGACTTCACAGTGGGCAAATAAACATCTTGGCCACGCAAATATTCTTAACGCATTAGGAATCCAACCATAAAACATCGACTACACCGTACCCAAGCAATGGTTTAACAAGGGCTTCCATGTCAGCATACCTTCCTGGATGATAACTCAATCCACACCGACTGTTCAAAGACTGTCAGTGGGGTTGGTGATGGTGTTTTTGCCGATTAGCTTAACCTTAGCCTCTGCTTCCACTGTAGCGTATTCCAGGCGGAAATTCTGGCAATTAAGGAAACCCTGAAACTAGATCGACATGTTTAGCGACCAAATAAATTTGCCAGATCTGAATCGCTCCATGAGTTTAATGCTTCTAAGTAGATAACATCTTGGCACCATTATAGGTGTCATCGAACACCGGCTTCTCAGGAGGAAGAAGAAAGAGCATGAGAAGCGCGCGATCGAGGGAATTGAGAGATGCTACTCCAGGAATGAGGTTCGGAAGTTTTACTAAAAGGTAAAAATAACATGCCACGGAGATGAACAAGAGAACATTGTAGTAGAATCGCAGGCGATGCTGAGGATTTGGAAAGACTATTTCTGCAGCCTGTGTAACGGCGATGATGGACCAAATACCGCTGTCAGGCAGAATCAAACTTTCAACTTGGACGATGATAACCAACAATTCCGTCCGCCCAACCTGGATGAAGTGAAGATAGCTATATCGAAACTTAAGTCCAACAAAGCTGCTGGAGTGGATGGCCTGACTGCCGAGCTCTTCAAAGCGGCAGGCGATGACTTGGTAAGGAGCATACACAAACTCATCTGTAAAATATGGTCGGACGAAAGTATGCCCGATGAATGGAACCTCAGCATTGTTTATCCGGTTCTCAAGAAAGGAGACCCTCTGAACTGCGCCAACTACAGAGGCATCAGTCTCCCTAACATCGCATATAAGATCTTATCTGCCGTATTGTGTGAACGCCTGAAGCCGTTCGTCAACAACCTGATAGGTCAGGAAAGTCCACCACCGACCAGATATTCACACTACGGCAGATCTTGGAGAAGGCCCATGAGTTGCAGATCGATTCACACCACCTATTCTTTGATTTTAAGGCCGCGTATGACAGCATCTATCGAGACGAGCTATACACAGCAATGTCTAGTTTCGGGATCCCTGCCAAGCTCACGAGCAAACACAAGAGGCACTATATTTCAAAAGTCCGTCCAACTACTCGCATACGCCGACGATATTTACATAATCGGGAGAAAGCAGCGTGATGTCAGTGGCGCTTTCGAGAGTATTGAGCCGGAAGCGGCGAAAATGGGCTTAGCGGTCAATGGGAGAAAGACCAAGTATATGCTGTCAAGCAAAAAGGACAACCAACACCGACGTCTCGGGCAGAACGTCACCCTCGACAGATATAACTTCGAGGGAGTTAAGGACTTTGTCTACCTAGGCTCTGCTATAAATACAGACAACGAAACCAGCGCTGAGATCAAGCGAAGAATAACTCTTGCCAACCACTGTTTCTTTGGGTTAAGAAGGCAATTGAGTAGCAAAGCCCTCTCTCTGACAACAAAAGTCACCCTTTATAAGACTTTAATAATCCCGGTCCTGCTCTATGGCGCAGAGGCATGGACATTATCAAAGATTGATGAGGGTGTTCTTGGTTGCTGGCGATGGCGATGGCGCGATAGTTAGGTCATTGGACTATCACGCAGAGGGCCTGGGTTCGATTCCTGGTTGGGTCACCAACAATTTTTCAAATCGCCATCACCCTTTCGGCGGGCAATGGCAAACTCCCGAAAGTAAAATTGCCTACGAAAAAGCTTCTAAGGAGTGCCGTTCGGACTCGGCGATAAACCGTAGGCCCCGCTCAGATGTGACAAAAATTAAAACATGAGCAACACAAATGAGTGCCAAGAAGCTAGGCCATGGCCCAGACCGGGCTGCCAGCGCCACAGTGACTTTTGTTTTTTTTTTTATTCTTGATTGCTTCGAGAGAAAAATTCTTCAGACGATCTTCGGTCCCGTCTGCATTGACGGTGAGTGGAGGAGGAGATACAACGACGAACTGTATGGATGTACAGCGACATGGACCTAGCTAGAAAGACTGAGATGACTGTAGCGCCCGGACTGTAGCGCCGCTTAAAGTAAGTAAGTAAGGGAATATGGTTAACAATTGGATGGGTCCCAATTATGTATGACAGTTGTTAAAATACTGACTTTCCTTTAATTGGCCCTAGAGTAAACCACCAAGCTCGATGCTTAGATTGCTGCCCTCAGTAATACATACCGAATTGTCCTTACCCTGCTTGTAAGTGGCAACTGGACCAAGGTCTTACTCGAATACGTCTTTCTTCTGGAAGAATGCGAAGGTTCTCAAACCGGAACGATGAAGAACAAATAGTCGGTATCGATTACTGGTCTAAATGCACACTGATACAGGTCCACTGTTTGCAAAAGACTTCAAAAGCACGCATAGTACCGAAGATAGGATCTTTAAAGTAATTTTCTTGTATGTTATTCTCAAGAAGATATAACCCACAGACCTTTCTATTTGGTTATTTTAGAATGGCGAACCCAGTTCAGAGCAATAGCTCAAAGAAGTGTTAAAAACTTATCGCATTCTAAAGAATCATAAGTTTTCCAAATTAAGATATTCGAAAATCTCCAATGAAACAAGACATAGGCCAATCCCAATATAAGCTCCAGAAATACTGAAGTATTCATTGGACCTGCATAGATCGTTCATTGTTCGACGGCAGACAGCCACAATCTTAAAAACTTCACTCACTTTTCAGATATAAAAGCAAAAACGGAGAAGGCTGGGACAAAACAATACATCATAGCTTCTTGATGTTGCAAATTGTTAATGTAGATGTTCCTCTGTTATACTCAATATTCGTTTTACACGCTATAGAAATAAATAATTATGGATCGAGCTTTGAAATCAATCATTGATCTTTTGAATTTGCGACCCTATTGTTACACAACATACCTACATGATAAGTGTACTCTACCTCAATTTAAGATTCACTTAGAAAACTTATAAAGGAACTACGAGTACTTATGTTTCTGAGTTGTGACAGTTGTGAGTAACTGGTAAAGAATATTTGCTTAACATGTCATATAGAAAGAAATTTGAATTATTTTAGAACTCAAAGATCGACATTTTATTCCCAATAAACTTAAAAATTAAAGTACTAATGCATACTCATCTTAGACTCGATTTAACTATCCCACATGAGTTTGTACCCCCTGGAGCTATTTCTAACTAACATCGCATAATTTTTTCCTCTTCGTCAGATGTATATTCCTGGAATTGATATTATCATCTACCAGTTTGCTCTATAGCTTCCAACTTGGACCATTGTCATGTTAATAATTAGTTCACTACCGGTTTTCTTTCTATCGTCTCATCGCATTCAATTTCTACCAACTCACACGTAGTCCGCTGCTTGCAATGAACTGAAATACGCCCAACCCCAATCAAAGATTTTAAACAAAAAATAGAGAATCCACACCGACCCCTGCTGATGAAAACATACTTAAAATAAACAACCTGGAACCTGAAACTATATCATCTTTTATCTACGTCCCAGCATCAGAGCGCCTCATTCGACCAACGTTAGCAACCGAACCAAGTCAATGCATTCATTGCCAGCCTATAAAACTGTTTAATATAAATTCAAATGTGTATTTCTATAAGGATCCGAACTAGACAGCTAGCCCAGGTCGGTGGTACTCGTATTGGTTAGGTAGAACATCATTATCGGACCACAAAATGTATCTCAAGTTCTAACGTGCTACGCATTTGCACAGATTGTCATCATGGATTTAATGTACAGGTCTAATAAAATCGACAGTTATCAAATCGAAATCATGCTGAACGTCAATTAGTGTGATGCGATCTGGGATGGATTCTGTGGAATTCCAGCGGCTGGTATGCCACATTGACGCCATGGAAGGCGTTGTTGGTCATAGCTTCATCCTGTCTATGTATGCACATATGTATAGTACTTAGAAGCTTGTATCCACATACGTACATATGTAGATATTCGAATTTGCATGCAACTGGATTTGTCGTTTAACTTTACGTAACATTTGCGAAAGTATCGACGCACCTCCTCAACGCTGACGATCACTTAGACTTGAAAATGCGTCCAAAAAACCCATAGAGCGTTATAAGACTTTCTATCGAATTGAATTTCATACTGTAATCAATTTTTGTTTTTTGATTTTGTCAGCAGCGAATCAGTTGGGGAGGTTAGGAGTTCGGTGTTAGGACATACAAGCGCTTTGCACGGTAATGTGTGTATGTATGTAGGAGGGGTTTTTTAGTGTCGGGATTTTATGTCAGCATTAAATTTGTTAATTTATCTCCATAGAGAGTTATAGCCGTTTTAGAGCGCGGGTACAGTCAGGTTTTGAAGGCAGTGGCGCACATCTACGTCCTCTATGAGTACAGTGACTGACTGGTGGTGTACTGCTATCCGGTAACCGCACGGTGTGTCGGTGGTGCCATAATGTGGAACGTTATGGTATGTGATTGGTAATGGGGTCTTATTAGCTGATGCTCCGTTGATAGTTATAGATCTTAAAATTTTAATTAGAATGGGAGTAAAATAGAAAATTGTGGTTTATATGGCTGTGAGGAGGCTACCTGTTGTGTTTGGAATTTCGGGAAGCGCACAAGTGACATTTCAGATTTATGAGATACAATACGTTTAACTTGACGTCGAGATAGGAATCAATAACAGAAACTGGAATTTGATGAGAGCGAAACATTGTAAAATACGGAAGAGAAACACTACACGGAGCGTGGAGGGACATATTCATTAGATACTCAACATGGAATACCTCTTAGACACAGAAGAACGGGTTCTTATTTTTGTAGAGAAAGATATTTTTCCACGTTTGTGTTTAAAAAAAATGTAAAACTATGGCAGAAAAGAAATGTGAAGTAACCAAAACGCTTATATATTTATGTAACGAATGTCGGAACTTTTACTAAACGACAACAAATGTGACAAAGTTAAGGATGCAATGGATAATGGGTATAAGTTGCATTGAACTATTGTAGTTACATCTATGATCTTATAACCGTAAATTTAACAACTGGTCATTTTATTAAGGATGTGCATTGCTGAATTACATTTTATGTTCACTTACTTTAATCAATTAATTGCAAATAGAGGCCAAGAAGTCGATAAACGCCGTTAAACGGCTAAAATATATTCTTCGATATTTGTCAAGAAATACGAAAGTGAGATAGCAATGAAGAGGTTCCAAGTATACTGTCATTATCAGTTGTAGAACTTGATCCATCTAGTTACAGTGAGTCAATTGCCCGATTAGGAACGTAGGATTACTGCACGTAATGAAGCTAAAAAACAGTTGCAAATACATTTAAAATCTTTTTCGTCTACGTATTATAACATCTTATTCTTAGTGCTCCTCACTCGTATCTGGATTGCTACTATAACGCTTTTGATGGCTAAATTTGCGGAAATAAGAACTATTCTACGAGCTGCTCTTTTTTCGGTCAACTAGTCAAGAATTAGAAAAGAGAAAGATCGAAAGTTCTGTGACTAAATATATAAAAATTGACACTATAAAGCACAAAAGGCATGTGAAGACATTATGAGCAGAACAAAATCTCTTGCATGGCAAACAATAAAGCTGGCAACCATAAAGAGCTTGCACCAAAACAGACGTATAACACGAATATGCACAGATAAACGCGAACTGCTTTCAATCTCTATAAGTATTATTTAACACCTCCAATTTGTGTTCTACATTCACTGTGAAAATAAAACCTTGAAAACGAAACAAAAACACATTCAATGACCAGAAAGTTCTACTCGGATTCAATGATTGTTATTAGTATAATCTGAGCAGGCCTAAGACCATTATTACTTTAAACTCGGTGGTACAAAAGTCATCACCCTGTCGGAATGCTATAAATTTTGCAAATGGCGGCAAATGTGAACTCTACTTTGACATTTGTGAAGTAGACAGAGGTAGAATACACGTCAGAAACACATGAATCGCTATATTCTCCAAGAACGCAGAATAATTGTTGCGAGTTTTTTGTGTAATAATTCGTGGGGTTGGCGCAGCGTGAATTTAGGCGTAGCTTTTCCGGTCGTCCGACACCAACTGGGCAAGGTTAGGTTAGGTTAAGTTAATACGACTGTTCAAAAATGAAAACACACCCACTTAGGCCTATTGGCCTATTGTGATGCCACGTGGATTTGTGATCCTACTACTCCAGAAAACATTTGGAGCTCTTAATAAAGTGTACGAAATTTTTGATGTCTGTGTTGCTTGAGTCACTAAGGTCATTGTGGAAGAAGGGTCCTAGATCGAGATTCTTCTTTGGGAGAGAGATGGACATATACAGAGGAGGTGCGCGATTGTCTTTTCCTCCTCGTCGTCCATGCTTTACTTTAAGTGGCGCTACAGTCCGGGGTGGACCTGGGCCTCAGTCAGGCTCGATCCCTGGCTAGCTGCCTCCCGTTTCGCACGCTAAGTTGGCTGAGGTCCTCTTCCACTTGCGTGGGCCACCTGCCTTCCCCTACTGCGCTGTCCCTCGGGAGCGGATTCAAAGACTTTTCGGACCGGAGCATTGGTGTCCATGCGCTCTACATGACCCAGCCATCTCAGTCTTTGGATCGTCACTCTTCTAGCTAGGTCCATGTCGCTGTACATCCATACAGTTCGTCATTGTATCTCCTCCTCCACTCACCGTCAATGCAGACGGGACCGAAGATCGTCTGAAGAATTTTTCTCTCGAAGCAATCAAGAATAAAAAAAAAAAAAAAAGCCACTGTGGCGCTGGCAGCCCGGTCTGGGCCATGGCCTAGCTTCTTGGCACTCATTTGTGTTGCTCATGTTTTAATTTTTGTCACATCTGAGCGGGGCCTACGGTTTATCGCCGAGTCCGAACGGCACTCCTTAGAAGCTTTTTCGTAGGCAATTTTACTTTCGGGAGTTTGCCATTGCCCGCCGAAAGGGTGATGGCGATTTGAAAAATTGTTGGTGACCCAGCCAGGAATCGAACCCAGGCCCTCTGCGCCATCGCCATCGCCAGCAACCAAGAACACCCTCATCAATTTTTGATAATGTCCATGCCTCTGCGCCATAGAGCAGGACCGGGATTATTAAAGTCTTATAAAGGGTGACTTTTGTTGTCCGAGAGAGGGCTTTGCTACTCAATTGCCCTCTTAACCCAAAAAAACAGCGGTTGGGAAGAGTTATTCTTCACTTGATCTCAGCGTTGGTGTCGTTTTCTGTATTTATAGCAGAGCCTAGGTAGACAAGGTCCTTAACTCCCCCAAAGTGATATCTGTCAAGTACGATGTTGAAAAAATCGCATGACAGCGCATCGCCTTGTCTGAATCCCTTTTGGACATCAAAGGTCTCAGTGAGATCTTTACCGACCTTGATGGAGCAGCGTGCATTCTCCATCGTGTTGTGAGACCAGTGTTTCCAATGGTCTTCGATGCTTGATGCTGGCGGTATTGGACCTCTTAAGAGATTAAGAGACACTTGATCAGAAAAGGACTTGGCGATCTTTTGCGATTGTAGCCGTCTGACGTCGAATTTTCTCACAGCATTAGTTTGTTTTGGCGTAGTTTGGGATATCCGCACCCGTACCTTGGCTACAACAAGGTAATGGTCCGAGTCGATGTTGGCTCCTCGGAACGTACGGACATTCATAATACTAGAGGTGTGTCTTGCGTCGATCGCAATATGATCAATTTTTTTGACTGTTGATTGGTCAGGAGTTCTCCAAGTGCCCTTGTGTATATCGAGATGTGGGACCCGAGTGCTAGCCACGACAATGTCTCGTCCCGCCACAAAGTCGATTAGCCTGAATCCGTTATCGGAGTTGGTGTTGTGCAGGCTATATTTTCCGATTGTTCCACCAAAGATACCCTCTCTTCCAAGCTTTGTATTAAAATCACCGAGGACAATTTTAATGTCATAGCTAGCTCGTAGAAGGCATCCTTGGTGTCGTCATCTTTCTCCTCTGTTGGGGCATGCGCGCATATAAGGCTTATGTTGGCGAATTTAGCCTTGATGCGGATTGCTACGAGGCGCTCGCTCACATGCCGGAAGCTGAGGACTTCTTGTCTTAGTCTGCCTCCGACAACAAATCCGCATCCAAATAAGCGCTGCTTTTGCCGTCGATAGCAATTGCCGTAGTAGATGTCGCAGTTTTTCATCTTCTTTTTGTCCGGCCCATCCCATCGCATTTCTTGAATGGCGGTTATGTCTGCTCTGCAGCAGTCTTGGGCCTCCGCTAGTTGCTCGGCTGCACGTGGTCTATTGGGGGATCTAACATATCCGAAGCTCATTGTCCTTAAATCGTTTGCATGGGTTGTCAACAGTGGATCCATCCTTATCCGAAGCTTGTTGATGCTTCGTAACTTATGTTTTTTACCTTTTCCCACGATGAGATAATCTAATAATGAACGTGGTCTGGTCTGGTCTTTTAGTAAACATATCAGATTCGCCGATTGTTGCTACGATTTGGCCAGTTATATGCTGCGAGTACTACGTCCTGCTGTGTGGCAAGACTTAACGGTGGACTTAAAACTGTGGGTGTCAGGCCTCCCGCGAATTTCGGCCTGGACCTGACTTCTTGTGGGTGGGCCCCCTTGTGGGAGGTGGATGTGGTTTAAGCCTTACTTTCCAGTTGGCTTTAATCCGATGAAAAATCCCATTAAGTATTTGGTTGCGTGACCCTAAAATGAGACAGTCGCCTTAAATCGGCCTCGACTCATACCAATGGTGAAATCTGCACCCTCTACACGAGATTCGACTTTGACATAAATGTAACACATTAAGCGATTGCCAGGCGTGAATCCTGCTCCCCTTGCTGTAATGCGTGAAATGTATAAAGTTAAGTTCAATTTGATATTGCACATTACGATTATATATCGAAAGAAAAATGAACGTACATGGCAAGCAATACCAAAAAATATTCCGGTTACAGCTTTCGTTTATATTATACTTTTAGCCATGTTATTGTTGCGTCTTTATATAGATCATGGTTGAACCCCAACATTTCGAAGTCCTTAAACGATTTTCTCTGTTTCAAGTTGTATTTGTGTCTAATGGTTAGTCTAAACTACTAAAAGATATCCAAACCTCGGCTGACGTAATGAAGACACGCACAGTGGATGTGCGTAGACTCGTACTGTAGTCGTGAAAAATTTTAATTGGCATATACTCGTACACGTAGATACTCACCAATGCAAAATGCGATCCAACCGAGTCATCGATAAAATGCGTTGCACACGTCCATATATACCTACCTATTCCACCAGCTCCTTTTATCCTCTGCATGTATCTTGTTTGACGTCTCTCTGCAAATTCACTGATGGTGGTGCTCCTACAGACATGATGGAGGTGTTTACTTACTGATTGCGACAACGTAGCTAAAGGATGTTGAGTTAGGCAGAGACACTTCCGTGCGCGGACTATTACAACCGACGTGACGCCACTGACTCCGTGTCTCTAATGAGGAAGTACTTCTATGTACCTTACCAAGGCGTTGATGGGTGCAGTCTAAACAAACAAAAAATCCAAAAATGAACGACAACGGCAGTACTGCACGTTAAATTAATGCATATAGCATTTCCATTGCCATTTCAATTCCACCAAAATGATCAGTAATTATCTAAATGGCTTAAGATGCAACTTAGATGCAACTTAGATGCAACTCCTTGTTGAAATAAATTTCAAAAGAGGTCTTCCCACCAGCACTATATTGGTGTACTAGTATCAGCGATCTAAAAACACTATGACTCTCAATCGAATCGGATTAAACGTTGATCTGATTCAAATACTCGATACCGCCGAATAGAGAGAAACACCCTCTGGGCTTAAAAGCCAAAGACCAAACCACAGCCGCAGTCGCAACAGCCATCTGGGAACCTCACCTCCACGAAAGCTATACTCCACATGACCTTTACCCGAATAACGCCAAATAATCACAATAACCATTAACAATTGTATCTCAAGTGAAAAGAGAGAGATTTCCATGATTCCAGTTCCACACTACTACAGCTGTGCACGTGCAATAGGTGAGGTAAATGCGAGCGAACCTGCTTTCCCAAATGTAAGGTCTCGCAACTGAAGCGACCGCAATGGACCCGGCGACTGCTCCGATCTCGGATATTGAATGTAATACATGCCCCGATAAAGATTGATGAAGTTTTTGGGCAAACACAACGTAAACAATCCAAATTCAGCGGTCGCATTCCGAAGATATAGATCGAGTTTTAGTCTTTTATTTTTATTTTTTGCTCGGTTGCTCTGATGGCTGAAAGAGATGTATTTTCAAGCGAGGGTGGATGTTGCCCAATTCATGTCTCTAGTGGATCCGATATATCGGCTGCCGAAGGCTTGCATATCGATATTAGTTAGACGGTGATTGTAATTGTAAAGTGGTAGGGGGAGCGGTAAAGGCAACGGCAGCGGCAATGAAACGTGATGGCCGGTCGAGATTTTGAACGCTGCACGATGCACATAGTGCTCTATGAGTTCAGAAAAATACAAAAGCTGGTGGGCGGACACCGAAGGATACCAAAGGTCATTTACTGGTTGCTTTGAATTATGATTTTCATTTGGACGAAGTAGTTGGATGCACCAAAGCAATGATCATTGTTTAGTTTGGATTTAGTTTTTGTGGAAGCATTTAGGGGAAGATGGCTTATTGTTTTGTCCACGGACAAATTCGAGAAAGCTGCCTTAAATCCGCCTACGAACTTCTATTTCTTTGTGTAAATCGATTGAATTGTGTTTTCATTTAAGTTGGAGGCGATTTTCTGCAGTGATTTAAATAATGCAAAATCGTTGTCCCAGAATCATAGTTAGGTAGACGCTGCCAACCATGGGTCAATAGGTAGAGCAGGAAGTGCTTAATTTACTTCGGATAACAGGTATTTTCGAAATGACAAATATAACCTCTGAGGGGAAGAGAATAGAAATCAGATGGATAAATTTATTTTGTAAATGTTTCTGCTATGCACGATAAAAGATCATACACAGAAAATTTGAACCTATTAAGTTCATCAAACAGCTTATACAAAATATTCCCAAAAATTCGAATTTCTAATTCATAACTAGTCTCTTGGAAAAGATATCGATACCAGTCCACTTAAAATTTTGCAAAATCATCTCGAATTCACCAATTCTATTGCTTTAATAATTAGCAATTTCAATATGTCGAATTCTTTAAAGATTTTAGGATGTTCTGATAAACACGTTGTCCCAGAGAGTAAATACTTTCTCTTTAAAGCGGGCCAACACTCACTCCCTTCTTCTGCTTCCAATAAAGAAAACATAACAATAAAGTTGCAACAATTATTAACAGTTGGCTTAATACACATCAATAAGTCAGAGCGTCACTTGTCCTAAGATTTTTTTCGAAGTGAAAGGTCTCGGTTAAGTCATTACTGCCCAAAAACTTTTATACGCAGAGAAGACATACTCTTTCTTTTATGGCGCAGTTGAAAGGTACTTGTTTTGTATGCCGAACTAAGTGTCCATTCGTTGGGCACACACCCCTCTGACCACATTCCAAAATTAAGTCGGTGTATGCTCTCTACAAAGACATTTCCAGGAGCTTTGAATACGGTTCAGTTGCTTTGCTTTGTTTCAGCTTAGATTTTGCTATCCTTTCTTCATTTTAGCTAATTGAAGAGAAATTTGGCTATTATCATCAAGACTGAAGGTCTGTTCACCTGGCGGGATATTGGGCCTCTTCGCCGTTATACAGTTTCCAGAAATAGTTTTCATTTCCTCATTACCGACTGTGATTTTACTACAAGGTTTCCTTTTCACAGGCTTCTGTACTTGTTTAATGAGTATTGCTTTGACGCGAGCTTTCAATATTTTCGATCGCGCGATTCTCGCTTTCTTCTTCTTAAGAGGCCGAAGAAGGGAAGGACTCCCGTCTTGCTTAACACACTTCTCCTAAGGATGCATGTGCTTGCCAGCAGTTTTTATCAATCCAATATATCTGGTGAAACCCAGCATATCAGTTGCGGCGTCTCTGATGGCACGTTGACAGAGTTGCCACTGATGTGGTTGATTCTGACCGTCAAGATTCTGGAGTGCTCTTGCGACTCCAGCTTCTCTATGTTATACGTGTTCATAATTGTTTTTCTGTGTTGTAGCATTTGAGAAATCTGAATTCGAACCTTAGCGGCAGCAAGGTTATGATCCACATCAATTCTGAATTCCCAAAATCTCCGTTCATAATGATAAAAGCATAGGCGCATATAAGGCTTACATAAGCAATTTTAGCCTTGATAAAGCTCAAGAAATCTTATCTAAGGCTGCTACGCACTTCTGATATCTGATGGTAGCAGTAAAGGGGCTCTGCTAATTGTTCTGATACACGTGGGCTGTAAAGGATCCGAATAATAGCATTGCATTTAATCCGAAGCCATTAGTGGGTTCGTCACATCAATTAACATCTTTCGTATAGGATTGTGAGACATTTAAGTCTGCTCTTGTCATTTAAGTCTCTATGAGTAAGGATTTGCTCCTGCAATTAACGGGAAACCCCACTGGAAGGTAGGGGAATATTTCTTTACGAACTTGATTATTGCACCCGATCCTACAGTAACAGTTTCCCGATCAATCGCTTCGCATGTCACACCAGTAACTGTCAGACACATCCAGAAATTTTTCATCATTAACGACTACAGTATTGACATCGTCTTTAAACGGTACACAAGAGGGTGCAGATTTCTGTTCTCATCACCATACAATAGAATATTTTTTTTTATTTATGAGCCCAATGAGCGTCGGCACTCACCTCACTCCTGAAAATCTTCCATAAACACTATGAGGTGTTCTCAAGCATATACTTATATTAGTAAGTGATTCTAACTCACTAAAAACACAAACTTTCTTAACGAATATGTTTGTTACTGGAACTAAATTTAAACTTATCTAGCAGTTTTTGTATCATGATATGAACGTTTTTTGCTGGTGGCTTTCCAATGAATGTTTCTATAGGTATCCTTACTTGAATGCGGTTCAATATTATCGGGCTTTGTCGAAAAGTTTAGTCGTTTGAAGATGTTTCAAGAGATTTCTTTCGACCAAAGAATTGTCTATTTTATTTGCATCACAAACTTTTATTTCCTCTATGCCTGTAGAATAACCAAGGTCTCTGCGGCTATAGTTCTACCTTGGAGTTTGAAAAATTGCTCTTGGCAGTTTATTACAAAAGTTTGTAAAATTTTGGTATTCGATTTCTTACAAAATCCCCAGAATTGGATACCGTGAAACCACATCCACCTCAGCACTTACTTGTAAATATAATAATATCTTGTCTTCGATACTAAGCATAGAATATTTATCAATTAAGCAGTATATTTCCCGAATTCATTGAGTGCAATCCGCCAGGACTTTGTCTATTTCTAATCATAATTACCAGTTGATAGGATATCAGTGTCAGAGTGGTTACCACGTGTAGACATATAAAAGACATAGAAGCGGACTGAGAACCCTTTGCTGCAGAACGCTAACTAGTTGATTCATTGTTTTTCTTCATCACATGCATCTATATGAAAATGTGCTTCGTCATTTAGCAATATGCTTCCGTGCGTTTGACGCATTCGAAAATATTCCAGAATTGTTCTCGCTAAGGTTTTCCGTAAATTAATAGTCATTTTCGTTTAGAAAATGCATGATGAAATGGTGAGACTTTTGTTTCTGTTTCAAAATAATGTACACTGTTGATTTGTTTATATTGCAGACCGGATCGCAATCCTTCTTATCGTAGTGTGCAAAATTTCGCATTAAATTTTAACAACATGGTCTGGCGACTGACTTTGATGAAAAATTGCGTGAACGGCCCATTACTAACTCGTCAAATATTAAAATGAGTAAAAAACGCTCGACGTAAACGAACTAAGGACTCACTCTCCTTTAAATAATGTCCTACATCGAACACGCGATGGACACCCGAACAGTAACTCAATGCGACAGCCAAATCAGCAAATCATGCGCCTCGAATATACCCCCCTTCTCGCCCTGTTAATTAAAGACAAATTATAATTTTAAACTTAACAATTTTCCACTCAACACCATTTATTTTGCGAATAAGATATGAATTTTCAAAAACAATTGTAATAATATATACCGAAGCGTTCTTTGGAAAAAAGTTTTTTTTTGGGATGATTTGTAAAGCAAAACAAACGTTCTATCAGTTATAAATGGCCACTTCTTAAAGTCATCCTCAAGTCAGTAAGCTGGGCAAGAGCAAAATTTTATAGACGCCTAAAGAGGAAAACTACATTGGGGAAACCATTGTGTTACTTTTTATATTATTTCAATATAGAATATGTTTTATTATTAATTATTAAAGTATCTACATAGATAGATACGAGTATGTATTAACATAGACATCTATTTTACAAGTATCTGCGACTTGAGCGTATGTATATGACATAGGGACAGATCGTATAGTATGTCTTATTTATCCTAAGGCTGACTGAATCCCTTCAGCATACATGTACAAAGATCTCAATTGTTTCACTTTAAAATATTGCACCTTATGTCCAAAGTGCGCTCTCTTAACATAATCCAATAGACTGCGACTACGTAACTGCGATTAAATTAAGCTGACAACTTTTCTTGCGATGCACACAAAATTCTTACAACTAATGAATTGCTTTTCTGTGGGCAATACGCACATTTTGAACCATATCAGTATCTGCACCGACCGCGTTTACACCGCCGAACCTCAAAGATCTTACCCTCAAATATGTATGTTCGTGGAAAAGTACGTAATGCACAGTACACCATGCAAGACCGCACAGGTACCAGCTAATCTACACTGAGATCCTTGCGTCACAGTTCCCACCGTCGGAAAATCGAAATCGGCAAGAGGAGTTTCAATTTGCAGCTCAAACCATAAACGAAAGAAAGAGACAAAAACAACGAAAAGAAAAAGAAAATATTATAGTAAAAAAAACAAAACGTCCAAAAACGCTGTTTAGTAAAACCACCTTTTCGTAGTTGAAACATTGCAGAACATCAGCGCATATCGCACACACAATTATTATCGAATGTACAAGTATCTCGCAAGCGGGTGATAGGTAAGAGGGACTGGCTGGACTTTCTGGAGGAGGACGGGGGGCGTTGTTCCCCTATGTCGACCACAAAACAGAAATTATAGCCTTTTAGCTTGATGTGCGCTCTTCGCTTCTTACATGGGTATTTGGGAAAAGATTATTTCAGTGGGGTATGGTGTGGAGCAGACGTTGAGGTTAATTTCTTTGAATCCAATTTCCGCGGTCCGCTGTGCAATTTATGCGCAAGTTGATCTCGAAGCAGGTCAAATCTCATAGACGACGATGACTGGACGGACATACGGACAAACGGAAAAGCCGTGTCCAAACCACTAACATATCCGTTTGTATGCACGTACTTACATGGGCGCACATAACCTCTTCTTTCTTTCATAGGATTGAGAATCCTGCCCGCGCACTTATGTATAGACCCACCCCTCGGAACGGAACCATTGTCTATACAGTTGGGATATTCGAACTTATTCCTCGTCATAGTATCTTCATGCAGTTCATGATTTTCGTGTTGCTTTTCCTAATATTAAGTCAATGCACCGGTGGCCCGGAGGCTTAGGTACCAAGTCTTGTAGTTTAGGCGCACCGGACCACAAGTATGTGGGTAAATGGACCTAGAATCTAAACAGCTTTTCAATCTGGATTATTTGTGTAGAAACATTGATTCAGCATGTGGGAGAGATCATCGGGTCAGCAAATGAGTGCATTTCAAGTCAAAGATTTTTGATTTGATTTCATATTTGGCCTGTTCTCTGGTCATCAGCGTGGTATCTGGTCTCGTGCAATTGCTTAACTTGTGAGCTTTGTTTTTGGGCGGACAGGCTTAGATAAAAGTTAAATTGCTATATTGGTTTTTTAGAGAGAGGCCGCCAGTATTATGATCCGATACAGTCGAGATGTTTGGTGAATGTTGGTAATAATTCATGCTAGGGGCATACGACTGGCGGTCTATCAAATGTAGTTTAAGGTCTCGATAGGCAAACAGAACATAAATCGGGCGTATGCAGGTTTAAGGTACTAAGATAATACATACAAAAAAAAATACCTGAACTATTAGTTATAATGGTTTGGGTATTTTTATTTAATTTATTTGATGTCAAAAGGACGCACTTCAGTACATTAGTGATTAGATGCACTCACTCGCCTTCAACAAGCCTTCACTGAACATGCTTATGTATCATTCGAAAAAAATTTTTTTTTTTTTATTTACAACGGTAACAAAGAAAGTGACTACAAATCGATAATCGAAGAAAATCCGATTGCAAAAAAGACAATTGGATTGCTTATTCGGAAAAACAAAAGAAGGTAGGAAGTTAAAAATTGAACGCCATGCGTAAGTTATTCTGCAAGAGGACGTGTAGGTTACGCGTTGATGCCTTATATGTATTATACAGGTGATCATAGCAAATAAGTTCATACCGGTTGTAAACGTCAATTTCGCCTATCTTTGCGAATGGACAGTAGGTGGGATCTAGGTAGTAGCTAATATATTTAATGAAAAATTTCTGGTAAATTTAAGAGATCACTGGTAAGAAAAATAATTTCCATTCCAAGACAATCAGATGGTCGAACGCTGTGCAGGAAAAAAAGATGGACTATCGTCATTGCTTATAAGTATATATTGAATTAACTCGAACAACGATTTGGGCATTGCAGTAATCAATGATCAACAATTCTGCCATTTAGCTGCGGAGTAGTGAAGAGGGCGTCAAACAGAGGGGGAAATATTAATTGAGATGAATACTCCGTCTTTGAAAAGTTTTTGAGAAGGTAAAAGAAAACACAATCTTAATGAATCTTATTACTATGATGCTGCAGTTAGGGGTGAACCTGAGTCTTACCTAACAAGCCACTTCAGTTAACCCGATGTTTAGTTAACTGCCTCCATTTGCGCACTCTAAGTCAGCTTAGGACCCTTTCTACTTGTGGGCTCTACATGTTCTAGCCATCTCAGGCGAGTGATAAGTAGTTTTCTGACTAGGTCGATATTGCTGTCTAACTCGTATTGTTTGCTGATCCAAAGTAGAACTGTATGTATAAGTATTTAAAAATAGGGCCATCTTACCCCAAAATGAAACAGCAAGAGTAATTTTGCTGAGGTGTTATTGTTCAAAATGTATAGCAGAGCCGAGATAAACAAAGTCCCTTACCACCCCGAAATTACAACTGCCGACTGGAACATTCTGTTCAATTCGTCGATGTTCTGTATCCCTTCTTGCCAGCCCACATCAGGTCGATATCATTGGCATACGCTAGCAGTTGCACAGACTTTGATAGATTGGGCTTCCGGTGTTTTCTTGTGATCTCCGCGCAATTCTTTCAAATTTAATATTAAAAAGTCGCATCACAAAGCGTCCCCTTTGTCTAAAACCGTCAAGAAAGGTCTTGTTTGAGTCGGTATTGACTTTGACGAAGGAGTAATGGTTGTTAATCGTCATTCTAAATAGACGGACGAACTTGCAAGGAATGCCAAAACTACGTATGGCTATACAGCTGATCTCTATAAATATTGTCATATAAATCGACGATTGAATCGGGTACTAATTTGGTCTTCTTCGGTTTTTTTTTTATAAAATTTGGCCGATTGCAAACTTTCCCGTTCGGAAACCGCACTGACAGAGCTCTATCAGATTGTTGAGAAAAGGTTTCAGACATTCACACAATATGAAAGATAAGATCTTTTAAGCGATGTTGAGGAAATTTATATTTCGATAGGTGTCGTAGCTGAGGCCATCTCTGTTCTTGTGACTCGAGCAAGCGATACTAAAATTCCATTCATCAGGCATACATTCTTCTGACCAGATTTGGGAAATGGGTTGGCGTGTGCTTTCTAAAACTTCGTGACCTGTAGCTTTGAATACCTCAGCCGGTAAACCTTCAGATCAAACTTTTTTTTGGATTTCAGCTCAGATATTGCTGTGGTAACTTCTTTAGGTCAGGTGGACGGAAGTCCACCGTGATACAGTCTTTCCATATTCTCAGTACGACTATAACTCTTCTACTAGGTATACTTTTTCATTTCCACGAGCGATTGCGCGCTCTTCGTGTCATTTTTTCTTTTTCAAGAGAAGCCGATGTTCTTGCTGTATCTTCTGCTTATAAAGTTCACGACCGATTCTCATCCTTCTTGTTTGGCTGCATCTATTTGCCGGAATTTTTTATCAAAGCAGGGAATTCCTACGGCATTATGGCAGCATTGTAACTGGTCGTTCGGTATTAAGATCTTTTAAGATACGATTTCAGCGAATATTCTGGTGGCCTGTTGCGATCGCAGCTTTTTTTCTTTCGCTTGGGGAATTTGCAGTCACACAAAAGAAGTGAGCTGACTCAATGTTGGCTGTCCGAAAGGCACGCATTACAGCTCATGAAATACGATTTGCTTGCATCGTCCTTGTCTTCTGTACGAACATAGGCACATATTAATCCTACTCATATGTAAGCGAATTTAGCCTTGATGCGAATTGTCATAAGACGCTCGCTCGCATGGCGGAAGCTTAAGATTTCTTGCCTGAATTTGCTGCATATGCTAAAATCGCATCCAAATAAGCTCAGATTCTTTCTTCTATAGCAATAACCATAATATTAATATATCACAATTTTTCTTCTTTTTTATGTCCGGCCAATCATTTCACACTTTTTGGATGGCAGTGATATTTGTATGACACCAGCCAGGAGCCTCTTTGAATTGCTCGTGGCCTATTATGGGTCCAAACTTTTCACTTCCAGATCCTTAAGTCGTTGTCATTTAGACTTTGGAAGTTTTGTCAGGACTGAATCTAGTTGTAAACGAGGCCATAAGTTGGTTCATCATATGATAATCTCTTCTGTATATGTAGGCCAGTATATTGCTGCTGGCCGAGCGCTCAATTTCCATTAAGCTAACATGAGTAAGCGTTTATTCTTGCAGTTACTAGGGGCCACCACTGGGAGATAAAACAAGTACTTTACTACGAACTTGATTGTCATTCTTCTCTTATTCATTTAACTTCTTTATGGAATACGACAACTTATTCACTCGTGACCTATTTTAACGCCATATGAATGAAGAATACAAAATTACAGCCTTACATGAATAGTTTTTAAGTTGTTTTATTTAACTCAGTCCGTGAATATATGTAAGTTTACTCCTAAAACAGTGGCAGTTACTACAATTACAATAACAATGATACAAAATTCCATATGTCACAAAGTTAGATATTGCCGTGCAAGTTTACTTTTTCTTTTAAGCCGTTCCGCATCAAAATGTGTTTTGAATGTACGGGTATAAGAAGACGCACGACCCCATCGGATAAGTGTCGCACGTTAATTCGAGCAGAAGCAACAACAAGCATCCAGCAGCTCATGTTAATCCGCATGAACCCATCATGAACATGGGCACACCACCATCGAGGAGGTGATTTCCGTGGAATAATAGCGCCAATTCCTTTTCCGTATCAATTTACGCCAATTCCGTCTCAGACCGTGTACCAGTTTACGTTCCTTGTCCGCAAGACCACTTAACATCGGACGATTGCTTCAATGGACAACGATTCAAAGGAATGGATAAAAGGTTCAACAAAAAATAAATAAATGGTAGAAATGGGAGACAGGTTTCAATTGAACACAAGACTTCGACTTGGACATGTATAGCGAGGCAATTTACACGACTTTCGCGAGATATTCAATACTTTTTCGAAAGATGCGTGTACTGTGTTCATTGTGTGTGCCTGTGCACTATGGTCCAAGCGATATTCGATTCGGATATGTTTGGCAGACATGGTATCTGGAAGAATGAGATCCATAGCATTATGTTGAATTTTTTAAGATAGATGGCAACGTTGCGGACACCTACTACCTTGTGTTAAAGTCAACTGAAAATAAACAACGCGATTGAATTAATTTTAAGAGCTTATAAGTATCTTGTATTCAGTTCAGCTACCAGTCAATAAAAGTAAAGTTGATTTGGCAATTTAGCTGTTCAAATAAATCCTAGTGTCTTCAAGCTTCATATACATAATATAAGCGTGTAAAAAAATACTACAAAGAGTGTCATTTAATTTAAAGCGAGTCTTTAGGAAGCACCAAGAGCAAGTCGTATGTTCTATGCAGCAATTATCACTAATCACTCGAATAGTAACGCATCGGCATTATCCAGAAATGTCTTTTGGGTCCCAAAAGTTTCGATTTTTGGTCAAGATGGAGCGAAAGTGGATTACTGAGTTTTAACGAAAAAAAAAGTTGTAAAGTCTAGAAGAAGCAACAACTCAGATACTTTGTGCTTTATATATATATATATATTTATGTATATTTAAAAATACAAAAACTTGTGTTTTTGACCCTGGCAGGGTCGTCTTATGCAGCATTAGTTTAGAATACTGTCAAGATCTCAGACCAGATCTACGAGTACAGATCATGTACAAGGATTTTGGAGAATGCACCTACATACTCGTATGTGTATGTATAAATAAATGTTGTTTTCAAGAATCTTCTCCAAATGATTATTGATCGTATTTTGCTTTAGAAGAATTTGGATGATATCGCTTTCGATTTCATTGTCTTAAGTAACCTTAGCCCATACTGGTGTGTGTATTTTAAGCAAGACAACACGTTTTGTTTTGGCGCTCAAGTCCGGAGTGTGTAGGAACTTTGGTCGATATTCATCTCCAGGCAGCTAGATTTTTTGTTAGCTGCCTCCAGCTTCGCACGGTGGGTTTGCTAAGGTCTCCTTTCATTTGCGTGTGTCAATTACTTCGAAGTCTTCCTCTACTGACTGGCCATCTGGGCGGATTCAAAGACTTTTCGGATCGAAGCATTGGTGTCTCTCCGCTCTACATGACAAAGTAAACTCAGTCGTTAGATCTTCACTTTGCCTAGGTCAATATCTCTACATAGTCCGTACAGTTCGCCGTTGTATCTCCAATTCTACTTACGGTCTACGCAGACGGGAACAAAAATCACTCGAAGAGTTATCCTCTCAAAGCAGCTCAGTGCATCCTCATCTATTTGTGGTAAAGTCAATGCCTCTGCCCCATAAGGCTGAGCTGAGATTACTAAGGTCTTATATAGGGTGACTTTTGTTGTACGAAAGATGACTTTGCTATTCATTTGCCTTCTTAACCCAAAGAGGCAGCGATAGACAAGAATTATTCTTCGTTTGATCTCAGAGCTGATGTCGTTGTCTTAATTGATATGATAGTCTAGGTAGACAAAGTTCTTAGCTACCTCAAACTTTTATGTGTCGAGTTTGACATTCTGTTTGAGATGTCGGTGTTGGGTATGTTTTCTGCTCGACAGAATATACTTGGTCTTGCCTAGTTGACCGCTAGTCAACGTATGCGCGTTATTGGCGTTCTTTTGAAAAATTGTTCGTCTGGTGTTTGAGTGTGAATTTTGCACTATTCTTCCAAAAATGATGTTAAAGAAATAGTATGATACTCGTAGCATCGCATTGTCTTAATCCCTTTTTGACATCATTCACCATCGTAATTCTGCACAGACGGAAGAATTTGGCAGGGATACCGAAACTAGACTTTCCTATATAAAGCTCGTCTCTGTAGATGCAGTCATACGCGGCCTTAAAATCGATGAATGTGGTGTGCATCGATTTGAAGCTGATGTGTTTTCTACAAGATCGGTCGTAGCGTGATTATTTGGTCCATAGACTTTCCAAGCCACGCATTCAGGTTGTTGATAAACGGAACCGGCCGTTCACACAATATGGCAAATACGATCTTGAATGTGATGTTAAGAAGATTGACGCATGTGTAGTTGGCGAAGTTCTCTCTTTTCTTGACGATTGGACTCACAGTACTGGGGTTCCTTTCATCGGGCATATATTTTACATATGAGTTGATGTCTGCTCTTAACCAAGTCATTGCCCGCCGCCTTAGACTTAAGCTAAGATATTGCTATCTTTACTGGCAGCGCTCTCATTGCTGTTCGATACTTGATTTTGCCGGCAGAGTATCCACTAAGAGATTAAGGGACAATCTCTGATATCTTGCGATTGTAGCTATTCGATGTCAAACTCTCCCACAGTACTACAGCTGTTGCAAACGTCACAGTTTTTCATCTTCATTTTGTCGGGCCTGCCGCATCGCATTTATCGGATGGCGATAATATCTGCTTTGTAGCAGTCTAAGGCCTCCGCTAGGGGGTAAAGCGTTGCAATTAAATCTGCAAATAATTTGTAGATAAGAATCAATTTTGATAAAGATTTTCTAGTAGTTCGATTTTGGTTGATGGCGAGGTTGGTAAGTAGTAAGTAGTGGAAATGTTTGAGTTTCTATAAAAAGAAGTGTAGGCAATCATTCCTCTCATTCTCACCTGAAGTTGGACTTGTCTAGGCTAGATCGCATACACTGACGAATTGATTTAGCATTTTTAAACAACTACGTCTTAATTTGAATGCAAACCAAATATGGTACTTACTATGGTAAATAAAAATAACGTTTTAAAAATTAAAATCTAAGAATAAAGTACTAAGTTGAATTCATTTACAATATCCTCCAAACTATGAAGTAAAACAGTACAAGGAAAATGTTATTTGGGTTAACATTCATGAACTTTTTTCAGGTCAAGAAAATATATATATAATCCAAGTCTTCGTACATGAATGCACACAATCTCTTGTACCCTACTTACAAGTTCATTATGTTATTATCTCTGTAAGATTGTACTTAATACGGTTTCAGTTCCATGGATTTTAAATATGCTCAAGATATACGAGAAACACTTCCTTTTTAATGGTTTGAAATGCATATGCAATACAGAAGCATGTCACAGGCTCCTCGAATAACTCATACTGTTCTATAAATCGAAGATATAAATTTCAACATTAAGATACGAATTATATCGCTTTGCCTTTTAACTTTTGCTCACATGGGCGATAATTAAACTACATCAAGGCATGTAGGCGACTTCGACGATATTTCCTATAACATCTATCCGTATGTAGTCGTACTTGCATAGAAAAAAAGAGAAATTTAATCTTAATTGTATCCGCAACCTATCCGTTGTATCTTTTGCCACAAATGGCCAAGTTCCTTGCTGCCCCCAGTTGCAGTGCGATTTGTTGTGACTACAAGTACTCCCATACGCAGAGATAATATTGCCAGGCTAGTACCATCATCAACCACCAACACCTTCATTCAAGAGAATGTGGTAAAGACTTGACCAGGAAAGATCTTGCACTACTGCTGCCAGTGTGGTACCGGGTGATGTTGGGTGATGCTAGATACTGGGTGCTGCATCATCATCAGCAATTCACGCGCACAAAAGAAAGCCAACTTCGGACAAGAAAACGAAAAATGAAATTATTATTAAAGGTGGGTGTATCTGAATCGTGGGAAATATCATTCGGCTGTCGGAGTCTGGCAAGGACTATCAAGGGTTAGAGGGAAACACTGGTAATGCCACAGGGAGACCCCAGCAATTCATTCATCTAGGAGGTTAGGTGTTGTTAGTGTCTTGTTGCTGTGTGGAATCGAAAACGATTACCGCTCTGCAAAAGTGTTATTGGACCTAAGTCGGAGAAGATCTGGGAGTTGAGTGTTGGGAGATGGAAGGAAAAGCAGGCGAAATGTGTATGTCAGCTCGTTGGCCTTTTGGTCACCTCTTTTCCGTCGTCATCATGGCCGACGTCGTGGTCGCTGTTGTGCATGCAGTTCGTATTAGGTCCACTATATCCGCAGTGTGGTTTATGGTGCGATACGACTTGTGATGTTCGTTTCACCTTGAATGGTGACGGTGACGGTGGCGATGGCAGCGGTGGCGGCGGTGGCGGGATTATTGGACACATTCGTTTGGATACAAGATCGCCAGATTATCATCGCCATCATCATCGTTTCGTTGTCCAATATGCGATTGTGTAGGTCCCTTGTGTGCTGCTAAAATGATTAACGTTAAAAATGTGTTTCTTCTCGAGTTCTTTCTCTATGTGTCGACTTTGGAGTTATTGTAAAGTAATTTATTATTTCTCCGTTTGTTGATGTTACTGTTGTTGCTGTTGTTGTTGTTGGTGGTGGTGGTGTTACTATGTTGTTATAGTCGACCGAGGAGTTATGTCCTTCTATTTCGATTTTCTACTCCGAAAGTCGCTTCTGCTCGGGTCTATGATGATTACTTTGATATCGTTGAGCGCTAATGCTTTTTTGCCTCCGGGATAAACATAATTTCATCTTTCTGTGGGCAATGGTGTGCGGGTTATTTAATTCGTAGATATGAAATGAGATTTGTCAGAGCGATGTGGCCTGTGGGTGGTACATGAGAAGTGAGATTTTTTTGGGGGAAACTTTGAGAGAGAAAACGCGTGGGATATTTAATAGAAACCTCGCATGCAAAAATTGAAGACCAAGTCTATTCACTGCCATACGTGTTGAAACGGGCTTTTTGTTTCCTCTTGCTTCAATAAATGCAACGCATGTTAGTCGTCTTACCTCAAATACAAATTAAACTAAGCGAGTCCTTGTTTTCGACGGCTTAATTTCGATGCATCCAGCAGCATAGAAACTTTCACTGAAGATCAAAATAAAATATTTTCCGTAATATCTCTTCTCAGATTTATAGTACATATAGGCTTGGCATTACCATAAATTATATAGAAAAATGGTGATAAAGACAAGTAGATAACCATAGATAAGCCCATTTGTGAAAATAAATACTTCGAACTGAGAGGGTATATTTCTGAGCGAATTATTAACAAAACTCAAGGATAGCTCAAAAGAAACATATTCATAAAGCAGTCGTTATAACTGCAGCTAAAAAAGTTAGCATTACTTGCATTCTAAGGGCATTGATGATGATTCAAAACTTTTTTATAAGCAAAAAAGCAAGGGATTGATCTCATTTTGGCTTGTGAAGTTTTTCAAAATAAGGAATATTTCTGTTGCAGTAATAAAACCTTTAACCTTAAATTGCTATGATACAATGCCATTGAAAAAAATAAAACAATTTTCCGCAGAATTTCTCTATTACAAGGCTATCCAAAGAGGTGTCATATGAAACGATAATCGAGACTTCATCTTTGTTCTATTATTGCAACTTTGACATCAGTTAGTTTCTGTGATACTGTAAATTACTAGAAGTCTTGTTGCCGATTGCATCGCCTATACGTTAAAATAATAATTTGCTTGTAAATTATAAAAATATAAATATTATACTTAGTAAATATAAAACAGTCCTTTTAAATACTATTATAAAACAAATTAAATTTGTCAACCCAACCACATATGAACTGCTATTATATGTTATAGACATATCTGCGCTTACAAGTTTTTATGGAGTTCATCATTAATTTTGGAAGCGCATATAAGCAGAGCTAAGCCAATTGCTTTTTCGACAAACCTTACAAAGAGTTAAAAAAACACAGCTTTTGTGTCGTTCCTGGCTATTTGTTCATGCGAGTATATAGTTCTCAATTACGATCAAATTTTCTGGCTAATTCAATTGATCTAAGGCGCATTGTCTGAGGTTTTGACATTTTAACGGGGAATATCATTAGTAAATATAAATTTGATTGTCAAAATATTTCAAAAATTTCCAAGGCATTGTCCGCTTTTTATCAAAGTAGATATCTATTGTAGTTCAGTTACATATATTACCGACAGGGTGTGGGTCTTATCCAAAATGCATTTATATAAATTTAGAGTCAATGATAAGATTAAATCTATAGACAAAGATTGCACCATAGTACAGGATTAATTTGGACTTTGAGTAGTGAATAAAACAAGAAAATTAATTATTTTACTTAGAAAACGCTACATTCAGAAATGGGCTTGAACTTTAACCAACAGGTCGGAATTTCCTCTTAGGCCACAGAAACTAGACACGAACGTTCTTCGCTTTATTTTTTTATAATTTCGGCATATTTTTCTTTTATTCTTTAAGAAAAGTTGTCAAAGCGACAGAGGCGCAACGGGAGATTGGCAGCGTGTATAGAGATTCGGCTATAAAAGCTGACACTTGTTAGCCCTGATTTAAGCGCTTTCGTTCAGAAATAACTGACCTTGCTGATGCTGTTCACTTTGGACGTCCACCAATAACAGACAACGATAAAATTTTGGCTGCAGATGGCGTTGACAGGCATTTGACAAAACGCTCAGCGGTTTAACATCACCCATGCAACAGTTTCGCAGAGACTGAAAAGGCTTGAATGTCGAAAAAGGTGGATGTTTGAGTTCCTCAAAAGCTCAGTACAAACAATATTATGAATCCCATAATGGTCTGTGAGTCCTTGTTGAGGTGGAACTCGCTTGAGGCTTTCCTGAAAAGAGTGGTTACGTGAGACGAAAAATGGATGATTTACAAAAACATTCGGCGTAAGAGGTCATGGTGCACTCCTAGTGAAACACCTGAATCGGTAGGCAAACAAGATTTCGATCTCAAAACGGTCATCCTGGGCATTTGTAGTATTGGCGAAACGTCCTTTACTTCGAGTTGCTTCCATGCAATCTGACAATAAATTCCATTAAATATTGCTCTCAGCTCGATACTTTGAGGCAGGCAGTGGAAGAAAAACAGCCAGAGTTGGCAAACAGGAAAGGCATTGTTTTCCATCACGACAACGGCACACGACCGACAGCTTTAGCGACAAAGCAAAAGCCGAATTTATTAGGCTGGGAAGTTATGCAGCACTGGGGAGTACCTAGACCTTACGCCCACTGACTACCATCTGTTCTGCTCGAGCCAAAAGAATTTGGACGGAAAGAAATTCAATTCCGAAGATGAGATCAAAACATACATGGAAAAGTCTGTTGACTTTTACAAAACAGGCCTATGTATCTTCTAGAATGTTAGAAGAAAGTAAAAGACCATGATGGACAATATCTGATGTGTGTATTGTGTACGTAGGTTAGCTAGACTAAGGTTTATTTTAAGTTAGATATTAAGTTTTTATAAAAAGTAAAAAGAATGTCCATATGCTAAGTTTTTTGATAGCAATTTTTTTCTTAGCCTTAAGTGTAGAAAATAAATATTCCTTAACAAAATAATAATGAAGTCGAAAGACATAGATGTAAGGATTTAGAGTAGCTTAGAGTGCCTGTGTGGGGCCAGTAAGTTAGTATAAGATTGTTAAGTAATTTTAAGCTAGCATTTAAGCATTTTTTGTTAGTATGTAAGAGTTATTGATTAATAGAATAAAATGCATTTAAAACTAAAACTAAACTTTATTTTCGTAAAAACAAGTCCATCCTCTCCTTGAGCCTTTTTAACCTTAATGCAGATATCACTATCTAGACCTCTTTCTGATCGGTTGCGACAAACCTATTGTCGATCGTTATAAACGTTAAAAGGTTCATTCTCATTATAAAAGCGGAACATTGATCGTCTTCGGCAATAATCGGTCTCCAGAAGTAATCTTCACAAATTGTCAGGGTCTACTGTGACCTCCTTTTTGTTTTTGAGAAGCTAAAGGTCTTCTTTTTTCGATCGTTTATAAACTTCGTGTGTATCCTTCGTCATTCCTTACAGCACCACGTTCGGGTTCGTTGTGGTGGTCAAGTGAAACAAAGCACATCAGATGAGATATCTCAAATGTCTTGTAGACAATGTCACCAGCTGCCCTCTATCATTGATACTGGACTCTGAAAATGGATCGGAATTGGGAGTGAAAAGCTTACTAACAGAGTTCATATGTTGGAGCTCAAACGTATTCATGGAAGTTTGTTAAACAATTCATAATTATTGATGGTACTCCTACGAGCAAATTATTAGACAGTTGGCGACCACAAAAACTATAGTGACATTTTTATATGCAAATTCAGTAGGTATATCGAATGACAAACTTTAATTTGCAAAAAAGACTTCAGATCTCAACACTTCCTCTATAGGCGCTAGGATGATTAAGCTATCCACTAGCATCCTCATTTTAGTTGAAACCTCAAGTTCAAACAATTATTTGAATCAAATCTCAACACTTCAAAAACATCTGGTGTACCTACATCTTAACTGTCTGTATACAAGAATATCACATCAATGTCAATCAAACATTTTCAAATGTCAGAAACATAAATATATATTTGTACGAACGTACACATATCAACTAAACGCAAGTTTTTTAGGCGCCATAAAGCCAAAACACGTGCATCAATTTGCATGTACGTATGTCGAACAAGTCCTAAAAATGTCACCCAAATGTGATCGATTTGATTTACGCATTCAAGGATGAAGCATTTCAGTGCAGCCAATCACATTGTTGTCACTCAGAGTTGCCGTCAATTTGCAAAAGATAAACATCAAGCACGATTCTGTTCTTTTTCATAACGAGTACAACAAAGCAATCAGTATTGAATCGAGCACTTTGGCAGTACACAACGCGATCGGTAGTTGGCAGTCGGCATTCGGTGGTTTTACAGTCGGTAGTTGGTAATCGATACTCACTGGCAGGTGACAATGGCTTAGGAAATCAAATAAAAAATTACAACAGTCAACGGCAAAAATGATATTCCGACCAATATGCATATCGATATGACGAATAATTGCGATCGAAGTTGAATAATAATAACAATAACAGCGCGTCAGCCATGGAAAAATTAATAACTTACGACGATTACAATTATTTCTGTTTAAGGCCTCGTACTGATTTCGGTTTACTGCGGCACCACAGTTCGCATTTTAATAGCACCCTGCTCACAAACATGGCCAGGCTATGCTGTATGTAAGGGTATAATTGCTAAACAAATATCTCTGGAAGGAGGCCACAGAGTAACTGACAACTGGACAAAAACTTTAACAAAACAAAAAAAAATGTCAACTATACGATACTCAGAAAAATAATAAAATGAAATGATTTAATTTCGGTTACGTGTCCCAAATGCAAGGTACCGCATTTCCAAGTGACTTAGGGTGACGGCAATAAAACGTCGTAACTTTTTTTTTTTTGGTCAGAATATACTTACATATACACGAGTATTATTTTTTTTTTTTTAAAAAAGGCGTAAGTTTGAATAAAAACTGATAAACACGCGCCAAAGCCTCGGGTATTTTTTTTATTTTCATTCACCTAGAGATTTATTTTTTTAAATGGTTGTAAATAATATTCCAAGCCGCTGCGGAGTGTGCTCGCTCAGTGACTGATAATGTAGAGTTTAGGTTAAGAATTTATGAAAGACAAATAAATTTGCCAGTTACTGAATTGACTGACAAACTAAACGCTCTTATGGTAAATGCACACTATTAATTCTTTGGCAGCCTAGACCGGATACATGCGGAATTTTAAACACGTCTTTCGAATTTTTGTCATAAATGCCATACATTATGCTTAAACTCTCTGTCAAAACATAAGCAATAAATTTTAGTTTGATCATATGTTGCCAAGCTTAAGGATAGGGGAGTTGAAGTGGTTACCCCAACTGGCAATGATAATTGACAGATGTCATTGAACTGATACAAAAATTGGTAGACACATTGCCCGGTGACATCAGATTCAAATGCATTCGGCGCTGTGCAAACGGAATTTTGAATACAGTATTTGGCAAAGAATTATAAAAGAAGAAAAATTATTATTGAATCACCATTGCCTTCAACGCATATCCAAATATAAAGCAGCGATCTGTATATTCCTCTCCTTCTTCAAAAACAAAGTCATTACCAACCATTTGAAAAAATGTGAACTAGAATATCAATTGGAATTTCTTAGAATGTCACTCTCGAACCGATCCTTTTTAAACATGTCCATGTATGTGTATTGCAGTCACTGATGTGTGACTTTTTAAGCAAAACACTAGTTGTTAAATAGGCCACATTTATAAAAAACGACGAATTAAAATAAAATTATATTTGAACCTAAGCAAAACAAAGAAGCAAGTAAATACCTAAGCAATCAAAAACAAATGCATAAACATTTTCTTATCTTATGTTCTTACTGCACTACTTGTGTTTTGAGCATAGCAGGCTCTTAATCTGAAAATATGGAAAATATGAGGTGATAGAGATTCAAATGGTGGGGCATTTGGGCTGTAGGACAGGATACAATCGACTGAGTAATCTATTTAAAAACGGATATTCTTGGCAAATTTTTGCAAGTTGATAAGTATAGTGTGAACATTTATTTTATGAAGCATCACTGGATTGCATCTTCTTTCCTTAATGTTTAATGTTTTCTGTACTTCCAGACCTTGGCATTTATCTTAATTATTTCACACTAATAATCATGCAACTATATTAAAAAGTAAATTAAATCTCGATATATGTACTTACTAAATGTGGCGTTACAGTCCAGCGTGAAACTGGGCCTCAGTCAATAAGCGTCATCAGTCAGCTCGATCGGAAAAGCTGACAAGCTGCCTCCAGTTTCGTGCGATAAGTTGGCTGAGCTCCTCTTGCATTTGAGGTGCGGCCTTCTTTTTTTTCTGAGCAACTTAGACCATCCAGTTTTGACAAAGTCTGTACCTCCACGCCATAGAGCAGGACTGTAGTTGATAAGGTCTTATACATATAGAGCCACTTTTGTTGTTCGAGATGGGGGTTTGCTTGTCAATAGCTTTTTTAGCCCAAACAACTGGCAAGGGTTTTTCTTCGTTTTATCTCTAGCAATGACATCTGAATTGAAAGCAGAGCCTTAGTAGACAAATTTCTTAGCCAGCTCAAAGTCATAACTGCCGAAGGAGACATTCTGTCCGATACATCAGTGTTAGGTGTCCTTTCTGGTTGACAGTGTATACTTGCTTTTGCCTTCGTAGACCGTCAAATCTTTGCCGCTGCCGTTTCAATACTGATATCACAACTCTCTTCCGATTACTTTAATATCTTCGGCGTATGCGAGTAATTGAACGGCGCGTAAGTTTTTCACACTTTCTACTGGATGTATTCTAATACTTTTTATTTTATTTAAGCGGAAATAGTTATAGTAATTTACAGGCAAAAACTAAACTCTTTTAATTTAATATTAAAACAATTCATCAGAAATAACAGTTGCACATCTTCGAGGCATAGAATCAATTAAGTTGTTGTTGTTTGGAATGCTTTTCCAGGCCATTTCAATTTAGACGAAAAGGGACTACGTGTTTCGGCAGTTCTTCTTCTTCTTCTTATCCTTTTATTAACCCTTTCCTCGTTATACGAACTTATGCGTAACGAGCTTCCCATTTTTACTGCATCGCTGCTGCTCCGCTTATGGGGTTGGCTAATGTCGCAGACCGCAGAACGCGTCTACATAATGCTCGGTCCTGGATCGCTTCAGTGGTTAACCCCAGACGTTGTTGCGCATTTGCCATCTGAGAAATCCAGGAATTCTTTTTCCGACCTCGTTTTCTTACAGTTGGAGTGACCGTAGTTGATAGTGCCTTTTTAACCGGATTTTCCGCAGATCTTCTTTGAACGTGGCAATACCAACTTATTCTATTCGCCTCAAGATGTTCGGTTACCGAATTCTTTATATGTAGACTTCCTCTTATACGCGTAGATCTAATGCAATCGCGTTTAGTGACTCCACTAGACATCCTCAACATTTTCATTTCCGCTGCCGTCAAACGCTTCGTACATTGTCCAGCACTGTGAACCGTATATAAGAGCTGGTCTAACAACCGTGGTGTAGAGTTTCCCCTTTAATTTAAGTGGAAATTTTCGGTCGCAAAAGATTCCCGAATTTTCCCGCCATTTCATCCATCCCACACTCACTCTGTGGTTTACGTCGTCGTCACATTTCGCAGTTTCGGCAGTTATCGCGCTAAATTGTTCAATTCTTAATTCCCCACAGACTCTCTATTCGATTAAGATCAGATGATTGAGGAGACCAACTCAATACCTCAACTATTGAGATATAGCCACTCTTTAACAACCTTATAGGTGTGCTTCGGATCTATCTTAATCGTATTTTTCTCTCGCATGGGGCATCATCACGTTTTGGTTTATTCTTGTACACAAAACAATCTTAACGTGTTTTGTGTAAAACGGTCCTATCCCAAGGACAGAAAAGCAACTCCAGACCATCAAACTTATTCCTCCGTGCTTTACCCTGGTATACCGTGGGTTCAGTCTCTCACCCTTTGGACTTCGTTAGCATTTAAGCATGCTATGGTGAACTTCGACTCAATATTATTCTGCATTTGGCAACAGTCTAGTCGATATAGTACTGAACTAGGCTTTTCGATTTGTTCCCGAATTTAATTGATTTTTCGGACTTATAAACGAAATCATCCAGATGAAGCTATTCATGTTTGGATCGACCTTAATGCTTTTATGGACCCAGCTGATTTGAAGGGATCTATATTTATTATTTTATTAATGGCTTGGTCAAATTGAATGGTTTAACGGGGTGAATGGTGAATGGTATCTATTCAACCATTGATATTTTGGATGAATATTTAATTTGTTGTCAATTGTAGTCGTTGCTTCAGCTTTATTTAAATCACATTTTATTTGCTCTTGAGGATCAAACTATTTTTTTCGGGCAACTTTTAAATTCTGTCAATTTTGTTATTGCGGTAACGACCTGATCTATTTGTATTTCTGGTGTTTGATATGAATATGCTTATCATAATAGCAACCGGACCAGTGCATGTTCTTAAGTTTGGTCGCGGCAATTTTAAATTAATTTTCACTCCTTTATTGGTGTATGAATTCGAAATCCGATTGTTGCGCTCAAAATACCCATTTACTTAAATAAATAACATACATAATGAATGAAATCAATAATCAACGAATCGGCTAGTGTTAACTCTGACTTGTTCCCATTTTTCTTGCAATTGATGGATTGACAATAGCACTGCTCGTCTGTGGAGTCCAACTACTCATCAAGCCAGTTTTTCACTTCTTCATAGTTACGAAAGTGCTGTTCTGATAGTCCTTACCTAATTGATCGAAAAAAGTATTAAAGCAATCAGAAGCGGCCAAGTCTGATAAATGCGGCAAGTGGGGCAGAACTTCCCAGTTAATAGTTTCCTACTGGCTTTGTTACATATTGATGAGCATTGTCATGATCGAAAATATCTAATGCATGTCTATGGATATACAGTGCTGTAAAAAAATTACAGATCCAACCCAAAATTTAAATTTTTTTAACACTTCTATTTTTGATTTTTTTTTTCCTAAAATATTGCCAAAGCACTTTGTCTCTTATATCGTTTTTAAATGTCACATCTCTTATGTAAGCCCAATTAGTTACATCACATGGCTTCCCTGCAAGACTTCTTCCATTGCACACTTGTGCCACTCCAGTGTAATATTTATCGCTTCCGCAATAAGAGTCAATAACTGAATGAGACAATCCCTATGTAACACGAACCATAAGTGACCCTAGCGTGCTTTTGCTTGAACCTGCATATACCATGTGCCGACCCAATGCACAAGGTCGGGTGATCCTTCCTTAGCGCACACCACCAACTTTATAGCTGCCAAAGCACCTAGATTTGTTTGGCAGTTCACTCGAAATCATAAATTAACTGTTAAATCTAATCTTGCAATTTTAATCGATTTATGTCGCACAGCATGAGTTATGGATACTTTTCAGCCTGACATACCATTGCGCCCTCAGAACAATAAGTATTGGGTTCCACTGTGCAAGTGCATCACCTTGGTAATAAATTTCTTCTAAATCAAAATGCCACTACCAACAATAACACTACCACCACAATAATCATCGCCAACAACTACAATAACAAATCTGCCAGCATATCAGTGAAAACAATATCAAAATAACTCTGAGGAGAAAGAAGGAAAGCAAAGACGAGCGAAAAAAACCTATGCTGCTCAATGATTTGTGATCCGGAATGACCTTTCCCACAAATCACACAACACTTAGAAAGATTAAAGGCAGTTACACTATATGAGTTCTATGACGCGACGCAGCTCTGTCTAGGAGTATAGAAAGCTGAGGAGGGAGATCTTAGCTTTTGCTTTGACTTGGACTTGGACTTCGGTTTCGGCTTTGGCTTATGAGGCAGCATGAGGGCTGGCCCACTCCAAACCCTGCAATGATTGCGATTCATTAGATTCACATTTGTGTACGTGGCTAGCTTGCATGCGAGCACATTCGCATGCCGCACAACAGGGAAGATGGTGCCTGGACCTGAATTAGTGATGATGCATTTTGGAATAAAAGATTGCAATCGGATTGTATACTCCTATACTGCGCATTCATACGCGTACGTTGTTGTTATTACTTTTGTCGTTGGTGGCGGCAGACGGCGGCCCCGATAGTCGGTTATGGTTGGTGTGGCTGTTGAGTAGATGTGTGAAATACAGCGGTGCATAACCTTAAAATACGGTTCAGGTCAGGAGAATGACCTAGTATATCAATTTATTGTACACTCGCAATTTGGCTTAGATCTTAAAGAAGATGTGCACGACCTGACTTGACATTGGGGCTAATCAGTAATTGTCGGGGTCTAAGATTGCAGTTGTGATGTAACAACCATCCAACATGTGAGGCAATTCTTTAGTTTTTTTTTCGGATCAAGTTATCAGATTTAAGTTGAGTTCTATTTGAACCGGGATAATGTGTTAGAAAAAAGTTTTATATAGACAAAAAAGTTTCCTGGATTATCTGAACTTTATAAGATCAGACACTCGTAAGTAAACGCATGATACATAGTTTCACATTCCAGTGAATACGAATCAACTCTATCTAACGATTTTGAAAAAAGAGGAGCTTGATTGCAGTCAAATGAGACTTGAAAAGAGGCCAGTGAGTTGGTTAAGAATGCAGGTGCCCTGATATATGTACATACTCTCCTCATCGCTCCTTCACAAGTTCACAGTGTAAATACTCATGGTGGAAGCTTAGGTCGAACAACGAAATAAATTCGTAAAATTTCCCTACTCCCTACAATACCACTGGACCGCCAATTCTTTTAAAACCTATTTATTATTTCCTGGTGGTCAGTAGCTTCCTATGCATCATGAAGATACAACCGCAATCTCTGCAATGCTCTTGCAGTTTCAACCTCTCAAACTATATACAAAAAATACTGCACTATGCGTCCCAGTTAACGTAAAGGATCTGGGTGTAGGACTGCATGGCATTAAGGCCACAGCAACATCCTTCACTCGTTACCAAATGGTAAGGTCATAATTCGAACTGATAGTCGGTTTCACCCAAATCAAACATCAAGCACAACTTTCAGATTGGATTTCCCATCAGAGCTCGACTGAAAAAAACGAAGAAGTAAAGGACTTCGACACGGTCATCTACACCGAAAGATGAAAGATGTACTGTAGAATGTGAGCTCGGAATTACCGAAAATATTAAAATACACCGCCTGGCAGAATATGCCAGCATCTTTCAAGCGGAACTACTGATAACTATAGCCAAGCCGAAAAGAGGAGTGCCGAAATGATATTTTTGAGTTACACTGCTCTGGGTTTCAGGGCACAGCGATATAAAAGAAAACAAACGTATGTATGAACTAACCTGACCAGGCTGGGCTCAGCTTCGCACGACTAACTCGCAGCAAGGGTTGCAGCGTTTTAAGGCCAAATCTACTTACATTTCCTTCAGAACGCCTACCTCCAGTGAAGGGAGTTAACCAACTGGGTCATTTCAAGGATAACAACGAAATTCTTACGACATTATTAATGTCTATTTCCAGACTATAATATAATAACCAATCTAATAATTTTTGTGCCTATTACAACGAGACAATATCGAAACCGACTACGAACACAATTTGGCATCAACAGTAAAAATTGCTTTTGATGCTTTTTTTTCAAAGGCTCTGGTCCGCCAATAGCTGCACTGTTGAAAATAAAGGGATTGAATTCAACCTCGACCCATTTGCATTTATCAGCTGTTGAGAAAAATCAACAACGAATGACAGCTCACAATGAAGACCTTTTATGTCAAATTGAATCGTTATTTTTTCATTCTGTTCTTTGATTTTGTAGACATAAGAAGTTTACTATTTTTGAAGCGCTCTTTCTTTTTTAACTTTTTTAAAAATAAAAATGATCTCAAAAAGTTTAGTTTTTTAAATAACCTGGTTAACAATTTCATGGGATAGACGTTTGGCTAAAATAATTCTTCAAAAATAAGTTTGTTTTCTATTAAATAAATTGCCCTTTAATATTTTTCCTACATCAGGCTACATCAGGAGCATGCAAGAGCTGTAGTTTGCCAGATGAAGCAGAAGACATGGTGCGGTGTGATTCCTGTGAGGAATGGGAACATTTTTCATGTGCTAGGGTGGACAACACGGTGGCAAATATGTCCTGGCGGTGCAGGAAGTGCACGAGGAGTTTTGCAGCAGTCACAACTAGCGAGGATATACAAGGAGCATAAGGGTTTGATGTCGAGACATCGGTGGCATCGAGTGGTGCCATTACGGCTTCGTCTTCGGCGGAAAAGTCTGGCTTCCTAGTAACGGCAGATGGTTACGGCGACAGCGTGGCGTCAACCAGAAATAACGGTGAAAGGAATGGCGTGACAACAATGACAGATGGGTATAATCATGGCGTGGCGGCGAGAAATAGCGTCCTTTCTGTAGAAGACCAACTGAAATGTCTGGAAGAACAGAAGCGGATTGAATTGGATTTCTTGGACAAGAAATATTCACTCCTGTGTTTAACGACAGATAAAAAACCAAGTAAAATTACAAAAGCTAATAAGTGTCAAATAGAAAATATGCAGCGTTCATTGACGACTGAAAACATCGCTTGTCGTCAAACACTTCCAAAAGAATTGCTAACGTTTAGCGAAAGACCGGAGGAGTGGGCGATTTTCTATAGCAATTTTAATTATACTACGGAACTGTGTGGGTACACTGAAGCAGAAAATATGGTGAGGCTACAAAGAGCTTTGAAGGGTGTTGCTTTAAAAGCAGTAAGCAGTTTGTTACTCTTTCCATCAATGGTTCCAGAGGTCATAAGAACGCTTAAGATGCTGTGTGGACGTCCTGAGCTAGTGATTCGAACGCTAATAGAAAAAATTAGAAATGAACCGGCACCAAAGGCTGAGAAATTTGAAACACTCGTGGGTTTTGCACTTTCAGTTAAAGAGCTTTACTCAACAATGGAAGCGGGTGGTTTTAAGGAGTATATAAAGAATCCAGTCTTGCTTCAGGAATTAGTCGACAAACTTCCACCACACATGAGACTAAATTGGGCAGTGCATGCATCTTAATGCAGGAAAAAAGTTTGAAGGAATTTAGTGTATGGATGAAAGTCATGGCCGAAGCAGCAACTACTCTGATAACACCTGGTGTGGATTTGAAGCCTGGACGAAAGACGGGACACATAAATTCACATATAAAGCAAAGGATAGAGAAAAACTATAAAAGGACATGTTGCTTTGCATGCAATGGTGAACACAAGCTTGTAGACTGCAACATATTTAAAGATTTTTCTGTGTCTCGGAAGTGGGAAATAGTCAAGAAAAATGATATATGTGGGCTTTGTCTTAAACATTTCAAAAGGTCAAAATGCCTTTCGAAGAAGATATGCGGCGTGGCTGGTTGTTCGGCAAGTCATTATTCGGCTCTTCATGCGGACAGCAAGAGATCCGAAGTTTCAAAAGGATTAAATTGCAACACGGCAAAAAGCGAAGACTTTGAAAATGTTTTGTTCAAGATTGTTCCCGTGACCATATATGGGAAAGGCAGGCCGGTGAATACGTATGCATTTTTGGACAGCGGCAGGGCTGCCTTCAGGAGGAGCGCGCACAGTTGGTCACCACATTAAAGTCTGCGAGTGCGATCATCGACCAAATCAAGAAGTATGCGATTTCTTTACGTTGGAGAACCAAGGAGCCGGAAGAGCGTATTTGGAAACAGCGGAGGAAAGAAGACCGAAGCAAATCTTGATGACGAAACGTGTTGGACAACGCTTTGAAAGTGGGCTTCTTTGGAAATTTGACCAGGTGAGTTTTCCTGATAACTATTCGATGGCCTTTAGTCGTTTGCAATATCTCGAGCGGAAGATAAAGCTAGAAAATGAACTTATATCAATCCTGAATGATCGAATTGAGAATCTGGTAGTTAAGGGTTACGCCAGAAAACTTACATTCGAGGCGCAGAGAAAAATTCATTTACGTACATGGTACCTACCAACATTCATTGTGAGCAATGTGAATAAGCCGAACAAACTCCGTTTAGTATGGGATGCAGTAGCTAAAGTAGAAGGTATCTCACTTGATACCATGCTCATGAAGGGGCCTGATCAGCTAACATCATTGCCGGAAGTTTTGTTTGCATTTCGGTCTCACAGAATTGCTATTTGCAGAAATGTTTCACCAAGTCCGGGTTAGAGAAGAAGATCGTCATGCACAGAGGTTCTCATGGCGCGATGGAGACTCAAGGTCAGTACCAGATATATACGAGATGGAAGTTTTGACGTTCGGAGCTTCGTGTTCGCCAAGTATTGCACAGTTTGTCAAAAATATCAATGTTGAAGAGTTTGTGGAAAAGTATCCCAGAGCTGTGACATCGATGAAGGAACATCACTATGTGGATGATATGATGGACAGTGCTGACACAGTTGAGGAAGCGGTTCAATTAGCGAAGGACGTACGCCACATTCATGCGCAAGGAGGTTTCTCCTTCGAAATTGGTTGTCAAATTCAAAAGAGGTGATCAAGGAGTTAGGTCAAGTTTCGTCAATTGAGGAAAAAGCCATTACAGTTCCAGAGGAAGAGATTTCAGTTGCAAAGGTGTTGGGTATTTGGTGGAAGACCGAACCAGACGTGTTTACCTTTTCTCTTCGTTCAGCGAAGCTACAAGAAGAAATCCTAACTGGAATAAGGGTTCCAACTTAGTGCGAACTGTTAAGGCTTTTAATGACAATTTTTGATCCATTAGGTTTCATCGCTCATCATATGATCAAGCTGAAGATACTCCTACAAGAAGTATGGAGACTGTCTGTAGACTGGGATGAAACCATACCTGAGAACCTTCATCAGCAATGGAACGACTGGCTCAAGATGCTTCCTCGTGTACAAGACATCGAAATCCCAAGGTGCTACTCAGCTTGGAAGATTACGTCTGAGTCTTCGATCCAATTACATATATTCGTTGACGCAAGCGAGTAGGCAATGGCAACAGTGGCTTACTTCAGAATATGTAATAGCAGTTTGGTTACTGTAAACATCATCATGGCGCAAACAAAGGTGGCTCCCAGACTTCCGTGGTCCATTCCAAGGATGGGATTACATGCAGCTCTAATGGGTGAAAGACATGCAGAATTCATAACAAAATCTCACAAGATCAAAATCGACAGGAGAATGATTTGGTCAGACTCTCGAACCGTTCTTAGTTGGTTAGGATCAGATGCCAGACGATATAATCAATTCGTCATGTACAGAATCAGCGAAATTTTAGAGAAAACGGAGCTAAACGAATGGAGATGGGTTTCATCGAAGAACAACGTTGCGGATGATGCTACAAAGTGGAATCAAACATCAGCACTTTCAAGGGACGAAAGATGGTTTAAGGGAGCATCATTCCTATATCAACCAGAAGATAAACCGAGATCCAGAAGAGCAGCAAGCCGAGCTTAGACCAAAGTATGTACTGGCGCACAGGGTGTACTTAGAACCAGTAATGGATTTTAAAAGATTTTCATCTTGGAAGAGACTGCTTCGAACAACAGTCTGGGTGCTTCGTTTTCTTAAGAATTGCAGATATCTGAGGTTTGTGTCAAGATCAACGGGTATGCTCTCAGGGACTGAGTTACAACAAGCGGAGTATCTTCTAGTGCGGACGGCACAGCAACAGAATTTTACAGAGGAGATTGCGATTCTTAAAGCTAAAAAACCTGATCATGAGGAGATTCTTCGCATGAAGGGACGCATCGACCGGGCTACATGTGTGGACGAGTGCATGAAGAAACCAATACTGTTGCCGAGAGATCATCGAGTTACCGACTTGTAGCTGGCATACTGGCATGAAAGATACCACTACTGTTGTCATGGTACAGTGCTTAATGAAATACGTCAACGATATTGGGTTCCAAGGCTTCGAAGCAAATTGAAAGCAGTAAGACAACGCTGTAAGGAATGTTATATTAAAAATGCTCAACCAGGTATTCCGGAAATGGCAGCTTTACCGGCCGCAAGGCTTGCAGCATATGAGCGTCCATTTAAATACATTGGAGTCGACTTTTTCGGGCCGATGTCAGTCACTGTGGGAAGAAGATCCGAGAAACGTTGGGGTGTCCTTTTTACCTGTATGACTATACGGGCAGTACATTTGGAAATGGCTTATTCTTTGTCCACTGATTCATGTATCATTTGTATACGCAACTTTATGGTATGGCGCGGCATACCACGAGAGTTCTTTTCTGACAATGGTACGAATTTCAAAGGCACCGAGAGTGAATTGAAGGAAGCGTTCAATTTTTTGGATAAAATGACATTAGCGGAGAAGATCAATTCACCCGAGACGACGTGGAAGTGGAACTTTAACCCACCAGCAGCACCCCATATGGGAGGATCCTGGGAGAGACTAATAGGTTCTGTTAAAACAGTACTTAGAGAAGACACCCGAAACCAAAGGCTTCAAGATGAATCACTGCACTCGTTTCTATTAGAGGCTGAAGCAATAGTCAATTCTCGACCGCTGACATACGTGCAACTGGAACACTATGACGAAGATGTGCTAACACCTAATCATTTTCTTATAGGGTCTTCTAGTGGATCAAAGCCACCCGGCTCATTTAATAATAAAGATTTAGTTTTACGGAAAAATTGGAGGAAGTGTCAACAGTTGGCGGAAACATTTTGGAAAAGATGGGTGGACGAATACTTGCCAACTTTGACTCGAAGATCTAAATGGTTTCGTCCATCGAGGCCCCTGAAAGAAGGTGACCTTGTTATCATAGTCCATAAAAATTTACCACGATGTATGTGGCCGAAGGGAATTGTAATCGCCGCTAACAGAGCAACAGATGAACAAGTTCCCAGCGCTGCTGTGAAAGTTGGAGTTCTTACACGTCCAGCTACAAAGTTGGCAGTGCTTGACATCAAGAAGAATGAGGAGAGTGAAACTGCAGCAGGGCAGCAGCATCACGAGGGGGAGAATGTTGAAAATAAAGGGGTTGAATTCAACCTTGACCTATTTGCATTTATCAACTGTTGAGAAAAATCAACAACGAATGACAGCTCACAATGAAGACCTTTTATTCAAATTTAATCGTTATTTTTTTTCTGTTCTGTTCTTTGATTTTGAAGACATAAGAAGTTAACTATTTTTGAAGAGCTCTTTCTTCTTAAACTTTTTTAAAAATAAAAATGCTCTCAAAAAGTTTAATTTTTTAAATAACCTGGTTAACAATTATATGGGATAGACGTTTGGCTAGAATATGCAGACTGCGACCTTACAACATATTAAGAATAAATTACTACAGAGATGCTAAAAGGACTCGACTCCTTTGATGAAATTTAGAACCTCTTTAGTGGAGATTTGAAGAGAATTTCCCCAGAACCAACATTTTTTCTAAATTTCTCCTCTTCTTCTTATCCTTTTATTAACCCTTTCCTCGTTATACGAACTTATGCGTAACGAGTTTCCCATTTTTACTGCATCGCTGCTGCTCCGCTTATGGGGTTGGCTAATGTCGCAGACCGCAGACCGCAGAACGCGTCTACATAATGCTCGGTCCTGGATCGCTTCAGTGGTAAGCCCCAGGCGTTGTTGCGCATTTGCCATCTGAGAAATCCAGGAATTTTTTTTCCCACCTCATTTTCTTACAGTTGGAGTGACCGTAGTTGATAGTGCCTTTTTAACCGGATTTTCCGCAGATCTTCTTTGAACGTGGCAATACCAACTTATTCTATTCGCCTCAAGCTGTTCGGTTACCGAATTCTTTATATGTATACTTCCTCTTATACGCGTAGATCTAATGCAATCGCGTTTAGTGACTCCACTAATTTCTCCATTTTCTCCTTAACGCACTTGTAATGCGTCATGTATCATGCGTTTATAAAAAATATCTCCAGCAGCTTCATCGTCTTCTACGCAAAGACGACATTCAGTTTCCCTTAAAAAAAAAAACAATTTGGGCAGGTGATATCGAATGAGGCGGTGTCCGGTTGAAAATCCAACCATTATTCTGATATCTTCCCTTTTGCGTTGTAGAGATTCTTAAGACTTCATGTGGAAGATTTGATGGCTTCTTTAGCCTGCCGAACCCCTGGGATGTTTTCCCAATGGGATATGCACACTTTGTCCAAAGTCTTTATTGTTATTGGCTTAAGGCCGATGAGAGCAACAGCCAAAGCGTTTCTGGCCAGTTCGTCGCTTGTTTCATACAATATACATACACAATACCTGGTAAAGAACCCTCCAAAGTTTTAGTTCGTTTTTTAGGGAAGAGATCTTGCAGTGCATTGAAGCATTTGAAAACTATATAAACTGCAGCGTTTTTCTCATATACTCGTATTATTTAAAGCAATATTGTTCCAATGCACTGTCGTTTTTGTACAATGCAACCGTTGTTGATGGCGTTTCTTATAGTTGATACGAAAATGTCCAGCATCGTTCTAGCTAAACTCTTTCGTAAAGAATAGTCATTTTTGTTGAGGAACAACATGATTCGTAAAAATAGCGTCTATTTCTATTTCAAAATAGTCGTTCGTGGAAAGCTGATTAATCGATTTTATAAAAAGTTGCCTACACTACCAAGACTTCACACATTGACGCTAAGTGTAACTTCAATTTGAACATTGAACACATTCCTCTTTTTTCGAGATTTTGGTGACTCAAGACTTTATTATCAAGTTTCTCCTTAAAGTGTGCCCAGTCTGTTTTCTTGGATTCTTAGCCTTCACCAAAGTCGAAGCCTTGCATCCTGCTTAGAATTCGATGCACCTTTAGCCTTACATTACATTACATATTACTTTCTAGCACTGGTAATATCCCTGTACTTGTTGTTGGATAGTGTTACGTGGATCACTTGTTACTTTTCTATTGTATTATATTTTGCTGGGACGCTGCATTTTCTTTTGTCCGCATGGAGTTTGGTTCTTTTATAATTAGTATTGGTATTTTTTTAGGGGTATAAAAGTTTTTTTTCACTAGTAATATAGTTACAATACTTAAAAATATACTCGTATAATCAAACAAAAAATAATATTAACTAGAGAAAAATGAGAGAAATTTTATATTTCTTAAGCAGAAATAGTATTAAATGCCCTATCAAAAATATAAATAGCAATAATTTAAATACATAGGTGGGGTGACCCTTTCATTAAAAAATAAAATTAAAAGTTTACAATTTCAAAATTAAAGCAAATAATGAATTGAACCTTATACATTACGTCGTTGATGAAAAAGAACACGATCCAAAAATTCAAGTTAGAAAACGAAATTAATTTCAGAGAACAAAATTAAATGTTACTCGTATGAAAAGAATAAGGAAAGAAAAAACAACCGAAATACAAAAACATCAACATCAGACTATGAATGGGAACTAAAGATGGATTCTAAACGTGGATTCATGGGCTAGAAGCCAGTATCTTACATGCTTCAAAAATATTTTGATAGGACTAAGAGTCCTAATCCAAAAAGGAAGCTCATTAAAAAGGCTGCGCGATGAAACTGTATAAAAATTCCTATAGGCTGTGGTACGAAATTTAGGAACAGCTACCAGATTCAAGTGATTACGACGTATATTGTAATTTTCAAGAACTATAATATTTAAATTACCAGATATATAGAAAAAGGATCTTAGAACTTTGAAACAGTATAAATGCAGGACGGGAAGAACTTCCAATTCGTAAAATAATGGAAAAGCAATGATGTAAGCGATTTTTCCCGCAAATTTTTCTTACAATAAATTTCTGTAAAACTGGAAATTGTTGGATTCTTTTAAAACATGCCCCACCCCCAACAAGTAATACCATATTGTAGCTTAGATTGGAAAATACCAAAATAAATTGTCCTAAGAAGGTTTAATGAGCAAACATTCTTCAGAAAAAAGAAACTTCTAGGCGTCATGCGAAAATATTGCCTTAAGTTATCAAAGTGATTTTTAAAGCTCATTCTAGAGTCAATAATTAGTTCGAGGAGATTGCTAGGAAAAGAAGGGCTGGTGCTACAGAAGCAGCTCAACAATTTAAACCTTTGCCACTCAGGCGCATGAAAAAAACTTCAACAAGACTTTTGAGATCCAGACTGTAATACATTATTTTTGTTTTGGAACTGATCATCAGTCTGTGTGCAACAAACCATGTCCTAAACATTTCTTAATCTGCATTGATATCAGTCTAGTCAGATATCAATATAGACCCCTGAGGTACCCCTAGATTGATAAACCTCGTATTGCTTCTGGTCACTTCAATTTTTACTATTTGAGATCTATTTACAAGATATGATTTCAACCACTCAAGAACAAAACCTCGAAAACCGGTCTTTTGTAAAAATACTGTTAAGACTCCAACATTTGCCTTGCTTTTCTAAGACTAAATTAAAAAATTTGCAAGCACTTTGCTTTAATTGGCTTTTGAAATTTTCATATCTGTTGAACTGTTTTATCTACATTTTGTTCCAACAAGTTGATAAGAAAAATTAAAAACACTTTCAGATACAATAGAATGACAAAGCACTACATACGGAATTCATCCAGTGACTTGAAATACTGTGATGCAACTGAAGTACAATTTTTAATAATTCAACAGAAATCTCTACCATCTAATGTGTTAGTTTATTTAACTTACACGCTATTGCAAAAACACTCAGTTATCTGCATTCTGATAAATTAAAACGAGCTACTTACATTTTTTTCCAAAATTTTCAATCACCATATACGCTCTTGCGAGCATCTTAAAAAGATCGCAAAGAAAGTCCTGGCTCGAACTCGAGCAGCAGAAGCGGAAAACCTGTACCAGGAGTTGGAACAAATAACCTCACGATCGGCGGATAGAAGACAAGCTATCCAAAAAGTTCAAACGTCGTACAGTACCAAAATGCCAAATATTTTTAAGCTCGCTGCACAGAGGAGAAAAAATTCAATGGAAATAACCTCGCCGAAATACATCAAAAACGCCTATTAACAAATGAAAAGGAAATTTGTGACCGGTGGCTTGAATACTGCAAGGAGTTGCTTAACAAACAGTTTCCACGTGATATCGTGCCGACAGCTGGTCTATTCGAGGAGGAAGTTTCGGACTTTTCAATCGAAGAAATAAGTATAGCAATTGGAAAAATGAAGCGGGGGAAAGCGGCGGGACCAGACAGCATTCCATCCGAGTTTTGGTCGAAGATGGAGGGGATCGACAGCGTTTGGCTATCGAAACTTTTAAATAAATTAAAATGTGGACAACCTATGCCGAATCAATGGAGAAGTAGCTTCTTGGTTCCATTATACAAAGGAAAAGGCGACACTCGAGAATGCAACAATGAAAATCGTCGAAAGAGTCTTAAACGAACGTCTTCGGCAAATAGTACAGCTCGATAATAGCCAGTGTGGATTTGTTGAAGGAAGATCGACGAAGACAACGCCTGCGAATAATAATGGAAAAGCACCGAGATTCGTCTAAGGATTTACACATGGTATTTATCGACCTCGAGAAAGCATTCGATCGAGTGCCTAGGGCCGCGCTGAGGTCTCAAAACGTACCGGAAACGTATGTTAGAATAATACAAGACATGTACGGAAACGTGAAAACTGCGGTTAAAAGCTCTGCTGGACTAACGAGAGAATTTCCAGTTAATGTCGGAGTGCATCAAGGAAGCGTACTTAGCCCTTTCCTCTTTAACGTAGTTTTCGACTATCTTTTAAAAAACTGCATGCGCGAAGTAAATGTAACGCCAATTCTCTTCGCTGACGACGCAGTTATACTAAGCGATAACGTCGAAGATTTACAGAACGCCTTAGATTCATGGAAAAATGCGCTAGAGAGAAACGGGTTTAAAATAAGTCGTTCAAAGACGGAGCATTTGACGTGCCCATTTGCGCATCCGTTGCGACCTGTTCCGGATATAATGTTAGACGGAATAGTTCTTCCGAAAAGCACTATCTTTAAGTACTTAGGATCAATCGTTAACATGGAAGCGAAATGTGACGACGACGTAAACCATAGAGTGAGTGTGGGATGGATGAAATGGCGGGAAAATTCGGGAATCTTTTGCGACCGAAAATTTCCACTTAAATAAAAGGGGAAACTCTACACCACGGTTGTTAGACCAGCTCTTATATACGGTTCACAGTGCTGGACAATGTACGAAGCGTTTAAAAACAAAATGACGGCAGCGGAAATGAAAATGTTAAGGATGTCTAGTGGAGTCACTAAACGCGATTGTATTAGATCTACGCGTATAAGAGGAAGTCTACATATAAAGAATTCGGTAACCGAACAGCTTGAGGCGAATAGAATAAGTTGGTATTGCCACGTTCAAAGAAGATCTGCGGAAAATCCGGTTAAAAAGGCACTATCAACTACGGTCACTCCAACTGTAAGAAAACGAGGTCGGAAAAAAAATTCCTGGATTTCTCAGATGGCAAATGCGCAACAACGCCTGGGGCTTACCACTGAAGCGATCCAGGACCGAGCATTATGTAGACGCGTTCTGCGGTCTGCGGTCTGCGACATTAGCCAACCCCATAAGCGGAGCAGCAGCGATGCAGTAAAAATGGGAAACTCGTTACGCATAAGTTCGTATAACGAGGAAAGGGTTAATAAAAGGATAAGAAGATATACGAATACCTTTTAATTATAACATGATATTGAGCTTCAATTTATATGTAAAATCAAAACATTTGTAAAAAATAATCTACATATGTGAGTTATTTGGTTAAGGACTTTCGATGAAAGTCTGATTGCCTCCAATTATTTATATACCTACAATAGATGGAGTAGCAAAAAAGAAAATGTATCTTTAAATGGACCAAGTCGAAAAAAATGCGTGCACATCTTACAGAAAAGTCAAACGAGGCCCTTCGGTGGTTCAAATTCAATTTAAATGTACCCAAGAATTCGGAATTAAATTTTTGTTAAATTTTTTTAAATAATATCCGTATTTGAAACACATTGCAACTCCGAGATATTTAAAATGCTTTCTTTCGTTCGCAACAGCATATGAATGCAAACAAGATATGAAGTTAGAAATATCACTAACCCCAGCGAATCACCTGCATACATTTCTTTTTTTACAAAAAAAATATTCAATGTCTTTGAAAAAAAGAAAAATCAATCCCAAAACTTTCGTGTAAATCACGATCTGTATCGTGAACAAAGTCGGGCAGTTCGTGTTAAGCTATAAAAATGAGCTTGACATTCAGATATAAGGCGCACGTTGTATAGACTGAAACCCACCTTTCAATTGAAAAACTCAAAAAATGTGCTTAAGAGCAAAAAGTGAAAAATAATCAGAATTTGTTTTTTAGAATAGTTATTGCTTTTTATTGTAAAGTGAATGGATGGCGCTGCATTTTTGGTTCCATATTTGTGCCTATTTCAATAGATTCGATGTCATTAAATAATTAAGGAACATAAAAAACAAAAAAACGGTTGCACCTACATATACAGTCCGTTTGATAAGATCGTACACGACAAAAATTCAAGAAGAACTTATGATAATAAAAAAAAATCAATTGTACTGGTTTCTTTTGTTTATTTACTTGAATGCTTTTCAATTAATATGCTGTCCACTTCATTATCAATAATTGCTTGGAGTCTTCGAGGCATGCTTTCTACTAATCTTATAGCATAATTTTGAGACAAAGATCTCCACAAAACTCGTATTTTTGGTGATAATTGTTTGACCGTCGGAATCTTCTTTCCTTGGAGCCTAAACATTTCCAATGGGATTTGCATCCGGCGACTGTGCTGGCCAATCTAAAACATCGACGTCTTTTTCTTGTTTCCACCACTGCACAAACGACTGCGATGTTTCCTTCTTTTAAACCACCTTTGGGCGGATGGTAATAAAGCCTTCTTATAAATTTTGACCATGTTGGGTGCCATGCCCAAAAGAAGCTTCATCCGAAAAAATAACGTTGTTCCAATCTCTGTCCAAATTCTCCTTGGCCCAACTAGTTTCTTTATTGTGCTTCGAATTTTTACATTATTGGCTAGTAAACGTCTTCGTATCGTATCACAACTTACATTTAGACCCCTTTTACGTAAAATCCCTTGTCTTCCACGTAACGATAGAAGAGGATTTTTTTCAAACACGCGTAGAATCATTTTGTCCTGCTTTTTGTTGTTTTTGGCGTAGACCCACGATCCGGCAAATCATCCACATTTTTAACTTGGGAATAACGGTGCACCCACTTGCTAACAAATGCTTTTAACTTTTTCATGTATTTAGCAGCTGCTCCGTATGACATTTTCGGTCCTTTTGGATGCGTGCATAAGAATACTGCTTCATAACGTGATGCAAACGCAACACTCATTTTAAAATACTTCCGTCTCTGACAAAAATTTAACACTCTTTAAATTTTTTTATTCAAAGCATCTTAGCAGAAGAATTTTTTTATCCTCTAATGCAAATGCCACTCCAAACCGATTTTCATAGACGATGCCGTAGACGATCTTATCAATCGGACTGTATATTCGATTTTATACAGAAAATATAATGCCATCCATTTGTGCTTCCGAGAGCTAAAACAGGTCGTGTTGTATATAGTAAGATGTGGCACCTTCATATTGAAACCACGTGGCTTCCACAACCATATTGAGGGTAATAATTACCCCTTCCTCGTTCTCGAAAAAGTATGGACCGATGATAACACCAAACCACAGCGCAATGTTAATAATATGGTTATAGGACAGTTAAATGTGGATTTTCACTACCGTTTGTAATAATTTTGCTGAAAAAATTATTGTATGAAAATTAGCTATCCAAGCCCTGATGTTAAAGCACCCAATTGGCGTATACGCATTCAGATTCGGGGCTAGCTGCCTCGAATTCTTGAGTGAACTGGACTTTATAAGGGTGTGCATGCAAAATAAGGTCAAATGCTGTGCTCCCTGTGAAATCGTTAGATTTCAATACTATCACTAAAGGCAGCCATATTTTCTGTAGGGCATGCATTTCGATGATGGATAGGCCTTAAGACATCTGTAACAGAGCCAATTTCTTTTACAGTTTTGTAAAACGGCAAGCAATAAATTAAAACCTTACAGTGTCGGGTGATAGTTGGGTTTGACGTCTGTGATTAAAACAGGGATGTCAAATCCCGGACACGAATTTGATGACCCAGCACAAGCAGGTTACTATGTTCTGCCGATGGAATTTTGTTGTTCTTTCCATTGTTTGTTTGGCCAATGTACAAATTTTTCGCCGATTACTTAGTTTAGTATCCAACAGTTTTTCTTTGAACTGCGTTTTATTGTTTTATCGTTGTACTCTTCTACAATAGACTAAAAATTTGTTTGTATTAAACTTCAAATAGGTACGAGTTGTTGAGTAGAAGTAAAGAATTTTATTTAATTGGTGTTCACAGACGAGAATATTAAACGTATGCGGCTTAATCTGTCTTCTACGGGGCATAGTTCAAATGTATTTTAAGCTACTGTAAAACGTGGAATTGTTTACATCAAATGTCAATCTAATGAGGAGAGCAAAATCATTGGCAACATAATGGATGACTGGAACGAAGTGATTATTTAAAACAAAAATTATTTATGTCTTATTTTCATTTGACGTATGAACGCTTGACTTTTTAATATTTCAGTTTTTTAGTCTCAATTTTTACACATTTATTTATTCATTATTTTTTTTTCATGTTTTTACATATTTTGCTTTGAATAATATCCAAATGATAGGTGATACGCATAATCTCTTGAAATTAGGTACCAAACTAACATGGTACCTGAGGAGTCGCATGGTCAACCCCCAAGCAGGGATAGCGATGAGATTTAGCGATCAATGAGGAGAATATTGAGTAAGAAGAAAATATGGGCTACAGGTGTGCTATCACACCAGCAACCTAATAGTTACATTGAATATGCATTTGTTGAAATAGTATGTAGGTATAACAATAATAGTACCGACCGAATAAAAACATGACTTATGTGACATTTTCTTAACTGATGGGAAGAAATATTTATGGGTGCCCTTAAACTCATAATTAGCAGAAACTTCAATAGAAAGCTCCTTGATGAAAATTTTCTGGTAAGAGTATTTAATATATTTCAAATTTATCCAACCCACTCCTCCATGGGATGTAGTGTGCTTTAAGATGTATTTTTTTTAAATGTTGTTTGTTCAATGGAACTGACAGCACCAACCTTTTCACGGTATGACCTGATATGCTTGACTTTCTAGTTCCCAAGTGTTGATTGTTGTTTGTTATTTGCTGTCAACTTTTAATAGTCAAATATCGGGTTTTCCAATAGGGACTTGACAACTTTGAATTTAATTTATGAACGCACTCTTTCACTAATCATCAAACAGTCACTGTCAATTAATCTAGTAAACTCAACATTTTGATCATGGTAAAGTACACGAACGAGCAACGTCTGCAAATTATAAGAATTTTATACCGAGATTCGGAGTCGGTGACTGCAACTTTAAGAGCGTTAATTTCAATTTTCGGTAGTAATTATCGTCCTAGTAGACAGGCAATAACAAGTTTGTGCAAAAATCTGAGTCTACATATTCGTTGTGTGATGTTGCCGTGTCAGTGAGACAACGCTGCCATTCAGGCGTCCGTAGCAAACGATCCAAATCAGTCAATTCCACGGCGTTCTCAAGAATTGGGCATCGCTCAGACCACATTATGGCGTCTTTTGCGTAGGGATCTTGGTTTACACCCATACAAGATCAAGCTGACTCAAGAATTGAAGCCGATGGACCATTTTAAGCGATGTACGTTCTCCGATTAGGTTCTGGAGAAGATGCGCCAAGATGGTGAATTTCATCGCAAAATCATCTTCAGTGACGAAGCTCATTTTTGGTTCAATGGGTTCGTCGATAAGCAATTGGTCGGGTGAAAATCTACATGTGCTTCATGAATCACCACTTCATCCACAAAAAATAACGGTTTGGTGCGAAATAGCGGCCGTTTCGGCCGAAATGTGTGCCCGAGTCGTTGAAAATTGGGTTCAACGAATCGACCGCTTTAAACGTGCCCGCGGTGGCACGAAGTCGAGTTCCATTCATAACTGTTTTGATTGTACTTCAAGCTGATTATAAATTCAAATGGTTTGCGTTTTATTTGAAAAAAAATTTGTCAAGTCCCTTTTCAACCATACCAGAAAACTACCGTAATTTTTATAATCATGTCGTTTTTTTACACGCAGAAAAGAACCTATGAAAATCAATTAAATCAATGCATGAGTGGACGACAATTGATATTTAGAAAAAAGGTCAACAACGGAGTTTAAAACTTTGATTTCAATGCACTTAAGTAGTCCTTTTTTGAGGCTACTAGCTTGTGGAATAGGATTTGTTATGCAAGTTAATATAGATGGATAATCGGATACCAATCCAAGTCTTTGCTGTCTCTAGAATAATAACACTGACATAGTTGAAGCTGTAAAACCCATACAATCAAATGCAGTCGAAATCAATGAAATAGATATTGCCCTATATCGCACATAACTTTAATATAATTTTGATAACTTGTGCTTACTCTAGCCAATGGAAAACGTCTGAATTCCAGGAAAATAAATATGTTATAAATGTACATAAGTCCATTTTAGTTATGTCCTCCCTATCAAAAGTGTTTGAAATGAATTATTATCTTCTTACTTAAAATATCCTCATGCCCAAATAATTCAGGTCTCGACAAAAATTTGCCTACCTGTGAAACCGAAAACAGACTGTGGAGCTTAATGATTGTATTTCAGAATTTCTTCCCATATTTAGAGGTGTTCCGCAGGGATCTATTTTCTGTCCACTTTGTTCTCTTTTTGTATACAATGAGAGTTTTCTTAAACAATAACAAAGTAGTCAACCCTTATGTGTGCGGGAGATGTTCAATTGTATAAAATATAAATAATAAATTAATTAAATAAATTAAGATTTAGGAAAACCCACAGTAGTGGGACTTTTCTTAAATACCCGTATGTCTAAGTACATAGTGATATTCCAGAAAGGTTTAGAAACATCACATTTTCTATAATTTCTACTCTAATACTCTCCAATAAAGTATGTTGAGTCTGTAGAAAAGTATAGGACTTGCGTTTGATAAGGCACTATGTTGGAAAAAGTATATTAACTCTATTATTGGTAAACAGAGCTCTTAAATCAACTATTAACACTAGCTTCCAATCAGAACATACGGTTGTGAAGTTTTCGAAAATTGTATTTTTTCTATTGCCGATGAAGACATGGTTGGACATCTACCTTTTCCACACAAATTCTCAATCTCTCTTTCAATAACCTCATCCAATATGACACGTAATGCTTTTCAACATCATGCACATTGACCTTCTTTTTTTCGATATATTACGTAACATTTATCAATAAGATTGTAACATCTTTTACACCAATATATTCTTATTTTACATCTGAATCCACATCTTTTGTTAATGCTTTGCGGTTTTGAAATTTTTTACAAAGACATGTTAAAGTAACACGTTATAAGCCATGTTGATAATGTGTCTGAAATGATCAATAAATATTTTTTTTTTTTTAAATTTTGCAATTTATGTAAAAACGACGTATGCGACAACAGCAAGGACGACTGATTTTAGCCTTAAGATTTTTAATTTTGAGGAATAGTCATCATTAGATAACTCAATAGACAAAAATGTTAACATATTATTTCTGTGAATAATTACCAATCCTACCGCCGGATAAGATAATCTGAAAATATTTTTAAACGAAAGAGGCTGCCTTAAGATTAAAGTAAAGGTTCCAAGGTTATGTATAATAGTTAATGTTACGAATTTTATTCCAAATACATTTAAATACATAATTTGCTCAGATTTAATATTTTTAAAAGAATAGAAGAATTATGTGTGAGACTTTCTACATTTACTTGAAATTTTGATATTGTCTAAAAGCCGCCTTGATGGTCTTTCTTAAAATGCTAATTAAAAAAAAACAGAATCAGCTTTTAACAATTTTTTGGTACTGAAACTCACCCATCCCTCTTAACAAAGAGATATGGCTCTGTGGCAACTTAACCCAAGTTTAAGAGCTTGGAAACTGAGATATTGTAGATATACAAATTGATTGATTTATCCAAAACTGTCATTTTTATCGAAAGAAATGAAGAAGCTTTTGCATTAACAAGTGCCAATGGCTTGATAAGATAGAATAAGCTGGATTCAATCAGGATTTTTTTATGTCAAAGAAGTTGTATATTAGATTTCATTGTATTTTAAAGATCCAAGCTCAATTGTAATAGCAACACCCAAGTTTTCTGGCAGCATATTTCACATCTATTAGACTGGCGATATTGTTTCACTTCAGGTTTTTGTTACTTCAATGACCGAATAATAATCTTCCAGATTGATAACATAAATCTTTTTCAATCAAATATCAAAGCTCGAAGGCCGGCGCTTATAGTATGTTTATATCAAAAATCGACAAAAATCTTCTTGGTATAAAAGAACCCTCTTTTAATTTAAAAAAATTGATTTTTGAAAGTACATAGTTAGTAATCCAAAATGCATAGGTGCAGGACTTTAAACGTCCTGAGTCTGATCTTTGCAAAAACTACGAGGGCGGGTCAATAAGTCCGTGACTTTTAGATTAAAACACAGATTTTTTGATAAAAAAATAATTTTATTTTTCAACGTAGTCTCCCTTGAGCTCTATATACTTTGTCCAACGCTTCTCCAATTTTTTTATCCCTTCCAAAAAAAATGATTTGTCGAGGTCCTCAAAATAGGCCTTTGTTTGCGAAATGACTTCATCATTGGAGTCAAATCTTTTTCCACCAAGCCATTTCTTCAGGTTTGGGAACAAGAAGTAGTCGCTCGGAGCCAAATCTGGAGAATAGCAATTGGAGGGAGCAATTCATAGCCCAATTCATGGATTTTTGCCATGGCAACTGCACATGTGTGCACTCTTGCATTGTCTTGGTGGAAAATAACATTTTTCTTAGCCAAATGAGGTCGTTTTTTTTTCAAATCGTCATTGAATCGGTCCAACAAGTTGGCATAATATTCCCCATTGATTGTTCTTCCCTTTTGAAGGTAGTCAATGTGGATTATCCCGCGTGCATCCCAAAAAACAGTCGCCATAACTTTATTGGCTGACAAACCCACCTTGGCCTTCTTTGGCGCCAATTCACCCTTAGAAACCCACTGTTTTGACTGTTGTTTGTTCTCTGGTGTGTTGTGATGGATCCATGTTTCGTCCACGGTTACAAAACGGTGCAAAAACTCCTCCATATTGCGATTAAACAACGCCAAACCTTCCTGTGAAGTTGTTACACGATTGCGTTTGTGGTCGACTGTGTGCAAACGCGGCACCCATCTTGCGGAAAGCTTTCTCATGCCCAAGTGATCATTCAAAATTGAAACCACTGAGCCATGCGAGATCCCTACGGCTTCCACAATCTCTCGCACTTTCAATCTTCGGTCGGCCAACACCATATCGTGAATTTTTTCGATTGTTTCGGGTGTAGAGACCTCAACTGGGCGTCCAGGACGTTCGGCATCTTCAGTGCTTGTACGGCCACAACGAAATTCAGTACACCACTTTTTTACCATTGAAATCGATGGTGCAGAGTCCCCATAGTATTTATCAAGCTTAGCCTTGGTCTCGGTAATGGTTTTTTTTCGCAAGAAATAATGCTTAATAAGCACACGAAATTCACTTTTTTCCATTTTCTCCTCAAATTAGTGAGTAGTCTGATAAAAATAGCTGTCAAACACAAACTAACTGACGCAGCAAGTTTAAATTTTGACAGGAGTCAACTGACAGATGCCTGTTGACAGGAGCAGTGTTGCTGTTTCAGTAAAGAGGTCAGAAATTCAAAAAGTCACGGACTTATTGACCCGCCCTCGTATTTTGAAATTATCATTTGCGAAGGTAGGTTAATCTCCCAATAAGGATAACTATCGGACTATGCTGTCATTCTTGATAGCGCTAACGTAATGTAAGTAAAGCAGAGACTGTAGCCGCTGCAAGTAATTGTCAAGTCGATGTCACTCGCAACAGTTTTTCCTCTGGACAATTTCACAAGATTTGGGCATACACCCGTATAAGAACCAGGTGATGTGGAAACTAAGACAATGAGATAACGGCTTTCGTCAGGATTACATTCGAAAAACAACAAAAAAACAAAAAAAAAAAACTGTGGCGCTGGCAGCCCGGTATGGGCCATGGCCTAGCTTCTTGACACTCATTTGTGTTGCTCATGCTGTCATTTTTGTCACATCTGAGCGGGGCCTACGGTTTATCGCCGAGTCCGAATGGCACTCCTTAGAAGCTTTTTCGTAGGCAATTTTACTTTCGGGAGCTTGCCATTGCCCGCCGAAAGGGTAATGGTGATTCGAACCCAGACTGTCTGCGTCATAGTCCAATGAGCTAACTATCGCGCCATCGCCATCGCCATTCGAAAAAACATTCATTATATCAAAAAATAGGCCAGTGAATTGGCTTCCAGTACTAGTTGACGCTATTCAACAGCTTTTGTGTTGCTCTTTACAGTCTTTTATGTAAGTTGATATATTTCAAACTATTTAGGTCTTGGAATGCAATATTCGGGGTTTTATTGGTGAGGAATATCTCCAAATCGTCTTCGACAAAAAGAGCTAATAGAGCCTACAACTAAGTTTAAAACCTTGAGTCATGAGATTTTCTCTTTAACAAATAGACATTTGTGTTTCAAGCTTAGCTTCTCTCGATACTGTTCAAAATAACGTTCTACGGATCATAAAAAAACACTCCTTATCCCTCGTACCTAAAAAAGGAGTAACTAGAATCATTTGTATGTTTTGTTTAAATATAAAAACCCAAACTAGGGCGATACTTAAATTTTGTAATTTTGCTAAATTTTCAATATTTTAAAAGTGCTGATTGCTTTCTTCCAAATCCGTGGGGCAAAAAATCGTTTGGTTTTATACCAAACCAACTGTTAATATTACATTTAATGCGTTCGTGAACTAACCAAGTTCTTGTCATTGCCCAGAGTATTAACAAACGTCCATGCCCAATGGAAGCACAACATCTTGTGACATACACGACAGAGAAAAAGGTGGTCAACTTTAGTGTGCGCCTCGTACAAATCAGCCCCATAAAAGTGATAATAAAAATCTCAAAGGACAATCGACTGGCTATCGCTTCTGTGAACTCAATGTTCAATCCTTCCTTCTGTGCGAATAAAATGCTGCGGTCTCATGCATGCCAGTTTTACTGTATTGTCGATTTGTTCAGATAGCAGCTTCCTTTCTGGATGGTCTGAACTAAATTGCTGCAGTTATTGGTGGCTATTTGCGAGCAAAAAAAAAAAGACCAAAAAGAACCAGAATCTGTTGATTCAGGCAATGGGATATGGAATATGTGATCGCAAACAAGAACTTGAATGCATGAGAAAATAAATTTTACCACAAAAAAAAACTATCTTACACATTTGTCTGCACAGTAAGTAACAAGATCGCTTTGCAGATCGTGAAATATTGATAAGGCAGTGCACATTTCATTTTTCAGTTTGCGAAATGTTTTAATTTTTTTTTCTTTTTTTATTTTGCTTTTAACATTTTCAATAGCATTTTATTCGATTAAATAACGAACATGAGGTCTTTTGGGGCTGAACTGAAATTTTGTTTGTTTTTTAATCGTTTCAAGCACTTTTAGGGAGTCATTCTGTTAATAGCTAAAAACAATGTACAAGTATATGTGTAACATACATACCAGTGTGATACATACATTTTTGTTAACAAAAGCAAAAGGCATACGATATTGTAAAAATCCACGTATTGCTTTAGAATTCATCATAATATTGTAAATAAGGGATCCATTCTTTTTCAATAAGCAATATTATACTTTAGCTTGTAGGCTATCTTTATGATACGTAGGTTGTCCCACTGGCAATAATTTTGACTGTTGAGCATACCAATATTTTGATTTGATCAGTTTAACTGATTCCATAGTATCTGTAGAGCATATATTGAAATTCGAAGTTCATATTGTATCTTATATAGTCGACGATTAAAACGGAACCAAATCTATTTTGTAGAAAATATTGTATGCATGGCAGTCAATATCAATTCGAACGATTCATTTAGTGCGACAAAGTGATCCGAGTACACCTTATTTTTCATTTCATCAACACTATAAGGTGGATTTATTCTACCACAATACGAATTCAATAACTTTCCTATAATGATTGTACTTATTTTACGAACGAGGTTGCTTTGTAACACAGGTTGTAACAGGATATACTGTAAAACTGTTTTCACTTTTCTTGTATGAGATTGGGGGATAGGTATTTGTCTACGAAACGAGATGTACTTCAAAGCCTAAATCTATCATCAGCGTAGTCTCTTTTAATATTCCCATATTCATACACCGTTATTCAAGCGAGACTGTTACATACTTATTTAGGTGGCGTGAGAGTTCGGGTGAACCATAGCCTCAAGGCACCTTGCATGTGCTTGCGGGCATTCTTCATCACATCAGAGATTTGTTAGTAATGATCGGCCAAAACCCACAACATCAGTCGCGGCATAGCTGATGACATGTTGGCAGCGATGCTGTACTTGATGTTGGTCGAAAAGGAGTTGTTAAGAGATTTCGAGACACGCGTTCGGCGAAGATTATAGTGGTCCGTTGCGATTGCAGCTTTTCTACATTATAGCTCCTCATAGAGTCAATATTGGCTGCCCCGATAGTTTGGGCTTCCAGGATACTACGAGGGCGGGTCAATAAGTCCGTGACTTTTGGATTAAAACACAGATTTTTTGATAAAAAAATAATTTTATTTTTCAACGTAGTCTCCCTTGAGCTCTATACACTTTCTCCAACGCTTCTCCAATTTTTTTATCCCTTCCAAAAAAAATGATTTGTCGAGGTCCTCAAAATAGGCCTTTGTTTGCGAGATGACTTCATCATTGGAGTCAAATCTTTTTCCACCAAGCCATTTCTTCAGGTTTGGGAACAAGAAGTAGTCGCTCGGAGCCAAATCTGAAGAATAGGGTGGATGAGGGAGCAATTCATAGCCCAATTTATGGATTTTTGCCATGGCAAACACGATTGCGTTTGTGGTCGACTGTGAGCAAACGCGGCACACATCTTGCGGAAAGCTTTCTCATGCCCAAGTGATCATTCAAAATTGAAACCACTGAGCCATGCGAGATCCCTACGGCTTCCACAATCTCTCGCACTTTCAATCTTCGGTCGGCCAATTCCATATCGTGAATTTTTTCGATTGTTTCGGGTGTAGAGACCTCAATTGGGCGTCCAGGACGTTCGGCATCTTCAGTGCTTGTACGGCTACAACGAAATTCAGTAAACCACTTTTTTACCATTGAAATCGATGGTGCAGAGTCCCCATAGTATTTATCAAGCTTAGCCTTGGTCTCGGTAATGGTTTTTTTTCGCAAGAAATAATGCTTAATAAGCACACGAAATTCACTTTTTTCCATTTTCTCCTCAAATTAGTGAGTAGTCTGATAAAAATAGCTGTCAAACACAAACTAACTGACGCAGCAAGTTTAAATTTTGACAGGAGTCAACTGACAGATGCCTGTTGACAGGAGCAGTGTTGCTGTTTCAGTAAAGAGGTCAGAAATTCAAAAAGTCACGGACTTATTGACCCGCCCTCGTATAAGCGTCCTTTACGTCTATTGCAGTGTGATCAATTCGACTTAGAGTTTCATAATCCAAAGACCGTCATATACCCTTATGTATATATATTGAAATTAAGAAATTTGTGTTTGCTATAATTTGTTCCGCCGCAAAGTCAATGAGCGTATCAAAAAGGCTTAACAACTGTCCGATCAAAAATGTTCTCATTATCTATCCTGGTGTTGACATCACGTACTACGATTTAAACGGCATACTTTGGACAGTTCTCATATGTCTTGTCGAGCAGCTCGGTGAACCAATCTTTAATAGCGTTGACCTTGTCTTCCACTTAAACATGGGCGCATGTTAAGATTATGTTGGCAAATTTTTGATATAAATTTCCATAAGACGATTGCTCACTTGTCGACTTCTTGCATAGTTCTGCATTTTTCTTCTCCTAAAGCAATCGCCTTAGTATATATCACAATTATTCATTGTTCTTGTACCCAATCGAACTTCTTGGATGGCAGTAATATCTACAGGATAGTAATAGGGACCTTCTGCTTATAACTTGCCTGCACAAAGCCTGTTGAGGATCTGAACATTTCACAAGCATATCCGAAGGTTTTAGCCCTTTAAACGTTTAAAAGGGTCGTCAGTTATAGGGTCTAGTTATATCAGATACCATTAGTTGGTCCGTCAAATTAATTATCTCCTCCGTATAAAGTTGTAAGACCTATATCGACATAGGCTAGTATATTGCTACTGGCCGAGTACCCACTTGTCAGTGTAGCCTGCATGAGTAAGGTTTTATGGTAAGAACTTCACTACGGTCTTGATTGTTGGACTGCTGGCCCAATCCAATTTATAATTTCCAAGTAATAGTTTTCCGACCAACATACTCGCATGCACATCCGTACCTCATTTTTCTTACTTTTAACTTTTTTTTGCACGCGCAGTGTTTAAACATTTTAAGCGGTTCCTTAAGCGCGCTAATTACAAAAAAGAAAAGCAATTGGGAACAGATATTCTGCGAAGCAACGGTAGACGAAGGCCTTAACTCTCTTGAAGTTCATATTGCCATTGGTAACGTTCTAGCCAAGCCGTCGGTGATGTGGTGCCTTTTCTGATGACGGCAAGAACATAGTCTTTCCATCGTTCGCTTCTGGCTCAATACTTAGGAAGCTTTATTGGCTGCTTACCATTTTCACCGAATCACACTAACGTAGAGCATAATTTTTTAAATTTGCCAACATCATTTAACCTTAAATCTAGATCAATCTCCAACGTCTGATTAAAAGGTACTTTATTCCCTTTTGAATGCTCCATACGCTAATGCTCTGCAATTGCTTCTGAAATGTCAGTGTCCTATCATGTTATGGAAAATCACATAACTTAGGACATAAGTCCTAAGCCTGTAAGCCTAAGATTACTACAATTCTTCGTGTAAAGAAATAATGATTTATTTTTAAATAAAATAATAACAATTAATATTTATCGATATTAAGCTCACGTTCTATAGTCATATTTCAGTGTAGTAGTCCATCATATATTCATATACCAGATGCCACAACGCCAACGCATCCTAATAGATCATGTACCATTTATTGCCTCTTTGCAAACCGAAGGAGTTTAATTGTTATCCATTCATCTATGAATCGTGTACACCTCTTTCTCGATATACTTTTTTCTGTTTCTCTAATCTGAATAATTCATCTCATTATGATTGAATCAGTCTGACTAAGGTATCTCGACACTTACATTTTGTATATTCGTCAAAATGACAAACAAAACAAATCACCGGACAGCTTCTGCTTCAGTTTCCTCCCGCACAATTGGGAGCCCATGAAAAGTATCCGAACAATGAAAAATTCCAAAACCGTGAATTTCCGAACTAAAGATTCTTTGGTATTTCAAGATGTTGACAACAATAGATAGCGGCAGCGCGTAGCGTCTACTGGTGGTAGATGTAATGACACCTACAACAATAAGGCGTGAATAGAAAGACATGGCGAGGTGGTGTAATTGTTTAGGAAAGTCCCTCATTTCTGGTGGAGCAGCATATCGCTCAATGAATAATCTACGAATACTCGTATAGATACTTCTAAATGGACGTGTTAATGTGGGTAAATGGTTTTTTGATAATGGAATTGGAATCTCCCCAGCCTCCGCACTCCAGATTTGATCGAAATGAATCAAAAGAGCAAATTATCGTTTCTGAAGTGTGTTGCTTATTGTGGTTCGGAGTTATTATGTCCTTCGGCGTGCCAGCAACCAGTGATCTAAGTTCTGATAGAGTCAGAAGTGTGCTGGAGTAAAAATAAAATGGTTTGAACTTGATTGCTTTATTTATCGCTTGTCTTAACTGTCCAGGTGATACGATAAACGTTTGATGCGGGTTGTTTTTATAACGATTTTAATGGGAGGATTGTTTTTTACAACATAGAAGTTACCTACTAAATGTTCGCTTACGAAGAAAAGAGCTAGGAATGTGAGTGCGTGGGATTGAATTTAGGAAATAGTTGGAAATACATTTGGCATTGTTGGCTATTAAATATCACTGCAGGAAATTAAATGTAGATAAAATAAAAGTTTGTATAGTAAAACTTAAACACAGGAACGAAAATAATACATTTGCTTATAATGCGCAGTTTTAACTGTTATGTTTTTTTAGTCCACGCATACGAGTATAAAACTATGATACTAAAGAACAAGTTAGATACTTTTATTATTGTTAAACGCTTGGCTGACGTATAAATTAGGGTTACTATTTAATTAAGTAGCAAAATGATATTAAAACACAACCCTCTGATGATAAATTGTTTACAGTACCTACAGCACTCTCATATCACTCATTAGATTTTAGTTAGAGGAAAAGAAAAAAGTTGGATTATGGACAGCAGGGAATCACTTTAACTACCATTCAAAATGACAACAATTTTTGAATCTGCATATAGAACATTCAAACATGTGTGACAGAATATTCAGCAAAGGCCTTTAATTCCGTCATTTCAAGCACATGTGCACTAGTTGTAGCCCAGCCACAGTGTAATGTCATATGTATGCAATGCCCTGATCATTACTAGAAATAAGTAAGGGAGGAATTTTTTAATAAGTTTTTCAAAGTCGATGATGTTCTTAGAGTAGATATCGTTGAGATCTTGGAAGTTGTATCTTTCTAGGGATAACATTACAAATCTAAATGCCAAACATTTGTTCAAATTGGTCAATCATGGTGAAATTAGTCAATTCGTTAGTAAACAACATCGACGTCTCGGACAAAATAGATAAAACTTTAAGACAGTTAAGGACTTTGACATCTTCAAGTGATTTTCGGTTACGTCTGTGAGTGGAGCGTACAGTCAATGGATAGACATTCTTTGTGATATACTATGCAGTAAGACTTCTGTAACAGCTTCAAAAAATATTTGCATTAATAGGAAATATATCAATTGTTGGTAAAACATGTCTGGTTACTTTTGACTTCGGCAATTTTGCTTTCAGGTGCCTCTCCATATTAAGATTCCTCGCAAAATAAACTCAAAAATACAATAATAGTTTTCACGTTGAAAAATCATTTTCATTTGCGCAATTTTTGTCAATCATTAGGTCTACTACGGGCCTCTACTGATTCCAGATTCTACATTTTGCAGTAAGTTTGTCTATTGTAGGCTCTGAGTACAGTTATAACACCACACCAACCGGCACAACTGCGACACAGGATCTCCAAGTAAAAAATGTACCTTCAATGAGTAGTGTAAATGGACTGGGGATCAGAAAACAAACTTGTCTCACTCCCGACCCCGATCGAAACCACTCTGATAACGCCTCACCATTCGATATAGATTCTTTGATATCTGCATATTGGCTTCCAATCACTCGTCTGAACTTTTGCAACATACCCATGCCAAAGAACCTATTGTGGTGCCTCGGTCCACTGAGTTAAAATCTGTTGTCTTGAAGCCAACAGTTCCCTTTTACTTAAGAGAAATGACTCTCTAATACCATAGTACAATTAAAAGAAACACGTTATCAACAGTGCAAGATATTGGCCTGAGACCCGCATTATATTCCTTGACGAGATTATTGATGTCTAACAATGCAGTTAGCTGACTTTTTTGTATGGCTGTAAAAATTTTATTAGGTGCGCAACAAAGTTTGTCAAAAGATGACCCCAGCAGTAAATGCTGGTCGATTTTGACATATCAAAAATGTCATGAATCAATCTTAGACATATGGTAAACAAACCATTTTGACACATTAGTGATTTTATTGGAGTCATAAACTCTTGGTTTGGATTTTGTGCCAAATAATCGTCATTTGCGGAAAGTGTTGATTTCCATTTAAAAAAAAGCGGGAACTTAGTTGCGCACCAACATTTAACTCATTAGTTCCCTAGGTCCGCTCTACAATATTTTATATAAATGGGAAAAATCAGGGCTGTCTTGAAAAGCTGCGTACTTTCCAAAATGTTGTTGGTTGTTAGATTTGTATTTAGTTTGTCTGTGCCATATTCGTAAAATTTAACTGGTATGTCATTGAAACTAAAGAACACCTGGCCAATCTCACCAAATCTTGTTTACCGACCGATTGCGGTGTTTCACCAGGAGCGTACCATGTCCTCTTACAAAGAATGTTATTGTAAACCACCCACTTTTTATCTCCCGTAACCACTCTTATTAGGAAAGTCTTAAGCGAGTTCCATCTTTACAAAGACTCACAAATCATCATGAGATCCATAATGTTTCTTTCACTGAGTTCGTGAGGAACCCAAACATCCACCTTTCCCGACATTTCAAGCCTCAAGTTAATGGAGCAAATAAAGAATAGTTTCTACCAACATTTTTAAATTCTTAGTTACATAGTAAATTTTGGGCTGGTTGGTCATAAGTAAACCACTGCGATGCGATGCAACTTCTTCTCGAATAAGACATTTAAAATATTCTGCAACAAGGTGAGGTTAATTCTCCGATTCTATAAAATGCCTACACAAATGATCTTGTGAATTCACTTTATCATGCCATAGCGAACGCAGGCGAACTGATTCCATACAAATAGCTATTCTGATAACTGGAAGTTGAAGATCAATATTCAGATGTCGGAAACCATTCTTTTTAGAACGGCTCTGTCTGGTGGCTCTACTGAAACCAGAAAGAATTGGTGAAATTTTTTGATCATGGGACAGCACGGGCAACCACTTGCTTATCGAAGTGTAGTCAAATACCCAAGGAACTGCCTGGATCAATATCTGTTTTTAATAAATATATACATACGAGTACTACTCGGGGAAAGGAAAGAGGTGCGTTTGCGTTGACAAAGAGTCTGTTTTATAGCCTATGCTTGCATTTGGGTGGCCCCTTGTGGCTGAACGTGAGAGCGGTTTAATGAAAACGATTCGAGTATTTGAAGGGCTTGCTTTGCTTGTACAGAACACTAGTGTCTAAGATTTTTTTTTCAAGTTTTCTTTATTGAGACTAAAAAAAAATCAATTATAATACATATAGTCCATGTCTAATTTAACTTAATTTTAGCCGACTTAGAAACCGTATGCCTGGCTAAAAACTTGTAAATTAAGGTATATAACTTCATAAGTTAACAATCAGTATAAGTATTTTAGTATATGCTTACTCCCGGCATATTTAAATCAATCCATACTACATATAACATAAAAATAATGACTAGAATATATTTAAACATAACCGCTCATTCTGCAAAGTGCAGTTAATTTCAATATAAATTATTATTACAATACCCAGAAGATATAGATATGTTTCTATGAATAAGTTTTCCAATATTCTGCTTAGTTGTTAATATATAAGCTATTAGAATTAACTTTTAAACATGTACATAACCTCAAAACTGGTATAATGCGATCATGGATTTCGACAAATAAATTTCTTGTTTATATACTCGTACCTTCATAAGTTATCCTCTTAAATTAGATCGTGACGCTTTCAGATAAAAGGGTAAAGATAGGTTTCTACCAACATTTTGTTCGATATGAGAATGAAATCTTTCATTAAGAAGGTTAAATGGCGAAAGGTACGAGTAGTAATTGTCGTCTAAACTTTCATTTTTATTTGAATCCAATAGAGGTTTGATCAATGTATTAGGATGAAACTGTACTCGTTGAAGTCTAAGTTCCGTAAATTCTATCCTAATAAAGTCTTATACTATACAATAGGGCGAATCTAACCAGAGTGGACAATTTCTTTATTAGGCTGCCTCGAAGGTGCATTACCAGATTTTTGTTAAATTAGGTGGTAGGTTTAGCTAAGGTATAGCCAGCCCTCATAGGGCCAGTAAGTAAAAATAACGTTGTTCAGTTAATTAATCAAGTTTTAAGCGTTTTTTAAAATAGAATATAAGTGTTACTTATATTAGTAAATTTTTTTGATAAATAAAAATGCATTAAAACAAAAAAGTTTTTTAAAGGAATGTATCTCACCGTAGGTATTGAATTAATTCAAGGAATGTATCTCACTTTTTTAGTGTAGACTCATAACTATGTCGTTCTCCAATATTTAGATATGCTGCTATACATTTGGATTGTACTTCTTACATTCTTTTCAATTCGTTTTAAGCTACTGTATGTACATACATATAGGTACATATGTTCATTAAATATTAACCACACAAAACTTTAATCTTATTTGTGTGAATGTTATCCATTGTTTGTACTATCAATATGTAAATAATTGATATTAAAATTGTATTATATGACTTTTTGCAGTGTTCGAATTTAATCGTCTGTCCATTAGTGAGGGATTTGAACCGGTTTTTATGTAATCATTTCACGATACTACTCCATGTTAGCATTTTAATTCAACTGTTGCATATATAATCATATGATTTTTGAGTTGCAACTATAAAATAATTGAACACAGGAAAATAATTGCAATTCATATGTGCAAGGTATTTTCTTCCTCCGTCACTTTCCTAAATTATTTTATTTAATATCAATTTAAGCAGATTTAGAAAAATAAATATTATAAAAAAAATTGCATCTCAATCTAATACAGGCAACGCCATCTCTCGGCTGATGAATAAAATAAAACCGACAAATCAAAAAGTCCAAAGCAAAGTTGTGGAACACACCTACTCCAATTCAATATTGGTAATAAGTACTACGACTCGAAGCACACCACCTTGCCATTGGTCATTATGGCAGGTACATAGACCCGATGTTACATTGGTGTGTTAACAAACGCATTTCTATCGCATTTATTAGAACGCGATCAGGTGTACTACTGAAGATGAAAAGAGAATCGACTAGACTTCAAGGGAGTGTTTCTCTTTTTATTTAAGAGAATCGCTGAATATGTTGTCTGCGTCTGGCGTCTGGTGTCTAATCTGTAGAAAAATTATAGCAAGTCGAAGAGATTGAAATTTAAAAAGCTTTATAGGAACTTTTCTTTAAGACCTTCTATTACCCTACCACGATCTTTCACAATCGTGTGCCGGTGAATGCGATCGTCATTTAGTACCTTCATTGCACCTGATCAACACAGCCACGACTAGGAAAGAGAACTGCAGTTAACCGCGACCATGAGCGCATGAGTCAGCGGAAGTAATGTCCAAGTTGCGAGTAAGTGCTGGCCACCTGTATCTTCTGTACGTTCTGGTCATTAGCAAAGTAATGCTAACAATAATTGTGACTAAATGAGTTGTGTTACTTTAAAAATAGAAAGATAGTCATTTGTTTTGCAGTTGGTGTTGCTGTGCTGTTAGTTGTTAGTTGTTGGAGTGTCCTAGTGGTTAGATAGTTCATGTAGATACATTGCATTTATAAGTAATTCGATAATCGATAAATACGATACATGTCAGGCATTAAGATTTATTCGTCATTTTAGGAGCGGGAAGCACATACGATAACTCGTACGATTATAGTGTTTGCATAATTAATTCAGAGAAGCCGTCTTCTATCAAAGACATCCCTCTATTGAGTTAATTTGTATGCATTTATGTCAAAAGAATTTAATTGGATTTGACTTGCTACAATAAAACCTACTGATGTTACATAAATATTTCTTCTGTTGTCCTGTCATTTATTTACTGAATTCAATTCCATTTAAAAGGAGTTCGAGATTTGTTTCTGCACTTTTTGGATGTGTAGCTAACTTTTTGCTCAGTGCAGACAAACCACGTCAAGTTTCAATTTATTGTTTTGTCAAAGATAACACCACCGACGGCATATTCATTCATTTTATGTAGAATTTCAATTATGTCGATGCATTCGGTTATATTCTTGATACACTACAGGGTGTTTTTAATTAAGAAGCTATTTGGTACACAAATTGTTTGGATTGACGTTTGCAATTTTTTTTTTGACTTCCGTTGGCCTTTTTTTGGCCAACGATAATTCGCGAACGAATGGTCCTATCGATGAATTTTTGTCAGATGATGGGTCTTCATGCGGCCATTAGATTTTGATCAAAAGCGGTCAACGGCATTTCAAACTATTACAAAAAGCTTTATAAGGCACAATTAATTTGTTCTCAAAGATAAATGAGTGTTTCGAATTTTTTGAAGTACTATTCGAGACCCATTAACGTAGCACACATTTAAGGAAAATTTGAGTAAAATCGGGCTAAAATTCCCCGAATACCAAATATTTTAGAATTGTCAATTTTTTTCCAAATTAATTCAAGTTTGTATTCAACTATGTTTTTCTTAGAAGAAAAGGAAATCAAACCACCAACCCTACTTTTATAATTTATCAGTCATGTTTAATCTGTTTTCTGTTCGATTTCGGAATAACATGATCAAAATTCTAGTGGAATATGAAATATCAAAAACAATTGGAGGATGGCATTACAAGTTCTGTTCCTTGGGAAGTTCTTTATGTGACTTATCGGTCGTACTAATCTCCTTACCTTACCAAGATTGTATATAATAATTGAAGTAAGCTTTCGATTAATTGAGAGTTAATGTTGCACTTAAATACCCAAATGGTTGCGAAATTTTCGTTATTGTGTTAATTTTTTTTTTTTTTTTTGTTATGAGAAACAATTTTTATTGCGTTTCCTTCGAAAATTCGGATTTAAAGTGTTCTTGAAGGAGTTTGGTATCTGGTTAAATGCAGCTGGTACACAGTGCTGCAGCTGTACCTCACTGTATGCATTTTTCACCATCGATGTTTTTAACATTCCTTAGCCCTTCTTGTATATTGCTGATGATTGTAGAGCTGTCATTGTAGAGCTCAAGAGTGTCATCTGGAACATGTTTTTAAACTTAGCACATTTAAATTTCTTTGTCTTTTGGCGTTGCTGGGATATGGATTTTATATTTTCTCTTCATTGAAGTTTTGACAGTTCTGTAACTTATTAATGCGAATGGTTGAGGCGTTACCACATGCTAATGTGTCCAATCTCAGTTTGTGCTCAACGAGGGAATTGTTCTCCTGCTTGTGTATGTCAAATGTTAAGTAGTATACAGGGAACAGCAGAGCATAGATATATAATATTGTACCGACGTTCTTCAATGTGCAAATCCCATAGAAAATGCCTATCGATGATTCCTTCCAAGTACGTTAAGGTCTTGATTGCTTTGATTTCTTGGTCTGAGACGACTCGTTGGCAGGCGTAAGTTTTTTGGATTACCCTCAGGTCGGCTGCGTTTAAAATTAAGCTATTATCATGACATCGGTTGACAAACTTTATCCAACTCAGCCTCATTATTTGTATGCCAGTGGCAGCCACATCAAAGTCTGACGACTATCACTTTTTCGCAGAAGCTATAAAACATACTATTTTAGTATATTTATATATTAATAAATAGCTGCGGTTCTAACTTTGATCCTTGAGGGACTCTAAATGGGGCTGTGGTTTCTTCACTGAAAGTTCTTCCACTTACATAGTTCTGATGCTGGTGTAACTTTGATTCCAAGTCGGCTTAAAGATTCTGTAATCTTTACATGATTTAAAATGTCGGGTGCTGTGCTAAAATTCAAAAATATCACAGACATGAAATGATTTTTGTTAGAGCTTGCGTTGATGGCATTAACGTTCCAATGTGTCCAGGCAAATTGGAAATAACTCTGACGTTTTTCTCGACAATAGCTTACGCACTGAAACCGAATTGATAAGCTATAAACCAAACTAGCTTGCAATACATATAGTAGATCATTTTCTAAAATATAAGTTTATGTGTCACACTGAAGGTAGATCATCTCTACGTTCAGATGCTTTGGCAGATGGGAAAAGGATTTAATAAAAACACGCAGAAAACGTCTAAATCATTTTAGAGAAATAATTTTTTATATACGAGTATATATATCAGATTTAGTGTTTATGTTAATGTTTAGTAAGATTGCCATTTGAGAGACAAGTAAATCAACAAAAATCCACTCATCTTGGGGCTGTATTAAGGGAGTACAAACCTTGTCAAATGGGTAATTAACTGGCCGATAGAATTCGGTTGATTGCACATGGCAGCGATGCGATAGAACCTTAAATTCTTCACTTGAAGAACTTTCCCCTCAAAGCACCTAAAAGCACACTGACTCATCCATTTTTAACAATGTCCGTGCCTCTGCGCCATGGGGCAGGACTGGGATTACTTATATCTCAGAGTGGGCCTTGCTAGCCAATTGCCTTCTTAGCCTAGAGAATCAGCGATTGGCAAGAGGTATTCTTTGTTTGATTTCAGCGCTGCTGTCGTTTTACGAATTGATAGCAGAGCATATGTAGACAAAGCCCTTTACTACCTCAAATTTCTATCTACCGAAAGTGACGTTTTTTCCGAGACATCGATAATGGGTGTCCTGTTTGCTTGACAGCACATATTTGGTCTTGCTCTCGTTGAATGCTTAACCCATTTTCGCAACTTCCGTCTCAATACTCGTGAAAACACCACTGAAATCACCCTGCCTTGTTCCGATTATGTCGATTTCATCGACATTTGGATGTAATTGGTCGGACTTTTGAGAGATTGTGCCTCTTGTGGTTGCACAGGAGTTTTACATTATTGTTTTCAGAATGATGTTGCCTTGTCTAAATCCTTTTTTTACTTCGAAGGTCTCGGTGAAATCTTTTTCGAACTTGATGGAACAGTGTGCAATCTCTATCGTTATTCTGCACAAACGGACCAGTTTGGTGTGTATCGTTCTGAAACTAATAAGCTTCAGGCGAGTGCACACGGCTACAGGCTTCGATTCGGGGCTTGTGCCCGCGGCATATTTTTGTATCTTCTGGTTTATTTATCAAATCTCATTGCTAGAGTAGCATCTCTCAATTTCCCCGACCGCGCGATTCTCATCCTCTTTCTTTTTCCCCACGAAAAGCAATTAGAATTTGAATTCAAGCCTATCTGGCAATTCTACCCTTTTGCTATAATTTCTTATTTACTTTATTTCGCCTATGTATTTAACAGAATTTGTCAACTACTATCTTAACTAATTTCTTGTATAAGAAACCTCATTGAAATCGGATGTGTTCCGTTGTTCTTTTAACTTTTTTCTAATAAAGGTTATGGGCCCAGACCCACGTTTTCGTTAAAGTCAATTAGTTTAACATTAATAATCAAAATATAAGATGAGTTCTTTATACCAAATCGACAAGCTAAGTGAGGACAATAACGATGGATAGAAGGTACAAATGAAATCGGTGCTCATCCACAGCGAACTATGGGGTTATGTATCCGGAGACATCGTACAACCACAGGTTAAGCCAGATAATTCGAACGCAGAAGAAATATCAACTTGGACAACGAAAAACGAAAAGGCACTGGCAATCATTTTATTATGTGTAAAATCAACGCAGCTGAACTATATCAAAAACTGCACTGAGGCGAAGAAAGCATGGGAAAAGTTGGCAGAAATTCATCAGCCTAGTGGACCTGCAAGGAAGGTAATGCTTTTTAAACAATTATTAAATTTAAAATTAGAAGAAAAAGGTTCAATTTCCAATCATTTAATGCACTTCTTCGATACCGCCGAGAGAAGAAGGTCAATACGCATCATCATGCAGAGCACCCAAACGCTCATCAAACAAAAATGTACCACAATCATTTGGTCTTGGCATCCTTAATGTGCCGAGCTCTTCTCTTTTGGATAAGAGCAAGTGGGTTTTGGATAGCGGCTCAACCAGTCACATGTGTTGTGATAAGAACCTGTTTACGTCATTGCGACCGCATATGGAGAAAATAGAACTGGCGGCAAACTATCATATTGAATCAGAGGGAATAGGTTCTGTTATTATTTTTTTCAGATGATAGAGAAATTAAATTAAGCGATGTGCTATTTGTGTCGGAGTTAAAAACAAATTTCATTTCAATTAGTAAAGCAGCCGAGAAGAATCATATTGTGCAATTTAAAAACTGTGGTGCCGATATTTTTGACAGCGAAAATAATTTAATTTTGCATGCAAAGAAGTGTGGTGATTTGTAATTACTCGAAAATAAAATTAAATCCAAATTGTTTTGCATGAAAGGTTCAAAAAACAACTATTTATCATGGCATGCTCGTTTTGGTCATTTAAATTTCGAAAGTTTGCAAGATCAAATCAGATATGATTAAAGTCATGGATTTAGACTACATACCGACATCTGTTGATTGTGAAATCTGCTATAAAGGAAAAATGTGCAGTTCAACTTTTCCGAAAGTCAATGATATACTCGTACGAAGTAAACAATTGTTAGAGATTGTTCACGCCGACATTTGTGGACCACTTTAATAGGTGGTTCAAAGTACTTTGGTCTTTTTATTGATGATTTTAGTCGAAAAATGTTTGTGCATTTCCTGAAGTCAATAGGTGATTTATGTGAAACCTTCAAAATATTCAAAGCCGAAGTAGAACGTGAAACATCTTGCAAAATAAAAACGTTAAGGAGCGACAGTGGGCGTGAATTTGTATCTGCTGATTTCTCGAAATATCTTGCTTATGAAGGAATCAAACGACAGTTGACGGTGGAGTAAACTCCATAACAGAATGGTATCGCCGAACGTGGAAATAGGACCATAGTGGAGATGGCTAGGTGTTTACTTCTGAATACTGATCCACCGGACTCATTGTGGGCAGAGGCAGTTAATACGGCAGTTTATTTGCGTAATCGCTCGCCAACAAAGCTCCTTGGAGGTAAAACTCCGTATTATGCCATGCTTCATACCAAAAGCCGTCTGTGAGACACCTCATCTTCGGGTGTAAGGCTATCAAATAAGATAAGCGTCCTAGTAAGTCGAAGTTTCAAGCAAGAGGCATTGGCATATTAAGGCATATAGACTTTATGAACCGAGGTCGAGAAAAATATTTTAAGGTCGAGATGTAAAATTTTTAGAGGGTTCTGTAAATATTGGTTCAAACTTTAATAAAGATCTTACATTTGATTTGTTAGCAGAAAAAGATGAGCTACCTGAGCAGGCGGAAGCAGTACCACAACATGATAGTTCCTCATCAGAAGAAAACTCCTTTACTTCGGATTGCGGAGATAAAATGGAAAGCTACGAAGAACAACATAATGAATTATCAGAAGACCATGCAGAGGAAGTAACAGCTCCGTAGACCCTTAGGCCAAGAAACAAAGATGTCAAGTATAACTGTTTAATGAATACCAACTTAAAATTGCGTGAATCTCCTACTTCAGTCGAAAATGCTCTAAGTGAGTACGATTCATTAAAATCTAATAACACTTGGGAATTGGCCAAAATCCCAAAGAACCGTCATGCAATTAATTCCAAACGGGTATTTACAGAAATCCAGCCCGTTATAAGGTAAGACTTGTAGCAAAGGGATGCAACCAACGGTTGGGAATTGATTATCATGAAACCTTTTTTCCTGTAGTGCGATATTCGACAATTCGATTAATCTTAGCATTAGCTGTTGAATTCGATATAGTAGTTCACGACATCGATGTCTCATCTGCTTACTTAAATGGAAAAATCAAGGAAGAAATTTATATGGAGCAGCCAGAGCAGTTCGTGGTTAAACCGGGAATGTTTTGTCAATTTAAGAAGGCGACCTACATAGTTGAACGGAGATAACTACAGCTCGCATCACTTAGTAAAAAGTCCTGTATTCCATTCTAGGTCTAAACATATAGATGTTAAATTTCATTACATTCGAGAAATTTATAATAAAAATTTGATATCATTGGACTATGTTCCAACTAGTGATGTGATTGCCGATGTACTTACAAAAACTTTGGTTAAATCAAAATATGTAAATTTAGTTTTAAAACTTGGATTGTGTACCTAAATTAACTACTTTGAGAAGTAGTATTAGAATTTGAATTTAAGCCTATCTGGCAATTCTACCCTTTTGCTATAATTTCTTATTTACTCATCTGGACTCGACTTGGCAGAGTTATAAGCACGGGCTCAGAAATAAAGAGCAACATTATATCAAATGAATTCCCCAGATGGAATCAACTGTAAAATAAAATACCGAAGTGAAAATTAGGAAACACACAACGTGTTTTTTATACTTATAGTCGAATTAATAGATCCACTTTTGTAACAAATAAAAAAACAAACAAATATCGCTGCATTTTAGAAAGCATACATATTTGAACACATAACTGTTAATTGAAATTACGCATCGATTAATATGTCGTTAACAAATTTTCTCACAAACTAACGTGCTTACAAACGTATACCCTTGACCTTGCCTCGAACTTGCCTTTACCAATTAACACTTAAGTAGGTTACCTCTTGTAGTAATGAGTTGTACTCGTATTTTCCCTGGGAAAAATCTCATTGACAGCAAACTATGTGAAGACATCTTCTGCCCGAGAAATACAATTGAATCACAACTATTTGGGTACTTAGAATAGGTAACTACTTACTACAGCAACGGAATTAACATTGAATTCCGACCTCGATCTAAGACAAACAGATCGTGCATTTAATTTGTGAAAAAAAAACTCAATAAAAATCTCCAGCAAGCAATTACTCCATTAAAGCTGCAGCTGAAAAAAGAAACTTTTAATTTCCACACAAAAAGTAAAACTGAATAAAAATAAAACACCGAAATCGAAATTCTCATTTAGGATCTTCCCAAGCGTCTGGCATTGTAATCGAAGGTACAATTACCAAAGCACACGAAGATGGTCTAGCCTCGTTTGCTCCGCTTAGCTTCGCCGAAAATGTTGCTCTGCTTTGGGATCACGAAGAGCGCGCATTGTTTGGATAAATAAGTCCAATGCTACAATAAAAGGTGTAATTTCCATTTAAGTCGCATTTGGTGTGCTCTTCAGTTCCGGACCAAAGAGTTGTATTAGACTTTTACTAATCACTGAAACTAAAAGTAGTTTCCCTTATCTATGATTATCTGTGATTGCATGAACATGGAAGAAGCATGTAACCCTGTGACATATTGCGACAACCTGATCACGAGAAGTTTGTAGGTTTCCTGGTGTAAGTATTTTTACCAACCAAGGGTAAAAACAGTTTACAATTTATTTGAATTACAAATTACTTTAAGTCAAGTACAAAATGGTACCGAACTCTATTTTGGAATAATTGTTTTTTTTTTCAGAAAATAAAGGAGAGGACGTTAATGAAAATGCGTATCATAACCGATTATTAAAACAAGTTGACTTAAAAGTCAACAAAAAAATACATAGAATGTTTTCTTCGTACTTTAGTAAAAAAGTCAGAGAAAATAATATGCAGAAATGAATTCAAACAAATCTTATCAATAAGAACTTGCGATTAAAATAATTAACTCATACCTCGACGGCTATCTTTTATACAGGGTCATCAATTTTGTGCTTCCGAAAGTGAATTAAAATAAAACAAATTAATGATTGAGGTTTCGATATATCACACTATCTTGATGACTAGTTTAAATCATCAAAACGCGAAATAACTCGTATAGTAGCTTTATTGCAATACAGCCAAAACGGGTCGTTTTTTTAGGCTGTAGCTACGAGAATTGATGATGACGGTAACACCTTCCTCATTTTCGAAGAAGTATGGGCAAATGACACCACCAGACCGAATTGCATAACATGCGGTGAGTTTTTGCGTATGCAAAGGTTTTTCTACAGTTACGAGTATATGTAGGTTTTCGATTGTTAACGTATCCACTGATTAAAAAATGGGCCTATCGCTGAAAAAACTTAAATGGTTGTCCTTTTTGCTTGACAGCATATACTTGGTCTTGCCCTCATTGACCGCTATACCCATTTTCGTCGCTTCCGTCTCAATACTCGCGAAAGCGCCACTGACATAACGCTGCTTTCTCCCGATTATGTCAATATCGGCGGCGTATGCGAGTTATTGGACGGACTTTTGAAAGATAGTGCCTGTTGTGTTTGCTCGTGACTTTTGCACTATTCTTTCAAGTACGATGTTGAAAAAATCGCATGACAGCGCATCGCCTTGTCTAAATCCTTTCTGGACATCAAAGGTCTCGGTGAGATCTTTACCGACCTTGATGGAGCAGCGTGCATTCTCTACCTGCACAGACGGACGAGTTTGGCAGGGATGCCAAAACTAGACATTGTTCTATATAGCTCGTCTCTATAGATACTGTCATACGCGGCCTTAAAATCGATGAATAGGTGGTGGGTATCGATCTGAAGCTCATGGGTCTTCTCCAAGATCTGCCGTATGAACATCTGAAGCCACACTGATATGGACCTATCAGGTTGTTGACGAACGATGTTAAGGAGACTGATGCCTCTGTAGTTGGCGCAGTTCAGAGGGTCTCCTTTCTTGAGAATTGGACAAACAATGCTGAGGTTCCATTCATCGTGCATACTTTCGTCCGACCATATTTTACAGATGAGTTGGTTTATGCTCCTTACCAAGGCATCGCCTGGCGCTTTGAAAAGCTGGTCCGCTCCAGCAGCTTTGTTGGACTTAAGCTTCGATATAGCTATCTTTACTTCACCCAGGTCGGGCGGACGGGATTGTTGGTCATCATCGTCCAGGTTGAAAGGTTGATTCTGCCTGACAGCGGTATTTCGTTCGTCATCGCCGTTATACAGTCTGCAGAAATGGTCTTTCCAAATCCTCAGCATCGACTGCGATTCTACTACGATGTTCCCTTGTTCATCTCTACAGGCTTCTGTTCGGGGTTTGTTTCCGTGGCATGTTATTTTTATAGTGCCTTTTGAAAAATCTCCGAACCTCATTCCTGGAGTAGCATCTCTCAATTTCCTCGAGCGCGCGCTTCTCATGCTCTTTCTTCTTCCTCCTGAGAAGCCGGTGTTCGTCTCTCCTCTTCCGCTCATAGAGCTCATGAGCAGCTCTGGTCTTTCTAAGTAGCGCCGTGTTATATTCATCTTGCTTTGCTGCATGTGCTTGCCGGCATTCAATAGCGAACCAGGGCTTTCGTTGTGATGGACGAGTGAAACCCAGCACATCAGAAGCGTCATCTCTGATGGCGTTTTGGCAGTGTTTCCAATGGTCTTCTATGCTTGATGCTGGCGGCTTTGGACCTCTTAAGAGATTAAGAGACACTCGATAGGAAAAGGACTTGGCGATCTTTTGCGATTGTAGCCGTCTGACGTCGAATTTTCTCACAGCATTAGTTTGTCTTGGCGTGGTTTGGGATATCCGCAACCGTACCTTGGCTAGAACAAGTTTATGGTCCGAGTCGATGTTGGCTCCTCGGAACGTACGGACATCCATAATACTGGAGGAGTGTCTTGCGTCGATCGCAGTGTGATCAATCTGGTTGACTGTTGATTGATCAGGAGTTCTCCAAGTCCCCTTGTGTATATCGAGATGTGGGAACCACGTGCTAGCCACGGCAATGTTTCGCTCCGCCGCAAAGTCGATTAGCCTGAATCCGTTATCGGAGGTGGTGTTGTGCAGGCTATATTTTCCGATTGTTCCACCAAAGATACCCTCTCTTTCTAGCTTTGCATTAAAATCACCGAGGACAATTTTAATGTCATAGCTAGGGCATTGCTCGTAGGTCTTGTTAAAGAGCTCGTAGAAGGCATCCTTGGTGTCGTCATCTTTCTCCTCTGTGGGGGCATGCGCGCATATGAGGCTGATGTTGGCGAATTTAGCCTTGATGCGGATTGCTACGAGGCGCTCGCTCACATGCCGGAAGCTGAGGAGTTCTTGTCTTAGTCTGCCTCCGACAACAAATTCGCATCCAAATAAGCGCTGCTTTTGCCGTCGATAGCAATTGCCGTAGTAGATGTCGCAGTTTTTCATCTTCTTTTTGTCCGGCCCATCCCATCGCATTTCTTGGATGGCGGTTATGTCTGCTTTGCAGCAGTCTAGGGCCTCCGCTAGTTGCTCGGCTGCACGTGGTCTATTAAGGGATCTAACATTCCACGTGCATATCCGAAGCTCATTGTCCTTAAATCGTTTGCGTGGGTTGTCAACAGTAGATCCGTCCATATCTGAGGCTTGTTGATGCTTCGTAACTTAATTCTTTTTAAATGGCAGGGCAATTACCCCGGCGGCACAACCCCCAACCTGGAGGACCAGTTCCATTTTGAGTGCCCCTAGGACGAGGGGTCGGTTACACCGAAGCCAGTCACCCGTTCCGGGATGTGAGCGCTGCCGTTGGCCCTTATAGGGCTCGTCCGCCACCATCTCTTTTCCAAGACCCTGACTAAGTCCTGGAAATCCTTTCCGGCCTGAGCTTCAAATATGTCGGAGTAGCCCGGATAAGGTGTTGTTTTGTTTTTCCGACACAAATCCTGGTTAATGGCGCAGGAAACTCGCCATTTGCCCCCTTCACTTCGCAACCTCTAGTGAGATTCCCAGATGGCGCCACGGGGAGGCGTGAAGTAGGACTTATTAGCAGAGCTGCAAGATGTTCGGCTGCAGAGGCTCATTCTCGTCATTTAAGGAACCAGCACCTGTCGGAAGATGCTACTTCTACGAGGCCTTATATAACACCACATATAAATATCTCGGTTAACGGCATAAGGGAAACGAATTTACTCCCTTTTTTTTCTAAATAGGATGATTTTGTATTTTACAAAAATATTTTTAATTGCGGCAATGGAATTGCGGGACTATAACTCAACTGATTGGTATCTATTTTATTGAAACACAGTCTTAAATATGTACTCTTGAAAAATGACAGTTAACTGTGTTTTTGAGCCTATTGCACGTTCAACCTAAGTCAAAGAAGAATACCCTACTCCTTGGTTCTTGAGAAAATAAAGTATAATATATACATTGAACATACCTGAATTATAAGCGTAGATCTGAAAATGATAAACTTCCTCTTGGGTCTGCAAGATGGTCATACGAAATATCCCTGTTTTGTATGGTTATGGGACAAAAGAGGTTAATCTGTGTACTGGATTAGGCCCTTTTAGGGACGCTTTGGTCCCGGGAAGGCTGAATGTGATAACCGCCTCTCTAGTGTCAAGAGATCATATAATATTGCTAACATTAAGCAACTAATGTTCCACTATCAGCAACGTGGATGCAAAATAAACATTAAGCTACATTTTCTCTTCAGTTATGAATATAGTTTTCATGAAAAAGTAGGTAATTTAAGCGAAGAGCAAGGAAAACAATTCCATCAGAACTTTTGCTTTATGGTAGAGCGATACCAGGATTATTAGAATGCAAATATGATGCCTGATTATTACTGAAGCGTTCAGATTAGTTTTCCTGGGTGGACTCATGCAAGAAAGTTGCTTAAAACTAACTTTCTTTTCAATTAATTTTGTGTGATAATGTAGATATTGCTCCCCTTTATATCCCATTAAGAAGAACTGATTTTGAAAAAGGGACTCCAATTTTGAGATCACCGAGGCAAATACATTTATACTAAAGTCTTGCCTCCACCAAAGGTAATCGGAAAGTAACTCGTAGCTTATCTGGTAAGGTTTATTATTTTTTGATATTATTCTTACTGTTTTACTAATGTACTCGTAATATCTTGATCAGAAAGTTCCCAGAATAACCACCGTGTGGCGCTCCCATTGCTCCGGTTTGAGTTCTATTTTGTTAAGTTGGTTCATCTGTTGTTGATATTCCCTTTAAACATTAACATCATAGCTTGACATTTGCAGAAGTTACGTAGTCAAGAGCACATCTATCTCTGTGTGTTTGGCGATTTCTCCATTACTTGCTCTCGGCTGCTAAAACGCGTTCCCCGTAGTATTTTTTTTAACTCGTTTGAACAGAAAGAAGTCACAGGAAGCCAAATCAGGGGAATTCGGTGGCTGTTGGATGGTATTTGTTGCATTTTTCGTCAAAAAATTACGAATAATGATGGCAATGTGCGAAGGTGCGTTATCATGGAACTTTTTGATCAAGGTAGTATACTCGTATAACCGATATATGAACGAACAGAAGGTCAATTATATCAAAAAAGTTGACTGGAATGCCTTAAAGTAAGACAAGATCCACAAAACTCAGTGTACCTTCATAAGTTTTTTGAAAGGATAATTATCAGATAATTATCAGATATTTTCAGAATATTTCTATTAGCTTTACATTTCTTATGGCACTACGAAGCGGAATAGTACATGATTGATGGGTTGTATCCTGTCCTAGTTATGATCTTGTACAATGCTGCTAATTTTTTTAGGATAGAAAATTGGTCGAATAAATTCAGGTATGAATAGCTTATAACAAAATCTATGTTCTTAAAAATAATGATATAAAGGTGACCCTCCGAAAAAAAATACAGAGTTATTGTTATATCTTATTTATGCAAAATGAAGTCTGGCAACGCAGTTTTACGTCTTAAAAACAATATCGTCTAAATGCGGTCAATTTATCTCAACATACTCTTTAAATCGACCTCTTAAATTTTTGAACAACGACAAGAAAGCGTTGGTTCAATGATAGTTTTATAGCTGATATTTTTATGAGGGGGGAGGGCTGAACTATTTAGGGATTGTTGCTATTATTCCTCGACTTAAGGGGAAACAGCTGCTATTGTGGTACCAATAACTTGTCGATCATTCCGTAATACACGTCAGCAGCGACTGTCTCTCGCTGGTTAAAAAGATAAGGGCTAATAGTCCTTGGACACAATTTCACTTAACCATGCCGTTTTTTTAAAATGCAAGGGTTGTCGGGGCACCAATATATCACGGTCTGTTAAATAATAACAGCCGTTTATCATTTTTCAAGCCTTAGTACTCGTACTGTTCGAAAATGGTTCCACATCGTTCTCGCTAAGGCTTTTCATAAATAATAGTCGGTTTCGTTTGAAAACTGTATGACTTGCATTTTATATGGGTGCAATTTTAGTTTGCTTTTTAAAATAACGTGCACTGTTGTTTTTTTTGTATTTTATTCTATTGCCTTGTTCGGAGAATAATCTCTTATTTATTATGAGAAAGAAAGACAATTTTCCTTTAGTGAATAAATACGAGTATTTTATGGAATTACTGCCCATTCTGATCGAATACCTTTTGCTATCTTTCTGGAAGAAGCTTGATTTTTCAACTGATCCAAGTGGTTTTTGACCTCCTCATGTGAAGTAAAAGGTTTTATCGTCTAAAAATGTTTTAAATATCGGAACAAATAATATTCAGAAGGGCCAAATTTGGAGTGTGGGAATTTATCCCAACCAAGTTGTAAAAACTTTTTGCGAGTTACGAAATTTGTATAAGGTCAATCATTATCTTGGTAAAACACAGCATCTTTTCTATTAATCAATGCTGACGTTTTCTGTTTAAGTGAATCACTCAATTTGTCTAGCTTATGACAGTACGCTTCGGAATTGATCGTTGTGTTGTTCGGTAGAAGCTAAAAAAATGATTCCTTTGAAATGCCACCAAACAGATACTCGTAGCATCACCTTTTTTTAATTAATATCGATTTCGAAGTGCTTGGAGCCAGTTTATCTCGATGATCTCTTGCATTAAACATTGTTGTAGATAAGCCATTTCTCGTCCCCAATGATGATGCACTTCAAAAATAGATTATTTTCTCTACTTTTGAGAACCAAATATTAAACATCAACGCAACCAACGTTCCAGAATGTGGAGCAACTTCAATATCAAAATTGTCGGAACGAAATTTTAAAAACCAATTTTGTCACTGGCGTTTTACCAATACTTCTCCAAACACTCTGGATAATTTTCTTTTTTCTTGAAGAGCATTTTTCCATATTTGAATAGTACAGTCTTTAGCTTTTTTGAGGTGGTGTCACAGTAAAGATACGAAATACTCGTATATCTTAATACGAGTATACTACGAGTATTTTTATTACAGCATAAATTCGCATAAATTGCATTGCAAGACCTATGTCCATCTTATAGCCCAATTGAAGTAATTTTGGACTTACTAACTTTTTACCATTTTCTCTGTTGAACCAACAACTTATAAATTTTCGCATAAGCAATGCAATATTTAGAATTAAAAAAATGTAACACAAGGGGAGGGTTGAGTTACGAGTTAGACGAGCGTAAAAATTCAAGTCATTGCGCATATATTTAAATTGTGATCACTTTTGGGTTCTTAATATGAGGATGGGTCGAGAACTCCTTGAAGATTCCTTTTTCGGAAAAAAATCATGTTGTCCAATGTTTCTCCAATTTTTGAAGGCCTCTATATAATACGATTTCTTGAGGCCGAAAAAAGGCGTTTGTTTTATCAATGCCCTTTCATTCGATCCAAATCTCTTACCGCCAAGCCATTTCTAAATGTTTAGAAACAGGAAATACTCGCATGGGGCTAAATCTGAAAAACACCGCGCGCACGCCAAGAAAACTGTCACTAGGACCTTGTGGACCACGGTTACGAAACCGTGCAAAAACTCTTTCGGATTTTGAATGAACATCTCCAAACAGATGCCAAATGCTTCTGTTTGTTGCCAATTGTGGGTGAGTGCGGAACCAGTTTATTGGGCATGTTTTTCATATATTTTATATTCAAATATTTTGGCAGAACGAAATTACTGATGTGTGTGGGATCAGAAAGTTCTGTTGTGCTGGTGCGATCGCATTGAAATTGAGTATACCAGTGGCGGATGGTTCTAATAGATGTTCAAGAGTCCCTATAATACTTTTCAAGCTTTTGTTTGGTTTGGGCGATGATTTTTTTTGTCGTGCTTGTATTTAATGGGTACACGAAATACACTTATTCTCAATTTTACAAAAATTCTCGCTTTAAATGGAAGTCACAACGAAACTACTTGACAGATCTGTTTAAAAATTTGGGTGCATTCTTTTGAAAAATAATAGAGTATTATTAACAAAATATGTGTTGAATTTAATTTAAACCGGTTGCTATTAAAAAAGCATATTAACACTACTACTAAGATAGCATACTCGTACTTCACAGGAACCTTTTACTCCGGTGTAAGCCTCCTCAAGTAACGAGAGGAAAAATCAACGTGATCCTTCTTACTTAGACCTTACAATTCTGTTGCAGAAGTAGTCAATGGCTTATAGCACTTAGTCAAATTTGGCAGGCGTAAGGTACTATCTGAACAATTGGTTTTGGTAGTTGCAGTGAGTTTCATCTTTGACTCTTGTGTCATCATAAATTATCCCCATTGCCATCTAGTACACACTTCAACCGTCAAAAGTTGTTATTTCAGTTCTACTGATGAAGATCTATCAGGTTTTTGATAAAGGTGTCGGGCCTTCAAATAGGATTTTGTGCAAGGTTAAATGCCCTTTCCATGCTCCATAAGTCTGATGGGTCTTATAGTCAGCAACTAGCCCATTGTGTTATGGGATAGCTCAAACTCAAAGTGTAATGCAAAGGTAACGGCATCTGTTACTTCCTTTTTGAAAACTCAAGCAAAAAAACAGTTCAATATTGTTCAACGATTGTTACTTTATTGAAAGAAACCTATTAAGTAATATTATTTAATTCAAATGACAGCCTTGGCTGGATTGGCAGTAAGCTATACTGTCAACCCAATTTTCCAAAAAAATTCCAATGGTTTCGGTGCCTATTTGACAAATAGTTTAACCAATATTGTTTTTAAGTGCCTGGATTGTTCGAAAAGTATTGACCTTCAATTATACCCCACAAAAAAGTCCGACCACATATCCGTGACGGCCAAGTAATATCAACAAAACAACTGATTACTCATAATTGTGCAAGAAATCGATTAGTGCAAATTCCGGCCATGGTTCTGGTTATCATGACTCGATAGCGCTCTCCATTGACTGTAACATCGTCTTGGAAAAAAAGCCCGAAACTTAAACCAATAACGAAGTGAGTGGTTATTTTGCCTCGATCCTTGAGTCAATCTTTGGAGCGCTCAAGTTTTCGGGTTTAGGCGCCACCGAAGGCAACAGCAATATTCTTCGTTGAGTACACAGAACGAATACGGAAACACGTTTGCTTATCAATCAGCCAACTAGACTAATGAATTTTCTTTGCAAGCTTGTGTACACTAGCTACAATTTGTGCATTGTTTCGACCGAAATTTGTTTTCAAAATTCGTACTGTTTCGTCAACATAGCATCCAATTTAAAAGTAACTTTGCAATATTTCACAACTTTGGTCAAGCGTAGATAAAACGAATTGGGAATAGTAAAATATAATACTAAGTTTCTGACAATTTTTTGATTGCATATTGTCAATATAACATATGATCCAAAAAGATACCAACATACGGCCCATCCTTTATGAGAACTTAATACTTTGACATTTTATGTTGTATATTGGGTGCTAGCGTAGAATACAAAAGCCAATCTTAGTAGTGTGCTACCATAATCAGCCTGAACACCTAGTAACAAATCTAAAAGTATTTAGTGAAAGCAGTATATCAACTTGCAATATATTTTTTTAAGTGGCCATTTCTCTTAATCGATTTATTTTATTTAAAGTACCGGAAGTACTTGAAAATTGTATTTTTGTTTAAATTTGATGCATGTGTTGGTAGTTTGGTTTATGAACATACATCATTTAAGTATTAAAGTTACATTAAGTTGCATTAATAAATTAGGAGACTCAGTAACCCATCATAAAGGGAAGGGTTATACCTCCACATGCCATTTCGCTTGTCGAAACCTGTTTTCTGCCTTATTGCAAGTACATTTTACGCAAACTTTGTTGCAAGTCTCTCCTGCACGTTTGTTGATTATTTTTTGCACCCATTTCTATTATATGAAAACACTAAAATTTTAACCCTATTATTTTAAAGCAACTTTATCAACCGATAAATGAAATGTTTTGCAACAAATAAATCAATAAGATTCCGATACAATCATGACAGGATAAAAATGACTTATTTCTCGGACAATTTGTATGCAATCATCCTGCTCTGCTGGAATTTAGATGCAATTATCACCTTAGCGCCATGTCTGTCATCATCTTTTAATCAACTCGAATGTTTTTACGTGAGTTCAGAACACCACGACATTTTGTGCAGCGAACAAAATTCCATCCATCCACTTCATCTGATCTACCCTACACAGCAAGTGGGCATCATAAAAACCCCATCCAATCAATTTGTTCTTAACTTGTCACAAAGTTGTCATAACGCGATGTGAAAAATATGCGCAACAAGGCATCCCGGCCAGGTAGTCAACCAGACCAGAACATAGCCGTCAGAATCAGTCAGACCACTAAACTGAGCGGAGCATTACACCATTACTATTTGTATTATCCGGAGTTAAGACCTAATAACTGCAAATACATCCATCCATTGGAATAGGCCAAGCCAAGGCTTCTTGATTAGCAGCAAAGTATACCTACAAGTATACATAGATAAATGTTACCGCCAATCGTCATTCAACTCACTGCAGTAGCCTATGTCCACTATGTCGCTGTTTGTTGTATCGTGTGTGTTCGTTGTTGTCTAGAACATGTCTAAGTCATGAAGCGCCGCCACTGCCGCTGTTCTGCCATAAAACTGTTTATTATGCAACTTTATCCATACCGACAGAACGCCAGAACATCAATCTCGAATTCCAATCAATGAAAGTTGAAATACAAATAACAACTGATGGATCAGCAACAATATCTTCTTGTCCTGATAAGGGTAAGAGAGCTAGATACATTGATCTACAATAGATCTCTATTCAGGGAGGTGCCAAAAATTATCTACACACATGTATGTGACAAACTGCAACAGTGAGTCGTGATTAGAAATTATCGGATTCAAGCATTTGCAGACAAATTTGTATGTGTGCCTAAGCATTTCTCCTCAATTTCCTTTGACCATGTTTGGTATGCGAAAGGAGCTGCAACAAATGAACAACCTCACGTCCAAAGATGTTTTTGCCGGCCTAGCTAGCGGCTAGATCGTGTGAATGCCACAAAGTATTTTCAGGTTCCAAATAGATGGTGAATTAGTACGAGTACAAGTATACGAACGTCCGTTTATATATGTGTTTGGGAAATGTTCAGAATATTGTCATAAATCATGAAGCATAAAATATGACATGTCTCTGGATACGCACGAGACTTCAACTCTCATTTTGTTTTGTTTTTGTTTTTGTTTTTTTTTTTCTAAAGACTTGTACTTACTTTGGCATTCCCCGCCTAGGAAGCGTATCGTCCACTGAACGATGCCAACTCTGACGCTGACGTTACTGATGCTGAGACCGATGCTGATGCTGACGAGTTCGACTGCTAGGACAGGCAAAATGCTAAACGACTTTTGCAATTATCCAGTTGAGACGATGCACTGTACTAGACACATATACTCGCACTGTGGCGGCGGTGGCGGCGGTGGCGGCGGTTGAAGAATGCATCATCATAATTATTTTACAGGACCGGACATCTTGAGCTATCAATAATATAGTTTGCGGTACTGGTCCGATCGTATTGTGATGTTTAGTGAGTTTCTCTTTCTGTGCTACAGCAGATTCGTATTCCTGTTCGAATTCGTGTTTTGTTGAGTTCTGTGTGTAATGTTTACTTGGTAATTGAGACTGTATCGTGCTAGTCGCAGATGTCTTCATTTCACCCGGTCATACAGCCACTGCCGAAGACATATGATGAAGATAATCGTCTTGTGTGTCGAGCTCGGGCTCGGGTGTTCTAAGGTACATACGAGAGAGAATGATGGAGTAGATCTTTCCAACCCATTTAATTAGAATTTATCGTTCTTAAGTTTGTGAACGAAGACGATGATGATGACGGCGATGAGACTATGAGAAGGATGGATTCATAGAAACGCTTGTTTAGGGGTTTGTGGTATGTATCAATATGAAACCAGTACAAAGTGAGTAGTTAAACATTGTGCTAAGGGTGGAGTTGACTTTTTGAGTGACTGTATGTAAGATAAAGTTAAGTCACGATAATCCTGGAGGTTGATAATTGAGCTCTGGGGATGGCGCCAGTTGTTAGATCGGCATTCTCAAGGCGGTGCTCACACCTATTTATCATAAACTCAACGAAGGCATAAAATTACGAGCTGGTGTTTACAAATATCCGAATGCAGATATAATAATATCTCTGACTGTCAAATAAAATAGTCATGAGTGGATAATGAGTACTTCTTAATGATAAAAATCCTTTGCGAGATATACCTTATTTGAATGTTATAAAATTGTTTGACCTTTCGTGTGCCCGTTTTTCAGTACAGTGCCTAACAGCTTATGTACCTTTTTAGATCAAAAAATAAATCAGAGTTTTTCTTTGATTTTTCCACGTGGTATGTTAACCTATTAGTCGAAGCCAGATACGAGTATATGGGTAATTAGATATACATAGTTCTAATTTCCTAACAATTGGCGTTCGCTGCAGACTTTTATTGGGGGCAAATATTTACATTCATCTTCATTTAGTCCTCGTTTCTTTACAGCGGATTTCTAATTGGTCCTTCAAAAAGCCTATAAAATAATAACATTGCTTCTTTTGCATAGTTAAACTCTTGCATTCATATATATATGTACCGGACATTAAAGTTGCAAGCTTTTTCCTGATTTATTCATCAAGTTATTGAAATTCGTACAAGTATAACTATACAATGGTCTAGGGACTAAGGAAGTGGTGAAGAAGATCTATTTTGAGACGAGAGGTGCTAAGGTTAAAGTCAAAGATGGAAAGGTTTGAGTTGACCTTTCGGAGCATACGAGAGATTGGTTCGTTGAAACCGTAAGACGTGCGATGGATTGGAATATGGAAGAGGCGAAGGCATCGTAAATTATGAAGGTTAGTATTGAAGTAAATAGGGTTTTAAAGGGAGGCGCAATCTACGGAACCAGAGAGCAATCGATGGATGAAGAGAATATCAGCCATGTCTCTGCGTTTTTCGAGGGTGTTCAAGTTAGGAAGTTTAAGACGGTCTCAATGAGGTGGTAAAATAAGAGAGTCATCCCAGGGTAGTCCTCGATGAGCAAAACAAAGAAAACTGCACTGAATGCTTTCTATTTGGGATATGTGAACTCGTTAAAGTGGGGACCATGATTGGCTGGCATATTCGAGAATGGATCGAACAAAAGTAATGTAAAGGGACCTGGTCACATAGGGGTCGGAAAATTCTTTGGACCATCGTTTTATAAAACCAAGTGAAGAGTTCGCTTTAAGGATTATTTCATCAATATGCGAGCGGAAGTTTAACTCTTTGTCGTACAAAAATCTGAGCTCGTGGAGGGATTGAACCTGTGGTATATGTTTCCAATGCAGAAAATAAGGTCGAGGAAGAGATTGGTTGGTCTTACGTGTCAAAGTTATAGATTGACAATTGGAGCTATTAGGTTATAGGCAATTTATTTTGACAGCAAGTATAAAACCTATCAGGGTCTTCTTGAAGGAGTTAGGTGATATGGGGAGAAGAAAAAAACTTAGGATCGTTGATAAGGTTGGTCTACGCAGTGTTAAGAATGCGCTGATAGGGTCAGTGATAGAGCTGGGTGAATTTGAGATAGGTACCAAGGTATTTGGAGTAGTCGGAACAAGAACTGGTGCAAAGAAACACCTTCAATAATTTATTTGTTTTGTTTCGTAAGGATTTTAATCTTCCGTTATACCAAAGAGGAGAAGTAAATGAAGTCTTATGACGAGACAGAGAGACATAAAGAGAAATACAATTAAATATTTCACTGTAAAAAAATACAAAGAGCAACGGTTAAGGATAGATTCGTAAAATCGGAAGAAGATTTGCTAGGTAGGTATTAATGTTGCGAAAATTTGCTTTATTTCGAAGTTGTAAGAAGAGAGAGTAGGGGAAGAAATAGTTTTAAGTGGGAGTTATGGAAAAATGAGAGAAGAAGAGGGGGAGTGAAAGTTATCAATAGTTGACAGAGTTAAGGGGCAAAGCGTTACCGTGGAATTAACTGTAACACTAGTAAAAATTAGGTCTAGCTGCCTACCGATGTTGCAAGAGACTCCACTTGTTTAAGATAGGCTGAATTCAATTATCCGATTAATGAATAGACATCCCTTGGTTGAACTTGTATTAGAAGCAATGAAGGAGAGTTGATCGTCCGAGGGAGTCCACTTTAGAAGCGGCACTATATGCCTTCAAAACTGATGTTGGAAAAATGTCAATAAGGTCGGATAATCGAGTTCGATCTTTCAAATTTATTTCTGTATATTTTGTGTCATTTATTAAAATCAATGTAGAGATGGTAAATATAATTTTGGTGCTTTTGAGTTTTCCCCACGGGCTGCAGTAAAGTTAATGTGTAGGTGATAAGATCTACAGGCTTCTGTCAATTACATTTGTCGAATGAGTTGCTGCAGGTATAAAAAGTTCAAAAAAGTTCATTAACGGTTTAATCTTTACCCCCCAGCAGATACTGGAAAGGACTTAAAAGTCCAATTCAATACTAACCATCGATGAGTATTGCATTAACATTCATTGAGTTCAGACGCGCTTACACTTCGCTCCGATAATTTATTTTCATTTAAGTGTAATTCGCACAACCTATATCTCGATCATCGCCTTTTGTTGTGTTTTTGCCGACTCAATTTGCTTACATCGATTAAAAGTGCATAATAATCTCAAACTGAAATTAAAAATTCTAACCCAATTCTCATTCAGTGCCTTTTGTTTTCTTTTCGTTTTGTGTTTGACCCCATATCAACCTCATCACTTGTTCCGAATCACTCACGCTAAAACTTTTTCAGTGTCACCAAAACATAGTGACTTTGCAAAAAAAAATAAATAAATAAATAAAAAATAAATAAATCATTACACTGACCTAATTTAACCATGTCTTCCTGTGGATTTGCTGACTGCTCTGTACCTACTAACTCTGTGGAAATGATTACATGCAATGGGATATGTGGAAAGAAATTTCATCCCATATGCATTGGTTTAGGATGGCAACGATTAGTATAAGGCCTCCTTAATCGACGAGAATGAGCCTCTGCAGCCGAACATCTTGCAGCTCTGCTAATAAGTCCTACTTCACGCCTCCCCGTGGCGCCATCTGGGAATCTCACTAGAGGTTGCAAAGTGAAGGGGGCAAATGGCGAGTTTCCTGCGCCATTAACCAGGATTTGTGTCGGATAAACAAAACAAGACCATATCCGGGCTACTCCGACATATTTGAAGCTCAGGCCGGAAAGGATTTCCAGGACTTAGTCAAGGTCTTGGAAAAGAGATGGTGGCGGTCGAGCCCTATAAGGGCCAAAGGCAGCGCTCACATCCCGGAATGGGTTACTGGCTTTGGTGTAACCGACCCCTGTTCCTAGGGGCACTCAAAATGGAACTGGTCCTCCAGGTTGGGGGTTGTGCCGCCAGGGTAACTGCCCGGCCATTTAAAAAAAATTAAATTACGAAGCATCAACAAGCCTCGGATGTGGACGGATCTACTGTTGACAACCCATGGAAACGATTTAAGAACAATGAGCTTCGGATATGCACGTGAAATTTTAGATCCCTTAATAGACCAAGTGCTTTGCAAACTGCTGCAAAGCAGACATAACCGCCATCCGCGACATCTTCTACGGCAATTGCTATCGACGGCAAAAGCAGCGCTTATTTGGATGCGGAGAAGTCCTCAGCTTCCGGCATGTAGCAAAGCGAGCGCCTCGTAGCAATCCGCATCAAGGCTAAATTCGCCAACATTAGCCTCATATGCGCGCATGCCCCCACAGAGGAGAAAGATGCCGACACCAAGGATACCTTCTACGAGCTCCTTAACAAGACCTACGAGCAATGCCCTAGCTATGACATTACAATTGTCCTCGGTGATTTTAATGCAAAGCTAGGAAGAGAGGGTATCTTTGGTAGAACAATCGGAAAATATAGCCTGCACAACACCAACTCCGATAACGGATTCAGGCTAATCGACTTTGCAGCGGGGCGAAACATTGTCGTGGCTAGCACGTGGTTCCCACATCTCGACATACACAAGGGACTTGGAGAACTCCTGATCAATCAACAGTCAACCAGATTGACCACATTGCGATCGACGCAAGACACTCCTCCAGTTTTGTGGATGTCCGTACGTTCCGAGGAGCCAACATCGACTCAGACCATTACCTTGTTGTAGCCAAGGTACGATTGCGGATATCCCAAACTACGCCAAGACAAACTAATGCTGTGAGAAAATTCGACGTCAGACGGCTACAATCGAAAATGATCGCCAAGTCCTTTTCCGATCGAGTGTCTCTTCATCTCTTAAGAGGTCCGATGCCGCCAGCATCAAGCATCGAAGACCATTGGAAACACTGCCAAAACGCCATCAGAGATGCCGCTTCTGATGTGCTGGGTTTAACTCGTCCACCACAACGAAAGCCCTTGGTTCGATGATGAATGCCGGCAAGAACATGCAGCTATCAACCTTTCAACCTGGACGATGATGACCAACAATTCCGTCCACCCGACCTGGATGAAGTGAAGATAGCCATATCGAAGCTTAAGTCCGACAAAGCTGCTGGAGCGGATGGCCTGACTGCCGAGCTCTTCAAAGCGGCTGGCGATGACTTGGTAAGGAGCATACACCAACTCATCTGTAAAATATGGTCGGACGAAAGTATGCACGATGAATGGAACCTTAGCATTGTTTGTCCAATTCTCAAGAAAGATCTTATCCGCCGTATTGTGTGAACGCCTGAAGCCGTTCGTCAACAACCTGATAGGTCCATATCAGTGTGGCTTCAGGCCAGGAAAGTCCACCATCGACCAGATATTCACACTACGGCAGATCTTGGAGAAGACCCATGAGCTTCAGATCGATACCCACCACCTATTCATCGATTTTAAGGCCGCGTATGACAGCATCTATAGAGACGAGCTATATAGAGCAATGTCTAGTTTTGACATCCCTGCCAAACTCGTCCGTCTATGCAGGATGACGATGGAGAATGCACGCTGCTCCATCAAGGTCGGTAAAGATCTCACCGAGACCTTTGATGCCCAGAAAGGATTTAGACAAGGAGATGCGCTTTCATGCGATTTTTTCAACATCGTACTTGAAAGAATAGTGCAAAACTCACGAGCAAACACAAGAGGCACTATCTTTCAAAAGTCCGTCCAACTAACTACTCGCATACGCCGACGATATTGACATAATCGGGAGAAAGCAGCGTGATGTCAGTGGCGCTTTCGCGAGTATTGAGACGGAAGCGGCGAAAATGGGTTTAGCGGTCAATGAGGGCAAGACCAAGTATATGCTGTCAAGCAAAAAGGACAACCAACACCGTCGTCTCGGACAGAACGCCACCTTCGACAGATATAACTTTGAGGTAGTTAAGGACTTTGTCTACCTAGGCTCCGCTATAAATACAGACAACGACTCCAGCGCTGAGATCAAGTGAAGAATAACTCTTGCCAACCGCTGTTTCTTTGGGTTAAGAAGGCAATTGAGTAGCAACGTCCTCTCTCGGACAACAAAAGTCACCCTTTATAAGACCTTCATAATCCCGGCTCTGCTCTATGGCGCAGAGGCATGGACATTATCAAAAATGGATGAGGGTGTTCTTGGTTGCTTCGAGAGAAAAATTCTTCGGGCGATCTTCGGTCCCGTCTGCATTGACGGTGAGTGGAGGAGGAGATATAACGACGAACTGTATGGACTGTACAGCGACATGGACCTAGCCAGAAGAGTGAAGATCCAAAGACTGAGATGGCTGGGTCATGTAGAGCGCATGGACACCAATGCTCCGGTCCGAAAAGTCTTCGAATCCGCCCCCGAGGGACAGCGCAGTAGAGGAAGGCCAAGACTCAGGTGGCGCACGCAAGTGGAGGCAGCTAGCCAGGGATCGAGCTGGCTGGAGAAGCTTGTTGACTGAGGCCCAGGTCCACCCCGGACTGTAGCGCCACCTAAAGTAAGTAAGTAAGTATGCATTGGTTTGAGTAGAAATGCTAAGACTCATCTTGACGAGTATAAGCGCATATTCTGCTTCTTTTGTGTAGAGTGTCGGACCATCTCCCTGGCACATACAATGCTGGCTATAAAATGTAATAACCAGCAACTAACTGGACTTGCGGACTCGATTGCAGAGCTGAAATGCGAAGTACAATATATAGGAAAAATTGTAACTAAACTTATTTCGGAGAGCTATGACTCTCTAAACTGCTCAATCGATAACAGCGTAACCTCCATTATATCAGCTGTCCAATCCCTGCACTCAATAGTCACCAAATTAGGAGATTTTGATAGATTCCACTGCTCAAACACGTTACCAGCGATTCAGTCAACTTCAATTCAGTTGGGAAAAATTATGTCAACATTGGCTGACCAATCCACTTTGCTACAACTCAAGCATGCTGAACATACTGAACATATCGGATCCATTCAACATGACCTCAGTTACCTCAGTGAGGAAGCTGCATTCACTAGATCCACCACAATGCAGATATAGGAGGAAATAAAGCACATCTCTAGCAAGCCGGATACACCACCATCTGTAGTGAGCCTATGTAACAAATCCTTACACGACGAGTTGTTTCCATCACTCTCAACAAGTTTAGCCCCAACTTATCCAACAGCCGCTACCACCGAAACATCCGTTCAACTCTCTGAAAATAATGCAACTTTAACCCCCGATCCCGTCCCAAGACCATTACCAACAATAAGGACTTTTGGGACATCCTGGACCCTCCCTGAATGGAACGAAAGACTAGAAAAACTAAATAAAATGAATCTTCAAGCCACCAGCAAACCAGAACTATCTACTTTCTTCCTCCAAGCTGCCCCACGTCACGCAAGCTCGTCACGGATCAAAGAGCTCTTCAGGAAAAGATTTGGTATACAAAATGTCAAATGTAAACTAATTGGCAAAGCTAAGAGCAAATACGGTGAGTGTTTCGAAAAACGTTTACCCACAAAGTACGATTGGATGTTCAAATCATCTGACGGCATACCCATCTCGAAAAAGATGGTCATCACCCAACTGAAAGATAAGGTAGTTAATAAGCTTAATAATAAACGTAAAGCTAGCACCCAGCTCTCTGCCCTGTCCCACGAACATCCCGACCCAAACTGGTCATTTAAATCCCAAATCTTTCCAAGATTTTCTTCACCCCTTACCTCTTTTAATCCATCTATAAAGAACTCCAGAGTCCCGGCACCAACACTTCGCCCTGCTTTTACCAAACCATCAAAGTTGTCTCGAAACAGAGTTTCGTTTAACCTTGTTCCGGCGCCTTCTAACCAAGTCTCAATTGACGCTGCGTCATTAAAAAAATATCCTAATTTTATAAGCTCCCATATACTTAACCCAGCCACCTCTTCCTCATCTCCATCTATCAATCCCTCTAACCAAACTCCCCTTCCTATATCTGAGGTGCTTGACCAACCTGCCCCTTCTTCATCCCCTCTCTTAACTCGCCTGCTCCTAACTCTCAACCGAAATACCTCGACTCACTTCTTCCACCTACTGTGAAACTTACTAAACAATTTTTAGATATGAATGATGACAGTCGTTATGTAGTATCTCGTTTGAGAGACCGCCGTATTTATGAAAATGTTCGGCTCTACTTTGCCTATTTGCACGACAAACCCAACTCTGTTTGCTTTGATCGCATAACCAAAACCAATATTATGGTTTCGATTCAACGAGAAGGGCTTCCAATAAAGCCGGAGGAATCGATGCAAATTTTCGTTCGTTACCATGAGAGCTTCGACATCTCTTCCGACGAAGTTCAGAAAGATCTTTCCACGCTGTCTTCGCATGTCAATTCCAAACGTCTTTCCCACTTACAAAGAACCCATTCAAATTTTAAAAACTATTATAGTTCCAACTGAATTCTGTATCCTCCAGTCCACAATGCATGTCCATTTACTACCAAAACGTAAGAGGTCTGCGCACTAAAATCTCCGCCGTCTATCTCAATTCTCAAAAGCTTCCCTATGACCTACTTGTTCTTACTGAAACAAATTTAATTTCTGACATTAAAGATCATGAGCTCTTTCCCCCTAACCTCAACGTTTTTCGAAATGATGGATTTAAAAGAGCTGATAATCCCTATGGCCGAGGGGTTTTACTAGCAATCAGAAACTGTTTTCATACAACTCCTGTTGACATTCCTCATACCGACAATTTTGAGTTAGTTTGTGCCAGCATTACACTCCCCAAACGCTGGCTTTACTTACTTTGTTGTTGTATTCACCCATCTTAACCAATTGAATCTTATCGACCTATAATTCACGCAGTGGATTTTTTGACCGATGAAGCACAACCTGAAGATAGTATTATTATAGTAGGCGATTTCAACCTCCCTCACCTGAAGTGGGCGCCTTCCGACGACTCGTCTCAATTTGTCTCTCTTAATTCATCATCTGATATAGAAATATTGATGGTGGGCTGCCTAACAAACTCAAGTCTATTTCAGATTAGTGGAATACCCAATATAATGACAACTCTACCTAGTCTTCACCTCCGATTCGGATAACTGTGTCGTGTATAGGAGTGACCATCTTCTTTCCACCCTAGACCGCCTTCATCCGCCCTTGTCAATTATATACTCTTATGAAAACGACAACACATTCGTCGATTCGGAAAATTCATTTTCATTTAATTTTAGAAGAGCCGACTTTAACAAACTTAAAAACCTTATCAGCAACATTAACTTTGATTTTATTGCTGAAACAACAAACATTGATCTTGCCCTATCAACTTTCTATTCGTTAATTTTAATAAAAGAAACAAGCTGTGGCACAAATTCTTTAGAACTCGATCTGATTCCGACTTCACTAACTATCATTTTGTATACAATCGTTTTTCTGGACTTTGTGAGTCTCTTTACCTTGAGTACCTTTATCGCATGCAATTTAGCTTAGTCTCGGACCCCAAACGCTTCTACCAGTTTGTTAATACCAAAAGAAAGTCAGACGGCCACCCATCTACCCTCAAATTTCTTAATGAATCTTCTGCCGACCCAAAAGCCATTACTAATTTCTTTGCCTGCTATTTTAACAAATCCTTTTGTAGGCAAACACCCGAACCCGATCCTAGTTACTTTAGCTATATGAGAAACTGTCCAGAGACGTCAACCATTTCGCTTAATATAACAACATCTTTGGTTTCTGAAAACATTACCAAAGTTAAAGATGTTTTGTTGTCAGGCCGTGATGGAATTCCGGGCATTGTAATCAAAAAGTGTCTAAGCCATCTCGGTCCTACTCTCGCTGCCCTATTTAACTTGTCTGTTTCAACAGGTACTTTTTCTTTCCTATGGAAGGAATCTTACATCATCCCTGTTCATAAAAAAGGAAGCAAGGCTGAAGTCGATAATTATAGACCCATAGCAAAACTCTCTTCCATACCCAAACTGTTCGAAAGCATAATCTATCAACAATTGCTTTCGTACTGTAGGCCATCTATCTGTACAAACCAGCACGGTTTCATGAAAGGTAAATCCACTACTACTAACCTAACGGAGTTCGTATCTAGGACGCTTTGTGCTTTAGAAGATGGTGATGAAGTCGATTCAATTTCTATAGATTTCAGCAAGGCTTTCGATAAAATTTCCCATCAACTTATCATTTTCAAACTAACAAAACTTGGGTTTTCCACTCCGTTTGTGGCATGGATCAAATCCTATTTAGAAGATCGAGAATACAGAGTCATCTTCAGATCCTCAATATCCGACCCCATCAAAGCAACATCTGGTGTCCCTCAGGGTAGTCACCTTGGACCAATCATCTTTGTCCTAACGATTAACGACATAAATCACGTTTTAACGAATTCTGATCTTTCTATTTTCGCTGACGACATGAGAATTTCCAAAGTCATAACAATGCCTTCTGACTCCCATTGCTTGCAAGATGACTTAAATAAGTTTTCGGTATGGTGCAAGCACAATTGTTTGGAGCATAATATCAGCAAATGCCAAGCGATAACGTATTCCCGCAAACGTCTTCCTCCGCCTCCAAGAAACTACTTTATCTGCGATGAGCCTATTCCCTCCACTGTATTATTGACAGCATTATAAATAAAGCTAACTCTGCACTTGGCTTTATCAAACGCTGGTCAAAAGAGTTTCCCAACCCCTACGTTACAAGGTCTCTGTACATTACTTTTGTAAGGCCTCTTCTTGAATATTGCAGCCAAGTTTGGTCACCCTATAAGCAAATCCACATTCAAAGAATTCGAAGCAGTCCAACGCAGGTTTATCCGATTTGCACTTCGTGGTCTACCTTGGGCCGATTCATATGGATTACCTATCTATGAAAATAGGTTAAAACTAATTGGCATGCATACCCTAAAAAACGTCGTGAAGTCGCTGATATACTTTTTATACACCAGTTATTGACTGGATACATCAACTGCCAGGGGATAATACGAAATATTTTATTCAATCCCAATCCCCGTAACCTAAGATCTGTCCCACTTCTCCTTATCCAAACTCACATAACAAACAACTACGCCGAAGTCTTCGACCTAAATAGCAGCAAGCTTGAAATAAAAAAAGCCCTGCTGAATATGTCACTCCCATAATATCTCCCCCGACTAAATAACTCCCTCGTCCCATTAGGTTAAGAATGTTTTTGTTAGTTTTTAAGCCTAGGTTTAAGTTTTTGCTTGTTAATAAGTTAAATAAAGTTGTCCGGGGTAGACTCTGGGCCAATAATAATAATAATAATAATAATCTCTTCTCTTAATTAATTAATTTAGTACTGTTGCGCCGCTGACCTGTAAAAACCAAAACATAAAACGAAAGAGTTTTGCAAATTTTGGGAAAACTACGAAATTCACGCAGCACGCTTGCTTGTTTACCTTTTTTTGACAGCAGAGAAAGGTGAGTTCTGTTTGACGACCCATTCACTGCACCGACGAGCTTGTCAGCAATAGGATAAAGCAGAGGAAGGGAGACAGACACCTAGAAAGGTTTAACGAAGAAAAATCTGCCGTTTCCTGTGACGTATAACTTCTCCAAATAAAAGCGGTTTGTTAATTTGCAGTAAATTCCAGCGTTACAACGGCAGTAAAACAAAAGAAGCGGATAATTAAAAAAGAAAATAAACAGCAAGCTTTGACGACTGGATGGCACTTAAAAAGGAGCAGAAAAAAAAACAGACAAGAAATTTTAAAATTAAAAAATGTTTAGCCTCTCGAGAACTATTATTGGTTGTCGTGTTGCAAGACGTTGTGGGGGTCAATTGATTTCTTTTTTTGTAACAGTACGCATAATTAAAATGTATTAGAAATGAGTGCGAGTGCCACCCATATGTCATTTGACACTGTATCCATCCGATGTGCTTTTCATTGAATCTCAGAAATTTTAAAATTGCCTGATGCACTGCAGAGCAGGGCGTGAGTTCTGTCGTTAGCAAAATATGTATAAGATTAGAATTAGTAGACAAGGGTTTTTTGAACAGATTGAATTGAGCAATGTAATTAATCTATTAAAGAAGAGATTCGTTGGTCCCGAATGCACGCACTTTCAGTAAAAGATTTTGATATCAAATTCTATCAAACTTAGCAAGCTTGACGTACGCCTCGGTAACACTCTTTGGTGAGACATTCCATCAAATCACCAATATTTTCTGCTAGGGTAAATCAAGATCTTCCATTAGACATTATAGGGATCACAAGCGCATGCTCATAGTAGCGTGAGATTCACTAGGGAGATCTTCAATTAACAAAGGTTTTGGTGGTTTTTTGTAATGCCTTCGTTACTTTAGATGGCGCTACAGTTCAAGGTCAACGTAAGTCTCAGGCAACAAGCGTTTTCACTCAGCTCGCTTCCTCCCGTTTAGTATGCTAAGTTAGCTGAGATACCCTTCCACATTTCGACGTTGTATCAAAATCACTCGTTTTTTCTGAAAGCAGCCAACATGAACAAGCACCAATATTCCAAAACAGACAAACTTTCGTACACCATAGTAATTTATTAAAATAAATATCTTAAGCTTAGATCATTAATTGAAGCTATTGGCTAAAGTCGTGTAACTTTTTCACTTAAGTTTCGCATCACTTTGTTTTCTTAGCTAACAGGCTTAGCCTGCTTCTTGACCATTTTCGGATCAACATGGCACATAGAATTTGAAATATCAAAAACCATTCAAGAATACTACTCGTATTTACAAGTTCTCTTTAACAGAAAGTTTTTGGTTATATTGGATAGTTTTTTTATGTTTCAATAATTTCGAATGCAAAAGAGTAGCTCCACTGCGTTCTGCCAGTAATACGAGTATCAAACAACACATTTTTCGAAAACTTCGTCTCTATTTTTGGTCTGATGGTTTCGTATAATTTTGAGGTTAAAGAAAGAAGATGACTGCACCTAAGGCGGACATTGCATAACTTGGAACATTTCTTACAATATATCAACAAATGCCTTTGATTTAAAAAATTATGTTTATTAATGAAAAAAGATTTAGATTGGGATGCTAAACAAAAAGACGGACAAAGTTTAAGGCTTTATTTTGACTCAGAAAATTAACAATTCTTTTCTGAAGCTTTATGACGCACTGAATAGCAATCCTCAGAATTACTCAGCTAAGATTTGGTTTTCGCAAGAATTGATGTTACAATATGCGAGATGGATTACATAAGTACTAAGATTGGTAGGTATTTGCTCTGTTAAGCAATTGCTATGGCATTTCATTAACCTTCTCAACACATTAAAGTTAGGTATTTTCAATGAAAAATAATTTTTATTTTAAAAATTTTGACGTTATTTCCGATATATTTTACTATACCGCTCAACTCAGCATAAACAACTAAGTAGCTACAATATTTTTTAAATTTTATAAATTTTAACTGACATAAATTATAAAACGACAATAATAAAGATCGACTAATTGGTGTCATTAAGTGCTCCAGAGAGACTGGTGCTAATTGAACAAACTGCGCACACTCGCTTTTTTAATGTGAAAAATTAATTAAAAGTCCAAATGTGCAGTGCACACTCTGAACGTTGTACGGAATGCACTAATAGGCGCCAAATAATTAACATTCTTGAAACATCGATTTTTTCTTAACTCAAAGATTTAATTACACACATTCCGAGTTCCTAGTTTGCGACTGTTGTTGACTCAATGTCGACAGATTGAGAACTTGTATAGTACGTAGAATTTTGTAGCCTTGCCTAGGTAGGAATGATTATACGAGTAGAATGCATTTCAAATGCTGTCTGGGGTATTATGAATTGAAACTGCTTTTTGAAAAGTTCAAATAAGGCATTCATTTTCAATTTTGACCTTTTTAGTGGCATGCAGCTTGCCAGTAAGGGAGTTCAATTGAAGCTTTCCAGTTGGCAGTCAGCATGATTTTTATCACATTATTTATTGGCGAACTTTCAATTACGCAAGTAAAAGTTGCGATGAGTGTCAGAAAATAAAATAGTGAATTCCGTAAAATATCGAAATGAAATTAAATTGAAAAAAAAAGTAATTCGTTGGTCGATGTTTTTTTAATTCAGAAAATTAAGTTTGTAAACTCTGCTAAGTTTTCGAAGTTAATATTTGGAAAGCTAAAAATCCCAAATGTTTATTTATTTTTCCCGATTTGTGCACCGACTTTGAAGTGTAGTAGTTGCGGTGTAGTTTATGTAAAAATTTCCTTAGCCTATCAGAATTTTTGGACCATCTCAGTGTTGTTGTGCAGTTTTCTTACTAGGTATTCTTTTTTGAAAGCTCTACAATACGATTATGACTATCAAATAGATAGTTGTTTATGTTAATATAACAAGGACTTCTTTCTTTTTTGTAAGCTAGTTATTAATTATTGGGATGTTTTATAAATAATTTCTTAAAATTTAATAAAATTAAATCATCATTCGCCTACACTTTTAGCCCAAATAAACATCAAATAAACAAGAGCTTTACTCCTTTAAGTTGTAATAGCTTAGCTGAGATAGAATCAGTTCCTTATTTTTTCAAAGTTGTAGCAGTTACTATCAGTATTGATGCTTTAATTTTCCAAGCAAGGCCTTTGTGAAGTAAAACCTTTGTGGTTATTCTATGAGGCAGGGAAATTAACAATTGTTTTATAGTTATCACGGTTTGCATTGGTCATAATTGCATCCATTTAATGGTTGATTTATTTGCAATGTCAGACTTCTTAATTGGAACTTAATACGAAGGCAGTTACTCCACTGCTTTTTTTTCTTCTATATCAATATATTAGCTTGTCATTTCATGATGGATCGATCGATTGTCGCCACAAAAATGATTTCGAATTAATGGAATTCATTTTCAAAATCAGAGCAGAGCACTTTGTAAAATTTACAGTAGACATCTTTGGTCATCGGTCACCAACCTCATGCCATTCAATACTAATATACCAACAAGAACAAGAACAACGCGTTGGAAGGCGAAATAACTGCTGTGGAAACTTGTGTTCAAGAGGATCCCAATTTATCGATTCGTCGTCGTTCGTAACAACTTGGTTTTCATCAATCCACTATCTGCAATATTCTGCGTAAGGATGTCTTGTCTCAAGGCTTATAAGATGCAATTGGTTATGAAAGATTTCTTTTCCAAATTTGTGTGATTTCAGTTTGCTCGCTTTGTACGGGACAGTCGTTATGGACATACGAGTATGTCCGAGTATGCCCGAAACTGTTTTTGAATATGAAATCAATAGCATTAAATAATCATCTGAATCAATTTCATAAATCGTCATCCAGTTAATTCTGATGGTGTTTTCTTATAGAAAAATGTTTGAATTTCTTTGTATAAGACCTTTATAGCTAAGTTATAGTATATAACAACTTTTATTCCTTGTTTTTCGTAGTCACACCATAAGGGACGGTGAACTTCACAACTGTATAAAATGTTGATTGAGTTTTGAATAGTATAGGTATCATATTAAGGTAGTTTTGGTTGGTATTATCTGAGCAATGTGCCATTGAAAGCGTTTCAAATAAATTTGCTAATTTATATATTTAATCATTCTCATTCATTAAAAAATAAGAACCAGTGAGACAAACTGACAGAAAAACTAATGAAGAACCTTGAAGATGAAATAATCGTATAACTTATCACCAGTTCGGGTTCAGGAGTAAGCATTCCACTATTGATAAGATACATAGAGTCACCGACGGAATTGAAAAAAACCGGTTTCGACAGGTCTTGCTTTTATAATATGGTGACAAGATATCTCGAAATTCAAAGAGATCTTAGCCTGCGAGCCGCAGTCAAGTGTTTTCGCCCCACTTCTACCACAAGCAGAGCGAATCATTCTAGCTATATTCGCCGATGACACTGCTACATAAGCAGTAAGTAAAATGATTCAGTAAACTACTGTAAAACTGCAAAGCACTCTCGATAGAGAAGGTTGATTTAAGTAGAGATAAAACTAAAATCATTCACTACCTTTTACAGCGGACTGTTGTTCACAATGTCGTTTGAAAAATCCAATCCGTAGTGAAGAGAACATTGCATCCGATCAAGAGAGTATTGAAAAGATTCAAATTGAGCTATTCGACGTTGTTCACAATAGCTTGGTCTTTATCCGTCCACTTTATGAAAAATTGTAGGCAAAGGTCTTGGTTTGAAAGCTAAAGATCCAGTTCGCGCAAGAATTGAAGTCAAATGACCATCGTTTCGTCGAAACATCGGCGAATGGGCCCAAAATCAATAAGCATGGGATCCACTTTTTATCGAAAATTGCGATCAGCGATGAGGCTCGTTTTTAGAGCAAAGATAATTCATGTGAGATTATCGAAACATATTCTTTAAAAAAATAAAGCTTATCACCTTTTTTTTGTATTTACAAATTTGTTGCAAAATGTATTGTCTCGATAGAAGACACATAAATCGCTATTTGATAAAATTGCATGTATTTTGTTCAAAATACAAGTTAGTACTAGCTTATAAGTAGATCTATTGTATATGGCTCTTAAAAAGACTCACAGACTGCAAAAGTGCTTAATGTTGCATATTTACATTTTTAATATCTAGTTTTACTTCAGATAGCCTTGGTTTACATTACCTTGTTCTTGTCATATTCCCTGTGAAATCAATCGGATTTTGTGATATATGTATATTCCAAATCAATTGGTTGCAAATGATATCGCGTTTATGTAAAAATGCTACATTAGAATGCTTAAGCTAACAATTTTTTGATCGATTTCTAAATGCTACCAAATGCTGACTTTATAAGTCGTCTTTTCATTGAATTAGAGTTTTTGCTCAATTATTTTTTTTTCTTTTTGTATTTCATCAATATTTTCATTCTATTAATATCGTTTAACAATTACTATTATTATATTTTTCTCCTAATTGAAATGAAATTATTTTTTTTGTTATTGTTATTATAATAACGATTTTTTTCTTTTCCCCTTTTTTTTTTCTTTGTACAAACCGCTATTATTGTTAATAAAAAAATAAATGTTCTCGTGAAGCGCTTATAAAATTAACAACAATGAGAGTTGAATTTGTGCATTCCTTATCTGAAATTTACCAATTTGAAGAGTGGTTTACCAGATCATGTAAGGATAGGTTAGGTTAGGTAAACTAGGATGTGCCACAAGACACAGACACTAGGCACCAGAACGGGCGATCCCCCGTGGGATAAAACCAACTGCAAAAAGCAGAAAACCTAAACTGTTTCCCTGTTAAACCACCCAATTTCTCTACAGAAGCCAAGAAGGCCTTTGAAGTCCGTACCGTCTATTTCCTCTAAGTTTTCAAAGAAATACTTTCCCAAAAATTTCCTTCGGCTGCGCGATATTGCCTCACATTCACATAATATGTGTGTTACATCCTCAACCGCTTGTAGATCCCCGCAGAATCTAAAAGTGTCCGTATTTGTTAGTTTTAGTCTCTTTGCGTGCTCCAGCAGTAGACAGTGCCCTGTTCGTATTCCTATTAGCGTCCTAAGCTTATCCCTATTTAGCTTAATAAGCTTCCTAGATCTGTTACCGTCGAGAAGTGGCCATAGAGCCTTTGATACCCTATGTCCTTCCAGGTTCAGCCACCTTATGCTGGCGGTCTTTATGATTTTTTCCTTGATAGTGCTCCTTGCTGTGCAGAGGGTTGGTTTGACGTTCGCAACCTCACTATTGTCGAGCAGCCCTCCTCTTCTTGCAAGCTCGTCTGCTTGTTCGTTTCCTTCTATACCGCTGTGCCCTGGCACCCAGCACAGTCTCACCCTGTTCAGAACGCATAATGCTTTGAGCATTGTGCGACAGCCCCTGACTGTGTCAGAGTTAACGTTGTTTGACTCCATTGCCTTAAGAGCCGCCTGGCGATATCTCTGCCGGATACCGATCTCATCTGCATCAGCTCAGCTACCCTGAGGACAGCTAGAACCTCTGATTGGAAGAAACTGCTAGTGTCCGGTAGCCTTATGGAGACTCTTAGTTCCGGGTCCTCCGAGAAGATTCCGGAACCTGTTCCTTCCTCTGTCTTCGAGTAATCTGTAAAAACTACAATTTCGTTTGATCTTGTCACTTTTAACATTACAACAGTTAACATTTACAAGAGTTTTAATTGCTACATCACGTGTATCGGGAGCTTTGTAAATTTTTTTGTTGAACTTGGCATTCGAACGTTCATCCTAAATTCTAATGCCATTCTTGAATGAGTCCTTAGTTCTATCCACTAGATTATGTACACGCATTTATTTGTATAATAAAGGGTGAGCCAACAGATGATATGGATGATGGCTGTCAATTACTGTCATTTACTGAATTCAATGTTATCGATATTTTTGACAGATGTCATACAATCTTTGCAAATTCGAGTTATTTTTTAGTGATTCCGATATTCGTGTTAAAGAAATTAGTTTGGTATCGGGTCAAATTCTAAATTCGTATTCGCCAAAACATCAACTCTGTGAGCGAAAGTGTTCAAAACTAGCCATACCCCTTATTTCGGTGCCAAAGTTAATAATTGGGCCCACTTACGGCACTTTACGGCGAATTTTAAAATAGTCCATCATTTGTACGCCTATGAAATCCAAATAACAAAATAACGGAAGGCTTTGGACCATTTGCGACGTCCCCGATTTGTTAAATGGATGTTGGATGGTCAGGACAATTTGTCATCGAATTTGATCTTTTCCGATGAAGCTCATTATTGGATGGATGGGTACGTCAATAAACAATTTGAGATTCACAACAAACCAATGCATCGCGAAAAGTCACTGTATAATGCGAATTATGCGTTGGCGGCATCATTGGCCCGTATTTGTTCGAAGATGAGGCTGGAGAGAACGTTAAAGCAATATGTTTACCTCATTTATCTTCCAAAATTGAATGAACAGGGACTGGACAATCTTTATTCTCAACAGATTGGTGCTATCGCCCACTAAAGGCAGCAATCAATAAAATTAATTTTGTACGAAATTATTTCGGTTGGAGGAAAAGTTGATTGGCCTTCAAGGTCATACGATTTGACACCTTTAGACTCCATTCTTTAGGATTATTTGAAGATTAAGATCTATGCCCATAACGCAACGGCAATTCAGGATCGCACACATAACATCCAAACTGAAATTGCGGCCACTTATTCCTCAAAATGTCATCGATAATTTTGACCTTCGGTCTTTGTTAATCAATAAAATCAATTGATTTCAAAATAAATGAGTTTTTAATTTAATGAAAACTTCCACACAAGCTGTTGGTCACACTTTAGGTATTCTTTCGATCTTGCATATATGTACAGTATGCGACAAAACTAAAGAAACTTTTAATATTCAATCCCCTAATATTGCTTACTAAAAGAAATACGATGGAAAGTTATTTCTATACACAACTTTTCATCTCTATAACACTTCAAATATAAATTATTTAATGAATATCATATTTCTACTTATTTTTAAATGTTTTACATATCAAAAATAATAAAAAAAAAAAACCAATGCGTTCAAACAAATCAAAAGTACATAAACATTACGTTCAACAATATTTGCTGTTGTCTGTTTACATCTATTATTCATTGTATTCATTACCCATTGTTAAGTGTAAGGAAAAAGAAGTAAATTTTATATTTAGAGATTTTTTTAAGGATAACGGCCAGAAACAGATTTGAAAATGGACTTAAAAATAAAATTATTGAAGATTTCCTTACTGGAGCGAAACAAAAAAATATTTGTTCTAAATATTCAATAGAAAAATCAATTATTTGTTGTTTAATTAAGCGATTTCAACAGAAAGGGATAGTACAAACAATTCATCTTGGCGGTAGACCCCGAAAAACAACTGCAAGGCAGGATCATCTCATAATACGGGAGTTCAAAAAAGATCCTAAAACATCTTCACGGAAAGTTTTCAATGACTTGAGACTCCACATTCGTCCAAAAACCGAAAGCAAAAGGTGTGACGAGATGGGTATTACGTGTTATAGGCCTGCAAAGAAACCATTTGTGTCAAAGGAAAACAAGATAGCGCGCATAAAGTTTGCGAAAGAGCAAATTAACTGAACGATACAGAAATGGAGAACAGTGCTATGGTCAGATGAATCCAAATAAAACACCAAGGGATTAGATGGAAGTGCGCACGTTAGACGACCTAAAGGAAAACGCTTAGATCGCGAAATTCCGACTCAAGATTACTCCTCCAAGGCCTTTCTTTTTGCAGCTGTAAAAGAAGAATGGTGAAAATCAATTTAATTGAATCCATGTCCCGTTGATGTTATACAGTCCTTCAAAAGAACGTTATCCAACGAAATATTAATTAACAGTCAATATTTATTCCGAATTAAGGTTGATTGTTAATTTGATTTATTTTTGCCAACGCCTTACGAAAAGATGGTTCTCCATTGAATTTCTTGTTATATGTTACTCTAAAATAAATAAAAAATAATGTTTTTGAAGAAAGAATATTTGAGGTATCTTTACGTTTTAAAGTTTTAACTTACATCGTTTTTACATATCCTTTTGTTCTCCTCCCAAGTAGAAAGACAGGTAGATTTTTAAAAGTTGCTTTAGTTTTGTCACACACTGTATCTCTTTATACAATATTTGGCATTTACGAAGGCTTATAAACCTTCAACCATTTTATTTCGTGAATTTCAAATATTACAAGTTGTAGGTACATACAATCTATTTTTAACTGAAAACGAGACAAAATCTATTTATTAAAAATGATTATTATGTCAATCGGGATGTCTTAGGTATTATTGGAAAAATGCTCCAGAAAATAATTGTTTGCATTCCTAATTTTTTTTTTTGGATCTGTTTAGTCTATCTTAATTATAATTTCCAATTAGTAGATTTTTTTCTATATTTAGACTTTGTCCAAAACGGGCTCTATTTTTTTTATGTTTCCAGAGTCTTGAAGACTTTCTAGACTTATTGAATGTTTAAACAATTTTCTTTTGCTAATCGGGTTTGATAGGGATCCAAGCTTTAGCATGTTCATTTCGATCTCTTTTATTTAATACGGAACAATCACAATCTACCAATTCGCATGAATTTTACTTGCCCTTATTATGTCTTGTCTGTTTAAGATTTAAGATTTCCAACAAAAAAACTATTTTAAATCAGCTCAGACTACATTTAGATAACTATTAACTAAGCTACTTCTTGCGAATCGGCTTAGAATCTCAATTGGATTCACAAGTAGTAAGTGATAAAGTTGGGTCACATTTTTTCAAAATAAAAATCACAACATTGCCTCGTGACTTTCTTCCATGGTGAAAATTCATTCATACCAATAGCACTGCAGCCAAAGAAAACTTTTTAACATAACCGCATATCGATCGATCGATGGGAAATTCCTTGAAGCGCAGTAAACATTTTGTCACACTTAATAACTTCCCGATACAATCAATGTGAGCGCGCTATGCTCAGAGGTTATACCCTCAATATCGTATCGAACATCATCACCACCATCGGTTGCCAACAAACACCAACCCAAGATGTCGATACAAATGCACATAGTTGCTATTGCTGGTGCTGTTCCTCATCCCGACCAGCAAACTCACAATCAAAAAACCATGAGAGAGTCAAGCTCCACTTATTTCCTCGATCGTATTTCCTCACCTGATCGTGACCGAATTTGTATTCTTTTTTTTTATTCGGATTTTTTTTTTTTTATCTTGCTACTTGTGGCCTACATACAAGAACACCAACAAATAGGCAGTCTGGCCAACTTGAACTCAGTAAGCATTGTTCTCCAATCTTTTTCCTCGTGGTCGCTGCTCTGTTTCAAGGAGCGCATCTCCACCTTTTTTGCTTAGCATTATCGACAACCAAAAAAAACAAAAACGTGTGCGATAACGGGCATGGAATTTTTTTGAGGACATTACCAAGTCTCAAGCAACTCCCTGCTCCTGCTCCTACTCCTTCTCCCAAAAGACTATGGGTATATTCCGGTCCAGAGGAATTAAGACAGCCGACAACGATATTCAGTCGCTGTCGGCATTATTATGCATGATGGTAGCTCGCGCATCGAAATACTGAATAAGTCCATGGTAGTAAATACATAGATAAGGAGTAGTGCACTTGGATTGGGATTGAAATCAGGATACCTTCACAGTAAGCTTACACATATCGGTAGCAAAAGGTGAGGTTTTTACGCGGATTGTGAGAAAATGGTTATGCGACACTATGCGAGGATAGCCATCACTACTGCACGTTCTTATGAATCTTCAAATAAATATTCGTAACGATGTTTGTAAAATTCTGCTAAAAAGCAGAGCATTTAATCAGTCTAAGACTGGTTTCGTAACTTACAGAAATAGAAATACTGAAAAAAATACTTACATATAAGCTAGTGATAAAAGTCTAATAGAGCATCTTTTACAACTCTCGTGTTATAACCTTTATTCGCTTAACCCAGACAAGGTAACACAGATACAAAAAAGGAAAAATTTATCAGAAAACATAAAAAAACAAACATTGAAAACCCAGGTGAATCTCCACACTTAATATACATACCACACTAACAATACAAACAACAAACTTTAAAAAAATCGAAGAGAAAAGTGTCGTCGTGTTGTTGGATCACGATTTAGATCAGGGTCGCAGGCAGGTAGTATCGATATGCTGACTAAATTAACCTTTCATGGCAGAATGAGGCCTATATTAGTGCAAAACAATTTGGTGTTGCTGGTTGAAGTAGAAGATTTTATGCATACGATATAATAGGCTATTACCGGTGATAAATGTTAAAAAATGAAATATTGCGATTGTGAAAAAGTCTTCAACAAAATCACAATTGAATGCAAATAACAGTTGTATATGATACACATTATGTATATATATACCTTTTTTTGCAGACCTCTGGTTATTTGTTGATTTTATTTGAAATTGCCGGGGAATATCACATTACACACATTTATTGATAACGTGGGTACGATATCTTACTCGTATATCACACATAATTTAACTGTCCTTCCAAAATATCATAGCTTACCTTAGTCTCTTAATGTTAGGGTTATGAGACAGACCTTGCATGCAGTACCTTGTGATTTTGCAATAAAATTTCCGAGTTTGTTTTTGATACAATTTTTCACTTCATTTCATTTGTTTATTGGTAAGATAGTTAAATATTTACAGAGATTGTATTTACAGAGGAGAAGAAATTTGAAGTATTAAAGATAGCACGAATTCGTTGAGGTAGCGAGTTCCATGGATGAAAAAAACAAATAAACGAGAGGAATTTATATATCTATTACGGCAATGGCCAAATAAATTTTAAAATAGATATGACAGAAAGGTGAGAGTAGAATGTAGGGTATCGCCTGAATAAATACTACCTAAAGTTTTCTTTGCAATAAATGATCAAGAGAGTTGTAGACTACATCTGAGTATATTTTAAGTGGTAGAACTGAGGCTACAACAAACTTACGCTGTGTTACCAGTGGCGTAGAATATGTAGATACCCACTGCTTACGCAAACTATTTTATTAAAATGATTATACATGTTTAATTGACTATATATAGTGTGCCCAAGACAAATTCCAAGATCTGCGAAACATGTTTTCCTATCTGCAAGTCACTAATCTGGCAAGCGATTAGGAACTTATTTTCTATTGGAGATCGGAACTATTTGCGATTTAGTCGGGTAAGAAGCCGTTTGGTACTGACCACCTGTGAATTTCGTTTAGATCATCATTCAAAAGAATTGCTTGCTCATAAAGTTTAGATCAAGGTCTTGATGCATGAATCTGTACATTATCTGAATAGTGATGAATCAAGCTATGTTTACAGAGCCATTGATTGTAAGCCATTACAAAATATGCGGAACAAAATCGGCCGAAGTATTGATCCCTGTGGTACGTCTTAACTAAGGGGCTTGGGAGTTTCTGAGATATGGTAGGAATTGATTCCGCAAAAACTTGATTTATATAATTTGCAAGAAGAGAATTGCCTCTCAGTCCGAAAGCAAAGTTATTCATTGTCATTATACTCAAAACAGCCTTACAGACTTTTGATTGACAAAGAAATAAGGTATTCTTTGTTCCATATCCTTTATATACTTCTTCTAATTATTATTATTATTATATTATTATTCTTATTTTTTCTTTTTTTATAATCTGTGCACGTTAAAGGAACTTACAAAACCTATTTATGCATGTTCTTAATATTTTGTATATTAGTGTACATAACAGATCCGTTAAACATAAAATCTATTGGGATTTTTGCCCTGTATAACTGTTTTACTTCAAGAACGAACTTTTTTCTTAACAACTTGGATCATTGTTGTAGTAGGGCTACTCGTAAATTAAATTGTTCTGTTATATTTTTCTCTGAAATTCATAAGTGCTGTATCTTCTTTTAAGACTGTCATTTTATATGTTCACCGTTTCTTGAAGTACATACTCGTATATTTAAGTGCAAGTATACTACATGACATTCCCACAACCGTTGTTTCCACTATTCGACTAAGCTATGATTCAAAGTCTTTGGAGCACTTTGTCATTGTTTTTATCAGTAGCAATAAGAGATTATGGTGCTGTATTGTAGACTGAACGAAAAATGCCAAACGTTGGCTCGGTGAAAACTATCTCGGGTAATGATTGATCTGTCCCGTCTGCATAATAAACAGCACCGCCCTGGCGGGCAGTGTCTTTTACTTCACAGCGATGGTACAGTAAAGAAATCTTTACCTCAGGTGGCGGAGACCTACAGTCCGTTTGATAAGATCATATACGGCAAAACTCGTTAATGAAAACCGGTTTGGAAGTGGCATTTGCATTGGCAGATAAAAAGATACTTCTGCTAAGATGCTTTGAACAAAAAAATTTAAAGAGTGTTCAATTTTTGTCAGAGACGGAAGTCTTTTAAAATGAGTGTCGCGTTTGCATCACGTTATGAAGCAGTATTCTTGTGCCCGCATCCAAAAGGAAGGAAAATGTCATACGGAGCAGCCGCTAAATACATGAAAAAGTCAAAAGCATTTGTTAGCAAGTGGGTGCACCGTTATTGCCAAGTTAAAAATGTGGATGATTTGCCGGATCGTGGGTCTACGTCAAAAACAACAAAAAAGCAGGTCAAAATGATTCTACGCATGTTGAAAAAATCCTCTTCTATCGTTACGTGGAGGACAAGGGATTTTACGTAAATGCGTTCTAAATGTGTGTTGTGATACGATACGAAGACGTTTACTTGCCAATAATGTAAAATTTCGAAGCACAATAAAGAAACCACTACTGTCAAAAAAACACGTAGAAAAACGACTCAGTTGGGCCAAGGAGAATTTGGACAGAGATTAGAACAACGTTATTTTTTCGGATGAAGCTTCTTTTTGGGCATGGTCTCCTATCACTCATACCTGGTGTACACAATCCAATAAATTAATCCAGTGGACCGTCAAACACCTGGCAAAGGTACACGTTTGGGGATGCTTCTCAAAACAAGGATTTGGCAATTTGTTCATGTTTACAAATAACTTAAACGCACCCAACATGGTCAAAATTTAAAAGAAGGCTTTATTACCATCTGCCCAAAGGTGGTTTGAAAGAAGGAATGAGAATTGGTTACTGCAAGAAGATAATGACCCGAAACATCGCAGTCGTTTGTGCAGTGCGTCGAAACAAGAAAATGACGTCGATGTTTTAGATTGGCCAGCACAGTCGCCAGATACAAATCCCATTGAATGGGCATTCATGAAGCTAAAGCTTCAAGGAAAGAAGGTCTCGACGGTCAAACAATTATCACGAAAAATACGAGTTTTATGGAGATCTTTGTCTCAAGATAATGCTATAAGATTAGTAGAAAGCATGCCTCAAAGACTCCAAGCAATTATTGATAATGGAGGAGAGTGGACAACATATTAATTGAAAAGCATTTAAGTAAATAAACAAAATAAACCAGTACAATTGATTTTTTTTATTATTATAAGTTCTTTTTTAATTTTTGTCGTGTACGATGTTATCAAACAGACTGTAAACCGTAAACAGACTTGATAAAAATTGAATCAATATATTCACAATAAAAATAATGATGTGACTTAAAACTTTTTCATTCAGTTATGTAAAATCCTGTGCTACCTATTACTCCAAAAGAGGCGGAGGCAGATTTATGTATATTAAGAATTTTTGTTGGATCGAAATTAAACTACAAAAACAGCGGACAACTTTCACTTCAATAAATTTTTCCGGACTACTGGTTAGGGAGCAATATATCGTCCCATTTTTTTTATTGCATGATACCAAGTACTGTTCAACTAAAAGGAGGACATAGGCAGAATAAAAAGTGGGAACAAAAAACTTACACGCCATCGACAGCAGCACGTTTACAACTGCGACGATTTTGTCCCCATTGGTTTGCGTGAAATTAATTACAATCACTTTGGAGCAACATCCAAGGCAACAGCGGCAGCTCAAGAAGTCTCATGCGAAGACCATGAGTGGCATCTACCGCCAACGTGCATTGCTTTCCTCATTGAATTTGATTTAAGAAGTTGTGATACTAATTTGTTGTAATTAAAGTCCTCGACATAGGCGATACGAATTGGTCAGTTCAGCTAAAGCTATCTAGGAGCACGGGTTGCAGATGCTCTGCATGCACGAGCAGTGACCACTAGGAGGATATGTGGCTTGCATGCACTAATCTGACACTCGTGGTTATTTATGCGGTTTTGGTGCAGATATGGCTTAATTAATATGTAGCTCATGGAAGCCATAGATGTGATACAGCGTGTGAAGAAGCTGCGATAATCTTCACCCGTGTTTGTGCACAAAGGTATTTGGCTTTGAAATCGTCTTTCATAGATAATATCTTTTTTTTATTAATGTTAAAAAAAAGGATACCCAAAACTTCATGTAGCAATTACTCGTATAATTACTATAGAAAGGAAATGAAATAGTATGAAGACTGACTCCTAAAAGCAAACACAATAGACACTGGGTGAAGAACATTGAAGGACCGCATCTTCACCATAATCATTATCTTGATAGAACTTTAATCGTCCTTTGTTTTCTCCATTTAACCCTAATTTATTTGTGCTAATTAATAGCTAAATCTCATTCTGCATGGTATTTTCTAAATCTATATCTCCAATCCCTTTGTCGGAAATGCATCCCGACATTATGACTATAAGCTTTCCAAATTTCCCTGTTGCTGCCATTTTTTAATGCTCTTAATGGCTGCCGCCAGGCTGCGTTGGGCCTATCATTGCAATAAAGCTCATTTTGGTCTCGTCAAAGAATATGACGTTTTCTATTGTAGAAAAAATATGGTTTGCCAACGTGAAAGGTAGCGAAAGTTAATCGTTTTTTAATGTTTTGTACTGAAAACAGTGATTTTTTAAGCAACATTTGATGTACGCAGACAGCCACTAATCCATCTTTTCCCAATCAAACGCCGTTTTCATGGCAAATAGAAAATCTTGGTTCTGAACAGACCTATAAATGGGCAGTGTATTGAAACTTAGGAAAAAAAAGGGAATATGACATACAATATATATATATTATCACTTTTATTCCAAAACTCTAAAAGTTGATGACTGACATTTTAATTAAAACATAATATTAGTAATCTATGAACAGTTCAATCATTGTGAGCATGTGCTGAATTTCAGAAGTAAGATTGATGGGGAAACTGTTGACCGTCCTTCACCTTGGATTGAGGCAGCCGCGCAACAATCAAATTCATAGCGAAGTATTTGCCGTACATCTTCGTGGTGGTCCTCGGCAACTCCATAAGTAAACCTATGCTCATTCAGGCTAAAATATTAAGGGCATGCTCGCCAAGTAGCAATATATAGGCAAACACCGTCATATAACTCACAACCTTATAGGGAAGAGATTTAGTGATGTAACAGCCAATATATAGGATAATGGCCTTTGAATCTGCACGTGGAATGTTTGGCCCCTTAACAGGCTCGTTTTAGAAAGTTGTTTTATACGAGGTGACGCGCTGCAGCGTGACTTCTTTAAAATCATACTGGAAAGATTTGTGCTTAACTTATAAGCGAACACCGGAGGTACAATCTTTGAAAATTTTTGGAACTTTAATTGTATGCCGATAATAACGACATAATTGCAAGAACACATCGGTTTGCTTGTTAGAAACAAACCGCTACCAAATGGATTGAGCGGTATATGAGGCAAAGCTAAGTGTAAGCTGTCAGCAAGAAAGGAAACATAACGAATTGGACAGAACGTCACGGTCTGCAGCTACAATTTCGAGTAGTCAACCTTAGCTTGGCTGTACACTTTTTTTTTATTCAGTTTCTTAAATTACAAAAATTAATAAATATTTCAAATGCAAGCATTTTTGAAAGTGAACAAATAGGCATCATTCTGTAGCAGTTGAGTGACTAGAAGCGAATGATCCTTCTATTAAACTATATCGATTAATTTCATGTCCAGTGGGGTAAAATTCAATAAAAATTATTTCATTTCATTTTCAATGCATTTTTATTATATCAGTTCATTAATTCTTACTTGCTATACAAAAAAACGCTTAAAAACTAGCTTAATTAACTTACAATTTATCTTAATTCTAACTTACTGGCCCCACGCGGACACTCTAAGTTAAACCTAACAATTAAATATGTCTTTCGACGTACGAACATTATTTTATTATATTATTCAATACTAAATATTCTTAAAACTAAGAAAACAATTTTATTATTTCAAAAAAAAAACTTAGTAAATGGATTTTTGTTTATATATAAAACTTAAGACTAAGCATAAAAACTAATCTACAAACTACTTAATCTACTTATACTAATTTTTGTTTTGTAAATATATACAAAATTTTTTTTTTTTTTTTGAAGAGTATTACAAAGAAATTGTTACCCATCTCGATTATTTTTTTTTAATTTTTTTTTTATTTTTTTATTTTTTTATTATTTTTTTTTTCCTCTTATTTCTAACTTAAACCTACCTAAAGCTATGTAAGTCGGCCACGGCTAAAGAATTAGGCTGACCCACTCTGCTCCCTAATGAAGCTACTCTGTACTAGAGGAATTCGACGATGGAGCTTCCTCCTCTCCCATAAGCCACCAAAATTGTTGGTGCTGCCGAGCAACATCCCTCATGTCGCGACTCCCTACCGCCCTACTAAACCGGAGACGCTCCGCACTGCCGTGTGCGACGTCTCTGTCGTAGTTGAGTCGCCTGTCCGCAGCTGTTCGAGCGACGTGGAAGATTAACGGCACCGCTAATCTGTCCTGGATCAGACCTTTCATATCGAGGTAGAGGAACGCTTCTGGAGGAATAAAGCCGTCAAAGCGAACTCTCTCATGATACAAATAATTAGGGTAGTAAGCCCCGGAGATCAGGTTGTTCGACGAGGTCATTGCTCTTGCAATGTGCCTTCGAGTCAACTTAATAACAAAATTGTCCACTCGTATTAGGTTCACCCTATTGTACAAGACCTCATTAGGATAGAATTTTATGTACTCAGACTCTGGTGTTCTGTACAAGCGAAGACAAGCCCTAAGGCAAGCCCTCTCAAACACCCGAATCTTTTCCAAAAGACTTGCTCTCACGTTGAACCACACAGGACAACCAAATGTAAGCATAGGCCGAATAAGGGCCATGTAGCAGATCAGCTTTACCCTCGCATCGAGTTGTCTGCTATAAAACAGTCTCTTAGTAAGGGCAAAAGCACCTCTGGCTCTGGCCAGAGCAACATCTATATGTTTGTTAAAATACAGATATTGATCTAGCCAGATCCCAAGGTATCTGACTACATTTCGACAAACAAGTGGCTGCCCGTGTTGTCCCACGATCTGAAACTTTCGCCAATTCTTTCTGGTATCCGCAGAGGCCCCAGACAAAGGCGTCCTAAACAGAATGGTTTCCGACTTCTGAAAGTTTATCTTCAACTTCCAGTCGTCGCAATATTGCTTAATTTTAGCGAAGTCACGTTGCAAAAGAATGTTTATAACCTTAATCTTTTGACCTGATCTGTACGCGATTAAGTCGCCTGCGTACGCTATGGCATGGTGAAGTGAACCTATCAGATCACTTGTGTAAATGTTGAATAGGGTTGGCGAATTGACCGCACCTTGTTGCAGACCGTTTTTAATGTTGAATGTACCAGTAGAAGTCACATCGCCATTTTTCACGATGAACTGTCTATCTGTGAGCATATTGAAAAGAATATACAGCAGTGGTTTACTTATACCCAGTCTGTCCAACTTGTAGAAGAGTCCCTCTAACCATACAGTGTAGAAAGCCTACTCCAAGTCAATCAGGCAGGCACCAGTGCACTGTTTCTTGGCTTTGTTCCATTGGACATCAGAAACCAGTTTAGACGCGGCATGAATAACATCATGCCCCGCCTTGAAACCGAATTGATTATCCGGAACTATATTTCTGTCCTCAACCCACTTAGTCAGGACTCTATTGATGACTTTTTCGAAAACCTTACTGATGTTTGAAAGAAGACTGATCGACCGGAGATTCGCCGGATTGGAGGTGTCTTTATCCCTTTTGGGGATAGGATGTACCACCACAGTTTTCCAATGCGCTGGATAATGTGCGTTATTCATTGCATTGTTAAACAGGGTGGTATAAATGTCCACCGCTTCTAGTGGGAGATGTCGAAGCACAATGTTCGGTATTCCATCGGTTCCCACTGATTTCTTACTTCTAATTGTATCGAAGATCGTTAGAAGCTCTTCCTTCGAAATGAACGGGGGTTGCTCCCTTTCATTGGCGATGACATTATTTGCCATATTCTCGTCACTGAACTGGGTGAAACCCGAGTTCTCGATTCGAAAGTTCACTATTTCATTTCGAAGGTAGAAATTGTGGACAAGGACTCGATTTTCCAGGTCGTGGTCCTGGAAAGTCGCTCCTATAGCCTCTACCTTCTCTTGCGGATCTTCGATCACAAAGAAGTTGTCATCATCAACAGCTTCATTTGGATCTATGCCTGCTGTTGAGAGTATGCGTTCGTTGTCAGTCGTTCTGGCGATTTTTAGACATGAAAGGTCGTCTTGATCTTTCCTCCGAAATATTTTATTTATTTGCGGGAACATATTCGGGTTGCTGGTATTTACAACCCGAATTTTGTTGTTCCAATACAAACTTACAGAAGACCTGTAATTTTCTTTTATTAACGTTTGGAGGTTTTTGATCGACGACTTTAATGTCAAAATCTCCGGGTTGTGTCTGTCAGTAAACTGTCTGTACAAGGTCTTCAGTCTTGAGAGTAGTCTACTTTTATGTTGGTGCAGTGCGTCTATAGTTGAATTGCGGAACAAGTCTTCGTTGTCAGTGTATTGATACCGAGGTATCGTTTTGTCCATTGTTCGTTTAATTGTCTCGTCCATTAGTTTTAGATACCTGTCAATCTCCTCGTTTGACAGATTTCTGTTGGACGGTGGGTAGAGCGAATTCGAGGAGAGTGCTCTAGTCAGTGTCCTGGAGAAGTGTGTCCAACGCACTCTACTATAGTTGTAGGAATGCCTTTGAACGTACTCGTCCAATTCCGCATTTTCGTTCGGAACGGTTATTTCGGTACTAAGACCGCAATGGTCACTGTCATACACAAAAGTGCGAAGACAGTTTACAGTTTGTTGGTTCGTACCTGTCAGATGTATTCGTGTGTCAAACAGCAGGAGATCCAAATAGGAGCCGTGTCTAGGAAACGACGGACTATCCGTCGCCTTAAGGCCGAGTCGGTACATCACACTGTGCTGACCCCACCAATTGAATAGCAGGTTCCCTCTAGTGTTTGGTGTATTATTTCCCCAATCGTTATGTTTGGCGTTGAAATCTCCGCCGATAATAAGTCTCAGAAATCGAAAAAGTGTCTCGAGCTCTGAGATGAATAAGGTGGATTGAGTAGCCTTAGATGCATAAACTGACACCATGTATAACCGCTTTCCACTACGGAGAGGGATATACATGATGCATGCTTCTAGGACCTGAAACCTACGTACTTCACGACTGTATATTCTTTTAAAACGTATACCCTTTCTTACGAAGATTGCAACGCCTCCTCCTTGTATGGAGTTGGGTCGATTTCTTCGCATGATTTTATACCATCTGTGCCTCATTTTGTGCCTTTTGTTTAGCTTAGTTTCGCTAACCAAAAGCACATCAAGGGCTTGGTCTTTAAGCAACTTAAAAAGTGTGGCTTTTCGCTCAATCCGAATCAGTGAATTATCATTCACTGCAAGGACCTTCAGGGTTTGCTCCGCCATGTACGTACTCATTACGACTGGAGGTGCGTTAGGCTCGGCAGCAGCGCGTATATTTGATCTACCCGCGTAGCTTGCTCGGTTATTTGACGTTGAAGCTGAGCCATCTGCCCTTGGATAGAGAGCAAGATAGCTAGCATGTCATTTGCCGGTTCCGGTGCTCTAGGCGCTGGGGCCTGAGAAGCAACCTTCGCTTGTTGTACCGTATTTCCCCTACCTGCCGCCATTTGGGCGAAGGTAACTTGGGGAGTAACGGCTGGTGTTTGCGTTTGAACGGGTGAACGTTTGACGTCCACTTTCTGCTGCCGAGCCAGATTTACTCTTTTAATGTATTGGAATTTGGGACAACCCCGATAATTTGCTGTGTGTCCCGTGTTCCTACATAGTACACAAGAGAGCTGGCTTTTGTCAGATCCTCCATTCCTACCGAGAGAGCATTCTTCTGGCTTGTGGTTCTTTCCGCACTTAACGCATCGAGGTTGCATTTCGCAATTCGACGCGGCGTGCCCGAACCTTTGACAGTGAACACATTGCAAAATGTTTCCGCTTCTTTTTAATTTCTCCCAGTGAACAACCTGGTAGTCTAGGACATTAATACTCCTTAAACCATCCAGTTTGCTGTTGGGAGTCAACTGAACTAAGAAAAACGGTAGTTTCCGCTTCTCCCTTTTTGCTCTTGCTGTGGTAAACGGCTTAACCCCTACGAAAGTGAGCTCATCGCACTCCTTCTCTTTAAGCAGTGCAAGGAGCTCCTCCGGATCGGTAGACGGTTCAATTCCCCTCAGCAGCATTGTCTGCAGCTTCTCCCCTTTCGGGGTGTAGGAGAAGAACTCCGTCGTCGAATCCTTCAACAAAATTTTAATTTTTTGGTAGCGCTCCACTGTATTGCAGTGGATCGCGTGCCTATCTAAACTAAGTCTTTTAATGTAAAAATTATTGCCTATGGCCGACTTACATAGTTGTATTGTATCCCTAAGTTCCATCTTAAAAGTATTAATTGGAGGTACCCTTAGCTTCGTTGATTTTTGCTGTATTTGTTGCTTCTGTTGTTGCTGCTGTTGATGTTGCTGTTGATGTTGCTTTTGGTGTTGCTGTTGTTTTCTTAGTAGTTGTTGTTGTGGTTGTGGTTTCTGCTGCTGTTGATTTTGTTCATGTTTTTTCTGTTGCTGTTGTGGCGCCCGTTGCTCTTGTTGTTGTTGCAATTCAGTCTTACGCTGTTTTGACTGTTGCTGCTTTGGAGCTAGCTGCAAATGTTATTGTTTTTGCTGCAGTGTATTTTGCGGCTCTTCTTGCTCCCTCGCTCTTCTGGCTATTTGTTTGGCTTTGATGGCCAGCAAGTTGTAGCGCCTGGATGTTGCTGTTCAGGCATTCAACTTGTTCGTCCTCGTCTTCAGACTCTGATGCCATTAGAGAGGCGAAGCTATTGTTTGACCCCATGTAGCGGCCTTCTCCACCATCGGAGATGTATGGGAATTCATCCATATTTAATTTGTCTGCTTCTTCTGCTGCAGATGTTACCGGTGCCTCTTCTCCGCTTCCACAATGCAGCTTTTTCGATGAAGCTGACAGAGAGGGGCGCTTTGTTTGCTTTGGAGTTGGTTTTGTCTTCCTCCTTCTTTTTGTATTACTGCCACTTGCAATATGGTCCGACGGTTTCAAGTGATCGTCGGCTGAGCCCGTTGGTTCCGCTATTGACGTAGCGGACCGCTCATCTTGTTCCATCGTGTGATATTCCAATCAATCGTTTTATGTGTTTCTTTTAAAATTAAAAAAAAAAAAAAACATGGAATGCGCTGCTGGGATTGAACCTGCAACCCAGGACTTGGTAGCCGAATCTCAATACCACTCGGCTGACTTGGTTCCCAATAGAGAAACATCAAAATGTTTATTGTAACAAAACACACTTAAGAATATTCTTCAGAAAAATAAAAACACTTCTGCACACTATTAAAGTCAGTGAACGACTGAATAAAAATTATATTAAATCATATATGTACCAAAGGTTTTAATAAAAAATAAATCAAAGATACGAAAAAATAAATAAGAAAAAAATATAGATTGCAAATTAAAAGTCTGTGTTAAAATATGTTTTGACCATTAAACAATCCAGACCGAAAAGAATTTTTTTTACTTCTATTAAAAATAGCGCGGGTTGCACAATTGATCTGAATACGATCGGCAATTTATTAAAAAGCCTAGGTGCTGTCGCAGTATAAAATTGCGAAAAGTGCGTTTTCCTAGTTAGAGGAGTATCAACAAATAACATTTCCTTTGCTCTTAATGCGCATACATTTGAGCTCCTGAGAGTAGTGCTATAGCCACTCCGCATGAAGAAAACTTGTAAAACCTTAAAGATGTAAAGATGCTTTATCAGTAGAAGATGTAGTCTGATGAATAGAGGCCAACTTTTGGCTAATCTATTTGCGTTAGATACAATTCTAATGAGGTGTTTTTGGGCAATGTTTAATGTTTCCAAGGTGGTGTTGTAAGTTCCACCCCAACTTGCAATACCATAATGTAACTTGGAGTGTGCAAGTCCATAATAAAACATTAATACAATTTTCCTTGAACAGTGTGGTCTTAGAAGATACATTTTACGAGCAACAAATAAAATATATTTTTTTAACTCGTCCACATGCGCTTTCCAATTCAGGTTATTGTCTATTAACACCCCTAGAAACTTATAATTTTCAACACCTTCTATTTTAAAACAATTTGAACTACACATTGAATCCTCGCAAAAGTTTTTTTTGTCACATGCATGGACAGATAAGGACAATTTTGTACAGGAAGTGGCATGAAAGGAAACATCACAATCAAGTGGACAAGGACCTTTTAAATTACAACTCATGGTTTTGGTTTTTTCGCTTATCAACAACTCGTGCTTTGCGAACCACTGTCGTAGAATATTTTAATCCATATGTAGCTATATGTATGTTAAATAAGTTCTCATTTGTATACGTAAAAGCGATATCATCAGCAAAAGCTGTAATACGACTGTTAAAACTTTGATCAAATAATGAGTTTATATATATTAAAAATAAGATTGGTCCCAAAACCAATCGTTGAGGTACGCCAATGATTGTGTTTAACTCATTACTGAGAATTCCATCAAGTTTTACTCTCTGACTTCTACCTGGCAGGTAAGAAGAAAGCCAATTATATATTACACCTCTCAGTCCAGCTTTGTACAACTTATCTAAAGGTATACCATGATTGACCATATCAAATGCTTTGGTCATATCTATGAAAACTATCTATTATTAAAACTATCACAGATTTCACTAGATAATTTAAGTACGGAATCTTCAGTCGATCTACCCTCTCGGAAGTCAAATTGGTTATTACTAACAAATTCGTTTTTATTTACAAATAACACTATACGTACTTTTACCAATGTCTCAAATAGTTTACAAAACGTTGGGAGAATGGAAATATGCCTATAATGCATCATTGACTTTTGGTTACCCTTTTTAAAAAGAGGAATGACTTCAGTACATTTTAAGGACGAAGGAAATATACCACAGTACACACTTAAATTGAACAAATGACACAACACATCGACAATAAACAGTGAAATACCTTTCAAAAGACGGATAGTAATGTTATCGGAGGTACTAGAGTTTTTGTAATTAAGAGACATTATATACTTATAGATTTCATACGGCGTAAAAGGCCTTAAAACAAAACTGTTTCCTTGAAATGCATCTTCAGTGATATCTGCATATAAATTGCAACTACAGTTGTATTGTGGAGGATGAGATTTCGATTGCGTCGCGACAGGCACAAAAAACTGATTAAAATGATTGGCTATGTTATTCCACCAACAACATGCCTGCAGAAAAAAATCGCTATTTCTTTTATTTAAAAAGGCAATTGAGTAAGTAAGGCACTTTTCCGAGAAACTGTGGATACTGTATGTAAGAAATTGGATCCATCGGTGTACCACAGCAATGAATCTCTTTTAAACACGGATTTATTCTGTTCGCAGTTCTGTCGATTAGTGAATGTAAGCGGAAGTTGTGGTTGAAGTTGTACTTTTCTAGACAGTTGTATGTAAAAGTTTTTCCTAATAGTTCATTATTCCTGAGTTAAATTAAAAGCTGAAAACTCATCCACTGAAATAAACATGTAGTCTTTTGCCTTCTTCTTTCTTAATGTGGAGATTAATACTGCGTTGGCTGCTGTTCTTATTTCACAAGTGAACCCCTGCACTGCATTTAGTCCAACCTGTGTAGAATTTCGATTAGTTTTATTTGCCACCATATTTAAGATACATAATTAAATTTTTTTTTCATGTGTGTTCTAACCTCAGGATAGAAGATAGTTTCTTCGAATTGGCCTCTGGTAAGGATCACAATATCATCATCGTGTCCTTAGACATGGAAACAGCCGATGCTGAACATATTTAAATAAAATATTCCTGAGGCAACCTTTCGTAGTTTGACACTAATGCTGTCACAGCCTAGTTAGATTTGACATCTCCACCTTTAAGCATGTGCTTTATTTACTTGCATCCTGTGTTTTGGATGCATCTGCATATCTGATGGTATTCAGTTTTTTCGAAGTTCATGAGGGATTTCTTAAACTTTATGGTGAGCTCCTAAAGAGCACTACTGAAAAGCAAATAAGTAACATAGGCCCTTTTTAAATAATACATTTATTCCCAAATTGACACTACTTCTTTTTCTTATCCTTTTATTAACCCTTTCCTCGTTATACGAACTTATGCGTAACGAGTTTTCCATTTTTACTGCATCGCTGCTGCTCCGCTTATGGGGTTGGCTAATGTCGCAGACCGCAGAACGCGTCTACATACTGTCGGTCCTGGATCGGTTCAGTGGTTAGCCCCAGGCGTTGTTACGTATTTGCCATCTGAGAAATCCAGGAATTCTTTTTCCGACCTCGTTTTCTTACAGTTGGATTGACCGTAGTTGACAGTGCCTTTTTAACCAGATTTTCCGCAGATCTTCTTTGATAATGGACATACCAGCTTATTCTATTCACCTAAAGCTGTCCGGGTACCGAATTCTTTATATGAAGACTTCCTCTTATACGCGCAGACCCAATGCAATCGCGTTAAGTGTCTCCACATTCCCAAATTGACACGTTTACTAAATATTCCGAAAGATCATTGCCGCTGAAGATCTTGGAGCTCTATAAATATATTCTTCTACTAATTTTTGGTGGTGCTAACTGACGAAATGAAAATAAAAACGAAATAGGTATTTGGTTGTCAATGTCTCCTCGTCCAAACAATAGTAGTAAATGTGGAAACCATTTTTCTTGTTTTCACTTGCCACGAATCCAGGCTTTTCTAAGAATCACCCAAAAATAAATATGATAATAGATATATGCAAATATACGTTTGTTCAACAGAGCTGGCAGTGGAATTTTACCTTTGCCAAGCAGTATCCTATATGTAAGTACGGTGTACTCAAAAGTTTAATGTACACTCTGCCTTTACAGTCGTTTAAGTTGTTTCATCTGAATCCTCACATTGTCAACGTCTTCTTTGTAAGCCCTGGAGTACCTAAGTAAGCAATGATTGAAAGAAGTTCAAAATCTAAACTGAACACATCAATTAGTTCATCGCCTAAACAAAAATTAACAAGGAAGCCTGCATAGTCAACCTACGAAATAATACATTTCACTGCAATGCGACAGTGTATGTGTGCGTTATAAGGAAGAAAAAGTTAACTTCGGGCAAACCGCCTACATGGTATTATTTACCACCACTGTTCTCGTCCGCCAGTTTACTCGTCCAGTTGGGCAAAACTAACCGCTTGACCAGCCATAGATGACCTGTGGTATGCATTTTCACATACAATTGCTGCATTTCACTAATATCGCACTAAAGAACCAGCACTACTACAACCACTGCCTCTGTTATTGCTGCTGCTGATGCTTCTAGTGTATCCATTGGAACAATCTATCTGGATGCATTCGTACACATGTCGTTGAATCCCCGCTGTAACACTCTGCCATTTTTTTTTGTGACGATGATGATGGTGAAACCATCCACAGTGCAAGTGGAAATCTGAATTATCTGACCAGATCACCATATGGACATAACACCGTTGCACTATTCTGAACTGGGTGCCACAGAGTCGGTCTGCCGGTGATTCTATGATTCAGTGGTTCAGTGATTTCGAAGTTCGGCTAGTAGTTGGTGGATGCATCTAAGTATATATAAGGAGAAGCTATGCGTTGTTCTGAATTTCTTTCTTTCGATGTTATGGCGGAAGATGCGCCTTTCTAAGACGCCGGCCGGTCAACGAGTTCTTGTACGTTAGTCCCGTACAAGTTACCACATGGCCAAACAGTTTATTATCTGTGGGAAAACGTTCCCCAAGAATTCCTCGACTTTGCATATATTAAGATGATCAACCAAAAGTGGGAAACCTTCTCGATGAACTAACAATTTTACATACACGAGGTGTTCCCGAACCGGTATGGGATATGGTGGCGCGATAGTTATTTGTGCGAGCAACTTGCACACCACCAACTGATGCGATTACCAAGGAACATGGTACAAATGTTGTGCAGGAGATTGCCTTGCTTGAACACATATACCATATGAGTAAGAGATAATAATAATTGTATCTAAGACAGGACGGGATCATAACGTCTTCATTTTAATAACTCGCCTTACCTTGGGAAAGGCGAAAAGTCGTTAGCACTTGTTTTATGAATCTGTGATTTATGATTTGGTTACGCTTTCCAGTTGGATGGTGGTGATAGTAGTTTGCATTTATCCCGGCTAATCGCAGTGTTTTACATCAGTTGTAAATTATTTTTGACTAAACATTGCAAACACAAGGTATTCATCAAGTTAAAGAAAGTCGAAAAGTTACTTAGAAAATTGATTCAAGAGATACAAATATACTATATATTTTGTATTTCGATATTTTTATTTTCTTAATCCGGTAGAGGAAAGGTTCGTCTATCTGTAGCATAACTAGGTCCATTGTGATTCAACTGAAAGCATATGTATCAAGAAAATCTATGTTCTTTTAAAAAAGGTATACAAAAGACGTACACCCTTATTTTGGAAAAAAGGGAAATTCAAGACGACTATTTGGAAAGCCTTCCTAGAACAAAATCCATTCTGATGATACCGATGAGTTTAAATTTGTATTCGCTACGCATTTGAAGTAAAAAAATTAAGGAACGTTCTCTCAGTTGATGATGCAATAACGTTCCAGGTCACCTATTAAAATTCATGGATTTGAACATGACAAGAAAATTGTTTTGACAAACAATTGAAGTCAATATTTCAATGCTCCTGCAATCAACAGTCAAAAGCTCACTGTATGCCATTATTTGTGGTACAATGTTCTAAAAATGTTTGTGTATTTTTCTTGCCCCAAAAAAAGGGTTTGTACTGGAATCAGCAATAATCGGCTTGTGGCCTACATATACTTATACTTATCTATGGAGAATAAATTCAATGACTTCTGTTTTATCATTGTGTACTTAAATGCAACGATATCATTTTAGTTGCACGGTTAGCAGCACCGTAGAATGACCTAACATTTTGAGTTTTGAAATGTTATAAAAATATAGTGGCTTGTTTTAGCGATTATCTGTTAAAAGCATGTATTGAGGACTGTTGAGTGGTCAGTGTCAATCTTCGGCAGGCCTAATATACAGATACATATATATACAGATGAGGATTAATAATATAGGCTGAATAGAAGGACCGGAGCTGCACATGAGCTCTATGAGCGAAGAGGAGAGACGAACACCGGCTTCTCAGAAGGAAGAATAAAGGGAATGAGAAGCGCGCGATCGAGGAAATTGAGAGATGCCTCTCCTGGAATGAGGTTCGGAAGTTTTACCAAAAGGTAAAAATAACATGCCGCGGAAACAAACCCCGAACCGAAGCCTGCAGAGATGAACAAGAGAACATCGTAGTAGAATCTCAGTCGATGCTGAGGGTTCGGAAAGACCATTTCTGCAGACTGTATAACGGCGACGACGAACCAAATACCGCTGTCAGGCAGAATCAACCTTTCAACCTGGACGATGATGACCAACAATTCCGTCCACCCGACCTGGAAGAAGTGAAGATAGCTATATCGAAGCTTAAGTCCAACAAAGCTGCTGAAGCGGATGACCAGACTGCCGAGCTCTTCAAAGCGGCTGGCGATGACTTGGTAAGGAGCATACACCAACTCATCTGTAAAATATGGTCGGACGAAAGTATGCCCGATGAATGGAACCTCAGTATTGTTTGTCCGATTCTCAAGAAAGGAGACCCTCTGAACTGCGCCAACTACAGAGGCATCAGTCTCCTTAACATCGCATAGAAGATCTTATCTGCCGTATTGTGTGAACGCCTGAAGCCGTTCGTCAACTAACTGATAGGTCCATATCAGTGTGGCTTCAGGCCAGGAAAGTCCACCATCGACCAAATATTCACACTACGGCAGATCTTGGAGAAGACCCATGAGCTTCAGATCGATACACACCACCTATTCATCGACTTCATAACAGCATCTATAGAGAAGAGCTATACAGAGAAATGTCTAGTTTTGGCATCCCTGCCAAACTCGTCCGTCTGTGCAGGATGACGATGGAGAATGCACGCTGCTCCATCAAGGTCGGTAAAGATCTCACCGAGACCTTTGATATCCAGAAAGGATTTAGACAAGGCGATGTGCTGTCATGCGATTTTTTCAACATCGTACTTGAAAGAATAGCGCAAAACTCACGAGCAAACACAAGAGGCACCATCTTTCAAAAGTCCGTCCTACTACTCGCATACGCCGACGATATTGACATAATCGGGAGAAAGCAGCGTGATGTCTGTGGCGCTTTCGTGAGTATTGAGACGGAAGCGGCGAAAATGGGTTTAGCGGTCAATCAGGTCAAGACCAAGTATATGATGTCAAGCAAAAAGGACAACCAACACCGCCGTCTCGACAGATATAACCTTGAGGTAGTTAAGGACTTTGTCTACCTAGCCTTCGCTATAAATACAGACAACGACACTGTTTCTTTGGGCTAAGAAGGCAATTGAGTAGAAAAGCTCTCTCTCGGACAATAAAAATCAGCCTTTATAAGACCTTAATAATCCCGGTCCTACTCTATGGTGCAAAGGCATGGACATTATCAAAACTGGATTAGGGTGTTCTTGGTTGCTTCGAGAGAAAAATTCTTCGGGCGATCTTCGGTCCCGTCTGCATTGAAGGAGAATTATGGAGGAGATACATCAATGAACTCTACAGACTGTACAGCGACATCGACCTAACCAGAAGAGTGAAGATCCAAAGACTGAGATGGCTGGGTCATGTAGAGCGTATGGACACCAGTGCTCCGCTCCCAAAAGTCTTCGAATCCGCTCCCGAGGGACAGCTCCGTAGAGGAAGGCCAAAACTCAGGTGGCGCACGCAAGTGGAAGACGACCCCATCCAACTTAGCGTGCGAAACTGGAGGCAGCTAGCCAGGGATCGTGCTAGCTGGAGAAGCTTGTTGACTGAGGCCCAGGTCCACCACGGACTGTAGCGCCACTTTAAGAAGAGGAATGAAAAATAATAACATTAAAATAAAGAAAGCAGATGTTTTCAAAATGATAATTAAAAGTTATTATTCAGTTTGCAAAACTAATTGAAAGAGGTCTTCAGTAGATCGATCAGAGTTCCGAGGAAGGCAATCGTTATCAATTTCGACATCGTTTTCTAATAATATTTTTCTTCAATATAATCCTCTAAGGAATCTTTGGGTTCAATTTGAACTTGAAGCACCACTTGTGTCTTGCTTCCTGTAGGATCCACCAAAGTCGACCATCGTTATGCCCTTTCCTGGTGCCACGTCAACCTTCGTTCTTTTTTTTCTAGGGGGACATGTTACATTCCCGTAACGCATTTCTTTCAACATTGAAATAACAGTGGAAGAAACCTTCATTGCGATATTATCCGACTCTGAATTTCAACCTCTTCAGTAAGCATTCTGGAAAAGACTGCCTCTGGGTTGAAAGGAAAAACGCCACACTTCTTAAAAACAGCAACTAAATTCAGTGAGCGACCATTTTGATCAACGCATTCAGTCACTAATTTTTATAACAGCGAGGGAAATGCTTCTTTCGACAGGTTTTGTGATCTCTTACTAAGATCTCTCAATAAGAGATTTGCTTCCATCCATCTAAAACTTTTTCCCATACCTATTTTAGCGGACCGTAAAAAGCTTCATCTAAAGACTGGCAAATATGAATCGAGTTTGGTAAAAAGAACGCTGCAGATTCAATTGCTTGAGGAGAAAAGTGACTAGACAGGTTATCTCCTAAAATTACTTTTTCTCCCTCAAATCGTCTGCAAATGTAATAAAGTGACTTACTCCTGTTTTATCGAGTGTTCGGTGGACCTCCGCAAATCCGTATCATAAAGCCTGAAGCAGGACCACAGAACAAAATTGATGGTACTCGATTTTGTATTATGTATCTCTAATATGCTCACACCCCTTTTAAAAACACACTTAATATTACCTGGGTCATCTGACAAGATAGTTTCAACGTAGTTGAAAATTCGATTGCCAGGAATAAAGTCGTTTTTTTTGTCGACCAGAGTAGTCTTCAAATTTTTGAAATAGTTATTCATATCAACTCTACTAAGTTTGGCGTTCCAAGTTTAAAATTTTGGCAAGCTCGCAAAGTAAGCATGGCTTGCTATTAATTTAAAATCTTCAAACGAAATAACACTTCTGTCCATATTTTCTAAACTATTTTTTTGCTAGATTCCTCACAATAGCGCCTGTAAATTGGCTCGCTTACAACGAGCAGAGCTTCAACCAAGCATTACTCCTCTGTTGGGCTAAAAACTGTGGGAGAGCCAACATCTTTACGATGCAAATTTTTAAATCTATTTACCGATGTTCCCTTTGCTATATTAAATCGACTCGAAGCTTTTGTAATGGACAACTCTTTTCGTTCAATTTTTGCAATAGCTTCGCGTATAACATCTTCCGAAATACTCTTGTACCGCCTACGTGGTTTATTTGGTTCTTTAGGAGGCATATTATTATCTAGAAATTAAAATACATCTAGGTAATATTTTTTGCAATATATGCAGTGAAAACGAACCCTAAGAAATAGAACTCAGGAAATAAAAAAGAACAATTAAGAATACTGGTCGGTGGTCAATGTTGCGGACCCATGTATTTATACTAGCTCCTAACATTGGCCAACCAGTCAAAGTTAGGAATCCAACGGTCAGAGTAAAAATGGCGGTTAAGAATCTATGAAACTCTTTTTATTTCCGATTAATTTCACATAATAATTAACTAATAAGGCACGCTTTTTTATATATCACTAAAACTTTATGAAACCTCATACGTGATAATTTTTTTCCACAATTGCACAATGTTTTCTTGCCGTGCAGAGACGATTTTACTGACACTTTAAAATACACGATGGAAAAGGCTATTCGTTGTTGTAGATCTACACATTTTTTTCTGTCATATGTGAATATACAGGGATGAAATATGTGGTAAAATTATTTAAATGTATTGTCACTGTGTGTAGCTAGGAAAGTTAAAAAGATTTAATGATTTTTGGTCAATGTTAGGAACCCAGTCAATGTTAGGTCATGCTACGGTAGATTGATTTTTTCTTCGATAATTTGTGATCAATAGGTAAAAGAGAAAACAACAAATGGTATGGACATCAGGCCCTGTTCCACTGGCCAGTTCGTTATTCTGATGACTAAATTATCTGAACTTAACTTTTTTTTCTCATCACACTTAAATCGTGAAAATAGACATTTTAGATACAATTTGTATAACAAGTCTAGATGAGTCTTTATGATTTGCTAGACAAGGTTTCCAAGCATACTTGGTCTCGTGTTGTTTTAGCAATTGTATTGAAGTGGTTTCGTGTCAGTTATCTTGCCGGCAAATGGCAGACGTATTGTGATAGCCCTTAGGTTCAAATTCTTTGAGGTAAAGTGGCAGCAGTGTTGCTAGACTCAATAAAAGGGCTAATAAAATAACGAAATTGTATTCCGGTGCAGAACTATCAACCAACTTATATGTCGTATGCTGATTTAATTGTAGTTATTGTTAGAAGATAAATCTAGTAAATGAGTTTGCATGAGCTGCAGAAGTTGTTATTTACTTCTTCAGGTACTGTTTAGTATGGAGAGCTACATAAGTCAGATCATTCATTTCTGTTCCAGTCCAATAATGGAAAACTTTGCTGTTCATCCCACCTTTTATGTTGACTTTTATTCTCAGTTTTGATTGCTGCGCGCAAAGTAATATCTTTATCTACATTATTTATGCGATATTTTGCGTGTTTATATTGTACATCTTGGCAGCTCTTTGTAAGCTCTGGAAGCAATTAGCGCAAATTTTCTGTTAGGAAGAATGTTCTTATTTTTTAATGATTTTAATAAAGTCTATCTGAATCACAGTCCTGAGCTGCAAAGTTGCTCTCGCTTATACCAGCAACACATCGGTATGCGTAAACACATCGTTGATTAATATTCAGAGTACCATTTTTATATGTACAATTTGTCTAGAGCTAGGCCAAAATATTTTATTCTTAAAAAAACTTCTCTTCTCTACTTCTCTACTACTTCTCTATTTTTCTTGAACCACATTTCAAGACATTCCATTTTTTATGATACCTCATTCATTATATTCACATCTTGAAAAATCAAACGAATGAATCACTTGATATTCGATTAGCGAGTGAGTACTTCACCCATTGATAACAAAACATTTAGTTCAGTGCACTCATATCAAACGGGTACACTTCATAGAGTACACCGAATACTCGGTGTGCACTTGGCTCTGCATACAGATAGCTATCAAATATTCATGTTTATTTTCATTGTTAGTTTTTAGTTTTAAATGCATTTTATTTTCTTAATCATGAATTCTTACATACTAACAAAAAATGCTTAAATGCTAGCTTAAAATTACTAAACAATCTTATACTAACTTACTGGCCCTACACAGGCACTCTAAGCTACTCTAAATTCTTATATCTATGTCTTTCGACTTTATTTACATTTTATTTAGGATTTCTTATTTTCTAAACTTAAGGCTAAGAAAAAATTTTTTTGATAAAAAACTTAGCGTATGGACATATTTTTTTATTTTTATAAAAACTTATTATCTAACTTAAAATAAACCTTAATCTATCTAACCTACATACAATACGTACATACACACATATAGACATTATACACAATTATATACATGCATTAGTATATACCTTCGCATATACTAATATATATATATATTACTTAAATGCTAACCTAAACCTATGTAAGCTGGCCATCGCTATTTACAAAGCAAATAGATTGGTCAGCTCTGCCTCATAAGTGAGGCTGGTCCGTAATTGACGGAAACGACGACGAAACATCTTCCCCACCATTCAACCACCAGAAATGCTGGTGCTGCCGAACGACATCCCTTTTATCGCGATTCCCCACCGCCCTACTGAACCTGAGACGATCCACCCTGCCGTGTGCGACGTCTCTGTTGTAGTTGAGTCGCCTGTCCCCAGCTGTCCGAGCGACATGGAAGATTAACGGGACCGCTGATCTATCCTGGATCAACCCTATCTGATCAAGGTAGAGGAATGCTTCCGGTGGAACGAAGCCGTTAGAGCGCACACTCTCATGATAAAGGTGATTGGGGAAGTATGCCCCAGATATCAGGTTATTCGTCGAGGCCATTGTTCTTGCAATGTGCCTTCGAGTCAGCTTAATTACGAAGTTGTCCACTCGTATTAGGTTCGCTCTGTTGTAAAGGACCTCATTAGGATAAAAATTTTTGTACTCCCACTCTGGTGTTCTGTACAAGCGAAGACAAGCCCTAAGGCAAGCCCTCTCAAACACCCGAATCTTTTCCATTAAGCTTGCTCGTACATTGAACCACACGGAACACCCAAATACCAGCATGGGCCTGATAAGGGCCACGTAGCAGATTATCTTTACCCTCGCATCGAGTTGGCTGCTATAAAACAGTCTCTTTGTGAGGGCAAAAGCGCCTTTAGCTCTGGATAGAGCAGCATCTACTTTTTTGTTAAAATACAGAAACTGATCTAGCCAAATCCCAAGGTATCTAACTACATTTCGACAGGCAAGAGGCTGTCCGTGTTGTCCAATGATCGAGAACTTTCGCCAATTTTTTCTGGTATCCCTAGAGGCTCCAGACAACGGCGTCCTAAAGAGAATGGTTTCCGACTTCTGAAAGTTGATTTTCAACTTCCAGTCATCGCAAAATCGTCACGCTGTAAGAGACTATTAATGACCTCGATTTTTGGACCTGTTCTGTACGCTATCAAGTCGTCTGGGTACGCAATAGTATGGGGAAGTGAACCCATCAAGTCGCTTGTATAAATGTTGAATAGGATCGGCGAATTGACCGCGCCTTGCTGAAGACCATTTTTAATTTGAAATATTCCAACAGAAGTCACATCACCATTTTTCACGATGAACTTTCTGTTGGTTAGCATATTATAAAGAATGTACAAGAGTGGTTTACTGATCCCCAGACTAGCCAGCTTGTAGAAAAGACCTTCTAACCATACAGTGTTGTCGAAGGCCTTCTCCAAGTCAACTAGGCAGGCACCAGTGCACTGTTTTTTGCCTTTATTCCATTGGATATCGGACACCAGTTTAGACGCGGCATGTGAGATAGCATGTCCTGCCTTGAAACCGAATTGATTATCCGGAACTATATGTTTGTCCTCAACCCACTTAGTCAGAGCTCTATTGATTACTTTTTCGAACACCTTACTGATATTCGGAAGGAGACTTATCGACCGGAGATTCGCCGGATTGGATATATCCTTTCCCTTTTTGGGGATAGGTTGAACCACCGCCGTTTTCCAATGCGCTGGATAATGTGCATTATTCATTGCATTATTAAACAGGGTGGTATAAATGTCCACCGCTTCTAGAGGAAGATGTCGAAGTACGATGTTCGGAATACCATCGGTCCCCACTGATTTCTTACTTCTGATTGTGTCGAGGATCTCATGGAGTTCTTCCTTCGAAATGAACGGGGGTCGGTCTCCTTCTCTGGCAATGACATTATTTGCCATATTTTCGTCGCTGAACCGGGTGAAACCAGAGCCCTCGGATCGCCAGTTCTCTACTTCATTTCGAATAAGGAAGTTGTGCACCAAGACGCGATTGTCCAGGTCATAATTAGGGCCAATGATATCATTGGCCTTGTATACTTCCTGGAAAGTCGCCCCTATGGCCTCAACCTTCTCCTGTGGATCCTCGATCACAAAGAAGTCGTCATCATCAGCGGCCTCATTTGTATCAATGCCTGCTATTGTTAGTAACCGTTCGTTGTCTGGAGTCCGGGCTATTTTAAGACACTGAAGGTTGTTTTGATTTATTCTCCGAAATAGTTTATTTATTTGCGGGAACATATTCGGGTTGCTGGTGTTTACAGCCCGTACCTTATTGTTCCAATACAAACTTACAGCAATTCTGTAATTCTCTTTGATTAATGTTTGAATATTTTTAATCGACGACTTCAGTGTCCTAATCTCTGGGTCTTGTCTGTCTGTGAACTGTCTGTATAAGTTTTTAAGTCTTGTCAGAAGTCTACTTTTCTGTCGGTGCAGTGCGTCAATAGTAGGATTGCGGAACAGATCTTCGTTAGTCGTTTTTTTATACCGCGGTATTGTAGTGTCCATAGTTTGTTTTATTGTCTGGTCCATTCGTTTAAGGTACTTATCGATCTCCTCGTTTGATAAATACCTATTGGACGGTGGGTGGAGCGTGTTCGAGGAGAGTGCTCTTGTCAAGGTTGCGGAGAAGCGTGTCCATCGAGTCTTACTGTAGTTGTAAGAGTATCTTAGGACAAACTCCCCCAATTCCGCAATTTCGTTGGGAACTGTGATTTCGGTGCTAAAACCGCAATGGTCGCTGTCATACACGAATGTGCGCAGACAGTTAAGCGTTTGTAAATTCGTACCTGTCAGTCGTATACGTTCGTCGTACAGTAATAGATCCAAATAAGACCCGCCTCTGGGAAACGACGGGTTATCCGTCGCTTTAAGACCGAGTCTATACATGGCATCGTGCTGACCCCACCTATCGAGTAGTAGGTTCCCTCTAGTATTTGGCAAATTATTTCCCCAATCTCTGTGTCTAGCGTTGAAGTCCCCGCCGATTATAAAATAATTCTCCCCCGATTCCAGCCTCAGAAGTCGAAAAAATGTGTCGAGCTCTGTAATGAATAAGGTGGATTGTGAAGCCCCAGATGCATAAACAGAGGCCATGTACAGCCGCTTTCCACTGCGGAGATTTTATTTTCATTGTGGGTGTAACTGTGTGTTAACAAGGAATTAAAAAAAATTATTTTAAACAAACAATTGAATATCATATAATGATCACAACTTTAAAGAACTGAATAAATAAAACATGCGACGCATTTCGGAAACAATGACGAATAGATATTTACAAGCATATAAATAACAAAAAATAAAAATCATCGTGATATCCAATCAATCGTAGGCACGCTCATGTAACATGTCGGCACTTTTGTTTAATTTTTGCTTTTATATGCTCGTCGGTCCTTCTGTAGTATATATATGCAACTGTTCTTGCATTATTTAAACAAATTTAAATAATAAATAAAATTAAAATTTGAATAACATATCTGTGGTATTAAAATTATCTAAGCGTTTCTAGACTCCGTCTGCTTTTGTAGGCGTTCCTCTAGAAAAAGTAGGTTTTAGTGCAAAATGTTGTTGAGCGGCTCATATAGGATATGCTAAAATGATGTTTTCATAAACCGCCTATTTTTTGGGGGCCTGAATAGGGTAGTCCTTCAGAGATGGGCTAGAGTTAAATAGAAACATTTTACAACTTTCTCAATGACTTTAAGTATACTCGTACATAACATGAGAACATAATTCCAATTGTGTACGTACGGAAGAAGGCATGGGGAACTGAAACCCATATGCGAAGACCACACAGAGTTGGTGGAAGCCCTTCAGATGCAGCTTTTTAGAAAATTGAAACTGGTTCCAAACCGACTTGAACAATTTCTAATAGAGCAAGATGTAGCCCAACACCGACGAATTGGACAGAACGTCACAATAGACAACACAACTTTAAGGTGGATAAGGACTTTGTCTATCTCGGCTCTGCTATAACATCTGATAATGACATCTCATCGGAGATCAAACGTGGGATTAACTTGCCAACCACTGCTTCTACGCTGCCCAACCTGTTGACTACGAAATAATGCAAAATACGAGTAGTAGCTGAGAAAAATACTGTTATAAATAAAATTAATAAAAGAATTATCGATACCAAAGAAAAAAGTGTTTATTATAATAAACATTATTATCATTATTTTTTTTTAAATGCGCCTTCACTTTCCTCTAATTCAATACGAATTTAAGATTTTTTTACATTAAAACTTACTTCAACTAATTCCATTTTACAAATTATAATCAACATGTAATTTGATCATTGACAAAATTGATGGCTTCAACACTGTACCAATGTGAGAGACACACTACCCACTCACTGCATTCGAATTATTCGAAACATTCGGTGTACTCGATGAAGATTAACTGTTAAACATGCACTCGTTTTGAAGCACCAGTGTTGCCCCCCTAAGTAGTCAAAAATGTAGTGCAGCGGCTTTAAAAATGTAGTACAGTGTAGTATATTTCAAAAAACAGATAAAAATGTGAATAATTGTTATGCTTTATACAAATTTATTTTTAAATTAAACGGTTGTTTAAAGACAAATGTAAATATACATTAATTCATAAAAACAATTAACAAACAATAAAATAAGAAGGTGTAGGCAAGTGTACACTGTAAGTTTAGTCATTATTCATAATGTTTTGCATTATGATAAAAAAAAGTTTTGGCATAAGTTATTAATGACATTGGCGGGGCATTAACTTTTCCCTCATACCATAACAGTTCCTTGACTGCATCATTGCGCCAACAATAGAAATATTTAAATTATTTCTTAGATCGTCTTTTATTAAATTTAAGTTTGAAAAGCAACGTTCTGTAGAGGCACTACTATGAGGCAAACTATACAATGTGAGCATATGTATATCGGGTTTTTCAATAGGGACTTGACAACTTTGAATTTAATTTGTGAACGCACTCTTTCACAAATCATCAAAATGGCCCTGTCAATTTATTCAGTAAACTCAACATTTTCATCATGGTTAAGTACACGAACGAGCAATGTCTGCAAATTATAAAAATTTTCTACCGAAATTCGGAGTCGGTGACTGCAACTTTAAGAGCGTTAATTTCAATTTTCGGTCGTAATTCTCGCCCTAGTAGACAAGCAATAACAAGTTTAGTGCAAAAATTTGAGTCTACATATTCGTTGTGTGATGTTGCCGTGTCAGTGAAAAAACGGGTTGGTCGAAGTGTCGAAAATATCGCTTCCATTCAGGCGTCCGTAGCAAACGATCCAGGCTTTTTTTCAAAATTTGTTGCGCTCTTTAAATTTACCCAAAACTGAACAATATCTTCGAGAAAGTCTTTTTTTTAAAGTGCGTGTGAAACCATTAATGATCTAAATTCATCGTTTAACTATTTTCATCCAAATCAAAAGAGCTCTCCTGTCACCGACAATGCCTTACAAATGTCATGCAAAAGTAGAAGTGGAAGCGTAGAAGACGGACTCTAGTAAAACTGAAAGTTAGACTGGAAATGGTTATTGAAACTGTGCACACAAAATGCAAAAGTTTAAGAACTAAACACAGCGTTTGATATTGATATATTTTTATTTTTGATTTTTATTTTCTGAAGTGTGAAATCGTAGTACAAAGTAAACTTTTGCTGATTGTACGTACTCACTTTTTTGACGAACAAAATGTAGTATAAACGCTACAATTGTAGCAAGGGGGCACCGCTGTGAAGCACCCATTCTCGAAAGAGAAATCAAGTAGTGCATTTGATTCGTTATCTTGTGATGGAATGTTTTGCAGTGCTTGTCTCTTGAACAGTGGTACCCATTTTTAGAGTACACTAGTTTATATAACTGCAGTGAATAGAATACACTGAACTACTGTACCCATTGAGAGAAGTAAATGAATGTATTCATGCAGACTTCTATTTTTTACACTACTAATCTCTCGGTTCTTAAAATGAACAACACCGCTACAATCTCACCAAACTGATTCTTTGATGTATTAAATGCTTCTGATGCATGTCGTTTATTAGTGCTGCTTCATCATGCTAGTTTTCGATTGACGTTGCTCTTGGTGATTCATTTACACTACCAGTTATAACTCGCTTTAAAAATAATCCATTTCGTTTGATATTAATGTCACAAATTTAAATTCATTCTATACAGTGAATCCCCTTCATTTCACTAGGAACCCAAATCTTGAGGTTTTTATAAGGAGTTAGTTTTTGTTCTTCTTAGTTTCTTGAAAAATACTTTAAAATGTATTGACTATAAATGTCTTGAACGAAACATATGAAGTATTAATTTGGTGCTCATTTACTACCTATCCCCTTCTGACGATCAGATTGACTTTTCGAATATCTGTCTATATTCTTTATTCTATACTCTTGGTTCACTAGTGAAATGCACCAACTAATGCCACAACGAGATCAGGCCTACAAACAACAAACAGCTGTAAATTAGATGTGTTCCACCGATTATATGGTTCATTACGCAATCACATAGTAAATTAAATCAAGGTCGAAAAAATACGGATTTAGACCAACAAACTAAATTCGACTAAAAAGAAATGACAATTACGGAAAAATTTAACAGAACTAGAATTCGGTGGGCCCGAACTAGATTGTGATGAAAATATCGATGACAACGCATTTGACGTAAGTTTCACTACTTTCCCATATCCAATTCGTCCCAACTCATCTGCAAATCTTGCTTCTGACGAATCACCAGATGCATTAAACACCGGTTTTGACAATTGTTCTAATTTTTCATGTATTGTATAAATTATCATATGATATTAAAGTCAACGATCACAAAACAAAAACACTTGACGGCATACGCCAAAGTGCTGATAAATAAGAAAAAAGGCAAAAGTACTTCGATAGAAGTCATAAATGGTTCACAATGTTGCAGTGCATAGAACTGACCTACTAACGTGCCATTTGAGAAGTGTCTGACTCTTTGTGTGATCAATACAATGTGTAGTAAGTGCTTGGGGAATAGAAATATATTATAAATAATATTTTTAGGTCATGACTATGTAGCCGAAATATGATGGCATGCGACCCACTAGATACTCGTATCGATGTGCATTGAGAATGCTGGCTAGAAAATTAGTATGTGTAGATACGGGCGGGTCAATAAGTCCGTGACTTTTTGAATTTCTGACCTCTTTACTGAAACAGCAACACTGCTCCTGTCAACAGGCATCTGTCAGTTGAATTCTGTCAAAATTTAAACTTGCTGCGTCAGTTAGTTTGTGTTTGACAGCTATTTTTATCAGACTACTCACTAATTTGAGGAGAAAATGGAAAAAAGTGAATTTCGTGTGCTTATTAAGCATTATTTCTTGCGAAAAAAAACCATTACCGAGACCAAGGCTAAGCTTGATAAATACTATGGGGACTCTGCACCATCGATTTCAATGGTAAAAAAGTGGTTTACTGAATTTCGTTGTGGCCGTACAAGCACTGAAGATGCCGAACGTCCTGGACGCCCAGTTGAGGTCTCTACACCCGAAACAATCGAAAAAATTCACGATATGGTGTTGGCCGACCGAAGATTGAAAGTGCGAGAGATTGTGGAAGCCGTAGGGATCTCGCATGGCTCAGTGGTTTCAATTTTGAATGATCACTTGGGCATGAGAAAGCTTTCCGCAAGATGGGTGCCGCGTTTGCTCACAGTCGACCACAAACGCAATCGTGTAACAACTTCACAGGAAGGTTTGGCGTTGTTTAATCGCAATATGGAGGAGTTTTTGCGCCGTTTTGTAACCGTGGACGAAACATGGATCCATCACAACACACCAGAGAACAAACAACAGTCAAAACAGTGGGTTTCTAAGGGTGAATCGGCGCCAAAGAAGGCCAAGGTGGGTTTGTCAGCCAATAAAGTTATGGCGACTGTTTTTTGGGATGCACGCGGGATAATCCACATTGACTACCTTCAAAAGGGAAGAACAATCAATGGGGAATATTATGCCAACTTATTGGACCGATTCAATGACGATTTGAAAAAAAACGACCTCATTTGGCCAAGAAAAAAGTTCTTTTCCACCAAGACAATGCAAGGGTGCACACATGTGCAGTTGCCATGGCAAAAATCCATGAATTGGGCTATGAATTGCTCCCTCATCCACCCTATTCTCCAGATTTGGCTCCGAGCGACTACTTCTTGTTCCCAAACCTGAAGAAATGGCTTGGTGGAAAAAGATTTGACTCCAATGATGAAGTCATCTCGCAAACAAAGGCCTATTTTGAGGACCTCGACAAATCATTTTTTTTGGAAGGGATAAAAAAATTGGAGAAGCGTTGGACAAAGTGTATAGAGCTCAAGGGAGACTACGTTGAAAAATAAAATTATTTTTTTATCAAAAAATCTGTGTTTTAATCCAAAAGTCACGGACTTATTGACCCCCTCGTATAAAGATCGATTCTATTAATAGTAAATCAAATTCGACTTGACTTTGAAAAGTGTTTCTTCTTCTGGCTTTTAGCCCTACTCATTGTAGTAGAACTCTGACAAATATTATGGCGTTTACGCCCGCCTTTAGAAAATACTATACCCTGTACTTTGTACCTCAACACAAGGCTCAATATTCTCCATATACATATTTCAATAAACTTCCCATCATGATAAGATCATCTGCAATACAAATGTATGCTGACGATGTGCAATTATTAAAGAGCAGATCAATAGAAAATTGCGCCTATGAGTACAACATTGCCCTTTGACCGAATAGAAACAAACTGTTTCAAAGTCCACAAAATGCCGCATCATGCCAACTCATGGCTGAAGAAAAGTCATCCATTTTTGGTAGGAAAATATAAGACAAAACGTGATAGAAGAAAAGCCATCAGGCGTTAGACGACGGTTATCGGACAAACTAACATATGCCCAAACAGCAAAATCACATAATCACAGAACTGAAAACTCGGCAGATGCTGGTTCCAATTATTTCTATATTATACTTAAGAAAATTGGGGAGCAAAGCAAAATAAATAAACACATTTTCGACAAGTTAGCTAAGATCGAAAATTACTGCCACAATAAACGAACTAAATCAAGAAGATCAATAACTCAAAAAACTTACTTGGGACCTTAACAACAACTTTACGAACTAGAAATATCTATACGAAAGAAGAATTGACGTTTATCATATCTCTAAATCCCATATGAAAATTGGATGGTGTTCAAAGATAAGAGGCCTTAGGGACTGTCACGCTCTTCATCCACCTGAAAAGGCGAGAGATCCGCCTCTCCTTATACTTATTGTATATTAAAGAGTTCACCGAACATACTAAAGACAATAAAATAGAGCTCGAATCTGTGCAAGAATAATGGTTCGTCTAAGAAATAGACATAATTTTGAGGCTCAACATACATCGCACAGAAAGGTCGATGAAGCTGGTGTGGAGCACAATTGTGGCTTCCTCTCAACGGGAAAACCGAAATACTGGCCGACTGTTCCCATAAAAATATCCAACTGTATCGATTTGTTCGTTTTTAAAGGAATATGTAACAATTTCATAAAAGTTAATGAAAGCTTTGACCTTTCCTTTGATCATTCACCAGTCAATGAGTGAAACTCTAATTTAACAATAAGAACCAGCAAGACTAGCTGGCGGAAATACTAACTGAAAAGGCTTTAAGAAAGTAATAGAAGAACAGGTAAAACTGAACTTATCACTTTAGATAACCTATAAACTTCATTAAATTCGTTCAGTATGCCTCGTGGCATAGCAACCCTATCAAATGAAGATACTAAGAAATTACGGTCTAAATTATCCACCGGAGATAAAAGAAATAGTAAGAGCAAAGAGAAGAACCCGTAAGAATTGGCAACAAAGTCATGCTCCACGGCATAAAACACGTTAAAAAACTATTAAAAACTTCAAGAGCGTATCTATTGTAGAAGGCCTGACAGCAAACAGGGAATTGAATAATTCCCTTTGGAAAGTACTTAAATGTATTGTTATAAAGAATCTAAGGCCTCCGCCTCATCGATAAGAAAAAATAACAACGAATGGGTGAAGGCAGATAAGAAGAAAGCGGAAACCTTCGCTTCTCAGAGATCTTTATGCCCTTCGTTGTCAAGCACTTGTCCAAAGTATCAGTGATTCGGAAATAGCGTGAGACAATCACACGATGACAGTTGCAATACTCAAGGAACTTAGCATAGAAATAAAGAAATTTAAGCAATAGAAAGCTTCCAGTTACGACTTAATAATTTAAAAAGTCTCAAAATGTTGCCTAGAAAAACATTTACTAAGCTTCCTAAAATAATAAACGTCGCACTTAGGCAGCCAGGGGGGAGCTAGAGGGACTCCTTTAGTTTAACGCTACCCTCATCAATTTTCTTACAAAAAGTATGTTTTCGAATTTCGTGTCTGCAATAAATCACACAAAACAAGTCTTTAAATCTTTTGAAGACATAAGAGAAAATGCCGAAGATTTTTTCAGAGACGCTTTTCAATCCGCACCACAACTTGTCGAGGATTTATTTGAAGTTAACATAACAACTCGGGGATTTCTTTAAAACAAACAACACGCTCCAATCCAAAAACATCATGTCCTGAAGATTATTTTAGAGATTCTATACTAAGGTGACAAGACTTAGTTCAGAAGTATAAGCTACTTGCTTACAATTTCGGCCACACTTCCTGTTACAACAGCTAGCGTTGAAAGAACCTTTTCAGCGATGAAAAGGATCAAAATAGTATCCCGAAGCATCATGGGCCATTCAAGACTTAGCGCATCTGCAATGCTGTCTGTTATCTCAGGTATTCATGTGGATCCAGATGAAGTGGTCGATAATCTGTCTAAAAAAAGGCAGTTTGTTGCTGTAAAAAACAATATTAAAAGAAACATTATTTATTAAATATAATTTATAAAAAAAATACAAACAAATATAAAATATTCATGTAGTTTTCTAATTTTTGTATACAGAATTACTTCTTCGAAATTGAACAAGCTCCCCCCGAAACAAAATCCTGGTTACGGGCCTGGTCGCACTGATGTTAAAATACGTTCCGAGTCAGTAGAAATTTACTGAGGTCATAATGTACTAATGACATTATGTAGACCGATTTCAATGCTCCCAATTTAATCGAAAAACTTTAAAAGGGTAATTCTGAGACGTTTTTTGCCAGTTATTAACGAAAAAATCTTATCCCTAATAACCAGTTTGGGCTTAGGAGTATACATTCCACTGGATCGAATCACCGACGTAATTGAGAAAGTTTTGGAAAATAAAAGATTTACCACAACTCCAGGGTATTCCTTGATGTTTCACAAACTTTCAAAAATTTATAGCATAACAGATCTTACCATTGCGCTTTTATAATATACTGATAAAGTATTTCGAGAACAAAATTTTCGAAACGTCCATTTCCTTTCCGACATACCATACCATTTGCCGATGACACTGCTTAATAAGCAGTCGTTAAGACGATTCAAGAAACCGCAGTAAAACTGATAAGCCCCCAATGAGATCAAATCTGTTCATGTAAATTTGACATACAGGAAGACGAGTCGTTTGCCTATCCTTATAAACTCGGTTTGTTACTTTGTTTACCCTAGAATGACACTCGACACAAAGTTAAAACGCAAGGAACTTAAAAACAAATACAGAGAAATGTATTGATTACTTGGCATTCTAAGCTGAGTACCGAAAACAAGCTCCTTATATATTAGCTAATCCAAAAGCCCGTGTGGACCTATGGTATACTGTAGGCGACGAAACTAAAATTTTCTCGAGAAAACACAAAATTCGACTAAATGGACATATTTATAATACAGACCAAGAAATTTTGGACAAGGGAGACCCATTGTGCCGTTTCCAAAGAGCGATAAAATGTAACCCCGTTAAAAAGCGGAACATGCAGGAACTTTAATTGTTGTTCCTTTTAAGCTACTTACCAAATTTTAGGAATTTAGTTCCAAAGTTATGGCTCTGGGCACCACACTTAAAGAGCATCGGAGACCATTAATCGCCGTATTCTTGACCGTTTTCACACAAGTCTTTCCATAGAAAATGCATTGGCACCGAAACGCATAAGAAGAGTGCGTACAAAAGAGAATATTTCGTCCATTCAGTATAGTGTTGAAAAGTGCCAAATTTATCGATTCGAAGCCGTTCCTAGAGCTTGATCCTTGTTTGTCCACTTAAGGAAAAAGTTGAAGAAAAGATTTTGGTTTAAAGGCTTACGAGAGCCAGGCTGTGCAGCGGTTAAGATCGAATGACCATCGTTTATGTATTAATTTCCGAAGTGGATACGTAATTTAGTCAAAAATTTTATTTAAAAACAAAGTCAGTGCTGGCTTTGAAAAAAACCTAGGAGTTTCGCAGCGTTTTATTTCCTTCAAAATGCATAGAATGCTTGCGAAAACACTAGTAATGCCTACCCTTACGAATTGATGTGGGGCCTACTGTATTGTGATGCTCTGAGTAAAAGAAAACTTAATGTTGCCTTTGCACGATGCCTATATGGAATAAATAGATTCGACCGCGTATTAATTTTCTGGAGGCGAATTTACAATCACCCTAAAGCCAACTGGACTCTAATTTTGCTCTTTATCATATTAATACATAGAAACTTGGTACCTTCGGACCTCCCAAGAGATCCCAAAAACTAATAAGTGCGCCGTGGTATTTTTTTTAACGACATTTTTTTATCAACTCCATTTGCTTGTGATGAGCACAATTCCAAAGAGAATATTAATCTGTACCAGAGCTCAGACCGGTAAGGATTCCCGAGACTAAGTCAGGGACTTGGAAAGAAGATGGTGGCAGAAGAGCCTTTAATGGACCAACGGCAGCACTCACATCCCAGAAGGGGTTACTGGCTTTCGGTCCAACCAACCCCTTATCCTAGGTGTACCAAAAAATGGAACTGGCCCTCCAGGTTGTGAGTTTTGCCGCCGGAGTAACTGCCCGGCCATGGAAAAAATACAAAAGTTACGAAGCAACAACAAGCCGCATCTACTGTTCATAACCCATGAAAAAGATTTCAAGACAACGAACTTCGGCCGAACAACTAGCGAAGGCACTAGATTGCTGCAAAATAGACATAACCGCCGTTCAATAAATGCGATGGAATGGGCCGGACGAAAAGAGGATGAAAAACTGCGACGTCTACTACGGGGATTTTTATCGAGCGCAAAAGCAGCGCCTATTTGGATGCGGATTTGTTGTTGGAGCAAACTTAGGCAGGAAGTCTTGAGTTTCCGGCATATGAACGAGCGCTTCGTAGGAATCCACATCAAGGCTAAATTTTCCAACATTATCCTGATATGCGCGCATGTCCCCACAGAGGAGAAAGATGACGACACCAAAGATGCCTTCTATAAGCTCTTGAACAAACTAGGACAGTATAATTATCTTTCGCGATTTTAATACAAAGCTAGAAAGAGAGGAAATCCTTGGTAGCACTGGAGACTTGAGAACTCACGATCAATCAACCATCAACCAGATTAACCACATAGCGATCGATGCAAGACATCCAGTATTATGGATATCAGAACGTTCCGAGAAGCCAACATCGGCTCGGGCCGTTACCTAGTTGTAGCAAAGGTACAGTTGCGGATATCCCAAGCTAATACTGTGAGAAGTTTCGACGTAAAACGGCTACAATTGGAAGAGATCGCTAGATATTTCTCCGATTGATTCTATCTTAATCTCTTAAGAGATCCAAAAAGCTACTATAGATGCCGCTTCTGATGTGCTGGGATACACTTCACCACAACAATGAAACTCTGTTTTGCGGCGCAGCAAAGCAAAACTATAGCTTCTTCCGAGAGACGAAGAAGGAAACATCGCAGTTGAGTCGCAGTCGATGCTGAGAATTTGGAAAGATCATCTCTGTAGGCTGTATAACGGCGATGACGAAACAAATACCGGTTTCAGGCAGAATGAGCCCTTCAACCTGGAAGATGTAGTGAAGATAGCAATATTTAAGCTGAGGTCCAACAAAGCTACTGGAGCGGACGACCTTACTGCCGTGCTCTTCAAAGCGGCAGGCGATAACTTAATAAAGAGCATACACCAATTCATCTCTAAGATATGGTTGGAGGAAAACATGCCCGATGACTCGAACCTTAGTATGGTTTGTCCGATCCTCTACATATACATCAGTCTTCTTAACATCGCATACAAGATCTTATCTGCCATATTGTGTGAATGCCTAAACCCTATCATCAACAACCTGATAGGTCCGTATCAGTGTGGTTTCAGGCCACGAAAGTCCAACATCGACTAAATATTCACACAACGGCAGATCTTGTAGAAAATCCATGAGCCTCATCCCCGTCAAACTCGTCCGTCTATGACTAAACAAAATACAAGCTGCTTCATCAAGGTCGGTAAAGAATTTTGACAAGAAGATTTCGAATAGTGAAGATTGAACGACTAAGATGGCTGGATCATGTAAAGCGGATGAACACCAATGTTCCTATCCGAAAAATCTAAGCATCCTCCCCCGAGGGACAGCGCAGTAGAGGAAGACCGAGACTCAAGTGGCACACGCAAGTTGAAGGGAACCTCAGCCTACTTAGCATGCGAAACTGGAGGCAGCTAGCAAAGATCGAGCTAGCTGGAGAAGCTTGTTGATTGAGGCTGAGGTCCACTCCGAACTATGGCGCCACCTAAAGTAAATAAGTACGAGTAAGTAATACAACATGTTTATTTTAATTGTACTGGCGTAAGAGTTACAAACTAAATACCCATTGCCAGCTTCAAAAGCTATTTAATCTTCTATGAGAATAGTTACGCTTTTGTATTTCACGTGCTCATTGTATGATTTAAAAATATTTTCACACTGTCACTGCGTGATGAAAAATTATTTATTGATAATCTAGTTAAAAAACCTTTAAGGCCCTAAGCTTTCGGTAGTTGGCAATTTTTTATACGTGCAGACCATACTCAAACCATTTGCAATAATTGTTACGGATGTATGTATTTATTGTTTTTGTTTTTTTTAAGCTAATCACTCAACCTATCTTCGACAAAAATTAATAACAAAAATACGCCCACCCTAGTATTTCTTAATTCGAAAAGTCACATCGCAAAACTATTAACAGATTATGCAAATTCGAATAGCACCTTAGTAAACCTGTTAGTCGTATATCTACTCGTAATTAATCTTAACAAATTACAAACGTCCACTTCTGGAAGAAGATGTTCCATACAAAATTGCTTCTAAGAAATGACTCTAACCAAAAGAACATTAATCACATCTGGTGAACAACAGACACAACTGTCTTAGAAATGCAGATATTCCACCTACAAAAAAAGATTTAAAAAAAAAACAGATATTTTAACATTCACACCCAGGTATGGATTCAACCGGCAGATTGACACAATACTATGTGAAATAACAAATTGCCACAAAGCGCAAGCGCTCTAATACTAAGATCAATCATCCTCACCAAAAAGGTCAAAGGGTCGATTGGCGATGGGAGATGGTATACAGCTCTAGCTTGAGTCATCATCGGCACAGAAACAAAAGCACTCTGATTACCTACTTTGATTCATCGTCAAATGACTACACAACCTACACGTCTTATTTGAGGATGCTGCTATGTATCTAAATCGGTTCCCAGACGAAACCATTCGCAAATCCATCATTGATTATGCAAATCACACCATCATTATTGTGGAGGTGCCTTAAAAAGGCTTGATCTAGATATATCGCTTAAAGTATATCGGAAGAAAACTGGCATCTTTTGATGACAAAATCTCAACCCTCGATCGTCAGAAATTGATCTGCGAATTCACATGATCAACACAAACAAACTCCCGCACATGGTTTTGCAAATTAAGGTGCAGGTTTCTTACAGCACAGTACCTTTTACAAGTAACATGTCACTGATAAAATTCATAAAAAACCGTATGTTTGGTTAGCATTCTACTAAATAGAATAGCAAACCAAAAAAAACTCAAACAATTTTCATTTTGTGACATGGATGAGTAGATATCGTATTAGTAAATTTCAATGTAAAAGTTAAGAAAATCGAAGAGCAAAAGAACCAAAAACACAATTAATTTTTCTTTAATTCTAACAAAAAAACAGCGGAGACAGCCTTAAAAAATTCCGATCGGGCGACATGAAGACATCACATGACAGCGGTTCACGCGGAGACGCAATACCACCACCGATAATGACGAGTTGTGAGCTGTAATGGAGTGAGAGCCTCGCAAAACTGCAAGGGAAATAACAAAGAAATTGGGTGTGCACTATTCGACTATTTTTGTTACTTACAATGGCTTGGTAAAGTCGAGAAACTCCACAAATGGGTTCCTCTTGAGCTGACTGAGCAAAACATGATCCGTCGGCTGTGGGCTTACACTTTTCTGCTTTTTTTTCAAAGAAAGAAACTGTTTCTGAGGCTGAGGACATGTGATGAAAAGTGGATTCTCAACTATAATCGTCGCCAAAACGTACAATGACTGGATGCCAATAAGGCACCGAAGCACATGTCAAAATCGAGCCTTCATCCAAGCAAAATTATGGCGACTGTTTGGTAGTTCTCTGCTGGCACTCCCCACTATTTCTTTTTGAAAAGTGGTGCAACTATTAATGGTGATAAGTATTGTACAGCTAAAAGAAATGCACCAGAATCTGCTCGCTGATCAGCCTAAATTGGTTAACGGAGATAGAGTCATATTGCTTTATGACAACGCTCGGTCAAGAACTACGATCCCAAAATTGATAGGATGAAGTTTGAGTTTCGTTCACATCCACCATACAACCGACTACCACATTTTCAAATATTTGGATAACTTTTTGTTCGAAAAACGATTTAACAATGAAGAATACGTTAAAAAGGCTTTCGAAGGATTGATCACTTTGGGAACATCACATGTACAACAACCTCATATCTATATATTTGGTAGGGCTTATTAAAATACAAGTGAAAAACCTCATTGTTACAATCCGTTTGATAAGGCAAAACTCGTTTATGAAAACCGGTTTGGAAGTGGCATTTGCATTAGCAGATAAAAAAATACTTCTGCTAAGATGCTTTGAAAAAAAAAATTTAAAGAGTGTTCAATTTTTGTCAGAGACGAAGGTATTTTAAAATGAGTGTCGCGTTTGCATCACGTTATTAAGCAGTATTCTTGTGCACGCATCCAAAAGGACCGAAAATGTCATACGGAGCAGCCGCTAAATACATGAAAAAGTCAAAAGCATTTGTTAGCAAGTGGATGCACCGTTATTCCCAAGTTAAAAATGTGGATGATTTGCCGGATCGTGGGTTTACGCCAAAAACAACAAAAAAGCAGGTCAAAATGATTCTACGCCTGTTTCAAAAAAATCCTCTTCTATCGTTACGTGAAGGACAAGGGATTTTACGTAAAAGGGTTCTAAATGTGTGTTGTGATACGATACGAAGACGTTTACTAGCCAATAATGTAAAATTTCGAAGCACAATAAAGAAACCACTACTGTCAAAAAAACACGTAGAAAAACGACTCAGTTGGACCAAGGAGAATTTGGACAGAGATTAGAACAACGTTATTTTTTCGGATGAAGCTTCTTTTTGGGCATGGTCTCCTATCACTCATACCTGGTGTACACAATCCAATAAATTAATCCAGTGGACCGTCAAACACCCGGCAAAGGTACACGTTTGGGGATGCTTCTCAAAACAAGGATTTGGCAATTTGTTCATGTTTACAAATAACTTAAACGCACTCAACATGGTCAAAATTTAAAAGAAGGCTTTATTACCATCTGCCCAAAGGTGGTTTGAAAGAAGGAATGAGAATTGGTTACTGCAAGAACATAATGACCCGAAACATCGCAGTCGTTTGTGCAGTGCGTGGAAACAAGAAAATGACGTCGATGTTTTAGATTGGCCATCACAGTTGCCGGATGCAAATCCCATTGAAAATGTTTGGGCATTCATGAAGCTAAAGCTCCAAGGAAAGAAGGTCTCGACGGTTAAACAATTATCACGAAAAATACGAGTTTTATGGAGATTTTTGTCTCAAGATAATGCTATAAGATTATACCAATGGGGGTAGCAATTTACTCTGGATTTAAACCTACCTACAGTTTATAGTGACACCATTTTGCTTAAAATTTTTAACGACGAAGCATAGCGACATAAAGGTCAATGCTACGTTGCATTTGGTGAACGAGAATCTAAATACGCAACATGGTGAAGTGACTGCCTTTTCTTTAAGTTTTTGTCGCACCTCGGTTGTATAGGTATATGGTGTTAACAAAACCTACATGTGATTTTGTTCGAAGTTTTGCATTTCGCGTTTTTAAGCTCTCTCGAAAATATATTCAAACGAGGAAGATGTTGGTTATTTTATTGCTGTCTATTCTTTTCACTTGAATTAATTGATTTTCTTTTTGTTGGTGATGCATGAATAATGTCATTGACGACCACAGAAAAAGCGGTGGTGAAAGAGGGCAGCCTTGTCTTATCTCATCATTGTGTATAATGTGACACCAAGCACCCTGAATTATGGTTACACATTTTTTGGGAATACGTTTTCAGTGCAAGGATAAGCGAATAATGTCTCGGCAAATGCCGAAATCTATACCAAAAATATCAAAAGATCGTTCAATGCGATTTCAATCTCTATGCTACTAGTAGGTCCGTGTTCCGATAGATTCACATTGTTGTGATGTAGTGGTTTGAAACTCAAGTATATTTGGTTTCGATATTGACCCTCCAGGGGTGGGAGTCCGAATAGGTCGGAGAGTTTTTCTTCACACTGAATGATTGAGGTTATAAATTTTAACGGTTGTTTTGTGCTTGAAACTCTACAACTGGGTATATAACTTAATTTGAGCGGTTTTTTTTTCAAAATTTGAACGTTTATTTAAGAAAAACATGTACAATAGTATTATTCAAAGTATTGCCCATCTGAAGCTATGACTTTTTCCAATCTTTCTGGCAATTTGTGGATCCCATCCCAAAAGAACTGCGCCGGATTGGCAGCCAAGAATGAATCAAGCCAATTTTTGATATTCTGCTCTGATGTGAACCGTATTTTAGTGAGGGCGTTCTGCATCGACCGGAACAAATGGTAGTCAGAAGGGGTAAGGTCTGGTCTATAAGGCGGGTGGGCTTAGACTTCCCATCCACTGTTTTCCAAATATTTCCTAACCGGAAAAGGAATGTGGGGCCGAGCGTTGTCACGATGGAAAATTATTGCCTCGTGTCTGGTCGCATATTCCGGGCGTTTTTCGGCTACTGCGCTCTTCAAACGGTTTAATTGTGTTCGGTAGCGTTGTCCATTGATGGTTTCACCCGGTTTTAGCAGCTCATAATACAGCACACCCATCTGATCCCACCAAATACAGAGCATTATCTTCGCGCCATGGATATTCGGCTTTGCCATTGATTTGGCTGGTTGGCCGGGTTTCACATATGATTTTTTGCGCTTGGGGATGTCGTAATGGATCCATTTTTCATCACCGGTAACAATCCGATGGCGATGACGCGATAGTTAGCTCATTGGACTAACACGCAGACAGTCTGGGTTCGATTCCTGGCTGGGTCTCCAACAGTTTTTCAATTCGCCATCACCCTTTCGGCGGGCAATGGCAAACTCCCGAAAGTAAAATTTGCATACGAAAAAGCTTCTAAGGGGTGCCTTTCGGGCTCGGCGATAACCCGTAGGCCCCATGCATATGTGACTAAAATGACAACATGAGCAACACAAATGAGTGTCAAGAAGCTAGGCCATGGTCCATACCGGGCTGCCAGCGGCACAGTGCTTTTTGTTTTTAGTAACAATCCGATGCAAAAATGACTTCCTTTTGTGGCGTTCTAGCAGCATTTCGGACATGCAAAACCGTCTTTCGACGTCTCTCGGCTTGAGTTCATGTGGAACCCAACTCCCTTGCTTTTGAATATATCCAGCTGCTTTTAAACGTTTTGAAATGGCTGCTTGAGTGACACCCAAAGATTCTGCGAGCTCTTCTTGTGGTTGGCAACAATCTTCATAGAGTAATGCTTCCAGTTCTTCATCTTCAAACTTTTTGGCTGCCCAGGACATTCATCGTCTTCCAAGCCAAAATCACCACTTTCAAATCGTGCAAACCACTTCTGGCACGTTCGCTCAGCTAGCGCATGTTCACCATAAACTTCCACCAAAATACGATGACTTCCGGCAGCAGTTTTCTTCATATTAAAGTAATGAGGAAGAACTCCCCGCAAAAACACTTTTTCAGGCACAAAGCTCGACATATTTGAGTGAAAAAATATTATTGTTGTTTACGCTTCAAATAAATGACATTTGCTGAAATGACGTACAATGACAGTAGCTTTCCAACGCATGTTCCAATGAAATAAATACAATGGAATAATACAAGTTACGCCATCTCTTGGTAAACCGCACGAATTTGCATTATAGTTATAGACCCAATATAATACATAGCAAATTTGATCAGCGATTGGTTCTAGGTTCCTTACTGCTTTTAGAGAGAGCGATATTCCCGCATCTATCTGTCGCAAACTGGCTTGTGTATTTTAATTGGCTTGTTTGTCTTGAAAAATGTTCGTCGACCTTTTGTAAGAAGGCGCGAAAACAAGAGGCTTTTGGTCCGTTTAAATGAAATACTAAGTTCCCTCTGGGAAATGACGGAAGCTTTTAATGGCCCCGTAGTTGACAACCAGCTCTTTATCATAGGTAGAATACTTTTTTGAACTTTTCTATAATGTTTTAAACAAAATTTGTGTGGCTTAGTTCCTTCTAATTCAAAACCGCCCATTTATTTCAATACATTTTTTTTAAGTGTCCTTTATAAGGTACTGAGGTCAAAGCCTTTCAACAAAACTGCACCTCATTATGAGATTGTATTCTTATAGCCTCGTAAAAACGATTCGCGTATAAAGCTCATATTCTTCAATCGTTTCTGACGCAACCAGTATTTTATCTGTGCGAAATCTAATCCTTGTATAACTTCGCCAAGTTGTCGCTGAAAATCTGTGCACATTCTAGAGCTTGCACATTATGAAAATGAATTTATATAGTCCAGATGGTTTAATGATGGCAGCTCTTGGTACATGATATGGTTCCACAAGTACTTGGTGGTATGCTTATTTCATATAATGAATACCTTTCTTCCTTGGATGCTGTGGGTAAAGTCTCTAATTTGCGTACATGGTACTTATCTGGAAAAGCGATAGCATTCAGAAGTCGATTGCTGCTGAGCGTATAAGTTGATTTCAGTCCCTTTTGATTCTTTAGGTACTTCATTCCATGTTAGAATTATATAGAATTATGTGTCAATAAGAAAGCAGCGACCTTTTGTATCATAGTAAATAAACAATCGAGCTAAGGATACACGAAACTTTACTTTCCGCCACTTTGTGCTGAATCCCGGTTGCTCAAGGGACCACGTTTCCTATGCTTCGACATCTCATTCTTCTGTTTTATCAATTTTTCGAGCTGGCGTTCGCTTGATGTAGTTGGGCGACTGGTAGGAGTGGCAGCAATCGTTGCATAAGACGTTTTGTTTCGTCTCCATGGTGATGGAATTTGCTGTAGTGTAACTGGCATATAATCTTGCCACAATGTTGTAAGTAATTTGTCTTCGATTGATTGCTTTGCCAAGTTCGGCATTTCTTCTAATACTCGTTAGGGATTTTAATCAGCCAACTTCATCTGTGACAATTGCTTTTTAATTCGGACCTGATCCCTTGATGTGAACTCATGAATGAGACGGTGTTTGGGTGCCAGGTACTTACACCTGTGTCTGGTGGAGAAACGTACTCACTTTTTCCGTCACAGTTACGTTTAAATGTGCTACTACTATGTGCTGCATCGTAAATTGGAGCTCCAGTAAATAAAACCCCACTTCGGTATCCACAGCAAAAAAAAAATCTTGTTTTTTTTGCGTAATACATTAAATATGTGGGCTTCCCTGTTGCTCTTTGTTAGCTTTGGAAGGTTAAATGCTTGGTCCAGTATCAGAATTTTGTTCATTTTCATTAAGTTTTTCGTCGGTGTCACTAGTTTGAAGGAGGATCAACTATACAGAAAAAAAATATATTTTTTATGAAATCACTATCACGAACACTCGATTATAAAAAAGGTGATAAGAACTCCAAGAGAACTACAACCAAAGATAAGTGATTTATCTGAGAGGCCGGAATAAATTCTGGTGTGTTCCTTTTCGTTGATTGTTTTTGTTTCTTTTTTGGATAAACAATCCCACCACTGCCATTAGCTTAATCAAAATCTCTTGCCCATATATTTCTCCACTGAGTCAGTATGGTAGTCTTTGCCAATAGTGCCGTGTGCAATTCAAAAGCTTTGAAAATGGTGCTGACATAGAGCAAGTCAGATAAAGTCATTGCAGTACATAGGGTTTGTAGGAAGTGCCTCAATGATAAACTAAAGTTTGGGATCTAGAAAAGTTTGTTTCTAATGGCATTTATATCGAATCAATTTGTGCGTACATATTTATATGTTAACAGGGATATGAAGTAATGGATCTGTTTTTGAACAATGTTCTGAAATGGTTTGTGCAAATTTTCACCCAGTTTATCACTACCTATAACTATAAATTGCGACTCAATCGAACTGGACTAATCAATACCAAATAAGTTTTATGTGAACGTGAAATGATCCTATCCTAGATAGCATAACTATTTGGGGGTAGATTTGTCTTCATATACTCGTATAAAAAAAAGTTAATATTGTCTAATGACTAATCAGAAACAGTGCAACAGATTTTAAACCATGACGCTGAAACACGTACGATGATACTGTCATAAAATATTGAGAACGCTAATAAAAACAAATGCTGTCTCCTCAATAACTTTAGTGATTGTAATAAAGTTTGAATATATTCTTGTTAGCGAAACTGTTAAGTCAAGTTGGTGGGAAAGAAACTCATTTTGTCTCTGACAAGAGCATGACTGCTGAGTGATGTCAGAGCAGATCACATTGGGATCAGCTTAACGATTCTTCTTTTTTTCCTTTTTTTGTGTTAATTTACTTCTCGGGTGCCTGCCTACTTCCTCTCCGATATACAAAAAAACACATTGAATTTTCGAGTTCAATTCAATTTTGTCGTGGGTGTAAATTGCATCTCAATTGTGGTCTGATTAGGTTTCCAGACGGCTGCAGAGTGTTATGCTGCCTCATAGTTAAGCTGTTGTAACTTTTTCTACTTTGGTGTATCTCATGTCGAAATCCAATCCAACGAATGGATGCAATTACGTTAGCGAGTGTGGGCCAACAATTTGCAGGAGGTCCAACTTGTTGGGGGATTATATGAGACACTCCACAAAGTCTGGGAAAGAAGCGCATTACAGAAATAACTGGGCTAGCCTCGGGTTAGGTTTGAATTTCACACATAAAATAAAGACGACTTGGATGTGCTTTGATTTTAGTCATTTGGAAAGACGCAACTCTTTATGCAAGAAACCGAAAACTAATTTGTAATAATTGGTATCGTTGTTTTATATATATTTGTGGGTCGTTAAATGTTCAGTGTTGAAAGAAGGGTGGTATGTCTTTTGCAACAAGGCACTTAGGAGCCTTTTGATATCATTGCCAATCACCAAAGGGCGATAAGTGTGAGAGTATCTAGTTTTTCCACAAATTAACTGGAACAATTCTGGGCTGCGCACAATTTTGACACCTTACTTTAACTTAACCTTAAAGAGCACGTGTTCCTATTATTTTAATTCAGCACGTTATGATGCTGGGCAAAAGTCTGCGTACCGTTCGTTCGTGTGCGGTCAGTTCTTTTAGAGTAAAAAAAAGAAAGGCACATGTTCTTCAAGAAATGCAAAAGTCAAAATAACTTCTTATTATGATAACTAAAAACAGGGACTGTCTCCGCGGAGGGTCATCTGAATCTACCCGGTTCTAATGAGATCAATTATAGCTGTATTGTTTTGCACTCATGTTAGCGATTGTCGCAAAAAACGACTCGAATCCGCTTAACAGTTCATCATAAAACTTGGCAACACCGACATGTCTATGACGTTAAGAGGTGGCTGGTCTGTCGGTTGGTGTAAAATTTTAAATTGTTTTGAAAAAATTTTTAGGCGAATGTTTGAAATTTCTGGGAATTCAATGGAAAAATTTATCCAAAACGAAGAAAATAGGATTTGGGAGCACTCTTTTATATTCGCTTAATAGATAGCATTTATAAATTGACTTAGCGTTGATAGCTATGTTACTGTTGTAATTTACATGCACATTACTTTTTAATTGGATAGCGGATTTAAAAATAAAAAACAAGTCTTATATCATGTGCATCGGCTGCACAGTAGAACAAGCTCTTTCCCACACCCACCTGGTTCTGCTCTGGATACCAACCCTTAATGTGTTTATCATAGGTTGCATTCTACAAAGCTGTCCTTTTAAAAATAAATCTGCATGCCGACTTCCATTAGAAGATACAAAATCGACTCTCCTTGAAATTGGTTCTATGCGTATAAATTGGATTTTTCTGTGGGCTTATAAATATATGCCGTTGTGTCAGTTTCTCCTGTGCAGAGAAGCTCCTTCTCTTGCTAGCTCATCCGCTTTCATCTCACTTATGAGTTTCAAAGGTACTTAGCTGATGTCCAGGATTCGAGAACTCTAGCGATTTGGTGGTTTTATTTGTCAACGCTTTTATGCCTGCTTCGCTGTCATCAAAGAAAAAGTTTCAGTACCTTTATTTATCTTGGAGCCTCTACATGATAGAGATGTAAATTTCTATATTAAGTGGTAACATAAGTTAAACAGTTTTATCTGCTGGGAAATGATGTAGAGGAACCCTATCTAAATCCACATATTTTTAATGGCTCATAGTGCTTTATTATAGACGCGTTTCCTAAGTTGCAGTCCATCCATAGACCAGATTCTTAAGTCGACTCAAACTTTTGGAAGATGTGCATTCAAAGATTTTGTTTGAAGGAATTACCTACTACACGCTAGTCTTTGAATTTGTGTAAATATTTTGAGATACCTAGTCTTTTACGCAGCCTTCCATCATACCAAAACACCATAGGTAAGAATAGGTGCTAGATGGCCATGTACATTTAGCATATTTAACATGATAATCGATAATCAAAGGTTCTTTGGAGTGTGTAGAATAATCCAACAATTTTTTTTTATTTTTTTATTTTTCGATGTTACGTTTTCAATTCAGCTTACTGCTCAGTTTACTCAGCTGATTTCTTAATATTAAGCTTTGGATACAATTTGTATCCTTACACTGTTGATTTTGATTCTAGCTTCCTTTTTGTTATGAACTACAGTAGTTCGGTTCGATTGATTTATCTCTAAAACATTTTGTGTTGTCGTTTTATGCAGTCTATTTTGCTAGTGTTGAAGGCCAACTCCTTTAGGTGGAAGATATTTTCTTCTCACTAGAACGAATATGTCTTTTTATTTGTCTTTTTAATTGTTTTCCTGACAATATTTTTCCCAATCTGCTACCTCTGATGTTTCAAATCCATTGTGCTATCATTGTTTTTACGTGGAGCTTCTTCAAAGTCATCCTTATAGATCCGGTGTTTTTATTATTACAGCATTGCTGCCTCTATATCAAGGAAGGCGACCATGGTTTACTTTTTGCGGTGAATATTCTCTACTGCCGTCCTTCTCTACAGATTCTCTTTTGGTTAGATGGATTCTCAACACGATAGGTTGAGTTTATGAGTTTCTGTCTTATGTGTTGATTTAGAATTCCCTCTAGTCTTATTATCAGTAACGAAAAAGAGTCTGTAGTCACTACAAGAGGTTTGATCTTACTACTTTAGCAACCATGAAGACAGTTCTAAACCAAGATAGAATGTACCAAAGAGCTTGTTGAACCATGCGCGCCATTATTTTGTCTATTTCGGTCGATTTGTTTTCAATCCAAATTTCTTGGATTAAAACCACTTCAATGTTCGCGTTGGATATGAAGACTGTCAAATACAAATTTGCTATTTTACAGTGGTACCAGTTCATTTGCATCAGTTGTAGCTTCTTTTATGTTTTTGCCATGATTGGGATGATTTGTCCTTAGGCAAAGACAAATGGTAAATAGCTGTGGCTCTTTCTATTCTTCACCAAGAACTTGATCTTGGTAACAAGGCTCCCTTATAGAATTGTTCAACTGTGGAGAAATTTCAGATATAATTCATTTCCACAACCACCCACTTTAACCTCTTTTAGCCAGCTCAGTTAGTTACAAAGTTGTCCATTATACTGCTCGAATTTGCACCAGTCCTTCTGTTTAATTTTGCCATCGGGGTTTTGAATGTCGACGATGGCTACCTGCCCTTTAGTCCCGAGGGTGACAGAGCGTTCAGTTAGCTAACTGGTCTTGTTCTTGAATTTTTGGGAGGTCTTGAAATATGGATTTGTCAAACCGTGCGGCTTTGCTCTGCCTTTGATTAGTGGGGTTCGTCATCGATTGTCCTATGTCTTTGATTCAGACGTATCAAGTTCTAGAGCTTAAGTTACTACTAGACCTTCGAAAACCTTCTAATCAGTGCCCAGCCTCATTTGTTGCAAGTACTCGGATCCTTTTTTGTCATCCTACTAAAAAACTTTGTCTGGACACAAGTCGCAGGGTAAGACCTATGGAGAAGCTTAGGAACTCTGCAGTCTTGCAGGCTAACCACTGTATTGCAATAGCCCATGGCAACTGTAGTTATTAATTCCGGTTGGCAATCACGTGGAGGGATTGGATTTCTTTCAGCCATGGTTTAATGTCCTGACAAACATCTTCAACTTTAGAAAAAGGACTTACGACTGTTAATGTTAGTAAACTGATTGTTGCATCAGCAGTCGGTAGGACAGGTCCTTTATATAATAAGACAAAAGAAAAACAAAACTTGTGAAATGTATTATACTGCAGTAATTGTTACGGAAAACGAATTCAGTTTTAATGTAAGTGTGGATGTGTTGTAACAACGAACTAAATGCGCAAAACCAAGTTTACCAAAGAATATTTTCACGACATACGGGAAAACCCCTAGCATGATTTTAACACCGAATCAGAAAAAGGGGTCTTTTGGTAAGACACTAAAAGAGCATAAGCTACACGAGACATCTCCAAATAAACTTTGACTCTTCCGCGGCACGGAATGTTAATATGACACAGCAACCGGTTTCTTTACCCCATATTCGCATGATTGTTACCGGATCATTCAACTTTTTTTCAAACTAATCGATACAAGATGCTTGAACTTTATTATAGAAGTAATAAGACCTTATCAATCGCATTGTAAAGCTTGTGGATCGCTATTTCTGTGTTCTAAGAGCCCAACTGAATATAAAGGTGAAGACAAGAAACACTACAGATAAAGTGATTCTTTACAATCTCCAAATTATGGTCTCAAGAGTTACCTCCGATTACTTGTATGAGTACACATAGAATTTATAATTATGTAACCGCACGAAATGACGTAGATTCCTACCCCTATGAATTACAGAAAGACCCCTTAAATGGTCGTATACTCGTAAGTGAAAAATAACCTCAACCATCTTTGTGTATCTATGTACCTCGAGAAAGTAATTCAAAAACTGCGCTAACTGGAGAGGTTTATTGATTGAAATCTAGATTCGTCCCGCACTGATTGATATCTAAACAAGTGAATTGAATTGTAACTCTTTTTTTACGGCCAACGATAAATTGTAAAAGAGGTTCTCGAAGCAAAGATAAGGGTAGTGGAAAAAAATTGTCGACACTTTTTTATTCTGCTGTTGTTAGTATCCCTTAAATTCTTAAATATCATTTTCCGTGCTGCGCTTGTTTGGTATAGCGAAATCTCCAAACTATTATATCTGTATAGGGTTTGAAGGGTGTCATTGGATGGATACTATCATATATATGTGCTGCGAAGGCAATGTAATGTCAGCTGTACGTTCTTCTTGTATGATATTAACTTCAAATTTATTTGCATAGTTCGTCAAAAATAAAAACATGAAAAGTCGAGATCATACTTATTAATTTACCCCCCTTGCAATTTTAAAGCAAAACCAATGCGGCGCGGCATCTAGAATATTAAATCTTGGCAGAGAAAGGAACAAACAGTATTTGAGAGCGGCAAAGCCGACGGTTGGTTGCCGCAAATAACTTCAAAGTGAAATTGTTGCCGTCTGTATCGCGTTCCAAATAAACTTCATACGTTCATACCTAAAGGAATCTTTCTCTCACAATCTACCTTCAGTCGTCTTTCGATTGAGACTCTGTAATGCTGCTGGTGTTCCTACTAGTAGTTGTGCTATGCTGCTAAACAAAAAAGGGCTACCGGCATATCTGAGCGTCCGTGGTGCAGTTTCCCCGCATTAAGCGACCCCATATTAGATGGAAGATGCCGAAACAAAGTTCATGTTTCCCCAACAATTGCCATAGAAGCCGACTGGAGTTACCCATACCCATACCTATTCCTTACCTATGCCACTGCTTTTGCGACGGCTGCTGATACTGATATTTGCTCCCGATGCCTCGAATGGAAATTGGGTATGTGGTGCATCTATTTGAAGCATCCTTTCGGTGTACCAGCACTAGTTAATAACAATTCCATTCCACAAGCGATGGGAGATTGAAAGAGAGATGCTGCTGCACCCAACTACGAGTGGCTGTCCTCAACATCTTCATGGTCTAAGACCAGCATTAATGTCGTACCCATATGCATATGCTGCACTCCAATCCAGAATCCAGATGGATGGTGGATGGACATAGCAACAGCGTCGAATATATCCAAAGAGAGAATCGACCTTTGTAATGGTGGGGACGTTCGCATTGCCTATATTGTCCGACTTTTAATGATTCGAATGAGCGACCAATTTATATTTTATTAGGTACAAAGGTACAAATAATCTAACTTACCAGAAGCACCAGAAGGCAATGTTGCAGTGTCTAGGCGAAGACAACTACTTAACCGGAACGGAATGGAAACAAACGATTATTAGCGAATAATTTGTGTCAACCTAGGCGAACAGCAGGCGAATCGGCAGGGCAATATTGCAAAGGCGGCAAGCGGCAGACGAAAAGAGACTGCCGGTAAAAGGAAGGCAAAAGGCAACAGGCAGCAGGCGGCAAGCGGTTGTGCGGTAGTGTCCCAGACAATTATGGTGGATTGTTTAAATCATTTCGCCTTTGATTCTATCCGTCTAGGTGTATGTGTAAATCCTATTGGGAATATTATTGTTTTAAAACCTGGAGCTGGAGTTATGCGACTCCGTTGTGCACCGCATCGGGCTATGTGCCTGAAAATTACCAATGGAATAGATTTCTCAGTTTGATTAACCAGTAGATTCCTTCTCTGTCTGTGGACTTCCTTGCCGCTGCACACATGCTACAAATTCACTGACACAACATGTATCCTTGAGTTGATTGCTATGTGGAATTGGCTGTATGCCCTTGCTGCTGGTGTTATTGTTTTTGTTGTTGCGGAGCAACCCAGTCAACTATTATTATTATTATTTCGAAAATAATGGCATATTCGATTTGCAATTAGAATGCGCGCGGTACAATGCCAGTGCTTCTGCAATTACAAAGGAAGAATTTATTGAAATGGTGACTTGGATGATGGCATCGCTTGGTGGTGGTTACCACATGTGGCGAACCGATTGTTGAGAAAATTCTTTATGAAATTCAGAGCAAGAAATATAAATTGGCATGTAGATTATTTTTCCCCATAAGCCTTTGCAATTTATGGACTGTTATTTCTTAAGAAATGATGGGATTTGCACAAGATACATACTCGTTTAAGCGACTTTTGGAGGAGGTGCTATTTTATTTTGAAGATACGAGTAAATGTGAAGATGATGTTTTTCTTGAAATAATTCGAAATCATTGGTATAATATTTTATTTAGCATACATGATGAGCTCCATACCGTATGGGAGTTTTCAACTCGATCTTTATTAATGTTGCTGATAGACCAGTTTTCATCAATCAACTTGATGAATTACTGTTCAAATGATCTAATTAATGGTATACGTGATCATAGTTTTGATATTCAAACTCTCCACATCCCGATAAGTCATTTTGAACAACGTGATCTCTTCTGGATGTATTTAAAACCACATCAGGCTTAAGCATTGGAAATTCTTCAATTCTTGCCATACTCGATAAATTTAATCACTTTTCCAGATTTTTTTCTTAAAGCAATCAAGGACTTTCAATAAAATTCCATTACTCCTCACCACACTTGAGGAGATATTTTTTATTCGCATCGTTCATTCTGGTTGACAGAAAAAGGAACTCGCGTTCGCTACAGAAATAATTATTCAAAACTGTCGACAAGAAATTTATTCGAAATCTAGACCTTCATATGAGTCTATAACCACTGACTTTCTGGACTTCATGGTGCCAGTATAGTACTCCTCTATTGCGATTGTAGACTTCAGACGTCATATTAGATTATATTGCACATAGTACTCCTTCTGCATATTGTCATCTAGCATATTTTCGTTCCCAAGATGGCCACAACGGGGTAGTGTTCTGAGTCTATGTTGGTTTATCGAAATGTTCGGACATCTAAAAACTGTAGATATACGGTTTTAGACTTTGGTTCATGCAGGCTATATTTTAAGACTGTACTGTCAAATGTTCTTTTTTTCTTACTTTCCGTTAAGATTACGGTGACGATGCAAGTACTCTGCTTAGGATATTACTCACTTGTTTGTTTTATTGTCTGGCCCAAGTATTCAAAATTGATGAAAATGATTTCATGGAGAGCATTCAACAACTCATTTTCCAGATCTGGTCAGAAGAATATAAATGTATCTGGTGAATGTATTATTTGTCGGATTCTCGAAATGCATACACCCTTATCTGCGCTAACTAAATCGGTCGGTACGAGTCCACTCAAAATCGGATTTAATATCTTATCTCCACGTAAGTAAATGTCTGAAAACTTTCATCAACAATCTGATTGGGGCCGTTAATATCAGATGAACACAGCGGACTGTCACCTGTGCATTTGCCAGTTTCGAAACGGAAGTTAAGCGGTAAATAAAGGGCAAAATTAAGTACATATATGTATGTATATGCTGTCGACAGGAAGGGATATACAACATTTACGAATTGGACAAAATGACACAGTTGACATATATAATTTCAGGGTAATAGGGGGCTTTGTCTACCTTAGCCTTGCCTTGAATTCTGTCAACACCAACTAAGTAGAAATAAAACGTAAAATCATTTTGCCTATCGTTGGTTTTTTTTGGGCTTAGTGGGAAATTGAGTAGTTCTATCCCGGAAAACTAAAGATACTCTATTGAAGACTGACATAGAAGAGCGATCTCCACTTAGACAGCATGCACCAGTAGAAGATGGTCTCAACCGAGTTGAAGTGCGCCACTGAAAGCAGTTAGCTAAAGATCGACCCGAAATGTCGTTCTACCTAAGTAAGCAAGCAATGCTGAATATATGTCATCGATGGCATACGATTTATAACCATCAAACGAAGCATCAACGAAGGACAGATAAAATAGAGCCTATGTGATCATTACATGTCATGTAGTCACAGTAGTATCTGTCTAAAGAAACTTCTAGGCATAAGCTTCGGCCAGAGAGCAAGCGGCGAGTAACTAAAAGATAAGTCTACTCAACGACTGATAATTTCCTGACAGGTTTTTATGAGTTTATATAACTTGTCAAAATGCCACTTGACATTTTATTAATTTATTTTTTTAATACCGCTTCTAACATTCAATCATTCCAACAAAATGTCCATATCATAACTTTTGTTCTTTTCAGAGTTGGGGAAAAAGTTTTTTTTTGTTTTATTAATTCATTATTTTTTTAATAATCATAAAGTTCTCCTTAAGTTTAGATACAAAATGCTTTATTTTTTTTTTTAAAGATACTTAAGAAAATAGCTTTTGACATTTGTGTTTTGCAATAACTTTTGAAATAATAATAGTAAGAACAGGCAGTGCGAAAGTTCCTAACAACTTCAACCTGAAAACACTTCAAGCTGCATAAGTAATTTGCATGGAAAGTAGGTTCGGACAGCTCAGTGGTACAAGCACAAGTAACAAGGGTAAAGCGCGGGAAATCGCAGAAATGGAATTTGATATCAATATCTGCTGGGACAAGCGAACCTAGGCTGAAAAACATTAGTTTGGTTGTGCTACTTGCCATTAGCCTGTGAGCAGTAAACCATACCCTTAGCAAATGGATATCATAATTTATATCTGCCATTAAATTGAGAGGGCTCGTTGAACCATAAGCGATGTTAATGTCATCAGAAAAAGCTGCAATTTTGCATTCCAAAGGTAGAGAAAAGAGGGAGTTAATAAATGTAAGAAACAAAATAGAGCCCAAAACAGACCCTTGTGGTACCCCTACGTTATTTACCCCAATCACTAAGGAAGTCTCCTATTCTAATCCTTTGTTTGCGGTCCTTCAAAGATGTTGCTAACCAATTATGGAAAAATCCACGAAATCCTGGTCCATACAACTTGTCCAAAAGAATGTCATTGCAAACCATGTCAAACGCTTTGGTAATATTAACAAAGAGGCTGGCGCAAAACTTTTTACTATCCAATTTGTTTATAAAACTGCAGATAAATTGTAAGGCATCTTCGTTGGAACGTCCTTCCCTTAACCCAAACTGCACCGGACTGGGAAATTGAGACCTTAGTAAGTGCGCACACATTCGCTTTTTGACAGCTTTTTTCAAAAACTTTCGATATTGATGATAGCAAGGAAATCGGCCTGTAATTGTTTTTATCTTTTCGGCTACCTTTTTAAAAAGTGGTAATATATCAGCAGATTTGAGATAGTCAGGAAAAACTCAACTAAAAATACTCCTGTTAAACAGATATGCTAATATGTCCACTTAGTTAGGCCCAATATTCTTGAGTACGACATTACCATTGCCATTGTTCTCACACGACTTGGAGTTTTTGAGTAAGTTAATGACTCGCAGAATTTCTAACCCAGTAATTTCTTCAAAAATGAAACTATTCATGTCATTCGTTCTTTTAACTAACTTAGACCAAACACAGGGGTTGCAAATTGTGTGAAAGCTGGATTGAGGGGACACAGACCCAACTAAAGCAAAATACTTATTGAACTCATTGGTAACTACTACGCGCTCCACTATTTCAGCACCTTCACTACACAGCACTATGTTTTCGGAATTGCATTGAATATTGGTGTTAACAAATCTCCATTCCTTCTTTGGGTTGTTTCGTGCATCATGAAATTTGGAGCAGTGGTAGTTTTCGCGACAGTTCAATATTTTCTTGTTTACGTTCTTGCTCAATTTCTTAACGCATTTTCTTAGATTAAAAAAAAGTGGATGTGTAATACACAGTTTACGCGATTTCTATTTTAACACCAACCACACTCGAGATCGTACTGAACACGATAATGGATTTCATTGCCATATCTCCATATTCAAATATTCGAATTGTAATGGGAAAGTGATCAGAGTAGGGCTAAAGATGAATGAATGCAAAACTTAGGCTCTAAGGTTTTCAAGCACCAACAATACTAAACAAATCGATACCGGAGATGGATATGTTTGGAGAAGGTAGAGTCTTAGAAATTTCCTTTATATACCAAGCTACCAGTTCCTCACATTTAACAGTCAGAACTGATTTATGATATAGCATCAGAATAAGTAATTTTACAATTTCATCTGAGTGAATATTAATATCAGATCCCTAATGGCGTATTTTAAAGCTCAGAAGAACAGAAACACTCTTGGAACGCATTAAACGTATTACTATTCGAGCCCTAAAATTTGTAGTCTGTTCTATTAACGCTTTGTCATAATATGAACTTCTAAACTATTAAACCATTAGTACCGGCGCTTTCTTGGTTTATTTGACTATATTCAAATATTTTGCCAGTGCTAGGACTTTAAAAAGGGCTCAACAGACTAGATATTCATGTCCATTTCTGGAGGTATTTTCAACGTTTTTTTTTTTTCAACTACTCGATGGTTTTACAAGCATCATTTCACGTCGCATTACCAAATGTTCTGCAGATCAAATGATAATAAATTGGTGAATTATCGTCCTACATCTAAACTGCGCCGACTTTTACATATGTTGATGCTATGCATAAATTTTGACCGTAAAATTGGCGTAGCGCTCTTTAAACATTTTTTACTGAGTACTAATTCTGGCAATAAATATGCGCAATGTTCGGGTGCAATTCATTATGTGATGGTCTGTCAAGAAAAACTGAACAAAATGATGTTGTCATCTATTAGATTTCCTATTAGAATTCTGAGTAAGAGGGACGCGACCTCCTATATAAACACCCTTTAGCCCTTTACGTTATTAGGCCAGGTTTGGAGCAGCTTGTCATATATCAATGCTACTCGTTTATCAAGTGTTATCTGGAAGATTGAGTAAAAGCCAGTCATGTTTTGCTCCCATTTACTTGGAAATACGGTTTTTAGTATGAGACCCAGTCGCCTTACATAATAGCAAAAAGGACCACTTTGCGATACTAGCTTAATTTTATTTGAAATAAAGAGTTGATAGTGCTATTTATTGATGATAAACAGATAGGACCAACATAAACAGTTTATACTATCGCAGACGACATATTTAATGTATATATGTCATCAACAGCTTCTCAAACCTAAAATCATACAAATATACAATATGTGTGCATGTATAAATCAGAAATCTTTTAACTATTAAACCATAAATCAGAGATCCTATTCTCTCGCTTTTAATTGAGTCCTTAAGAGCTAACTTATTATGCATATGAATAAAAACAGACTCTCAGATTGGAATGGTTCTCCTCTAGAAGCGGAAATCGAAAACACCCTTTCTAATCTCTGTCCTCTTTTGTCCACTGTATATTTTGTAGTAGTATCTTATATATATATTCAAGGATCGTACAATGTACGTTTTCTGAAATGGAAATATTAATATTAATCACTGGCACGCTACACAGCTTGAAAACACCCATTTAGCGACAATTTATTCTAGCATGGGGTGTTGCCAAACACACTTTGCTCATTGCTCACAAATCGTACGATAGAAAGGAAGATACTCGTATGTACGTTCAACCAATGGACCGTACACGTAACAACCCATACCATCATCTCATATTCGATCATCTCTCAAAAAGGCAGAGGAGGTACATTTAGTTGCAAATATAGATAAACACAAAAAAGAATTGCTTGAACATCTCCAAGTCCGGCAGGACTATAAGTGGCTTTCGGTGTCTAATAAAGTGTCAGCACTATGTTAAATGAAAAAAAAGAAAAGTCAAGTGAAGTTAAAATCAATAAGTAGTCACTATTCCCATATACCACTTCCTCATAAGGCAGCTCGAACGGCAGCAGCATCTTAAAATCAAGGTGCAAACCCAGGGAATCATCAAATAAATATAAACTGCATTAACATAATGTCCCGGTACCGGCCGGGCCTCTTAGGTCTGCTATCGATAATGAGATCATTGCGACCCATAAAGCAACCATTCATTAGCGCAGGCGCGCACTGTTCCATCGCTGTAGAACGGCACAACCGCATAAGTGGGTATAAGTAGTATGAGTTGCATGAGTTGTATGAGTGGCATGAGCGCTCAGTTGCTACCAAGTGCCAGATAGTCAATAAGTGAATCCGTACTACTTAGTCCCGAGAGGAACGGCATTCGATATATGAGTATGACTCGGGGAGTACGAATACCAGTATAAATATGAGTATCTGTTGAATGTGCAACTAGTGGTTGCCAACTAATGACTGGAGCCTGAAGACTGAAGGCTGCAGGGTGCATATCTAGTGCATTACCCGAGTATGAAACCGATCAAGATATCAAGATATCATAAGTGTTTTACTTTCCGTTTTGGAATCGGAGCTATAAATATGTTCTTCACATGACGATAAAATCTAATTGCTACTAAATGTTGCCGTATGTGTTTGTTCCCGAAGCATTGGGTTACGTATACGCTGACGTTCTCTTGTCATGGGATTCATATTTTGTACTGAAAAATAGCATTTGTGGTTTTATCATATGCCGTAGGCAGAAGTGATGTTACCGGCTTTCTAGATGAGATAGATATGTACCGTGGATTGTTAACCAGCTGAATTTTTAATGAGCAAATTGTTTTATTGGTTGAAGGCAAATTTGTTTATGACATACCAAGATCGATATTCTAACCTATCTACGCAGTTTGTACCATTCCTTGCAATCAATTCAAATTTTATTATTGACTAACACTGTTTACAGGAAAATTTTAAAGCTGCATAGTAAGAATGAAGCTATATATATATGTTTGCTCTCCAGAAGATACATTTTCATTGCTTAAATTAACTAGAAAGGGTTTTTTGCCTTGAGCACTCCGAAAATAACGAGTTTAATATAAAATATGGTTAGATTTTTGAAAACCACCATTATCGATAAGAAAACCTGTATTTGTAACTGTTGTAAATGTTGTCAGGAAATAAAATGTACTTCATGCAAAACAGATTAACGTACGTACGTAATGTATTCCAAAATACCATATTTTGATCAACTAATTTTCAACCTTCATTTTCAGTTTGTGTTACTAGTATATTTGTAAGCGCATCACAGGTTAAGTAATTTTTCCCGCATAAAGTCAAAACAAAATCAATTTTGATTGATATATTTTACTAATACCAGCAAATATGTCGGCACACGAAGTTAATTCTCAAAAACCAATCAACACATCTCCAACTTGACGTCTATTTGACAAGTGACTTGTTTGCAATAATGAAATGTAGTTTGCTCGAAAATCGTGTTTCCGGCATTGGCCTGCAAAAGTGCTCCCACTAAAAACAGTGCAAAATACATCCGTTTACGCACTGTGCGAACGCCACAAGTCATCAAAGCCGTGAAGAATTGAATTCGAAATCCGCTGTGCAAGCAGTAAATCAAATTTTTGGAGACCCATATCAACAAGAACAACTTGTTGCGCACAATAAAACACAATTTTGAGGTTTATTTTCACCATAGAAGATCTCATTCTGAGAGTGCAGTGCTGTGGAGTCCATTAAAAGAACACTGTTCTTAAATAAACCATAAACCTTTCAAAAAAAATTCCCTTCAGCTCGTAAGGCAAGAACGATGCAAACGTGGCTCAAGAGTCACGCTCCAAACTTCATTTCCATATATGATTGACCATCTGGTTGCTCAGACCTCAATTCATTAGACTACAAACTATAGTCTGTCCATGGCATGCGATGCGTACCGCCATCGCTGAGCGGCCAGACCGACTTCGGGTTTGCTGAGTGCCAAATGGAGGCTATTTCGAATAAGTTGTTCAACAATTTAAAGCAATTTATTCAGAAAGGAAAAGTTTTAAAAAATTTGTAATCATTTTTATTTTATTATCAACAACCCTGTACTTGTACCTGTTTTTCTTAATGTTTTAGTCATTGGCTTATATCAAACGAGTGTAGAGCAATAATTTGTGCTTTCGAAAGCTTGAAATGTATTATGGGGACTCTTTACCATCAATTTAAATTATCCACCAAATTCTTACTCAATTACGGTGCGGTCGTACCAACGCAAATGACGCCGAACTTTCTGGTCGCTGATTTCGGTTGAAGTTGATAGAAATGTTCGAATTAATCCAAGGTATGATATTAGACTATCGGCGAATTGACAGGTGCGCGAACTTAAAGAGGCTACAGCCTTTCACATGGATCAGTGATTTCAGTTTTACAAATCTATTTGAATATAAAAAGCTGCCCGCCAGATGGGTGCCGTATTTTTTCGTAATTGACAACAAACGGAATCATTTACCACCTTCATATGAGTGTTTGGCGACAATCCGAATGCAGCATTTCGTAACCATTGACGAAACATGGATTCATTACAACACACCAGAAACCAAAGACCAGTCAAGACAATGGACTTCTCCTAGTGACTACGGTGCGTCTGTCAATAAACAAAGTCATAGTGGCTCGTGCTTCGATTTCCTTGAAAAGGGTAAAGTCGATCAATTCGACGCAAAAATTCAAATTTGAAGCAAAATCGACCGCTTTTGACGAGGAAACGTTGGATGAAGTATATCGAGATAAGAGGAAAAATAATGCCGTTTTTTGCCGAAAATTGTGTTCCTTATTTCATTTCAATGTTTAGGAACTTATAGACGCACCTAAAGCCTTATTTCTTTATTTTAGTAATAGCTGCCTATATTTTTAAGGCATTTGTAGCATTTTGTTTCAACGAAAATTTCCTTCACTGCGTATATAAACATTTTATTTGAATTTTACAACTCAACAGCAAGGTTCACATTGGCTGGGCTTCTGTTTTCGTAAAAATTCTTTGGATTTCGCTAATTTCATGAATTTTTATTAAATTTAACAGCCAGATAGAACTAAGCCAAATTCTGCACTCTTTTCTTGCCCTAAGACAGTCCTCATCCCTTGTGGTTGAACAATTTCATGGGCCATAACAAAGCAAACTAAGAAGAGTTACTAAGTCAACACTTTGTTATAGAGAGCTACTCGAACGTATATGTTTGGAGATTCTTGTAACTAATAAGGTTCTAAAAAATGCCAAGTGCCATGACATTGGAGTATAAATAAATGATGACTTTTTTATCCAAAATATTGTCGATTTAAGAAAAAGTGAAGGAGGGAAGCCAAAGATGCACGTAAGTATTACAAAAGAATTCCATACGAACTAGTTATACTTAACTGTCCACTTTGAGAAACAACTATTTTTAAATTCTCAGTAATCTGTTTTTTTTACAACATCAATTGAATATGTGCTCACTTTGTTTGGAACGAAGTTAAAGAGTGAATCAGGTGCTTATTTCATCTGTTCCGAGTCTACACTCATTTAATTTTGAGAATAGTTTGAGTTTTTTAAAGATTGTTTCGTATTTAAGTTAATAGAGTCTTCCGGAGATGACGAAAACTTTTTTGAGCCATGAGATTTGTGTCCGCAGTGTGGTGATTTACTATTATTTAAATGTGTCAATATGGTCACATTGACATTTGTTTAATTTTGTTGTTGAAAACTTAAGAGATTGCAGCTGATCTGATACTTAATAAGAACAGAAGTTTTAATCATTTAAAACCTGAACTTAAGTAAGATTTAAAGACAAAATAATAAAACTAGGATCCATATCTAAATACTTTCAGTCAGCAAGATAGATAAAGCTTTCTACCTCATTAAGTATTTCAAGAATATCAAGTTAAACTATAAGGAAAACTTCTACAATTGAGTAAACATATTCTGTGCATTCGAAGTCAAGAATAAATGGCATTTTCTCCAGGTTCCCATCAAGGTGTTAAGCATGTACATTACCATTGGCAAAATTAATAACGCCTCCAGTTATTCTCTGATGTCAGTATCCCCACAAAGTGTGTCACGCCTGCCATTTGTCGCCTGCGAAAACATTTATTTACCTCTGAAAGAGGCGGCAATAAGACCGCACCTACCACAGTTTAGCCACACAGCTGGCCAACATGCAATTCATTTACACACCATAATCGTAATCGTAAACACAGGTCCCTCGTTCCTAGTGCATAAACCTGCATTAATCTCTTCCGTAGCCCCTCCGAAACCCCTTTGAAATCTTGACTGACCGAGTTGTTGTTGCAAAACTAAAACACTCAGCAAAATGAAAATCGTCCGTCCGTCTGGTTCTGTCTGTAATTGGCAATATTAAAATGACATTATTATTTTATCCAGTTGCAGGTGTACAAGTACAGATATTATTACTCGTACCGGTACGGCTAGTGTGTGTGGTGCTTTATGGTACATCACCAGTGTTTAGTTGGCCATTTCAAGTGAACCATGGAAGACACAAAACAACCCAGAGGTCAAGTGAGTGCGTGTAACGTGGTCCGGCCACAATCGATTGCCGGTGACTTTCCCAAATGGTGCGACCGACGACTGGTTGTACTATCGCCTTCACATCACTAGCTCTAACGGCTTCACTACTGCGGAACGGAATTTTGCTTTTTGTCCAGTTACCAGGTAGGTATGGTCCTTCTAGAGTTTTTGATTATCGCACCAACAATGTTCAAGAGAATGCAGCAAATTCAAATGTGCGGGACCATCTTCAATTCCATGTCGAGATGCCTAGTCATCGAAGAATTTTCGGGAGGGAGAAAACAGCTTGACCGACCGACAATTGGATGAGTCCATATGGTGGTTTTGTGGTGGCATCAATTCGGCTGTTTCTCTAACTCTTAGCCCAAGGCCAGAGACGAGGGTTGTTACCGACATGGTCGTTGTTACTAGTCTTCTGCAACTATTTGTGTGTCTTTCTCTTGGATTTTCACATTTTAATTTATGTTTTGACATCGCAAAGATCGAAAGCCATAGCAACCAGTAACAGAGAACAGCAGCAGCATCATCACTTCAACACGACCAGTTCGAGTACAAGTATGAGTATATGCACCCAGTGCACTCGCAAATCGATCCATCGAGATGGAATCGCAAAAGCACAAAAATAAAATAAAAAGAAGAAACACCAGCTCTAGCGCTTTATAACGTCACCGCCACCTCCACCTCGATTCGACAACAAGAGGTCTTACAATATTTTACGTTATTCGAGAAACCTGAGAGCCAGATTAGATGCATCTTCTGCACTTCCAATTATATTGCCGACCTATCGACAGCCAGCAAGCCGATGTCTTTACGGATACAGATGCGTCGAATGTTGTAGCGGCGGTGGACGTGGCGGTGGCGGTATCGGTAGCGGTGGCGGAGACTCCGACGACAACACATAGCATTCGCCAGAATATCTCCAATTGACTTACATCCCTTGCCTGGTTAGGTAGGCTTGGCTAGGCAGTCAGCCGTGGTCAGGGATGCAGCACTGTCTAGTGCTTAATCCAGTGCGGATACGAAATGTATAGAGCATTGCTGCGCGCGACGAGGCGTGCTGCAATTGTGACTGCGACTGCATAATTCGAAATATAAATGACTTGTTGCTGTATTGTTCGGCAAGCAATAAAGAAAAAATTTGTCGCTGGGTAATTCAAAAATTTATGGGCCTTTGTATGCAATTTAATAGATACGAATAAAAATATGTGTGATGCAAGGTTGCAGAAATGTAGTGCCTATTTTGACATGTTTTTTTGTTTTTCTTGTAAATTCGTTAGACATGTTTGCATTTCAAAATTAGCTTACATTATGTCAAATTAATTTCCAATTATAATTACTATGTTAAATTTACTGTAATTATGGAAAACTGATTTCAAATTGAGTACCAGTTAGGTAGTTGAAATCGACAGAAAGACAGAAGACAACACTTTTAGATGTAAAGTAAAAAAAGTGGTATTTGGAGAATACATTGTATTTTACAGAGTCACAAACTAGGTATCAACTCAACTTTAATGATATTGATGTGCTGTCTGACTTAATTTAAATAATGGTATACGTATCCCTGTTTCCTCATATAGAAATTGTTACCGAGACAATTTATAACTACATAATTTTATTTTGCCTCAACATTAAGGAGAGAAACCATACGAAAGACGACTTAACCTAGCTAACGCGAATATCTGTCTTTGATAGTCATTGCAGCAATACTCTGGAATTTTTAATTTCTCTTGACTCAAGGCTCCTCGCGCTGCTGTGTCATGTTAGTAAATTTATCTTACAGCAAAAAAACAGTTAGAGAAAGGATTTAAAAAGGAATTGGAAGGCAAAGCGGTTTTAAGAAACCTTTTATTAGTTTAGATATGTTGCTTCTTAAAAATTATTTCATTAATCTTCTTATATTTAGCCCCCATCCAAGGATTTGCCTAAGACATAGCCTAAAAATAATCAAGGGCAAAGAAAATACTAATACAATCGTAAACATCTTTAGATTGACGACACCGAGAATTATTATGATTTTACCATTTTCAAACTTCCGGTAATAGGTGCTATTGAGTGGTAGGACCACCAGTAGTTCACACCAGGACGTAAAACACGCTGCCGTAGGAAACAGGACCCCCTAGACTTCCGTCTGGGCCTGACTTGATAGAGGTAGGCTCCTAGAGAAAGCATTGCGGTGATTTTGTTTTAAGCCTAACAAAGCCGAAAGGGGTTTCCAGTTGGTCTCTACGCGATTTAGAGTTGCAATATTTACTACACTTCGCACATAAGACTATTCAACACGAAAACAATATTATTTTTACTTCTCAAGGATTCTAAACATGAATCTACGACTAGTATTGCCGCCATCGGTATTACCAAAACCAGCTTTCAGGATATCCACGTTTACGCCCATTTTATTTCTAAATTTAAATATTGAATAAATGCCTTTCTTTATTTTACATTGTCCTCTTCAGCCTAAGTACGTGTTTCACACTTTTTGATAGATACGAGATTCGTAACTTATGTGATAAATGGAGTATACCTACTCTCAAAAAATCGAATCCGTGCATGTAAAATCGATAGTTCTAAACATTAAGTACTATTATTGATATTATTCGTTATTGTTAGATCTTTAAAATATTTCGAGTTTGCACCAGAGATGTAACATCTTATTGTTAATTGAGTATTACTTGCGGTATTACAACCATAGTCATAGCAAAAATATGCCTTACCTGAACGAATTGATATTTTTCAGATTTTGTTGTATTAAGAGAATTTATTTGTCTCTAGATATAATTTATCTTATTCTTTATGAAATCCGTAGTTTCCTTTGTAAATACAAGAATCGTATTCGGTCGAAAATATCTTCGAGATAATGGTGTAAGATTTTGCCAAATAACTTTCTTCTGCATGCAACAAATAAGTCCCAACAACTCCCAAAGGCATTGACATCTTATTTTGATATTAATTCCAAGGAATTTCATTCATCTTCACTTAGAGTTCTGACTACTTCGTTCAAATAAACTAGTAATATTTGAGTTGTATGATCAAGTAGATTTTGGAGAATTGCTTCAGATTTTTTCGCAATTACTGTATAAAATTTCAGGAACAGGATAAGTGTCTCTTTTTGCTCTTTTTTTAAAAATTATAGCAAGAATACTTTTTGTCACTAGCTCTAATTATCTTGTTGAAAAGTTTGCCTCGACAAATATAGATAGAGCTCTTAATATTGTCATACGACCATTTTCTTCTATTAGGTTGTGGGAAAATGCCTTTTTATATTTTTGTGCTTTTGTCACTTGTTATATCTTCCAGAGTTCTTGCCGATTCATTTTTTCCTGAGGCCCAAAGATTTATTTTGGTTACGAGCCTTTTACCTTGTAGGCTTGATTCTTGGGAGAATTGATCGCCCAGATTTTTTGTTACAACTGGCAAATCAAAAGTTTTATTGAGCCATCTTTAATTTTTTTTATAAAAATACACTTTTTTATGTGCTTCTTCCCATTTATGTACTTTTGAATTCAACCATTAGATTATGAATTATGAATATTTTTCGAAAGAAATCCAACTTTTCTTTCATATTACAATCTTCTTTCGATTGCATGACATCAAATTATAATTTTCTTGTAAGTGCATTCAAGCTAGAAGACTCTGATTACAAAACAGAAATAGTTAAAGTTCTTTATAATATTCATTCCTTACTTTGTTAAACTTTGGCTTACAAAACTACCTAGGGCACTTGTACCGACTGACCACCGACTGACTAAAAATGTTTAATATCTTGGGACATTGTAGTACTTTTTGCCTCAGTTTTTGGTCGTATAAAAATTTTACACGGTTAAGAAAGGCGTTGCAGTCATTCCTAGTTTGTTTAATTTTTTTCCGGTTTTCTTCTGTCGGGTTGGTCTTATAGGACAGAAAAAACATTTCTCTCAATCTGACAGCCTCTTTACAGCTCGAGTCGTACCACGCCTTTTCCTTTGGTCTGATACTCTTTATCCGGTAAGGGATAAAGGATCTCATTCCAACGAGAATATTGTCTGTGATCAATCAGCAGCTGCATCCACGTCGTTATCGAGGAAACATAACGACCAGTTAAAATTCCTACAGAAGGTGTTAAGTCCGTTCGTATTGCCATACTGTTCCTTTAGGAATTTTTTTGTACGAGAATTTATTTGATATAACACAGTGGTCAGACAAGTCTAGAGGTGAGAGCCCATCACCAGTGTATTTATCAGGGTGAGAGGTTAGTCCAGGGTATTGGCGGTACTATCAACGTCTGGAATTTGCGTGGGCTCATTTACAAGCTGAGCCAAGTTGTTTTCCGCAGCGAAGATCTCAACACACTGTCCTTCGGGTGTGGGCTCCTGCCCAATTATCAAGGCATCGTCCATCAATGACGTTGTCTAATAAGAAGCGGGGGGTGGAGTAAATACTAGACTTATCATAAACATTATCAGGCCTATCCCCTCTGATCGTTGCTATGATTTGTTCAGTAACAAGCTGCCGGCCATAGGTCTTGTTGAGTGGCAAGACCACCGGTAGTCCATACTAGGACTTAAAACACGGTACCGTGGGAGTTAGGAGGCCACCGGACTTCTGTCCGGGCCTAACTTTTTGAGGTAGACCCTCTTGTGGGAGCGTCACGGTTTAAACCTTCATCGCAGGGAGGGTGGCCCTGCTAGGGCTCAACCGGAGTTGAGTTGCTATAAGTGCTAGGTACGGAGACCCTAGATCAGTAATAGGTTTTAGGTAGGCCTCGACTCATACCAAGGGTGGATTTGTGCCCTCAACACATTTCCGCATTGGTATTATATTGTTAAGTAGCAAATAAGCGATGCCTTGCTCCCATGGATGTATGGGCATCCTGTGAGCTTAAGTCTACACGACAGGCGTTCACGCAAAACACACGACACATCTGTCCTTCGGTTGTAGTCTGTCCAAAATGTCGAACCCATCCAGAATTGTGTATATTGAAATCGCCCTTAATAACGATTTCAGTATGAGGATACAGGGATACAATTCTATGTATGAATTCAGAAAGCGCATCAAACTCGTTTATAGTTGAACTGCTGTCCAACTTCTGTAAATAAAGCAGTAGTGTATAACTTGCTTACGGAGATGGAATTTTAACCACATGATATTTAAACAGGGACTACATTGTGGTGGAGTTTGGTAGGCCACATCACTACGCACGTAGATGGCGAGACCGCGGTGAGAAAAGAATAATGGCACTAACTCGTAGCCAGATAGCTTCAGATCAGAGTGATCTGAGAAGTGTGGGCGGGGATCTACCTGTATTTCACTAAGTGCAACAACAGCTGGCCTGTATTTGCAGACGTTTATGTACGCAGAAAAATAACTACTCTTTAGCCCTCTTATGTTGGCTACATCTACTCTAAATTCCCGAGTCATAACAACAAACAAACACAAAAAAACACAAACACCGACAATACTAGCTATTAAAATATTCTGTGAGATTTGCCATTTGATTATGAATCGTTTTACGCTTGCCGAATATGCGAAACTTATTAAAAACTATTTTCGAAATTCCGGATCAGTTGTAAATAATCAAAGTGGATTTTGTCGCGAGGTCGGTCGTCATCATGCCTTCAATGTGCAGACAATTCGGCGCACTGTGGAAAAGTTTGAGCATGAGTACACTCTTTTGCATCCTAAGCCACCAAGCAAACAAAGATTGGTGCCAAATAAAGAAAATATAGCCGACGTAGCAGCCAGTATCGAAGAAGACCCAGTTATGTTGATTCGACGTTGATCAGCTAAATTGGGCATCGTCAGATAGTCAACCCAGCTTATTTTGAGGCTGGATTTGGCCCTATAAGTTTGTGCCGATGAAAGAAGCCGGATGATATAGACAACGCCGAGAGTTCTATATAAGTCAACGAGTAAAAATGCCGTTATTGGAGTGAACGGAGTCCACATGTGTTCGGCCAAGGTTCAATGCACCCGTAAATATAGACTGTTTGGTGGGGTTTATGGCATGGTGGCATTATTCGGCGGACCTTATTACTTGTCGGCTTGTTCGTATAAACCAACAACTAAACGTAATCCCGTTTAAATAATTCGCATGAGCGAGGTGGCCAATTGACAGGACTTTTTCTCAATATTACACGATTCCTGAATTTCCACTTTAATAGATCAAATATTTGACGAGCTGTGGGAATCAGTCATAACCCCGGCAGCGACCACACGGTCACTTTTTGTAGATTCAATGGTCACGCCTGTAAAGCACAGCAATGAATGGTTCAACTTCCTTCATCGTTGTCAGTCATTGTCTTATAATTCTTGTCTTGCTTTTTCTTTAACACAATCCATATGTCCATATGTTAAATCAGTTTCTTGGATTTCATTAGATGCCAAGCCCTTAGATATGTTTGGTCAACGTTACGCTTTGCATATGGCGTTCTTACTGACGATCTTCAGAGACAGTTTGGCATCCATACCTAACAGAAATTCGATGAATTTCAATCATTTCGATTAGACTGTACCATCGGGAAAAACAAAGTGCGAGGTTATGTCAGATGGTGTTACCATATTCTCTCGCAATTCAGAGGATTCATAGGTAATGTGTTCGTTAGTGCTAGGGTTTGGTTATGTTTCTGGCAATCGAAAATTTGTTGATGATAAGTTTTGGTCTGCGCTGTCCTAATCTAATATTTATGTTATCCGTAAAACTCCTGAGTCCTTGAGCAATACAGTTTGTGTTCGGATTCTTTACATGAAGAACTTGAAGTAAGTTCCGTGTGGTTCCATTATCCTATGACGTCGTACATGTCTATGTACATGTACATGTGTCGATAGGACATAATTGAGATGGCGATTCGATTTATTCGGCTAAAACTAAAGGACATTCTGCTCTTTAAACGTGATTTTCGGAGGATCTTTGTTGAAAGTTGACCGGATTTGGGCAGCTGTTATTTGGCTTTAATTTCTTAATATTAAGACTTTCGCGGATCCACGTATAATTTTAGGATTAGAATGTAACATATGTCACACCTATGTGTAAGCTGCAAACCATATTGTTCATATCATGCAATACGCTTATACACGTTTCGTAATAATGCTCTGTAGACTGTGTTTTACTAATATCAGATAGGACCTGACTTTTTTTTAATAAATAGAATCGAAAAAATGATCAAATCCAGCTGATTGTCCCCCGCTTCGCTAAGTCTGGTTTCCGCAATTTTTTTCATTTCCTAATTGCGTGTGACGGCCGAGAAAAATCCTCAATATATAACGCGTTAATCGTTTTAGTCCATTGCAAATTTTGGCATTCCCTATAAAACTTATAAATTTCGGGGATTTTACATTTTATTCTCTTGCCTCTCGCCAGTATTTTGATCTTTTAAGGATAAAATACCTCCATTGCTGATGGATACACTACCTACAGCTACAATTTTTCCATCTTCCGACACAGGTCGAACTCCATCTGTTTCGAAGTTTTGGCTATTGAGGCTAAAAACAAAATTGTACTGACATTTCTGACAGCTTTTTGATTGAAACAAATCGGCACAGAATAAAGGTCCGATAAGAATGTGTATCTGACTTTCGTATCTTGAATCGCTGTCAAACGCAGATACATGGCTTCCGGCTACATCGAACAGAATGGTGACGCTCATCGAATCTGTATTTGTCAGATAATTGTGCGTTTACTTGTGAGAAAAATTTGTGAGAAGTAAAAGTCATGAATAAATTTGGTTGAAAGCTGTACTAAGAAAAAAAGAAATTAACAAAAAGTAAAAAATCGCATTCATGATGAGTGCACTATATTTATGCTATTTGTCGATAAAATTTGTTAAAAAAAGGAAACGTAGATGGTCCACTTTACCAGGAACGTAAAGTTAAGGGTTTTTTTAAAACCACTTTCAAGCATTTGAAAGAGCACGACGAAAAGCTATTTTTTAAAGTAAGAAGGATGATGTGGCAGCAATATGATCTGTTGCTCAATATGGTTAGAAAGAAATTGATAAGGACTTCTATCCAAAAGCCAATCGATCCGGAATGCAGACTTGTTGTGAATCTAGTGTTAGTAATGTTAATATATTTGTGTGGAATACAACTACAATTTGCAATCTCTTTCAAGTATTTATCGCAAAGAGTTTCTCCAAATTATAGGATATACTATTGCCAACGTAAATTCTTTAATTGCATACAGGAGATTGGAAAGAAATAGCACAAGACTTCGTACACGTACAAATAAAATGCCCACCGAAATCGGGCTCCAATTTCTACAAATATAAAGGTTTCTGTAGTGTATTACTACTTGGAATCTGCGATGTAAACTATACGCTTACAGCAATCGGTGGGGGGCATTCTTCAGCCAAAGTGATGGTGGAGTGTTAAAAAAACTGTGCCTTTGGTCAAAAAGTGTTAAACAATGCCATTTTTTTGCCAGCACCCAAAAGGCTGCCAAACTCTGACAAAATATAGTCCTACTATTTTGTTGCCGACAACGCATTTCCTTTAAAGGAAAATATAATGAGGCCATACCCAGGAATTTTATTAAATCTCCCAGAGAATGTCTTCAACACAAGACTTGGCGTGTGATATAAAGCACATTCGGCATCTTGTCTAAGAATGCCGACAAGATAGCCCTGGCCTGCATCATTTTTCCCAATTTCTTAAAAATTACGGATACGCAATACCAACTCTACTCCAATTGTCCAGAGTAGAGTGATTCTTTCGAAAGCGAACAATCGATTGAAGGCATGTGGCTGGGGGAAACAGAACAACTTCTTCAAATACGGCAATTTGAAAGGAACAACAGGTCGACAAATGCTTTCAAAATTAGAAAGTTGTTAACGCACTAATAAGGGAAAGGTTTCCTTCCAGCCCCATTTAAATATTAAAAAGTAGAAACTAACACGAAAATGTAATTTTGAAACAAATAAATTCTATTAATTTAAGAAGAATTTTTATTTTGTTCCTCCAATTCCAACTCAACCTTGTTTAAATATGACAAGATACGTAATTTTACCTCATTTTTTCGGCAAGTGGAAATTTTTGAGTTTTTTATTGCCATGGATTTGCAAAACAGTATATCCTCGTCATCTAATTTCTCCTCAACCGGCGATTTCTTCTTGAGGTAGTCCACGACGTAATTCATCGCACGCGCCAAAAACGTCTCCTAAATCCAAATTGCTGGTTGCAGAAAGCTTATTTCTTCGATTTGTTGCGGATGATTTGTTCAACACACTAGGTGTTGAATCATCATGGTAATTCAAATCCGGGGAACTTGCACACACAAAAATGAGTATCAAAGTTCAATGGCGAACTTGTTTCACCAGTAGTGGAGTCCTCACTACCTCCGTAGTTATCTGTAGAACTACCATATACTTAAATAATTAATTGCTCCAATAATAAAAACTGTGATTTACTTACGGCCTTGGCGTGCAATGCTCTGCTAAGAATAATAAATTCTGCGCATATTTATTTATTTATTTATTTATCATTATCCTCGTTTAACAATTTACAAATAATTTCTAAAAAAAATAACAAAAGTATGTTGCAGCTTAAAATGCAAGAATAGTTACTGACATTTTGTATTAAATAACATAAATAGAGGCAAATGTCACTTTATATTAAACTATTAACAGTGAGTTGAACAATAAGAAAAAGAGAAAAAATAAGAACCATTTTATTCTAGATGCAAAATGGAAAAAAATTTCATAAGGAAAATTTGTTTAGAGTATATTAAAAGCTAGTGTAGCAAAATCTCGATTTCGTTCTGATTGTAGCTAAAAAGCCATTGTTTAACTCTTTTCATGAAAGTACACAAATTACCTACGAATCTTGTATCTACAGGGAGACTATTGACTAATTTGCAGGATAGAATAGAATATGAATATGCTACAGAAGGTGGTACGAAAAGCAGGAATAGCGACAAGAGATTGTTGATGGCTCCTCAAGTTGTAAGCGTTAGAAATCGGACTCTGCATATAACCACCTCGGATGAAAAATATTTTTAAGACCCTAAAATAAAACAGATGCCTAACTGGTCGGATTTGCATGTATCTAAATAATTCCATGGAGTGGGCCGGACGAGAAGAACCACAGATCTTCAGTATGACACACTTCTGTAGAACAATCAACGGCTGAATTTTACTTAGGTAAGCGCTTCCCCAACATCCTATACCGTACTGCAATTTCGACTGAAATATCCCATAATAAATTGATTTTAGAGTTTTAAAAGGAAACAAATTCTTTAAACTTTAAACTTAAAATATGGTTAGACCAACCTAAATTTCGGTCAATAATAATACCTAGGTATTTAAAATGGCTTACATTTTCAATTTTAAAGCAACTGTCCTGGCAGGGAACATTCACGTCGAAAGACATTTTAGAGCATTGGACAGAAGATGGAATGTGAAACATGTTAAACCTTGCACATTTAGAAGCATGGAATACGACCTCAATATCTGGACACTCGTGCGTGTTAAAACTGAAAAACATAAGTTTTGTCTTATCGCTTACTATTAGCTTATGCTCCGTGAACCAAAGTCTAAGCAATTCAACATCATGGTTTATATCAGCCACTAAGTTTAATGGATTGGCGGAATCATATGCGATCCCAAGGTCATCTGCAAAAGCCCTGACTTTCCTTTTTTGGATGGGTTAACAGGGAGTTGACATATATGAGAAATAATATAGGTCCAAGGACCGAGCCCTGAGGGACACGAAGGTTGATAACCATAAAGTTACTTAGGCTGGATTCGTTTTTCACTTTTTGTTTTCTGTCTTTTAGGTAGGACATAAACCAACTATGTATCGAACCACGAAAACCTATATTATATAACTTGTTTAGAATTATATAATGGTCAACCATATCAAACGCTTTTGTTATATCAACAAAAAGTCCAAGATCTTTTTTCATCCAAAGCTTTCTGTATAATGGAGCAAAAATCTAAAAGGGCGTCTTCTGTAGAGAGCCCAGCTCTAAACCCAAATTGCATTGGACTGAAGAATTTTATTTTGTTCAGATACTCTAACACTCCTTTCTTTACGCATCTCTCAAAAACTTTACTGATAGAAGACAACAGTGAAATTGGTCTATAATTCCTTTTTTCATGTTTGCTTCCTTTTTTAAAGAGAGGAATAACAATAGCACATTTTAAAACTTCAGGAAAACATCTGGACAGGATACTCAAATTGAAAATATGCTCCAAAATATCAACAATATTGAAGGAAATGTTTTTAAGCATAACATTGCAAATACTATCGTTGCCACAGGAGTTGGAGCTATTTAAGGAGTGGATGGTCCTCAAAATCTCAACCCCAGAAATTGGTTCGAAAAAGAAGCTATCCCTTTCAAAGCTAATATCTGTAAGCCTGGATTCGGGATAACAATAATTGCAAATGTTAAAATTATTTGTTTGCAAAGAATGTTGCCCAATTGAAGCAAAGTATTTGTTAACTTCGTTTACTATTTCTGTGTGTTCTGAAACATTAATATTTCCATTTTTTAAGATAACGTAGATACATTATCTTGAGTATACACCTCTTCCCAATTTTCGAAACGCAGTAAATTATTCAGCAGCTCGTAGTTAATTTTATTCAACTTTCTTGGAAAATTATGCTTTTTTTCTTTTCTACTTTCCAAGCCATTAAAAATTACACCAGTCATACAATGATCAGATATTTGAAGATCGAGGTTGATACCAATGTAAGGATTAGGACTAATTCTCAAAAAACGAGCAAATACATGGTCAATGGAAGTACCTGCAATTGGTCTAGTAATAACATTCATTAAAGAGGTTAAACCATGCTCTGCCATAAGCGCAAGATATGAATCTAACACAGGAATAGCATTTAGCAAATCCAGATTGAAATCGCCTAAAACAACAAGGTTAATCGATTTTCATAAAAAAGTTTGATTTGCATTTGCAAAGAACTTATAACCAGGTATACTATATTCATTTACCTCGTAAGAATAAATCCAATTTTCAGACACAAAAATAATTTCAGGCAAGTCCTTAAAGGATTCTAGGTTACTTACTAATAAATCGAAATTTTGCCGTAAGCTTCAAATATTTTGATGAATAATGTAAACAGTTTTGCTATTAGTAGAAGAAAATAGACTATCAGTATTGCTACTTGTAGCTTGAATGGTAAGGTCGTTGTTTATAAGATCAAAACTTTCATTCATATTAAAAAACATTTCGTAAAAGTGTGATTCGAAATTATTAAATTGCATTTAAGTCATCAAAAGATCTTACAACAAAAACCTCACCATTTACATCCTTTCTCAACAGAATGTTACAATTATTAAACCATAAGTACTTGAATTTTTGTTCTGCTTTAAATTTTTTTGCTGCCATAAACAATGCACGAGTGTGCTTAGTGAAACAATCGTTGATGAAAATATTTCTTTTACTACTCGTATCACCAGTAAATAACGAGGAGTTCAGCTTCTTTTTTCCATTTTGTTTGCTTTTCATAATTCTTTGTTTGACATTTTGCGACGAGAGATGCACGCATATAATATTATTGTGCGTACGCTTCAATTCACTTGACGAATTCCTTTTATCTATGCGCTTTATGTAGATTTTTTGATCTCATCAGGAGTGACAGAGATGTTTAGTGCATTACCGAAAATTTTTTGCACGCATTCCTCAGCATTATTGTTATTGGCTGTTACGCAACAATTTCAATGACATTATCCATCAGCTTCTGCTCCCTCCAGTTTAATTTGCTCTCAAGGTTAATGACCTTTAGTCTGAGAGTTTTGTTTTCTTCTTTTAGTTCCTGAACAGTGTTTAGAATGTCTATGTTTATTTTTTTTAAACAAAGAATTTCCTGAACTGTTGTTCAGCTGTTGTTGTTACTGCTGCAGTTGTTGTTGACTCATGAACTCAGTCACTGATTGAGATTCAGGCTGTTGCTCGGTTTCAGTCATCTTGCTGGTTTGCTTCTGGGCACATGTAACAGCTTGATGGCCTGGTGCTTTTGGGTGTGGTATTGCTATCGCTGCTGCACTATGTTGTTGGTGATGTCGTGGCTGTTGCTGTTCTTCAGTTGTAAATGCTGTCTTTTTAAGTCTCTCCGAGTGTGACGTTGTTGTTTAACGCCGAGTTACATTTAACGCTTCTCTGGGCTGCTCCTGTAGAGATTTTCTACGCAGAACAGGGCACTTATTACATCTATAGTTAATATTGTTTGTGTTCATATATTCCATGTCTGTAACGTGTATATTCACACAAGAAGAATGAAAAAAACCAAGGCAATCAGAGCAACTAATTTTGCCTACATCACTGCGTTCTATTTTTTCTTTACATATATGACAATTCATTTTAGTATACTGTATATTAAAAGCGAAATATTTTCTTATCAATTTTTTAAGTTCTTAGAAAAAGCGCGCACCCCACGACACTTTGTAAAACACGTCCGCTCTCTTTCCACGTAGGCTCCACCTCATCAGTGCCTTGGCCTGATCGCTTACGGTTGACTATGCAGGGATTTATCCCGTCTCGCAAACTCTTCCACTTTTTCTTGCAATCGTCAACTAAAACCATAAATAATACAAAAAGTTAACACAAATGAATAATAGTTTCGGTAGAAAGAATACTTACTCGGTAATCTAGAATCCTCCGAAATTTTCTTCCACACGCGCGGTTTTTCTTTGATGTTCTTATAATCTGGATTTGCGAAATTCCACAAGGATTCTTCATTCCGTACCGCTTCAATAAATTTTTCCACGTCCATTCTCTTTAAATTCTCGAACCAAAGTGAGGAAAGTTCAAACAATGCATACAAACAAAGAAACGCGAATGTATCTCGAAGTTGAATAGCACCCAACGGATTCACACAGATATAGTACACATTGTGTTGGCGCTTACGGCTATACATGTATTCAACTTTTAACAGTTCGATATCAGATACAGATTCAAGCTTCAGATTCACATTCTGATCAACCTCTAAAGGTGAAATGTGAGGAAAAAATAAGTTAAAATTTGGACTACTTGAGTTTTTCCAGGATCTACCGAAGTGTGAGAATTTGGTCGATCGTAGATATTTTTGGCCTGAAACCAACGATGTATAAACAAGCCAATCAGGTTGTTGACGAAGGGTTTCGGACCTTCAATTAATATGGCAGATGAGATTTTGAGGTCTCCTTTTTGTGGACCGGCCACACAATACTGAAATTCCTTCAAAAACTCTTCTGACCATATTTGAGAAATGGGATGGTGTATACTCTCTACGTAAATGGAAGTATTGGCTATCATAGCATCGTCTAGGTTAAATGGTGTATTCTGCTTGTCAGCGGATTGTTGAGCTTTTTCGAAGTTATATGTTTATTGTCTGCAGAAAAAGTTTTTTTTCCAAATTGTTAGTACTACAAGGTTTCTATCTTCAACTCTATACCTTTCTGTATGATCTCGTCGCCTCGACATGTTTGTTTACCTATAGGTATTGGTATTCGTATGTTATTCCCGGGGAACAGCCTCTCAATATCTTCAATCGCGCGCTTCTGATGCTTATTTCTTTTTGTGGAGAAGCCGATGTTCTTCCCCTTTCTTTCCCTCATAAAACTCCAGAGCCGCTCTCGTCCTTCACTGCGGCACCGCCTTGTTCGCCTCTTATTTTTATTTTCGCCTGTGTTTGCATTTTTTTTAAGTGGAATCTTCTCACAATATTTCTTCTGCTTTATGGCTCGTGGGAAACCCGAATTCGCACCTCGTCTGCAAAATTGTAGTGATCCGAGTCAATAAGCTCAAGTTCATTTCCAGACATGGTCTGGTATTGGGTGGTCAAGTTTGTATTATCCGTATACCAAAATTGGCTATGCGTCAGATAATTACGTGGACTCCAAAATTAATAGTATATCAAAGCTAGTTTCTGCACTTTTGATGGCTGTCTTCCCATTCCTGTAAGCAGAGAAAAAGGAAAAGCCATGATGTCATAAATTGAACACATTTTCAAATTAACTTTAAAGGCTTCGAAAATAAGTAAGGGACTTATAAAAATCTTCAAATGTTCTACCACAGTCTATTTACTGGAGTTGCCATATTTATGGATTAAAAATCCTTTAATGACATTAACAATGTTTTAAGCATTAATACGGTTCCATCATTTGAAGGATTGATAATAAAGGAACTTGCTAAAGAGCCCAGCAGTCAAACGCACTTGAGGAACCCTAATATCAAAATTATCCATTGAGGAAAATTACTCAAATGAGTGCTTAATAAGAGGCCAGAAAATAAATTTGAAACTAACAAAATCCTTCTCAACTTCAAAAAAGTATCTGCAATTAAACCCTCTTTAAGTTTCACTTGATTTCCACAAAATATCTTTTGTACAACTTCGTACGTTTTGCTTAGTAAGATTATTAACCGTGCTGCCTCGTAGCTTAGTAACAAGTATTTTATCGTCGAATCGGATAGCGATAGAAAAAAAAAACAAAAGACAACCACTCTTGTGAAAATTCCTATATTGGTTACATATGAATCATCTAGTAATCACTGGTAACTGGTATATGAAAAATTGACTTTTAATCGAGTAATTAATGATTTATGGAATCTGCACTATACCTTATACTTCAGTATATTTAAGGACATAAGTATGTACTCGTATAGTATAAGTATGAGCAGATTCAAATAGTGTGTAAGGCGTCTAAATTGTTTTTATGGAAAAGTACTGTACGTGCAACCATAAATTTTTTTCTGAACTCGTGAAAATTTAACATACTTACTACAATATTGGCAGACACCGAATACTTCTTGTTAAAATACTTCCTAGGTGCAAGATCTAAACTTACAAGCAATCATAGAAATCAGTAACGAGTATATTCCCTACTTCTCAACCATTTCGCTGGCCCCAAGGTCTCTGGATTAGCATCTTCTCAGAATGGCCTGTTAAACACACATGAATATCTTAGATCGAGAGGAACCGCCCTCCCCTCTAAAACTACAGAGTCGTCCGCAAGGGTAAAACATTAGGATTTCGCGCTTCTTTTACGCTGCCATCAATCCACAGCGCGTATCTTTACAACTAAATTTTCCATGTCGATCTCATCTAATAAATTTAACTAATTAATGGCATAATGCGAGAAAGTTCAACCGATCAATTCACTATTCGAGCGTGTTTCCTAAGCACTGCTACTCTTTTACTGGGATGGGCCAGGCCAAGAAATTGACTGGTGTGCGATAATGCATGGATAACACACGAAGCTGCGCGGTAGCCAGCTCAGCGGTACTGTGTTACGCCAGAGGAGGACTTCACACCGTCAGTCAGGCAAGGAATCCAGCTCTTCCCAGTGTACTTATGCTATACCTTTAACCGATCTGGCCTTACCCAACCTCTCAGTGATGTTAAAAGAAAAACAACACAAAATACAAAAATAAAAAAAAAACACAACTAAATTGTTTCTCATTACTCGATCCGAGACGATAGATACGATTTCTTATCATTAATTAAAGGTAAGCATGTTGCTACCGTGTTAAGATTTCAATTTTCGAATGATGCCCTGGCCGGCGGCAATGTCGGCGCAATGGCCAAGCGACCGTCGAGAATGTTATCATCGACATACGATCGGTCGACTGCATGGTCGTCGTAGTTGAGTTGCGCGCGAACTGTGAATTTCAGGACGATGCTATGGCAATAGTAGTTTTAGTAGTAGTAGTGTAAGAAGAGCGTGAGGAACGTGAGTTCCTCTAAGAAACAACCAAGTGGGGGGCTATTGCGAGAGTAGAAGTAAATTTTTGTTAGCGAACGGCTATCGAGACGCATTCTGGACACTGTTTTCGGTGTTTGATATTTGCCGTGCACATTTGCATTCCAGCGCGAATATTTTCTTCAGCCGCTAGGTAGGTACTCTGTTGTCGGCCAGATATTGAATTAAATACCAATATTCACGCGCAGATAAAAAAGCCCGCTGGGACCGCAACTACGGGTATACCGATCGAATGATTTTCTTAAATTCATAGCTTAGCGCGGAGATCTTTTCTTCTTTGGAGCAAATATAATAGAATATCAGCAGCACGTAAGAGACTCCAATTGCAACCGAAACTACACCGCCTCGGTTGTCGATGGCAGATGGATTCAAGGACTCAGACAGCAGAGTTGGATGGTTTTTGTTCGAGTTCGCTTTAGGCCGCCTGATTACAAGGTGTTATGCGTATACGTGTTCATTAGCGATAACCATCATTAGCACGTCGTGTACAATGCCTCAGTGTCGCTTCTAGTTTATCTTTTTGGGTTTGGTCTTTGGTCTCGACTTAAACACAAGTAGAAGATACAAAGACTTGTACATGTTCACGTTCAGTCTGTCTGCCTGCCAGTGTTAGATATTTGAGCTGACATGCGTTCAGGTTTATTGGCATAACTGACTAGATATTATGTTAGCGATAGCGCCGCTATTGAATGACATTTTGTTCGTTACACCAGCTAATGTATGACTATCTGTTTAGAGAGTGCAAATAGTACTTGAACAAAACAAAAGACACGAGAGTGGTGATAATAAATGGGATTACCATGTAAACGGTAACTGTGCCCACACGACTAACTATGTGAAGTGGAAATGGCAAACCACAGCCAAGTGTGCTAATTCCGAGTGGAACACATCTGAAAAGAACAAATGCAAACAGGTGGGCACCATAAGAACAATGTACCTACAGCTTAGTACGTCAGAGCAAACTTATATTTGGATAATGGTAATAATGATCAATCAATTAAGGTTTGCGGTTAAAATATCATATCCAAGAAATTAGCATTTGCATAATCTGATGTTTGGCTTTGTAGTTTGGAAAGACTGGTCACTGACACATTGATATGTTCATGTGAATTTTTAATTCGATCTATACAAATATTCTCTTCTTGTATCTGTACATCAGATACGAAGAATGCAAGTTACATAAGCTTAACAAAGCCAAAACTCATGGTCTTGCTTGTGAGTCTTTTTTACTTGATAAGGATATACTCGTACATACGTATGTATACGTCCCATCATTCGTATGTATGTATATATTAATGGGACCATATGAGATATGTTTATGTGGGCGACATAAGGTCAAATCAGGAGAGCGACATAAAGCCAAATGGTACTCAAATCACACTTTACACATATCGGTTAGAAAAATAACTATTTAAGTTGTTGTTTATTTGTTTTTATCGTTTGAATATGATGAATATTTTCTCAGCGGCATTTGGTAAGCCCACGCACTTCTCATTTGTAGTACATCGGTGAAAGTGTTGTAATGGAAGATTTGTGCGATAAAATTTACAATTTCGAGTTTTGCGAGGGATTAAGGAAAGGGAGTAGGTTACTCTATATTCCTGAAATTAAACAATTATATCAGTTTAAAACCAATTCGAAATTAACGAAGCGGTATACTTGCTATATAAAAACATGCAGTGCCAGTGCAGTCATTGACATTGAAAACCAAACTTTTGCATTAGTTTCAAAAGTAAGTGCCATTCATAATCATAGAACAGAAAGTGATAGGTGCAGTTAAAAATGAATGTGCAAATGCCTCACTTAAAGAAGTAGCATTCCGGAAATTTTTGACGAATTTTCCGCAGAGAGCCATGCAAGGGCCGAACAGGTAAGATCCTTGTTAAATGTTAGTCGCCTTCGTTGTCTTCAATATACATTGTTGATTGAAAAATTCCGTAGACTTTTCCAATCATAATTTGTCTTATATTTTTGATTTTCATTGTACAAATTTGGGAGCCGTACTCGCAGGTACAATTCGGCAAAGTGCGAAGGCACTGTATGCGCATTCGAAACCAGGCATTTCCAAAAGCTCCCGTTACTGCTAAAGATGTGTCGGATGCAGAGTTGTAAAAGACTGCAATCTTTTGTAATGCAATCCCTGAATTCTTAGAAAGTATTTCATGATTTGTGATTTGTGAAATATTATGGTTCAGCAGCATTATATGATTAAGTTTGTCAATCACTGCACTTAGTACTCTTAACATTTAGTTCTAAGACTAACCAACTGAACTGTCAAACTTAAATAAATATTTGCTCATCATTCGTTACTCAACCTTCATTGAAAGTGTTTCTTTTTCATAGGTTATGGGCCCAGACCCAAGTTCACTGTAAAAGTAAAATATATATACAATAAAAAGTATTACAGTTTTGATTTTTTTTGTGGATAAAAGAAAAGTTAAAGTAGTTCTTTTGCAAATAAATGAAGTTATTATTTTGGAAATATACGAGTACATATATTGCTGGTGTTTCGTTGCTGCAATGTGGATGAAATTGGAGTCCATCTACGAGCAAAAGGCGTTGACGAATATTCATTTTCTTCAACAGAAGTTCTACAGATTTGTCAAGGATCCATTGGACGACATAGCCACCCATGTTTCCAAATTGGAGTCTCTCGTCTATCAGCTGAAACAATGCGGTGAGTCTATTACTGATAATACTCATATGCTTGTAACAAAAATTTATATGACATTGCCAGCGGACTACAACCATTTTTTTACCGCAGGTTATTCAAAGTGGTGAATCAAGTGCATTAATTGCACGGGATACAGATTGTGAAGAGTGGTTTCTGGACTCAGGTGCCAGTGACCACATGACCTTCAGACGTGATTGGATTGTTGGGTACAAGGCATTCGATTACCCACAATATATTCGCATTGGTAATGGAAAGACTATTAGTGCAACTGGCTTTGGAAATATTAACATCAAAGCCTGGTATAATCGGCAATGGATTCCAAAGCTTCTGACAAATGTTTTGTTTGTTCCGGCCATTCACATTAATTTATTTTCGTCGAATAAGGCGCTTGACAAAAACCTTCGCCTGGTGTCCGACAGTTACAAATGTGAGCTGCTGCAAGATCGGTGTACTGTGGTAGTGGGAGTTCGTGAGGGTTCCTTATTTAAGATGATGTTCAGAGTTGAGGAACCGAGATCTGCTAATGTAAATATGAGGGTAGAGTCGATCAAACTTTGGCATGAACGTTTGGGCCACCAAAACCTGAGCTACGTTAGGTGTTTTCTTAAGGAAAGTAATATCAAATATGGTGATGAAGAACAACTATTTTGTGATGCGTGTGCCCTAGGGAAATCTCATCGTTTGCCTTTTAAAAGGAGTGACAGCTAAGCCAAGTGTGTCGGTGAGATTGTACATGCAGATCTTTGCAGCCCTATGCAAATTGCTTCGGTGGCTGGCACAAAAGGATGAGGTTTTTGGTTCTTCAAATCATTTCTAAATAAATTTAAAATGGAAACTGGCTCATCGCTTCCGACAATTCGCACTGACAATGGCACCAAGTTCGTCAATGTTGAACTTAAATCATTTCTTTCCGATAATTATGTAGGACATCAAACTTCCGTTCCATATTCCCCCCAACAAAACGGCAGAGCTGAAAGGGAAATGAGAACCATCGTAGAAGCTGCCAGAACAATGATCCATGCGAGTGGCTTGTCGCTTAAGCTTTGGGCAGAAGCAGTTAATATGGCTCACAGCACCAACAGATTTAGCTGGTAAGCATCCAGCTCAACTGTGGTTTAAAGATCCACCACGAAAATTCAATTTCTTTGAGATGCAGGTATTCGGAGCTGAGTGCTATGCACATATTCCCCCACAGAAACGGCGAAAGTGGGATGCAAAATCGCGGCCAGGAATCTTTGTAGGATATTCTGAAAATATGAAGGGATATCGTGTATATTTCGCAGAAACAAATAAGGTTTAAGTATTTCGGGATATTATTTTAAAAAAAACTTTAATTCCAGGCGAAAGCGGAGAAGTTACGGTAACACTTGAAAATAAATGCGAGGGCAATCTTTTGGATGAACCCGAAGAGGTCAAGAAAGAAAGCTGACTACCTGACGATGAGGTAGGTATCGTAAAAGAGAGTTCAAGGTCATTGCCCGTTGAGTCCATTAAGCAACGTCTAAGGAGTGCGAGACGGGAACAGGCAGATTCGATGATGGCTTTGCTGGAAATTGGAGCTTTTGTGGTAGACAGGTATGTACCAACGACATTTGAAGACGTACCAAGGTCAGCGGATGCCGCGAAGTGGCAAGCTGGGATGCTAGAGGAAATTGAGGCATTACGTAAGAACGATACTTGGGAACTTGTGGAACCACCAACGGCGAGGAAAATCATCGATAGTAGATGGGTATTTAAAGTCAAAGATGCTGTCAGAAATGAACCCAACAGATATAAAGCAAGACTTCTGGTAAGGGGTTTTACGCAATAAGCTGGGATTGACTATGATGAGATCTTTAGTCCAGTTGCTCGCTTTAGTTCCATAACGGCCATACTTGCAGTCGCAGCACATAGAAAAATGGAAATAAAGCAAATCGACATCAAGACAGCTTTTCTAAATGGGGAGTTACACGAAGCTATATACATGCACCAGCCAAAAGGATTCAATGATGGAAGCGGAAGGGTCTGCCTGCTGAAGAAAAGCCTGTATGGACTTAAACAGGCTTCCAGATGCTGGAACATCAAGTTCACTGAATTTCTACGCTCATTTAAATTGGTGCCTTTAGAAGCCGATCCCTGCGTATTTGTTGGAAAGCGTATCCTTGTAGTTATCTACGTTGACGATGGATTGATAGTGGGAGAGAACGAAAAAAAGGTTGACAAGCTGATTTCATATCTGAAAGGAGTCTTCGAGGTTAAAGTGTCTCGTGCGGGACATTTCCCGGGATTGCAAATTGGTCATCAAGCCGATGGATCAATATTTCTTTCTCAAAGCAGTTACGTTGATCGAATTTTGGATAGATTCAAAATGTCTCAACACCAGCAGATTGTGCGATCTCGAAGGGTTCCTGCATTGAAAAACCTAAGGATTTGGATTTCCATATCGAGAAGCGGTTGGGTCACTTATGTACCTTGCTACTGGGACTAGACCTGATATTTCCTATGCTCTTGGAATCGTCAGTCGTCATTTGGAGCATCCAACTGCACAAGATGTTACTGCGATAAAGCGTATCATCCGATACGTTAAAGGAACAAAGACAAATGGTATTTTTATTCAAATTTTAATTGTAAATTAAGTTGTTTCAGCGACACTGACTACGCGGGCGATCCAGAAACAAGACGCTCTACTAGCTGCTATATATTCCTATTTGGCAAATCGCCGATTTCGTGGATGTCACAACGTCAAAAATGTGTCTCCCTCTCTACAATGGAAGCGGAATACATAGCAGCGGCGCATGCAGCTAAAGAAATAGTGTGGCTGAAGCGGTTATTTGACGAGATTCTTGGGGAATGTGGCCAGCCAAGCCTTCTGGTTGATAACGAAAGTGCTATTAGGTTTGTACGAAATCCTGAGTTCCACAAAAGAAGCAAACACATCGAAGTAAAATATCACTTCATTCGCGAGAAGTTTGTTGAAGGAGGTTTTAAACGTTCGCGTGTTCCAACTGAAGAGCAGATTGCCGACGCATTTACTAAACCATTAGCAAGAGGTAGATTTGAATTATTAAGAGATAAAATGGGAATTGTGAATACAAAGAAAGCAGCATTATATGATTAAGTTTGTCAATCACTGCACTTATTACTCTTAACATTTAGTTCTAAGACTAACCAACTCAACTGTCAAACTTAAATAAATATTTGCTCATCATTCGTTACTCAACCTTCATTGAAAGCGTTTCTTTTTCATATGATTAATTCTATTGACTTTATTTGATGACTTAGACTTCAGCATTGAAATCTCTCATTCTTTTTGAAGTCTTGACTGGATAAGTCCTTACGACCACTCTTATAATTGAAGTCAAATGAATGCAAGTCTTTAGAATTACACTGCATTCATTGAAATCACTTCGAAGTCTTTACCATTCACTTGAAGTCACCCGCATTCAGTTGAAGTCTTTAGGACTTCAAAAATTTTCGATGAAGTCTTTGGGACTTCAAACATTTTTGTTGAAGGAAGTGAAGATAGGGATGGAATCGTACCAATACAAATGAAATAATTAATAAAATCAAAGTAAATGAATTCTTTTTATTTGAATTTTAAAATTACATATTTTATTTTTCCAAATTATTTACTTTCAGGAGCAATAACTTCTCAAATTTGGAGTCTGAAAGGGCTCCGCGCCGAGGAGTATTTAGCAAACCAGCTGCTGAAGTGGAGTGTTGTATCTCGAAAATAACAGAGGGATTCTATAGACGTCTATAAATGGGCTAGATGTGCATAATATTCGTTATCTTAAGATGAATTGTTATTATAACATGATTATAAAAGCTGATCTGGAATGTGAATTAATTGAAGTCTTTGTTAATGGTGTGCTTTGATTTTGTTACCTGCAGTAACGAAATTAAAATATGGAATCTTACTTTCAGTTTTTGTACTTTCATTTTCAGTAGAAGATCTTTGATCATTTTCGGAAGAAATCTTCTTTTTGACCAATAAGCTTATTTATGTTATTTTGATGTCATTAAATTCTGAATTTAGTGCTGAAACCCACTTCAGTTTCAGTTAGCGCAAGATGCGCGCAAAATCGGTTAACTAGGTTAAGTGTGTGTGTTGCACATTTAATATGTTTCGGCAACGAATTTTCAAATACACCATGCGTTAACTCAGCTGTTTCGATTTCATTTTCTTCCGAGCTAATTCATTTTCATTTTCTAATGCTATAAAAATTGTTGGCAAAATATGTCTCGATTCCAAACTCTTTGAAGGCTTTTATGAAGTTAGAAACGTTGTCAGTTACTGTTGCCAAAACGTTAATTCAGTGCAAATCGTGCATGAATTTCAAGAACAAGCACATTAATCCGATCATATTGTCGTTCCAGACAAGAAGTGGCGTATGTGCAAAATTCTCACTTGACAAAAGCCAACACAAAAATTACCGTACTTTTTTTTCCCTTTAACTGAAAAATTTCGACAAAGCTTACTTATATATCCAGGAAGGAGATATTATAATGGGTATCTCCTTATGTATTGTATACAATGACATGTGTAACCAAAAAAAAACTCGGATGTTTCGTTGTCCATACATCAGCGGTTGTGCAAACATATTTCTGTCTTTATGGTTGTTGGGTGACTCATGCAAATGAGCAAATCGCAAAAGCTTTCCAAACGATTCGTTTTCCACAATCGAAATTGGCAGCATATTATTTGCAATAAAGCTTACAATCAACTCCTGAAATTGCTCTTGCTTCGATATCGTGGTTTTGATGTTAGTGGTCTCAAGTTGTATATATTCGTCGAATTCTTTGGGATACTTTTTCTTCAAATGCATTGTAGAATTGGATGTAACTTGCGTGGACCCTTGCAATCGTATCTGGCAACAGCAACACTCGACCAGCACACCATTCCGCTTACGCTGGAATCCAGTTTCGTTCAGCTATTGACGAGTAAAATAATTGTAAGAGATGAACAACCTGCTCCATTTAACAACATAACATTTAACAATTTATCTTGAACATGTCAGGTGGATGGTACTACGCTTTAAACAATACGGAATACTTAGGGACTTTATATTTAGACGATCAGATCAGTTAAGCAATGGATTGCTCCCAACTCTAGTTCACACTTTGATCAAAACAGAAATATAAAACATGAAAGACCGATTATTTTATAATATATAAGAAATAAATACAACATACGAGTACATGCTTTATAATTTAAAAAAAATTGCTGGATAAAATAATCTTGTCCCAATAACTAATCATACCCCCCCCCCCCAGTAATATCACCCACCTTCATACCACCCTCACCTCGGATTATACCCCCTCCCTATGGAACACCCACCACCCCTTAACGCCGTTTCCTCTCCCCCCCTCCTCACTATACATCATATCCCACTTCCTCTAAGCCTAAAAGGCCATCATACTCCATATAAAAGTGCAATTAGTCATTCTTTCAGACTTGCTCAAACTTGCTCACATGCTGAAATCCCAAAGACTTCAACTGAATGCGGGTGACTTCAAGTGAATGGTAAGGACTTCAAAGTGACTTCAATGAATGCAGTATAATTCTAAAGACTTGCATTCAATTTACTTTAATCATAAGAGTGGTCGTAATGGCTGATCCAGTCAAGACTTCAAAAAGAATAAGAGATTTAAATGCTGAAGTTTAAATTCCAAAGCGAAATCAAGAATTCAAAAAACAAAAGCATGAAGTCAATTGATTTCGTAAATCAAAATTCTCAAATAATTCGTAAATAATTCTTTTACATCTCTGGTCGTATGCAGTTAAAAATGCTGATTTTATGTCCAAATTCGGCATGTTTCGAAATCAAAATAGCTATTCGTTTAATAGGACCACAGTGATTGAAGTTAACTTTAGTTACTCCATATTGATGTCCCCCGCTATTGCAACCACATCGCATATCTTTTGGATGGTACTTTCAATGTGGTGCCTCCTTGCGGTTTTAGGCAATTGTTAATTGTACACTTTTCTCGTGATGACCAAGTAAGTAAAAAAACTAACTAAGTATGTGTCGTGCGAGTCTCTTATCAGTTTTCTATGAAGATTTCAGACTCTATAGTAAAAAGATTTACCGCAATTTTCTCAAAGAAAAATTTAAAATATTTTAGAAAATAGTTCCTTTTTTTGGGCATTTATTTTTCACGAATTGAAATTCTCAAAAAAAAATGTAAAAATATCTATAACGTTTTCAGGTTCTGTAATAAAAAAAATTACCGTTATATTATTAAAGAAAAAGTCAAAATATTTTAAATGAATTCGCGCGAATTCTCTACATTATGTGTAAAAGTTACAAGACCCAATTAAATTGTTTGCGCTAGAGTTTCGAGTTGGCCAAAGGCTAGACTCTTCAATTTAGTGTGTTTTTCAGTTTGCCATTTTCTACACACAGCTTTAAATTTGCCGACGGGAAATCGAGAGACTTCCATAAATGGAATATTTTACTCTCAAACCTTGTGATTTGCCTGCTTAACAGAATTAGATTACTTTTGCAGCTATTTGAGACTGTTACCTTTCCACTCTCTGCGCCCAGCTTATTTGTAAGAAACTACGATTAGCTCGCTTCAATTAAACCATTGGTAACTGGCCATTATGTACCACTTTCCATCACCAACTATAATAATGCTAGACCTCTGAAGTACGAGTATTATTGGCAAAAACAACGTTCTAAGTAGTTAACCATAATAACAATATTGTAAATTGTTGAGACACGTCAATACGCATTTCCTTGGTCTGTTTGTCCTCTCACACGAAACCTCTGTGTAAAAGACAGCAAAGCAAAAACATTCTCAAGAAGTTATTATCCAATATATTTTCTGTAATCCCGCCAAAAATCTACAAAAACTTCCAAACAGATGCTAAAATTCCCTTATATATCTTACATTGGCTTTCTGGCATTTGACCGAGCTGGTGCAACAATATTATAGTACAAGGTCATCTATTCTGTGCCTTAAAAAGAAAATTCAAATAAAACAGGACTTGATTCTGGAACGGTAATTTTCAATGACTATCGATGACTATCGAAAATTAGCCCGGCTATAACTTGACGAGTACTAATTTTCAATGCGTATTGTGTGCACAAACACGATCTCTTTCATAGCCCCACAAAAAGAAATCCAACGGCGACAAATTACACGATCTCGGATGTCGGTTCATATCACCAAAATGCGAAATAACTCGCCTAGGAAATTTTTCTTGCAATAAAGCCAAAACGGGTCGCGTTGTGAGAAGCACGCGGTCTTGTTGAAACCAAATATTTTTTACATCCGTATATATCTTGTTCCATAGGTCAAACAAATTCGGTTAAGATTGTTAGCATTTATTTATTTTTCAACGTTGTTTCCTAACAAGTCAATACATTAACTCCATCTCTTTTCTAGTGCGCTAATTCCTTTTGAAAAAAAATGTTCATCCTGACACTCCCAAAATACTTCTTTTACTTAAAAAAAAAAAAAAAAATAAGAAGGAATAAATGAATAAAACATTAAGATTCATTGAGCAAGGGCTTACAAATAAGTCGTAGCTTGACGGCTCAAAGAGTTCATGGCAAAATACCTTCTTTTAGAGACTTAATAAAAAATTCTTGCCTACATATTCCACCTATAACAAATTTGCAACCAAATAACGCTGCTTCTGTTGAACGTTTTTGTTGAATGATAGAATTGTGCGCCCAACATCTTAGCCCTCCTCAAGTTGTTCGTTTAAATACCCATTCATGCCCATTTCAAACATCTGTTGCTGTTTTTTTTTTTAGAGAGTTTTAGTTGGTAAAATTATGATTTTAACTTGATTAGATAACTTGCACCAACCTCTTCCCCCAACTAAGCTCTTCCAGGAACTACTTTAAAGAAAGTGGTCAAAAACTAAATCTCCCATTATTTCATGTCAGCGATCAATATGTGGACCTATTAATACATCTGTTACAATTTATTTTTTTAGACCCTGCAAAGTCTTTAAAATTCCTTAATGATTACAATTCCATATAATAAATTAAAGTACGAGTATCTGTTGCGGTAAATTTTCCCAAACAATTTTTTCTGTTTATATCCCTTCGGTCCCTCTTTTCGTTTGATAGGGAAACCCGTCTGGCAGAGGTGGAGGGCAGCCATGGTCCCATCAGTCAGTGGCCTACCGACCACAGACCTCGGAAACAATCCACATAGGTTCACGAGCAATTTTACCCCCAGATGAGGACGAAGGGGTTCGGTTGGTGAAGCCTTAAGGACAGTAGGGAGACTCATGATGAACCAGAAGCCCAGGATGCAGGAGTTCCACCTGGAACAATGTTGTCGGAGACCGTAGGCGAGACGGGAGACTCTCAACGGGGAGTATCAAACAGGATGTCCAAATGTCGTTGACTGGTGGAGGAGTACGATACCCGGAGCTTGCACCCCAATGAAAGCCTAGAGACAATAAGGCTAAGGAGTACCACATCTCTCAACCATGTGACTACAAATACATAATAAGACACATCCCAACGAGCATCATTATTTGAAGATCGGTTCGATGGGTTCAGGGACGACGACCCCTTTGAAGCCAGGTCCCCATCGTTGGAGCATCAGAGGTTTGTAGGCGGACAGGTAAGTTACGAGACAGCCTGCAACGAGAGAAAATTTTAATTTTTATAATTTACGCGCGCCTCAAGGGGTTTATGATACCCTTTTACTGTCGCTTGTGCGCGGGCGGAAAGATAGAAGGAGGAGAAAGGAAAGTTGTTGTGATGTAGTGGTTTGAAACTCAGGTGTGTTTGGTGTCGATATTGACTTTCCAGGGGTGGGAGTCCAAAGAGGACAGAGAGTTTTTCTTCACTCGGAATGATTCAGGTTGTGAATTTAACGGTTGTTTTTGTGCTTGAAACTCTACAACTAGAAATCTACAAATAGAATCATCCAAACAAACAAAACATAAAACAATATAAAAAATAACAAACAAAATAACAAAATGACACCAAAATAAAGGACAGGCAGTAGAAAGGCCCACAAAATAAACGACAAAAATACGAGTAACAAATTAAGTAAATGAACGCCGATCCACCGTAGTAGATAGGAACCCGCGGGGAGAATTGGCACAAAGGCACTGATACTTAGTTTTGTTTAGGGGCAGCAATCTAGAAAATACATAGATCGGGGTATAATCAGTTTGGGATTATACCCATACAACCTTCCTCGATGTAGTAGTTCGATGTGGAAATAATACCCGGGCATCAGAAATAAGAGTGGATTTCTCAATGATGACTGGAAGTGGAATCGAACTCAAATACTGAAGAGTTTAGTATGAATGTGTACAATTGGAATGCATGAGAGGCCTAGTTGGACACGGGAGCACACACTAGCAAAGTCAGCTAGTTGTGTAGCTAGGAACCCCATATGTTGGGTCTGCTAGCGCCAGATGAATATGTAAATGAGTGTGTGTGAGAATATGTGTGCGAGTCTGGCGGGAATTCCTGGAAATGAAAGGATCTGAAAGTTACATTGGTGACGACCAGCAATAGTGAATGTCAGCTGAAGTTTTTTTTTTGGTGTCCGAATTTTTTTGGAATTGCGAAGAGAAATTTTTTTGTTTTGTTGAAAGTAAAGTGAAAGAAGAATCGCAAGTTTTGATGAGAGAAATCGGAAAATTAGGTATAAGGAGACAAGACGGTCAAGGACGGCGGAATATAGAAGTAGCAGGTCGAAGAAGAAAACTGTGGCAAAAAGGGGCATAGCACCGCCAGAGTGTAGAAAATAGTGCAGGTTAGTGGAAAAAAATACATTTTTATTTCTTTTTACAGAAGTGTCTTGTGTTTTTCGTGAACGCCTGCCGTGGAGACTTAAGTTCACAGGATGCTCATACATCCATGGGAGCAAGGCTACGCTTTGCTATCGCAACCTACATTAGATTATGTCAATGCGGGACTGTTTTGAGGGCACAACTCCACCCTTGGTATGAGTCGAGGTTTACCTAAAACCTCTTACTGATCCGAGGGTCTCAGCACCCAGTACTTATAGCCACTCCACTCCGGGTATGAGCCTAAGCAGAGTTATCCTCCCTGACAAATTCATGATTCCGAGTGAAAAATCACGCGGCGCTCAACAGTTTTGTTTTCCAAGGCTTGGCGGCCTTCAAAGAGCTACCTGGAGGTTGATCGAACCCACCGCTGGAATTAGTGAAAATTCCAGAGTTATCTTTGATGCAGGGCAACGACCGACAGTTGCCTGGAATCAATTGTAACATATCTTATGTATGTTTGACATGCCCAATACCACCCCTGTAAGTACTCGTTCTAAAGACTAGTATTCGGCTATTAAAATTTGTGCAGCAAGTCATTTCCCACATAGTTTCATGCCTACTCTACGTTTGCGGTCATATGTTAATCTAGTCAAATAAGGTCGGTAATTGGTGGCTACCAAGTAGAATTCAAAAACTATAAGAAAATTTGATGTGAAGCTATATTTGAAGCACTGGTCTTTGTCAGGCTATGATCTCCTTAAGTTTTTTCTTATCGTACAGAAGTCAACATAATTTTTTTTAATTATCCGTCGAAACGTGTAATAAGTAAAGCATATAAGTTAGTAAATGGCGGTGCAAAAGCCCGTGTAATCGAAAACAAAAATCTGTAGTAAGGTTAAATAAAATGAAATGCGCAGAATGGCATTTAAGTCACTTATTGACTGGTAATGCTGAGGTTGTAAAACCGTCGCCCTCAAACAATATTCAATCAAAATTCAATACACTCGTATAACTAGTAACGGTTATAGTATTGGCGGCGTCCTCATCAAAAGGCAATTGCCGGAACATATCGAGTACAGGAGACTACCCTCGTAGCACTGTTGTTGGACTTCCCCCAACACTATCTTCTGTTCCAGCATTGAGAGGTTTTGGAATTCGGGAAAGTCTAGTTACAGATACAATCTCTTTTCGCCAGTTGCCGAATCATGCTTACGTAAATTAGCTTTCGCACAGAGAAATAACACTTTCTTTTTGGGTCAAAATGCGACTTATTGATGTTTTGTCCACTGATATCCACGCGGTTGGGTATAAAATTCAGCCTCAAAAATTCACCTCGTAATTTGAAGATAGTACTTATCTTATCCTAAAGTACGTACCGTCCTGTAGACAGTGATTAATCTTACTATAGAAAGCTCTATATTGGCAAGCCTGAGCTTCTTTCAAGTATTTGTTATATAATCTTTGACTAGTTTATTTCAATGGAGAGTTTATTTTTTGCCTAATCGAAGCTTGTTGCTCATTCGATATCATAGACAATACTAAATCGCACTTAGATCCTAGTGCCTTCCACTCTTGGACACACTTACTCTTATTTCGAAGCATTCGAAGCACCAACTTCGGGATTCTTTCCTGACTCATTGCACTTACTTGCGCAACATAATTCAAATGGAGCTTTAATGTATCTATGAACAGAAGCACCACTCTAGCCTCCAGATATACATATCATATAGTTAGGGCAACTACTTGGGAATTTAAAAACTCTCCTAAAAAAATATCGTAGAAACTTTACCACAGTTTCGAGAGACTGTTTAAATTTTATAGTATTCGACCTTCTGACAACCTCAGCACATAGTGCATTATTTTCCACTAATTACAGATCATAGGCACTCTTAAGCCCACTGCACTTTGTGTGAAAGCTTTTTCCACATATACCGCTATCCTTACTTGCATCTTCACTTCCAAGAATTTTTTTTTTTTAACACAGCTAGTTTCTTCGCACATTCATGCTACTACAAAGACTTAATTAAAACAGTTGCTTAGTTTGCTAACTTGTTTTTAAATTTCGAACCTATTGAACAAATTGATATGGAAGCTAGTAAAGCGACACTAAAATTAAATGTTTATTGTTGAAATTTATATAATAATCAATAATCAATAAACTATTGATACTGACTATTCACTGTTTGAATTTTTTTTAGAAGTGTCGTTCAGTATGTTAGGTTTCCCTGAAATCGCAGTTCCTAGAACTCGGAATGTAGCCCTCCAGGTTGAGCGTTGTGCTGCAGGGGTAACTGCCTGCCCATAGACAGACATAACCGCCTTCCGAGAAATTCGATGGAATGAGCCGGGCAAAAGAGTATGAAAAACTGCGACATCTACTGAGGCGACTGTTATCAACGGCAAAACCAGGGGCTATTTGAATGCGGATTTGTTGCTGGAGGCAGACTTAGACAAGATGTATTGAGTTTTCGGCATGTGAACGAGCACCCCGCAGCAATCCGCGTCAATGCGAAATTTACCAACATTAGCCTGATATGCCCGCATGCCCCCACAGAGGAGAAAGATGACGACACCAAAGATGCCTTCTGTTAGCTCTTGAACCTACGGGCAATGCCCTAGCTATGGCATTAACATTTTCCTTGGCGATTTTAATGCAAAGTTAGGAAAGCAGAATGATCCATTCATCCCAGACGACGATTGCCAACATTTCCGTCCGCTTGACCAAAACGAAGTGGGGACAGCAATATCCAAACTCAAGTCCAGCAAGGCTGCTGGCTCGGTCGGTCTATCTGCCGAGCTTTTTAAATCAGCTGGAAATAATTTTGTAGAGAGCCTGTATGCCTGACGAATGGAATCTCAGCATTGTTTGCCCAGTTCACAAGAAGGGAGACCCCCTCAAGTGCTCCAACTATAGAGGAATCAGTCTCCTTAACATCGCGTTCAAAATCCTATATGCCGCTTTGTATGATCGCCTAAAACCCTTCGTCAATAACCTGATTGGTCCACATCAGAGTGGTTTTAGGCCAGGAAAGTCCACAATCGAAAACACTTCGGCAGATCGTGGAAAAAAACCCAAGAAGGACAAGAAGTCCAAATCGACACCCACCAACTTTTCATCGATTTTAAGGCCGCCTATCACAGCATATGTAGAGACAAGCTGTATAGAGCCATGTAAAGTTTTGGCATCCCTGCCAAACTCGTCCGCCTGTGTAGGATGACAATGGTGAATACTTGCTAAGGTCAGTAATGAGACCTTTGATGTCAAAAAAGGATTTAGAATAGTGAAGATGCAGCGACTAAGATGGGTGGGTCATATAGAGTGGATTAACAGCAATGCTACTGTTCGAAAAGTTTTCGCATCATCCCCCGAGGGATGGCGCAGTAGAGAAAGACCGAGACTCAGGTGGCACACGCAAGTGGGTGGGGACCTCAGCCAACTAAGCTTGCGAAACTGACGGCAGCTAGTAAAAGATCGAGCTTGTTGCTTGAGGCCCAGGTCCACCCCAGACTGTAGCGTCACCTAAGAGTAAAAGAAATAAGAACTCGGAATGCGCTCATTTTTCACAGACAGAAGGTAACTGTTTGGTATGATTTTCATACTGGACCACTTCCACTTTCGAGATTACCCCGGCGATTCAGTTACACTTTGAACCAAATAGTGCATACACAATGAAACGTGGAACATTGTTAGCGCGTACGCCCCACAAAATGGATGCGACCAATCGGAAAAAGATACATTTTGGTCAGAGTTCGGTAATTTGCTTAGAAATATACCTATCGATGAGATGCTTTTCGTAGGCGGAGATTTAAATGGCCACGTCGGAGAAACAAATATTGATTATGAGGACTGCCACGGCGGTAAAGGCTTTGGAACCAGAAACTCAGCTGGCGAAGACATCCTTGTAGCTTGTAGGGCTTACAGCTTAACCGTCTTAAATACAATGTTTATTAAACATCAACAACATCTCATCACCTATAGCAGCGGAGGCCACGAAACGCAAGAGATTATCACCTCTGCAAAATGTCGATGAGAAACCGTGTTAAGGACTGTAAAGTAATACTTGGAGAATCGCTAGTAAGCCAACACCGTCTGCTCATTACAGAATTTTTCACAGCGGAACCATCGAAAACACGGGCATCGTTTGGAAAGCCAAAAATCCGGTGGTATAATCTATCGAAGGAACGAAGCGCAAAATTTATCGCACTGGCTAAAGAAGTACTTCAAAATATAAATGGTATAGCAGACTCACTTAGCCCGCAAGAAATGTGGAACAGCATGCACGAGGAATGCATAACACTCGCAAAGTCCCATCTGGGGACTATATCGAAATACCATTACGTCGGCAAAGAAACATGGTGGTGGAATGACGAAACCAAACGAGCTGTGGCCGACAAGAAGAGTGCATTCCAAGCGTGGACAAAGTGCGATCGGAGCGACGATATCGAAAAAGCTCGACTGGCTCTTGAATACGAGTGTCTTAAAAAGATCGCAAAGAAAGTCCTGGCTCGAACTCGAGCGGCAGAAGCGGAAAACCTGTACCAGGAGTTGGAACAAATATCCTCACGATCGGCAGATAGAAGACAAGCTATCCAAGAAGTTCAAACGTCATACAGTACTAAAATTCCAAATATTTTTAAGCTCGCTGCACAGAGGAGAAAAAATTCAATGGAAATAACCTCGCCGAAATACATCAAAAACGCCTATTAACAAATGAAAAGGAAATTTGTGACCGGTGGCTTGAATACTGCAAGGAGTTGCTTAACAAACAGTTTCCACGTGATATCGTGCCGACAGCTGGTCTATTCGAGGAGGAAGTTTCGGACTTTTCAATCGAAGAAATAAGTATAGCAATTGGAAAAATGAAGCGGGGGAAAGCGGCGGGACCAGACAGCATTCCATCAGAGTTTTGGTCGAAGATGGAGGGGATCGGCAGCGTTTGGCTATCGAAACTTTTAAATAAATTAAAATGTGGACAACCTATGCCGAATCAATGTAGAAGTAGCTTCTTGGTTCCATTATACAAAGGAAAAGGCGACACTCGAGAATGCAACAACTACCGTTCAATCAAGCTTATGTCACACACAATGAAAATCGTCGAAAGAGTCTTAAACGAACGTCTTCGGCAAATAATAAAGTTCGATAATAGCCAGTGTGGATTTGTTGAAGCAAGATCGACGGTGGACGCTATCCAAAGCCTACAAATAATAATGGAAAAGCACCGAGATTCGTCTAAGGATTTAGACATGGTATTTATCGACCTCGAGAAAGCATTCGATCGAGTGCCCAGGGATCTCATGTGGGCCGCGCTGAGGTCTCAAAACGTACCGGAAACGTATGTTAGAATATTAAAAGACATGTACGGAAACGTGAAAATTGCGGTTAAAAGCTCTGCGGGACTAACGAGAGAATTTCCAGTTAATGTCGGAGTGCATCAAGGAAGCGTACTTAGCCCGTTCCTCTTTAACGTAGTATTCGATTATCTTTTAAAAGACTGCATGCGCGAAGCAAATGTAACGCCAATTCTCTTCGCTGACGACGCAGTTATACTTAGCGATAACGTCGAAGATTTACAGAACGCCTTAGATTCATGGAGAAATGCGCTAGAGAGAAACGGGTTTAAAATAAGTCGTTCAAAGACGGAGCATTTGACGTGCCAATTTGCGCATCCGTTGCGACCTGTTCCGGATATAATGTTAGACGGAATAGTTCTTCCGAAAAGCACTATCTTTAAGTACTTAGGATCAATCGTTAACATGGAAGCGAAATGTGACGACGACGTAAACCACAGAGTGAGTGTGGGATGGATGAAATGGCGGGAAAATTCGGGAATCTTTTGCGACCGAAAATTTCCACTTAAATTGAAGGGGAAACTCTACACCACGGTTGTTAGACACGATTGTTAGATCTAGTGGAGTCACCACTCGAGCGATCCAGGACCGAGCAGAATGTAGTCGCTCTCTGCGGCCTGCGTCGTTAGCCAACCCCATAAGCGGAGCAGCAGCGATGCAGTAAAAATGGGAAACTCGTTACGCATAAGTTCGTATAACGAGGAAAGAGTTAATAAAAGGATAAGAAGAAGAAGAAGTGCATGCCACAATCGGCTTATTGAAAGAAGCCCGTTGACCGTTTTATCCACAGCAATGGTTCTGTCAATGGAACACCCCGATACTGCAATTTAACTCTTTATACTCTTTTCTTGGGAGCTTGTCTATGATTTATTTCAACAAGGCAAAAACCTTTGACAACTTAAGTGCAAATATTCGATGCGATCATTATGCTGAAAAACTATGGAAAAATTGGATGCAGTAAATCCATTTATGCAAGTGGTGGGTGAAGGACATTTGCCTGATGTCATATTTCATGATAAATGAAACCAAAACGTTTTTTATTTAAAACCAAAAACAAATTGAGTCATTTTTTAAAAAACAGGCTTTTATAAAATTTGAAGTACCATCTGGAATCTCAGTCATTCTTTCGTAATAAAAATTGAACATAAATTCCTGACATCAACCTGTATGGAGTGTTAAGCGTCAAAGATGCTGTCAGGTCCACACTTTCCTAGACTTCATTTAACTCTGAGTTAATCTATGAATACGTCTCTCTTTAATGTAAAAGGTGCTTGGAGAAGAACACACAAAATTATTTTGCTTCAATAGAGTTAGACACAACAGGACTTCACTGGATATGCAAAGTGTAAAAGGCTCAACTAAATTGCTTGTCTGCTAGATTGTGTAAGGAAAGTAGCTCCACTTTCTTATTGTTATCATATAAAGTGAGAGCTATTAATCTCAATCAATCATATGTATAACTACATGCATGTTATTAGCAATACACGATGCCCTCTTCCATCTGTAGTTAAGATAGTTTGTTTCAATTGATGTCATCAGAAATTTGGAAGGGATCGATGTATAACGTGAGCCGCTTCCCAATTCTTCCTGATCTTACGTTTTCCATTACCTGTATTCTGCTGAAATAATGACCCCGAGGTAGTATCTTTATACGTATAAGCATTTATTATAGCCTACGCTATCCAAAAGACCATGTACAGATTAAAAAGACCTAACGTGTAACAACTTGATTTCTTTGCTACATTGTTGAAGTACCGATAAGGAAGTCATGCTAAAACTGACAGATGGTACTTAATCAGAGTCCCTTCCTCCGATAAGTAATAAAGCTCAAAGCTAAACCGATTTTCTAATCACCTCTGCATAAGATGAAAAGACACAAAGAAAAAGGTGTTAGATTTAGTTTTTAGATTTCGTCGTACTGTTTGTTTACCGAAAAAGTTTATATGAACATGTATGTATATAGGTACATTTTTGAATAAGTTTTGTTAAGTGAATCCTTAGATTCACACATTAAGATCCTTGATAATTGACATAACTAGGTAAGCATTTGTGTTTTTAAACTTAAATTCTTCCAAGAGTTAAGCATACAAAGATACTCGTACTTTAAATCGCATAATGCATCAAGATGCAAACTCTTTTTTTTTTATAAAAGTCTTCCGATTCAAAGTTGAATGTCAACACCTCATTTGACATCAAAAGACCAAAGCACAAATACTTACGCCCCTTTTAGAGATTCAACTAAAGATCTATGCCGTCACATTGTTTTCTTGTTGATTACCGCTAAACATCTGTCGTTTTTGTTTGTCAACTACCACTAGAGTCAGACATAGAAAAATTCATACTCGTATAACAACACTTTAACACACTGTTGCACATAATTAAGTATTACGAGCTCATTCATCGATTTGCCGACACCTTATCGTGACTTTTCAAGGATTTATGCTGCCTTCTGCATGAATTAAAACTATTTGCTGCTACTAAACGACACATTAAATACGGCCACCTGAAGATTCATATCACCATTTCAAAGTCACCAATGGTGAGCCGGCATTTAGTTGTGATAGATAGTCCTGCTATTTGTCCGCGATATCTCTACTTTGGGTGGCGTTTTTTTTTTAACAACTATTCGCTACTGAGTCGATGGCAAAAGTGACGAGACATTCGGTCGGCGTCGCCAAAAGCCCTGATACAGCGGCCTTTCTGTTTGATCTTATTCAAAGTAGAGTCATTGACGATAGTTGAGTGCGCCTGGGAGTATTGAAAAACATAAAAATTAAGGACAGTTTATTTTGTTGGAGTTGATGTTTTTTTCCAATCGTTTTCGCTTCCTAGCTCTGGTTTTTCAAGTGTCAATAAAGATAAATGTATGTTAAGTTATAGACTTTGCTGCAAACTAGTCAGTGATCAGTTCAAACAATACTTTTTTTTATTTTGATTACTTACCCGACGTGAGAAACACAATTTTTTCCAACTACGATTGCAAGGGATAAAATGAGAAAAGACACATACGAACGTAGTTGCAGAGTGCTTATATAGGTAAAATGTTAATGCTGAAGAATGCAAGGAGAACTAAAATTGGTATGAATGAGTGGAACGCTATTCTCCTCAAAAACGTGGAATACTCGTAATTGTCAGGATGCTTTTGATGAATAATTCATCAGAGATTTTGGAGCAACATGCATTTCGTGTCCGTTTTCCACTGGTCGTTCAATGCGGCGTTAAGCCGTACAATTCTATAAGACTGGAACAACACTGCTCCGAGCAAGCCCTAAAAGGCCTCGTACCTCTCGTTCACCCTCGAAAATCGCTACCGTGGCTAAAGCTGTCATAGAGGTGCTTTCGACATCGACTCAAAGAAGTGCTTCGCAATTGGCAATTCCACGCAAGTCTCTGCCGCCCAGTTTGGCGAAAGACTTGAAGATGTTTCCCCACAAAGTTCTAATGGGCGTTGACCGTGAATCGCGTCTAACCTCCACGCCCTCTTAACCACCAAGTGGCCGATCTGCCACTATATATGGATACATTAGCAAACAAAATTTACGTCTTTCAAAAAAAACGTGATAGTTCCAAATTTCGCCTTCTACAATAGATACTGAGAGAGTCATCACAGAGTATGATGACGTGGACGAAGAATTAGTTGGGAGATGTGAGACAAGTAAATCGTTTTGATATTATTGTACATGAACAATTGCATTTTAGAAATATAGGAAAAACGTATATACTCAGGCTTTCTTCTAAGTGAGTTGGGATTGGGCTTTAGATTTCATCTGACGACCTTTTTCCCATAAGTAGGGAAATTATCAAATCTTCGCAAATAGAAAATGTATCGTTTCAAAGAATTGAATGCTACATTCAACTATGCACACATTAATTAGGTGCTGTATAAATAGGGTAAGTGCTGAGAAGTGTAAACCTGGGTTGCACCAGTTTTTTTTACATCAATTATGCTTGTTTCACCTCCAAATGGTAGGCATCGGGTACTGATCGATCTCCATCTGGACTCGGCTTGCCAAACTTATAAGTGCGAGTGCTAACCAGCAGACAAAATCAGAAACAATACGAGTATTAACGGAAGAACGGATGTATTTTCCCAGATGAAACCAAGGATACAGTAAAATCCCAGAATAACACGAAAAAGTCAGTCGATCATATTTCGACCTCAGGTTGGTAAGGATCTCCGAGATTAAATCAAGGTCTTGGAAAAAGAAATACCGAAGGATAAGCCTTTAATGGACTAATGGCAACGCTTACATCCCCGATTGGGTTACTGGCTCCGGTATAACCGACCGCTCGGGGTAGGGGTATCCAAAATGGAACTGGCTCTCCAGGTTTGGGGTTGTGTCGTCTGGCCATGGAAATAGGACGTAAATTACGATCACCAATAAGGCTCGGATACGGAATTATGTGGAAAATTGAAGGGAGCTAGGGAAAGATCGACCTGGCTGGAGACTATTCTTGGCCGAGACACAGGTTTAGACCGGACTGTAGCATCTCCAGTTGCTGATAAACATATAAGAATAGAATTTTATGTAATATGTCGGATATGCAGGGCAAAGTATTGTTATATAAGACTCAAAGGGCTTATTATTTTTGCCACAATCTCAATGTATGAGTTAATTAAGGCCATTGGTGGTACAGATCATTTCGAGGATATTAAATACATATGTAGATTTTGCCTCATTCATAAATGATTCCTTGAAAAATTATGACATGGCAGAATGTCTTCATTAAACTTTACAACTGCATGATCTATTAAACCCATTGGAGCGCTTTAGTAGAATCGTACGGCTTCATCATACATGTTACATGTAGAATTGACAAAAAATCAAACATAAAGGTGTGCCGTTGGTGAATATTAATATATATTTTTGAATATTGAATATTATTTCACGTTCTGCAATTTTGTTTTTGTTTTTCCTGAACCCAATTAGCATTTTAATGCAACCAAAGGGCATATACTGGTTTGGCCGTGATCGTCTAGATCCGCGTCTGTTCCTCCTCTATTTCCTGTCCCCTTATAATTAATTTTCTTTCATCTATCCCTTTCATAAGAAGAATTTCCGCATATTTAGAGAACTTCCAACATAACCCCGGTCAACAAAAAAGGATATAAACAACTACATAACCATTGCTAAACTCTCCCATATACCCAAACTCTTCGAAAGTATTTTGTATGAAGTCCTAAGCTTTCAATGCAAATCACTTATCTTCCCTACACACATGGCCTCCTTAAGGGAACGTCAACTACAACAAACCTCGTTGAAAATGTATCTTTTGCCCTCTCAGCCCTAGAGAACGGTAAAGAAGTCGACGATTAACACTTTTCAAATTTAGGTCATCTTTTTTTAGTATTAACTATAAACGATCTCGATGGGACCATCAAACACCATCGTCCGTGTCCCTTTACGCCGACGACACCAAATCTTCTCACCCCAAATTTTCTTTTCCTTTAACAGGACTTTGATTACCGATTTGGTGCCTCAAAAATTATTCGAAACTTATTACCGCCAAATGCCAGTCCATAACCTTTTCACATAAGCAACACCAATCCCCTCTCTGACTTTACCTTCTCAACAACCGTTCAACCCCTATGTTACATCGGCATTTTGTGTGATAGAGAGCTCAACTTTCAGTTGCATATGGATGAGATAATCCTTAAAGCCAACTCGGTACTAGGTTTTGCAAAACGGTGGTCCAAAGAATTCACCAACCCAAACGTTACCAGGTCCCTCTATATTACCTTTGATCGCCCCTCTTAGAGTACGCCGGTCAAGTATGGTCCCCATATTATCGTGTTCATATCTCAAGCATCCAGCTCCGTTTTCTTCGATTTGCTCTTCGAGGTATACCCTGGAATGATCCATTTATTCTGCTTCCCTATCAAAACCATGTCGACCTTATTAACTTCAATATCCTTGAGGAATGCAGAGATGCAGCCTACTTTCTCTGACTACTTTTAGGTCAAGTTGATTGCGCGTCCCTTCTCAACCCTATCTTCCTCAACAATATGCCTCATAACCTATGGCGCAAATGAACCGGTCCCCCGTATGCTATGAAAGATCAATTCAAACCTTATCGTCTTTGACTTGAATCACATCACTCCCTGCGTCAAATCCGATCTCCTGCACCACTCCCACTAACCTTAGTTCTAAGTTTGATTTTAAGTTTAGTTCAAGTTGGTTTAAGATTGTATAACTTGTATTAAGCCGAATAATTGGGGGCTTTCGCCCCTATCAAAATTAAATTAAAAAATTGCTTTTGCAAGAAATCTCTGGTTTGATTAAGAATTACAGAAAGCGCATGCAGCCTAACAAAACGCATTTTAAGCGGCGATGCAGCGAAAGACGACAGATACTGATGAGCAGAAAAGACCAGAAGAAGATCGGCTTCTCCAGAAGAAAAAAAAAACACGAGAAGCGCGCGATTGATGATATTGAGAGGTTGAACTCCAGGAATAAAATACAGGAACCCAGAAAATGTTGAGATGAAGAAGGAAAGCTTGTATTAGAATCACAGTCAGGACCGATGATATAAAACGATTTTGTCTGCAGACTGTTTAACGGCAAAAGAGCCTAAAAAAAAGAAGAAGTTACAAGATTTAGGCTAACTTATGGTTCAACATCTGTAGGAAGTCGTCCATCGTAGTGACTTGTATAGGGGTAGAAGTGATCTTATATTTTATTTTTTTTAGACAAAATATGGATGCTTTTCAGCTAAATTATCCTTAAATTTTAATTTTCATTTTAGTATTTAATATTGCTCTCATATGAAAAGTATATCCGAATTATTTTTGAGCTGAACCTGCAGTATGCACTTCGTGAATTAAATGTAAGCCCTGAACCGCGTATTATACGGAGTGTTTTTTCTGATTTGTTCATGAATAAGCAATATGTTATTTTGAACTTCAGCATCACTGCCTACATTTCGTGGGCTTTCTGTCTACACTTTTACTGGAAATTTTTGCATGCACTGTACTCACTTTTTTAAATCGATCTAGTAATAAGGGGTTTCAAGCTCTAGTTATATCCCGACTCCGGAAAATTGATTTTTTTATTTATGAGAGGCATTTGTCTCTCTTACTACAAAATAAAATATTTATATTTTGATTGAATGTGCAGTCTAAGTACTAAGTCATATGAGTGATTATAAGAAAAAGTTATAGATCAACATAATCTTGCTTTTGCTCAGGTTTTAAGATTGTCAGTCATCATTCGCTATAGTAAAAATTAAGCTTTAATTGTTGGGTTATAAATCTTATAGTAGTTTGCAGAGTAGACCCGTGGCAGAATCAATTTTCCATTTTTAAGCATTGGAAAATCTCATATGAAAGTAATTTAAAGTAGGTATTCGTTGACGCCTTTTTACTTGGTTAAGGCATATGCGACCGTTTAGCTCTAGCACAAAATAAAACACACCACATTTGCCTACCAAAATGTGACAAAATGTGAATTTTGCGAAGTACTAATGGCTCATTTTTTAATCCAACACAGGCTATTAGGTTCCCCATATTGACAAATTTGACCATGGCTTTGAAAAAGTAATATCCCTAACTTGAAAGGTATCCCGATTGTCAAATAATTGTCATCAGAATAAAAAAAAACACTTTTATGCTTTTTTTCTGATTTTTAACATTTCATAAATATCACTTACATATCTTTTAGATGTATGTAAAATGATTGTATCATAGAACCTATACATAAAAAAGTCTGAGCATAACACCTCTGGTGTTCACTTTGCCTGAGCGTACTTACGAGTTTTGCGAATGGTTAAATATCCGTGCCAAGACTCTGTCTATCTCAACGGCATCATGTTAACATGAGTCCATATCTTAACAAGAGCCCTCTTACATCGTCTAACTAAATAAGATGCAACATATTCACAAGTGCGAACCAATTTTCAGATTTTTATCGGTGACCCAAGCCGTCGTCGGGCTCACTGTTCTCTCCGGCTACGACTAGCCAATATCTATCACTAAATATACTTGTGCATATCCAACGATCCAATCGCGGAAAATTTCTAACGTATGTCATCCAGAATGCTCTAGCAGCATATGTATGTTTGCTCGTAGGTAGTCTTTGTTCAGCGCGATACTACTGAAGCTGCCGTACACTAAATTACCATACGAAACAATTAAGGCTATCGGGCGTTTCTAACTTAATTCATGCATAGCAATAGTTTGCTTCTTGTGATTTTCCTATCACGATGTACCACCAATGCCTGTATTGGTTGCATGCTTGTTCAATCCAGGCTGCGAGTCCATACAAAATTGGTGAGATTTTTTAGCGCCCACAATCTATGAGTACGAAGTGTACGAGTGTTCAAAGTTGCTATACAAGAACGCGCACCTTATCGATACCTTCGCATCTTTTTTGTGCGGCATTTGTGCACTTGGATCGCCAGCAATATTCCTCCATGTCATGCCAAACTGATAATGATGAAAGGGTAGTTTGCGCTAGTTAACAACGCCAAGGCTGCTCTGACGCAAGCATTTTCTATCATCATCTCCCAGGAGATGCCAATTAATTTCGCTAACGTGTAAGATATGTAATTAACACCATTACAGTAATGTTCGATCATTTCTGGCCGGATTGGAAGCCAGCTAGTTAAGATCTTAGTGGGTGCGCTTTCAAAGGCACTACTACGTATAGGACAGCTAGATGGTGCAAGTTTTTCTGGACCGAAAGTGACTTGTTGGAAAAATCTAATTAGCCAATTACCAGATTACCCGTGCGGCAGTAATTGAAGAAATGTGTTCAGAGCTAGTTTAATGGATCTGCATATGAATGTCGGATATTTTGATTAGCTTCGCATGAAGAAGGCACGTAATTAAGGAATTCTGTGGAAAATATTTCGAATTTTCGAGAGATCTCATTAACGCAATTGAGTTATTTCGATGCTTGAATATGTGGTGTTAATTAAGCAATTTGATTTTGTACCTATAAGACGCATCGTAAAGTTGTCAGCATTTATTAAAATATGTATTTACTTCTGTTAACCAGGATTTTGGTAAAAAATTACTTTTGAAGAGGTATCTGAAAAAAAGTAGCACTGCGCAACGTACATAATGTTAGTTATTCTCTGAATTATTAACTGTACTTAGTCCGTCGGGTCGCGGACTGTATTTTGTAATTTAAGTTCTTCTTAATTAAATGAATGTAATTAATTATTTCAGTTTATAAAATAGAAAATAAAATAACAAAGAAAGAAGCAAGCAAATTCCTTGATATGGAAAAAGTCAACCCAACTCCCGCGATTAGTTTATTATATACCATTGCTGAGCAACAATTACATAGTTGGGACCAATTTTGTTTTCATTTTTTAACAATGACATCCCGAACATTGCCAACAACTGCAATATGCATAAGTAGACTGATGATGTGATCATCTATCTCGGACTTCCGATTGGCCTTAACATTGGCAGCTTAACATTTTCTTTTAAGACTTGTTAGAGTCATAAAAATCATAGTCCTATTCATTTGTTTGAAATGCTGCAATTTGCCCATTCTTATAGAAGTAACAAACTCATTACATCTACATTCACTTATTACGCGTAGAGACGCGTATTCTTTGTGCCTACAATTTGTGTTTGAAATAGTCTTCCTGACGAATTGCAAATTATCAATTCGCATACCACCTTTCAGAAAAAGCTTTTCCACTATCTTTCGGATAATACCATCAGAACGTAGAGCCAAGATGTGATATTTTATTAAATTTCCTTAAAATGAAATCTGTTTTATTTTTATTGTCTTTATATCCGTACCGAGGTCCCTTATCTTTTTCGTTTTTTTTTCTTTTTTTCAATACATATTCATAAATTATTTCAAATTTTTTCTTGCAACGTTTTATAAATTAATGCTTCTAGAAGATACGAGTATATATTCTTGTAGTAATACTGTTACTTTAAATTTAAATATATGCGTTCACCCGGTTTAAAAGTTCTAGCCACACATAATGTGTAGTTATTATAGGTAGTTTGAATTATTCATCGATCAAGAATATGTCCGCGTGCGTTATAGAGCAGAATTGGGATGGTAATAGTATTATAGAGATAATTTTACTTTATTAGACAATCGCCAGCTAGTGCTGGAATCATCGGCCCATATTTCTTCAAGATTGTGTTCTGCCGAAACATAGCTGTGAAAGGCGCCCATTATTGTCCCATGATAACTGACCATTTTCTTGCTGAAATTGAAGCCCGTAGTATCGACAAGCGGCACCACTTACAACACATACCGTGAGAACATGACTTAATTGCGTCATGTTTAAAGTTTAAAGTCTAAATAGATAAGCCGGCTATAATTGAAAAATTGAAGGCCAACAATGCACGGGTTATTTTTTCAAAAACCACTAGTGCTACTAGTGCTTCATCAAAAATTGGAACTACAGAACTAACCACGTTAGCTGCAATATTAGTGTAGACTTTTGTAGGCTGTGAAATTAGTAAAACAGCCCATGATTAGTAAAAAATAAGATTCATCTCCCGTCGAACATATGTATGTTCTTTTATACACATTTTAATTGTGAGTCATTTATTAAAGTCATCTCACTTGTTTTATTTCTTCTTAAATGCTTTATTTAAATTAGATTAAGAGAGTTAAGAGATTTTCGGGAAAATGCAGGGGTAAAAACTTAAATGATCAGTCATAGCCCTGATTTAAACTTCATTGAGAGCTAATGAAAATGAATGGCAATTTAAACATTTATAATTCGAAAAAATTAATATGGCAAATTTTCGATGGATGCGATAAAACATCTGGTTAAGTCAATACCAAAGAGAAATGCAGAGGTCATAGCAGCTCAAAGGGGCTCTTATAAAAATAGCTTCAATACAATCGTCACCCACTAAATTAGTAAGGGATAATTACTGAACTTTTCTTCAGCGTATTCTGAACTTTAAGGAACACAAGCAAGTTTTCCACAGGGAAGTGCTCCAGGGCCCATCCTATATTTATTATTTACTAGTAACGCAATATATATTATATTCACATTAGCAGATGATTCTGCACTTTTACCAAATGATGGATGCGTCCTTAGCCACTCAACCAAAAAGTTACAAAATTCTATTATCGAGTTTTGTGATGGCATATCAAATGTTACAGCCAAAGTTCATCCATATCTAAATAACCGATATTCCTGTAGTCATTAATGAATGTAGTTCCTTATTCTAACACAGTTAGGTATCTGGTTATTCATCTATAATAGAAGAAAATTTCGTGTACACACCCTTTCGGCGGGCAATGGCAAGCTCCCGAAAGTAAAATTGCCTACGAAATAGCTTCTAAGGAGTGCCGTTCGGACTCGGCGATAAACCGTAAGCCCCGCTCGGATGTGACAAAAATGACAACATGAGCAACACAAATGAGTGTCAAGAAGCTAGGTCATGGTCAATACCGGGCTGCCAGCGCCACAGTGTTTTTTTTTTTTTTTACAATTGTATAACAAGATTTGATAATGGTTCTGCTATGGTTCGATTTATTTCAAAGTGTATTTTCATCTTTTCAGAGCATTTAAATAAAAGATTGTTTTTAAAAAAATTTGTTTACCATTAATTTATATTTTATTCTTTTAGTTTTGGTTGGACCTGTTTCTAGGTCTGGTCATTTCAGTTAATGCGTCGTTGTTGCACGTTGTTTATCTACTACAATCTTGTTCTTCCACAAGGAGACCTTCTAGTAGCTTGACCCTAGGTAAAGCCACGTATGCTTGGTTGGCAGCGAAGAGTTTTGAGCCTAAACGGACAACGGTATGGTTGACAGTACTACCCTGCATTTTGTGTGGTAAGCCCAGCATAATATAGTTAGTAACATTCTTCGTTCAGCAGTGCCTTGAATATTTCACAGAATTGGGCTGAATAATGTGGATACCATCTTAACCGAAGTCTAAACGGAGGGATGGTATATCAGTTTCGTATATTTTTGCTCTCCGAAGCTGGGCCATATGGTTTTTGTAATGTATCCAATGGCATCATTCACCAAACTTGTTGATACATCTTATATTTCTTACTCTTTAGCTATCCCTCCTGTCTTGTTTATATCGGATGGTATAATATTACTAAGATCGGTGTTGTCATTTTTCAAGTACAATCGATTGGACTATCTAACGCTTTATGTTTTGTTAATTGTTACACTATCCTAATTTGCATCTGCGGAGGTATATACATAGATAGTTTGAATGCGACGTCAGAGATTTTTGATTATATTATCTAATCTTGTTCGGCATGTGTCTGTGATTGGTGGTGTTGAGATTCATTTCTTGTTTTGTTTCATTTTACCAACACATGGCTTTGTGCTGTGTGGAGCTCACCAAAGACCTATGCGCCACTTGTTTCAGCTTGAAGTTTCATTGTACTAGATAAAACAAAGTTCCGGGTTTGATTTAGGAGGCTCCTTCTCCTAGACAGGTTACAAACCAATTCTAAGGAGACACATCTCATCAAATTACATAAGTCAATGTGCATTACACAGGTTATGGCAGATTTTAGAACGGGCTATTATAAATGCATACACAATTTTGAGACTATGCTGTTCACCATTGAGTGCAGGACCCTCGCTAATAGTCAAACCTGAGTGCAGGAGCCATCAGAAACCAAGAAAATTAGTTCGCTACCTTGCAGCTGTTCAAAGCCTTTCATTTGATACCCATGTTAAGTGGGTTGAAAAGAAAATGTAATCCGCCATCTTGGAGTGGCGGCCATATTAAATAAGGTGTGATGTCTCTTATTTTATCATTTTCTTCTTTTCAAGCCTTTTCATTGATTGAAAAATAAAATATTGTCCGCCATCTTGAAGCGGTGGGCATACTGAATTTAGTGTCCTATCACTTACTTTATCGTTTTTAACTCTTTAAGCCCTTTCATTTGACAACTATATTGTGGCGGAACCAAAATCACATGTCGACCTTTATTTGATAAATCATGAGTAAGGTGGTCATTTTAGGGCGGTTAGAGCCCCACACAACTCTGGGTTTCAAACCCCTTAGTGTCTTTCAAGATGTTCACCTTCACTAACGAAAAAAAAAAGTTGTTCAGCCCCATGTAAATTGCAGCGTGAGAAACCGACAATCCGTCAAATAAGGTCACAAAAAATGAAGACCACTCAAAGACAGTATTCAATGACGAAATGACCTAAATTGTGGCAATTATGACAATGGAGTCAAAGTGAAGAGTATGTCAAATTTTTTAACTTTTAAAATTTCACCGATGCTTTCTTATTATCACCAGCAAAAGAACATATGCTGAATAGACTGTTCCAAATATCATAAACAAACCAGTACCCATGACTAATCCGTTATTGCAAAGTCAAAATATGCGGAATTCTAAATTTCAATCACGATATTGTCACACTGCAGAATTTCAAACATTCTCAGTCCTTATGGTCAAAGTCAAAGTATCAGATTGTGTGCTTTGCGACCTGCTACTGATGGCAAAATATGTTCAGTTCGTATCGTACCTATACAAGCTGAATTCCTCTCTTCTTTCCTTGTCAATGCGCCATAGAGTCGCATTCACAATTTGTTGACTTTTAATTTTCCTGTTGTTGTACGGTGTACATAATACCCGCGATTGGAGGGTGCCGGGTACCTACAAATACCTTTTTTTCAAACTCCAATGGCAACCTGGTTATATGAGTGTATGTAGGTTCACCAAACCAATGTCCTAATAAAAATTATAAATGTACGAATCGGGCAAATGTGCGCGAGAACGCGCGCACGCTTGTGCTCGCAAAAAGGTGCACATCCTCATTTCGATGATCGCACAGAAAAGTCACATCATGGCATTGGCTTGGGATATCTCAGTCGCCTGCCTGTAAGTTAAAACTTGGTATGAAGCTGAAGATCAACAGACGTTCCTTACAGTACGCGGGTTTTCAAATTTGCATAGCGCAACTTTGTGCATTGAAAAGGTAGTCGAAATTGGTATACGAGTATCTTCCCTCCTTCTGGTTACGGACATGCTGATTCGTACATACCCGCAAATATGTGTAGCATCCATTCGGTGGATTAATATGGTGCCTTGGCATTGGCAGAAGGTACTTTTTGTCTGTATCTATTGCAAAATGCAGTGCAGTGAATATTTAGAAGCGGAAATCCAGATGAAAGACATCCCTCCACCAGCGGCAATCTCTCAGAAAAATCACTTGGATCATCATCATCGTAGTTATAGTCGTCGCTACATACGCCGTCGTCGATGTTGCATTCATAGTCATCGTATCTGTCGGTCGGTAGCTGGTGGATGTATCTTCTTTTCTCTCTACGGCACTAGGAAACATGGATCTTTGGCTTGTTAAAGAGGAAACAGAAGCCGATGTTAGCCGCTGAAGTAACATTGTGCAGTGTGCAAAAGATTTGCTCGGCTTAGTGGGTTACACAATCTGTTGGCTTGGCCCGTTTTTATTTTTTTTATTTTGCGTTTTGAAGATGACTTGTACTACAGTGAATGCACCTGAAATAGTCTGTAGTCGGATTGCGGTAGCTGTGCTTCACAAGTTGTTGCTGTTCAAAATTGTACGAGTACTTATGTATGTATACCTATATATGTACTGGAGAGTATTTCGTTGGATGACTATTGAAGTTGCGTCCGCTGAAGAGTTTCGCTCATCTCATCTAACGTGGAGATGTCAGTAATAGCAGCAGCAGCAAGAGAAGTATTGGAACTTAGCGAAGGGAAAATATTCAAGATCGCATATTAAAGTTCCGTAAATAGCTTATCGTGTAATTGAAATGAAATTAAGTCAGAATAAATAATGTCGGGATGAATTTATTAAGTGACTTGTTTGCTTTTCCCTCGTGTACCCATGTTTCATGCAGATTAGGAGTTGAGTGTGCGCGAATCACTCTGCTTATGAAAAGTTTTGCTTGCAAGATGGATGTATACAGATGCATGACTGCAGATGCTAAATTGTTTGGAAATGTTCAGTTATTGATTTTATTATAAAGCCGTTTTGATACTTTCAGAGAAGCTATTGAACAAATTGTGATAAAAACAAGCATTGCATATTCATACCATGGCTGGTTAAGAAACATTGAATAGACGGTCACATTTTCACAAGGTCCCTTCAGGTTCTTCTGATGACATCTTTGCTCGGTATTCCCATGCCTATATTTGATTAATTGACTTAAATTAGTTTTTTTTGGCACAACATTGTGTCCATATGTGTGCCAGTAGCCTTAAACATGACTGTGTTATGTTCACAGCTTGCTGTGGACTCCTAGAGTGATAAGTATTATGGCTTATTAGGGTAATCAAAAAATCTCGTAAGGCGCAAATTTGACTTGAAACTTATTTTATCTGTTTGAATCCTGAATGTGTATAAAACGTGAGCATGACCAATTGCTTGACTCACTTCTTAGGGGTAGTCTTCGGACAAAAACTACTTGTACACATCCTTGTGTATGTAGGCTACAAATGTATGTGCTATTATCGTAGAATTTTATCTAATACAATGGCAGTATAGGTGTCAGGTTATATACTCGTAGGTGTATAAAAACTCTAGTTTAAGAAAATATACTACAATCTGGCTGTTCCTTGTGTATGCAGTTTCCTCCTTGGATGACCTCTAACAATAGTATCTCCAAGGGTGAGTTCAATTGAAAGAAATATGGTCTGTAGTGAATGTTTTCTGGAAGATCCTTGTATGCTACATACTATGTATACAACTGGTTCTTCAATAGGGATATAGCCCCTTCAAACTCATTTTTTCAAGACGTCATTTTTATCATGGTGGAGTTGATGAAGGAGCATTTTTTAGAAATAATTAAAAAAATTTACCGAAATTCTGAGTCGGTGGTCAGAACTTTTAAAGCACCTTCTTTAATTTTTGGTAATACGAGTAATAGGAATGTTGTGCATACTATAATGGATAAATTCCAGTTAACATATTCAAAATTTAACATTTATGTGCCAATTAGACAACTCACCTCAGAGTACTGAAAATATCACAGTCGTAAGCACTTCAGTTTGAAATGAACCAAATGATTCCACACCGTTTACGGTAATAAACTTTAGCGATGAGCTAATTTTTAGCTAAATGACTTATCAGTAAGCAAAATATGCGTTATTGGACAGCAACAAAGCCACATAGGCTCCATTGCAACCACAAAAGTAACCTCGGGGTGAATTTCATGCCAAAGTGTGTTTTGGCCATATTCCCTCGTCGAATGAGCCTCTGCAGCCGAACATCTTGCAGCTCTGCTAATAAGCCCTACTTCACGCCTCCCCGTGGCGCCGTCTGGGAATATCACTAGAGATTGCGAAGTGAAGGGGCAAATGGCGAGTTTCCTGCGCCATAAATCAGGGTTAGTGTCGGAAAACCAAAACAAGACCTTATCCGGGTTACTCCGACATATTTGGAGCTCAGGCCGGTAAGGATTTCCAGGACTTAGTCAGGGTCACAGCTCACATCCCGGAACGTGTTGCTGGCTTCGGTGTAACCGACCCCTCGTCCTAGGAGCATTACAAATGGGACTGGTCCTCCAGGTTTGGGGTTGTGCCGCCGGAGTAACTGCCCGGAGCCTCGGATTTAAGGACAATGAGCTTCGGATATGCACGTGCAAAGTTAGTTCATTTAATAGACCACGTGCAGCCGAAAAACTGCGACATCTACTACGGCAATTGATATCGACGGCAAAAGCAGCGCTTATTTGGATGCGGATTTGTTGTCGGAGGCAGACTAAGACAAGAACTCCTCAGCTTCCGGCATGTGAGCGAGCGCCTCGTAGCAATGCGCATTAAGGTTAAATTCGCCAACATTAGCCTTATATGCGCGCATGCCCCCACAGAGGAGAAAGATGACGACACCAAGGATGCCTTCTACGAGCTCCTTAACGAGGCCTACGAGCAATGCCCTAGCTATGACATTAAAATTGTCCTCGGTGATTTTAATGCAAAGCTAGGAAGAGAGGGTATCTTTGGTGGAACAATCGGAAAATATAGCCTGCACAACACCACCTCCGATAACGGATTCAGGCTAATCGACTTTGCGGCGGGGTGAAACATTGTCGTGGCTAGCACGCGGTTCCCACATCTCGAGATACATAAGGGGACTTGGAGAACTCCTGATCAATCAATAGTCAACCAAATTGATCACATTGCGATCGACGCAAGACACTGCTCCAGTATTATGGATGTCCGTACGTTCCGAGGAGCCAACATCGACTCGGACCATTACCTTGTTGTAGCCAATGTACGGTTGCGGATATCCCAAACTACGCCAAGACAAACTAATGCTGTGAGAAAATTCGACGTCAGACGGCTACAATCGCGAGAGATCGCGAAGTCCTTTTCCGATCAAGTGTCCCTTAATCTCTTAAGAGGTCCAATGCCGCCAGCATCAAGCATCGAAGACCACTGAAAACACTGCCAAAACGCCATCAGAGATGCCGCTTCTGATATGCTGGATTTCACTCGTCCACCACAACGAAACCCCTGGTTCGATGACGAATGCCGGCAAGCACATGCAGCTAAGCAAAAAGCACGTAATGCGGCAATCCAAAAAAAGACCAGAGCTACTCCAGGAATGAGGTTCGGAAGTTTTACCAAAAGGTAAAAATAACATGCCACGGAAACAAAGCCCAAACCGAAGCCTGTAGAGATGAACAAGGGAACATCGTAGTAGAATGGCAGTCGCTGAGAATTTGGAAAGAACATTTCTGCAGTTATACAGTCGGCGATGACTGACCGTTGTCAGGCAGTATCAACCGAAGTAACATTTTAACATAGACGATGATGACCAACAAATTCGTCCACCTAGCCTGGATGAAGTGAAGATAGCTATATCTAAGCTTAAGTCCAACAAAGCTGCTGGAGCGGACGGCCTGACTACCGGCCTCTTCAAAGCGGAAGGCGATGACTTGGTAAGGAGCATACACCAACTCATCTGTAAAATATAGTCGGACGAAAGTGTGCCCGATGAATGAAACCTAAGAATTGTTTGTCCGATTCTCAAGAAAGGAGACCCTCTGAACTACGCCAACTACAGAGGCATCAGTCTTCTTAACATCGCATACAAGATCTTATCTGCCGTTTTGTGTGAATGCCTGTAGCCGTTCGTCAACAACTTGATAGGTCCCTATCAGTGTGGCTTCAGGCCGGGAAAGTTCATCTTCGACCAAATATTCACACTACGACAGATCTTGGAGAAAACCCATGAGCTTCAGATCGATATACACCACATCATATACGTCAACAATGTTAGAGGGGCTTAGGAATAATATCGAAAGTGTAATTGCTGACTTTTGGCCGATATGTGTGGAGAATGGTGGAAATTAACGAGCTCGAGGTGGTCATATGAACGGGATCGAATTCCGCACATAAATTTAACATGTGTACTCGTATTACACCTGGAAAAATTCCGAATCTCAATTGTTCTATGTATTATTTAAATATAAAACTGGTATGTCCTTAGTAAAAAAAAAACCCATTAGTTGCATGGCCTTTGCATTGCTTGTCCTTCAAAAGTTGATTTTAGGCAAAAAGTTGCTGCCGTAACCGTTTACCTCTTAAAAAGGTGAAGGGGTGCCAGATGGAGGAAGATCAATGCATTCTGCAAATATGCAAATATTCTGATCATTAGAATTTGATTAGCTTATCAAAATTAATCGCTTTATTCACAGCAGTTTACCAAACAGCCAACTCCACCTCAGACTAATTGAAGAACTAGTTGAACGCATAGTAAGTGCAGTAGGTAATACTTATTATGCTCTGGCTGAACACCCGTCGTGGTAGTTTCCGCTAAATTTATCCGCCAAATTTCAACCATCTGTCTTGGTGCTTGTGAGACGAAGTATACTCGAATACGCTTATTATTAAGTCCAATCATGCAATAGATTCCAGGTATGCCAGTCGTTAGTTTAGGTTAGTTTATTGCGGGCAACGCACAAGAGAGTGGCGTAATTTTCCGTTAAGTAAAAACATTGGCGATGGCTCGACATCAAAGGTCACCAAGAATCTATAGTTGTAAGTATCTAGAACAGATGATTGAAAAACAAATTGAAAAGTTCCACATAAACGTCATTGTAAATACGGTCTTTAACATCGGCAGATGACTTTTATTATTATCTAAACAAACTTTTCTACCTGTTAGTGTGTGCTCAGTAAAGTTCAATAGTACATAAGTATATAAAATAATTTAAAATATAATGGAGCATCGCATAGCAATTTCATCTGCAGCACTTTCATGTCAAGAGTGTGAAATTATTACCCCAGCATCAACATATAGTAGATACATTTGTGGGATTTATTTGAAAGGTCTTACTGCTTTTACAACTTTTAGACTGACTACTGGATCACTGGTTGGAGTAAATAAAATGAAATTACACCAAAACGATGATTTATCGTAATTGAATTAATGACACTTTGATGTGACTCCGTGGGAATTCCACGTCAAGGTGAATATAAGGAGAAAGAAATCCCTCACGAAAGGAAAGTAGCACCAAAATGGAAAGCATTCGCTTATTTTTGTTTTTCTTTCACCTCATATTGCTTTGGTTGAGAGGATGACCGACAACATTCGCAGCAGAAATGATGAAGAACATCAATGGCATGGGGCTGATATGGCGCGGATCAGTAGCTTCGGAATGATTTATCGCATCTTGGGGGATTAGTAAGTCGTGTTGCATCAAATCACCTTCTCTTCAAGTCCACGGCACGGATACACAACACTTTGTACCATGTGGAAATTCAAATTGTCTTAGCAGAAGTGGTGAATGGCATAGAGGAGATGGGGACACAGCTAAACGACGTGTCCTCGATCAATTGTTAATATGTCAAGTTTACCGAACTGCAGCTTTTCTCACTGTCAATCAAATTCGTTGAGGAAACCAAATGTGGAGGCTGACAATAAATAGTTTCTTGGTAATTCACTAGCAGAAACCGTTGAATGTCATCGCCTTGATGAGTAATTTATCATGAGAAGTTGAAGATTTGATTTGAATTACTTGCGACATCTGGTTGTGTGTGGTGACACATCATCGAGTGTGAGGTGTTACTCGAAAAGGAGTAGTGGAGAGCAAATTTGGTAGCGCGGTAAAAGCGTTTCAAGATGTATAAGGAAAATACAATCATTGTAATCTTGACGGTCCTTTGAGTGAGGGTGAAAGCAATAATTAATGTTTGTACATCAATGGCTTTCGCTTCAAGTTGATAAACTTATGCAATGTAAAGTTATGTTTCAAGTAGTTGTATGCACTTAGTAAACATACCTATTTCTACCATTCGGTTAACTATGTGCTCATTATTTAGATAACTAAAAGTTGATAATGAATGTGTGTTCATATGATATCTATGCCACAAATATATCATTTTATATTAATGATGACTAAAAACTACCTCCGAAGTTGTCCACACCTTCTGAAATTTGGGATATATTTGTAAATAACTTTTGTTTTCAGAGAAATTGACCCTAGCGCTAGTCGTATTATGTTGAATAAATCGTTTAATCTAGAAGAAGATTTGCCATTAAGTGCCGATACAAAATTACATCGAATTTATCTAAATAGTTGCCCACGTAGATCACATTCGCAGATACATTCTACAACTACAGAGTTTTTAATTTTGAATATACGAGTATCTTAAACCGTGATATCATGTAAGGTACCCTACTAGGTTTCTGATATCGTGCTGACCTAGATTTAGACATCTATTGGCATGCTCCCAGCTATTTACAGCTAAATAGACTGCAAGGGTTCAGGGACATTATAGAGAGTGTCTGAACCCTTTCTGGCTAGTTCGACGACCTTATCATCACAATCAATTCCCTCGTGCTCAGAAGTTTGTTTTTAAAGGGTTTTGAAGCAGTGCATGACTGGTTTGGAGTCAAAAATGTGCAAGCTAAGCGCATTTATAGCTGTTTGACTATCCGTGAATATATGGATGTTTGCATCTTTGATACCAGAGTTATAGATGGAGTTAGCGTGTTCTTAAATGGCATTTAATTCAGCCTGGAATACAATAGGACTTTCAATAGGACGTTCCATTCAAAGTCGCCATAGGCCGAACATTATTAATCAATAAAATTCTACCTTAATTTTACAATAAACATGTGCTTAATTTAATGAGAATTCCCACGGTAAATGTTGGCTTATCCTTTATATAAAAACTTAATCCAGCGTTCACGAAAGGTTATATTCACCCAGCTGAAGCAGCAAAACTAACCATAAACAAATAGGAAAAGTCAGATCTTCAGTTCCGAAGGAGTCATCACCAAAAACATATAATATACGACTTGGTCGAGGAGAGCGATCTTAGAACCAAAGCGGTAACATAAACTATAGGAAGTGGTTGAATAAGGAGGGGATGCTGTCGATGAAAACAGAAAATCGACAATAGAATCTTTAAATTATGTATAATTTTAAAGGTAACAATTGGTTAAAACCAATTGACTTACATAGAAATACTAGCTATCGACATCGTTGTTTTTTTATCAGTTTAGTACACCTGAAAGAGCTATGCAGTTAAATCAAAAGAGTAGTTCAGGTTTTCGAATCTTAGTCCGCAGTAAATATGATACGATCATTGCTTCTCCTCAGAAATTAAGTTTTATTTTTCTTAAGAAGGACAGTGATGTGGAAAATTCTGAACTTGCACCTGCAAAACTAAAAACATACATCTCATACATAATAAAAGTTAACTTTGCCACCGAGAATGCAGCTTTTTGTTTTGAATACTGCTGTGTCGACCAGATAAGCACTCGCCGGATGAAAAGTTCCCAGCATATTACACACATGCACTATTTTATCTGTTATTAATTTACTTTAAGAGTTCCTAAGCCCGATGAAGGGAATAAGTTATGTACGAGTATCACCTCTACAAGAAAAAACTAATTGACTTGTCGGAGTGCCGACTTTGTCTTAAAGAAGACGCTATAGCTGAGAACATTCTGTGACTATCCAGCTCTTAACGGAAACAGAAGGAATATTTTCTTCAGTGAACAACTTGACACCGCTGAACTGAGGGTTTCCCTTACTGGCAGAGTTACTAACTTCATTCAGAAGGTAGAAAACCTACTTGCCTAATCACAGTTCTGACAAAATATCTTTCAGATCGAAGTACCGTTTCTCTCAATTGACGAGTCAGATGTTTTCGTTTTTTAAGAAAAAAAGGTCAATAGCCTCAATTTCCGTTGGATGTTATATTTGAGATCTTTAATTGTTGCTAGGTTATTGGCATACACCTTACTTTTTTAAAATAACCCAACAGGAAGAAGTCCACAGGTATCAAATCCAATGACCAATCAACTTCTCCTCTTACTCAAATAATGCGATCTTCAAATATCGTACGCAATAAATTGATTGATTGATGGCTTGTGTGGGCGGTAGCACCATCCTGTTAAAATCCAGAGATCGACTAGACCCAAATTATTCAATTTTGGAAAAAATAGCCGGTCAACATGTGGTGGTAACGTTCTCCATTCACTGTAACTGTGTCTCCTCCCTCAACTTCGAAAAAGTACAGGACAATGATGCCGCCAGCTCATAATCCGCACCACCCACAGACTTTTTGTTGGGATGCATTGGTTTTTTGTGAATCTCGTACGGGTTTTCCGGTCCCCAGAAATGACAATTTTGCTTATTTACGTACCCATTAATCCAAAGTTTGTATCTATTAAAATCTACAATTCTAGAATAATTCAGTTTACTCTTTAAACCGCATTTGCTTTACGGTTGATAAAGTTTCATTTCATTGTACGACCAAAAAGCAATAGCCAGTGACTTCTTATTAGAGATTGCAATTAATGTAAAATTAGAATTTGAGAATTTAGAAGTTAGTTGTTTTTGCACTTTGACATGAGTACAACTTTCAGTATTCTATCGAAATATGTTTAATCTTTGTACTACTTTCAGCAAAATATACACACCCTAATATATACACCCTTTTTGGTAATATTTTTGTTGCCCGGTTGCCTATTTAAGGCTTTCTTTATTGCCATGTTACTTGCTATCTCATTATAAGCCCATCGTTTTGAAAGATTGGTATTATTGACTGCCTACATAGATCTGAAGAACACGTGCTTCATACCCTGGATAGGATTTTCCTCAATCATGGGATCGTGTAGTTCTATCTACATCAATTTATTGAAATGATCCACTATGCTTTTTCTAAGCTATTTGAGTTACTTTGTCACCTATTTACTACTTATGGTTTATATAATCTCCGTTATCATAATCATAATCACACACAATGAAAATCGTCGAAAGAGTCTTAAACGAACGTCTTCGGCAAATAATAAAGCTCGATAATAGCCAGTGTGGATTTGTTGAAGGAAGATCGACGGTGGACGCTATCCAAACCCTACGAATAATAATGGAAAGCACCGAGATTCGTCTAAGGATTTACACATGGTATTTATCGACCTCGAGAAAGAATTCGATCGAGTGCCTAGGGATCTCATATGGGCCGCGCTGAGGTCTCAAAACGTACCGGAAACGTATGTTAGAATAATACAAGACATGTACGGAAACGTGAAAACTGCGGTAAAAAGCTCTGCTGGACTAACGAGAGAATTTCCAGTTAATGTCGGAGTGCATCAAGGAAGCGTACTTAGCCCTTTCCTTTTTAACGTAGTATTCGAATATCTTTTAAAAGACTGCATGCGCGAAGCAAATGTAACGCCAATTCTCTTCGCTGACGACGCAGTTATACTTAGCGATAACGTCGAAGATTTACAGAACGCCTTAGATTCATGGAGAAATGCGGTAGAGAGAAACGGGTTTAAAATAAGTCGTTCAAAGACGGAGCATTTGACGTGCCCATTTGCACATCCGTTGCGACCTGTTCCGGATATAATGTTAGACGGAATAGTTCTTCCGAAAAGCACTATCTTTAAGTACTTAGGATCAATCGTTAACATGGAAGCGAAATGTGACGACGACATAAACCACAGAGTGAGTGTGGGATGGATGAAATGGCGGGAAAATTCGGGAATTTTTTGCGACCGAAAATTTCCACTTAAATTAAAGGGGAAACTCTACACCACGGTTGTTAGACCAGCTCTTATATACGGTTCACAGTACTGGACAATGTACGAAGCGTTTAAAAACAAAATGACGGCAGCGGAAATGAAAATGTTAAGGATGTCTAGTGGAGTCACTAAACGCGATTGCATTAAATCTACGCGTATAAGAGGAAGTCTACATATAAAGAATTCGGTAACCGAACAGCTTGAGGCGAATAGAATAAGTTGGTATTGCCACGTTCAAAGAAAATCTGCGGAAAATCCGGTTAAAAAGGCACTATCAACTACGGTCACTCCAACTGTAAGAAAACGAGTTTGGAAAAAGAATTCCTGGATTTCTCAGAAGGCAAATGCGCAACAACGTCTGGGGTTAACCACTGAAGCGATCCAGGACCGAGCATTATGTAGACGCGTTCTGCGGTCTGCGACATTAGCCAACCCCATAAGCGGAGCAGCAGCGATGCAGTAAAAATGGGAAACTCGTTACGCATAAGTTCGTATAACGAGGAAAGGGTTAATAAAAGGATAAGAAGAAGATCATAATCATAATCATTTATCCTTATCCTGAAAAGTCTCAGCTGAAATTTCTTTCTCTTTATCATACTATTGTACTTGAAGGTGGTCACTATAATCATAGACGTGGACTCATTATTTCTTACCTCTCTGACCACTGGTCATTATATCTGAAACCGGATAAGTTTCAAAAAAGAGCTTTCGGCGTTTTTTTTTTTGTGTAAAAGCACTGAATCACTGAAGGTCAATTTGTTTTCTCTTTGTAATTTTCTTCCTCTAGATAGGCTTTTTTCGTCTCTGGCATTACTCTTACTTAATTAATATAATATCTGTTCAACGATACGTTTTTTTCTTGCAATGCTAAGGAAATACCATATGTACAATACTTAAGTTTACATATACTAGTTCTGAATATCATTTTCACACTTTCTTGTGACGAAATTAATACTTCCAATGCGCAAGCATCACAGCCATCGAGACATTCTAGCATTCCTGACACATCTTATAGGTCATCTAATAATTTAATCTTATAAAATAATCACTATCCAATCTATGATAGGGGAAAAAAACTCACTCATATTTTTTGCTTTCTTTCATAATCTTATCATTAAATCATTCCTCTCAACCTTTCTAAGCGAAATCATCCATAACTATCACACATACCAGTGTACAATCATTCAATTAAGTCTCACATCACATTTCTAAGGTGATATCACCCATCACTATCATTATCATCATCTCATCAGATCTACCATCCTCCGATCTCAGTCGAAGTATCTAGCGTTTAGCATCTAACGTAGAGCTACTTTAATGACCTTCAGCAATACGAGTGCGAGCACTCCTCGAACATCATACACCATATGAAATGCTTTTACTACAACAGAATATTGCATTTGTGTGTAACCGTACGTAAGAGTATTGAATGTTTGTTAAAGGAGACGCTTTGATTGGACACCGTCTAATTAGGCGAATTCCTCTCTAATAGTGCACTCAAAGTGCTCAGATCAATTAAATTTGATGGACCAGATTCAAGAAGAGCTTCTGTCACAACATCTATGATACAAGTACTCTGTTGCAAAATGTATCTCAATTTTGGCGTTAATCTGTGTGTAGCCATTTGTAGAGTGCAGCTTCATCGACTATATACCGGATAATTAATAATTTCGCTTCGACCAAATTGCCACTTGGATTCACAATCACTGACTTAGGATTTGCCTTCAATTTCAGGTAATATCTGGCCACCACACACAGATCGAATGTAAGAGGTTTTAAGTAAATCCAATACACTGTGGTACTTTGCTTTCGAGTGTAATTTAGTTTTATTAATGAAGCCTTTACACGTAAGTCAGTGAATAACAGATCTCATGTCTGATGTTTGAATTGAAAGACGCAGATTAAGTCAACCTGTGAGGTCTGTATAGGGCTGACATGACTTAAGTTACATGACTTTGAAATTTAATCCAGGAAAGTGAAAGGATGTATTTGGTGATTTAATTTGATCTGGCACGGTAAACTCTCGCAATCTAGATTGTGTTAAAGATTGACAAGAAGGCATTTATTGTCTAGTTTAGATTGATTGTCACAATCAGGTCACTGCTGGTGTTTGCAACATTTTAACATAGAAAGGGTCCAACAGCAACTTTATTTTCTACTTTAGTTTTACTTCTATGGGAACACACGACAGCTGTGCACAATATTTACTAGAAAGTACGAAAAAGTAACTCCGCACATTAATTGATTCACTTTGTAAAATGGAGCCTTAAGCAGGTGTTGCATATACGACATTGTAAAATGAATTAACTATTTTCTCCTTATTGTGTATTGTTTAAAAGACGTAGGATCTATGGTACTGAAAATTGAAAGATGGCCAAGGACATCTTCACTCTTCGTCAAACCAAAAGGTTCGACCAAACGGATCTTTTAGTAGAAAAGACTGTAACAGCACCAATCAAATTATTGCTTAGATGGCTTTGCTCTTGTTGTCAAATCCCTTTTATCATCAGATTTGTAGTAAAATAGTCTATCCGGTGATGTTTTAAGTTGTTTTTGCACCATATACATATGTATTTTCGGAATAAAGCAGCACATCGGTGCGAGTTGTGGCCCCAGCTTCTGACCATGTTGTTTCGTTTTGGGCCAAAATGTGCACCAAGTGTGGTACAAGATATATATTACTCAGACTGAAGCAATACCATATGCTTTAATCATTACTTATCCACGGTGCAGTTATGTTACATTTAATTAGGATACCTTAAGTAACGCTGGTTGCCAACCTAATACAAAAAGACTAGAACCACCTGATCAACTGCACTTATAGTTTCATGTTCAGCTGTTATAACCGTCCTGATAAATATCTGATTGAACGATTATATACGAGTATCGTTCGAATAGATTTAATTATTTACAGGAAAACCCTGGAAGTGAAGCAAATAGTGCAGCCTTACGCGAGTCGGTTATTTAAGGACCACAATCAATCTAATTAGTGCTGTCTCAAAAGCTGAACATGTTTCGAATATCCTCATGGAAAAGATTTGACTTGACACGTCCTTATGGAATCGTATTCACATTAATAGAAATAAAGATAACTTACCTTTGTGAACCGCGAACTTTCGCTAATTGGGCTCTGTCGGAAAATCGTCCTCACTGTCGGGACATATTTTTGGGTTAATGGCTTTATTTATAGGCAAATTACTACATTTAGTCAAGTAAGTAGCCAAAGGTCTTTTAAGTGCACCCAATAATTATGAAAAAAATCACATAGAGTTAATGATGCCAGTATGTGGGCTATGTTCGACCTTCGTTTCTTCAAAAAGAACCCTACCATAATGCGGGATTCATCCATAAAGTTGCCCGGAGACCCAACCAAGGTGCAAACTTGACGTTGGGGTTCAGTTCTTTAACAACATCACAAAAGGTTTTGAATTCAAATCTTTGTCAAAAAGTAAGAGGTAAGAGGTAAACCTTCTTGCAATTTCGGAGCGATTGGAAGAGACTTTATTATTTAACCAAGTTTTGTACATTTAGTGATATTGTGATCAAACACATTATAGATTCCAAAACACAGTTTTAAGATCAACTGAATTTACTCGAATTACAAATTTTAAAAAGCAATCTTTTCAGTTTTCGACTATAATATGGCAAATAATATCACATTTATCATATCTGAGCAACTACCTCTACTACTACTACTACTACTTTTCGATTGATGCAACAAGTGTGTCGTGATGATTGTTTGAGTAAAAAAGTTGTTTTCGAGTGGCATAAATTGAGCAGCAAAGAGACGTTGTAAGATGACAAACACACGGGTAGGCCAATTTCAGTTCGAGCTCCTGATTGATTTTGTTTGAAATAAGACCACTACACTGAAAAATATGGAAAAGGCTTTAAACATCAACGAAGAAATTTTTCGAAGCATTCTTCACTAGAATTTGAGCAAAACAAAGTTGGTTTCTTTTGGTTGCACGATAATGCACCGTGTCACACAGCACTCATTGTTCATCAATTTTTGGTTTGAAATCAAGGTGTGTGTTACTCGTAAATTATCCGCCAATTTTGTTCCCGAAATTGAAACTTAAGTAAACATAATTTTTTTGATTACGTTTTGTCCTTTCAAGCAGCTCCGACTAAAGCACTTGAGGCAATTCCGCAAAATGAGCTAGAGCTGGCATTTAAATCATTATTGAATCGCTGTTACAAGTGTATTGAATCGGGAGGAATAAAAACACCGAAAAATTATTAGAAATCGTGTTTAAATTATGTTTTCTAGAGCCAGTCCGGGATATTATTTGCCACACTTAGTACACAGTGTGTAAACATATCAATTAATATTAAAGAGCCCTGAAAGTCTATAACAAGTGATGTTATCAGCGATTATTTCATAGGCTTCCTGCAGATTCAATTTCAAGTTCTGTGACTTGATCAGTATATTTGGGAATTTATATTAGATCCACTGGGATTGACACCCAAAACGCAGTAAAGTAAGAAGTAAAATTAGAAGAGAACCTAAGCCTATATAGTAGTAACGTAAATTTACACATAAAAGGTGTCAAATGTGCAGGTTTAGCTGCATGAGAAGTTTCGATGGTTGTTGTCTATGATTTGACAGTTGTCAATGTCAAACTGTGTTGACATTTCTATTCAGTAAGGTTGGGCAATTCATCATGAATCATTTAACGCCAGAACAACCCTTCCAAATTGTGGAAATTTACTTTGAAAAAATAAATCCGTTCGTGAAGATCATAGAGTACTTCGTCAATTGTAGGGTCAACATAATCGGCCTAGTGAGCAAGCAATTCGTTCAGTTATTGATCGTTTTCGCACTTCTCGATTCAAACCCATCAACAAGACAAAGAAATGTGCGTACCGAAGAGAATACTGCTGCTGTAGAGCGAAGTATTGAACAAGACGCCGAAATGTCGATTCGTCGCCCTTCTCAACTTGTTAGCCTTTGTCTTTGATTACGTGGAAAATGGATCTTGGCTTACGTGTCTATAAAACACAGCTCGTGCAAGAATTAAAGCCAAATGACTACTGTTTACGTCGCATTTTTGCTGATTGAGCTAATTTGAAACTGGTCGAAGATGAACATTTTTATCGAAGAATTGTGTTTAGTAATGAAGCTAATTTCTGGTTAAATGGCCTCGTCAGCAAGCAAAATTGCCATATATGGAGAGAAGAAAATCCTCAAGCTGTTAACGAATCACCATTACATCCATTTAAATTGACTGTTTGTTGCGGCTCACATACATGGATCATCGGTCCTTATTTCTTTGGAAAGGAAGAAGGAGCTGCCTTTACTGTGAATGGTGAGCGCTTTCGAGCCATGTTGACTGATTTTTTGTTTCCAAAAATTAATCAGCTAAACATCGACGACATTTGGTTCCAACAAGACGGCGCAACGTTAAATATAGCGTGCATAACCATCCATTTATTGCAAAATTAATTTGGTGTCAACTTTATTTCCAGAAGTGGTCCTGTTAATTGGTCCCTCGTTCGTGCGACTTAACGCCTCTCAATTATACTTTTTATAGGGCTTTGTTAAGTCATTGGTTTTTTCCGACAAACCAGCAACTCTTGAAGCATTGGAAGGCAATATTCAAGCCACCATTGACGCCATATTGCCAGATTTATTGGAAAAAGTAGTGAAAAATTGGAATGATTGAATGAACCATGTAACTCGTAGCCGCGGGCATAAGAAAAAATTCATTTTGACAATATTTGAAAATAATTTCTAGAAGAATATTACAATTTAAGCGAAAATAGAGCAGGCTGTAACATGAGATCATAAAAATCGCTACTATATACTAAAGTGGTGCTGAACAAGTATAATACTTATAGTACTGCCATACAGAATAAGATTTTCACTGTCTAGTTCTTAAGTGTTATCACTTAGGTAATGCTTTATTACCTAAAACAAATTCACATTTTTCTCTTGATTTTAAGCTGTTTGTTTGTTTATTATTATTTTTTACAAAACTCAAACGTTAACATTTTCCTTGATCGAATGCCTTCAACTGAATAGGAATGCCAAGGATGACGACCGCATAAAATCGCCAACTTTCAATGCTCTGGCAAAATGTTTAGATCACGACAACTATTTGATACATTCCATATTTATGCATCTAAGTATGAACTTGTATCTGGTGTAGTACGATTTTGCTTATTGTCGATGCCTGAATGGTTACTTGAGCCACACGAGCAAATAAAACCAGAAATATGGATCAATGATCAGTGATCTTTCACGTTTTTCAATGTTGCATGCCATTTTTTCCTCAACGACGTTCCCCTTCAGAATTCAATAACATTTACTTCTTTCAATTTCGAATCGACTTTGAGTTCGAGTTAAAGCATTTCGTGGTAAAGAACTTAGATTCGGTGCTAAAGTGGTAGCATTAAGGGGTTTTCATCATCCGTTATCAATGTGAACACTATGAATAAAATTGAATTATTTATAGGGTTGCCATGACATTTTACATATCATGACAACCAGAACAACACACATTACCATTTTATCCCGTATATATCCTACATTCAAACAACCAAGGGTGTAATACATTTATGCATCCTGCAATTAAATAAATTTAAGAACTCAACATGGTATTTAGTTAATAAGTGTGAGCCACTACTTAGTTTTAATATTTTGAGTAAAACTTAGTATTCAAATTCATTCATTCCATCCTCATTGGATTTTAAGATGTTTACTCCAAGCAAGAAACCACCAACAAGTGGGTTCTGGAAAAGAGATGGTAGCGTATGAGTCCTTAATGGACCAACGACATAGCTCACATTCCCGAACGGGTTACTGGCTGGGGATATTTGTAATGGAACTGGCGCTTCAGGAAGGAGGTTGTGTAGGAGGTTGCAGCCGGGGTAACTGCCATACCATTGAAAAAAATACGAAAATTACGAGCATCTACAAGCCTCGGATGTAAAGGGTTTTACTTTTGATAAGGAAAACGAACGCCGGATATGCAAGTCGAATGTTAGATAACCTAATAGGGCACATGTAGCCGATCAACTTACGGAGTTCCGGGAAAGCTAAAATGCATATATTCCGACATCCAAGAAATGCGATGGGACGAGCCGGACAAAAAGATAATGTTAAACTTGTAAATGAATCCTACTTTATTCTTATTATTAGAAGCAGACGTGGGCAAGAAGTCTTGAGGGCCTTATGACAATTTGTATTAAGGCCTCAGTTTGTATTAAGACAACATTAGCCTTTTATGCGTGCAAACATTTTTTTAGATAGCACAAGGCTTCCAGATCTCGATATTCACAAAAGACTTGAGAAGCGTCTGATCAATTAACCCTCAGTTAGATTGACTAGACTTTACGATCGACGCAAGACACTCTTGAAGTATTATGGATGTCCGAACGTTCTGAGGAGGTGACATCGACTCCGACTATTACCTTTTTGTAGTCTGTAAAGAATTTCGATGTAGGATGACTAGAATCACGAGAGATCGCCTAATCGTCTTTTGAACATCAGTGGCAACACTGTCAGAGATGCCATCTTTGATGTGCTGGGCTTCACTAGTTCAAGCCAACGAAATCTCTGGTTTAACGATGAATGCTCACAAGCTCATGCAGCTTAGCAAGATACATACAAAGCGTCTATGCATAGAAGGACTAGAGCTGCTCACGAGCTCTATGAGCAGAAGAGGAGACACGAAAACCGGATTCTCAGGAAAAAACAGAAGGAACTGGAAAGGCGAGGTCGACGTGTATAAGGCACCTCCTTCTTGCTACATGACACTGACCTGTGATGCTGATTATCACGAACATGCTGGTTTGTAAAATCTCTTGCTCCAACCCAGAGTGTTTACTGCTTAAAAATTGTACACAGATCAAAACAGATCTCATCCACTTCGGCAACGACGGCTTAAATTCTGCAGTATAGTTTTAGCTACATTCCACAGTATAAGTGGCAATAATTGCACACAGTAACTTATTATTGAGTGCTCTTGAAGTGAAAGTTCTGGTGAGATTACCAGCCTTGCATTTCGAATCAGAAATATTTTAGATTAACAACTTGAACGTGGCAACCCTATTCAATGATTCCATAACGAAAACGTCAAATTGTCTGTCGATATCGCACACAGAAATTGAAAAAAAAAATCAGAAAGGGAAAATCGTTCATAATACCGCTATATTCAAACGAACGTCATTGAAGGGGAAAACATTTTGGCACGACTTTTCGTCTTCCATGATCTGGATGAGCAAACAGAGCTTATGCATCCACCATTGGGCACTAGGACTCGTATAAAACGATTCTTCCAACACATCATCATAAAAGGTACCTGCAGTGGTATTTGTAAAAGTAGTTGTATGAGCAGTCGGTTTTCCATGAAGAAGATCACGCCAAGCAGCATGCACTTTCGCGTTCAATACATCCTTTTGGATTCAGCCGAATTTATGCCCTGTCTATAAACTCTTGGATCTCAAACTCATTTCAGTGCTATTACCGGATGAAACTCATGAATTAAAGTCGATCGCATCGTGATAGATAGCAACATTATGCAGGGGCACCCGGCATGATTGGGGTACACCAATAGTTTGCATTAGCTCTCGCTCGAAATTCGTTGGAAGTTCGTTCGATATTCTTGCAAAGTCTTGGCTGGCTAAGTGAAAAATAGTCATCGCGGTAATTACGGTATGGATTCATTGCTTTATTAAAATTATTTAAGGTACCTATCAAGATGCACCGCCGCGATCTGGTTTGTATAGAAGGTTCCCGCGCATTGCTTGCTACGTAGCAGATAGCTCGGTGTCGATAGTTAACCCGTTTCGTGGCTAGGTGATGATAATGATGATGACGATCGCGACAATCATATTATAATAGTGGCCACGGTCGTGCCATCCATAAATACTGTAGAAATCTTCTTCTTTAGTCTTTTTCTCTTTTCTAGGTTGCCTCAGCTTTTTGTGGATCTTCGATTTTGATTTTCGCCTCAGTGCTTTTTGGGCCAATATTCATCATCGTCAGAAGTACGAATATCTCCTGCAATGGAAGCCAAGGTGTATATCTTCTTATCCTCAGCTTCAAAGGTGAGGCTTGGGATATCGCTTGGTAACACGCGCAAAATGCTACTGAAAGAGTGATTGTTTTTGTGCGCTTTGCCGGTTTAGCCTCTAATTTGAAAGTTGATATGTGTACCTGTGGCACTTTAGCCATTTTGTCGTCATCGAGAGTTGACGTCGTGAAATTCTAAAGAAATGAAAAGAATTATTGCAGAAAAATAATTTCTTGAAGTAGGTGGTGATGTGATTTGATGGTGGAATCAATGGTATGGTGCTGAAGCGAATGCTGCTGTTGCTTCCATCGCGCTGCTGATGGTGCTGGTGATGATGGCAATGATGCCAATGATGGTGATGATGATGGTAGAGAAGTGGCCGAGTGTACGAGTAATATACGGCGAACATTGGTGCGGATGAACGGTACCCGGTAAGTATATCTATGGCAGGAGAACACCGAGATATATCGTGGGAATAAGACCAAATCGTGTCGAAATTATTTCGAGAGCGATGGTGTTGAATTACGAGTATTTCATCGCGATATAAATAATGGCTGTGATCTGGTATGTTGTGAAAGGTAGCAATGGAATTTGGTGTAATGGTATTTTTTCTGTGATACTATTCAGTTAATTTATCGGCTTTTGTGATTTTTTTTATTTCATTTGCACTGCAGTACATAGTACAAACGAATGATTAAGATTTTTCCCCCTTGAGAATTCTGACCTGTGTTGCAGTATTTTATTTAAAGGTATATTAATTGCCCCGAATTTTCTATATATTTTGAAGTAAACGTTTATAATTAAGAAATGTGCAACCTGTAGAGCTGTTAGCAATGATCATTTTCCGATCGGCTTAAACTATGCTATGAATTGTCGGTGTTAGTTTGTCCAAGTTAGATAGAGATGACTAGCCGCAAGTCTATTTGAGAGGTTGGAGAAGCCGTTTTTCAATTACTTAATTGCTTAGGCACATTCAGGGGATTTTCAATAAACAACTTTATTTAGATTAGAAATCTTTGGGTAGGTAGTGGGAGAAATATCCCTTAATAGAATCTGGTGTCGGACACAAGAAGGATCGTTTTAACCATTTTTAAGTATTCAATCAAAAGAGGAAATATAGATAACGACACTCGGGTACACACGTGAAAAGTTTAGGTGCTTAACTGTTGTTGCTGTTCAATTAATGAGGGTAATGGGTATGGGTAGAACACACGAAATATGAAAAACTTTAATCCGTACTGCGATTAATGCTATCTGGATCAAAATTAAGATAATATTACATTTTGGAGGAAAAGAACAACAAAGTAAGAAACTTTAAGCTTGAAATATGTGATGAAGGCATTTTGTGCAATATGTATCAAGGAAAAATTCGCTACTCTGACGCTTAGTATACACAACCTAATGAGCTGAGGAAAAAATTTATTTTTAGCATTAAGTTTAATCCAAGCGCCAAGGGGATTAAACGCAAACAAAAGGAAGATAATGCTTTTACGACGCCTCCTCCAACAAAGAAGGACGAGAATTTAATGCTATCTTTACGGAATAAAGGGAAAAAAATGGCTTCTCTTATAAATAAATTAGTAAAAAACTGCAAACAATATCATGAAATACAGAAAACTATGTTATTTTTTACACATAAATTAGAAACATGTCAAAACTCATAGCCCATAAGAAACATTACAGGGCAATAAATATTCGCATTTATAGTACTGAGTTTTGGTTGTCATGCAATTTTACTTTTAAAAATTTGCTATTATATGCTGGGAAAAGAGTGATGCCTCAAATTGATTTTTCAAGATTTGCAGTGAATCGGACATATAGCTATAAAGTAGTAGCATACTGAGCTATTGTTCCAAGCTGACCACCACGTTTTAGGTAGACAAACAGGTTGATTTCTTTTAAGTGTTTATTACGCTAATAATTATGCAGCATCTTAACTAAAAATAATAAAGTTACTGTAATGAACGCCAAAGGAAACATTTTTAAAGCAAGAGGATTAGACAATATAACTGAGAATGCTGATTTGGTAACAGATGTAATATATTATATATGGACCAATATGAAAAATTTAAACAGAAGACCTTAGTCTTCTCAATAAATAAGGCAATATTCTTTCAGCGCTTTAAAGAAAAAAAACATGAGACAATGGCTTTGAAACCCGAACAGCTGACGTGTAGCTGACGTCTATATAAAGAGTGTTCAGCGAAAAATTTTCAAATTTATTTTTTATGTAAAAAAAAACTACATCTACATCTTATATTTTGTTTATACAGAATCGATTTGGACGATGAGGATTTTATGTTATCAAAACAACATCGTCTTAATGCCGTACACTCCCCTTACACTCAGAATTTTATGTACTCGCGAGAGCAAAGCGTTGGTTAAATGGCAACAACTTCATGGCGGATATTTTTTTGTAGGGCCTATGTATACTCTTCAATGACTGTCGCTATAAGCCCTCGAACTAAGCTATCATAAAAAAAAGGTGTAAAGCCCGGTGACCCGGGTGCCCAGGGTAGTGATGGGCAATTTCCGGTATATACGATCTCGCAGCAAAAACTCGTTTATTTACCAGGTTTTTACCATAACGGGTACTTATGTGGGTACAAACAGTATGGCAAATAATATTCTAGTCCGGCTCTAGAAAATATAATTAAAACACGATTCCTCTTTATTTTTCGGAGTTTTTATTCGAAATATTCTCCTCCCGTTTCAATTGACGAACAATTAGTGCTATGTGTCTCGGTGCTTTATCGTGCAACGGAGATCAACTTTGTTTTGTTCAAATCCGAATAGCCTCTTTGTTGATGTTTAAGGCCTTTTCCATCATTCCGGTCTTTTGCAACAAAACTACATACCTTTTGGATCCTTTTAGGCGTCAGGTACACTTATTGCAACGATTGGATTCCGTATACCTTGAGGATTCTATTTGAAAAACATGCTTCGCGATGTTGTCGTTTGGTGTCCTCAACGCATGCCAAATCCAGCCCCATTTCCAATGTCTAATTTTTCCATTCAACAGCTTGTGATCCGTTAAATGCTACAATTCTTTGTTCGATTTCAATCGCGGCCATCAGATCTTAAGAATGTATCGCAAGTAGCGATTCACGTATACCTGCAGCCTTCTCGAGTTGGAGGGAAAGAGAATTTCCAGGTTTCACAAACATATAAGTACGGATCTGACATTGGATTCGAAGAGACTGATTTTAGTGCGTTTTCCTTACTGCCATTCACTAGCAGTGATTGCCATATCTCGTTCATTCCGCTGTTGATACTAGCCAGGAAACAGATATCGTTGGAATAATCCAGGCGGCTTAGCCTCTCAAACGGTCTCCATTGGATATCATGTCTCCCATACCTACGGTGGTACTCAGTCTTTACGTCGTCTTTCGCCACTCACTTCCTGTCAAACTTCAAAAGAGTCGGAAAGCTGCCCACTTTGAAAAACGAAGTATTTTGCGCCGAGATAGGACTCCTTTAGAATAGCAACAATCTTCGGGAGAATCCCGCTCCCATCTAAAGATTTCCAGATCCATGAGCGGTTAACTCGGTCAACTTTTCAGAGTCTGTGAACATAAGGTAGAGGGGTGGCGTAAACTCGGTCGACTGTTCGAGAATTATACGCACGTTGTTGATTTGATTGACACAAGACCGACCACTACGAAAGCCAGCTTGATGCCTCTTGAGCGCATTTTCGATTCTGTTCTTTGTCGGTTCTAGAATGACAGTTGCCATTAGTTTTGCAATTAGTATTCAACACTTTCAATCTGAATCAGTGCAGTTGTATATTTCAGAGTTGTACACAAATTGAAATGAACTAACGCTATTACATCAACAGCTGACCAACAATATTGGTGTATTTTGATGGGCGCCAGTATCTCATGTTCTGTCTATTAACGCAGCCATTAATATAAAAATTAGCTTCTTCGGTAAACAATATATATTCAAGCGTTCCAAGTTGTTTGAAAATGTTCTAGCATCATTCTCTATAAAGTTTTTCGTAAAGAATAGTCATTTTTGTTGAGAAATTGCATGACTTGCATTTGATATGGGTGAAACCGCAGTTTCTTTTCCAAAATAAAGTGCATTGTTGATTTTTTTCATTTCAGTACATCTTTCTTATTAATTTCGCCAGTCGTGCATTATTTCACAATATTTTGTTACTGTAAGAAGCTATCTCTTAGTCTTACCGGTCAGCACCAGAAGCACACTATTTCAAAACCCTGTAAAACTACTCGCTAACGATATGGGCACTCAAATCGCCTACCCGTTAACAGTGAAAAGCCAAAATTTGTTAAATTATCAAACTGGTGGCGCCGAGGCTATAGATCTTTTAGTGTCTTTAAGTGTTTTCCAAAGCGAATTATTCAATTCTTTCCTGTCAGGCTTTCTACAATTGATACGTGCCTACGGCACACATTTTGGAATTTTTAATTGTCTCTCTGATCAGGTTACACAGGTATGCTGTGGAGGACGACTTTGTTGCAATTTCTTACGGGCTCTTCCCTTACCATTTCCCTTATCTGCGGCGGATAATTTAGATTAGTTTGTAAGTTTCTCCCTTTGATAGGGCGTGCTATGCCACGCGAAATATTTAACGATGTCAACTAAGTGATCAAGCTCGACGTCCAGTTCATAGGGTTTCTTAAATGATACGTTTTATTCTACTTTTTCTTCAATTTCATTCTTGAAGCCTTCCCAATAAGTACTTCTGGTCAGTTAGTCTTGCTGGTGCTTGTTTTTCAATAAGAGTTTCACTCAGTGACTGGAGAATTATCAAAAGAAAGGTCAAAGCTTACGTCAACTTCTATAATATTGTTGAGATATCGATGAGATTTGGTATTTTTGTGTTAACAGTCGGAAAATATGTCGATTTACCTGTCGAATGGAAGTCACAGTTGTGCTTTATACCAGCTTGATAGAGCATTCTACCTTTCTGTGGCGTGCATCTTGACCCCCAGGTGTGTTTTGAATTAAAGTCACCACCAATAATAAAACAAGATTCGAGTGATTTGAATGTGTTTTTCAAAGCAATCTTTTCGGGCGCAGATCTCACTGGGAAGTAAATGGGTCAAATAGTAAGGATATTATGTCTACCTCTCGCTTCTTCAGATCGATCGGAAGCATGAGGCACATGGACTCCTAAAGCCTCCTATATGCATACGATCCTCTTTTCAGATGGGTTTCAAAGATCTTCTCTTGTAGGGATATGGTATTTCTTATTCATTAAGTTTTTGTAAAATATCAATAGCATTCCAAGTAAGTATTTTGAGCTGGAGCTTTTGCATCATGTTTTATATTTAGTTCTTTTATTGTGGCCGTTATTTTCGATCTTAGCTAACTTCTTTTCTCAACTAGTTTCTCAGGCATAATACAGACAACATTGGCAGTGGCGTCCCACGAGTTTTCGGTCCAGTTATTGTACAATTTTCCTGCATGTGCATATGTTAATTGACCCGATTAACTGCTGTCTACGGCTTAATGGTATTTTTTCCATCACTTTTCTTCAGCTATTTTTTAATTTGCTGGGCTTAGGCTTTTCCTTTGTTGCCACTTTTGAGTGCTCATTTTGTGACTTTAGACATTTGCTTCGCCTGTTTCCTAGCTACATTGCAACCTCGATAATAAGCCGAATGTTCTCCTTTACATTTTTTACACGATGCAGAAGTTTGCTTGCTTACTTTTTCTCATACTTTCTATTTGTTATTTTTACACATCTTAAATGGAAGAAAACGAGACCAGCGGCTTTCGCTAAGAGTTAAGGCAGAATCACATCAGAGGTAGAAAATACCTATACCAAAATCAACAGAAAATCTTAAATGATATTTAAAAGCGTCGGAGGTTGACATAGCCAAACTTTAACTCATAATACTTCGGTTAATCCCTTTTATACATTCAACTTTTATTTAAGCCTTGTTGCTTAAGTTTTAGGTCTTAGCATCTCCATATATGATTTTTGTCAACTTAAACCTTTTTCCAAAATAAGCACACAATGTACATATTTTTATAGTGATTTTTCCTCTTCTCGTCATATGGTGCAAAGCCTTTCACAAAGCTGCATTCCTTTCTATGAAGTTACATATTTAAATGTATCCGTGGAAGAGATATTAATAACTCAAAATATCTCATCCACGGATACATTCATATAGGGTTAAAAAGACTTGGAAGTTATTTTTTTCTCTTTTAGAGCCCTGTTTCCAGTTTCTTACGCTAAGCTCTGGAATCCACCAATGATTGATTCTTTAACCAAAAGTTCCGTTTTCTTTTTTATCTAGCATAGGTAAAACACTCAAAAATTTGGCGAATTTGTGCCTTTGTGACCTAAAGAGTTGGCGGGCAAAATTTGTGTTTTCTTCTTTCATTCTGTACCTTTATTTGGACACAATATATCATTCATAAATATTAGACATAGACAAAATAGATGAAGTTAAGATTTTTAACTTTTAAAACAAGATCACGCAAACATCGCCATCTACAAAACCATCATACTGAAATATTGTAAGAAAATAAATAATTCTATTTGTTAGTTGTACGTACTTTGAACAAAAATTAAAAGAGCAACGTATATGGAACCCCTACCCTATATTCGTGAGAGTAAGAAAATCCCTCGTCAGCCTCATTCAACTCTCCATTGTGGCGATGACATCACAAAGCATAACAAATCGTTTTGAGTGATTAATGATTATCTCAGTTACCCTCCAAAGGTGATTTGCGCTTTGAAGTAATCTCCCGTAGTTCATAACATGCGAACTCACGATCTAAATTTCATTTACTCTACTTTACCAACGACAAACGACAAGCGACACGTTAACCTCGTCTGACAGTAATCATGAACGTTACGCATAGACAAGACAAACAAGATCACATAATAAAATTTAAGAAAAGGGTTAATCTAGCGTGCAAAATCCAGTTTTAACGATGATTGCTATCGTTGTCCACCAAAGCAATACCTAGTACCTACCCATATGCTAACGCTGATTTTACCTACCTCTTGCTCGACTTAAGGACCTTAACGAGTGCAAAAACATGTGTCGAACAATTTATGCACACGGATTGACTTCTTATTTGCATTTGAGTAAGTCCTTAATTTAACAATGTTTATTGGAAGCGATCTGAGATGTGGATAGTCATTTGCAAAACGTGTATCTGATCTCATTAATTCACGTGTCAGTTAATGAAATTCATGTTATCCAACTGTGCCTATAGAATCTGTGATTTAAGATGGTTCTTAAGTGCGCGTGGAATTCTTGGGTGGAAAGAATCTGGTCCATTGTCAGATTATATTCATGAGTATGTGACCAATTTGTTACCGTTAAAAAAAAAAACAAACATAAAAATGAGAAAAGGTGACGTTGATGCGAATTTTTTGGGGACAATCCAGTTCTTGTACGGGCGGCCGACGAAAGTAATCTTTAATCTTGAAAAATTGTATCAGATTATCTACAGTTTTTTATTACCTTTATGAGTTTATACCTTCGAATAATGTGAAGAGAAATTTTCGTAAAAATCCCATTCCGGGTAGCTAATTTAAAATGGAGGGAAAAATTCTGATTTACTTTTTTTTGACAACTACAACCAAGTTTAAATAACTTTTATAATTAATGGAAAAAATTCAAGCTGATTATATGCAGATATAGTATAAAATGGACGTTAATTGAGAGTGTGTTTTCGCATTCTTGCATAATAAGACTATCCTAAGTTGAACCATGGTAACCGCAAATTTCAGAATCTTTTTCGGGGGTATAAAACTGACAACTTTGTCCCATTTCTAAATCTCGCCTATTAATTTTCCATTTGTTCTCTTAACTTAACCATTTTACTTTTTAAGAAGCTTAGAATTGAATGCAAATACCTGTCGTATATCTTAGTTCGGGTATTTTATTTTTCATCTTGTGGAACATTTTGACTACCACTACATTAACTTTTGCTTAGAAGGCGCTAAGCGCTGTATGGAGTGAATTTGGCTTTGAAGTCTGTACCCTTCCTATAAACGCAATGTTTCTGTATAGAGCCGACCTTTCAATAATTTTTATAACTATTATTTGGATAACAACCATTTCTTTTATAAAGTTCGTACTTTTGTGATATACAATAGGACTAAAACTTGAGAATTATGTTATAAGAGTATTATAGAATCGAACGGCATATGAATACTCTAACCAGCGATTTTCGTTTGCTTGAACTTGTTTAACAAGTAAAAACTAGCAGGAACATTGCTCTTTTTGAACAGCCAGTCATATTCAGTGTCCGGAGGGCAAAACAGGGATCTAACGAGCCCCTACTGATTCAGTCACAACTCCAAGAATTACTAAATATTTTAATTTTCAGAGTTATTGTATATCCCTTTTTACGACAGAGAGGGTACCAGAGCGGTTGAGCTTATAAGTTCGAATTCCATCTAAATAGACAGGTGGTTGGTCAAAAGCGCTAAATTGTATGTTTTTCTTCACCCTCGTATGGTCCCAAAAGTAAGATAGCTTACCAAACTCCCTCTATCAATGAAATTAGTGCTGTAAATAGCAAAATATGCAACTCAAAACTACGATGTGCCTGTCGAAGTAATAACATCGTGTCAGAAAAAAATGAATCAGTGGAGGGCTCAGCCATACTCAATATGATAAAACTAATTGTAGAACTTAGTGGTGCATTTATTCCGAAGCGTTAAACGGATGAGAACTGCTTACCTCAAGTGATGTATAAAATAGATACATTAGGGGGAAGTGCTCCACACAGCAGTCTATTTCCTGTTTAAACAAGTCTTAACCGAAACATCTGAATTCTCCTGACCGAGATATCTTGTTGATTCTGAACCAAATCAGAGAAAGAAGGATGTGTTGACACGTCTTCGTACTTAGAACCCAGGACTTCAAAAAAAATAAAAAATTAAAAAATTAAAAACACTTCATAGCACCAGCCTATTTTTCATATGATTCTACCTCTACCACCAAACCCATATCCGAATTCACTGAATATTGGGATTCCAGGAAAATGGAACATATCGCACGCTGCAATGCTAATATTTAGAATTGTTTAAGCAGCAATTATTTTCGGGACATTATTCTATACACCCAGGTTGCCAATCATTTTGAATCTCAGTCAACAGGTGCCCTTTAAAGGTTGTCAGCTAAAAATTACTTTCGCAGGCTTCCATGTCAGACTATGTACTTTCATGCCCATAAAATTTAAAATTGAACGCCAGGTTTCGACCTCGAAGAGGAGTAATATGGTAAAAACCAATTGGACAAATCCTATTCACCCTGAAATTAGGCAAGTCTATCAAAGCTCCGCCTAAACTAAAGAATAAATAAGAATATACTTACTTACTTACTTTAGGTGGCGCTACAGTCCGGGGTGGACCTGGGCCTCAGTCAACAAGCTTCTCCAGCCAGCTCGATCCCTGGCTAGCTGCCTCCAGTTTCGCACGCTAAGTTGGCTGAGGTCCTCTTCCACTTGCGTGCGCCACCTGAGTCTTGGCCTTCCTCTACTGCGCTATCCCTCGGGGGCGGATTCAGAGACTTTTTGGACCGGAGCATTGGTGTCCATGCGCTCTACATGACCCAGCCATCTCAGTCTTTGGATCTTCCCTCTTCTGGCTAGGTCCATGTCGCTGTACAGTCCATACAGTTCGTCGTTGTATCTCCTCCTCCACTCACCGTCAATGCAGACGGGACCGAAGATCACCCGAAGAATTTTTCTCTCGAAGCAACCAAGAACACCCTCATCCATTTTTGATAATGTCCATGCCTCTGCGCCATAGAGCAGGACCGGGATTATTAAAGTCTTATAAAGGGTGACTTTTGTTATCCGAGAGAGGGCTTTGCTACTCAATTGCCTTCTTAACCCAAAGAAACAGCGGTTGGCAAGAGTTATTCTTCGCTTGATCTCAGCGCTGGTGTCGTTGTCTGTATTTATAGCGGAGCCTAGGTAGACAAAGTCTTTAACTACCTCAAAGTTATATCTGTCGAGGGAGACGTTCTGTCGGAGACGTCGGTGTTGGTTGTCCTTTTTGCTTGACAGCATATACTTGGTCTTGCCCTCATTGACCGCTAAATCCATTTTCGCCGCTTCCGTATCAATACTCGCGAAAGCGCCACTGACATCACGCTGCTTTCTCTATAGATGCTGTCATGCGCGGCCTTAAAATCGATGAATAGTTGGTGTGTATCGATCTCAAGCTAATGGGTCTTCTCCAAGATCTGCCGTTGTGTGAATATCTGGTCGATGGTGGACTTTCCTGGCCTGAAGCCACACTGATATGGACCTATCAGGTTGTTGACGAACGGCTTCAGGCGTTCACACAAAACGGCGGATAAGATCTTTCTTGAGAATTGGACAAACAATGCTGAGGTTCCATACATCGTGCATACTTTCGTCCGACCATATTTTATAGATGAGTTGGTGTATGCTCCTTACCAAGTCATCGCCTGCCGCTTTGAAGAGTTCGGCAGTCAGGCCATCCGCTTCAGCAGCTTTGTTGGACTTAAGCTTCGATGTGGCTATCTTCACTTCATCCAGGTCGGGTGGACGGAATTGTTGGTCATCATCGTCCAGGTTGAAAGGTTGATTCTGCCTGACAGCGGTATTTGGTCCGTCATCGCCGTTATACAGTCTGCAAAAATGATCTTTCCAAATCCTCAGCATCGACTGCGATTCTACTACGATGTTCACTTGTTCATCTCTACAGGCTTCGGTTCGGGGTTTGTTTCCGCGGCATGTTATTTTTACCTTTTGGCAAAACTTCCGAACCTCATTCCTGGAGTAGCATCTCTCAATTTCCTCGATCGCGCGCTTCTCATGCTCTTTCTTCTTCCTCCTGAGAAGCCGGTGTTCGTTTCTTCTCTTCCGCTAGTAGAGCTCATGAGCAGCTCTGGTCTTTCTAAGCAGCGCCGCGTTATATGCATCTTGCTTAGCTGCATGTGCTTGCCGGCATTCATCATCGAACCAGGGATTTCGTTGTGGTGGACGAGTGAAACCCAGCATATCAGAAGCGGCATCTCTGATGGCGTTTTGGCAGTGTTTCCAATGGTCTCGATGCTTGATGCTGGCGGCATTGGACCTCTTAAGGGATTAAGAGACACTCGATCGGAAAAGGACTTGACGATCTCTTGCGATTGTAGCCGTCTGACGTCGAATTTTCTCACAGCATTGGTTTGTCTTGGCGTAGTTTGGGATATCCGCAACCGTACATTGGCTACAACAAGGTAATGGTCCGAGTCGATGTTGGCTCCTCGGAACGTACGGACATCCATAATACTAGAAAAGTGTCTTGCGTCGATCGCAATGTGATCAATCTGGTTGACTGTTGTTTGATCAGGAGTTCTCCAAGTCTCCCTTGTGTATGTCGAGATGTGGGAACCACGTGCTAGCCACGACAATGTTTCACCACGCCGCAAAGTCGATTAGCCTGGATCCGTTATCGGAGGTGGTGTTGTGCAGACTATATTTTCCGATTGTTCCGCCAAAGATACCCTCTCTTCCTAGCTTTGCATTAAAATCACCGAGGACAATTTTAATGTAATTGCTAGGGCATTGCTCGTAGGTTTTGTTAAGGAGCTCGTAGAAGGCATCCTTGGTGTCGTCATCTTTCTCCTCTGTGGGGGCATGCGCGCATATAAGGCTAATGTTGGCGAATTTAGCCCTGATGCGGATTGCTACGAGGCGCTCGCTCACTTGCCGGAAGCTGAGGACTTCTTGTCTTATTCTGCCTCCGACAACAAATCCGCATCCAAATAAGCGCTGCTTTTGCCGTCGATATCAATTGCCGTAGTAGATGTCACAGTTTTTCACCCTCTTTTTGTCCGGCCCATCCCATCGCATTTCCTGGATGGCGGTTGTGTCTGCTTTGCAGCAGTCTAGGGCCTCCGCTAGTTGCTCGGCTGCAAGTGGTCTATTAAGGGATCTAACATTCCACGTGCATATCCGAAGCTCATTGTCCTTAAATCATTTGCGTGGGTTGTCAACAGTAGATCCGTCCATATCCGTGGCTTGTTGATGCTTCGTAACTTAATTTTTTTTAAATGGCCGGGCAGGTACCCCGGCGGCACAACCACCAACCTGGAGGACCAGTTCCATTTTGAGTGCCCCTAGGACGAGGGGTCGGTTACACCGAAGCCAGTAACCCGTTCCGGGATGTGAGCGCTGACGTTGGCCCTTATAGGGCTCGTTCGCCACCATCTCTTTTCCAAGACCCTGACTAAGTCCTGGAAATCCTTTCCGGCCTGGGCTCCAAATATGTCGGAGTTGCCCGGATAAGGTCTTGTTTTGTTTTTCCGATACTAATCTTGGTTAATAGCGCAGGAAACTCGCCATTTGCCCCCTTCACTTCGCAACCTCTAGTGAGGCGTGAAGTAGGACTTATTAGCAGAGCTGCAAGATGTTCGGCTGCAGAGGCTCATTCTCGTCATTTAAGGAACCAGCACCTGTCGGAAGATGCTACTTCTACGAGGCCTTATACTAATCGTTGCCATCCTAATTTCTAATTAACTAATTTCATAAATAAAATCAAATATTCTATCGATCAAATGTTGGATAGTATTGACATGAGTCATGCTCAGAAAACAACAAGTTAAAGATATAATCTTAAGACTAAGCATCGCTTCAATAAACATTTCCGCATCTAACCAATACGGTAAACCCATATTTTTCGGCGAAATAAAAGACTATGGCTCTCTACCACAGGCACAATAACTCCAATAACCAAACCTGGTGTTACGGAAACAAATTGGTAAATTTATAGCAACACTAGAACAACCAGAACGTTTAAGTCATAAATTATTTTTCACTCCGAGTACCTAGAAGCCTACTGCCACTGCTACTCTTCACTCTACACGTTTGTGCAATGCGTTTTCGAAACTCTCACCCATCGGAACACTTTGATTAGCCCACACACAAGTTCACAATGAACCGCAGAATAAAATGAACCGTATGCCAAAAACAGCCAAGGACCGAGTTCGAGCCACTGGGCGCTATAACAAGCTAAGTGCCGACGCGCCAAAGCCCAGCTGTTCTTCATCGAAGTATTCTTTCATTTCGCTCCCCGGTGGTAGCTCCTGCCAAACGCGCCACGCAAAACGAACGGCACTTGTGCGAATTTGTGCCATCCGAATACTAAAGTAGTTTATTACTCAGTTCCCTATAACTAAATTATAAGCAATGGTCGTTTGTCGCTCCTGCTCATCGTTGTCCCCGGTGTAGCACAACAGCATTGACTCCGTCGCGTTATCCTTAAAAGGAGAACAATTTGTAACCACACTCGAACAAATGAATGTGGGCACTCCAGCACCACCAAAATGCTATTGAAATGAATACAGAAGGATGCGAACCGATACTACTAAGTGGCAAGGTAAGAGAAGGTCAATTAAATGCGTATCCATCCAATCGTCCCGATCGATAGTATAGCTCTCCCTAAATGAATGTTAGTAATTTTGGGACCAATAACCACACGAATACTGAACAAAAAAAAACTGAAAATCACTCATATACCGTTAATAAGCTTGTGACAATCTGCTCCGAAAATGGAAGCTTTGACATAATATCATCAAATGATCTCACGATTATTCCACGTGACAAAACTCGTATTTGTTGGGATGTCGGAGAGAGATGCGATTGTGGCCGATATTGCTAGTAGCAGTGGATTCTCATGTTTGTTTGGGAGGATAGCAACAGCAATAGCATAGCATCGCCAAATCCAACGACACTGGGAATGGGTTTAGCGGTTAAACTTAAAAGGCTGTTGGTGGGGTGGCTTAGGTATGTTTGTATGCTGCTATGCACGGGCGAATGAAATGAGGTGTCTATCCAGTGGTCTTTTCCAATTGTGACATTTGAATGGACCGTAGTGACGTTTTTATTCAATATGGCAAATCTTTGGCGACTTATGTTTCAATAGGGGGATAGAGCAATTGATGCCACTACATAAGTGGCATACGAGTACGAGTATGTATCGTTTTGTTTTCTTCTCTTTTCTTGTTTGCAGTTAATGCACTTGGGCGTATCTACAGGTTGTTAAGCACCAATACTTGTTCTCTACAAGTTCCGCGGAGTTTTAAAGAAATTATGTACGGGGTAGGGTCTGTGCGTTTATATTTGTGATTCTAAATTTTTAAATGTGTTTTGTTGTATCCCAGAAGGTTCAGCGTTAAACTAATGAACATTTCAAATACCGATTTGATTAGCTTACTTCGATCGCATGGGACCACGGAAGATTTTAATTGACGAATTTTTAGACTTAAGGTTGAGCACTATAATCCACAAAAAAGGACGATATCGAAGAGGCTTTCGCCTATAATTCTTCGATTATCTTTTACAGGAATTGCATTTCATATATGAGTACGTGAAGGAAAACGTTCGAATAGTAGCAATCCATTTTCTTTATCTCACCTTAAGAGAACCTAATTTTTTAACTTAATAAACATATAAAAGAAATGTGAAAAGAAGCGTTCGGGTTGCAGATTTAAGTAGGGGCAAAGCAACGTCAAAACTTTGAGAATCAAAGTTGTTATCTTTTGTCTGTTGGAACAGAGCATTCTGACTCCTTGTAAGTTCCTTAAAATAAAGATTAATGATTTTTTTTTGTCCGGCACTCTTAATGCTTAGCAAAAGCGTATTGCCAGTCATGATCTCAGAAATAGTCCTGCAGTCTTTCCTACTGAGCAACAGAAGCAAAGCTGTTGATCTCTAAGCCCTAAAGCGGCATATACATTATTCGATTTCAATTTTAATCAGTTCTTATAAAATTATACGTGTCTCATTTTCACGTATATATATTTCTCAAATGCTTGATCAGAATTTTACCAATGTATATGCAGCTTAAGAGACATCGGGAAGTATCAGTTCGATATTCTGGTTACCTGAAGGTTCACTGCATATGCAATTGTGCCTACATAAGCCCAACTATCAAGAGAATCCCTAACCAAGGACGAAGGCAGGCCTAAAGTTGGTTTGGGTTATGAAAAAATCTTATTTGAGCTTTGTCCAGCAAGCTCATACCGATCTGATTTTGCGTGATCCTATCGTGACCTGTTACCCAGAAAAAACCCACTGAACTTAGCCTTCCGGCTGCTTTCAGTGAAGACTTGCATTCTCGAAATACATTGGAAGTCGTAAAAATTTCCAGAAGGGCTGTAGATTGGCTGTCACTACAGATGCAAATTATCACCTCTTCTACTGTTCTACTTTATATTGATTTTGGAGCCATCCGAGACGAATCGACCAAATTCCTTTCCTGGCTCAGATTCTGGCCGAGAATAGTTCTGAGCAGAGGGAAAGTCGATTTCGTATTTTTTCTGCAGTACGATCTCTGCTACCATTGAGGGGGAGAGTCAACAGGCATCCAAGGTCATCAAAGCACAAATGCGTGTTGTATCAAAGACAGCTTTTTTTTAAATAAAAGATGGATTTTAGAATTCTGTCATGTCGGTAATTGCGGGAGAGATGCCGCGTCGGGATAGATGCCGCACCCCACCAAACTCATACATCTAGTCATCCGCGGAAAAAATTTTGTTTTACTTTCAGTCCGTTAGGTATTCAAACGAAAACGTACGAAAAAAAAACTATTTACATACGACACATAACAGGAATTTTTTCCCCTTATTTTGTTTTTCGCATCCCTTTAAGCTATTGAAATTTTTCATAATGTTGCTATTTGTCGATCTAAAAATAGGTTATCGCCTGTTTTCTCAAGTGTAAATATTTTCGTTTTTTGTTAGTTATGAAGTATGGTGCGGCATCTCTCCCTAACTATGGGGATAGATGCCGCACTTTTTTTTTGATAAGGTGCCGCATGTTGAGATGATGCATGGGAGAAAGCGGCATCCATTGGAAATGGAGCTTCAGGATTCAGGACCTCAGGAATCTACCCCTCTAATCCGCATTCCAGATCACTTCTTCAGCATATCAGACTCGGCTGCAGTTAAAGTTCACCAATCAGCAGCTCTTTCTTCAGAAACGATGACTTTATGCCCTGAATCGGACTTGAAACCTGCAGTGCAAACCACCAGCAATACCTCGAACTTGGAACTGGTTATTCCAAGAACCAGCAATACATCGCACACCTGTAATCACTCTGAAAGTGATGCGCACATTTCATCATGTTTCAAGCCTACGCCAACAAAACTCCTTCAAGAAATGTTACCACTACCAAAAATTCCAACATGTTGGGAGAGATGGCACACCTAACATATTTTATTTTTCTATTAAAAGTTATGAAAAATTTTTTATTTCCTTATTTAATTTATTCATGATGGTAGAAAATAAATCCATCTTTAAGTTTTTTTGAAAATTAAAATTTGTTTTACTATTATAAAAATATTACATGGGTTTTTAAAAAAGCGCGGCATCTCTCCCGCAATTACCCTATATCAACGCATCTAGCGAGAATCCAGGCGTAGTAGGGAAAACCCCTATTCAGCCCAGTTCGTTATTAAGAGTCATCTAAATTAACAGAGCTTACCCCATTCAAAGCAGTGTAAATCCACAAATTCATAAATTCAGTTGTTGATCACATCTATGATTGCCTGTGCAATCCACAATCACAATCCAAAAGACAAACAATACAGCTGCATGATTTGCATATAAAAACACTGACACACATTGCAGCTACTGAGTAGCCATTTAACGAATAGTTTCTAAAGTCTATTATCCTCTTAATGTTCGAAGAAACCTATATACCTATATGCATTACCCCTCGACTGGCAGCGCACTGCAAGATCTGCAAGTATTTTATCTGGCCACACTTCTTTCCCTCAATGTGCTGAAAGGATTCCCATTCAAATCCAGAGCTCTTTCCTGTTAAAATTGTAAATCTCAATAAATGTCTTTTGATCATTAAATGGCCATAATGTATTTGAACACCTACACCCAGTGTAACCAACGCTGAACGGCCTAATTCGTAATTTTATCATTTATACAATATAATACGAGTAGTACCCTTTATCACACCATGAAATATTTTAAATTCTTCTTTTGCCAGCCGTAAGCCTGTATGATATCAGCATGTTGTGATGTAATAAATCCTGTATTCAACCGATCTGCGTTTCCAAGGATGCTTTGACGTGTACAGGGATTAATCTTAATTTAATAAAAATGGTTTTCCTACTAAAATGCTCGATTCGAATAACTCTGCCAAGTTGTCTTTGGTATCATGTTTACTACAAACTCCTGTATTTCAATAAAACAAAAAATATTAACTTTTTATTACTAAATTCAGAATAGTCTTTATGAAATCAAAAGCGTAAAATAGTGCTGATTTTTTCTTTGGTTATTACGAGTATATAAAAAGTAAGTGATAGGAGGAGGAAGTGATATCACGCAGTTTACCCCAGTGATGACGAGATGACCAAACCATTAGATGTCGTTCCCTTTTCATCGATATCCCAATAATAATGTTCCTTCTACCCAATCTTCTTTATGATGACATTAAGTAATCCATTGAAATATCATCATAAAAATGTGGGTCTGCGCCAAAGTCCACCGTACACAGCCATTAGCAATATTCGTATCTACGCAAAACCATAATAACCAACCACTTCTTGCAGGCTGTGCCACCGCAATGAGTGGCCTTTTAAGCTAAAAGTCGATTTAGTGCACCATCGCGCTCGTCCCATAGCCCATGAACAATTGCCATGGAAATTGAGGAAGGAATACTATGCACCGATCTTTTATACCAAATGACAGTTGGTATAAATAAAATAATAAAAGATATAAATAAATCGGTTAGCTCGTACGAACTGCGAGCATATGCGTCGCAGCTACTGCTGTCGCATTCAATTTGGCGTGTCCACATATCAGGTGACTTGAACCTCCTCTATTCTGTGCGGGTTACTCCTTTGAACCAGCAATATCCGATTGTCGACGATAGCATATTTTTGGACATAAATGCGGTACCGAATTGACTCGAAGACGACAGCCGTAAATCGCTTAGCAATCGAGGTGGGCTTCCACTTCATATTAGAAGCAGATCCCACAGATCACAGATGTCAGATCCATATTTGTTCAGCATTAAAATTCGGTCGGATTGGGGCAATTCCATACAGTTTTGTATGCGGAAACAGTAGAGCATTCTCAACAAAAATGGAGATGACCGTCGGACGAAGCAACGCAGTTTAACTGAAATGGAATTGGATGAGGATATCGATATTGGGAAATTGAAATGGAGCGCATCGCAAAAGGGTAAAGCAATTGTGGGATGCGGAAAAATGTTATTACTCTACGACTACGACAATGGCTGTGGATACGGATATGTGCGTACCTACCTAGCACAAAATGGATTGCAAACAATAACGCTGATGGAAGATAGATAGCCGTATCTTATAGTCATTGTTAGAAAAAATTTTATTGCCTTCGTTAAGAGAGCTTGTTTTTTTTTTTGTTGCTCTAGAATGCATGGTGTACCAGAACATGTTGAAAATAATTACCGTAAAAGTTAAAGAACCTGTACTTATGATAGAAAAGTAGAAGTAAGGATATGTAATTGTCTCTAAATAGAGAAATTATATAATTTTTAGGATTTCAATGCTCTTATGCATTTATCACTTTGCAAACTTTTTCAATGTTCCATAATTTGTTTATGCCTGATTTTCTCAGATAACCTGCGAAATAGTTATTTAAAAATTTTGAAACGTTTCCCACGTTAAGAGAAGCTAATCGCAAAAGAAATTCGAGAGTTTTCCATAAATTATTTACAATGTATGAGTATGCGAATGACTAGTATACTCGTAGACATCACAGAACAAATACCTAACAATGAATGTTAGTCTGCTAGAAAACGAAGCAATGCTTTAACAGACGAAAATTTGTATTTCTTGTAGCAAAACCTGCGCGTACTTCATCGTCCTCCCTTGGGGCCACTTAGGTTTTCTTGGGAGTCTGAAGCATAAAGTGTTGCCTTGTTGTTCTATGGCCTAGCGTTTCGCAACCGTTAAAGAAGTCTAGTCTTAAAACGATGTTTAACGCTCTGGGCATGGATGGATACTCTTTTGATGACTAATGGCTGTCGACTGACAGAATTCGGGGAAGAAAGAATTTTTCCAAAACTTTATTTTACACTAACCTGAGAGGGAAGTTATGATAGATATTCTTGGAAAACGCAAGATCAGGTCTTGAGATCAGGTAAAAAGAAATCAACGACATGTGACGGAAGAATAAGAGCAACGTATATAAGACGGCAAAAGGTGTGTTGACTCTTGCACCACCCACAGCCTAGTTAGTGATACCGAACTGCTAAAACAACAGCCACAATATCAGCTGGATCTCACCTGATTAGCAGCAAACATCAAGCCAGATCGATCATACAGCTATTGGGCGAGGTTTTAGAATGCGCATGCAGAAAGATTGAAGACTGTATCAAGCACAATAAACATTGAAGTACATTCGTCAATTGTAACCGCTTCAAATAGTTAACATTACTCTCACCTAATGCCAACAAGCTCCGTGATTTCCAAGTAGGGAAACAGGTTTGCGACTTTTATTGAGCATTTAGTACTTAGATTTAGGCATCTAGTGGTCTGAGCTGCAGTGCGTCTCGATTTGTTTGTCGTTTGCATGTTTGTATCGAGTCACCTTCAGCCAGAATAAAAGAAGCAGCATTTTTACATGACATTAACATTTTCTACAGAAAACAAAGTTAGATTAACTATAGAATTTATAACTTTTCTACCAAGAACACGAAAATCGCGTAGGCCATTAGGTCAACAAAGAAAAACGTGGCAATGTGGATTTTTGCCTGTAAAGCTCCTTATAGACATTAAACTTGCCATTGGAAATGATACAGCGACTTAGGAGATTCTGGGAAGCGAAAAGTAAACGGATAACAGACTTTCGATGAATTTAACCGAAATGATATGTCTGGAAAATAGTAAATATTTTGACCTACATTCCACTGCGCAGTGCGAGAATACTTCCACTGATCAGTGAAAAATACTTGTCAGTTTGGTTTCACTTTGCAAACTACCTATATTTACCTATGTAGTGGGGCGATAAAGAGAATCGAATCACGGTAATAGTGTTGCATAAGTGCGGAAAGAGTGGTGGCTAAATTTTCGAGTTACTAAAACCACTCGAAATATCGAGAATATTGGTTTATCGGGCTATTTCTCGCTTCAGTGAATTGTCGGGAGTAGAGGACAGGCCAAGAACTGGTTGCCCGCACGTCGTCCGAACGAATGATGTAGTAAAGGCAGTGCCTGAATGAGCTTGGAGAAATCCCCTTAGGAAGCAGAGGATCATGTCCAAGGAATTGGATATACCAACCAGATCCATGTCTAGGCTGATTTGGGATGATCTGCATATGAGAGCCTACCGTCGGCACACGGGTCATCTTTAAACTCTTCAACTATAAAAAAATTAGGCTGGAAAGATGCAAGTGATTTTTGCAGTGACACGCGGGCAATTTCCATAAAAACATTCTGTTTACGGATGAGAAAATTCTTACCGTGGAAGAAGTTTTCAACAAACAAAATGACACAATTTATGCCACATTATCCAAGGAAGCGAAAAAAGTTGTTCAAAGGTTCAACGTGGATATCATACCGCTTGAGTAATGGTTTGGTGGGGAGCCTCTCACCATGGTGTCACATCCCTCCATTTCTGTGAAAAAGACGTAACAACTGGTGCTAATGTTTACCAAAAAAAATGTGCTAAAGGGCGTTGTGAAGGGTTTGACCAATACTCTTTTCAATTAATACGGATGGATCTTCCACGAAGACTCTGCGCCAGCGCACGAAGCCAAAACCACGATGGAGTAGCTCAGAGCCAATATTCCTGGCTTTAAGCAGCAGAAGATTGGCTGTCGGGGAGTCCAGATCTGAATCCACTGGATTATAGTTTGTGGTCAGAATTGGAGAACATGGCCGACAAGACTCCCCACAGAATTTGGAAGGTCTTAAAACAGCATTAACCAGAGTAACGTCGACGATCTTCATGGAAACCGTACGTGCCGCTATAGCCCAATGGCCACCAGGTTTGGAAGCTTGTGTTAAAACAAATGGCAGTCATTTCGAGTGAATTAAATTTTTTTTATAACTAATATTGTAGTTAATAAATGAAACAATTTTGAATACAGTATATTTACTGTTTTTTTTTTATAACGTTTTATATTTGTAACAGAACTTATGGCAGAACAGGATTTCTTCGTTCAAATCTAGTCTCTGTGGCTTGAATGAACATAGCCTTTCAACAACCACTCGAACTTGTCCACAAAAAAAAAAACAGAAAGAATGGTGTATTGTTAAAATGTCTTGTGTGGTCATTTTGATGTGTTAATTTCTTTAAGATTCGTTACAAGATGATAAGCACACTGAGAAAAAACCTACACAGAGTAGACGATAAAAACCTTCAAATGATATCTGATTCCATGTTGGCAGCGCATGTGGAGAGTCCGATAATGATTTCAGTGAATTTTCCAGCGACACTTATTTGGCCGGAAGGGTGCAATTCCCATCACTTAAATGGCTATGCCGCTTTCAGCATGTTGACATGATCTCTGGGATATGAAAACTTTATCATGTAGCATACAAGTGAGAGAGCACTTAATCAATTAAGCTACTTTATCCATTTCTTGTGAACATCAGACGTTGCTTTTGAGTGTCATTAACTTGCCTCTTCAATAAATTCAGCTGTAAGTGCTGGTTATCTTAAATGATTGTTTTTCGGTATAATAGGGGTTTCTTTCTCTTTTTCAGTAAACAATTAAGACTAAATTTTATATTAATTTAGTTAACTAAATAGTTAAATACGTTCTTTTGACTACGAATTAGTAAAATATGAGAGAAAGCAACATGACCATTGCAGCAATGGTACTATGTTTGTATAAACTTCAGAGAAAAAGGATTGCATTACGCAGAAGTGGCATCTGACTGAAAAGCATTCCTTGCTCCTTTATTACGAGTAGCTGTGCTGTTGCTGAATTCAGAAAGACAGAACGACTTTTAAAGATTTCGTGATAATAAAATCAGCAATAATATTAAAAATGCTTTCATTTTGTCATAAAAAAGAATGAAATATTTTTTTTTATTAATACGGGTATACGAGTGTTAGTTAAGATTGAGTATTTTATATTTTATTAAAAAATATCTCCACAGTGTATCATATGGGTAAAAAAAAGTATAAAGTTAATGAAAAAATGCCATCTGGTAAAGGTTGGGCCAATGGGTATTGAGTTTATTTGTTTTCATATCGACATCCAATATCCACAGTTATTAACAATTTCATTCGTGGATAGTTATTGCTTAATTTTTGTAAACCTATTAAGAAAATGGCCATAGAAGAATATATATATATATTTATCGGCTATGATGTGGGTGAATAGTTAACACACTGAACGTAGTCAATATTATGGAGTACAAATTCCGAACAACTGTGTCGGTATAAGATGTGAAATCATCACTGTGTGTTCAACCAAAAACATTGCTACCCTAAGTGAAGGTGTAGCCCAGGGTCCTATCTCAACAACACAGAACTGAACCTCTCAAGAAGCACATTCGTAGAATTTAAACAAAAGATTTTGATAACCACGCTTTCAAAAATTCAGTTAATGTTGGGATTGAAGAATTCAGATTATTTCCAGCTCGGCACCACCCCTCAGTTTGACTTTTTCGCTTACAAAAATCCTAACTCCTAAACGCATAAAGATATCTTGCCAGTTTTATTTTCTGATTAAGGGAAATTCCCAGGGCTATGAATTTAGTTAATTTTGAGAAAAACGCTTTACAGAATTTTCAAAATCGTCTGCCTAATTAGTATTTTCTCACCATAGGGAATAAATATAATATTTTATTAAAAATATTCAAAAGTCCATAAAGAAAGTAATAACAGAGTGTCTTAAAGCTATCTTACGCAAAAAAAAGGCTGAATTAAAGTTAACCAACCATTTTTTAAATGATTTTTTTAGGTATGCCAATGTTTTTTGTTTATTTTGTGGCACATCAGAGTACATAATAAAATATTTAAGTGGTCTATTTTAAGTCAAACAGCGAAGAAAAAAAATAATCTCCGTGCGGCATCGGATAAAGAATAGTACCGCAGTGCGTCCCAGCTTGTAGTAAGAGGCGACTAAATGGGACACCAATCATATACAGGCAACTATGACATTAAAATGAGCCTGTGACACTTTAACGCATTAAAATCTTCCCACAAGTTTGTATGCAATCAGTGGGTTCCCACGTCTGGAGACTACCGGTGGGGTAAAAGAACAGTCAATCAATTCGAAATGAGCATACAAGTGTCAAACCACTCAAACTTTAGATACACTTCATGGAAATGATCGCAATTAATAGCACTACCCCGCTGGGCAAAACGATTGCAACGCACTCGGGTGATCCCAGAGCAAGCAGAAGTGCTTGTGTCAGAGCCCGACGGATTCCGGGAGCGGGCAAAATGAAGTTTCCAAAATATTTTCCTTCGGTTTGCAAGTTGGAACGTCGGATCGATGACCTCAAAAAGTTTAGAACTGGAAGCGATTATGAGTCGCAGAACTCTACAAATCCTGTGCGTACAGGAAACGAAGTGGTGTAATACAGGAAATAAAGCGCGTTTTCTAGATTTAAAAACTAAAGCATTTAAGATGTTCTACCATGGAACGGTCAATGGACGAAACGGTGTTGGAATCGTTGTTGCAGCGGATCTTCTAAACAACATCGTTGGTATCTTGAAAATAAGCGACCGCTTGATGAGTGTTAAACTCGTCATACACAATGAAACGTGGAACATTGTTAGCGTGTACGCTCCACAAAATGGATGCGACCAATCGGTAAAAGATACATTTTGGTCAGAGTTCGGTAATTTGCTTAGAAATATACCCATCGATGAGATGCTCTTCGTAGGCGGAGATTTAAATGGCCACGTCGGAGAAACAAATGTTGATTATGAGGACTGCCACGGCGGTAAAGGCTTTGGAACCAGAAATTCAGCTGGCGAAGACGTCCTTGTAGCGTGTAGGGCTTACGGCTTAACCGTCTTAAATACAATGTTTATTAAACATCAACGACATCTTTTCACCTATAGCAGCGGAGGCCACGAAACGCAAATAGATTATCACCTCAGCAAAATGTAGATGAGAAACCGTGTTAAGGACTGTAAAGTAATACTTGGAGAATCGCTAGTAAGCCAACACCGTCTGCTCATTACAGAATTTTTCACAGCGGAACCATCGAAAACACGGGCATCGTTTGAAAAGCCAAAAATCCGGTGGTATAATCTATCGAAGGAACGAAGCGCAAAATTTATCGCACTGGCTAAAGAAGTACTTCAAAATATAAATGGTATAGCAGACTCACTTAGCCCGCAAGAAATGTGGAACAGCATGCACGAGGAATGCATAACACTCACAAAGTCCCATCTGGGGAGTATATCGAAATACCATTACGTCGGCAAAGAAACATGGTGGTGGAATGACGAAACCAAACGAGCTGTGGCCGACAAGAAGAGTGCATTCCAAGCGTGGACAAAATGAGATCGGAGCGATGATATCGAAAAAGCTCGACTGGCTCTTGAATACGAGCGTCTTAAAAAGATCGCAAAGAAAGTCCTGGCTCGAACTCGAGCGGCAGAAGCGGAAAACCTGTACCAAGAGTTGGAACAAATATCCTCACGATCGGCGGATAGAAGACAAGCTGTCCAAGAAGTTCAAACGTCGTACAGTACTAAAATGCCAAATATTTTTAAGCTCGCTGCACAGAGTTGCTTAACAAACAGTTTCCACGTGATATCGTGCCGACAGCTGGTCTATTCGAGGAGGAAGTTTCGGACTTTTCAATCGAAGAAATAAGTATAGCAATTGGAAAAATGAAGCCGGGGAAAGCGGCGGGACCAGACAGCATTCCATCAGAGTTTTGGTCGAAGATGGAGGGGATCGGCAGCGAATGGCTATCGAAACTTTTAAATAAATTGAAATGTGGACAACCTATGCCGAATCAATGGAGAAGTAGCTTCTTGGGGCCGTTATACAAAGGAAAAGTGTGGATTTGTTGAAGGAAGATCGACGGTGGACACTATCCAAAGCCTACAAATAATAATGGAAAAGCACCGAGATTCGTCTAAGAATTTACACATGGTATTTATCGACCTCTAGAAAGCATTCGATCGAGTGCCTAGGGATCTCATATGGGCCGCGCTGAGGTCTCAAAACGTACCGGAAACGTATGTTAGAATAATACAAGACATGTACAAAAACGTGAAAACTGCGGTTAAAAGCTCTGCTGGACTAACGAGAGAATTTCCAGTTAATGTCGGAGTGCATCAAGGAAGAGTACTTAGCCCTTTCCTCTTTAACGTAGTATTCGACTATCTTTATAAGACTGCATGCGCGAAGCAAATGTAACGCCAATTCTCTTCGCTGACGACGCAGTTATACTTAGCGATAACGTCGAAGATTTACAGAACGCCTTAAATTCATGGAGAAATGTGCTAGAGAGAAACGGGTTTAAAATAAGTCGTTCAAAGACGGAGCATTTGACGTGCCCATTTGCGCATCCGTTGCGACCTGTTCCGGATATAATGTTAGACGGAATAGTTCTTCCGAAAAGCACTATCTTTAAGTACTTAGGATCAATCGTTAACATGGAAGAGAAATGTAACGACGACGTAAACCACAGAGTGAGTGTGGGATGGATGAAATGGCGGGAAAATTCGGGAATCTTTTGCGACCGAAAATTTCCACTTAAATTAAAGGGGAAACTCTACACCACGGTTGTTAGACCAGCTCTTATATACGGTTCACAGTGCTGGACAATGTACGAAGCGTTTAAAAACAAAATGACGGCAGCGGAAATGAAAATGTTAAGGATGTCTAGTGGAGTCACTAAACGCGATTGCATCAGGTCTACGCGTATAAGAGGAAGTTTACGTATAAAGAATTCGGTAACCGAACAGCTTGAGGCAACTTTTGTCAAAATCCGGTTAAATGTCTAATAAAGTTATCATTTCTAGAGACCGTTTCCAGTTCAGAAATGCCTTAACGAAAAACTGAGTGAGTCCGATGAGGCTGCAAACGTGTTGAAAAGGTTTTCATTTTTGCGTGTCGTTGAAATATTGCACTTATTTTGATATCTGTGTTTCTTTAAGTCTTTATATTACTGCTGACAATTTTCCAAGTTAATAACACGATTATCGATTATATTTTGACTATGAGCTAAAGTTTTATTAAGAGTAGCTGTGTGTTGTTACTGCTAAAATAAATCTGCTCTCTTCCTAGCATCCTCCCCAAACTACAATTTAAAACATTAAGTAATGTTTCAAGCCTGGTTCTTACCTTACGCAGTTATAAAAACTGTTGCCTCTGATTCTGGGAAAAATCTCCTCGAAGTATTTCAAGATTTTCCAGATCCTTGTTGTAGCCTATTTGCATCGAGCCCAATATCATCGCGAAATAGCTACTTTTGTATCTCGTGTTTTCTTCTTTGATTCCAATAGATTCGTCAATATCCTCTCCCTCTTATCGAAGTATATATTCAAGCTTAAAACCAAGATATTCCTTACTCATAGTTACGAGTATGTTTATCATCATTTGATACATCTTGGTTGTTGAAGTGTTTTTGCTTTCTTTTGCATATGGGACATGGCCGTGTTGACTTTGTATCTGTTATTTCTTTTAGAATTCTACCCTCAATCACAGTTTAAAAGAACCCGTGGTTGACAACTATCCCTACGTCATTAAATCACAAAAATCACCCATTCATTCTTCAGTGGAACAACTAAACTGAATGAACCGGTATCCTATAACAAAAAAAAGGAAATGATTTTTTGAAACCCTCTGCCTAAATTTTAAACTCAAACCTAAAACAAATAATAAAAACAATCAATTTATAGGTGAACTCAAAACATTTTAATGTAGAGAATTACTAAAATGTTTCATTTTATGAAAAATTTAAATTATGCAAGCATTATTGCTGAAACGGGCCACTTTGCGCCGCACGTAAGCGGATTGGATGCATGAGGAAGAACACAGCTTGATGAACTGAGGCCTATTTTCATCTCAATGGATACGGTAACAGGAAAAATTGTAGCATTTGGGTCAATGAAAAACAGAAAGAGATTGTCGAGAAATCATTGCATCCTTAACATTGTTTCGTGTGCTTTTTGGGCTGGAGAAGTCATTGCCACGGCAATATTGTTACTGAAAAGGTAAACCTATCGTACCATAATAACTAACTTTATAGCCCAAATTGGATGATTTGGATGTGGACGATATATGATTGCAACAATAAGCGTGGACTTGTTTCTTCGGGGTTATCTCAAAAGTAAGCTCTGTGCCACTTAATCAGCAGTAATTCAAGATTTACATATTAAATGTATAGAAGAGCTATAATTACGGCAAAATTCCATCCCAAACTCAGACAAAGGGATCAATATACACATATATGTGTACATATACTGCTGAAACCACTGTGAATATTTACCAATATTGTCACTTACACATAATTGTCATCGACCATTAATCGATTTTTATATTAACCATTCTCATGGGAAAAGTTTTACTGGCCCATTCTATATTATACCATGTAATATTTTTGAAAATCGATATTGCATTATAGTGCAGCCTTGTTAATCCAGACCCCTAAAAACAAGCGCGATTCCGAATTAACGGGGTGTCCGGATTAGACAATGTGCCGGTTTATAAATCAAAACGAAACCCCAGTTTAAAGTAATATGGCCTCTTTTTTCATAAACACAAAAATGTAATCGACTACATACTACATAATTCTTAAAACCAAAGTATATAAATACAGTGATGTATGCTAACGTAATGGCGGCATTTTGCAAATGCTTTGTCTTTTCACGATAGTTCAGGGCAATACGAATCGAAATTAAGTTATTCTTGTACGTGTTCATGCGTTCGAAAAGGGCACGTGTTCTGCCTGACATATAATTGTTAACTGAACTGAATGCAGTTGCAGTGGAAAAGTACTGGAGACGTTATGAGTGCCCGTCCTGATTACCGAGATCACTGGATTAGCCGGGGTCTGGAATAATGGGGCTCCACTGTATATGTATGCTTGGCTTAGCTGAGTCCTTTCCTTTGACTTTTCGGCGAAAATACAATAAGTATTTGCCTATTTTCATCAAGGAAATTTAAATTTAGAAAATTTCTATGACTTAATATTTCGTAATTAAAAAAAAATGGGCTAAGAAGCCAATGTGATTCGGACGTGCTATTTAAGTCAAAGTGTTTGATTGTCAGGAATTTTTTAAATCATATCAATTATAGTATATGAATTTTGTAAATTTATTTTAATCAATAATTTTAGTCTGTTAGCCCAAAATAGCATAGTTAATAATTGTACGTATACATATGTATATGAAATGTTCAAAAAAATCGTATATAAAGACAACAAATATTGGCTATCGTTTGCTATAACCCCGTCATTCTTGCAATCGATAGATTCCGCGCCAATACCACTGCTCGTCTTTTGAGGCGAATGATCCATTGAGCCATTTTTTTTTTTACTTTTTCATAAGACTGAAAGTGATGTTCCAAAAGTCTGTGCTGCATCGACTGAAAGAAGTAATAATTACAAGCAGCCGAGTCGGTAAATATGGCGGGTGAGGTGGAACTTCCGCATTAATGTTTGCCAAATAGTTGTTTAGTTATTTACTTAGTTTGCAACATGTGAGCATAATCATGATGAAAAATAACTGATACGTGTCTTTGGGCATATTCCAGTTGTTTTTGCTTCAATCCTCGATTCAATTTTATCAATCGTTGACGGTAGCGATCCCCAGTAATAGTTGCACCAGATTAAAACCGTTTATAGTACACCATTTCCTTCTTGTCCCATAAAATATAAAGCGTAACCCTATTTCTGTGAATACTGGTTTGGAGGTTGAATGTCGACCTAGGTCTACCAATGATTTTTTATGTAGATCAAGCAAAATTTTTGTAACAGTTTTTTGCCTTTCGACAGATATCTTTTTCTCGAGGCTTTTAAATGATTGGAAACAGTTATATGATAAACTTTCAAGGCTTTTGCAATCTGTTCTTGTATTTGAATCGAGTTTTCATCTAATATTGCTTGCAATTTTGCATCTTCGAATTATTTCTCTAGTCTTCCACGGTCTTTGTTTTCGGTGCCAAAATCACTACTTTTGAAGTGCTCAAACCAACGTCCACAAGCCCTTTGTTTTGGAGCGTGTTCACAATAAACTTCCATTAACAAACTGTGACTTTCAAAAGTGCTTTTCTTTGAAAAAAAAACTGCCCACAAATGGTTCTTATCATCAACAAAACATTCTCAAGGCGTCACACAAAAATGTTAATTTCCAGATTTACCCTCTAAAGTGTTATATTTGTTATCATTGTCACAAACCATATGAAGTAGTCAAGCCATTTGTTAGTCAAATCGACATTTTATATCCACACCTCTTAATATATCCACGAAATAGGTTATTCAACTTTTATATTCTCTTTGCTAACTCTAAGGAACCAAACGATCGTCAGTATAACTTAATAAACAATTTTGGGTCATGAAAAGAAAGCATCCCACTCATTTCCCCAAACTGAGCACACCAACAGATTTCCTGTCTCCTCCACTTCATATCTTCAACTAAGCACGAGAAAACGAAACACCAAGAAATAGTGTAAGAAAGATATAACGTCTTAGATTGCTCTTACACTCTTTCATAAGCACCTCTTTATGATAAAACCGTCCACTGGTATGAAATACTAAATGAGATTTCTCCATACTTTCATCCGAAAAATATAATATCTGTTACAAATGCATTCGCAGATAAGCCCACTAGGATAACGACAGCCAATTTCCTCTAAATGAACTTATTGGGATACTCTCATTGCTTATACCGAAATGCAGCTTTTCATTCGAAAAGCGGCTGCTTTCAACCATTTGTAATCAAATGGAAATCTTCTCTTTTTCAGATATTCGAATAGGCTTTGAGATTATTTTAAAATCATGGGTTGCCTCAGTCTGTCAATTATTTTGTACCTATGAACGCGATTAAAATGTATCGTTCCGCCGCTATTATATCGCCGCAGATTTGTTAAATTTTCTTACCGCCTTGATAGTGCTTATCCATTGATATTCAATTTATTTAACGAATGTTTACGATGGAAACGGGAACTAAAAGTGTGAAAGTGATAACATTAAATTAAAGCAATACCACAAAGTGTAGGTTAAAAGAAAATTTCGAAAAAATAGAGAAACTCCTGGCTGGTTGAAACAGAAAATATGTGTTGATGGATATATTAATCTGTAACTTGTTTTAACTCCATACTCGTATACGAGCATACTCGTATGTGAAATATGTGAATCCTGTAAGTGTTAATTTATTGATCAAATTTATAAGGGTAAAGGAGCGGCCAAAATCTTGTCTATTTTTGATTATCCTTTAAAATAGTATTTTCTTTCAATTTTCACAAAGCCGTTGTGTCTTCGATCTAGGAAATTGTAACGTGCAAGATTGGCATGCCTAACATTAAGATAACATTCATGCTATTAGTTCTCTTTTTAAGGTGTGAATTTTGACAAGCAAAGTAACTGCTGCCTTATCCGATTTTACTCATATGGACCAAAGTTCAGCTAAATTGTTCTGATCTAAATCATTTGAGATACCACTGACAGGCCATGGCAGGGTGATGCCAGATCTAATTTCGGAAGCAAGGGAATTCACGATGAAGGTTCTAAAGAGCCGTTGTTATGCAAAGACGGCATAAATTCCTCTTCCTCTTTGTCTCTGCAGTGTTTGCAGAAATCTTGATGAGTACTTAAAAGCTCTGCGTGTCTTCCAAGCACACAGTGATTATGTTTATTTGAAGGTGTCTCTTCTGCTGTGGTTGATCAGCTCTCTCGATTGTTAAGGATCTTATATGAGCCATATAAGTTTAGATGTCTTGCAGTTACCTCAATAAATTTGTCCATCACTTATCTTAAAGAGCGGTTGAGAGCATGCCATTTCTTTGGGGTGGGACATAGGAGGCTGGACGCTGGACTAGTTCCTAAGTACCCGGATTCGGATAGTTTATTAGCGACGCAGTTCTTTTAAGCATTGGATTGTCCCGCAACAGTGTATTCTTGTGTTGCCAATTATTTTTTCATTAAGAGATCCGTGTCAGTCTTAACCCGCCTTAAAATCAATGTTATTCAAAGGCAGTTACCTGATCTATTCTTGAATATCTTTGTTTGTATATTGCAATACCCGGCACACATATTGAACTTGAAAGACGATACTGAAATTTACTGAGCCAATATAGATTGAAATCGATGTAAAGCGGAGCAGCTATGTACCATATGTAAGTAGACTAGCTTTTATACAGTTTTTCTGTTGATAAGTATCTTTCAGCCTGAAACCGGAGTTAAATGTTTTATTTATACCGCACAGATCTTTTATAGCTAATTAGGCAAAGTTAGCAAAGCGGAAACAGTTTTCAACGCGCTAATGATGGTAATGCAGTTCTCAAAGGCTGATATAATTTCATATAACCACTTCAGACCAACAAACGACTTTTTACTTTTCATTTGTTCTCGCGATCATCATTTTCCTTCGTCAAGTAAATAGGTGGAACCAGGACTATGAATATTCTAATAAGTGCAAGTTAGATTGGTCCACGTTGGCAGCACGAAGCTGCAAAAGCTTTCCTTTTTCATTTTTCTGTAAAACCAATACAGTCGGTCAAAGAACTGACTGAAAAAATGTTCTGCTATGACAAAGGGTAATCACTCATCTAAGACCAGGAAATGGTGCGTTTTAAAGCAAGCATGCAGGTTACCCTCTTTTCATGGTTTCAGATTCAGGCTTTTGAGTAATTATTCGAGCCTTGCCGAGCAAATACACTTAAGATATCATTTCTGTCATCCCGTAATGGGGGTTTCCACAGAGTGGCTGCCATTAGGAACCTGATTTTTCTTTGATTCACCTGCTCTTGACAATTATATGTTCTTGACAAGTTATTAGAACCGATCTACTTTTGAATGCTTACCTTAAGAAAAGTTAATTTTGAGTTTGCTATTCTTAAGAATCTCCTTCCCTTACAAGCCCTATATTTTGCTGAAAGCCCTTTAACAATCAGAAGACGACAATACTTTGACAGTTTTGATAGTGTAAGTCTTTAGTTGTCATAATGATGTATATTTACTATTTGCAAAGGCAAAGGTGCTTCCCTTATATATATCGTCAAGCCTCACGCTACATTGTCTTAAGCGATTTTTGGATGGATTTCGAAAAATTTCTTCCGACATTTAAAATGTCTGTACATCAACACTGTGAAATAATAGTTTAAGAAATGCAAGAAATAGACAACGAAAAAGCTGTATCTGTCCACACATAGCTTTTTCCGAAAGATGTTAACAAATTAATAAAAAATTGGTACTATACACATCGTTTTTCACTGACTGACAAATTTGAATTTCTTGTGAATTTCCACGGTCTACTGCACTCTGAAAATTTCTTTGAAATTCCAATAAAAGAAGATATCTATGAGATAGATATGGAAGGTACTACTTTCCTGCTTTCATGAATCTGTAAATGATTATGCACAGGGAAATGGCGAACATTTTGTTAGATTAATCCGAAACATTTTAATCATTTTCTTGTATTTACATTATGGAGTCTTAGGTAATGGATTCCTAGCCCAAAGATCACAAAATCTTATTTACAGTCCGGGCAGACAGCTAATCGCAAAATCATGGACGTTATATTAGCTATTCAATGAAGTCAAGAAACGGTTTTATGTCGCCTCGGTACACTTTGCTCAAGTGGAAAGTTTAAATCAACGGCCAAAGGCGAAATTCTTTCAGTGTGCGTCTTTTGTAGCAACCTTTTCGTGGTAATATTTACAAATCTGCTTGGAAAAGTTATTTTCTATATGCCTATATTATGCAATTCTATATTATACAAGTCCAAAGTTCTTATCTATAATTTTACAATCTCCTTGCTTATAATTGTAATGACGCTCTTTCAACGAAAAACACAAATTTTCCATGTGAAAAAGCTTTTATAAAAAAATTTAAACCAACTTCCGAAATTTGTAACTAAACCAGAGTGCTATTCCTGATTGCAATAAAAGCAGTAACATTCGTAAATACAACATTTTTTACTTTAACCGACAGCAGTTTTACTCGCAGCTACAGCTGCATTACAAGTAAGTCATTGAATTCAATTTTCCTTCATCTGACAAACGCACTCGTAAGTATAACCACATCACACCCTGGACATCTGAGAATGCCACCTTATAATTAAAACATAAGTGCTAAAATAAGATCAAATTTCAACGTTTCTTCACCCGAAACCTTCTTCCGATGCCAAATGGAAGCCATAAGAAACATACAGCACTCCATTACATGTTCAAAAATTTATGCAAATGGATGTTTTGTACAGCATGTTACACTTTTTCCCCAACAGAAATTTCTTAATTCTTCCACTGCCTGGTAACATGTATTCATTCTGTACCTTACCAATAGCAAGCTACCGCATATTGCCCAAGTGTCCATGTCTAGGTTCGCTTTGAAGAAAAACTTGTCTTGCTACCATGCACCAGGCTATGGAGGACGTTTAACTTAATAGAGAAGTTTAACATGTTTGTTTATTGAATTAATATTTAATATTGAAGCTGGGAACGGCGTGCCTGGTGATTACTAAGTAGTGGCGGAATCACCTAATAGCTCCGTTTTTACCGCGCCTATCTAGTGGATGCTATGGTGCAGTACCAGGGATATTGGAAGTGTAACAAGCCTTCATTGCATATTGGTGTCCAGGGGGGGGAGGCTCTTGTACTTAACGATAATGTTGGACTTGTAAGGCGGATGGTGTTTGGCGTTCCTTTTTTTGTTCTTATTGTATGGCGGTGCCGCACTACATTAGCGTGCACACTTTATCTTAGTCGAGAAAATGTTATAGATACGTTATACAAATTTACACTTCATTACAAAGTTATACGTCGAGTAAGAGAACTAACAGCGCGCTCAAATGGAAAAATAATTCAAATGTACCTTGATGAGGTAAAATAGTAAAACTTAGTCGAAAGTTCAATTAAAATTCCAAGATTACCTACCTTTTTGTAACAGAACGCTGACTAAAGTGGTGTACGATCCATCTTTAATACTACGAAATTAATTTTTTCACAACCACTGACCATTGTTTGGTCTTAATTAAATTTAAATGGTTTCATTAAGATGAGAATACTCGACACACGACCTTAAATGAAATCTAATAACCTTCTATTAACCATAACCCTGGGATTAATGGTTCAAAGCATAACATAATGAAGCGTTGGCTTAAAGACTTAGCGTACCTTATACGATATACATTTTCGTTTTACTTCAAAGGGCGCTGAGTATGTGCACTACTATAAAGGAGACAAAAGCCAAGTTTTGTCATTCAGAAGCCTATACGCAACGATATTATCGGTTGCGGGCCACTCTCCAAATACAATATATATATTACAATTATTATATTTGGTATAGTTAGGGACATTCTATTGACCAAGGCCAAGTGGCGAATGTACCATTATTGTTCAACAAAAAATAGGTTATTTAAACATTGATGGGGAAAATGTATGAAAAAATAAACAAACGCAATAGTAAGCTAAGTGCAACAATTTAAGAATTAAGTGTATTAAATAAGCGAGGAGCAATGACGGTGAAAAAACGAGAAAAAAGTGATTTATTGATTCTATGTAAGGATACAAAATTCATGGAATTAGCTCGCAAGTTAAGATTGCCATAAAGTCTAGCGACGTTATACCCAGAATTCTGGAAAAATATTCTCAAGACTTTATAGTAGTAAAGGTGTCTTAAGGGTAGTATTTTAAGTTCCTTGAATAATCTAAAACTGGGGGTTGTGCGATTAACCTTGCAGATTAATCTTAAGCAGTGTTTTTGCTTAACTAGCAAGGGCTGTACTTTGTTGAAATGTGTACCGCCCCAACAGGCTATACCGTACTGCAGCTTGGATTTAAAAAGACCATAATATACCAAGTTTAAAATATCGGATCCGCAATATATACTTAGGCGATAAAGCTGTCTTACTACTAAGTTAAAGTATTGTTTTAAATGTAGGGTATGTTCTCCCCAACTAAGCTTTGTTTGGCGCTACGCCACAGAAAATGCTAAATTCTTCATATAATATACTTTGAACACATTACCACATGTCACAACGATGTACTGCCATAGCTTTGAAATTGTACGGACATACCATCAACCGTATTCCACTTCTTTAAGCATCTGGACTAGTTTATACGAAGAAAGCTTTAAACAAATTATCCTTATAACTATAATGTCTTTTAACAGACGGTCAATATTCGTATTAATAGGTTACGTACCACAAAATATTTCTCTAGTATTTGGATTACTAACAGGTTATATGGGCTTACCATATGTCTGGGATTTAGTTGTATATCTGAGTATTACTTCCCATCCAGGATTATTAATTTATCAACTCCAAATAAAGAAAGATTTCTCTATTGCACAAAACTTATAACTTTTTGCACAGATTTAAGAGCAAGTTTGAAAGACTTGTAAGAGAATAATTTAACCTTTTTATCTTCATTTGTAGACTCTGCAATAGAAAAATGTTACATGAACACTGAATTCGTGCGTCCTAAGAGCTTTACCTTTATTTTGTAACAAGCTGGTGGTAGAACTTTAATCTTCTTCTCAAGATAAGCTTTGATTTGTTTTTTTTTTTTAATCCAATTCTAACTTTAGACATTTACATCTGTCGCTGTTTTGTTGAATAACTCTGTTTGTTAATCCACATGAAATTATCGCAACCCCATTCTATCCCGAAAGATGCACAGTTTGGTGCAGTCTGTGGGCTGGTCGAGTCATCTGTAGACTGTATTTTTTTCAAAAAAAATGAAGTTTGTCAGCATGTTACGGTCAAAGGTATTTACTAAAGAGCCCTGATTAATGACTTTGTTCCCCGATGGGAAAAATGAGACTGCTAATGTGCTTCCAGCAGGATGACGCTACGTGCCATAAACCAATGAAACAATAAATCAAGGAAACATTCATTGAACGCGTAATTGATTTGTAAATTTGCCTTCAAGATCTTGTGATATGACGCCTCTAAAAGCCAACACTATTCATGTTATTGAGAACATACGGAAAGTTGTATTTATAGATTAATCGCAGAACGTATTCTTCCGACTGAACACAAATAAATGTTAAACTAATGAAATTTCATGTGTTTGGTTCAAAATCAAAGTTAGTACTGACTTTAATGATACCCTTTACTTGTAAGAAAATTTTTGAGCTACACGGCTACGTTTCCCACCTTTTTATAATGGCCTACGATTCATATATATCGATGGTCCTTCGGTATCCTCATAACTTATTCTCGCTCATATGCATATTTTAGTTCCAAAATCTAGATAATCAATTGAGGAATTATTTTTCATCTTTTAATATAGTTTTCAGTGGTAATCTGCTGCCAACTTGGTGCTAGCAGTTGTGGAAACTCGTTCGTAATTTTTAAAGGCAACTTCGACTTTATTAATTAACTTATGGTTTTATTTGGCTCAAGCGCATTATAGTTAATTGATCAAGGAATTAACTGATATGAGTCCGCTGTATTAACTAAGAGAACTAGAGGAAGCTACCGATTTAAATTTCCTTTCTTTGTGACTTTGGATTTGCAATTATCATGAAAACGGCTAAACCAAAGAGTCTACAGGTGGACCCAATAAATGAATTACTGGCTGTACTCATATGAGATGAGAAAAATGCAGTGGTTAGAATCCATTCTCTCGAAGTAAGGAAATTGTTATTTACTTCCAATAAAAAAATTTTAATGTTTTCAAAACTGAATTATTCACCTAAGCATAATAAAAGATTATATCTTATTATATCTATATATATATAAATATCTAATGTACTAATTGATGCATGCAATGAATAAATAAATTCAAATTCTATGACAGCAGAATGTTACTACATCGATAAATCGGACGCACAAAAGGCGAGAATTGTGCAGAACTTTATTTACTATACAAATGTTTGGGTATTGTTTACATCCGTTTTGAGATCCACTTATAGAATAAACTCCATCAATTGAAGATTCTGCGTAAGTGCTCGTCCAGGTCATTTTACCATACTGGGTGATACTTACGACAAAGCTGCATTTATAGCTCCCCGTATCTTCCCCTTGTGATCTACGTAAGTATCTCATATCTTAAAAAAAAAAATACATCAAAATCCGACTTTCTACATAACTGCTATGCTATTCGTCATTATGATTTAATTCAATTTTTGTTTTTGTTTCTAATTTCTATGACAAGCTTAAAGACGAGCGGCCCAAACTAGGATATGACAGTGCCACACCACAAAAGAAGAGTTCGCGTAGATCATCCTATTTATGGCTAGAAGTCATTATGAGCCAATTTTTGTCCCATTTGGCATGGGAAACTCTATCCTAGGCCATCACTGTAGCTGTTGCTGGCTGTCTCCATAGCCATCATGCTTCAAACTCATTGAGCTGAAAATCACAAGAGTTCACTCCTTGAAATATATTAAATTCCATGAGAGTACGATTTGTGTTGACGGCACGTAAAGAATTCCTTTCAGGTATGGGTCTCTAGCATTCCAATTGGCAATTTTCCAACAAAAAAACAAAAAATATAAATAAATAAAATAAAAGAGAAAAAACACCACTGGTCACCATAGCCCAGGACTGAATAATTCATCCGATTACAGATATATGCGAACGATATAATTACTGATCCAATTCCATGTTGAAAATGTCATTATCATGTCAAGCTGCAGAGACAAGGCGTCCGCGTCCCCTTTTCAATCATCATCATGATCATGATCGCGCGACAATGGTGCATTATTGCTCTGAAAGGACAGAGTACAAGCAAGGTGACGACTCTAATGATAATGACTGTCTGAACAGAAAATTGTGTGCAATCGGCCATTCTATGCAATAACCATAACTCAAAGACCCAGTCAGTCAGTCAGTCAGTCAGTCAGCCAGTTGGTTACGTTACGACAAGTCATTCCTGGGGTTCTCTTCAGACCATCAGACAGGGGACATCATAAAATTACTCCATCTTCACGATGCACAAACTCCAAGATCTCTCATATGGCTGCTCATATTTTCTTTCTAGCTTTATAGGTTAGGCTTTTTGCCTTCTATCCATTATCTGACAATGACTTGAAGCTCTCTGAGTTTGTAAGATAATTGCACAACTCGCTGGAGATACTAGGCCATTGTCTTGGGCAGTATGATTGGTCCTACAAATATTTTCCATTTTATAAGGAATGCGAATCTTGTATCGGGCTCGTTTCATACGATATATGGAGTGTGGAGCGATCCACTTATGGCAACAATGAAATGCAATTGATGCCCCGAGAGGGAAACGTACTTAGGACGGGCCCAATGGGGGTTGAAAATAAACGAATAGAACATCGAAATTGTTTTTCTAGATCACTGAGGTGTACTTCATAAATAATGTAAGTACGTGAGGTGTAGTGCGTGCGCTCATGCGCAAGCGCATGACGACTTAGGAGCATTCGTAGTGAAGTGTGTGTACTGTGCTGTGCTGCTTGCAGGGTGACAATTGATTTAATAAATTATTCCAGCAATTTCATGCGAAATTAAATGGAGACCAAATGAACAATAAGATGAGGAAAAACTAGAACCATAACAAATGGTTGGGCCTTGTGAAAGGAATGGACACGTACAAGGTTGCTTATAATATGGTGTAGACACCTAATTATTTGAGTTTCGAGTTAATAAACTACTTTCAGTTGAGGTGTTGTTTTTATCCCATAGCAGACTACCTTTTTGGTTTTGAAATAATAGCTTCTGGGTTTGATGGCGATGAGCTTATTGCACAATGAAGTGGAAAATACTTTAAAGTGTGTCCTTGGTTAATTATGACCGTTTTGCATTAGCCAAGATGGGGTGGCTATTTGCTGGATAAGGTTTCCACATATGAATATCATATACAAACCAAAAGTACAAACTTATACAAGCAGTCCACTACGCTCAACTAGTCGCGAATACCATACGGACGAAGAAGAGCTTACGCGCGAAACAAATTGGACCCTAAAGAAAAGACCTTGTAAGAAACGTAAAGCTGGTTCCTCACCTGAAATCGTTCCAGAAAAGAGCCAGGAGTCACAAAAAAAGCAACTCCCAACAAAATTACGTCTTCCACCTCCAATCAACGTTGTTGGGGTCTCAGACTATAGCAAGTTGCATTGCTTTCTCAAAGATACGCTTAAATGTAAGTATAAGGTTACATCACTGCGCAGCAATGTGTGGAAAGTTAATGTCGACAACTCCGATGACTACCGAGAATTATCCGAAAAATTAAACACCGAGAAGATCCAATGGTACACTTTCGAAAACAAGTCAGAAAGACCATTACGTGTAGTAGCGAGAGGACTTCACCCTTCGTGTACTAAAAACGATATTGTAAGCGACCTCCATGCAAAGGGCTTTAAAGTTCTAGACGTCGTAAATATTATTAAAAAAGAAAAGAGAAAAACAGAGGAAAACGAGGAAATCCTGGTTAAGCGGGGACTTCCACTATTTATGCTTAGTTTCGATAAGTCCGAAAATAAAGAAGATATCTATGGTATCAAAACTATTTTAAATATCGTAGTCAAAATCGAAGCTGTGCGAAAGAACACAAGATCGATCCCGCAATGTAAGCTTTGCCAAGGCTTCAATCATACGCAGACTTACTGCCAAAAAGAACCGCGTTGCGTAAAATGTGCCGGTAAACATCTCTCAGAAGAGTGCAACTTAAATAAAGAACTTCCACCGTCTTGCATAAATTGCCAAGGAAAGCACCCAGCAAACTATCGCGGATGTGAAGTGGTGAAAAAACTCCAAAAAAGGCGCGATACGCTTAAAAAAACGTCAAAACCCAAACGCAACCACAAATAAATCTAATATTGCTAAAGAACAGGCAGTGAAAGAATGAAAATCCGTCGCGGTAAAGTCGAAGGATATACAAAAAAAGATCGCAAAGGAAAATCCGCCACCGATTGACACGCTAACGAATGCACAAGCTGCGTTGCAAGGAAATAAAAAAAGCGGTGTTATGCCGGATCAAGTGGCTCGCGTTTTCTCCCTAATTCTCACGACTCTGGAGGAGCAAGGCAGAGCAAATAAACTTCTAGTTGAAAAATTGTGCAATCTCGAGAAAGAAATACGTAAAACTCAATTCCAAGCATGAATATGAAACAAGTGCTTCAAATATTGACGTGAAACGCAAACGGCCTTATTAAAAAACTCGAAGAACTGGAAGTGTTCTTACAAAAAGCTAATATTGACATTTATTTGATTTCTGAAACTCACTTGAGGAAAAGACCTCGTGTGGAACTAAAGGGATACTGTGCTTATCATGCATACCACCCATCAAAAAATGCCAGACGCGGATCCTCATTGTTCATTAAAGATTGTATTGAACACTCTATAAATATGAAGATTGAATGCGATGCAATGCAGTTAAGTTCGGTCCGCGTAAAATATAACCACCTGCACTACAACATTGCATCCATTTATTGTCCCCCGCGATGCAAGCTAGAAAAGAATGACTTTAATGGTATCTTTGATTCACTCGGACCGAATTTTATAATTGGTGGTGACTTTAATTCGAAACATACCTTCTGGGGCTCAAGATGTAAATCAACGAAAGGCAGACAACTCTATGAAGCCGGAATGCAATGTAAAGTTGACTTTTTCTCGACAGGAAAACCAACATATTGGCCTTCGGATATAACAAAGACCCCTGATCTTGTAAACTTCTTTGTCACAAAGGGAGCAGCCAAAATTTCTACAAAGATCGAGGAAAGTTATGATCTCTCCTCAGATCACCAGTCATTTTGACACTAAGCATACTCTTAATTAAGAAAGAAGTGGCGCCTAGATTAACTAACAACAAAACTAACTGGGACGGTTTTAGAAATTATTGCAATGAACATATTGTTCTAAACGTGTCGCTAAAAACACAAAACGAAATACTCGTAGAAGACGAAGTCGACAGATTCATCAAAGTCCTGCAGAACGCTGCCTGGAACAACACTCCAACTCCAAAAATAAAAGAGAAAGGAAGTAATGAAATAAAATATCCGCCAGAAATAAAAGAACTGGTGAGAGAAAAGAGGAGAGTGCGCCAAAGATGGCAACAATCCCGTGCTCCTCAGCATAAAACATACTTAAACCACTTACGCAACAAGTTGAAGGAAGCAATACGAGATTACAAAAATCGGAATATCTCTACATATCTCGAAGGTCTCACTGCCGAAAGAAGTTCAAATAACTCGCTCTGGAAAGCCATGAAGGGAATCAAAAAGCCTCAAATGCAATTTCCTCCCATAAGAAAAAATAATGGCGAATGGGCAAAAGGAGATAAAGAAAAGGCGGATCTATTTGCCGAGCACCTAGAAGAAACGTTTAAGCATTTTGATGGACAGGCGTTAACAGGAGGTTCTAATTATATAATTACGGCACCGGACAATTTTAGAATAAAAACAGTATCCCTGCGAGAACTTAACCAAGCAATTAAAAAATTGAAAAATAACAAAGCCCCTGGTTATGATTTGATAACAGGTCAAATTCTCATGGAGTTGCCAAAGAAAGCCCTGATCAAACTGCTCCAACTTATAAATGCCGCGTTAAGATTATTAAACGTTCCAAGCCAATGAAAAGTTGTCGAAGTTATAATGGTCCCGAAACCAGGCAAATCTCTAAATGAAAAAAAGTCCTACAGACCGATATCGCTTCTGCCGATAATATCTAAAATATTTGAAAAACTCCTATTGAAGCGCTTGCAACCGATCATTGAAGAGAGGCGTCTAATTCCTGATCATCAATTCGGTTTTAGATCTAAGCACTCCACAATTGACCAGGTCTTTAGAATTACGAATGAAATTGAGAAAGCCCTAAAGGGGAAAAAGATATGTTCTAGCGTGTTTCTTGACGTGTCTCAAGCCTTCGATAAGGTATGGCATGAAGGCTTAAATTTTAAGCTAAGTCAGGTTCTTCCGAGAGAGCTGCATACGATCCTGAAATCGTACCTGGAAAACAGAGTTTTTCGTGTTAAACATGGCACCGAATACTCGGAATTTAAAGAGATCGCTGCTGGAGTTCCGCAAGGAAGTGTACTTGGTCCGGTATTGTTTTTACTCTATACTCGAGACATACCGGAAGAATCAGGTACCATAGTAGCCACGTTCGCGGACGACACGGCGATACTAGCTACAGATACTTCAGTCGAGTTAGCTACTGGAAAGCTACAAACGGCTTTGGATAAAATCTACACATGTTAATTTTACTTACCGGAAAATAAACAACCTTCCCATTTTCATTAACTCGGTACAAATACCATATGCAAATGAAGCAAAGTATCTAGGAATGACACTAGATGTAAAACTGAAATGGAAGCCGCATGTTAAGAAGAAACGTGATGAACTTGAAAATAAATTCAGACAAATGTACTGGCTACTAGGAAGACATTCCAAGTTAAGCATACATAACAAACTGCTCATCTATAAGCAAGTGCTTAAACCTGTTTGGACGTACGGTATACAACTTTGGGGTTGTACTAAACCTAGCAACCAAAATATTATCCAAGGCTATCAAAACAAAGTTCTAAGACAAATCGTGAACGCTCCATGGTATATCAGAAACAGTGATATCCACAGAGACTTAGGAATAGTTACTGTCGAGGACGAAATAATGAACTTTGCTCGCAAACTCTGAAAAAAAAAAACTTATATAGTCGATGAATTTACTTTAGCATTTCACATTACAAGTAAAGCTTTAGCCTACAGCTAAATTGCTAAATTGAGCAGCCACTATGAGTACAAGATGATTTGTGAGTTAGCCGGGTAAAACAGAGGTAAGGTAAAAGAATCACTAAACGTGCATGAGAAGGAACATGGTGGAAGAAGGATATGGTGGATCAGTGTGCTGGTGTCCAATTTAGGGTGGCGGCTCCAGTGGTATGGAACTGACATCCAAATCGGAAAGTTGGGTGTCCGAATCCCAGCCGTGCCCGAAATGCTTTCATTTTTTCAGTCAACACAAATCAAGTTAGATGTATAGTTGACTAGAAAACAACAACAAGTTAGTAAGCTAACAATTAATTCTCCCCAATCAACATTAAATGCCACCCATGAAGCAAAATAGCCACTGAGCCCCAAACATTTTTCTTCTCTCTTGTCCAATTTTCCAAAACTCCTAACCCATAAATGTATATATACCCACTTGAGTGTTATCATCAATATATTTTTTTTTTTAATAGAAGGTTGAAGATTTTGGCTAATTACTCCGGTAAATTGATTCATCAATTCAACAACGTAAAAATGAATCAGAGATTAAAAATGTAGCACTTTGTTCAGTAAAGCATTGCGTTTTGACTTCAGAACATCGTTTATATACTAAATCTTTCCCAAAAGTTATACGTGAGTTCATTAAGATCTATTTATTTTAGTAGTATGTATTGCAATCGATAAGTTGAACGAACGTGTTACTTTTGTTGGAGATACAAATTAAGCCCCTAGATCATTCAAGTCTTTTCTGATTTTTCATTCAAGATTTAAAGCATTTTTGTCTCACGACAAAGTTCCAAATAAGACATATTAAGCTTCACGTGCGCTGCTCACGATTTCTAGTGGAGAGACGAACACCGGAGGAAATAGGAAGAGCATGAGCAGGAATGAAATTTTACTAAAAGATAAAAAAAAAAAATGTCCTAACCGAGGCCTGTAGACACCAAAAAGGCAACCTCGATACTGAGGATTTGGCAAGAGCATTTCTGTAGACTGTATAACGGCTGTGACGATGACGAATACCGCTTCCAGATGAAACAAACATTTTAACCGGGACTACTTGAACAACAACTCCGTCCACCAGCCTCTGATGGAGTGAAGATAGCCATATCTAAGCTTATATCCAACAAAGTTGCTGGAGCGCTGCCGAGCTCTTCAAAGCGGCAGGCGATGACTTGGTAATGACTATACACCAATTATCTCAAAAATATGCTCAGACGAAAGTATGCCCGATGAGTGAACCCCCGGCATTGTTTGTCCGATACTTAAAAAAGGAGACCCTCTGAACTGCGCCATCTTCAGAGGCACCTCAGTCGACTTAGCCTGCGAAACTGGAGGCCGCTAGGGAAATTCTGAGCTGGCTAAAGATGTTTGCTGATATGGTCGATGATTCGTGCAATTGAATAGGACTTTTATTTAATTCTCTCAAAATTGAGGTTGCCGCGAAGGAATCTCATTGGTCTTATTAGTCTAATACTAAAGGCCATCACTGCCCATTTTTACAATAAAGATTTTAAAAAGACACATGGCTTGACACCGAATAGGACTCTTTGGATTTTCAGAGCAATGACAAGACTATTTGTATCCAATGCGTTGGTTGAATGAGCATGCTTTCCTCCATTTACAAAAAAAAAATTCTTGACTATCCCTGTCTTTGATTTAGATCTTTTGGACATACCACTTTGTCATCTTGTGAAATCAAATAATATACGAATTCGACTTTCGTTGTGTTGGGAGATAAGTTGAGCCAAAACATGTGATGTGTGCTGATGTGGTGTCTTTTTTGGAAGACTCGCCCCCGAAAATCTAGAAAAATCTGTCTCTGTCTGCCAAACAAATTTAAATGCAGTCCTCTAATATATTGTGCAGAATCGGTTGTAACGGAAAATATTTTGTTTACGTCGTCAGTGTAGCTTTTAAGAATGTTGTGATTCTCCTCACATTTGGTAAGCTTTTGTCAAAATGAAATCGGCCGAAGACTCGATAACAGTTAACAATCGAACTATGGATGTATCTCAATATCTATGTAAACTCGCTAAGCAAAAGAAATTTTGGAAACCTGAATGTTATTGAGTAGACTTGTTCTTTCTCTGAGTTTCCTATATACATATATAGAAATCGAAAGGGCTCCAAATTATTTCAATGTTTATAATCTTCTCCAGAAGCTGCAACACTTTGATGCCTTTCTTTTCTAGAAGTCAAAGTAGTTTTCTGAAAGATAAGTTCCATGATAGCGGGAGAATATCTCCTTGAAATGTGATGAAATGTTTCTACGGAGATGCCTTCGAGCAGAGTAGTTTTATAGCAGCTTTTGTTCCTGTTTGGAAAAAAGGCTTCAAATATTTTTAAAACTTGAGCCAAATTTCAATATACATGCTTTAGGTATATAAAATAGGTTTTTGCTTCAATTTGTCTGTGTAAAAAGAATTACAATTTTAAGAAACAAACAATTAGTTTACAACTCTGACTTTTTGTGCATGTCATCTATCGTTCTCATCTAATGGCAATTATCATATAAAAAATAATCATTAAGCTTTTCGCTTTGGAAAACTACGATTCTAACCTTGCTGGAACCAATATCGACTCTAATGAGCACATTATTCCCTACCGCAATCAATGCAACGTCGCATTACAACCCAGTATCTTGAAAACAACAGCGACAGTATAACGACCAGCAATACGGAGCGAACTTAGTTTTATATCGTCATGGTATTCAGTGTCGTTATCGTTGTTACCTTACCGCGCTATGGTAATCTGATTGAGCTCTGTTCATATGGCTATGCTACCATTCACCTCTCTTTCCCTGTGCCACTTGGATACAAAAAATTATTGCACTCACCACGTGAGTTAAAACCTTTTGACTTTGCATTTATTGCTCACATCAAAGTTAAAGGTTCACTTTGCCATTGCGCACTCAGATGACCTGCGATATAAATTTTTACGAGAACATTAAACTAAACTGACATTCCCGCCAATCTGGCAATAGATGCGGCGATTGTTTTCCTCCGTATCCACCTTTATTCACATGCCACCATTTACTATTTGAGTGCAAGTGTCCATCAAGCGTCTAAATCCGATTTGCGATCAAGTGTGGCATTGTCTGTTGCTGCTTCTCAGCCATCAGGCAGTCACTTTATAGGTGCATCAACCTAATCTCACGACTAGCTCAGAGTAGCCTGCTGCTTTTACTAGCGACTTGCCAACTTAGTAGGTACCCTGCTTGCAATGGAGATTCCTTTTGGTAGATTTCGCCCTGATTTATGTCACAGATGATGGCTAAATGTAAACTAAAGTACCACAGTAATGAGACAACAATGTCCGACCTAGTATCCAGTAAAGAACCGTCTTTCTAAGCAATAGCTTATAATTGGGATTCCCGAAAGCTGCCGCCTTATAGATAGTTGCTTCTTTACAGGTCTTAGCGATATACTCTTACGAGTAACTCAAGTCGCATCATTCAAAATACTAATTAAGAGGACTACTATACTCTTTTCCCTACTACGGAGCTTGTGTTTATGTGTGTCTTAACAGTTCTTCTCTGCAGTGATTTATGTTCGATTGAGTTTCCAGTTTCGTCAAGTGGCTAATATCCGTACGAGTATACTGGCAGTGCTCGTTTTAGATATGGACACGTACTAAAGTGCCAACGGACAAGACGACGCACTTGCCAATCAGTCAGTCAGAAAAGTAGCAAGCATCACATGGAATTAAAATCTCGATCCCAGGATGTACTCGTCCATACTCTGCACATTCATAGTGATGGAGGAGCCGTTTGCTATTAAATTTTCTAGATATACATAGGAATATTCCATGGAGATTGACTCACTACGGGGGTATGGTGTTGGCTGGATACGAATATCTGCGACCGATGTGGTACCATAAAATGGATTTATGTTGGCAGTTGGAGCAACTAAATTTCTATTTCTATTACCGCGCAGATTTTAATGGTACGTGATTTGGTAGAACATGCCTCCCGCAATTTTATAGCCAGCTAAAGAAGCATTTTAGCTCGCAATGCTTTCTTTTTCGGACCGTATTATCGTTTGATCCCATAATTATGCCGGCCAATGTTAGTGTTGTTATTTGTAAAAAAAGTCGTAAATCTGAAGCACTTAATGGAAAATAGTTGGCAGTGATTGTTGGTAGAATTTCTAAACGATCAATGTATCTATGAAGTGGCAAATCAACTTTTTTGTTTATGTAATGTGGTCCAATTATGCAAAATATTTTTGATATGCTGATATGAGGCCTGTAAAATTGTAAAGGTATGAATAAAAGAAAACAAGATAATCCCTTATGCAGATATATAAGCCGTTGAATTTACTTTTTTCTCCCGCAACAACCTAGCTAGATACTTCTGGATCCAGGAAAATCGAATTGCATGGAAGACGAATAAACATAAAAAAATGGCGATCAATCAGGTATAAGATAATTGAGAACAGCTTAATTTTACATTCGTTTTATTTTTTGTATTTTAATCATTTAACTAGATGCATGTTGTTTGGCCTTTTTGTGGTTTGGTCCTATAACTTGCCGAATTTAAGGCAGAACAACGCAATTTGTTTAAGAATTAGGGCGTCGATCAAACAAAGTTTGAAACATTCAAGAAGGTATTCATTTGTATTCGAAAAAGTTGATATATATAGGTATTCTAAGCACGTATTTTTCGAAATTTCTAACATTGTTTTAGATCATCTACTTGGCTAATTTCGAATTCACAAGGCTCTGATGACTTATAACTTGAGAAGATCCTTTGATTCAATTTCCATACTATGTACATGTTTTCTCCTTCAAACAACTTTCAGTTCAATTTTACTAATGTCGTATTTTGCCGTTTAACTTTCCAAAGGTAGTAGCATGGATATTGAGTCTTATTCAATATTGCTTCAATTCGTACACCTACTTGTGATAAGAGTTTGCCACTGCCAATGCAGGATTTAACAAAAATCATCATGTGCTTCTGATGTTTGTCGACTTTAGAAAAGCCTTCAGTACCATACCTCAGAAAAAGTCAATTGAAACTACCAATCGAGTTGGTGTGAGGAATGCTCACAAACTGTATCGAAAACTATCTAACTGATAAAAAAAACTCAAGGTAAAGTGACTAATACTTTCAGTAAACCAATACCAAATGAGTTTGGTGACTCATATGGATCCAAATTAAGTCCTATATTGTTTGTTTTGTATAAAAATAGTTACTATCGATGAGAATTTCCTATGGAGTCTACACATATGTAAATGACCTGCGTTTACAACTCAAAATCTCATTTTTTCCAAAGGCTTATGTTAAAAAATATTTAAGTTACGAAGTGCGAATGCATATGTACTATTCGTTAGCAGAATCGTGAATTATGGGATACTAGCATAAGAAAATGCTTCTAAAACACATATGGATAGGATATAAAATCTACAGCATCGTCCTGCTGAAACTTTAAGACATACAAACTCGTTTGTTTAGGTCTTAAATGTGTATGCGATAATAGGATAACATCACTGCTGTATTACATTGATTACCAAAGATTTCTGCAGCATATTCACCATAACTCAAACACCAGAAGGTGAGCCCAGGGGATGCTTGAATTTCCAGATATACGAGGGCGGGTCAATAAGTCCGTGACTTTTTGAATTTCTGACCTCTTTACTGAAACAGCAACACTGCTCCTGTCAACAGGCATCTGTCAGTTGACTCCTGTCAAAATTTAAACTTGCTGCGTCAGTTAGTTTGTGTTTGACAGCTATTTTTATCAGACTACTCACTAATTTGAGGAGAAAATGGAAAAAAGTGAATTTCGTGTGCTTATTAAGCATTATTTCTTGCGAAAAAAAAACCATTACCGAGACCAAGGCTAAGCTTGATAAATACTCGTACTATGGGGACTCTGCACCATCGATTTCAATGGTAAAAAAGTGGTTTACTGAATTTCGTTGTGGCCGTACAAGCACTGAAGATGCCGAACGTCCTAGACGCCAAGTTGAGGTCTCTACACCCGAAACAATCGAAAAAATTCACGATATGGTGTTGGCCGACCGAAGATTGAAAGTGCGAGAGATTGTGGAAGCCGTAGGGATCTCGCATGGCTCAGTGGTTTCAATTTTGAATGATCACTTAGGCATGAGAAAGCTTTCCGCAAGATGGGTGCCGCGTTTGCTCACAGTCGACCACAAACGCAATCGTGTAACAACTTCACAGGAAGGTTTGGCGTTGTTTAGTCGCAATATGGAGGAGTTTTTGCGCCGTTTTGTAACCGTGGACGAAACATGGATCCATCACAACACACCAGAGAACAAACAACAGTCAAAACAGTGGGTTTCTAAGGGTGAATCGGCGCCAAAGAAGGCCAAGGTGGGTTTGTCAGCCAATAAAGTTATGGCGACTGTTTTTTGGGATGCACGCGGGATAATCCACATTGACTACCTTCAAAAGGGAAGAACAATCAATGGGGAATATTATGCCAACTTATTGGACCGATTCAATGACGATTTGAAAAAAAAACTACCTCATTTGGCCAAGAAAAAAGTTATTTTCCACCAAGACAATGCAAGGGTGCACACATGTGCAGTTGCCATGGCAAAAATCCATGAATTGGGCTATGAATTGCTCCCTCATCCACCCTATTCTCCAGATTTGGCTCCGAGCGACTACTTCTTGTTCCCAAAGCTGAAGAAATGGCTTGGTGGAAAAAGATTTGACTCCAATGATGAAGTCATCTCGCAAACAAAGGCCTATTTTGAGGATCTCGACAAATAATTTTTTTTGGAAGGGATAAAAAAATTGGAGAAGCGTTGGACAAAGTGTATAGAGCTCAAGGGAGACTACGTTGAAAAATAAAATTATTTTTTATCAAAAAATCTGTGTTTTAATCCAAAAGTCACGGACTTATTGACCCGCCCTCGTACATTTATAATATCCAAGAATTTGGAATGAAATCTCTTGCTATCTCAAACAGATCGACCATTTAAGAAAACTTAGAAAAAAAGTTGGAAAGCATTCTTTCTCCATTTATATTTTGTGCACTACTACACTACTAGTTTAGTCTTAAATTAAATTTAATTTAAATTTAAGTCTTGAAATTTATTTTGAAGCACATACATACAAATACATATGTTTTACAAATTTATCTTTTGTTAACACTATAATTATTTTTTTCTCGAAAAAAAAAAAAAAACAACGGTTGTTGGGGAAAAGCACCAAAGTACTGCAGTATGGAAGAGTGATTACTCTACCCCACTGGGCACTTCTGCTATACATTTTCACTGCCATCCAGAAGCGAATAAAAAAGTCCAGAGTTTTTAAAAACAAACTTTCATGTCGTAAGGTTTAAAGTCGATACAATTACAGGTCAAATTTTTAAACTAGGAAACGTAATTTCATTAACGTTTAAGTGGCAAAATGTCGGAAAAGTGCCCTTTTTAGTCCTAGTGCAGTTTCATAAATGATTTGATTTAATGAATTTTATAGAGTCCAGTACCTTCCAATACCGCATCCCCAAGGCTAGGACCCGTGAAAAAAAAAAATTAGCTTGCTTTCGGGTTTCACAGCGTCTCTGAACCGCCATTTTTTATATTTTTTCCAACATGTTCTCATGATTGACAAATCTTATAAATTCCAGTCCAGACGTTTGGGTCATATGAGGGAATAAAAAATCCTTGTCGGGTAAAATAAAAACTTGAAACAGATATTTTTATCCTGAATGGCATAATATTGGCATTCACAAAAATAAGAAATGAGTCATGTGGTAATTGCATTATTTTTTTACGAGAGATCTACACCAACTTATACATGTTGTGTATAATGTATTTCCTAAAAATCACCCATGGATTTTTTTAACCCCAAACTTTGCTTAATTTATTTGCTTTTATTGTAATTTGTGAATTTCTAGGTATTGTATCTAATTAAGGAAATCATTTTTGAGTGATTAGTACTAACCGTAGTGCGTAAGTAGATAAGTTACTTCAACATTTATAAGATTGTAGTTCAGTCTAATTTTGATATAATCTCCAAGCCTCGGATATTATCAGGGGCAACTTTCTAAATTTAGAAATTTATAGGCATATGGCTATGTGGCCTTTTGCCGATCTTTTGATTCTTGGGTATTTTCCGTTAAAATCACAAATGAGAATTACAATGCAACCATTATGAGCTAGACACTTATTAAAATGTTTAATCTGTTCATCTCAATCTTAGTCGAGACTTTCGTTGGTACGTTACCCCGTAGTACTAGCGATATTTGTTGCTCTTCCAAGAAATATTTCCATCGAAATTTAGTCAATCCGCAATATACTCGTATGTATACATTATGAAGTTCTTTCAAGATACTGGTGTAAAATTTGGCCCTTAGTCTGACACATACATTTCCAGATGAATCGTTAGAATAGTGTATGAACATCTTCCCGAAAGACACACTATTCTCAACTACAATCGACGAGCTTGCTTTACTTGGCAGCAAGATATGCGTTCTCTTCCGCGCGAACTCTTTCCCAAATCAAAGGAAACTGTTTTTATAACAACTATCTTTTGGCGAGCCGTGGAGGGTTTTTACGAATGAGAATCCTATTCGCTTCTTCTTCTTCTTATCCTTTTATTAACCCTTTCCTCGTTATACGAACTTATGCGTAACGAGTTTCCCATTTTTACTGCATCGCTGCTGCTCCGCTTATGGGGTTGGCTAATGTCGCAGACCGCAGAACGCGTCTACATAATGCTCGGTCCTGGATGGCTTCAGTGGTAAGCCCCAGGCGTTATTGCGCATTTGCCATCTGAGAAATCCAGGAATTCTTTTTCCGACCTCGTTTTCTTACAGTTGGAGTGACCGTAGTTGATAGTGCCTTTTTAACCGGATTTTCCGCAGATCTTCTTTGAACGTGGCAATACCAGCTTATTCTATTCGCCTCAAGCTGTTCGGTTACCGAATTTTTTATATGTAGACTTATACGCGTAGATCTAATGCAATCGCGTTTAGTGACTCCACTAGACATCCTTAACTTTTTCATTTCCGCTGCCAAGTACGCTTCCTTGATGCACTCCGACATTAACTGGAAATTCTCTCGTTAGTCCAGCAGAGCTTTTAACCGCAGTTTTCACGTTTCCGTACATGTCTTGTATTATTCTAACATACGTTTCCCGTACGTTTTGAGACCTCAGCACGGCCCATATGAGATCCCTAGGCACCTGATCGAATGCTTTCTCGAGGTCGATAAATAGCATGTGTAAATCCTTAGACGAATCTCGGTGCTTTTCCATTATTATTCGTAGGCTTTGGATAGCGTCCACCGTCGATCTTCCTTCAACAAATCCACACTGGCTATTATCGAGCTTTATTATTTGCCGAAGACGTTCGTTTAAGACTCTTTCGACGATTTTCATTGTGTGTGATGTAAGCTTGATTGAACGGTAGTTGTTACATTCTCGAGTGTCGCCTTTTCCTTTGTATAATGGAACCAAGAAGCTACTTCTCCATTGATTCGGCATAGGTTGTCCACATTTTAATTTATTTAAAAGTTTCGATAGCCAAACGCTGCCGATCCCCTCCATCTTCGACCAAAACTCTGATGGAATGCTGTCTGGTCCCGCCGCTTTCCCCCGCTTCATTTTTCCGATTGCTGCACTTATTTCTTCGATTGAAAAATTCGAAACTTCCACCTCGAATAGACCAGCTGTCAGCACGATATCACGTGGAAACTGTTTGTTAAGCAACTCTTTCCAGTATTCAAGCCACCGGTTACAAATTTCCTTTTCATTTGTTAATAAGCGACCATCTGCGTTTTTGATGTATTTCGGCGAGGTTATTTCCATTGAATTTTTTTTCCTCTGTGCAGCGAGCTTAAAAATGTTTTTCACTTTAGTATTGTACGACATTTGAACTTCTTGTATAGCTTGTCTTCTATCTGCCGATCGTGAGGATATTTGTTCCAACTCCTGGTACAGGTTTTCCGCTGCTGCCGCTCGAGTTCGAGCCAGAATCCTATTCGCATCCGTATAAAAAAGGACAAGAGATCATATGCAAAATATCTCCCTGTATTTGGTTCGATCTGTTGCAAATCTGTTGCTTTATTAAAGTGAAGCTTGCTGGACGGGAGATATTTCTATTTCCCACTAGCAGTGAAGTATGGTCCTTATCTACAAAGAATCTTGATCGACAGCAGATGGGAGTTGTTGCTTTTGCGAGTCCTACTGCTAGTTGATTTTTACAAAATTCATACAAATTATTTATTTATACAAAATGACTGGCTGCACTAAGATATGTTAAGAGCAGGTTGTGTCGACTAATAGTTGATCTCAAAACATTACTAAAGTTCGAAAATATCCTGATTTTCGGCAAAACATTTAAACAGACAATTTGTGGGTCAGAGTAAATGGCACTTGACATATCGCGATTCACGCCATGATCTAGACATATCCACCATCGAATTTTTAAAATATTGTTGGAACTTCATCCTCTCTCAAAATCATAAATCATAACATTCCTAGGACTTTTGTACTCAGTACGTTTATGCACGTTAATTGGAAATGAGAAGAAGAAACGAGCCTGTACTATTGCATATCAACCTGAAAGACGGGTTCTCTTATAGAAAGCTTTATAAACAAAAGTCTGCATCTATGAAATACGAGTATTGGTAAAATGTTCGATTATTGGTATTCATTGTCACTAAGAAGACTTGCCTCATCGGAATCAAATAACCCATTAGTTTGTTAATATATCAGAATGTTTTTTTTTGCATTATTGCTGCGGTTGAACCCAGTGCCTGGAACTCCCTTTATGTTTAGATTCTATCTCTAATGAATACTACTAATCTAACTACTTATTTGAGCCAAAGACTTGTAAGGTGCCAAAACCACTTTGCCTGATTTGTAGACATATTTAGATTTGCTTAAAACAGCTCAAGCAATATCTATTAGCTACCAAATAGAGCTACTTTCATGAAATTAGTTCCAGTGATCGTATTTAACCATTTGTATCTGTCTTGGTTAAGTATGTCTAACACTTATTGATTAACATATAGAAGAGACTGTGCCAAGTGTCTGAAATGTGTAAGCTTATACAACTCGTCCATAAATCCATTCACGGAGAGTATTCTCACTCAGGCTTAAGTGATGGTATCACTTCATTATTCTGTTCACACTTGGTCGCCAACTAATTAACTGCATACGATCACTGTCTTAGCGTAGGATATATACCCCTTTTCCTATAAGGCACCCCAACCACTATCCATTATGCCATTCTTGGCTTCGTATACCAGTACCATTATATGGACAACAATGTTACTTTCATGGTGCTAATTTTTTGCCTTATATGACCTCTGGTATTTACGTTCTGACGCTTCTTTATACAAGTACTATATCTGATTGGTTAGGGTTTTAAATTGTATTTTTAACGTGCTCCCTGGTTGAGCTCGAATTTAAAAAATCTGATCAGGGGCCGCGTTCAGAAATGGAGAACAGGAAATAGGGGGTGCGTACCAATAGCAATGATGATCTAATATACTTTCGGAAGCAATAAATTACGCTGATTTATTCGAGCACGCATATTTCATCGAAATAGGAAAAAACAAGATGGGATATGTACATTTTCTGAGTAGCGAACTAGGCGTAGATTGTAGCACATTCCATTTCAAATTGTTAAATTTCAACTCCTTGAAATATTCAGCATTGAGATAAAAGACAGACAATAAGTTTCTTACATGAACTAAATGTTTGTAAATATTCTAGCTATGAATGTTCAGTTATACCTAACGCCTCGCTGTCTTTAAAACGGTTGCAATAGCTATTTGGTAAAAACAAGCGTTAACATTTTTAAAGGAGAGTTCAGTTTTAGAGGACTAAGAAATAGAAGGATTTCTAGCATCAGAAATACGAATTTAAAACACAAGATTAGGGGACTATTACAGGACTTTTTTACATCAGTGCTGAGCGGATCCCTGTGGTAATTGATCGGGAAAAAGGTGACTATTCAATAACTTGGGGTTGCAAAAACAGTTCCACTATTAAATCGATAGCGAAGAGCTTGCCCTTATCCCCAGCGGTGGTGCCCGGTAACAGGATGTGTAAATCATAACCCAACTTGCACGGCAACCACAGGCATAGCGTTTATTCAGGTGCGCCGTAAGAAAGGAGTATTGAGCTTTAGGTAAGTAAGTGACTGCATGACGACTATTCGCGTTAAGGAAAAACTCACCAATATAAGCCTCAAAAACAACCCCGCGCCAAGGTCGTTGAGAAAACTTACGAGCAATAGTCTACATATAACGTAAAAGTCCTCTCTTGTGATTCAAATACCAAGCTAGGCAAAAAGGGCATCCTTAGTTTACGGTCGAGAAGTATAGCTATCACGCAATCACCTCCGGAACCGAACGCAGGCTTATTGCTTTGCCAACACATGGCTTCCACAACCTGATACTTATAAAGATATATGGCTGGCCACTGATCAAAAAGCCCTTAACCTTATTGTTCAAATTGCGGTCGACTTTTCTAGTATTTTGGATGTCTGAATGATCCGAAACGCTAAGTACGAGTAAGTTAAGAGTGGCTGTTGGAGAAAACCAAACCAATTAAACCTAGTGGCCAACTGTAGAACCAACTTTGGAACCAATTTCAGGTTCTGACGAAGCGTAGTAGCCTGATGACGTCTAAATTGCTTAGATCGCTTAAGCTAAGAAGTTTCCTTCTTTGTGACAGAGCTGGACATGTATAAAATAGGTGGAGAATTCCCACCTCCTGACCCTCGTTCATCAAACTTCTGCAAAAATCGTTTATAATAACGCCAAGACTTCATGTCATGACTTTAAACAATCCCAGTGACGACACTTATGAAAGCGCTGAGATGTTTCTTATTTTGAGAGATCAAATTCTTAGAGCAATTCAGATGAAGCCTTGGTCAGATTTATTTGCTCGCTAGACATGTTGACTCAACAGTTCTAAGGTTAGTCCTTGTTTAAGCATCCAGCTTTAGTATTAGTTTGCACTAAGCTGTTGTTGAACCCATTATATCATTTTCAGTTAGGTACGAGTATATTGGGTTAAATTTGGCGAATTCATTGGCTCAGTAATTTCCTTTCATGTTTCTGTGCCCCGCAACCCAACTTACATGAATATTGGACGTCTCCAAGAAAAATGACGCCGATCAAGAGCGGTTTTATAAAATTTTCTGAGAGGCTATTCAGGAACTTGATATCGACTAGACTATCTGAAAAGACGCGCATATCCCTTGTTTTTCTCAGCCAGGAGAGGACTTCTTAACAAGATACGCATGCAGATATCTCTAACAACCCAAACAAGTAAGTTATTCCGAGAATACTCAATGTCAAACCCCTACAATCGCAGCTGATTGCCAGGGCTCTGCAGAAAAGAACGAAAGAGGAGCTCTCGAGCAGAAAAGAATATAAAAATATAGGCTACTCACAAGAAAAGATAAACACCATGCTCGATCAAGGCCTTAAAGAGACGCTACCGGAAAATTTACGTTCGAAAATATTTCAAAAACATGATATACCTGTAAATATGGCAAAGCTATAAACTTCGAACGGAAATCTGCAAAAATGGAGTTGACCCACAGTCGGTGCTGAAAATCTGAAAGTTGATGGTGACGACGAACAACAGCCCACCATCAGGCAGGACTGTACATAAAAACCTGAACAAATACGCATCACATATGTACATATCTCCCAACAAAGATAACATCAGAACACTTTTTTCCCAGCTAAAGGCTTGCAAAGCTACTTACTTTACTTTACTTTAGGTGGCGCTGCAGTCCGGGGTTTACCTGGGCCTCAGTCAACAAGCTTCTCCAGCCAGCTCGATCCCTGGCTAGCTGCCTCCAGTTTCGCACACTAAGTTGGCTGAGGTCCTCTTCCACTTGCGTGCGCCACCTGAGTCTTGGCCTTCCTCTACTGCGCTGTCCCTCGGGGGCGGATTCGAAGACTTTTCGGACCGGAGCATTGGTGTCCATGCGCTCTACATGACCCAGCCATCTCAGTCTTTGGATCTTCACTCTTCTGGCTAGATCCATGTCGCTGTACAGTCCGCACAGTTCGTCGTTGTATCTCCTCCTCCACTCACCGTCAATGCAGACGGGACCGAAGAATTTTTCTCTCGAAGCAACCAAGAACACCCTCATCCATTTTTGATAATGTCCATGCCTCTGCGCCATAGAGCAGGACCGGGATTATTAAAGTCTTATAAAGGGTGACTTTTGTTGTCCGAGAGAGGGCTTTGCTACTCAATTGCCTTCTTAACCCAAAGAAACAGCGGTTGGCAAGAGTTATTCTTCGCTTGATCTCAGCGCTGGTGTCTTTGTCTGTATTTATAGCAGAGCCTAGGTAGACAAAGTCCTTAACTACCTCAAAGTTATATCTGTCGAGGGTGACTTTCTGTCCGAGACGTCGGTGTTGGTTGTCCTTTTTGCTTGACAGCATATACTTGGTCTTGCCCTCATCGACCGCTAAACCCATTTTCGCCGCTTCCGTCTCAATACTCACGAAAGCGCCACTGACATCACGCTGCTTTCTCCCGATTATGTCAATATCGTCGGCGTATACGAGTAGTTGGACGGACTTTTGAAAGATAGTGCTTTTGTGTTTGCTCGTGAGTTTTGCACTATTCTTTCAAGTACGATGTTGAAAAAATCGCATGACAGCGCATCGCCTTGTCTAAATCCTTTCTGGACATCAAAGGTTCTCGGTGAGATCTTTACCGACCTTGATGGAGCAGCGTGAATTCTCCATCGTCATCCTGCACAGACGGACGAGTTTGGCAGGGATGCCAAAACTAGACATTGCTCTATATAGCTCGTCTCTATAGATGCTGTCATACGCGGCCTTAAAATCGATGAATAGGTGGTGGGTATCGATCTGAAGCTCATGGGTCTTCTCCAAGATCTGCCGTAGTGTGAATATCTGGTCGATGGTGGACTTTCCTGGCCTGAAGCCACACTAATATGGACCTATCAGGTTATTGACGAACGGCTTCAGGCGTTCACACAATACGGCGGATAAGATCTTATATGCGATGTTAAGGAGACTGATGCCTCTGTAGTTGGCCCAGTTCAGAGGGTCTCCTTTCTTGAGAATTGGACAAACAATGCTGAGGTTCCATTCATCGGGGATACTTTCGTCCGACCATATTTTACAGATGAGTTGGTGTATGCTCCTTACCAAGTCATCGCCCGCCGCTTTGAAGAGCTTGGCAGTCAGGCCATCCGCTCCTGCAGCTTTGTTGGACTTAAGCTTCGATATGGCTATCTTCACTTCATCCAGGTCGGGTGGACGGAATTGTTGGTCATCATCGTCCAGGTTGAAAGGTTGATTCGGTTGATTCTGCCTGACAGCGGTATTTGGTCCGTCATCGCCGTTATACAGTCTGCAGAAATGATCTTTCCAATTCCTCAGCATCGACTGCGATTCTACTACGATGTTCCCTTGTTCATTTCTACAGGCTTCGGTTCGGGGTTTGTTTCCGCGGCATGTTATTTTTACCTTTTGGTAAAACTTCCGCACCTCATTCCTGGAGTAGCATCTCTCAATTTCCTCGATCGCGCGCTTCTCATGCTCTTTCTTCTTCCTCCTGAGAAGCCGGTGCTCGTCTCTCCTCTTCCGCTCATAGAGCTCATGAGCAGCTCTGGTCTTTCTTAGCAGCGCCGCGTTATATGCATCTTGCTTAGCTGCATGTGCTTGCCGGCATTCATCATCGAACCAGGGGTTTCGTTGTGGTGGACGAGTGAAACCCAGCACATCAGCAAAGCTACTGGAGCTGATAATTTAACTGCCAAACTGTTTAAAGCAACAGCTTATATTTGAATATAAGGTACGTCCAGATGAATACCAGGTGGATGAAACCTGGGCATTGACTGTCTAATTCTTAATATGGAAGTTTCCGTAAAATGCGGTAACTGGTTACTACAGGGAAATATGTTTCTTCAACGTCACATAAAAGATTCTGGATGCATTGTCATTTGATTTTTTTAATCTCAGTCATGTGAAATGATGTCTACCCATGGACCACAGCGCTTCGGCCTGGACAACTTTCATTCCAAACTAGCTTCTGCGTCTAGTCACTTTTTCTCGGTATGCAAACCAAATAATTTGGACTATCCAAAAGACTTGCCCTATTTTCTATTGAAAATTTGTGTAACTATTGTAAGTTGGTTTGTCGTGGATCAGTGAACTATTTTGAAAACACAGCTTGGTAAAATAATTAATGTGAACTGTCATAGAAATGTGTAAATAGCACTGCTTCTTTAAAAAAGAAATACGATAAACACTCAATTTCTGATAACATTTAAACTGACCATGATGAAATTTTATAAATGATAAAATTTGCTTCCGGCGATGATGTTTCATTTGTTCCATTTGTTTAGCGCTCTCATTGGTGAAGTTCAGTATCATTTACCGTGATCGTATATATTTACCTTTTTCCCTCGACTGAATGGTTTAAGCTATTTTGAACTTTTGGATTAAATCAAGATAAAATCTCTTGATGTCTTCCCTTAATTGTCCTCTCCTCTTATTCTTTGTAAGAATTGAAGCATTCTTACACAGCACATATTTTTCCATCTTTCCTTCAATCGTAAATGTGAAACATGCCCATATCTCTATTTCTTTGTATCCTTACTCTATCAAACAAATGCGCAACATTTAACTTAAATATTTAAAAGTCATAAACGTCGGACAATATCATAAACCCTTCCAACAAGACAGTCACTTTCAACTGCAGTATTTGGTGGTAAGAGATGGATAGCTTAAAGACTGACCTTCCCTCAAATGTGTCTGAATAGAAATCGAAGGACAATCTCACGCAATCACAACTCGAGCGGTTTTTTCGATCATTTTTTGCGAGGTCCAATGACACGTATAGCATCTGACAGCAAAGATCAACTTGTCAGTGACTGAGCTTACTCTGAGTGAAATAGTAGCCCATTGCACCCGTTTTAGCAAAATGATCGATGGGTGATCGTCTTTTGATGTCAACTTTGCATGAGACTTTGGCAATTTTAAGAGTAAGACACTCTTCCGTCGCGAAGAGGCAATTTTCATTTACCAATGCCATAAGATGTCTTTCAAAAGTCCATCCAGATTGTGAGTATCTATTATGGCGATCTCTTCGCTAGGCAGAAAGGTAACTTGCCCAATGGACATAAAGAATTATGAAGAACGGAATAAGGAGGGCATCCTTGAAGCGATTAAATTTAGTTTTGCTTGGAATTAAGATGACAAACAACAGTCGTAGCAACTTAGATCTGTCCGCAGATACCCGTATTTTCATTCGTATCTATGATGCGACCAGTTAATCATCGAATCTGGATCTAGATCAATCTACGGGCATACCTAACCGTGTGGGGTAATAAATCATTCTTAGATATGGTGAACGCGAGCGTCTGCAACAACTCAAGCTCAAAGCTAATGATAGCTGTTGAACTTATGAAACATTGCGATGACGGGTTGTTTTGATTTTACATCTGCCATGCAACGTCTTTGTAATGATATTCGAGAAATGTGGGCATGTGATTTATGTTCGGTCAGGATTGAAACAACTTCATTCTCGCATATGAATAGATTGCATTAATGTAAATGGACTCGGATTCGAATTCGCCGTCAGTCGATGCGTTCACTTACTGATGCTATCCATTTAGAAGGCGAGCGATTGCGTAATTTACTCGTATTGGATGATTTAACAGGTGAGATACCACTTTCAAATTAGGAAGATGCCAACTGGAAGATGTGTTGCTAGATATCGTTTTAATTGCATATCCATTTGTGGTGCCATCAATAAAGTGATATCCTCAATTGATTTTGGTGGAACAACATTTAAAGGTATGCACTTGTAGTCCTGCTCTTTGAAGCGAATGGCGAACAGGTTTTTTTTGGAGATGCTCTTATAGGTGAAATGTACTAGTATAGAGTATAAGGTGATGAACATTGTCAGTGAAAACAAATTGCCATCAGTGAATGGAAGATTTGACAGTTGATCGACTGAAATTAAGTTTTGGTTTTAGTGTTCAAGAAGTCTTTTGACCTTTTACTCGAGAAAAATTATATTTGTGTTCTTTTTCGAAGGAATCCATTCGTCATACGTATTTTATTTCAATAAAAGTGCTCTCATCGTGTACTTTTCCCTTCGCTGCTCTGTCAATACACTGGGTCACTTTTAGAATCGATGCCAAACTGTGTACCTATTATTCTGTAAGTTCACTGTCTACTTAACTAAGCCTTTATGTTGGTCAGGCCTTACAAATATTTTTGGGCCAGTTAAAACAATTATAAGTTTGAATAGTACATTATACTATATATCTCTTTTAGGGCTACATGAATGCAACATACCCCCAGGAGAGAACGCTTCTAGCTTTTTTAAAAGATCAGAGGTTTATTACATCACATCGAATTGCAAAACAGCTCCTTTTCTAGACTTCTGCCCCAAATTCGCGCCTTCTTTTTTACTGTAGAGCGATTTTCGGCACGTTCTTTCAAAGGATTTTATTGATACGACATTCCTGGTGACTCGCCAACAATGTTGTGACTGAAGTTTTGGAAGTGATATCGACGGTATAGTTATTTTTGTAAAGTCCTGCGCGAATTTATCAAAATCCTCTAATACAACCTTTCAACATTAAATTTCTTTAATCAGGTGCACGGATCTAGAGGGTGAATAAAAAATTTGGTAGTATGTTTCCTACATTCCAAAAGCAATTGTTTTCATCTGCCGGCAACCTGTTATATCGCCTGCAATTATGCTTACATTAAACCCAACTGTGTACGGTAGCCATAACTGAGGTTGCAGCCAATCCTTATACAGAAATTCTCCTTGGAGCCTTGCTTAGCAAATCCATGAACTATATTAATTCCCGAGTTAAACTTGTGGCCTAAGACCAAAACAAAATTCGATAAATTCAGCCTATTAACTCCGTTTAGCAAAGTCTTGCATTTCAAATTATCTAAGAAGTCGAGAGAGGGTTCAGCAAGGCTTCAAGTGCAGCTTGACTGTCGCAACAGATGCAAGTGCTTGGGTATATAAGTTTTTACCATCAGAATTAAGTACACCCCGCCTTGAAGACGGGAACAGGAAGTTCTCTTATATAGAACCTTGCTTAAAGCCTATTAAAAGACAACCAAAATAATATTACAGGCTCATCGTAGCCAATACAAACAAGCTCCATTTCATGCGGAAGGCGCGAACAACACGTTGGAGATTTTCAACTTAACATGTTTAGTTATTTATTCACATGATAACATTTTAATGGCGATGATTCGATAGTTAGCTCATTGGACTATCACGCAGAGAATCTGGGTTCGATTCCTGGCTGGGTCACCTACAATTTTTCAAACCACTATCACCCTTTCGGCGGGCAATGGAAAACTCCCGAAAGTAAAGTTGCCTTCGAAAAAGCCCCGCTCAGATGGATAAAAAATGACAACATGAGCAACACAAGTGAGTGTCAAGAAGCTAGGCCATAGCCCATACCGGGCTGCCAGCGCCACTGTGTTTTTTTTTACCATTTTAATAATAAGCCAGTTTGATGAAACGGATGGTGGTATCTTTGAAGACAGGATTAATCAGATCAATCAGCTTTCTCCCCTTCGTGAGGGGAACAACCAACATTTAAAAAAAATTGAATGAAGCCCTATTACTTCTGCACCAAGTAACGACCACGTCTTGGGCTACCTGCGTCTACGACCAGACAGTTTTTAAAAGTTGCGTTGTTAAAATCATCCTCAATGTCGGGGAAGAAGACTTACTGATTCATTCATGTCCAGTGTGTCTTCATTTCAACTCTCTAGATTTTGAAGCACACTCTAGAAGGATCTTCCACGTTTGTAGGCGTATGTGTCTCAGAGGGAGGATACTAGGCATACGATTCTTTTCAGAGTTACCAGCAGCTGGTCTACACCTCTTTGTTATATAATTAACTCTAACACATTACCGTTTGTACATGTCATCTTGATTATTACGTGTTGCGTGTATCATGGCCTTATACTTAACCCCAGATGTGTTACTCAGCCCACAGCGAGCTGGTTGAGAGTAGGTTCTGTTATGTAAAACTAACCGAGGAGTCTCAGGTCGTAACTATAAAGCAAAGAATTCGTACTTTCGAATAAGTGATTCCAGTGTGTTGGTTTCCAGACTGGGGTCAAAAATTTATATAGGGCATACGCTTCGAAATCCGATCTAGTATATAATTTATGTTTCTTTCGATCTATAGGTAAACATGTTCCACTCCTCCTCCAAACTAGTCTTAAGTGTCTTGTTTTGTGGTTTGCTCGTTTCCATTCGTAGTCGCTGTTAACCTGTGTTCCAGTTTGGAAAGGTTAATTTGAAAAATTTTTTCCTAACTTCACACATTAGTCCAAAACCCTTGACGAAGGTACTGTCTAGGATCTGAACAGATTTCTCTATCTTCTGTTTTGCTCTCGTTTTAAGGAGGACACAGCTGCCTTTTTGAAACATATGGAGTATATTAATGTCATCTTCTGAATCTTTAACTCATAAGGAGTGTATCTCAAGGCTTTACTAGATACCGCCATTAAAATATTTCAAACAAACTAAGGCATTTAAGATGTTCTACCATGGAACGGTCAGTGGACGAAACGGTGTTGGAATCGTTGTTGCAGCGGATCTTCTAAACAACATCGTTGGTATCTTGAAAATAAGCGACCGCTTGATGAGTCATACACAATGAAACGTGGAACATTGTTAGCGCGTAAGCTCCACAAAATGGATGCGACCAATTGGAAAAAGATACATTTTGGTCAGAGTTCGGTAATTTGCTTAGAAATATACCTATCGATGAGATGCTCTTCGTAGGCGGAGATTTAAATGGCCACGTCGGAGAAACAAATGTTGTTTATGAGCACTGCCACGGCGGTAAAGGCTTTGGAACCAGAAATTCAGCTGGCGAAGACATCCTTGTAGCGTGTAGGGCGTACGGCTTAACCGTCTTAAATACAATGTTTATTAAACATCAACGACATCTCATCACCTATAGCAGCGGAGGCCACGAAACGCAAATAGATTATCACCTCTGCAAAATGTCGATGAGAAACCGTGTTAAGGACTGTAAAGTCATACTTGAAGAATCGCTAGTAAGCCAACACCGTCTGCTGATTACAGAATTTTTCACAGCGGAACCACCGAAAACACAGGCATCGTTTGGAAAGCCAAAGATCCGGTGGTATAATCTATCGAAGCAACGAAGCGCAAGATTTATCGCACTGGCTAAAGAAGTACTTCAAAATATAAATGGTATAGCAGACTCACTTAGCCCGCAAGAAATGTGGAACAGCATGCACGAGGAATGCATAACACTCGCAAAGTCCCATCTGGGGACTATATCGAAATACCATTACGTCGGCAAAGAAACATGGTGGTGGAATGACGAAACCAAACGAGCTGTGGCCGACAAGAAGAGTGCATTCCAAGCGTGGAAAAAATGCGATCGGAGCGACGATATCGAAAAAGCTCGACTGGCTCTTGAATACGAGCGTCTTAAAAAGATCGCAAAGAAAGTCCTGGCTCGAACTCGAGCGGCAGAAGCGGAAAACCTGTACCAGGAGTTGGAACAAATATCCTCACGATCGGCGGATAGAAGACAAGCTATCCAAGAAGTTCAAACGTCGTCCAATACTACAGTGCCAAATATTTTTAAGCTCGCTGCACAGAGGCGAAAAAATTCGATGGAAATAACCTCGCCGAAATACATAAAAAATGCAGACGATCGCTTATTAACAAATGAAAAGGAAATTTGTGACCGGTGGCTTGAATACTGCAAGGAGTTGCTTAACAGTTTCCACGTGATATCGTGCCGACAGCTGGTCTATTCGAGGAGGAAGTTTCGGACTTTTCAATCGAAGAAATAAGTATAGCAATTGGCAAAATGAAGCGGGGGAAAGCGGCGGGACCAGACAGCATTCCATCAGAGTTTTGGTCGAAGATGAAGGGGATCGGCAGCGTTTGGCTATCGAAACTTTTAAATAAATTAAAATATGGACAACCTATGCCGAATCAATGGAGGAGTAGCTTCTTGGTTCCATTATACAAAGGAAAAGGCGACACTCGAGAATGCAACAACTACCGTTCAATCAAGCTTATGTCACACACAATGAAAATCGTCGAAAGAGTCTTAAACGAACGTCTTCGGCAAATAATAAAGCTCGATAATAGCCAGTGTGGATTTGTTGAAGGAAGATCGACGGTGGACGCTATCCAAAGCCTACGAATAATAATGGAAAAGCACCGAGATTCGTCTAAGGATTTACATATGCTATTTATCGACCTCGAGAAAGCATTCGATCGAGTGCCTAGGGATCTCATATGGGCCGCGCTAAGGTCTCAAAACGTACCGGAAACGTATGTTAGAATAATTCAAGACATGTACAAAAACGTGAAAACTGCAGTTAAAAGCTCTGCTGGACTAACGAGAGAATTTCCAGTTAATGTCGGAGTGCATCAAGGAAGCGTACTTAGCCCTTTCCTCTTTAACGTAGTATTCGACTATCTTTTAAAAGACTGCATGCGCGAAGCAAATGTAACGCCAATTCTCTTCGCTGACGACGCAGTTATACTTAGCGATAACGTCGAAGATTTACAGAACGCCTTAGATTCATGGAGAAATGCGCTAGAGAGAAACGGGTTTAAAATAAGTCGTTCAAAGACGGAGCATTTGACGTGCCCATTTGCGCATCCGTTGCGACCTGTTCCGGATATAATGTTAGACGGAATAGTTCTTCCGAAAAGCACTATCTTTAAGTACTTAGGATCAATCGTTAACATGGAAGCGAAATGTGACGACGACGTAAACCACAGAGTGAGTGTGGGATGGATGAAATGGCGGGAAAATTCGGGAATCTTTTGCGACCGAAAATTTCCACTTAAATTAAAGGGGAAACTCTACACCACGGTTGTTAGACCAGCTCTTATATACGGTTCACAGTACTGGACAATGTACGAAGCGTTTAAAAACAAAATGACGGCAGCGGAAATGAAAATGTTAAGGATGTCTAGTGGAGTCACTAAACGCGATTGTATTAGATCTACGCGTATAAGCGGAAGTCTACATATAAAGAATTCGGTAACCGAACAGCTTGAGGCGAATAGAATAAGTTGGTATTGCCACGTTCAAAGAAGATCTGCGGAAAATCCGGTTAAAAAGGCACTATCAACTACGGTCACTCCAACTGTAAGAAAACGAGGTCGGAAAAAGAATTCCTGGATTTCTCAGATGGCAAATGCGCAACAACGTCTGGGGTTAACCACTGAAGCGATCTAGGACCGAGCATTATGTAGACGCGTTCTGCGGTCTGCGACATTAGCCAACCCCATAAGCGGAGCAGCAGCGATGCAGTAAAAATGGGAAACTCGTTATGCATAAGTTCGTATAACGAGGAAAGGGTTAATAAAAGGATAAGAAGAAGAAGAAAATATCTCAAACATCTGATGCCACATTGAATTTTTTAAGAAGTAAATTTATGTACTCAAGTGATTTGAGTCCTTTCGGTAAAAGTTGACACCCTGGAGATAGTTTAAGTTTTGGGAAGAGAATTGGAAAATTGTTGAAATGCATTAATTTAAAAAAAAATTGAGAAAAGCAGTGATTTAGCAAATAATCCTATATCACTGACATTGTTTTAAATAATACAATCTACGTCTTCGAAGCATTGACAAGACCTTTTCTAATTAACACTTACACATACGTACATATTTCTTTCAATAAGAAAATTGAATTACTTGAATAAAATGAATTAATACACACACTGAATATGACTGCCGAGACGGTGGCAAAAACACTGATATCTGGTTGGATATCCCGATACGGTGTCTCACTTCGTATCACGACTGACCTAGGAGGACAGTTTGAAAGTAGTGTCTTAAGAGAAATCACCCGTTTTCTCGGCATAAAACATTTCCGAACAACCCCCTATGATCCGCAGTCAAAACGGCAATCCGGTGTTACAAAACAAGGGATTGGTGTGGTGTTTTGCCGCCTATCCTATTGGGCTCACGGTCAACCTTCAAAAAAGATATTAAGGAAACACCTACGGAGATGTTATATGGCACTTCATTACGCTTACCTGGCGATTTTTTTTTGGCAATAAGCAAACATTTCCCGATGAGACCGAGTTTTTCAAAGAATTTAGACTGGGTATGCCGTCACCAGCTTCTGTGCGCCACAGCAACACAAACTTTTTCGTCCAGCCGAGCTTCAAAACAATTTACCACGTTTTCATATGGAACCATTCCGTTAAAACACACCTACAACAACCACATGATGGTCCGTTTGAGGTTCTCAACAAAAATGAAAAATACTTTACGGTTAGAGTCAATCAGCGTACAGCAAAAATCTCTGTTGACCGTTTGAAGACAGCATTTATGTCCAGCGAACACGCATTGAATAAGAGACCAGCAGCAGCCGATAAACCAGAGATCCAGGAGGAAAATAACAATTAGTTATTCCTTTCCGTCCCCGGACTCACAATTGTGAGTTTCAGAATTTTGTCTGCCAAATGAGCTAAAATTTATTTACTTGCTTCACTCACGTTATCAAACATTATTAATATATTATTTCGTTCAATAGTTTCCAAAATTTGTTTTGCTAATTATTCATTTCTTAATATCAGATATTCGTTATGAAATTTTGTTGATTTATATTTTAGACGGAATGAGTGTCTTTTACATCGTTGAGTTCGATATTCACATTTGTGAGCTTCAGTTGTATTACAAATTTAAATTTTTATCATCTTATTTGGGTAGAATGGCGCGAAGATTTGTTACGGATCAAGATAATTTTAACATGATGATTCATTATCAGCGACGATGTTTTTGGATGGAGAAAATGTCGAAGCTATTATTGGTGAAGTAGAAGATGGCTTGGAATCTGACAATTTTGACTCGGAAGATGAGATTTCATTAGCACAGCGTCCTCAACTTTGAGATGAAGAAGCTTCTAATTCAGCCACGACAAGTTCACACAAAAGAACATTTCAATGGGTAAAAGGGCAATTTCAGAGTGGTAGATCAATACCTATTCATGTTCCGGAAGATACACAGGTAAAGTTAAAAGAGTTCATTTACTTGTATATTTTACCAGTTGTACTATTTTTTTAGGAGAATATTTCTCGCAATATTTCACTGCTATCTTGATAGAGAATGCGGTTATACATTCTTCGCAGTATTATTTATCTACTTTGGAATGGCTTCGAGTTTTACTGGCCAAAGCCCGAATTGATGTTCTTTGCCCCGCTTGCGTATCATCTTATAATGCAGGTATGGGTGGTATGGGTGGGGTTGATACTTATGACCAACGTGTTGAGTGCGATCGAATGAGGATAAAAACAAAAAAATGGACTGTAAGAACCATTCTTCACATAGTCGAACATGTGCCATTGTCAATAGTTTTTTAGAATACAATACGATTGCAAACAAAACAAATATGGAATAAAAGAACAAATGGACTTGCTACAGTTTAAGTTGAATGTGGGTGAATATTTATTGGGTGGTGTGGGCAAGAATAAACCAATGAATGTCGAAGCGGACTCGGAATCAGAAGAGGGGCCGAAGGAAAGGAAAAGGAAAAGAGTTTCTTCAATACCTGAACAAGATAAGCGTTTTGATGGCTTTAATAACTTTAATTTGTTTGGTTGTTAAGCCAACGGCTGTCAAATTTGTTGTAAATGATTCACTTTTGCGTGTACAAGTTTTTGTTTTTTTTTGTTTTGCAAAATCAGTGATCCGTTCGAGAAATTGTTGAGATTTTGAAGGCAAAAAAAAGCCATATTTTCATGACTTTTTTTTGGAGTTATGAATAATGTTTGTTTATTTATTTCATATGCACGTTATAAACACCTGAAGTATCTTTGGAAAATAAATAAATCCGTGACAGCGAATCTCCGGAGGCGCCTCTTAAAAAAGCTGCTATGCGGTGAATGCCATAACTCCTTTCTGGATCATCATGAACAAAAAAACCGAAATGCGTTTAAAAGGTGATATGTTTCCATGGGTAATCAGGAAGAGTTTTTCTATTTTGATTATTTTATTTTTGACAGCATTTGGAAGTGAAAAACGCAATTTTCGCTACAAAATTTCGGTGAATTCTTCCTGATTACCTGTTGATTTATGTGTAGAAATAGCGTTTAAGATTTCAAAAGGATCGGTCAAGTAGATTTTGAGTTATGATATTCACCGCATAGTAACTTTTTTCAAAAATGACTTTTGTATCGCTTCAGATCGCCAGTCCATGATTTTTTCCTTTTAATTTTTTTCCTATTTTATTTTCACTATAGACCACAGTTGTTTTTTCTAGTTCACGTAAACGAGTATCCATTCCTTTCTGCACATGTCCTATGCACTTGAAGCAGCTTCCGAGTAGGCACGTCGCTCAGCTGCCGAGCAGGTAAAAAAATCGTGCATGAAGGCCGGCCGGCTGTATTTTCGTTTTGCTCCGATTTGACTGAAATTTTAACACAATACTTTCGACATGTTGTACATTCAGAAATAAAATAAAAACAAGTTTAAAGCCTTACCAAAAGTATGAAGGATTTCGACGTCAGACGGCTACAATCGCAAGAGATCGACAAATTCTTTCCGAGCTACTCCCGGGCTCTATTAGCAGAAGTGGAGAGACGAACACCGGCTTCGTAAGAGGAAAAAAAAGGAGCACAAGAAGCGCGCGATCAAGGAAATTGAGAGATGCTACTCTAGGTATAAGATTTGGAAGTTTTACCAAAAGATTAAAAAAAATATGCCACGTACACGAACCCTTCACCGAAGCCTGTAGAGACGAAGAAGGGGACATCATAGTAGAGTCGCAGTCGATGCTGAGGATTTGGAAAGAGCATTTCTGTAGACTGTATAACGGCGATGACTAATAAAATATCACCATCAGGCAGAATGAACCCTTCAACTTGGAAAATGAAGGCCAGCAATTCCGGTCACCTGGACTGGATGAAGTAAAGATATCAATATCTAAGCTTAAGTCCAACAAAGCTGCTGGTGCGGATACCCTGACCTTCGAACTCTTTAAAGCGGCAGGGGTGTGTCTGGTTTTAGCATCCCTACGAAACTCCTCTATTCAGGATGACGATCTTAAAGGCCCGCTGCTCCATCAAGGTCGGTAAAGATCTCACTGAGATATTTGATGTGAAGAAAGGATTTAGACAAGGCGATGCGCTTTCACGCAATTTCTTCATCATCATTTATCTTCAAAAACTCACGCACAAACACAAGAGGCACAATCTTTCAAAAGTCCGTCCGATTGCTCGCATTACCCAATGATATTGACATAATCGGAAGAAAACAGCATGATGCTGGTGAAGCTTTCGCTAGTATTGAGAAGTAAGCGGCGAAAATAGGTTAAGCGGTCAACGAGGACAAGACCAAGTACGTGGTGCCAACCAAAACCGACACTTAAGACTGACGTCTCTGACATATAAAGATAGATAGATAGATATAGCTTTGAGGTAGTTAAGGACTTTGTCTACCAAGGCTCAGCTATAAACTCATACAACGACACCAGCGGTAACGATGAATAACTCTTGCCGCAGCGGGTGACTGCTTTTTATAGCGTCTGCTTAGCGTCTTCGACCTAGGCAGAAGAGTGAAGATCTAATTACTGAGATCGCTGGGTCATATAGAGCTGATGGACAACAACGCTTCGGTCCGAAAAGTTTTCACATCCGCACACGAGGGAAAACGCAGTAAAGGAAGATCGAGACTCAGGTGGCGCACGCAAGTGGAAGGGGACCTCAACCACCTTAACAAGCGAAACTGGAAGCAACTAGCAGAAGTTCGAGTTGGCTGGAGACGCTTGTTGATTGAGGCCCAGGTCCACCGCCGACTATAGCGTCACCTAAACTACTATAAGTAAGTAAGTAATTCTAGTACAATATGGAATATCAAAAACCATTGCAGGATAGCATTATAAGTGCTGTTTCTCAGGATGTTCTTGGTGTGACTCATCGGTCACACTCATTTCGGCAAGTTAGGTTAATGAATGTTTGAAAAAGCAAAATTGTTGAATTTGGAACGACATCAATCCACCAGTACAAAATGCATTCAGAAAAAGTCACTGTTTGGTGCGGGGTTTGTTCTGTTGAAATCATCGATCCATACTTCTCAAAACCAAAACATGTCATTGCCTAACGCTACAAATCGATACTAACTTCTTGTGGCCTAATTGGATGATAGGGATACCGATAGGTACCGCGGCGCCAACGTGAACTGACCACCAAGACCTTGCGGTTAAACGCCTTATGATTTCTTCCTCTAGGGCTATCTTAAATCGAAGATCTATGCGAAACAACTGCAAACAGTTGATGCACTTAAATTTAGCATAACAACGACAACATCATCAACTTAAGCTTTTGTTAAATTGAATATTTGCTCCTATCTGTTTTGCATGTTTCTTTCAAATATTACTGCAATGCTGCAAAGTGCTCGGAAGTATTACTAGCTTTTACTATGTTTTGGAAATATTGCTCATTTGCTAGCTTTTCACTGCAAAATATTCAAAGTTTTCTTGAAGCTTGCGAAGCTCCTTAGCTGTAAAACTGGGAAACATTGTCAACAATAGTAATTGTTGTACAAAAAAGCGTTTATTACGTTTCTTCCACGGCATGTTGACGCTAGACTTAAAGTCGCTTGTGCTCCTTTGCTTCTTCTTAGGACTGCCATTTCTGGAATCTTTCCCAAGGTAAACTTGAAAGTTCGGACCATGATTTGTTTTCATATTTTCTGGGCACCTTCCCCGAAAGGGACCAACTTTCTCGTCAGCAAAAATATAGAAGGCTAAAAATCATCCCAATGAATCGATTATGAAGCGAAATGGATATTTAAGTTTCTAACACTTTCCTTATATAAACGGTATTCACATGTATACAAACATTGCTGTAGAAATGGAAATCATGCCGTCAATTTCGGTATAACTTTCATATAAGAATCGAAATGCCTAAATAAGCATCAAATTCGATTGTTTCCATATTATGGAAGTCACTTTTGCTGATTCTTATATCATATCAATGTGATATATATTTTTGCAAGACATCAAGAAAATATATGTACATTGAATGTATCGGCTAGAACTGAGATACAGTGAAAAGCAAAGGCGTGACATCCCTGCGAGACGTTTCAGTTTGTACAAATGACAGCAAGCGAAAAACAGGTGCAGTCTATCATATTAAATATTTATCTTTCTTCATAGATTGATTATTGAAAATGCCGATTTCTGCAACATTAATATCATCTTAATTATTTTATTTTCAACAAACTGAACTTGTATTTCAAAGGTGCCTTGCGACTGAGAAAAATAACAATTGACTGATATTGTTATTATTTGAACTTCACAATTTTCATGGGCCATGTGATGACTCGTAAGGTAATGCATATAACATAACAGTTCCAGGGTATGTAACTATCTGTATAGTACTAAAAATATTCGCAAATTCATGCACTATGTAAAGAGGAAAAAGAATTTCGGTTTAGGTTTCAAAAATAGGTAATAAGCGGTGATTCTTTTAGGGGAACTTTTGCCAGTGGAGATTCTTGAGAGGTCACGAATGTGTTGTGTCACACTATTTTCCTTTTGTTCAGTATTCTTTAGAATTTCTTCATGAAACACTTTGCCCGAAAAAGGGTCTAAACGCTATTCAACTGTATTACGGAAGTCAGTGTTCTACGTATATGTTTCGGGCGCTGAAAGCAACTTATGTATTTAGCCTAATGAATGTACTATCGCTACCATCAGAAAGTTTGAAACTCAATTTTTATATTTTGATAAAATGCAACAAAATGAACCACATGTAGTACGTAGTAAAGAAACTATAGCGGCGATTTTTGATTTAAAAGTAAATAAAATAGAATTTGTGGAAGAGCTGAAGGCGGCCGACCTTCCCAATCGTTTCATTTGTTAAGCTCTTTAAAAGCTTCAAGAAGATCCACTGTTTTCGCCTGACATTTTATTATCCGGCGAGGCTTATATTTGGCATAATGGCTACGTCAATAAGCAAAATATCCATATTTGGGGAGAAGAGCAACCTATAGACGTTTAAGAGCTGACACTAAATCTAGCCTAAGGTTTGGTGTAGTTTATGGGCATGTGGGATCATCGGTCCATTATTCTTTAGAACTGAGGATGGCCGAAACGTAACTGTGAAAGGCACCTGTTAAAGGACCATGACAAAGAACGCTTTGCTACCTGAAATTAAAGATTTGGCTTAAACAAATCGGTAGTTTTCTTATGGATATAACATTCATTGCTAAAGAAATATTAGTCTCATCTCCCCAAATGTCTTTTTTTTTTTGCGGATCCATAGATTAATAAGATGTACTTGGTCATTCATAGGAAAGGACTTTGCACCACACAATACCGTTTCGTATCAAACTATTTAATAAATTGTTCTCAAGAAAATTCGAGATATAATGAAAGCTTTTCTACAACTGAACGATCGTTAGACTAAATTTCTTTGAACATCAAATTTGAATCGTTTCCCGTAAAACCTGTATCACAAAGTGTGTAAACATATCCACAAAAATCCAATCAGGAAATGTTTTCTTTTTTTTGTAACAACTCTACACTAATGACACCAGAACCACTACGACAAACACATTACCATTCTACATCATTTGTAATCTAGAAAAACAAATTTTATGCGAATCACTATTTTACGCGTTCGTTTCTTGGACAAGTGCACGCGCATAGTCTGTAATTAAAATGAAATCAACCTACTCATCGCTTGACTCGTTCAATATCAGCCACAACCCATCGGTGTACAGCATATGGTATACGGTATAGCCAACCGCATTCCACACCATTTGCTTTCTCACCTCTTAAGCTTCATGTCTTTCTTGAATCCCACTCAAATATGAATACGAGTATCTAACAGATATTGAGATAGAGCAATACCTATGTGGCAACATTATGATAACCCCAACCTGCGAAGCACATGAAGGCCTCAAACTGGCATTTGGTCCGTCAGTTGCTCCTTCTCTTCAGTCTACCTGTCCAAATCATCAATAAATAAAAAATACAAAGATGCGCAAAATTATAACAATTATACAATTGGCATTACAGAATACCCTGTAACTACCTCAACTAGTGCTCGAGATTATCATCACTCATAGGCAATCATCACACCAGAAGCTGTAGACTTAGAGCTGTTGGGTCAGCAACACCGCCATTGCCATCAGCAGGGAGTACCACAACGAACAAATGTTTCCGCGGCTGCAGCAGTTATTCACAAAGTTCAAATCTGAAATATTACTACATAACGTGGAGGGCCTGAAGTCAAAAATCCATGCTACAGCTTCTGCAATTGTGATAATAATCATAGCTTTTCATTAGCAACTATGAGTAGCAATTAATTTTTTATGAAGTTCCGTGGTAAATAGAGCAACCCGTGGAGGCTCTTGTCATAATTACCAACTACTGTGCAATTGCTAATGTATCTTGCAAATGGGTTGGTCGGTTAGGTTGGGTTGATCGAGCTTGTGCGCACTCCCTGTCCCGACAGACTGATCTGTGTAATTTTGTTGATGAGGCGGATGGAAAATCATGTTGGATTGGCACCAGGTTAGCGATCATGATTTTGCATATATGTATTTTTTTTGTAAGTCTTTATGTGGATCATGATGGGGCCTCGTCATAGGTAATGCTACAAATAGTAGGCATCATGTCGAAAATACTAATTTCAAAGGATGAAAATTACCTGATGGAAATTTCAAAGATACATTTTTGATTGATTCAATTGAAATATGAGATGATCAGTTATATCTATACACGTTCACCTTTCAAAGAGTATCTTGTTCGTATGTTAGTAATGCAAGTCTTGCATTAATAGTGATAATGGTTAGCTGCTATATATACGAGAAGTTATTATACGAAACTTTTGAGACCCGCCCTTCATTTGGTACGGGGTCTTATGCAATTGGCATTAGCATTCCCATACAAAACGCTGTTGCATCTTCCTGACTAGGTTATAGTTTTTATTTGATTATTGATCATCTGCAGATGTCGGCACATTTATGGAACCCTAGATCATCTCACCTGACAATTGTTTTGGAAAGTGTTTCCGATCAAAATTAAGTATACCCTACCTATAATTTAAAATACATATAAAAGAGAGAACATGACATTTGGGCTCAATTATGTTCCTTTGGAAATACGTGGAGCTCCAAAATTATCTTTGACTCGAGAAAACAAATGAACACTTTGTAAACCAGTCGCATGCTTACTTGAAGTCGAAATTTGATTATTATCAATATCCCAAACAATGCAAATGATAGTTGAAACTGTATACTAGACAAGGCGATCTTTCAGTTGGTTTTATTGATGGATCCGCCTTTATGGTTCTTCGAAAGTCACATCACATGTCTTGCAAGCTACCTCCATCCAATAAATCTCACGCGAGTACCTGACGTTGTTAGTCACACCGCTAGTTTCCTGACCTTGTCTCTAATTGCTCACCCTGATAACGACGGTTAAAGCGGCTTAGAGTTGCAAGCATCTTTAAATTTTTTGTTCCACAGTATTTGTTACCGATGCCATTTTGAAATGAAAAAACAAACGCTTAGAAGTCTTTTAAGTTGGTGCATGTTCACCATAAGCTTCCATACAACGATTGACTTTCACCAGCGGTTTTTTTTTTTTAGAAAAAAGTAATATAATAGAATTGCCCGCAAATGTTTCTTATCTGGCTCAAAATTCGACATTTGCAAGGCAACAAACTGGATTTTATTGACCCATTTTGACCCAAAATGGTATATCTATGAGTTTATTTGGCAAATTTTGTGTCGATATAGATCAACCCTCAATCCCTGCAATGTCATCATTCATCAATTTATCAATTTGTTCTGTGCATGAATTGAATGAAATTCTTTCATTTTCACCAAACTATGTTAGTTTTAGGGATACCTTGATAAACCAACACGTCTTTCGACAAATAGGAATACAGATTATTTTCAGAATGGGTTTTTGCTTGTAAATATTACGATTCAGACATAATCATCATCGGCCTACTTTTGAAAAATTACACGCGTTGCGTCAACCGTAACTTTTTTGACAAAAATCAAAATCTTCGAACAACAAAAAAAAAAAATTATTTATCATGCGACAGATTTTGAAACACGAGTGCGTCACATGCTTTTGCAGCGCAGCTCTGTTTGTTTTTGATTTGCCAACTTACTCAGCACGACACCAGACGAAAAAAAAAACCAAACCAAAAACAAAACAAACAAGCACAAAATGATCAACAATTTTGTCATCCAATACGGCATTTTAATTTACCTTCATCGATGCTGCCGACAGACAGACTTTGCGCCAAAAGGTGGACCATCAATATTCGATGACAATCAATCGCTGCAATTGCTCTACGAATGCAGCATGACAATCGATGCAACCGTCATCGGTGGCTGCATTGTCGCTCCGCTTCGGGAAGCTACATGCCTCAGAAGACCCATCGTAATCTATCCATCTATCCAGTGAAATTATCTCTTTGCGAAGTGAGATAGGTTGATCCGAGCGATTATCTGGTCGAAAGAGAGATATTGCTCGTTTTTGTGGATTGGATTGCTGATGCTGCTGCCGCTGTTGCCGGCTTATGCTACTGTTACAGTAGTCCGGGCCGACTGACTGACAGTGAGTGAAGTGCTTTTTGCTGATCTTTTTTCCCGAGTGATATCAATTGATGGTCCACACTGGCATATGAATAATTCAAGTGAGTGAATATGTTGTGCAATGTGTTTACAAATTTGGCTAAAAGTTCAGGAATGGCAACGTGTCGCCGATTTGGAAAGAAGTTGTGATTTACTTTCAAAGTTTAGGAGGAAAGTAGATTGGGCGTTACTTCCTGATAAGGATGACGCTTTTTAACGAAAAATGAAAGAGTAAGCTAAGGACACTGAAATGGAAGTAAACACGAAGACGCTTTTTAACGAAAAATGAAAGAGTAAGCTAAGGACACTGAAATGGAAGTAAACACGAAGAGCAATTCAAATGGAGCAAGAATGACGGTAGACAGTGGTTTTCAGGTTCTTTATGCTATCAACTCGGATCTCTCGGATTAGGATTCTCTTAAAGATAGCCAAAATATTGACATATACTCGTACTTAACCATTGCTTAAGAAAGCAGTGTTTACACGCTTACTATGGGTTTGATGACGAAGTTATATCTATTTTAAACACAAAACAATCAGTTAGAGTAGATGTCTCTCCCATTTCGAATAAATAGAATATTGTTAAAAAGGCCTGGGAGCCTTGTTGGAACGATTATGAATTGGGAGGTTTTTAAATGTACAATCGACTTTTGACTTTATCTTCATTCTCTTATCCATGGTCATTTGTAAATATGTTGAGTATGAGATCCTGAACTCAATTACTGCCTGATCAAATATTTTAGTTTTCATAGAAAAATCTAAGAAAAAACGTTCTCAGTTTCCAGAACCTATCATGTATCCGTATCCAAAAGAAACTACGACTTAACTTTTTTTTCATGCCCGCTAAGTTCATCAAAGGGCTTTTAAATTCACACTATCCTCTATTTCCTAAAATAACACTGTTTTAAAATTTGAACATGGTACCTATCCTTAAATTAGTAATCTTATTTTTTAATAAATTAACACTTAAGTGGGTATGAATACACTTACAACTTATTACCATGTGTGAAGTTATTCAAAATTTATTGGAAAGAGGGACAGAAGAAAGATGTCCGGGCTTAGTAAATATTTCGCTCTTGGTTGGGAGGAGATTATAGCGTTGCCTGCAATCTATCGCGCAGATTACACTAGGAGATCTCTTAAACATTTCAATTTCAAAGCAAAATCATTATTCGTTTCGATATGGCAGTGAATTTTCGGCCACAGGTACATGTTCGATTTTAGAGCGCACAGCAGGTGGTCCCGACCTCATGAACACCGCCTGCTACTTTTCTCAATATTTTACTTTTGTATAGGTAAAGTTATGTTTAAGAAGAAGAACAGCAAGGTTAGATGCTTCCAAACGTGTCTTAGCACGAAAAAACCGCTGAGTCGAAAAAATGTCATATTTTTTGCTCCGAAAACTTTAAATCGCTTCTTCTCGAAACCGCATTTTTCATAACGGTTGCAACATAACATGATCTTCTTGAAACTTTTAGCTATACTCTAATCCTTTGAAACATGATTTTCAATGCAAAGTAAATAAAGTGTTTAAACAAATTTGGAATAAAAAGGGAAACTTTTTTGATTTTTCTGTTACAGATGAAAAATAAAGTCTCCAGCTTGCATGCCATTTTCAAAAACGCATAACCTTGACGCCGTGTAGCGCATCCAACGCATCTTGGAAAAAGAAAAAAAAATTTATTTTTTTATAGTGAAAACTTTTATCTGACAATAAAATTTTTTTTAATAAAATATTAATTTTTCACTGACTAAAAAAATCCTTAAAAATTTACCTAGGGTGGGGCCTTCCTCCCATAAACAATAACTAAAATCCTACTTAAGCCGTATAAAGATGACGAGGGAAAGCTTAGCAAATCTTAAAAATTTCGGAAGACAAAACTGCACTTTGTTAAAAATTTACCTTACTTCTTTTGAAGAAGACGGATCGGCTCATTGTGTGTGTATTTGTATTCTTTTCATGTGAGAGTATGACGAACAAACCAGAAGTTTATAACTGAAACTAGATTCTAAGCAAGTCATCTCCAACCTGAGAGGTTATACTATCCGCGGCATTAATGTCAATCCTGCAGATGTAGCCAGGGTCCAAACTATAAGAGTTGCTTGTTTTTCTTGATTACGTCGACATCTTGAAACATTCTTAGAGTATTATGTTATATTTCCTTCTCCATTCATCTTCCTCATATGTAGGATGAAATATTTAAAGAGGAATACTGCTTTCAAAGCTGCAACAACGATTCCAACACCGTTTCGTCCATTGTTGGAATCGTTGTTGCAGCTTTGAAAGCGGATCTTCTAAACAACATCGTTGGTATCTTGAAAATAAGCGACTGCTTGATGAGTGTTAAACTCGTCATACACAATGAAACGTGGAACATTGTTAGCGCGTACGCTCCACAAAATGGATGCGACCAATCGGAAAAAGATACATTTTGGTCAGAGTTCGGTAATTTGCTTAGAAATATACCTATCGATGAGATGCTCTTCGTAGGCGGAGATTTAAATGGCCACGTCGGAGAAACAAATGTTGATTATGAGGACTGCCACGGCGGTAAAGGCTTTGGAACCAGAAACTCAGCTGGCGAAGACATCCTTGTAGCGTGTAGGGCTTACGGCTTAACCGTCTTAAATACAATGTTTATTAAACATCAACGACATCTTATCACCTATAGCAGCGGAGGCCGCGAGACGCAAATTGATTATAACCTCTGCAAAATGTCGAAGAGAAACCGTGTTAAGGACTGTAAAGTAATTCTTGGAGAATCCCTAGTAAGCCAACACCGTCTGCTCATTACAGAATTTTTCACAGCGGAACCACCGAAAACACGGCCATCGTTTGGTAAGCCAAAAATCCGGTGGCATAATCTATCGAAGGAACGAAGCGCAAGATTTATCGCACTTGCTAAAGAAGTGCTTCAAAATATAAATGGTATAGCAGACTCACTTAGCCCGCAAGAAATGTGGAACAGCATGCACGAGGAATGCATAACACTCGCAAAGTCCCATCTGGGGACTATATCGAAATACCATCACGTCGGCAAAGAAACATGGTGGTGGAATGACGAAACCAAACGAGCTGTGGCCGACAAGAAGAGTGCATTCCAAGCGTGGACAAAATGCGATCGGAGCGATGATATCGAAAAAGTTCGACTGGCCCTTGAATACGAGCGTCTTAAAAAGATCGCAAAGAAAGTCCTGTCTCGAACTCGAGCGGCAGAAGCGGAAAACCTGTACCAGGAGTTGGAACAAATATCCTCACGATCGGCGGATAGAAGACAAGCTATCCAAGAAGTTCAAACGTCGTCCAATACTACAGTGCCAAATATTTTTAAGCTCGCTGCACAGAGGCGAAAAAATTCGATGGAAATAACCTCGCCGAAATACATAAAAAATGCAGACGGTCGCTTATTAACAAATGAAAAGGAAATTTGTAACCGGTGGCTTGAAACTACAAGGAGTTGCTTAACAAACAGTTTCCACGTGATATCGTGCCGACAGCTGATTTATTCGAGGGAGAAGTTTCGGATTTTTCAATCGAAGAAATAAGTATAGCAATTGGAAAAATGAAGCCGGGGAAAGCGGCGGGACCAGACAGCATTCCATCAGAGTTTTGGTCGAAGATGGAGGGGATCGGCAGCGAATGGCTATCGAAACTTTTAAATAAATTAAAATGTGGACAACCTATGCCGAATCAATGGAGAAGTAGCTTCTTGGTTCCATTATACAAAGGAAAAGGCGACACTTGAGAATGCAACAACTACCGTTCAATCAAGCTTATGTCACACACAATGAAAATCGTCGAAAGAGTCTTAAACGAACGTCTTCGGCAAATAATAAAGCTCGATAATAGCCAGTGTGGATTTGTTGAAGGAAGATCGACGGTGGACGCTATCCAAAGCCTACGAATAATAATGGAAAAGCACCGAGGTTCGTCTAAGGATTTACACATGGTATTTATCGACCTCGAGAAAGCATTCGATCGAGTGCCTAGGGATCTCATATGGCCCGCGCTGAGGTCTCAAAACGTACCGGAAACGTATGTTAGAATAATACAAGACATGTACGGAAACGTGAAAACTGCTGTTAAAAGCTCTGCTGGACTAACGAGAGAATTTCCAGTTAACGTCGGAGTGCATCAAGGAAGCGTACTTAGCCCTTTCCTCTTTAACGTAGTATTCGACTATCTTTTAAAAGACTGCATGCGCGAAGCAAATGTAACACCAATTCTCTTCGCTGACGACGCAGTTATACTTAGCGATAACGTCGAAGATTTACAGAACGCCTTAAATTCATGGAGAAATGCGCTAGAGAGAAACGGGTTTAAAATAAGTCGTTCAAAGACGGAGCATTTGACGTGCCCATTTGCGCATCCGTTGCGACCTGTTCCGGATATAATGTTAGACGGAATAGTTCTTCCGAAAAGCACTATCTTCAAGTACTTAGGATCAATCGTTAACATGGAAGCGAAATGTGACGTCGACGTAAATCACAGAGTGAGTGTGGGATGGATGAAATGGCGGGAAAATTCGGGAATCTTTTGCGACCGAAAATTTCCACTTAAATTGAAGGGGAAACTCTACACCACGGTTGTTAGACCAGCTCTTATATACGGTTCACAGTGCTGGACAATGTACGAAGCGTTTAAAAACAAAATGACAGCAGCGGAAATGAAAATGTTAAGGATGTCTAGTGGAGTCACTAAACGCGATTGCATTAGGTCTACGCGTATAAGAGGAAGTCTACATATAAAGAATTCGGTAACCGAACAGCTTGAGGCGAATAGAATAAGCTGGTATTGCCACGTTCAAAGAAGATCTTTGGAAAATCCGGTTAAAAAGGCACTATCAACTACGGTCACTCCAACTGAAAGAAAACGAGGTCGGAAAAAGAATTGCTGGATTTCTCAGATGGCAAATGCGCAACAACGCCTGGGGCTTACCACTGAAGCGATCCAGGACCGAGCATTATGTAGACGCGTTCTGCGGTCTGCGACATTAGCCAACCCCATAAGCGGAGCAGCAGCGATGCAGTAAAAATGGGAAACTCGTTACGCATAAGTTCGTATAACGAGGAAGGGGTTAATAAAAGGATAAGAAGACTGCTTTCAAAGCTGTTTAGTTTTTGTTTCGCTCTTTTCTTTTTGGGATGTAGTAGGATAAGTGAGATCAGTGGATTGCAGAGCATTCATTTCATCTTCGTAGTTGAGGCTTTAAATCCGCTAGTTTTGTTAAAAATAAACTTTAACGAATCTCTGATCTTATTCGTTTAATGTATAAAGGTATTTACTTTTAGTTTAGTACTTCGTTCCACGCGCTTCCTTCTTTATGAGAAGCAAATGGTTTATTTGCTTTGTCCTTATTTACTGTAAGTCATACTCATGTAGTCTTTTTCTCGATTAAAGTAAGAGCCTCTACGACGGCACGGGTGTTGGTATCGCCTGGTTATCCCTGTAGTCAGACAAACTTGCTAAGGTGGTGTCAGTTTAAGTATTATATAAAAAAAGTTGCATTATAATCTATTTATGTATTCCCTCAGTAACTATAACAGATGTTTAAGGTTTAAGAGCCGTTAAATAGCTACAGAGAGAGCGTTTTTCTACGTTGACTTGAAGTCTTACAAAACTATTCACTTCACATTATTTGTACTAAGCAACTGCTTGAATCAGTACTTTAATGCAAGTATTGCGCATCGGTAAAACGATTTTATTGACTATTTCGAATAGCGTTCGTTCTTTGAGGACATCTGGAAACGATCTGGCCTTGCTAAGCCAGTTGCACGCTTCAAGTCGGCTTATGTCCCCTTCTAATTATGGCCGTTAAATAAAATTAAGTCTTCCTCTGCTGCGTTGTCCATCGGTGATAGATAAAGAGACTCTGCGGGTCATTTGGTGTTCATTCGCTCTGCATGCCTTTCTTAGGTGTCGCTGTAAGGCTCAAATAGATCGTCGCCGAAGTATCTACTTCAAGGCCAATGGGAATGACACCGAATATTTAGCGAATAGTTTTTCTCTGGAAATGATCGGGGATAGCTTCATTCGCCTTCAAAAGAGTACAGTTGGAAAACTGAGTATATTTTTTCTTCTCTTTTCTTATTAAATGCTTTTTAACTAATCGGTAGAAAATATTTTCATATTAATAACTATTTCCATAGGCTCTACCTAAGAAATCGTTTCAATATATCATAACCGCGCATTTGCTCATGATTTTGATCGATCTTGATCGATCACATTATATTGGGTATATAACTTAATTCAATGCGGGTTTTTTTTTCCAAAATTTGAACGTTTATTTAAGAAAACCATGTACAAAAGTATTATTCAAAGTATTGCCCATCTGAAGCTATGACTTTTTTCCATCTTTCTGGCAATTTGTGGATCCCATCCCAAAAGAACTGCGCCGGCTTGGCAGCCAAGAATGAATCAAGCCAATTTTTGATATTCTGCTCTTATGTGAACCGTATTTCAGTCAGGGCGTTCTGCATCGACCAGAACAAATGGTAGTCAGAAGGGGTAAGGTCTGGGCTATAAGGCGGGTTGGGTAAGACTTCCCATCCACTGTTTTCCAAATAGTTCTTAACCGGAATATCAATGTGGGGCCTAGCGTTGTCATGATGGAAAATTATTGCCTCGTGTCTGGTCGCATATTGCGGGCGTTTTTCGGCTACAGCTCTCTTCAAACGGATTAATTGTGTTCGGTAGCGTTGTCCATTGATGGTTTCACCCGGTTTTAGCAGCTCATAATACAGCACACCCATCTGATCCCACCAAATACAGAGCATTACCTTCGCGCCATGGATATTCCGCTTTGCCGTTGATTTGGCTGGTTAGCTGGGTTTCACATATGATTTTTTGCACTTGGGGTTGTCGTAATGGATCCATTTTTCATCACCGGTAACAATCCGATGCAAAAATGACTTCCTTTTGTGGCGTTCCGGCAGCATTTCGGACATGCAAAACCGCCTTTCGACGTCTCTCGGCTTGTGTTCATGTGGAACCCAATTTCCTTGCTTTTGAATATATCCAGCTGCTTTTAAACGTTTCGAAATGACTGCTTGAGTGACACCCAAAGATTCTGCGAGCTCTTCTTGTGTTTGGCAACAATCTTCATAGAGTAATGCTTCCAGTTCTTCATCTTCAAACCTTTTTGGCTGCCCAGGACGTTCATCGTCTTCCAAACCAAAATCACCACTTTTAAATCGTGCAAACCACTTTTGGCACGTTCGCTCAGCTAGCGAATGTTCACCATAAACTTCCACCAAAATACGATGACTTTCGGCAGCAGTTTTCTTCATATTAAAGTAATGAAGAAGAACTCCCCGCAAAAACACTTTTTCCGCAACAAAGTTCGACATATTTGAGTGAAAAAAAAATATTGTTGTTTGACATATACTGAAATGACGTATAATGACAGTAGCTTTCCAACGCATGTTCCAATGGCATAATAACAATGGAATAATACAAGTTATGCCATTTCTTAGCAAACAGCACGAAGAATAGAATAAGTTATAGACCCAATAACATGAGCAGTCTCTTGTTGCCGCTGTAATACGTGTTCTTGTTTTGTATATTTAATTTAGCCATCATATCGCGTAGATTGCAGTAGTATGTGTGTGTACTTTACATGACGGCGTCAAGATCATGGGCATATGAACATTGGATAAATGTAAATATTTGAAGCAATACACTTATGCCATTTTTTAAAACACTTTTCGAATTGACCTTAAGCCCCTTCCGCGAATTTTGTTTAATGAGTTAATTCGGGTCAAATTAAAACAATTCACACGGGGAATGATCTGGGGCCTTAAATAACTTTTGGTGCAAGCCATGCTGCGACGCCTCAAAATATCAAAATATCGATCAAAATCGAACCATCAGACTCATGAGAAGTATTAACATCACGAGCAATCTTCCTTACGCTGAAATGGCGATAGCGATTATTTTGTTTTATTTTTCGATACTTCATCAGTTAAGGAAGTTGAAGGTCGTCTAGAACGAAGCAAGTCTTCTACAATCTCTCGGCCCTCCTTGAATGGTTTGTACCACTCATAAGCACATATCTTTAATATAGCTGATTCAACATAAGTATTACAAGAAAATAATTTCACCTAATGATTGACAAAGTAACGAAATACAGTGCGACTCACTTAAGAAAAAAAAAGTCCTCACATATTCAGAATTGGAAATAGCTGCGACGTATTTTTTGTTCGTATAATTGGCACACGAGTCAAAGGTTACACCGAAGGGTTTGCCAAAAACAAGATTCAACTGTTATTAGCCAGCGTTACGGTGTATTCCCCTTTATTCACAAGACTACAAATCATTAGTGTAGCGTTTTATACATACGAGTATAAGAATTGGAAACAAATTCTTATTATCGGATAAATTTAAATATGATAAATGCAAAATGAAAAGACATTCGTTTTCACATAGCGCTAGTGCAGACATTTTAGGGAAGAAGAAAAGAGAGCTACCGAAGTATGTTAGCCTTAAATGTTTTATGTTATAATGACAAGGAAATAAAGAGCTCGGCAGGACATTCTACAAGCGGGTTGTACGGCCTTGGATCTCTGATATTTAACAGTACGTTCGAAAGTGAATATACTAATATTTTAAAAATTACATTCGTATGGGAGACTCAAGCCTGTTTATTTGGGACTCCTTGGTCTAGCATCGATATTTAATTTGTCTCCAATCTGCGTTATTTAAGATCAAAATGATTAAAAATCAATATGTCACTTCCTAAGATACATTCCTAGACGTCCATTCTTCCTGGTCCCTGGTTAGTATGAGAGCAACTTTGTTAGTTTTTAGGTCTAGATATTTGACATTACTTTTCGCATCTACTGCTAATGTTTTTTGTAATTATTTCCTTGAAGTTTAGTTCAAAAGTTATAACATTTACACATTCTTTTGTGTATAAACACGAATCTGGAAGCCGTCATCTGATGGACCCACAGATTTTATACGCCTTACACCTTCATTTACATCTGCTTCTTGATGTAAGTGCATATATAGGATGCACCATCTGCCTGTTCCCTGTTGAATCATATTTTATTTTGACATTGACATCTCTTATGCACTTAAAAAATTTACAGAAACTAAGTATTGTTTCGCGGTACGAAATTAATCTATTTAAGATTAAATAACGTTAGGAAATATTGCAGAGTTACTTCCAAAGTGGATTTGGTCTTGCCGGAGCAGTGCGAACTTCGAACAGAAATTTTAGCCGAAAAAATGCGCCAACTGCAGCTGGTGAACGAAAGTTTGTGAAGAAAGTTCTTGAGACTGATTTGCTGACGACTGGTTTGAGAAAATTGTAGATCATGCCAAAAAGGTGAGCATAATGCCGAAAATCTCAACGAGCCGTAGATTCAACAAGTGAAAATCAGTCGCACTAGCATGAGGAAAACTTGCATAATGATCTCGGATTATTCGCTTACAAGGTCCAGTTGACTGAGGAATTAAAACAGGCTTAGCTCAAAAAATCATCTTTTTTAGGGGGTTGTATTGAAAAATTTAGTTGACAGAATGGCCTACTACCCAGCCAAATGAAGCAGTCATTTGAATGAAGTAGTAAGTCATGATTCGTCGGAAGGTTTATTCTTTTCGAAAAATTGTAGGAACCCTTAAACTTTTCAATTTACCATTCTATGTAAATGAGCTATGAAGGTTAGAAGCACTTACAATAGCTCATTGCGTCTAGTTTATGTGCCGTAATACAACAAAATCATTCCATTTTAAATGCATACTATAGGTAAAAGTGGCAACAAAATCATTTAAAATCGCTATAATATCTCGAATATAAATCAACAACTGGTAGGTGTAAAATATCAGTGAAAGTGTAATTCCACCTTTTACCCACACGAACCACTATTATTACAGCATCAAACCCGTACCATATCAAATGATGTGCGAAAAAATCCCCTCATCACAAATCCATTATCATCTAATGAAAAAGTAATAAACACCCATGCAGAACTAAATCGATTCCCCCAGAGGTTATTTCCATCTTTCTCCCATTGAAAGCGATTTAATTCTATGTTCAGCGTTCAGATGCTCTGATATGGATAGGCACTGTGAATTGGCTCACTCAAGGCGCTTACTATTACCATTCAGCTGGGTTGGTTTAACGCCCAAGTGAATGGTAGTATGCACGAAAATGAATACTCTCATCCAACGAGGTGGCATAATTCAACTTTTAATTATGTTTTAAACCGCCCCTGTGCAGGCGCAACGGGCGTAACTCCTATGCAAGGCTTTGTCCAATGGGGGGCGCCAAGTACTTCAGACACACTTCAATGGAAATAATTCAATTATCTTGGTTCAAGACTCTGGCTCTGGACTTCTTTCCAACTGCGAGGAATCCAAATGATGTGATTCCAGTTCAAACTTTGCTCGAATTAATTGAAATAGAATCGACTGCGTCGTCGTGAGTTTGTAAATAGATATAACATACATTCTACTTTAGTTTAGAATCGATTGTAAAGTGTAATGCTTTTGAACAAGGGGATATTATCATATACAGTATGTTCCTGGTAAAGTATCAACGTCTGACAGTAGATGGAAACACAAAACTGGTTTAAGTATTAAATCGTTTATAATAATGCAACACTCACAGTTCGTTAACGCAAAATATATATATTTGGTTGTTAAGAGATAACAAAACTTAGTTCGATCCTGGTGACCTACATTCGTTTTTTATGGACAGCGGAATTGACAATACATCTTTCCACTTTGGTGAAAACATGGAATCGTCGTTTTCTATGATAGACAAGAGGACATTGAACCGGTGACGATAACGATATCTTTAGATGTATTACTGACTCAAAGTAAAATTCTACTCAAAGACACAGATTTTTAGAATCTTGTTGCCAGTACTCTGGTTCTCGAGTAAACCATAGCTGATACGGTTTACCGCATTTGGTGAGGTGAATCATGATATACGAGGGCGGGTCAATAAGTCCGTGACTTTTGGATAAAAAAATAATTTTATTTTTCAACGTAGTCTCCCTTGAGCTCTATACACTTTGTCCAACGCTTCTCCAATTTTTTTATCCCTTCCAAAAAAAATGATTTGTCGAGGTCCTCAAAATAGGCTTTTGTTTGCGAGATGACTTCATCATTGGAGTCAAATCTTTTTCCACCAAGCCATTTCTTCAGGTTTGGGAACAAGAAGTAGTCGCTCGGAGCCAAATCTGGAGAATAGGGTGGATGAGGGAGCAATTCATAGCCCAATTCATGGATTTTTGCCATGGCAACTGCACATGTGTGCACCCTTACATTGTCTTGGTGGAAAAGAACTTTTTTCTTGGCCAAATGAGGTCGTTTTTTTTCAAATCGTCATTGAATCGGTCCAATAAGTTGGCATAATATTCCCCATTGATTGTTCTTCCCTTTTGAAGGTAGTCAATGTGGATTATCCCGCGTGCATCCCAAAAAACAGTCGCCATAACTTTATTGGCTGACAAACCCACCTTGGCCTTCTTTGGCGCCGATTCACCCTTAGAAACCCACTGTTTTGACTGTTGTTTGTTCTCTGGTGTGTTGTGATGGATCCATGTTTCGTCCACGGTTACAAAACGGCGCAAAAACTCCTCCATATTGCGATTAAACAACGCCAAACCTTCCTGTGAAGTTGTTACACGATTGCGTTTGTGGTCGACTGTGAGCAAACGCGGCACCCATCTTGCGGAAAGCTTTCTCATGCCCAAGTGATCATTCAAAATTGAAACCACTGAGCCATGCGAGATCCCTACGGCTTCCACAATCTGTCGCACTTTCAATCTTCGGTCGGCCAACACCATATCGTGAATTTTTTTTTCGATTGTTTCGGGTGTAGAGACCTCAACTGGGCGTCCAGGACGTTCGGCATCTTCAGTGCTTGTACGGCCACAACGAAATTCAGTAAACCACTTTTTTACCATTGAAATCGATGGTGCAGAGTCCCCATAGTATTTATCAAGCTTAGCCTTGGTCTCGGTAATGGTTTTTTTTCGCAAGAAATAATGCTTAATAAGCACACGAAATTCACTTTTTTCCATTTTCTCCTCAAATTAGTGAGTAGTCTGATAAAAATAGCTGTCAAACACAAACTAACTGACGCAGGAAGTTTAAATTTTGACAGGAGTCAACTGACAGATGCCTGTTGACAGGAGCAGTGTTGCTGTTTCAGTAAAGAGGTCAGAAATTCAAAAAGTCACGGACTTATTGACCCGCCCTCGTATTGTTCTTTGCTGGAAACTGAACAATAGAAGGTTACATCTTGTAAGCGTTTTATATGGAAAACATTTTAATTTTGACATTATGACAATAATTAAGGTACTGACCTCGAATCCGAAGATCGAGCAGTTTAACGAATTGTTGGCCGATGATGTTGGCATGATACTAGATCTGAAGCAGGGCGTTTTTTCCAATCAATCATAGGAATTAAGTTTCTTATCGAGCCGTAATGTGTTTCATACTGTTTCGATTAACTTACATGTAAAGGACATTAGGCTCCCTCCGAAAAACCACGAAGTCAGACTACTTTTTTTAATGAGTCTGTGATGTTTTTTTTTGGGTAAAAACTGCACTCATCAAAAGAATGTAGAAATTATGGTGCTAAGCTGATCAACGTGGCTATACAGGGTGAGTTTTTTAACTTGAGACATCCAAATTACTCGAAAAATACGCGATATCGAGAAAAATGTTTCAAACAAAAGTCACAAGGTTCTGAAGGGGACATAAGATGGTGACCACGAGTTTGACCTTGAGACCCATTTTCAATGTGAAACGAAGGTCAATTTTGATTTTTCAAATGATAATTCCTGATTTTCATTGCTCAGTCGTATTGCTCGTAGGCTTGTCATTTGTTATGACATACTGCGTTTAGCATAACCCAGAAACAACGACGTGGACGTACTAGTATTTTGTTTCCTTCGGGGTGATTAATTGAAGTGGGTCCCCTTGCCTCCCACTGTTGAAGCATTGAATTCTTCCCATTTCGACGTTTATTTCCCGAGACTATTTTAAAAAATGCTCGAAAATGTGATCATTCACTTCAATACACTTGTCTATCCGCGCTCTAAATGAAACAACAGAACAGAGAAATATTTCTGGCGTAATCTTCCGGCAAGCTTCAGTTATTCGTCTTTTCATGTCCTCACGTGTTGTTGGCTTTTTTCTGTAAACCCCACTTTTTAAGTAGCCCCACAAGATGAAATCAAGTGACGTAAGATCAGGTGATCTAGCAGGCCATTGCCTCTGACCCCCTCGTCCGATCCATCGTTGATGGTAAACATTGTTTAATACGCCCCGGGCTACTTGGGAATAATAGGCTGGACAACCATCATGTTGAAACCACATTGTTTGTCGCAACTCCAATAGCAGTTCTTCTAGTAATACTGGAAGATGGTCCCGCAAGAAGTTTGCGTACTTTTCGCCATTCAAGTTGCCCTCAATAAAATATGGACCTATTAATTTATCCCCAATAATTCCCGCTCAAACATTAACATTCCAAGGGTGCTGGCGTTCAACTTGTCGCAACGAAAAGGGTTTTCGGTAGCCCAGTAATGCATATTACTCGTATGTCGATTGACCGTACCGTAATTAGTGAAAGTCGACTCATCAGAGAATAACACCTTTGCAAAGAAAAGGGGGCCTAGTTCAATTTGCTGAAGTGCCCATTGACAAAAGGAAACCAGGTTGCGAAAATCCTTACTAGAAAGTTCTTGATGCATTGGAACATGATAAGGATGGTTTTTATACCGATGTAATATCTTACAGACAATCGTTTGAGAAATTCCTGATTCACGACTTATTTGGCGAGTGCGTATGTGTGGATCGTGAGCAACGGCAGCTAACACTGCTATTTCATTGTCCTCAACAGCCACCCTATCTGACCGATTCCTTTTCTTTGGTTGCACACTTCCTTGACCCGATAGCGCACGATCGTATTTGGTCTGGGAAACGTTGGGCGCAAAGAGCAACAGCACCATCGATGTTCCTTCCACTTTCTCCATAAATCAATATCATTTCAATTTTCTCTTGAATTGAAATAGCCTGCACTTTTTCGTACTTTTCGAGTAATTTTGATTTCTTGAGTTAAAAAACTCACCCTGTATAAAAAAGAGCAGCTGGAAAATAATACCAGAAACACAGCCTTGGAGAAAAAAATTGTCTGTCTATGAGGGAAAAAGAGTGCGAAGCCGAAGAGTGATATTTTTTTGACAATTAGCTACTTCACATCTATAAGATTGCTAGAGAAAAGTCGATCATGGGGTACAAATCATGCAAACAGAAAAAGCAATCCAAAGTATTCAAAAGATGGTACAAACTGAAAACCGAAGCGTTTGATTATCGGTCTTCACAAGTTTGGGATCAGTTTCATTTACATGGAAGGACACTAACATAAAACGGGACTGCAAGCTTTAAACTATCATGGTATTGAGTTTTCAACTTTACCCAGAAGCGATAAATTAGGAGGAGCCTTGCACGATATAAGTTGTTTTGAAGTCGTAAAGATTAAGATATGTACATATAGGTAGTTATCTAGAGTCGAGCATGCTGATCATCTTCGATTCGCATACGGCCTTGGCCAGAGGTCTAAGAAGTAGTGGTATCAGCTTGTTTTTGGAGAATATTGGATACACGTTTTATAAATTCTTCCACACTTTACTGCCAAGTAAACGAAAAAACATATCTTCTTGAATTTAAAAAAAAAAAATGTGCATACACTTGGACTACCCTCAAAGGACTAAATTTTTTTTTTTTTTTTTTAAAAAAAAGGTAATTTTAACGCTACCATCAACGGATGGTAGAACTTCGACTGATTTCCACTTCTCCAACCATTCATTCCCTGGCAGTTCACACATTAAAGTTCACGGATTCACAAATTCAGAGTAAGCACATTGCTTGCAGCATTGAGAGGATGTGGAGGAACATAGGAACATAGCTTCGAAATAACAAAATGTCATCAACTGACTTCTGGCAACATAGATATGCCTGAAGCATTTCTGCACTGACTTTTAAGATTGCATAAATGAAATTACATAACGGTCACGCGCAGAGTTCCTAAAATTTTTACGCGTTTCTATTTACAACTGGCAAATATAGATAAAAACTAAGAAGTTCCTTGAACAATTAGGTCTGAAAAAAGTTAAACGATCAAGACTACATAATAGGAAACAACACTAACGACAGTAAGTTCACTGTTCGGAGACTCTTACTTGATTGTGCAATATATCATACCGCATACTGAAAAAAAATAGCCTGAATATGGGGAATAGAAAGTAAATAACTTTGAAAAAACCGGTAAAATAAAGGTTGATGCCACGATTAAAATGTTTCAAAGTTTCGAAAGTTTGCACTGCATCAAGGACGTGAATTACATGAGGAGTGAGGATCCACTGATATTAAGAACTAAGCTCCTGTGTGCTATGGCATGGTGTGTTGCTTTAATCCAGATTTCCCTGAGGCTATTAGCACAGGCCCCTTTGTTCATGTTATAAGTGGCAAAAAACTCAAGGCTATATGTACTCGTATGTGTACATGCGTTTTATTAAAGCATTTCTCGAAGCTCGTTTTTCATATCGTAACCCATTTTGTCGCATCTCTGAAAGATTTTTTGGAAGTAGACCTGAGAAGAAAGATCTTTGAATTAAACGAACAGAATGACATCGAAATAATTTTTATTACAGCTCATACTCATTAAGTTTGTGAGGTTTCTAAGGATTCTTTTTTACTCTTTTAAATCTAATTTGATTTTCTTGTAAAGAGTGTTGACACGGACGCCAGTTCAAAGCGAAAAAAATCTTGCTTTAATCGTTAAAAGGATCCAACTGCGAGGAATAAAGCCATTGGATCATTGAATCTGTCATTATTTGAAGTTTTTACTTCAACAAATAAGTCAATAAGCAAAATTGTCATATTTGGACTGGGTAACTCGATGTGTGATTCCAAAAGTACTTGCCCTATAGCGACTAATACTGTCGATTTATTAAGTTTGATGAGAAATTGATTTCAATATCATCTTAATGCTTTCCATTCCTGTCATCAGACTCTTGCAGACACGCGGATTGCGCATAATATCGGGTTGAATGTTCTGGGCTCGCTGGCGTCGTTGATTGTCCTGGAGGATTTTGGTTATACGTTGTTCCTGCTTGTCCAAACTTTTGAACCCACGACCAGATACAATCATCATTTCGACTGGCAAGTTCGCAATGTACGTGCGTTGAACAAAACCACACCCTGTTAGTTTACGAGCTATAACAATTGAAACTTGAAAGATTGCCTCTGAAAAACTTTTGTAGTTTATTTCTATTTGTGTTTTATGTCAGAATATCCTTAATCCATATAGGCCTACTGCACCCTATGTGGTACAGTCGCTTTGTAAAAAAATGTTGAAGTAACCACAAATTTTTCAAATCTTAGTTAAGTTGTTATAGCAACCTCAAAGTGTCAGCTTTACGTGAGAGTATTTGCAAATACATTTAAGCGAGTGGTTTTGAAAGTATATTTGAAATACCCCGGCAGTAACCTAAGAAAATATTTGCAATGTCTTCAATATGGTAAGTCCCATGTTATTTATTGTGAGTTATGTTACTTTTCAGTTTAATTAAAAAAAAAGGACAAATAGATATCATGACTACAAAAAACAACATCACTTAGGTTATTTTGTATAATATACTCTGTCCTAAAGTAGGTGTACCGTATAGGGTACAGTAGGTGTATGCATCAGCAAAATATACGTAAAAATATAGTTTGATTTTCATCATTTACTTCTTAGCTCATTGACGCTGCATGATATTGCAACAATTTTGGAAGAAGAGGATGATTCCAAGAACCAAGGGCAGGATTTTGATATTTTTTTTACTGCCACCCGACAATGCTTATCAAGACCAGACTGACGAAGATTAGAGTGGTGAAGATGGCGTCAATGTAAATAATTTGCCTCCGAGCTTACTTCGAGGACCGGCAAAGCTTGCCACATCACTAGTAGAGCCAAAAACTCAAGAACAAGTGTCTCCGGAATCTCAGGAACCTTTAATAAAACGTCTCATGAAGTATAATTGGAAAAAAAAGAGAGTTACAGCTAAAACCTACTATCCTATATACATATACCTAAATATATATTTAGAACGAAAACTACTTCCCGCTGACATCAAAATTGAAGAAATGAAATGTTTGGTTGGAATTTTGTTAGTAAGCGGCTATTCTGGAGTGAACAGAAGAAGAATGTATTGAGAAAATGCACCGGATTCATGAAATAGTTTGATCGCAATGTAACGCAATGATCTGCAACGCGACCCCATCTTATTCAGTTATACAATAAGAACATGGGTGGAGTGGATTTATCAGACCAGAATATATATTCGCTACAAACTAGCATTCGAGGAAAAAACTGGTACATGCCTCTGATTCTCCATTGCATTGATATGTCTGTGCAAAATTTTTGGTTGCTCTACAGACATAATAAAGAAAAATTTAATTTTTTAAATTTGCTTCGTCGTGCTGCAATAGACTCTCGATATGATGGCAACGAACACTATATAACTAAGCAGGAAAAAAAGAACTAGGTGTGGACAATGCCCAGACAATCTCCCACCAGGTGTATCAAATGCGATATTGGTGTCCATATGGAATGCTTTATTTTATATCATAAGAACTATTAAATCAACCTTCTTTAAACAACTAGTATTTATTGCATGCATATAGTCCTACTGTACCCTATATGGTACTCTCGCTCCGCGGCCCCCTGTTTATTGAATATTTTTGTCATGCTTTTTATGCTTCTCCTTCTAAGTTATTGCTAAAGAAACACCACTACTTTTTGACAAAAATAATTATACGTCTAAATGGGTTAAGAGATCAAGCCTGCCCTACTGTTCTAGATTTGTTTCAAAAAGTGGTTAACTTCTTCTACAGGCAACCAGCTAATTGCTTTAATTGTTTAAACTCAAAAGCAAGGCTCCTTTTTGTACATGAGTCTTCGGTTGAATTTGATAAGTTTTGATAAATCCTATTCACTATCAATGCTTCAGTAGGTGGTATCTAGGCCGAGTGTGAGCTTGTCGTACTCGTCTACTATTTGTAACATTTGGGTTCCAAGCATTGCCATAGGTGTGACCCACACTGTTGGTACCTAAGTCTTCATATTATATAATATATTCAGCCCGGTTCAAAAACTTTCGTTACATCCTTCACAAGAATTTAGACTAATGACAACTTAATGCTGTTTATTAAGAACTATGCATCTTTATTCACTAGCCGATCATTGCAACCGAATAAACTCGAGTCCTGCCTTAGATACTCGAACCTTTTTTTCACTTCAAAGGCTCTATTTCCATGATTAGAAACCATTGCAATACGGAAAGTTATTTTGTGCCATGATAATAAATAGTATCTTAAGTGATTTTTTTTTCCAATTTGTAATATATTTATTTGTTAATTTTTTGTATTTCATCAAACCACAGATAATACTTACTTGAACAATGGCACTAACTGTAGACTTACAAAATATGTAGATCAAAGCGATTTCTAAAACACCACAATGTGGCATAATTAAATTTAACGTCTTTACATTCTCACCTACGAGTGGTACGAATAATACTGCTTACACACCTAGCTGTTGTGCTCGTACGTGCCAAATCATCATAATCAACACCTGCTACAGAATGATTCATTTATTAACTTGATATACCTCAAGGGAGGTACGCTTAAGTAAAAACCAAAACAAAGTAAAAAATTGAAAAAAAAAAAATGTCATCCAACGATTACCACCGACACGTCGGAACGATGATGATGGGTGATAATTTACAAATTACCTGAATACTCCATCCACGGAGACCTAGAGATAAGATCGCTCTGCCTTGGAGGAATTGCTCTCGTCAACTCTTCATCCGCATCCGCAGCCACATCTATCTCATTTTATTTCAGATCCCTCACAACGCCATCATTATTTTCATCAACCATCTCAATAGCCCTTGCGTCTCAAGCGCGACCCTTTCCTACAACTTTGACTGTTTTCCAGCTCAAGCTCAAGCTCCAATCATCAACTCATCGTGCCGCCGCCGTGTTCTGGTTGCACCCAATTTGATAGCGATGTGCGATCTAAGATAGTGCCGCATGGTATTTGATGGGGCGTTGTGCCTCCTGACCGGGGTATGAGGTACCTTTTGGTCTTTTCTGCACATACGCACGTAGGTATTTCCTAAGTCGGGCTCCTTATTGCTGCGACTGGCGTGGTTACTTTCTGTGTCTCTTATACTGATGCTGATGCTGATGCCGATGACGGTGATGATCATGTCGGCATTTCTGTGTTTTAGGCCGCGCGGAAGAGATCAGAGCAGAGCAGTTTTGTACTGAATCGAATTCTGCCATCATAAATGCAAATACGTGACATTCAACGCTTAGCATGATTTCAATTTCATTTTAAAGCGGATTGTGGTGCGCGAATCTTGGCTCGCATCGTACATCTCTACTGTGTGCTTTGTTAAGTTTCGTTGACTTGGAAGAGTATTTGGAGTCATCCTCATTCGGATGAAGATGGAAATCACTGTAGCGATGACGAATAAGGTTAGAAATTCCTTGAATCAGCAGATATGTACGAGTACTCGTACTCACTCATAGTATCGCCGCTCTTACTCTGTTTGTTTTGGTTGTGACGCTAGCAAGTGGTTGCGTTCAAGTTCACATTTGCGTTAAGGTTTGCGTATGCGTTTTCATTTGCGTTTGCACAGCATCCTAGGCATTCAGTCATCCGTCCATCTATTTTCAACCAAATTAAGGCAGTTCCTTGGCGGCAACTGGATTTTTATATCTATGATGGTAATGGTGTTGCGTTTACTTGAATTTGCCGCAGTTCGCCACCGACATCGTCATCGTCAGAAGTCTCCCTTTGCAGGCCAACTTAGATATAAAGTATACAATAGTATGCTGTGGTAACAGCATCGTAGTGCTGCAACAGAGTACGAGTATTGCGGTAATTTTAATGGCTTTTTGTATGGTAAGACAAATTTTTAAGATCTATTCTGGACATTTGCGCAAGCAACGAGCAAATATGTAAATGTCGTCTATGGTAAAAAAATAGCTACTCCATGCTGTGTGTATGGTAGTGGAATGGTTGCAGGTTGTTTTTATGACCCCTTTGGGGTTTCGCCGGTAGAGTATATTTGAGTACACACAATCCATATACAGAGAATTGCTAAAGATTTTAGCAAACAGCGGAATGATAAAAGTTTTTCGAAATAAAGACTGATGAACTGGTTAATGAAATATTGATACAAAGTGTGATGGTGGTATACAGGGTATGGTTTCTAATATTTTTGCTATTCTATTCAATTAGATGGAAAGTAAAAAGTTATAGATACAATTAAGATTTATATGGTGGTCCCATAAATATGTTGAGATGTGATTCATAGGCTTATGTTACAAAAAAAATCATTTCAATTTTCAAAACCCATTGAGTTACAAAGTATTTCAAGAGTTCCTTTAAAGAAATAGGTACAAACAATAATTAAACTCGTTTGAAAACCAATTGAATAGTGGTTTAATCTAATATAATACACTATACAAATATTTTCCCAGCAAAGAGTAGTGCGAAAAATACCAACAATTTATCTCGGAGCAAGGATCAGTCATTAAAATTAGCCCAGCGGGCAACTTCGTAACACAATATTTCAGGTAAGAAGAGAACAGACGCACATAAAAGTTTAATCCTTACGCAAGGACTCATTCTAAGTAATAGATTAGTTCGCAAACGACTACGGTTTTTGAAATCTTTCAAATTGCTTATAAGCCTACTGCAAAAAAAATATGTCAACTGGGACGCAAAAAGTAAGATAGCCAAAAAGCAGACGAAGTGCATCCAAACAGCACCTAGCCAAGGCGAAGGCACCCAAGCAGAAAAGCTCTTCCATATTGTAAGAACAATAACATTTTACTAATCTGAAATCTGAATACGAAAGATCCAGCAGAGAACCTGCAGCTTTTTTTGGAAAGAAGTGCTTTTAAAGACTAGCCGATTTAATCACCACTGGGGGATTGTGGTCGCCCCTTAATGTGCTTCTGTATCTTTAGCCTCTCGTATTTGGGCCTGGACTTCCTACCAAATGGCATGGCCACATTTCCCACCGAACTTGAAGAAAAAGTTCAACTTGGAACCACTTAAAATTTTCTTCGAAAAAAAAACGTAAGCAATCTCCCTGGCAAAACATCCAGTTTCTTTGCAAAAGCCAAAAAAGCCTTTGAAGTTCATGTCAGCTTGCTACTCACCGCAGAATTTGCCAATATCCGTATGTGACAATCTGAATCCCTTTGCGTGTTTCCACAGGAGACAGCGTCCCGTCAGGATTCATATTATAGGTATTGTCACTAGCTTAACCCTGTTTAATTTTATTGACTGCCTGGCCATCGAGCCTTGGATACCCCACGTTATACAAGACTTGACCGCCTAAGGTTGGCATTCTTTATGGGTTTTTCCTCGATAGTGTCCCTTACTATGCCAAAGGGTGGGTTAATATTAGCAGCTTCACCGTTATCGAGAAGCCCCCCACTTCTAGCAAGCTCATCCGCTTGTTCATTTTCTATATCGCATCTATCTGCCACGTAGCACAGTCTTACCCAGTTCTGAATGCATAATGCTTTGAGCATTGTGAGTTAGCCCCTGCCTATATCAGAGTTAATGTCGGCCGATTCCATTAGCTTAAGTGCGGCCTTGCTGCCGATGTACATAGATAGCGATATCTCTCTCGGATAAAGATCTCATCTGCATTAGCTCAGCCGCCCCGAGGACAGCCAGAACCTCAGATTGGATGACACTGCTTGCGTCCGGCAGTCTTATAGACACTCTTAGTTCTGGGCGTGATTATTGTATTTTCGTGAATGTAACCTTCGACAGATATAACTTTGAAGTAGTTAAGGACTTTGTCTACCTAGGCAACGACACCAGCGCTGAGATCAAACGAAAAATAACTCCTGCCAATCGTTGCTTTTTTAAGCTAAGAAGGGAATTGACTAGCAAAACCTTCTCTCGAACAACAAAAGTGCCCCTATATAAAACTTCCTGCTATATAGGGCAGAGGCATGGACATTATCAAAAATGGATGAGGGGAAAATTCTTCGAAGTGGATCTGAGTTACGAAAAGAAGTTATGAAACATCCAGCTGGCTGGAGAATCTTATAGGACGATGCCCAGGTCCACCCCGACTGTAACGTTTCCTTAAGTAAGTAAGTAAGAAAGTATTTCAACGGAGATGGACAAACATATTCATATTCATAGCACTCTCTACTGAATAAGTTTCATCAAAACTGAAAGTTGCTTTTTTAAAATGTGTTTTCAACATCACCCTTTAACTTGTGAGACAATTACTGTCCAAAGATCGTATCAAGCTACTTCATTAAAGGAAGGTGAGATGGGTGAAAAAACTACAGCTATGTTGTGGCGGGAATTATACAGGGATCTTATTAGTGATGATAGCTTCTATGTTTGTGGCCAAAAGCTGGTGCGACAATATCACGAAAAGCAAATGAATCAATAAGTTCGTGATAACTATAGAAACAATTCGTATGCCTATAAGTGAGGTTTATGTTTCACAAATAAAGTCCAGTTGGGCTGGTCGCCGAAAAAATTAATTGACAAGTGAAATACGTCAACAACATTAAGAAAATATTTTGTTTTACACCCTAACTTGGTCGCTCATAAGCCACTGCTTTTGGATGACAAAGCACGGTCTCGTTTCAGTTTATACACTGTACTAACATATCTTAACTTAAGTATCCTCCAGCCCCTATGTACATACGTAAACATGTCAAACTACAACTTGTTGTTGAGGTTGAAGGGCACAAAGATTTTCCTTTTGGAGAAATGTGACTTAGTGTGTGCTTAGGCTTTGAAGAAATATGACACAAAGAAAAAAAAAGGTATTTGGGCTTTACCGCCTTTTTACTCCATGAATGGCATCCACCATTTAGTTCGATGTCTCTCTCAATATTTTCTTTAAGCTTTAAAAGCACAAGTAGAAATAGGATGATAAAATGACTGAAAAAATAGCGCACAAGGATACATAAACGAAAATGTGATAAGCAATATCCATATTTTTATATAAATCAAATTGATCTTTCACTGCTGGTCAAAGGATCGTTTTTTTCGACTCACTCTGACAAGCTACATTGAAACAATCTGCTAACTAAAATATAATTTATTTGTTAAATTAAGTAGATCAGATTAAGGTCATCTTTTCGGTGCTGCATTGGTTCAATGGAACTCTGTTAATTTTTCAATTTCAACTTCATTTGAAAATTAAAGAAATTCAAAACAAGTGAGTCCATCTAGTCGGTACTCTCCCCTAGAATTGGTATGTGGCTCACCAAGCAACCATATTTGCACCATACAGTCAAATCCGATTTAGATGGATTGCTGTAATCAAACAATTCGACAGACGGTTTTCTCTTAGTTTTTCCGTGTGATAGATGCACCAACGACGACCAGGGGAGAAACAAGATATTTACTTGAATGTTGAACGTTGTCCACAATGCCATCCCCCTCTTGTTACACCGACCCACCAGCCGACGCCCCCCAGTCGGGAAGGAGTTTCTTCAATTATTGGCATCAAATGCACACGGCCTCACCTCATTGTGGCATGCAAATACCGTGTTGTGAACCCGTACGCAATCGCATGTGCCATAGGAGTATCATCTTCTCGAATGTACTTATATGCAACAAAGGTGGCCATCCAGGTCATGTGGCACCATCGCTGCTATTGCTGGAGCTGTATAGACCCTGGCGCACATTTATCTATGTATCTCATAGTGCACACGGCATGAATTCCACTAACGGAAAGCCATAGATCAGTTTGGTATTTCTGGGTTAACTATGGCAGAGGTTGGTTTGGCGAGGTAAGATGAGGCGAGGTAAGATGAGGCGAGGCGAAGAAGCGCGACCAGGTACGGATGCCAAACTGGTGGTGGTCGTAATCAAATTTTGCATTAGTCAAGATGATTTGCTTTTTGGCGCTAATATATTGTCGTTAGTGTTCATCATCCACCTGTCGGAATATCTTGAGAAATTCAAAGTGAAATACGTCGAGATGAAGTTTAAAAGTTGAAGCAATTACTCAAGCTTACGCAACCGGCTTGGGCGGTTTACCTGAAATGATTGCCCTCCGGCTAAGAACTGGTCTAATTAATTTCACTGAGCGTAGGCAATTGGTCTTCAATATAAGCTGACAGTTATTTGATATGATGAAATTGTTTATTGGGCGGTAACTGAAGATACCAAACTTTTTGCTTCGCAAAAATTCCAAAAGTCTGAACAATGATGGAAGTTTGTATTGGATGATTTATAGGACAAACTGATGAACAGTAGAAGATAGACGAACTGAGATGGAATCTTTCTACTGTATTGGTTATTGGCAAGTACACATGTGTCTATACATACATTTTAGTAGCCTGAGAAGTTTTCGTTGTATTTAATTATGATTGGATCCAAGAGCTGGACTTTTCTCAAAAAATGTAGAAAGTTTGAAATAGCTAAATATTGGCCAATTTTAAGCTTCTTGTTTTAGTTTTCTCGTTTTTTCGTATTGTAGATACATATATTTCAGATGTGATGTTTAAGGTTGAACCAATCCGGTCCATTTGCTTTCATTTGATGAATTGCTTTGATTTATTTAAAGTATTTTGAGATTATTACGGCTGAATGGAGACATTTTTTGGAACTAGGATACTTAATGACTTACTTCCTATTTACTATCATTAACCAACAAGCCTCTTAAGTTGATCAGAATTTTTACTTCTCGTATGCCTGGACTAGAATGCTTATATCCGTCTCATTTTAATTTGTAGGATTGCTGCTTTTCTTGCATAGTGCGCTTTATATCTTCTTACGAACTAGTCAACACAAATAAGACGTACAATCTCTTACTCGATCTAAACCTGAAGAAAACTCGATTGCTGAATCGATGCCACTTTAAGATGTACAAGTAAATGTATAGAATGGTGAGTGCAAAACAGATAATATGTTAAGATAAAGGACAAAGCTGTACTTATCGCAACTACCCTGTTTCATTCGTCGGCATTGAGCTTTCTTTTTTGTTGGCCGTATGTACTTGACTCGATTCTGACTAGACCTATTTTGAAGAGCACGCTGGTTAAATTAAGTGATTTTGCCAACATTTCCAGAAAATCATATCGATTTTGGGCCAATAGATTGGGAGATCTACGTAGTATTGAATCACGTTTCGTAGATCGTTCTATTTATATACAATATGTTGTTATATATTTAATTTTTATTGGGGGCTGATGCGCCCATTTATGTGGCTTATTGCAACCTTGCTTTTAGGACTTAAAAACACAAAAAAAAAAAAGACTTTAGATCTAGGAACCAATCGAATTGCTTAGGAGATCTAGTTTGAGTCGAAGAATGCTCAGGCTGAAATCAAAAGTGAAAAAATTTCAGTTGACTTTTTGGAGCATACCATAGACCAAAACAAGTTCGGTGGGCCGGTTAGAAGAAGAGCAAAGGCAACGGAAATAATGTAAAGGAATGTAAAGTTAATAGAACCTGAAAGTAGTCGGTGAAAAGGAAAAGAATGTGAGCTATACTTCTACATTCTTCGAAGGACCACGGAGAGCAAAACGGAGGAATCGTCGTTAAAAACCTTTGATTCGGGAAACATGAACTCGGTGGAAGAAGAACCAAGGTTGACTGACATACCCAAATATGGTAGAGGCGAATGTTGGTAAAATAGGGAAATCTGGTTAAACACGGCCTGGAAAATTACTCGAACCATAGATTAATTAAACCAAATGATGCATTTCCAAAGGATCATCTTATCGATAAGCTCACTATCGTATAATATGCTAAGGTCTCGCAAAGATTAAACCTTGGTATTAGGTTTATCGTAGAGAAGTACAATCAGAGAGCACACGGGTTGTATTTTCGTCAGAAGGTTATAGATTGGCATACTATCGAGGTCTTTCTTAAGAAGGGTTGAGTCATGGAGAAAACAAATAGGGTTAAAAAAATTGTGTCGTTAGAGGGAAAAGTGTATAATGACCCTCTTAAGGTATTTTTTTTAGAAAGAATGAAAATAAGGTGACTAAGATGGCTGCCTTGTGAAACCCAAGACGCGGCCAGGAATGTGACTGAAAGAGCAGATTTAAACCGAACAGTAATATCAGCTTTCTTAAATATGAAGATATCTATTTTAACAGGAGAGGTTCAAAGTTAAGGGCAGTCCGTTTGCAAAGGATGAAGTCTTGAGAAATATTATTAAAAGCTTTAGTGGAATCGGTTACAGTAACACCGATTTCTTTACCATTTTCTAATGCTGTTAGAGCAAAAGCATGAGTTCAACTAGGTTTGTGTTGGTTGATCTGTCTTTCAGAAAATCGTGTTGCCATGTGTGCATATTTAAAGGAATTTAGCAATGGGACGATGATTGACATCTTCATTCTTTGTGTTAAATGTGTAGTATGCAGGTGGGTCTTTTGCAAAGTAAAAACAGCTAAAATGTCATTATACCGGGTGAACTTTCTGCTGTTTGCTTTCTCAATGTTTTGTTCTTAAAAGGTCATGAGTGATTCGTGGCATGTGTCAAAATCAAACACGCTCAATTAGCCATGAGCAACGCCTACAAATCATTGAATTTTACTTTCAAAATTCATCCTGAGTGAAAAATGTTTTTCGACCATCCGTTTTTTTTATTAAAAAATTGTCTTCAGCGAAATAGCTCATTTCTCAATTAATGACGCCCGCTATTAATGACTCAATGATTTCAAACTTTTTTTCTGTACTAAATGCACGAGCTGAACCTGGTTGACATATAGTTCCAGCAATACGGTGCTACATGACAGACAGTACGCGAATCGATAGACCAATTGAGAAATGAGGTTTGTAAGCAATTTATCTCTCTTTTTGGACCGATAAATTGTCGTGTGATTTAACGCCCTTAAACTATTCATTTTATGGGGATATATTAAATCACTCGTCTTTGCCGCTAAGCCAGCGTCAATTGCAGCCTTGGAAGATGTCATTACACATGTTATTAGCGAGATACCAGACGATATGCTCGAAAAAGTGACTCAAAATTGGACCCTCTGCATGGACCACTTAAAACATAGTCGTTGTCGGCATTTAGGTACGTGAAATAATCATCAAAAAGTAAATGACATACATTGATATATCAGTCAAAAATTTCTTTTTTTTGGATTTTCTTGTCTTTTTTTGAAAATTTTTGGCAAATTAAACGCTTAAATGAGCATAAAAATATTGGCTAAAAAACATTTTTCTAAGCCTGGCAACCTATATACATATATATGAAACATAAAGCCCAGCTAATGTTCCTAAAGAAACTGTTATATCCGCTCAAATTGGTTTTCCCGTATTGTCATACTATTCTTTTAGAAATTTCTTCTCTAACTGTTGTAGGTTGTAACCAGTACGACTATCAATGTCAGGTATTCGCCTGGACTCATTTAACCCTAGAAAGATAAGCTTATTATTCGTCGATTCGACGACCAGTACTAAAACACATTTTTTGTAGTTTTCTGTAATACATATAATTTTACTTTTATTCTCTAAAGCATTAAGAAAGTGTTCTGTAATGAAAAAAAGTAATTTTAACTAAATAAATTTATTTTTTTTTATCATTAAGAAGTATTTTTACAAAAGAGAAAGCGACGTCGTCGTATCGACGAACGTTAGCCTTCTAGGGTTAAAAAATAGACTAAGTTACTTTCCGCAACTAAAATCTCAACATTCCGGCCTACTTGTGTTACCTGTCCAGAATGTGGAAGACACCCAGAAATGTGTAACGAATTCAGTATTCAGCTACAAATTTGTCGAAGTTTCTTTGGGTGTTAACAACTTACTTACTTACGAGTACTTTAAGTGGCGCTACAGTCCGGGGTGGAACTGGGCCTCAGTCAACAAACTTCTCCAGCCTGCTCCATCCCTGCCTAGCTGTCTCCAGTTTCGCACGCTAAGTTGGCTGAGGTCCCCTTCCACTTGCGCCTTCCTCTACTGCGCTGTGCCTCGGGAGTGGATTCGAAAACTTTTCGGACCGGAGCATAGGAGTCCATGCGGTCTTCATGACCCAGCCATCTCAGTCTTTGGATCTTCACTCTTCTGGCTAGGTCCATGTCGCTGTACAGTCCGTACAGATCGTCGTTGTATCTCTTCCTCCACCCACCGTCAATGCAGATGGGACCGAAGATCGCCTGACGAATTTTTCTCTCGAAGCAACCAAGAACACCCTCATCCATTTTTGATAATGTCCATGCCTCTGCGCCATAGAGCAGTACCGGGACTATTTAGGTTTTATAAAGGGTTACTTTTGTTGTCCGAGAAAGGGCTTTGCTACTCAATTACCTTCTTAGCCCAAAGAAACAGCGATTGGCAAGAGTTATTCCTGTTTTAATAGCGGAGCCCAGGTAGACAAAGTCCTTAACAACCTCAAAGGTATATCGTCGTCGGTGTTGGTTGTCCATTTTGCTTGACAGCATATAGTTGGTCGTTGACCGCTAAACCCACTTTCACCGCTTCCGTTTTAATACTCGCGAGAGCGCCACTGAAATCATGCTGCTTTCTCCCGATTATGTCAATATCGTCGGCCTCTTGTGTTTGCTCGTGAGTTTTTCACTATTCTTTCAAGTACGATGTTGAAAAAATCGCACGACAGCGCATCGCCTTGTCTAAATCCTTTCTGGACATCAAAGGTCTCGGTGTGATCCTTACCGGCCTTGATGGAGCAGCGTGCATTCTTCATCGTCATGCACGTTGGGATGCCGAAACTAGACATTGCTCTGTATAGCTCGTCTCTATAGATGCTGTCATACGCGGCCTTAAAATCGATGAATAGATGGTGTGTATCGATCTGAAGCTCATGGGTCTTCTCCAAGATCTGCCGTAGTGTGAATATCTGGTCGATGGTGGACTTTCCTGGCCTGAAGCCACACTGATATGGACCTATCAGGTTGTTGACGAACGGCTTCAGGCGTTCACACAATACGGCGGATTAGATCTTATATGCGAAGTTAAGGAGACTGATGCCTCTGTAGTTGGCCCAGTTCAGAGGGTCTCCTTTCTTGAGAATTGGACAAACAATGCTGAGGTTCAATTCATCGGGCATACTTTCGTCCGACCATATTTTACAGATGAGTTGGCGTATGCTTCTTACCAAGTCATCGCCTGCCGCTTTGAAGAGCTCGGCAGTCAGGCCATCCGCTCCAACCGCTTTGTTGGACTTAAGCTTAGATATAGCTATCTATATCCGTCGGGTGGACGGAATTGTTGGTCATCATCGTTCAGGTTGAAAGTTTGATTCGCTTGATTCTGCCTGACAGCGGTATTTGGTTCGTCATCGCCGTTATACAGTCTGCAGAAATTGTCTTTCCAAATCCTCAGCATCGACTGCGATTCTACTACGATGTTCCCTTGTTCGATGTTGGTTACCTCGAAGCCAGTAACCCGTTCCAGGATGTGAGCGCTGCCGTTGACCCATATAGGGCTCGTCCGCCACCATCTCTTTTCCAAGACTATGACTAAGTCCTGGAAATCCTTACAGGCCTGAGCTCCAAATATGTCGGAGTAGCCCGGATAAGGTCTTGTTTTGTTTTTCCGACACTTATCCAGATTTATGGCGCAGGAAACTCGCCATTTATCCCCTTCACTTCGCAATCTCTAGTGAGATTGCAAGATGGCGCCACGGGGAGGCGTGAAGTTGGGCTTATTAGCCGAGCTGCAAGATGTTCGGCTGCAGAGCCTTATTCTCGTTATTTAAAGAACCAGCACCTGTCGGAAGATGCTACTTTTACGAGGCCTAATACTAATCGTTGTAAATGTTGTTAACAACACTTAGTTTAATTTCCACATACCTATTTCGACCTCCGAAAAGTTGACTCCTGCTTAACAGATGTCGGGAGTGTGGTTCCCAGGAAATCAGCAATGTAGATTGCCGATGTTAAAATAACTAATTGGTGAACCGTTATCTTCAAGCGTTTCTATCAAATCATTGAATATTGCATGAGATGCAATACATCCTTTCTTATAAATTCCAAAAGTGATTATTGCCTGATTATGAGTTGTACGGGTACCATTTCTTGTTTCGATACAATACCCCTACTGGTGGAGTACGTGCTTTAACTCCCGCTAATTTCGCTTTACTTCTCCAACATTACGGGACTACATTAATTTGACTAAATTTTTAAAACTAAACAACTCGCATAATTTTTGACTTCCTTTGGTATTGGTCACGTCATACGTCAAGTCTTTTCTGTGCTTCTGGTCTAAATGGTTTATTTGGTCTGATTTCTTATTAATTTCGATGAGAAGAAGGTTTTAAAGGTTCGTTGCTTAAGAAAACAGAAGAAGGAACATGTTCTGGTATCTCCTTAAAGACCCATAACTAAGAGTGTCTATAAGACTACCAGACGCAAGCAGTATCTTCTGCAATCAGAGGTTCTGGCTCCCCTCAAGCCGGCTCAGCTAATGCAGATCGGTATCCAGAAGAGATTCGATGACAGTGGAATCGACCAACATCAACTCTGATATAGTCAGGGGTTGTCGCACAATGCACAAAGCATTATGCATTCAGAACCGAGTTAGACTGTGCTGTGTGCCGGTGCCAAGACACTGCGGTATAGAGGAAAATGGACAAGCCGATGAGCTTGCAAGAAGGGGAGGGCTACTCAATACCAGTGAGTTGCCAACAACAAACCACCTCTCTCCATAGTTATGGGCACTAACAAGGAAAAAACAATAAAGACTTCAAAACCTAAGGTGGTTGAGTCTTGAAGGACATGGGGTATCCAAGGCTCTATGGCCACTTCTTGACGGTAAAAGATCTAGGGAGTTCATAAAATTAAACAGGAATAATAGGAATCCTGAGAGGACACTGTCTCGCACTAAAACACTCAAAAAAACTTAAATTGTCAGATACAGATATGGTATTTGCAGATTCTGCGGCGATCTGCAAGCTGTGGAGGACTTAAAACACAAACTGCGTGAATGCAAGGCAAAATCGCGTAGTCGAAGAAAATTTGTAAGGAAATACTCTTTCGAAAACCTAGAGGAAATAGACGGTATGAACTTCAAAGGCTTTATTGGCTTTTGCAAGGAAATTGGATATTTTTCCAAGGAGATTTGTTTACGATTTTTCCCTTTGAATACAAATTCAACTGGTTCTACAGGGATCGCGATCGGGCTGGTATTTAAAATGACATAAGTGTATGATTTTATTGTGAACGCATTTTTTAGAAAGTAAGCGATATGTGCTAGAAGTTGTTATGATTTGTAGTGATACTTTTGCCCTTAATAGTGGAGCAAGACCGCCATCAATTCGTGTGCATTGCAACTCCAGATCGGTCTCCTTTTTCGCTGTTCTTAAAAATTTTGTAACCATTTTTTCGTCTCCATTTTTATCCCATCATCACTTTTTTATCAATTTCAAACTGGTCTTCTGAAATCCTAAGCACGGGTTTGCACCTCCCTTACATTTTCTTCGAAGTTCTTCTCCTTGGTTCATGACACTTAGAAGTCATACCTTTAAATTTAGCTGGCTAGTTAATTTTTTTGTCTCATGCTAGTTTTCTTTGTAATTTCCTCACAAAGAATGCTGTCAGCGATAGAAATCGCTTTCATTTGATTATATGATTATTATTAGATATTCGAACTCTCTTACGACCTTTTCCTTAAAACCCTTGAAATGTCAAAGATAATAATCCAAGCAATCATTCACTGTCCAACAAGACTCATTAAATGGAGGAGCATCTTTAGTTGTTAATTAAAATTTATTCAATTTTCTTGACACAATTTTATCAATTCCAGCAAACAAGCCTTTTTTTAAATTTCTTTAATAAGCACTTCATGTACAATACTAGTGTTTGATTTACAATACAGCAAACGCCCCATACCAACTTAATGATCACCTCTTGTCCTACATATAATTAAATATTTCACCTAAAGTTACCATCAGTTACGCTCTAACATTAAATTGCAATAAATTATTTTTCTTTGAAAAAAAAAGAAAAATAAATTCGAAAAGATCAGCTACCTGCGAACTTCCACAGTTATCGATCAAAAAGATGCTGCCTCCCGTTCCACTAAAGATCATTTTTCAAATCATAGCCCAGATGATAGTTGGCTTAGAGCTTCAACTGCTTCCATAAAGTTAATTGTTTTATCATGCAAAATAGACGCGCCACATCGTCGTCATCGTCATCGTCTTCGTCTGCTTCAGATGGACGACGGACCAAAGAAATGCTGCGCTCCTTACCTTACGTTACCCTCCTCCAGAGGGCAAATCACCTTTTTTCGTTTTTGAAATGTTATTAGTTGCTGCCCCATTTGTTCAAGAGAGAAACAACGTTAGAAAACAGTTTAATGGAAACAAATCCATAACCAGAGTATGCCACAAAGATTGGTTATAGCCCAAATGTTGTTTCGCCGAGAGCATGTTATTTTGTAGTTCAACTAACTTGTTGTTTTTGTTCTTTTTTATTTTGTTCAGATACTTTTTGGTTTTATAAATTTTTAGGAGATTTTTTTTGTTGTAGCTTTAAGGTGTTTTGATCGATGAGCTTAGTGTTAATTTATAACTTTTTTTGTGGGGCAATATGTAAATATGTGTACGTGTCGAAGCACAGTGTTTTGATTCCATATTTATAATAATTACTTTGGTTATGAAAAGTTGATATTTCGGTAGTGGCGGCAATTGGGGGAGGGTGCAAATACGCAAATAATGTGTTTTGATGTAGAAAATGAATTTGGTTCATTAATCAAAGTGCCTAATAGATAGTATTTGTCGGCAGATGCAATTAGTTCTGGAAGAGCATTTTGAATTTATTCGACACGTTTCGATCTTTTTAACTGGAAAGTCCGATATTTGAGATTCAAGTTATAGAAAAAGTCGGAATTTTGTTTATTGATTAAAATGAAAAGATGTTTTTTTTTTAAAGCAAAACGTGCACATTGTTTTGACATCAATAAACAATATTTTGTTTGACCCTGAAATAAGGTGATGTCTTACTGAACAAGATATTATCTCGTTTTTCTTTTTAGATAAATGTCAACTAGATCATTGAAGGAGTTGAAAACATAGAGTCTGCATTGTAATAAAATGAGAATCATACACAGCTGCTAAAGTGGAACATAGAGCTCTAAATTGTTTCCTCAAAAATTTTCAACTAGCATGAATATTTGTATTACTACTTTTGTTATTATTCTTATTATTATGATTGATTTTATTAGTTTTTAAATATATACTCGTTACACTAATTACAGTATTTTTTCTAACAAGCTATGTTTTTTTACAGGAATATTTCAATTTTATAATTTTTTAATATTTCTCGAAGGAACGTCAATAAGTTGTGAGCCAACAGATGGTGTGGATGTTGGCTGTCAATTCTGCTATTAACTGAATTCAATGTGGTTGATGTTTTCGACAGATATCACTCCATCTTTGACAATTTCAGTCGTGAAGTCCTTTCCCTTGCAACAACGCACCTTTTTTTAATTCAATCTTATTGAGAAAATGGGCGATCTGTAAAATTCGTATGAGGTCAAACTCTATATCAGCATGCTCGGCCAGCATGTACACGCCAAAACATCACCATTGTGAGCAAAAGTGTTCAAAACCAGAAATGCATCTCAATTGGGTCTCACTTATAACACTTTACGCCGAATTTTAAAAGTTAAACTTCATTTGCACGGCTGTAAAATCCAAACTACATAACAATTGAAGGCTTTTAACCATCTACGACGTCACCAATTTGTTGACTGGATGTTGGATCGCCAAGAAGATATGTCATCGAATTTGATCTTTTTCAATGAAGCCAATTTTTGGATGCATGGTCAATAAGCAAAAATGTCATTTCTGGGGACCGGAAAACCCATACGAGATTCACAAAAAACCAATGCATCCCAGAAAAAGATACTGTATGGTGCGGATTATGGCTTGGCGGCATCATTGGCCACATACTTTTTGGAAGATGAGCATGGAGAGAAAGTTACAGTTAATAGAGAGCGTTTTCCCAACATGTTGACTGATTATGGATGGTCGCCTGCAACAGAAGCTGTGGTAGTCGCGTGAACAATTTTGTATCCCATTCGTAATTGCCATAGACCATGCTTTGTTATTCAATTAAAATCTATATTGATTTCGCAATAAATGTATGTTTAATTTAATGAACATCTATCTATCTATCTATCTACATTTTTGAAGTTATTTTGGTTATATTGAGCCGTAAATTTTAATCACTGCAATCCTGCAATCCAGATCCTACATTTCAGAAGTCCCATGAAAACTTTCACGGTTTCCATTCCTCTCTATTGAAGTATTTCCAACAATCTTAAATTCGCATCCGAGCTCATATACACAATAAAATTGTATTATAAATCGATCGTGCACAACTTTTTATAACGCGTTTTCGAATTCGTCTAAAAAAGCCTATTATTTTTGATTTTCGCACACCATTTAGTAATCTCGCTTTAGTTTATTGTCAATATGAGTATAAGCACCAAAATATTTCATTTCTTTTATGCACACCAAAGGGTGGGCTACTATAATATTTACACCTAAGACATCACTTTTAATACACATGCACTTAGTGTTTAACACATTCAAAAACTTATGCTACCACTCGTGTATAGGATGGTGCAAATACAAATTTCACTTTAAGAATAAAAGTTAATAAATAAAACAGGGTCAAATCGCAGTTCCTCGCCATGGTTCTGTAGCGCTCTCGGTATGATATTGTACTGATCGACATTTCAGAATTCTTCTTAAACATCTCCTCTTTATTTTGTTTTCAATTGATCGAATTTATATCTTTGATGAACTTGAATATTTGCTTTTGGGCAATATTTTGACATATATGTCATTTATTTCGCGGTAGCATCATCACAGATTTGGGTACATCATCCCATACAATCCAATTTTTTCGCTTGTTTTCATATAAACCGTACTCATCTCGATGTGTTCTACAAATGATATTGATGACGTCAACGTATCCAAAGTTGTTGCAATGATTTCTGGAAGATTGTGCATCTGGTCCCGGTATGCGAGACTCACCAATTTCTTCAAGTATGACATTAAAATGTCACCTGGCTGCATCAACTCTTTCATTTGTGGACTTAACCCGAAAAAAAACTGTAGTGATAGGGGTATATCATTTCAGGAGCTAAAGAAATACATGGTTTCAGGAGTCCACAGAAAACGGAAGAAATAATCTTAAAAGTACTGTAAGAAAGATTGGGTATATGTGTGCACAATATTATGCAATTAATAATAGCTATCAATGGGTAATGATTACTATCTGTTAACTTCAATGTAGAATTGCCGTAGTCCTTAGTATAATAACCCTTGAGTTATGAATACTCTTAAAATGCCGGTGTACGTGTTAAGTCTTTCGGAAAATGGGATAGAGAGAGAGAGCGAGAGAAAGATCTTTGAACTCAGGGGTTATTTCGCCCCATGGGTGGCTTCCAACATTTAATGGGGAGACTAATTATAGCGTAAATTATTGTTGTATATATGTATGTATGCAACCATTCATCTCACTTGATTTTAGTTACCTGAAAAAGAATGTCTTTCGGGAGCCTCCGATTGGGAAGTCAATACACTACCACTTGAGCCACGGCCACTCACACTGGTTGGAAAGTTCCGGCGAAAGTTTAGTACTCGTAGCATCCTTATTCCTATGATCCGTTTTACCGATCGAACCTGTTGAGTTATATTATATAAATTCACTTAGTATTCATCAAAGGAAACCTGATTGTGGCTCTTTGCCTAATAAAAAGTGAATGTCAATGTAGGTTTCTACACCTACTGCTACAGAGTCAAAATGAGGCTATATTTGCGGACCTTCAATTATAATTACACTCTATTTTGGATCACGTCTTAAATTGGTTTTCTTTCTGCAACTTCTTCGAACTTTAGTTGGAGCTGGAGCCCTTGAGCCGTTAACATGCCAATCCAAGTGATTTCCTCAACCCAAAGGCTTCCCATTATCGGTATCATTTTTCATTTTCAACTTGAGGTTAAAACTATCATTTCAAAAATATACGTACGTTACATGCAGGAGTTTTTTTATGTAATGGGTGTTTTTTTTCAGAGGTTTTAATAAGCCCTTAATGCCACATCAGCTGTCACATGGAGCTGCCAGGCACATCTAAACTCACTTAATGGTACGCCATCTTTTGGTATCTTTTTTAAAAGCTAAAAAATCACTGTTAAATAGTTTTTCGTCAATTTTGAGCTGCGCTAACGCCCACATAGAAAAGCAATAACGAAGTAAGTGGTCATTTTTCATAAATTTCTAAGTATTGTGGATCTTGTTAGTGGATAATGAATGAAATGCTGATATCTGGAGAGGTTATCGAGGTAAGGCGCACACTTTCAACAACAGCTGCAATATTCTCCGTTAAACACACAGGACGAACATAGAGCATGTTCGGTTATACGTCATCATAGCAGTCTTGCAAAGTCTCTTCATAAACTTGCGTAGACCAGCTTATTTTATGTATTATTTCACCCGAAATTTTCTCTCGCAATTTGCGCTGTTTCGGTAAGACAGAAACAGAATCACACTTTGAAGGTTATATTTTCCAACGCTGATTCTAAAAATACCAGCAGATGGCCCATTCTTTATTTAGCGAATTATAGGAAAATTTCTCACCCAATTTACGCTATTGAATACTCACATGCCTCGTGGTTGTAAGGGTTTATGTTAAAGAGTTGTGTTGTCGCTTCAACTTGACCTTTGTTCATCCAATATTTGGAAAATTCTGCATAAAGCGAATAAAGTAATACAGGTGACACAGGTACAATGCGATGATCAACGATTATTATGGGATATGGGGCTACGTCGAATCATTAGTTTATGTTAATACACCACCAACGATTGACGGTCTGAAATAAAAAACTGTTCAAGTACTACATGCAATATACACCCCTAAATGCACGAAAAAGTTGTCGAACCCTAATGAACCTTAAAATGCGTTTTGTACGAGGCAGCCGTGGTAAAAGTAGGTATACCTGAAACTATTTTCATATTAAACGGCATAAAATAATTGTTCCAACGAATTCAATAAATCGACATCGACATCGGCATATTTCTTATGCTTATTACTCGAACCTTTATATATTTTCACACTACGAGTTAATCCAAAAATATACGGCATCTATACGAAAGAGGTGAGTTCATTTTAATTTGGAGTAATAATACTAAAAACAATAATTATATTTCTTTTAGAAAATATGAATTATTAGTAAGTACCAATAACCTTCCGTTGAAAACAAATTTTCTAATTTTTACTTCTGGTACTTGCAGCCACTAGCAGTTTACACAAACATTGAATTACCTCAGCATATTAATAAGTCAACCACGAGTGCACAAGTATACCTCCAGCCTCGAAGATGTTAACGAAGGTTAATCCAAAAGAGTAGTGCGCCTCAGGTGACAGATATCTGCATGATTGAAATTTTGCTTTTTATTAATGCAAACAAGAAAGCGAAACACTCGAAAATCAATTTTTTGTGACAATTTACGAGCGATTCGTGCCGTTGGTAGTAGTTTGCTGTTTGTTGTTCGGGCTTCGCGTTATGTAGTATTTATCTTTCAGGCTGTGCGAATTTAATCAACCAAATAAAATCTACCGAACGAGTGATATTTGCGCGCAAGCCATTCGGAGATCTCTTGGCGATCATAACGACAACATCCACCAACAAATAGCAACCAACGACAACTTACAGCAAAACGACAAGAAGCCACCTTGATGATGATGAAGTTCTTTGAGATCCATGGGTGGATTCAATGTTTTTCAAAGGGGCATGGTCGACGCTTCGGGACAACCTTGGTACATATCAACATGAGAAACTGTGGAAGCGGATCGTAAGCAATTTGTTTGAATCAAATGAATTGATTATGAATTGCGCACACCACTTTTTGTTTCATTGCCTTGGATTGGACTGAATATGGATTGAATAGATTGTTTTGCCGCCGCCGTCGGACCGTTGAAATTTGATTTATCTTCAAAATTTTCGAAGGAATTCGTTTTTTTTCTGGTTCTAAATACTCGTATGTGTCTTGGGAATTATTTGTCTGGCTTGACCTGATTTGAAGCGAAATTCTTCTGAAGATTTAGAAGATGTTGATTGAAAATTTTTAGATATCGTAGAGTTGGTTTTACCAGTAGATGATTCGCTTCATGGGAGTAGTCATTAGTTGGCGGTTGGCATGCTGCTTCGAAGTAGTTAATAATCACACTTTCGGCTTGGAGGGACGTTCGAATTTGCATGTGGTCTATTATTAATTTAAAGTGAGAATGACGGACTATTAGAGGTATTTCAAACCAGAGTGGGATATTTTAAGCTCGCTGGCAGGTGAACGCCATTACTGTCATAACTTACTTGATTGATTTCTGTGTTAGATTTTTAAATTCTAGGTGAGTAATTCTAATTAATTTGAAATAGATGTATTAGTCACTTGCTTAGTTAAACTGAGACCGGTATGACGCACGAAATGATCTAACGTTATATGAAATATATGATAGATATTTCAAAGTTAAAATATAAGTTTAAATACTATCTCATTTATCGACCCACGTCTTAAAATTTGTGGGAAAATCATCAGGCGAGTTCAGATGTGACAAACTTTTAATTAGATGAGAGCAGTGCCTCTGAACCAGTGTTTTATCTTCCACAGTCCCAATCAATTGAATTGAGTCCCAGGTCAACTCCAGAAACCTATACTCAACTTAACACAAGAAAATTTTAAACTAGCTTCAACAAACAATTTCGCTAGGTAAGTACTATGGTATTAGAAGAGAGCAAAGGCAGTCTTGGGAGAGACTTGGACATGGGTTCATTCATTTGGTGAGGAATTATATGAATGGGAGGAAAAAATCTACAATTTTGCGTTACAATAGATCAGGAGTTTCAATGTTACTAGTTAGCTGATGAGCACAGAGTGTTAGGTTGAACATTTTTAAGGCATCCATTGAGTTTTCCATGTATCGCGCGTCTTCTTATATAGCCGTTAATGCCTCAGTCATCAAATATTACTCAAAGAGTTTTTCCACTGAAGTAACTTACGATTTTTTTTATTATGTTTGAATAGTATTAAAGTCGTAGCTTTCACTGCTCACACTATTTCTGAAATGACAGTCAAGACTGAAAAGTTTACTCTAGGTTTGGTCGGCTTTGTTAGCACCTGTATATCTCTTCTTATTTATCGAAAAACCATTATTTATATTCGATTGTAATATCTTAAAAATTTATTATAAAGAAGCCATAATCCTGTAGTAAATTTACCAACTATGCAGTGACCTGTGATGATTCGCACTAGTGTGAGATCCCTCCATCTGAAAAGATTAAAGGTTCAAGATCTTTTTAGCTGCATCGGAAGAAGCACGCATCAGTATCAGAAATAATATTTCACTAAGGCTTAGAGAGAATTTGTCTTGTTATTAAAATATATCATTCCTTAGAACTAGGTTAGGTTAGGTTAGGTTGGGGGCTATATAACGTATTTGGAGCCAAGTTCGTTATCATTCTGAAAAGTGGTGAAAATAATATCTTCCTCAAGTTTTTCTTCTAAAATTATTAAGGCTGGGACATTTTCAACGTGACCCTATGTGCCCATGACCTCTGCAGTGGTCGTCATCAGTAGGGCGCAGCTGTATTGCGTGCTTTAGCTAGATAGTTCAGCTCTGCTTTCCGAGAGAATCGTACTTATTCTGGATTTCCAGAGTTTCGACCATATTTGTCTTGAGATCTCGCATGTCAGAAGGTTTTTTTTCGTTTCATTGGCTTTTGTTTGTATCGTCTGCTCCACTTGTACTTCTAGAGTGCAGAGACGAGGTTCGGTACTTTGATCTAACAGTTTCCTGTCTAGGGAGGATCCTATTAGAGCTAACTCATCTTCATACTCATTCAATTGACATTGAGCTTTAAACTCATCTCGCTATCTAATACGGTATACGATACCGAGGTATTTAGCACTGTTCGATTGTCAAAGGGTTGTCCCGTCTACGGAAGGAAGATTAAGTTGTAGCAGTATCCTTTTACGACGTATGAATAATGCAAGCATAGTTTTTTTACGGGTTCATTCCCAACCCACAGAACTTTGCCCATTCATTATGGATTCTAAGCGCATAGTTTAGGATTTCACTGATTGTTTTGGAGTATGCCGGCGGCCATAAGAAACCCATTATCGGCGTATGCAGTGCCTTTTATTCCGCTACTTTTAAGTATTTCATTAACCACTTGGGCTCACAGAAGAGTTTTTATTACTCTTCATTGAGGTGGTGACCCTCAATACCGTGTTACATAGTGTTGCATTGATGTTTCTATTGCGAAGCATACAGGTTATTAGGTTCTTTAGTACAGGATGAACCACTAATGCAAGCTCTACTCTTTTTAGCTGCGCTGGGCCGTTTCCGTGGCGTTGGCGTTTGTATATGCGTGCTGGGTTGAGACTAAGATTGAGACTCAGATTACTTCGAATATGCGTCTTAGTAAGTATTTAATACGAGTATTTATCATAAGATGGAGGGGAAAATTCCACATAGACTCGTCGGGTATATCACCGAGCTTATTGGTGATACTTATTGTTGTGAGTACTTAAATTCCTCGTATTAACTATACTTCTTCTTCCCTTGTCAACTATTTGGCTATTATAACCTCAGCCTTTACATACTCGAATTGCTTGACACTAAAAGCTTTTTAAACTAGCTGTACCGATTAATGCTGGACTGATTTTGCTAACTTACACTTGCAGTATGCTTCTTGGATTGGATTTTTGTTAAAACCATTCCGGTATAAGTGTTAAGCAGTGTTTTTAAAGATTTCAAACCAAATTATCATTTAATAATTGATCTTAAAACGTTCGACCTGATATGAGAGTTTTTCGTTGCTTTTGTTATGCACAATTATTAGGTAAATAATTTAAGTAAATAAGGACGAACCTAATGAAACGAATTAATGCTAACAAATTTTACGAGTTCTACTTACAAACTGGGTAGAACCATGGTCGTTGAAATAAATAAGGCGTATCTACGGCTCCAGAGCTTTTGTTCATCAAAAAGAATCATCAAACTTGATTACTAATGTGCAAGAAACAAGGTTATACCTATGATTCCTTGTTGGTGTTTCATGGCAAAGGTAGGTTTTGTATTTTAACCGAAAGGCTTAGATTTCTGCTTAAAAACAACTAAATTTATGGAGCAACTCCGCCTATTATTAATCCGACAGTCAATAGTTCTTTCAAATAATATGATGTCCGATACTAGGATGAAGAATTGTAATTAAAATCCTGTTTCTTAACAAGGACAAGCTCTGTTTGAAGAGAAGGTAAGTTAGTTCCGACTAAGAAGTAGCGACTTGATTTGATTTTCATGAAATGGGTCTGTAGCCATTTGCCAGGCAGCGATTTCTTACAAATCAACGAAATCCAATGAGGAGTCCAGCCCCCGTTTATACGCATACGCATTATATATTTTCAGAGTTATAGCTCAAAAGGTCATTAATTCATAAAAATGACTTTGAATTCGAAAACTCCTCATTATGAAGCTACATATGAGTGGTAAGTTGAAGGTTGATAGCCGCTTTTCTGAGCTTACCCGACTGCTCTCAGTTTAGCAATCAGTCATCCGTTTACAAATTCGATGAGTCTGGCACGCCTTGGTGACATTCAGGGTCACAACAAGACGAAACTCTACCATTACAATTAGGAGTTACATAACATTTCACATTACTTCCATTCCCACTACTTTTCAATTGGGAACAGAACAAAAGGTGAAAAGTTATTCGAATATAGTTTAAGAGCTCTCGTCGTTGATTTGCTTGAGTATTGTGGTATATGTATCCAAAAGTCACCTTACCTACGTAAGTAAGCATTGAAATAACTCATTAAATTACGAAAACGTTCTCGTTCGTATTATTCAGCTCAAGGCCATCTAGCAAAAGAAATTAACTAAAATCGCGTTTGTTTGTCTGGAACCAGTTTCATCTAATACATTTATTCTCTGCCCACTCTTATTAGAAAATATCTTTATTTATATTAAGTACAATTCTTAGTATTCAATTTCGAGTTGGTTACAATTAAGTTGTTCTTAAAATGAATTTAATTGGCTGACATAATAAGCTATGCGTGAAATCTTGTAGGTACTTTGTTATATCTGCGATCGAAAAAACTTGAGAACTTTCCGATACCTATGCGTAAGTGCTGCCATAAGTACACAAGCACCAAAAAAGATATGTCTTAATTTAAAAACGAAGAAAAAACCCTTTGGACTAATTTAAATTACCTTAAGTGTGAAACTGTGAAGAGGCGTCAGTACAGATGCTCAAATTGACGAATGTGGCAATGGCGTCAGAATTCAACAATAATGAAGACAAGAAAAACCTACTGACTAGATTTGCTTTGAATGGTTGGAATTCATTAAAATTCAAAAAAATAAAAACGAAGTTGTAAAACTTATCCAAATTGTCGCTTTATTGACTTAATAAAGACGGTAGTTAGACGTCTAGGTTGCTGCTGGTTGGTGATTCTTCTCAAGTTACCACAGCCACCATCGATTTACTAAATAAATCAAGCTAGTGGGCTGTAATTGCCCATTAATGACAATCATCATGTCGTCGTGATTAAGAAATGGTAAAGCAGACGAAGCCCCTTAGGAGAAGGTTTCAGTGCGCGTAAAGATTCCTGATATGCTCTGGATTAATTGACGTAGGTGTCACGACGGAATGACTCTTAGCATTATAAGATGGTATTCCGGTATTTCAACGCCTACTTATCGGCTATTTGGGTGGTTAAACTGATGATGGAAATGATAAAGGTTTTGTTTCATTGAGTGACTTTGCAGTAAATTAGGAAACAAAATCTTTTAACAGCAACTAACTGTTTTATGTTAACATTGTTTGAAGAATTTATGTAAAAACAAAACACTGTTAGGAGTATCCTAAGCCATTTAAAATAAAGATTTTTCTAAAAGATAAAGCTAACGGAAATTACAGTTTAAACCTATGTATGTGTGTATATTTTAGTTTTAGCGACAATTATATATTTTACTTGGATAATAATCCATTCGAAAGATCCATGAGTTGTAGGTGGCCTTGTGGACACTAGTGATCTAAGATGCTGGTAATAAAGATCTTTAAGAGGATATATGTTACATAACAGCTTGATGGATATGAATGAAGATTTAATTTTGGAAGAGTACTGCCACAGCTCATAGTAAGGAAAATCTGGTTCACTTGTATTTTTGAAATACAAGCACACAGAGATATATATGTCCAATTCTGTACCACCAAAGTTGATATAAATTTCTTATTTGTTTAGTGTTTAATTGTCAAGATTTATCAGAGAATCGTCATAACACTTACGTAGGGTATTTTTGCGATTAATTTATTCAACTTGTTTAGAGATTAAAGTACTCTATTGTTTCATTTTACCTTTTTCAAATATAATTTAGATCCAAATTGTTGTTTTGAACCTGAACGGAGCTAAAGAGTTAGCCTATATGTGCGACCAAAGAAGCATGCTATTGGTTTTTGTTGCTAGTTCTATATCATTTGTTTGTTTCCCTTAGCTACCCATTTACGTTATATTGGATTCTTGCGAAAGCTCGTAATATAACAGCTATTTTTTTTTAATAATTTTTTTCACCTGACGTAACAATCACGTCGAATAAGTACTGTGAGACATTCTCTAAGTCCGTTTTGGGCTAATCGTAAACCATTGTCATGATAGCGCCAGGCCATATGTCGCCAAAATAATGCTGCAAAAACTAAAAGAGTCAAATTGGAAAATCCTTCCTGTACCCACCGTATTCCCCATACCTTGCTGCTTTCGTTCCGCCAAAATTACCGAGACTACTTTATGACGCATTTTGAAGAAAAACCAAGCTGTTTCTATGAAAGCGAAATCCGCAAGCTTGTAAATCGGGTTGTTCAATAATTTGTGTGGTTTGCTTCTAGGAAGAAGTGTTTCAGAAAATCTCTGTGAATACCGTTATTCAATTTTTGTTATTAATTCGAGTAGAAAAGGTTATCCTTTTCATTGTTACGAGAATTTGCTTTGATCGGACGTGTTTTAAGGATGAGCATTTTCGATATTTTTTTTTTTTTTTTTTTTTTTTCTTTAAAAATGGTGACAGAGGCGCAACGAGAGATTTGCAGCGTTTATGGAGATTCAAACAAAAGCTGAATTCAATTGTCTGGCAAGTTTTGCAGCACCCACCGTACTCTCCAGACCTGCACTGAATAAACACAAATTACGCACCTTTGCGGAAGTCTCCAAGTTAGAAACTGATAGTAATCTAGTATTAAGCAAATCAGCTAGTTTTACCATATTCAACAAGGGTTCTCAGAAAGTCCGATCCAACAAAAGATAGAAATTAAGTTCTAGTCAAAAATTAAAAAATTATAAATGAAATCGTCATTAACTAGATGTTTTAAAATATAGTGGCCTATAGTATGGTTTTAAGGTTCTCAAATTTAGAAAACAGTACAAATAGGGCAAAAGTAAAGCAGATACATTGGAAAAATGTGTAACACAGATTTAATTATAAACGTAACATTTTTCAACAGTCAATGATATAAAAGAAGAAGTTGAAGATTAAATAGAAGAAATGGCGCCTTATTAGAAATAAAATCACTATCACCTATAACCTTAAGTTCTGGCCATTAAAAAATCAATGAACACAGTTTGATAGCGTAATTCAAACCTGGTAACAGCCACTCCTGCTTTATTTTCAAAGGCATACAGTTCAATGATGCTCACTGCCAAAAACTGCAACAATACGTAGTGGGTAAAGAGGCCCTTCACTTTAAATGTTCGCCTTTGCTCAAAATAATTTTTCTGTTAAATTTGTTATCAAATTAGCCAGATTCCAGGACCTGTTTGCTAATGTTAGCAGAATATCCACACTTTAAAGTAAAGCTCAGTGCTCGGAAACCAAAACATGAAAGCAGCTCTTCAAAAAGTAATCAAGGCTGGCTTACAATGAGCACTGCAGAAAGTAGCTTACAAATATAAATTAACTTTATGTATCTAAAAATTTCCATTATTCTAAAGATGGTATCAGTATGACGATTTCTTTAAGTGCTAATATTTGAGTATGTAGCATAGTTGCGAACAGGGTCCTGCGCAGCGATTTATACCGAAATTGTTGACTGTCCTAAAAACTAGATTGTCTCAGCAACGCAATAATCAACTCTGTAGTTGTAGCGTAGTGCTTGCTCTACATACCCTTGATGGTCCTTGGTAACTTCAAAGGTAAGCCCTTACGCATGCAGGCTGAAATGGCATATAAACTAGCCTACGCCAACATGGGCCTCACAATTATATATTGATGAGATTATCTATGTTATAAACTAACTAATGACCTCGGAAAAATCTGGACTCATTGATGACGACTCGTGCGAGCGTTTGAAGGACAACGATCTTAGGAGCTGCTCGTTGAATATTCGGACCCTTCATAGCCAACATGGAGCAGAGCAGTAAGGCAGAGCGCCTTGGCTGTTATCATGCATACATAACTGCCATTCAGCAAAAAGTAGAAGATTAAAAAAATACTATGATAACTGCTATTGAAAATGGTTACATCGCATATTCGTATATATGTGGATAGATTTGTCATAAGTGCCAGACTTAGGCAAGTCGTCTTGAACTTCGGACATTTGAGCGAGCGTCTGATGGCAATTTGCACCAAGGCTAAAACATAAGCCCAATATGAGCTCACGCCTCTACGAAAGACAAGAACGAAGCCACAAGTTTCTACGAGTTCCTCGATAAGACATATGAGCAATTTCCGAAGTATGACGCCTAAATCAACTAGACAATTAAGCGCCATGATAGAAAAGGGGGACATCTTTAGTAGGACAGCTGGTAAGCAAAAGCTACACGATAACTCGTTTGGCAACGGATCTAGGCTTATTGACTTTGCGCAACGGAACGAAATGTCAAAATAGAAAGCACACGGCTTCCTCATCTTAATATACACAAAGGGAAATGGAGATATCCGGATCAAAAAATGCTAAATCAAGTTGATCACATTACAATAGGTGCTAGGCATTTCCCCAGTATTATAGACATCCAAACATTGTGGGCAGCGAACATTGACTGGGATTACCACGTCAATGCAGCCAAGAAGTAAATGTGAATGAATTATTATAAAGACCGTACATCATTTTAAAAAGGGGTTACTTTCTTTACTAATAAAAACGGATCGTCTTATTGAAAAAAAAAAATACTTTCATAAAATAATCCGCTCTAGTTAGAACTACAGCATCTTTGGTTTCCCCCAAACACCGTTCCTTTTTATAACTATCTACTAATATGTGGTAAGCGGAATATTTATTCAAGAGGTTGTGAAATACTCGTTGTTATCCTACAAAATTAATTGGCCTGTCTGCACTCTCTTGTGCTCTATCTTAAATCTGGCAGCGTCAATCCATTTAGTTGCATCAGTGTTTCCATTTAATTATCACGAAAAACTAAAGTACGAGTAATTGCCCGAGCAAATTATGCTACTTGACGAAAAATAAAAACAAAACCTAAGCACAAATGAAGTGCTTTTAACTATGTGGGGTTATGTTAGCTCAAGCTCAGACATCAACTAAGTATTTCTCTTTCTCACCTAAATCCATTAGAGTTGCAAAGCGACAATTACCGGCGGACTGTCCAAACGAAGTAAGACCGACTTGAGAAAGTGCACACGTACGAGAGGGCATGCAAAATAGAAGCCACTTATTTCCCACCAAATGATAGAAATTAAATCCACCAACAAAGTGTGGCACCAGTACCAAGCATAGCCACAGGCATTAGCTCCTCCGACCAGCATTAGCAGCTCCAACAATCACAACAGAAGCAGGAGCAGCTCATTTGATCCACGGAAGCGTGTGATTTAACACGAGATTTGCATTTGAGCTGGCAATTAGACGATTCCATTAAATGTGGCATGTAATGCGCATCCAATTTTTCTCTTCGCGATACCATTTTACCAGTAATGCGGGTAATCACGAACATTTACTTCTGAGTCTGGGCTGGTTCTGCTCCTCTTTAGTTCGTCTAAGCTCATTTGCTTACAATTTACAAAGGCTGAGTATTACGTAGATGCTGGTACCTGCGGTAGCAACGCATCTTTCAGGTCAACTCAAAGTTAAACTGCACTGGAAAAGTTGAAAAATTCAACCACGTAAAGGTACGAGTATCTTTCATTCACGAATACATATGCGTATGTGTATCTGCGCAAGTGCAATGATTGTTGCAGCCGGCCGGTGCAGTCAGAACGACGGACGTGACGTTAGACTACCATTTTTACTACCTTGAAGTGAGGTCGTTACGCAAAAGTAATTAGGTTAACACAAGCGTATAGCGATTGCACTATTTGTTAAATGTAAATTGTGTAATAGAGTCCGGTGCTGGTTGTGTATTTAAATTGGAATCGAATGTGTGACTGATAAAGTTAAAGATATATACAAATACACACATCAAACTCATTGCAATGGTACACAAGAAAGGTAATGTAAGTCTCATAAACTACATTAGAGGAAATGGCAACTGACAGACCTAAATGCTTTTATTTTGAATTAAAGCTAATTTTAAGAATCAGTGTCGGCTTATCTCAACAGATACAAAAATGTGCTTCGGATTTGGCACCCAAGTGAACAATTGTGTCATGTTTTTCTATTTTATTGGAAACGATCGTTTTCATACGAGTACTTTACTACTACTTTATTTCTTTTTGTGTTTACGCAATCTTTATACGAGTATCTTGTTGTTGGACGGATACGTTTTTAGATGATTTGGATAGTAGTTGTAAGCGAATTCAAATTCTGATAACCATTGACTTGAATCTCCGTCTAATGGTGAAATGTCAAGATGTCCTTTATGTCCCCTTATTCAGTATTTGACTTCGATATTGTGAGAAACGAGCAATATGATTGTTTTACATACATATCTCGAGTTTGGGATACCAGGGCACCTTGTAGCTAAATGTCAATAGTTTGTGCGCATCTAGCTCCAGGTTGCATTTTTTACATGTCTCACATAGGGATAGATAGATGGATCTTCCCTTTATTCGTATAAGCAATGAGGCTATAGAACTATGAAGCCGGCACTAATGTCTTCTTAGGCAGAAGTCATAGTTCTAATGGATTAGTACAACTATTGAAATAGTAACTGGAATCTTAAAAAAGAAATTTGCGATAAGAGGTTGGAGAACACTAAGCTCCATGACCGAAATGTAATCGAATCAGTAAAACGGGTAATGCTAAATGATATTGCATGAACAAATCTTGGGACTCACATATGACATTAGACAAGTAACAAAAAAAGAAAGAGCGCAATGTTTAAAATATGCGGTCTGAATTGGACATCTAAACATAGAATATATTGAAAGTTTTATCAACTGATCATCACCTGTTGTTCGGTAAATGATTTTACGTCACTAAATAAGTGTCATTTTCATTTAATATGCATTTTTATTCAACTCAATTCAATAACTCTTACATGCTATACAAAAAACGCTTAAAAATTAGCTTAATTAACTTAAAATTATCTTATTCTAACTTACTGGCCCCATGCGGACACTCTAAGTTAAACCTAACAATTAAAATTTGTCTTTCGACGTTTAGTACATTTCATTTTTAAATTATGTTGTATTAATTGCAATTAAAACTAAGAAAATAATTTTATAACAAAAACTTTGTAAATTAACTTATTTTTTTTTCATCTTTTAAATTTTAAAACTAAAACTTAAAAACTACCTTAACATTATTCTTAATCTACTTAGGCTACTTAAGCTACTTAAAATTATCTTATCATTAAGGTATTATATTTTTTTTTTGTGGGAAGAAGTTACCCGAAGATTACCCCTCTCTTTGTTTTTGTTGTTTTATATTTTTTTTTGTATTTTTGTTTTTTGTATATATATATATACAATATATATATATATATACATTTTTTTTTTTTTTATTTTTATTTTTTTTTATTTTTTTTTTTTTTTTTTTTTTTCCCCTTAAAACTATCCTAATCCTACCTAAATCTATGTAAGTCAGCCACGGCTAGAAAATTAGGCTGCCGACCCTGCTCCTTAACGAAGCTAACTAGTGCTAGAGGAATTCGACGACGTAGATTCCGCTCCTTCAACAAGCCACCAAAATTGTTGGTGCTGCTGAGCAACATCCCTCATGTCGCGATTCCCTACCGCCCTACTGAACCGGAGACGCTCCGCACTGCCGTGTGCGACGTCTCTATCGTAGTTAAGTCGCCTCTCCGCAGCTGTTCGAGCGACATGGAAGATTAACGGCACCGCTAATCTATCCTGGATCAGACCTTTCATGTCGAGGTAGAGGAACGCTTCTGGAGGAATAAAGCCGTCAAAGCGAACTCTCTCGTGATACATATAATTGGGGTAGTAAGCCCCAGAGATCAGGTTATTCGACGAGGTCATTGCTCTTGCAATGTGCCTTCGAGTCAACTCAATAACAAAATTGTCCACTCTTATTAGGTTAGCCCTATTGTACAAGACCTCATTGCGATAGAATTTTATGTACTCAGACTCTGGTGTTCTGTATAGGCGAAGACAAGCCCTAAGGCAAGCCCTCTCAAACACCCGAATCTTTTCCAAAAGACTTGCTCTCACGTTGAACCACACGGGACAACCAAATGTAAGCATAGGCCGAATAAGGGCCATGTAGCAGATCACCTTTACCCTCGCATCGAGTTGCCTGTTATAAAACAGTCTCTTTGTAAGGGCAAAAGCACCTTTGGCTTGGTTGATCTTCAACTTCCAGTCGTCGCAATATTGTTTAATTTTATCGAAGTCACGTTGCAAAAGAATGTTTATAACCTCAATCTTTGGACCTGATCTGTACGCGATTAAGTCGTCTGCGTACGCTATGGCATGGTGAAGTGAATCTATCAGATCGCTTGTGTAAATGTTGAAAAGGATTGGCGAGTTGACCGCACCTTGTTGCAGACCGTTTTTAATGTTGAATGTACCAGTAGAAGTCACATCGCCATTTTTCACGATGAACTGTCTATCTGTGAGCATATTGAAAAGAATGTACAGTAGTGGTTTACTAATGCCCAGTCTGTTCAACTTGTAGAAGAGTCCCTCTAACCATACTCACTAAATAAGTGTAGGCCAAAAGCAGTTACAAGAGTAAGAGCAGTCACAGAACAGTTTTTTATAATGTTTTTCTCTGTTTATTCGTTTTTCTGAAAGTTTATTCGAAAAATTTTTCAAAAGTGCCGACGAACACTGCCTCTATTATGAAGCAGCTGAAAGTGTAGACTTTTTTATGTGTAATGAATTCGCTTAAAAGTTTCAAATGTTTTAAAATAATTACCAACTGGGCCTGTTAATTAAATCGGATCGCAGATCTCTTCAGAAGATACTCTGGGTGACCACTTGTCGTTGTAGAAAAAGGAAGCTAAATAATAATATATATTGTGGGTACTGATCAATTTTTTTTCTTTTTAAGGGAGGCTAATGATTTTGATTGTGACAGTAGTCTAAGAGTAAAACAATAGAATTAACAATACAAGTTCATTCAAAGTGTTGCTTCGGGTTGCCGGGCAGCACTTCATGTTGGAAAGCTTGAATCTATATCTTAAAAAAAGCGAAATAAATATTTGCGTTTTTGATCTTTTAATAGTTGTTTGCAAAATGAAACTTTTTAACCGTTGAATGTGGGAACTCACAGACTTTTAACAAGACAAGTGCGCCGCTATCGTAAAAATTAAAGTTTAAATATGCAAAATCTGTAAACGGGATAGCTCTGGGTATGTTTTTTTTTATTTTTTACGTTATTCACCGTGAAAGTCGCAAGTGATAGAAAAGTGGGAACATTGTTCTTTTAGCTATCGATTATTCTGTTAAGAACTTAATCAGTATTTCAAAATGTTTGAATATTCATCTCGGTAAATACAAATTCCAGCAATGCAGTATGGAGGTATTTAAAATGAAGCTATGGAACCTTTCAGGTTGCAAAATCATTTAAATAAAATGCATGCTGATACTCGTAAATAGAACAGAGATTGATCATACGAGTATTTACAAGGACAAGAGCAGCAGTATTTAAAACAGCCAACTATATTTAAACTTTTTGTGTGGTCTTCTGAACAAGGTGATACTGGACTATAAAGCAAATTATATTATACCATGTGTATTTAATATTATGCAAAAGTTTTCTTTAAGAGAAAGAATTTCGTATTTAAAATATTTTGCATTTTGCATTTTGCCTTCATCACTTTATGACGCTACTAAAGCAATCAGTAAGATAAAGCAATCCACTATATGGTAAGCATTAAAGTGAAAATAAAAACTACAATCGCTTGCAGCTGCACTCAGGAATACGCTGGCTCTCTAAAGGTGTTTCTTCAAAAATTCATACCAGTTCTCTGACCGGGATTATATGCAGTAGCACATAAGTTTTAAAAAGCAAAAAACAAAAAACCTTGGATCTCGACATTAATATATTGTCCAAACCATCCTCAACCATTTCAGTGATTTTTTCATATTATTACTTATTATGTTTGTGTCAACGTCATTATTTTTTTTATTTCTGATTGATTTTGTGTTTATTTTTAAAATTTTAATAAACAATTTTATTTTATTGTATTATTCCACTTTATGATTTTTAAGAAATAAATACAGAATGTAAAAAAAACTGTAACAGTCTATTGATGGGATTATGTTTCAGAAAAAGGTGGGAGCCTCTGCTTTTAATATTGGGTGTAAAAAGCCTCTTTAAGTCAATCAAAGAGGCTCCTGTTTTTTTTTTTCTTTGATAGCTTAGTTTAGTTAAGCAAAAGCACATTCGTGTCTTGATCCGACAGCAAGGCGGAAATCTGGGCAGTCTTATAGCCTGCCTTTGTATCTGATGTTGTAGCTGAGCCATTTGCCTTCGGATAATAAGTAAACATGACACGATGTTGGATGTAGGTTCTGAGAAGACACGTTAACTTTCTGCACCATGGCATTTGAGTGTAAGTAATTTGGCGAATAACGGGTCGTGGTAGACATTGAACTTCCATCTTTCGCTGTCGCTTCAGATTTACTTATTAAAGGTTTGGCATTAAGGTCAACCACAATTAGAAATCGTGTCGTGTTTTTCCATAGAAAGAATAACAATCCAGATATGGAATATACGAGTATATCTGGATTATAAACCAGACTATACACTGAATGTTGAGAAATGTGCAAGGAAAATATTAATTGTCTTCATTAACACAAACTTAGATTTCAAAAAGGGGCGATGAAAATTATGAAAATGAAATATGCTAGTAATGTCCAATCCAATTCTTTGTTGATAAAGGTATTAGCTTTAAACTCATAGAATAGACTAATAGTTCCCGAATGGGAAGAAAGTTTTAAGTGGTACAGGGATGTTTAATCCGTATCTAGTCTTTATAGTAAGCTCATGTAATGATAACTGTGTGGAGGTGGAACAAATTTTACCAACTTTTGATTATATGAGGCGCATGCTTCAAATTGAATGGTCTAGCTATTTATCCCGAAGGAGAACACAGTAAAGGAAAAGCTTATCTAAGTTTGTAAATGGAGTTGGAAGAGAATGTCAACCAACTCCGCTTTTATGATTGGACGCAGTTCACAAAGAGTTCAACCTTGCTGGAGAGCTTTGTTGATTGACGCCTAGGACCGCCTCGTTTTGTGAGCTGTCGTACGAAATTGCTAGTAAATTTTTACGCAGTCACACATTTAAAATTTATTTGAAGGATACAAATCCTCCTCCTTTTTCATCATAAGATTCACTTGGTCTACTCTATACCTTATTTTCACGTATTGTATGTTTCAAAACTGTCAATATGTGATACAATATGCAAACCCCTTCTGGTTATCATCACCGTATTGGGACAACCAAAGATTCCAGTGTCAAAATCAATTTGAATTCAACAATGGAAATGTAATCTTACTTGATCACAAACTTTATCTAAAAGATAATAATTTTTTTTTACCAACGCCCCGATCATGCAGTCGCATACACTCATGTTAAAACAATTTCCAAAGTATTCCGGACTACTGTTCGAAGTGGTACCAATCCGTCCATCATCGTTATTCCCACAGTATCGACTACAGATGACTAAAGCCATCACGTGCAAGTCCGTCACTAGCCCAGCACAAGTCATGGTGAACATACGGAAGAAGGCACGTCAGTGCCTCATAGATGATATCGATAGTACATTCCGGAGCAATTACTTTGCTATTTGAGTTATTGATTGCTGCCGTAAAACAATCAGAGCAAAACTTTGTGCGACCAAGGATAGTTGTAACGAAAGCACATTTTAAATGGAGCTAGCATATAGACGGTGACATGTACATACGCACGTTCCAATAGATGAATTTAACCAAGGATGGCGACGTTTGGCCGCGTGGACAGAAGTAGAGATCATGTCTCGTAATAGACTCTGTGAGTTACGCTACCGATCGGGGTTCGAGTAATGTAATTCTTTAATTTTTTAAGTGTTTATCTCCTTATTCGATTAAACACAAAACGAACAAGCTAGATAAAAAAAATGCTTAGCACTTTAAGTGATTTCGCATTTATGCAAGAACTATAAGTACTCGTTGCCAACGAAATGGGATTAAGGTTACTGTGGTTGCAAAGCGATTGTTTCCGAATGAACTACTTGAATCGAAAGAATGCGACCTGAAGACTCCCTGTTACTAGAAGCGATGAGAATCTATACTAGAAGCATGATAGTTACTGCAACAAAGAAATATGCAATATGACGATAAATCAGTTTTGGTTGATTCAAATCTCAACCACTTAGCATTACTTTAATGGTTTTTATACTATATGTGGCGTTTAAGCTCATGCAATAGTTCCAGAGTATATTTCAAGCAATCCCATACGTCGTGTGGACCAACAATTCTCCAAATCCCAGAAGGAATGCACAGCAAATAAAAGGGTAATGATTTTTCTGTTTTCAACTTAGCATCAGGCGATTCTTTATGAAACGGTTCAATTAGTTTAACAAGAAGTTTCTTCTAGGAAGAAATCAAACAAATTCAACACTGAAATCTGGAGAGAACAAAAATCTATTACGTTATCTAATTTTAATAGTTCATGACATTTTGTGAAACTGACGATCAATTTTAACAGTCCGACAAAACACAAGGGCTGTCACCTAGCCAAGCAACAACAACATACATACTCGTATGTACATATAAAAGCAGAAGGAAAAGCATGTTACAGATGCAACTAAATCAGGAAAAGTGAGCCAGGGCTCAGAGGAGAAGTTTTTGACCCAGCTCCGACAATTCAAAGAGGTCTTCTAGGCACCTGACCAGATGTGAGCATTGAACTCCAATTGTGGCCTCATTAATGCCTTATAACGGATGTTTTTTTTTTTTTTAAACTGGTACTAACTTTGATTTTGAAGAAGACACATCAAAGTTTCATTAATTAGCCCTTCAATCGATTTCAATCAAGAGAATACATTCCGCAATTATCTGCTAAATACTAGTTTCGGCTTGTGCCCACCACAGCTAGATCCGAGAGACTATTTTTTTTTTACAACTTTTTCAAGCATTTGTGGTGGTATGTCCTCAAAACACGAATAATGTCAGTTTCCAATGAGTTGATTGTTGTTGATTTGTCAGCGAAGTCTTGCGACTTTACGTATAACCAAATAAAATAATAAGGATGTGTTGGTTAACAAGGAATTGGAGATTAATTAACAAGTCCATTAGGAAACAACTGGAACCATACTTTTAACACATTCGTTGGGGAATAAAATCATGACTTTATAACGAAAACCCTTGACGGTGACACGCTAATCAGCTTTATTTTTGAAAGAAATACGAGTATGACCTGGTGGCTCAGGTGAATTATCTTCGCTCCAAATGCAACAATTGACACACTTACTGAGCCAAAAACAAGCCTCATCGCTGATCACAATTTTTCGATAAAACAGTAGATCCATTGCTTATTGATTTCGTGCTCATTCACCGATATTTCGATACAAACGATGGTCATTCGGTTTAAATTCTTGCATGGACTGCGTCTTGAAGACTTCAAACCACGATCTTTGCGAAAAATTGTCCATAAAGTTGAAAGCAAAAACTATTCTCTTGTAAACGACGTCGAATAGATAAATTTGGATAATTTTCAACACTCTGCAATATTCTCTTCAGAACGTACTTTTCTATTGTCCCAAAACGGCCAACAATACGGTGAATAGTGTCAAATGGTCGACTATTTCCGGTGTTCAAATCCTCTATTAATTTGGCAAGTCATGATAAAGTGGGTGGGAGAATATTTAAATATTTCTTACACCACTTGAGAAAACCTAGACATTTCGCAGCATATTTGCGACATCGAATATGTAATCATTCACACGTAGGTTTGCATTGACGCACATACCGGAACTTAAAAATATTGTCGGTGACAGTACGGAGCCTTGGAGCACACCAGCATTTACTATATGGTAATTATCAGACTTTAAAACAGCCAAGGTAACTTAATTTAAAAGCTCCGAAATGTAATCCACTGATGAGAAGATTCTTCGATCCTAATGCCCTAGGATTCAACAAAAGGCCCGATGCCAAACTTTGTCGAATGCCTTACAATAATCAAATGTAACTATTTTATTTCTTCCAGATTGGTGTAGAATTTTGTTCCAATTTTCTATGAGACATGCCATTGGACCTGTTGCTATTAAAACTTTTGATCATTGAGAAGTTTTCTTATTTCAACCTATTTCATGAGCACACGGTTTAGGAAAATAGAAGGGGGAGAAGAATATTCGCCTTTTTAAGGAACGAGCTGGACAAATGCTGTTTTTTATCTTCTCAGAAAGAGCCTTAAAAGGTAGGATTAACGGAAAATGCTACGAAGAGATTTTGCCAGCGTATATCTCACATGCTTCAAAAAACGGTGCAGTCATTTTTGGCTCGTTTGTACTTCGTTAGGGTTTCCTCTGCCGGTTCAGTTTTGCTCAAGTTCCAAGCTCAAGTTGTACAATGAGGTAACACATCCAGCAGCAATAATTCCTGAAGTCTGAAGTCCAATTGCTTTTTTCGAATTCAATTCAAATTATTTTTATTATTTCTTAAAGCTTGGCCTGACTAGACTATAGGGGTGGCTACATCAGTTGTCAACTTATCGGGTTGATAGGTATGACTTTCAACAACCGGCATTCTCGTGGGCTCGTTTCTAAGCTGGGTTAAGTTTATTTCCGCAGTGAAGGTCTCAACGTGTAATCCAACGTAAAACCGCTCATGAAACCAATTTCAGGACAAATCAGGTATACAAATCTTTAAAAAAAAACACTGTGGCGCTGGCAGCCCGGTATGGGCCATGGCCTAGCATCTTGATACTCATTTGTGTTGCTCATGTTTTTATTTTTGTCACATCTGAGCAGGGCCTACAGTTTATCGCCGAGTCCGAACGGCACTCCTTAGAAGCTTTTTCGTAGGCAATTTTTTTACTTTCGGGAGTTTGCCATTGCCCGCCGAAAGGGTGATGGCGATTTGAAAAATTGTTGGTGACTCAGCCTGGAATCGAACCCAGACTCTCTGCGTGATAGTCCAATGAGCTAACTATCGCGCCATCGCCATCGCCGACGAGGCCACAATAGGGGAAGAATAATGACACTAGTTCGTACCCAGGTAGTCTTAGGACTAAGTGAACTAAGTTGTGTTAGCAGAGATCTAACTTTATTGCACTTAGTGCAAAATACCTGTCCTGTATTTACGGACGTGGATATACCCAGAACGTGCGTACATTTGCTATGTCCATTCTTAATTCAAGGGTCAATATAGGATTTAGAAAGCAAACAGAAACGCCGATGAAATTAACCAAGGCTGCGAAGTAAAAATTTCGTAGTTGGCTTACGAAATCAATTTCTTGTAGGTGAAATGCGATTTGAAACGCTACACGAACCATATTTACATATACAGTTCAATTCATTGCATTAAGAGTATTAGAGAGTTATATTTTACAACTACAGTGGACGCGTTGCAAGAGGTGTGGGGTGCCCGCGATATGATTTCTTTTTCTCTATATATTAGCCGTGAGGCCCCTGAATATGTGAAAGAACATCTCCTTGTGGGAAGCCTTTAGCTGCGGAGACAATCATCCATATCGCGACGGAAGCAGTGGTTATTCAAATGCCTTTGAGCAGGCCATTATAGAATTTCAATAGAATAGAATGCCTAAACTAGAGGTACCTTTAATTGTTTTCATTTATTTTGCTCAAACTATCGATCATAAACATTAAGGAAGAGGCTGCTTTAAAGGAGCTCTTCGTTTGGCAAAGTATGTGTATATATTCATAAATTTATGAACCTTTCTGTGATGGTACTGAAATTTCAACAAAGTTACAATTGAGTAGAGAAAATCCCACGTTCTGTAAATTCAACAATTAAGTTGTAACCAATCAGCATTTGAAATGCAGAGAAAGTCCATACTCAGCGCAAGCAATTTTCCAAAGGCGCCTGTTGACTGAATTGTTCACCTCTGGCAAACAAGTACTAAGAGAAGAAGGTGCAAAAATCTGTTGAACAAACAGAACGGGCGCACTTTAACCTTTACCAAGTAAAACTTCTGCATCTCACCCTTTCTAGTTACCGCTGACACGCATTCCAAATGCATTGCAACACACATGGTTTGCGTTTGTACAACTTTTCCAGCCTCCTCGAAATTCCACTGACGCCGTAAATAGCACCGTAACTAAGGAAACTAACACCATAGCTCCACTCTAAGTTGGAACACGTTTTCCCAAAGCTAGACAACGATAGTCAGGCATTTACTACACTTCCACCCAATGCCATTCCTCGGTGGTACAACACGTCAAAAAAGCAAAACAAAGGAATAGTCAGAACTCAAAATCAAAGTATCTAGCCGCTTTGTTCGGCCGGAAAATTGCACATCGAAGCTAATCACCTGCCCTAAGATTTTGCGCCCGGACATGGAGTGAAGTCTGCACTTTTCAGGTTTAAGAGGTTACATTCAGAACGACGACGTCAACGTCAACTCAACACTCAACTTTAAACAACAGCCAACAATTGACACCACACATTGTCCACCGAATTCTCTGAGATTGCGTTCACTCTGATGATGGTCAAAGAGACTTCAATTGACATGGTCATTGTGTTGCTCCCAGTAGATTTGTGGTGTCCGGACACCTTCAAAATGGTAAATGCCGCTCGCTCGACTTCTATCTTGTAGACATGGTACCACAAAGAAATACTCAAGTAGCCGACATTATCCGAACCTCCAAGACGGCACTTACCGCAACAACTAGAGCCGTGTTTAATTCGCTGCAGTTTTCTTAGATTTTTCGATTTCCCTGGATACCGCAGTACCCCTGGACGAGATTTTCAGATCGCCCAGGTAGCTAACTGGCTAATGTTGTTTGCCCTGAACGAATTATCTCATAGATTGAAGTTAATTTTTAAGCAATCATCGCTCTCAAGTGTGCTGCTCTACAAGGAGGGATCCGGTGATAGGGCAACTTCTGAGGAACGTGATTTGTTTGCTTCTGTTTAGATGGAATGCGCGCACGTATTCCATTTGTATCTACTATATATACTTGTATTTGGGTTGAATGGATAACAATACTTAATGTGTATCTCTTTATAATGAGGTTAAGTGTCCTGGTTGTTCTACATAGTATCTTGTGTGAACAAAGTCAATAATCATTTATCATCGGGATCGTTTGTAAGGGAATGAATGTCTTGGGGAGACAACATCGAACGTGGTAAAACAGCTGGCCGTGCCAAATCGGATTTTTGTTATAGGTTCCATGGGATTTTCCTGATACATATTCAGGCTTCAATGATGTGACAAAATTGTAAAAGGGGTGAATATCCGTACTCTTAAATAGTTTTGTTTTTATCTTTGACTACTATACTTCAGTAAATTACGAGTACCAATAGATTCAACATATGTATTTAAAAAATTGTCTTTCAAATTGATGGATACATTAAGCGGATAAGTAAGGGATAGTCGTTCAGCTATGTTTTTGATGACACTCAACCTTTTGATAAGCGAAGTTATACATACATATGCATGTCAAAAGCCAATAAGAAAATACTAACAGTTGATTTATTTTATTTTAGGTATCAAAAATTCGAAAAATTGCAATTAAAAACAGTTTCTAAGCAGTCTTATAAACTCAAAAAGCTTAGTCAGTTTGTTTGGATTCCTAATAGATCTTTCTACCACGAAGGATCTATGTTCATCACACTCAGAATGCACTAATGCTCACACTCAAATGACCCGGAACAAATTCATATACAAAAACTATACGAAGAAGTTCGCAAAAAGCTCTTATATTTACTGCACTCGGTGAATGGTTTTTTCTTATTTAATAATTTTAGCACATTGAATTTCCATTGGAAAAATAAATACAACATTAGGACCAACTATCTCTTTGAAGTCTAAATAATAACCTGTGTACAGAAATGTTTTAAATGTTTTGAGTGGTTTGAGGTTTCATATTAATCAAATGCTCGCTGTAAAAATTTGACCTTTCTAAACATAAAACATCAGTCAATGGAAAGAGTTATTCTTCGTTCAATGCTTGGATCGGTTTCTAAATTAACTGCGGAGCGTAGTTAGAAAAAGTAGTTTACTACCTCAAAGTTACATGTGTCGAGAGTGACGTTCTGACGTTGGGTGTGCTGTCTTGTCCGAGAGAGCAGGTGTCGGTGAGATGTTCACTGACTTTGATTCTTCATCGTCATCTTGCGCTGGGGGATGAGTTCAGTAATTCATGTCTTTAGATGCTGGTATACGCGGCTTTAAAATCCATGAATAGGTGGTTTGAACATTGGATCTAATGAGTTTTTTTTTCAAGATCTATCGTAGTGTGAATATTTTGACTGATTTCGACCAATCCGATTGTTGGCGAACAATAAGGCAAATATGATCTTGTAGGGGATGTTACGAAGTCCAATGCCTCTGTGGTTGGCGCAGTTGATGTATGTTCCTTACCAAGTCATCGCCTGTCACTTTGAAGAGCTCGGCAGTCAGGCCGTCCGCTCGAGCAGCCTCAATATGGCTATCTTCACTTCATCTATGTATGTCGGTTGACGAAATTGTTGGTTTAAATCGTCCAGGCTAAAAGGTTAATTCTACCTCACAGCGGCGTTTGGTTCATTATTTTTGTTACATAGCTTAGAGAAATACTCTTTTCAAATCCTAAACATCCTGAAAAACTAGTATGCAATTTGTAGAAAGAACAGGGGAAAAAACGACACGTTTTTTTAGGATATATTGGTTAATCAGGAAACTATCAAAATATTACGGGTAGTAATGAAACTAGACTTATGGACTGAACAAAAATCGTCATGTCCTTGTACTATTTGTCAATCCTAACAATGTATTCGATACTCTACAAATGAAAATCTAGTGAAAAGTGTCAGCAAAAACGGTTTGAGAGGAGTACTACCAAACTGATTCACGAGCTATCTAAAAGAAAAACAAAGCCAATACCATGTACCAGTCTCGCAATTGGGTCAGAACGAGAAAATTTTTACACCAATGAACCTTAAAGGTTTTTCATAAAATGCACTGCCTATGCCTACCCCGATGACATTCCAATCCTTAGGAAACAAAAACACCTAAAATATGCCCCGGAGAAGTTGCAAGATGAATTAAACCCTGTATCTAACTGGCCCCTGATAACCTTGCGGTCATAGATGCAGCCAAAATAAAGGTGATCCGCATATGTACCCCAACCAAACGAGTGGAAACTATCCAGATATATCACCGAAACGACTGCTTTCGACTATCAACTTGTAGTAATCGAGTTAGTCAATAACATCAATAATATATGAGTAACCATCGACGAGCATTTCCCCTGGTAAGAACATATATGTAAATGTCCTGTGTCCTTAGCTAAAGAGCGCCGTTTTTGCCATGGTGTATCTTAAGCAGGTCCCAATTTCAGAAATGGAAACTACTCGCTTGTTGAGTCGCGCTGAAGATACAGAATTCTGGCTTTGGGAAATTAAGTGAAAACTCATTTAGAAAAAATATCATCTAACCTGCATCATCGATTTTTTTTAAATTTTCAGACCAATTAATATATTTATTAAATTTCTTAATGCCCATATAATATTCTAGATGACAACACTGCTAAGAAGACGAGCCAAAGGGATGCTGGCGTTCAAGAAACTTACAACAAAGACGAAAACTAGTTCTCAGTTGTTACGATATACTACATGTGAATAAAAATCGATTCTCATCACATCATCGATTTCATTATACCATTAAAGACTATACAGAGTAATGTTTACATATATCTTCTCTTCTTTTTTGTCTTTGTGACTAGCTTTAAGAGATGGAATAGAGGTAAGATAAGATTGCATTTATGGCTGCCACAAAGTATTAGTAAAGCATGTATACTACATTGTCGTTTTGGTGGTAACGTAATACTTAAACTGCCCAAAAGACTGCTGCTTAAGGAGCGGCTAGCTTAACCCCTTGTTCATTTAATGCGACAGTACCGAAGTGGCAGATTATGCTAAATTATAAGGACAAAAACAACTATTGGTGGTTGACGAAAAGAGGATATTACAATTAAATGCGAAGTAGTAGATCTTACGAATGTTATATTCAGAAGGTTAATATACTCGTATGCCAAATGTTATATTCAGCAGGCTAATATACTCGAATGTAATTTGCGCTATTTAAAATTGTAAATTATTTACATCACAATTCCTTATATAGTTCCACCGATAAGTTTGCTATAAAAATTGTCCTGGCGGAAGCAATCCAAACATTTTTTTTTTCCTTTTATATTCTCCATTATTGCAGTTTATGAAACATCTAATAACCGAATTGTGTCTACTCTATTATTGTAAATGAGATATAAAAAAAAAAATATTTCGTTAACTATAGAACAAATAGATTTTATGCAATAAAACAAGAAATCAAAATTTTAAGGGTAATAAAAAATCTCAATAAAATCACAAAATTTGCAAGTGTGAGTGTGTCAACAAAATTCGGTCTCTGACAAATTTGAATACATAATTGTTTATGATGTTAGGTTTTTGGTAATTCTTCAGAAATTAGAAGATGATATCATCCCGAATATTTAGATAGCCCATAAATGAGTTCAAATATGATTTTCATTTAAATTAGAACGCGCCATTCGATAATGATAACTTCAAACAAAATAGCGTTCATTTTCTAACAAAAACGAGTTAATTTGGCGATTGTAATGAGTGGTTGGATGATTTTGTGATTTGGATGAGCATTTTGACAAGTAATAATTTTCAAAATGTAAATTTTGGGTTTTTCGCAGTATTTATGTTAAAGGAGCAGCGCAGCGGCGTATTTGGTATACCTACATTATACAGAATACAGGAATGCTTGTTAGTTAATTGGATAAAAGGGCAGCAACTTCTTGGGTGTTTTGACGGATTTTATTGTGCTGGAAGTGTTCTCCGAATTTAGTATAGTTAATTTGTAAGAATTAATAGTCAAATAGATGAATATTGCTATGAGATAAAATGCTTAATTCCCAACAAACTCATTATCAAATTTTTTTTCTCAGATAAAAAATGCTACTCGTATTCATATCATTATGGCTAAATTGGCGTTCAAAGATGACTTTTAGATTGTTGGAAAGAACAATCTGAGGAGCAAGAATATCTAATTTAAACATTATTCTTCTAAGCAACAATGACAGAGATAAATACTATAGATATTATGTATAGATAGAATGCGTTCAAACCTTACGTTAGTGAAGAAGTTAAATCTTTTATTCGAAAACTGATACCTAATTTACTTTAATTAGCACTATATTTCGGAGACGATCTGGTCAAGAACCTGTGCCAGAAATTAAACTCATTTGCTGATGGCCTCATTACGGTGATGTTCGTCACTTTCACTGCATAGTTGCTTTAATATGAATTCAATAGTTTTCTGTCACATTTTCATATAAATTCCCAAAAGAGTTGTTCTTATGAAGATCTGTCTTAATTCTACGAAGGGGTGATATGACGATTAACAGCCAAATACTGTTTGAAGTATGTTTGGTAACTGTCAATGTCCTTACGGATATACCTACGGATATCAGATATCGAGATAAGAAAGTTCTCTTGTGCCAGGGCATGCAGCGCATATCAAGTTTTTTTTTTTTGATAACAGGGTTTGAGTAGTTACGAAGGTTCCGTGTGTCGGAAATGGGACTTTTGATAGCCACCTGTCATAAGAAAAATACTTTTATGGCTTTAAAATAAAACAAATATCACAAGGAAAGAGTTTGTTTAGGCATAAAAAGATCCATAGTGAGTGCAAGACGATCTGCGCCCTGGTTTAAGCTAGCTTTTTGGATGCAACGAATATTAAAAAATATACATTATTTAAAAAAACAATAAGATTTAATTTAGTTCGCTAATATTTAATATCAACAGTAGCAATTTATCAACATTTTACTAGATAGAAGTTAAACCTATCCCGTTTCATACAACGTTGGGACTCGAAATTGTATGCAGCTTAACAAACCCAGCTCTTAGTACTGTATATTATAGACATTGCTCCGTAGTATTACTTTTCGCTGCTTTGCATTTCTCGTCGATACTTGCAATCAATACTTTTGTTGTAGTATCTATGCTATTTTTTCTTTTTTTTTCTGCTATAATCTCTACTGCAACTTTAAAAGTCTTCGCTTTCAAGTGCCAGAATATTTAAGAATTACTGGCGCAGGCATAACTCTTCACATATTTCCATGAAAATAAGAATACCTGTAGATTGATCTTGGCGACAAATAAATATTGCCAAGCTTGTCAACCGTCAACCAATGATGCAACGGTTTTTACGCATTAATTGTGCTTATTTTGCCTGTAAGTGGTAACAATCATGTTCTGGTCGATGTCCATCTGGGCTCGACTTGACAAACTTATAAGTGCGATGGCTGTCCACCAGACAAAAATAGTAGCACTATAAACGGCAGAGCGGATGAATTCCCGAGATGGTATCACCGGTGAAGAAAAATCCCAGAACAAATGAAACCTTAGCCGGACTACTCCGACAAATTTAGTGCTCGACGCAAGATACTCCTCCGGTATTATGGATTACCTAATATTCTGAGAGGCCGACATCGACTTGGACCATTACCTTGTTGTAGCCATAGTTCGGTTGTCAATATCCCGAACATGGTGAATGGAAGCTAATGCAGTGAGGAATTTCGACGTCAGATGCCTACAATCACATGAAATCAAGTCTCCCTCAATTTTCCACCCAACCTGGATGAAATAAAATTAGCAATATCCTGCTGTAGAAGGTGTCCTTATTGCTAACGTCTTCAAAGTGGCAGGCAGGTAAGAAACGTACACCGACTCATCTGTAAAATATGTTTAGAGGAAAATATGCCCGCTAAATAGATTCTCAGCATTGTATGTCCGATCCTCAAATAAGGTCAACAACTTGTTAGGTCCATATTGACGTAGTTTCAGGCATTAAAAGTCGATCATCGACCAAATATTCACAGTATGGAAAATCTTGCAGAAAACCCGTAAGCTTCAGATCGATAAACACCACCTATTCATTTATTTCAAGGTCTGTAAAGATCTCACCAAGACCTTGTATGTCAAAAAAAGACTTAGAGAAGGTGATGCGCTGTCATGTGATTTCTTTAACACCGTTCTTGAAAGAGTAGTACAAAACTCACGCGCAAGCACAATATTTCAAAAGTCCATTCAATCATCTGCGTATGCCGATGATATTGATATACTCGGAGGATAGCAACGACGAAGTTAGATTTAACGGTCAATGAGGCCAAGACCAAGAGAATATTTTCAAGCAAAAAGGACATGCAAGACCGACGTTTCGAACAGAGCGTCAACATCGGCAGATATAACTTTGAGGAATTTACGGATTTTTTATACATACACTTCTCTATTAATTCACACAAAGACCAGCGCTGCGATCAAACGAAAAATAACTTGCCAATCCTTGCTTCTTTTGGCTAACAAGGCAATAAACTACCGAACAAGAAAAGAGACCCTCTATGAGAACTTAATAGTCCCAGTCCTGCTCTACGGCGCAGGAGCATGGATATTTTGAAAAATGGAGTATGTTCTTGTTTGCTTTAAAACGAAAATTCTTCGGTGGTTTTCGTTCTCATCTGCATTAACGGTGAGTAGAGGAGGATATACTATATAACGACGAACTTACAGCGACATTGACTTAGTCAAAGGAGTGAAGGTCCAACGACTGAAATGGCTGAATCATATAGACCGGATGATCACCAACGTCTTCGAATCCTCCTTAGCGTCCAATACTAGGGAAAGCTCGCGAAAGATTAATATGCCTGTAGACACTTATTAGTTGAGGCCCAGGTTCACTCTGGACCCCGTCTGGAAAGTTAAAAAAAAAACATAAGTATAAAGGGTGCGCAGCGACTTGAGCTTCGACAGTCCACAACTTGGTACATATATGCAAAGATTCTAATAGAAAGCTCACAAAATTGAATTACAAGGATTGGAGCTGCAAATCCAATTCAGCGATGAACATCACTTTTAGATCAACGGATAAGTCAACAAGCAAAATTTTTAAGGTGAAGAAAGAAATCCTGGCCACAAAGATTTTGATATCTGGTGCCTCTCAATTATTTTATACAACATAGCGATGCTAGGAAATTGTCAGGATTCGTACCGACAGAATAGAATTTATAACTGCCAGTCGCATTGATCATGTACTCTAAATTACCAATGAATTTTAAATATGTAAGATCAAATACCAGAATCTGGCATTTTTGTTTAAATTTATTTCCTGTGTGCTTTCAACTTAACATTAAGTACGGCCTCAGTGAAATTGCAATTCACTAAAGGTCTGTGTAAAGCGTTTATTTTCATATTTGCGCTTAGCATTCTAAAACAAATATAAAGCTTCTAAAGGATAACGTACGAGTACATTGTGGTAAAGACTGATTTTTAATTTCTGAGTTACAGTGTTTGATACTCATAAATATAAAATAATTTTTAATCTCTTTACTTTATAATCAAATGTAAAGGAGATCAAACTGCAATCGAATACTCCGCAAATAATTCCGTGACGAAATGCAACAAGAAGAAAACTCTCACAAGACATTTGCTAGCCCCAATCACAACAAAATTTGTTACGCAGCTGGTTCTTTGATTTATTTGCCAGGAAACCATCGGAGAAATCCCAAATTCAATTATCTGAACATCCATACACAAGGACTCATCGCATTTTTATTGAAAATTAACTACACACTCAACATACCACAAAAACGAGTCCGTGACATCCACACATATCCTCTTCATCCTTCAAATCTATTCATTGTCCTTTTCCCAAACAAAAAAAGGACACTCATGAATACATTTGTTAGCGTCCATTCAAAGCGACAACTGACAAAAATCGTTGTTGATCTATGCCATTCTTTGTGCCCTCGTTCAATGTTGTATTCGTATCTGTGTGTTGATATATCGCGCTCTTGTCTCGCCCAGCATTTAGCACTTTTTGTTTTGCCAACATAATGAATCGGCGACTGATCCTTTTCACCCAAATTCACACACTGTACATGTCACAAAGGAAAACGAATCAAAAAGTCATCGATTACAATCGATAATTTATCACCTCTTCAGATTTAGCAGCGTGTTGGCTGTAAAAAGGACAATGTTATTTCGGAGGAAGGGATTTGGTAGCATCCAACTGGAAGCAGCTCGAAAGCGACCTACGGCTGAAGTGGATCGAAGATCGAAATACATATTTATATCGCTGACGAATGTATTATTATCGTTCCATTGTTGTTGATAAGGTTAACACCTTATAAATTATTGCCGGTTGGTTTGAGTAAGAATCTGCTATTAATAGGGGATGATAACACTAAATTACGGGATTATAATTTTTATGATGTAAGGGATGTATGCACATATAAGTAGACTATATCTACTCCACTGCTTGGCTTTGTTTTCTTTTTAAACAGGCTTTATCCCTACTATTTATCTGGTCTGGTATGTATAAGTGCGCAATCAATATCAAAAGGCAGATTAAATATAATAACTAAAACAGCCTGCTTGATGGTCAAGAACTGAGGCTAAACGCACTAGAGTGTATCAAAAATAGAAAATTTTTTTGAATGACCGTTAAAAATATTTGAAATATTCACATTGTAGCTTTTGGCTCCTTGAACAAGGCAAATCTGCCAAGTTCATCTCCTGTGCGCGTCGAAATTCTATACACAAGTTAGGCCATCGGTAAGGTTAGATTAGATTGGCTCTTGAAGATACCAACTTATTTAGGCCTATTGGCTTCTTTTGATGCCATGTTGAGTTCTGATCCTTTACTCCTGCAACATCTTTATTGTTTAGATGGCTTAAGTCAGAATGCTTCTAAGTATTGTTTTCTTCTTTAAGAGGCCTCTGAATATGTATTAAATGGGTGGCGATTGTCTGGTTCCCCTCTTTGTCGAAGCAATTTTCTTTGAATGTCGTTTGTAAACATGCTTAGCCTTCTTGCATGTTTTCCTATGAGACATTATCCAGTGATACCAACTGTTATAGAGCTAAGATGTTTTCCCTTTAAAAATATCAAACTTTTAGAGCGATTCAGATCCAGCTTCGGACAAATTTGTTTGGTCGCTAGATATATCTCTATGAGAGATAATCTGCAGTCTAGGTTGGTTTTCCAGTTTAGCAAGAATAAATTCGGGGACTTTATAGCGACTTGACCATTCGAAAAGATGCGCATATCCTTTACAAATATCACATTTTTCTTCACCCAGCACAGTGCTTCCTTAATGACAGCTAATAGTTTGGAAGGCATAAGAAGAGCCTTAGATTAAGCGTATCTCATGAAACACCACCACCAACCCCCCTGTCAGTCTTGGATCCAACCGTATAGAAATGGACTGACTTGTGGTCTATGAATGCATCTTTCTCCAGACAGATGTGTAGGGGATCTGTCAAACTAATGTTGATGCATAGTATAGACCATGTTCTCCGGAAGGACTCCTTATACTTCAAGATTATTAGCATTGCCAAAAAGTTTATTTGTCCGCTGAATAGTTGGTCTAAGACGAATAGCTGCGCTAGACGCCTGCTTTCGAATGTCGGTTATCCATGTCCTCCAGTCCCAAACTATCGAATTGAAAAATTAAAAGCTAATAGATCTAGTAGTCCTCAACATTTACAGTGACCTATTAGTCAGCGCCATTCTTAAGAAAACAAATGGTCCAATGACTACTGCATTGTTAACTGCCATTTGATTGGACGTAATGGCTTTTCGTGCACTACTCGCGGGTTTTAAGTGGCCCAAAACCACAAATTTTGTTTGTTCACATATGCACATATATGAATATACTGCGGGATGAAATAAACTCTAGTGGGACTGGGATGAGGTAGAACGAAAATAAAAGAATTTATTTTATATTTTTGCATGCATTAAATTCAGATCAATTACCAATTTATTAACGGGATTCCTACTAATACGATTCCGCAGATGGCTGTCAGATACAGTTCCCACTAAAATTTTTACATATTCAAAGAGAAATAAAAGAATTAAAATTAAATCAAAGATACTGGGTGTGTCAGTTGAAAACGACTTTGCCATTAGAATAAAATTTCTCGCTTAGTAACTTTCGAGTTATTTCACAAGTTTTTATAATTTTATGAGCCACCTCGTGTATGTAAGCGCCATGTTTATAACCGAAAATATTTTATTAATTTTAATGACCCAGTTGCACCAAGATATGACACCATCATGGGTGTATTCTGTCATAAAACCAAAATATGAATAACTGTCACATTAGCATATGTTTTTTATGGGCGCCGAGAGTTCGATTAAAAATATCTTTAATTTGCAGCCACTGCATCAGTGAATTTCAGATGATTCGGCCCTTCCAACGATCACCGATATCATGACAATCGCATCGATTATAAATTAAGTTCTCGTTTAAGTGAGATTATTAATTGAAAATGATTTCAACGTTTAAGGTCTATGGAAGAGTTTCGGCAGCTTAACCAGCTTCGTGATTCTGTCCTGTTTTCACGTGGTGAAATCGCCACAAAAAGGATTTAATTACAATTTATTGCAGATGTTATGCGCCGGTCGCATGCGGCGCATTTGCAGTTATACGGCGAATACTTATCCAAATAAAATATTAAGAAAAAATGTATTGCATTAAGTAATAGGGAACGTTTATCAGGTGAACCCATTGAGGGCGGTGAGTTGTGGCTTAAGTAGTGTTTTAGGGTGTACTCTATAAATAACCAAACCACAGGGAGCTTTGGAGAAAGGTCAATTGAATTACGGCACAAATCATTTGGTAAACGTGTTATTGTTTGAAACAGGAAATGAAACGTGATTTACTGAATACAAAGGAAATGATTTCGGATGCATTTATCCATTTGAAGTGGGACATATGAATTTGTGAGGACATTCCGACTCCGTTTTTTATTTTAATTGGTACATGGATTTTTTTTGCTTGAATGTTAATTTACCAAAAAACTTGTGTACCAATTAATTTTTAGAAAGTTTTGTATTTTTAAAAAAATTCCACGCCACTGGTGTCGATCATCTAATATATCATATCTCCTCTGAATATTTTCATTACAGCGTCCGAAATTCGTTTTGAAAGTACTTTTCTGTGAAAAATGTAAGTTTTTTATAAATTTTCTTAATTAGTTTTTTTTTTATTTCAGTAAAATGAATGGATAAGAATCTCGGTAATTCAGGATGATTAAATCTCGAATTATGTTTTTGTTTGTTAGCTGTGAAGTTTCGAATAAATCTTCGCTGATTGATGTCCTTTCTAATGACAACAAACAATTCGTTGTTCTGAAAGGGTTGGAATCAACAATACTTATCCAATTTGTATCTAAAAGATTAAACGCGACTGAAACCTGCGTACGTGAATTTGGTTAAGGAACTTTAAGCTAAGGAGAAATAGCAAGATTTAAAATAAGAAATGCGTAGTTAATTCAGACGCGGTGGAGCTTCCAGCAAAAGAGGTATCATAGATCCAATATAAGGAAGAACGTATTACTATATGATGTTATTTTCTCTTATTCCAGACGGCAGTGGATGAATTCTCCAGATCGAGGCAATAGTTCCAGTCAGGCAGTACAGGCTATCCTTCGCCCTGTCTCGCCATATTCGAATCACAGGTCAATAGGGATTTGCGATTCTGTGTGGGTGTGTTAGAAAAGAGAAGGTGATAGATATCTCGTCTATTGCGTGATTACCTGTCGTGTCGACTTGAGTTCAAGGAATGCCCATACATCTATGGGAGCAAGGGTACGCCTTGTCATCGCTCTACGTTAATTCCTTTGATACCGATTTGGAACTGTGTTGAGGGCACAGTTCCGCCCCTGGTATGAGTCAAGGCCTCCCAAAAACCTCTTACAGATCTCAGGGTCTCAGCACCTAGCACTTATAGCCACTCCGCTCCGGGTGAGACCAGCAGCGTCACCCTCCCTGCATTTTAGGTTTAAGTAACAGTCACGGTCATCATCTGAAATTCTGAAATAGTTACAACAGATACAAACAAAAAGGCCTTATTTTTTAGCAGCCCTTCATTAAGAGAATAAAGTTATACTAAAAAATAATTTTTTTTTTTTTTGTGAAGTTGTCTTTCGTTGGCGGTTAGTAAGGCCCTAATTAGAAGATTTATGTTATTTCTCCAACAGACGGAGGAAATGGCACTGCGAACTCTTTCCCACTGCGCACTTTTACCCCAAAGGACTCTATAGTTTTGGTCTAACCCCTATTTTTATTAGACAACGTCATTAATGGAAGAAGCCTTTTTTAATTGGGCGGGGGCCCAGAGAAGGTGACGAATGATTCCTTAATGGGCCAACGGCAGCGCTTACATTCTTGAAGTGCATTACTGGGACCACTTTAAGGAGAAATCTTGGGACTGGCCCTACATGTTGGGGGCTTTGTCATCGGCGTAATTTCCCTACTACGTAAAAAAGACATAGTTATGAGAAAGACATTAGACCCGGATACAGATCCCCCCTCATTTAACATCGCCCTAATATGTGCACACGTCCCTTCCGACAAAAGGAACCCTTTTAAGGAGGAGTTTCATGATAATCTGCATGGAGCCTGTTCGGAGTACGAAACAAAGTCGTGCTCGTGGACATGTTACATCCCGTAACACAGTGATAAGTTGCACTAGGTTTCCAAAGCTAAAGATCAACAAAGTAACTTATGTGAATGTCTAAAGCTATTCTGCAACACATTGATATGCACCATTGTCGCTTCCGACGCGGCAGGTCGATAATAAACCAAATTTTCACACTGATTAAAATCCTGCATAAAATCATCGAATTTTTACTTGAGGCTTACCAGCAGTTTAGGAACAGCAGCTCTTTCGAAATGTTTGTAACATGCACCGGATTTCGGCAATAATATTCGCTGTCATGTGATTCCTTCAGTCTTGTACGCAGCTAGTGCGCAGGGCACTATTTCCAACAGATCTGTACTGGGGAACTCGGACGATATCGATATTATCGAGTGCTTCTAGTGTGTCGCAATGTATGTCAACCGCTTAGGACAAAACGCAGCAGTTGGTAGCAACAGTTTCGATGTAGTTAAGGAGTTCAGTTAAGTCGGAGTATCAACTTCAACAATGACATCTTAGTGGAGATCCAACTAAGAATTTCCCCGAGAAACCGTTGCTGCTTCGGTTTAGCCAAACAGATAGGTACGCAACAACATCTTGGAAGACCAAATGCAAGCCCTATAGCAAATTGATCCTACCAGTTCTGCTCTACTGTGTCCAGTGCTGAACAATAAGGAGAGTAGATACTATACACTTTCCAGAGAAACATTTTTCCGCTGAGGAGAATATACTACCGCGAACTCTGCAGGATGTACCAAATGTGCACGTAGTCCAAAAAGCTAAAACACGTCGACTATATTGGCTCGGTCACATCGAGCGAATCGACAATAATGCTCCAGCCAAGATAATGTTCGAGACCACAAGGAAGACCGAACCTCCATCTTGAAGTTGAAAGAAGAAAACAAAAGCATTAAGGCTAAAGTAGATCTGGGTCTTATTTTAATAAGACTCTTTAGCATTTGGGACTTCGACATTGCATATAAATATATGAAGTTTTCAAAACAACAGTTAAAACATATATACATACAATTTGAGAACTTCGAAGACTCTAACGCCTCTTTTAGGTCGTTTTAAAGGTTTGTTCAGTTTACCAATTAGCACACCAATTAACGCGATACTTACCAAACTAAGAATCGCCCCATTATACCTACATATTCCAAACCTAAAAGCTGACTACATCATAAGAGTTATGACGAAAATAAGAATAGTCTGCACAGGACAATAATTACACCTCTTCTTCTCACCAATGCTACATCCGTTAGGGAATTGAACCAGTTTTCACTCTGCCAACGTGCAATATTTTCTGATGTATTAGCTAAGCTTGATGAAGCAATATTCTTGTCATGTATATCATACATCCTTATTGTGCTCAGTACGCATCTACAACAAAACTAAGAACTCATTTGCAAAACGTTTATTTCTATGCTATAAGTAGCATATATAGGGCTGCGGTTAAAGTCAACCAATTTATCTGCCATTTCTTGAAAATTATTCCATTATTGCGAACAATTCCCACACTCTTTTTCAATGTAAGTTCGCTTTCAATTGAACAGCCATATGATTTCTTAAATGGTTGTTTGGGGTCTAAAGAGTTTTTCAATAGGGGCATAACAATTTTAAATTTTAATACAAATGCAACCTTTAACTTTTTTATGATCTGTCAATGTCAAAATTTGATTCATGGTAAAGTTCACATATGAGTTATATTTGAAAATTATTAAAAATTACTACCGAAATTCTGAGTCAGTGGTCGCAATTTTAAGAGCACTTACTCCAATTTTCTATCGCTGAAATCGTCCTACCATACAGGCTGTGCATGCTTAAGTGGATAAATTAAAGCCTACATATTTATTATTGAATATTCCTGTGTCAATTGTAAGTTCAAGATGGGCCAAATTAGCCGATTTTACGCCGTTCACAGGAACTGAAAATCACTCATTCCACACCTTAACAAGATCAAATTGTCTCATGAACTGAAGTCACTTGATCATTTGAAACGCTAAAACTTCTCTAATAAGGCTCTGTAAAAGTTTGAAGAACATCCTGTCACATCCAACTTCGGTAAGATTTGTTAAATGCTGGACATGTTGAACAAATAGTCCACCAAAGATTTGTTCTTCTGTTAGCATCCAGCTTCAGTATTAGTTTGCACAGACGTACATATAACTATACCGTTGATATCTTTTTCTTTCAACATTAGTTCTGCCGTTGAACGTATGAGGCATTATAGTCCGGTGGAATTATGAGTACTTTGTTCTAAAAGTGTTATGGTGCCCAGAGGTTTTATCTTCTGTTAAGTCAATTCCTTCTTTCAATCCGTTTGGTTAAATGCTCAAAACAGATATTATTGAAACCACATCAGCTGTACAGGATATTTCCTCACATGTTGCTCGAACACATTCATTTAGAAAATCTGATAGAAGCTTCGCATTTCGCTTATTAGTTGATGGTATTGGCCTCTCCGTTGGATAATCTCATACGCTCACAGTCTTCCTAAAATCGTCTAGCCAAATGCGATACTAAATAACGATCTATTCCCGCTTCAAATGTTCAGTTAGATGATTTAAGCTAATGTGGGAATTATTACTCAGAGATTTAAATCTCCATCCGGATCATGAAAAAATTTGAAGGCAGGCTTTATAAAAAAGCAACTGGAATAAGTATTTCAGTCACTTGATATACCATATAACAGTGACAGTAAGCTCTTTATTGTGAGGCACACTTAACTATTTCACCAAATACTTACAAAAGGATCGAAAGTTAAATCAAAATCCAACTAATCCGCAAGTGGAGAAATGTTTTCAATCGACATATAGAAAACTATATGTCCAAATTAATATTTTTTATTGTTTTCTATTATCTGTCCAGAAGAAATTATTTTTATTATCCTTACGAACCATAACCGAATGAGAATTAGATGGCCAAATCCTTTTGATTTTACATAGTTCACATACTACATACTACATAAGAAAGGTAGCTCTTTCCACCCTAAAAGCAAACAACGATAATTTTCTTCACCTTATCACAAATAATTTCCATGCCAGACAATCAATGTCTCATCCTCAGAAATTTCTGCCAATCTAATCAATTTTAGATAATCAATTCCAATAAATAAATACTAAATGAAACTTAAAACAAAAGAGTTGACATGCAAACTGAGAAATAAAAAAACTTCACCAAATTGATGCAATCGCTTAAATAATCTGATTTCTCTGATTGGCAAAACCGAAACCGAAATCCTCCTCATCATCCACGTAAACAAGGCTTATTTCTGGGTACACAAACCCATATTTTATACAAAACTCCGAAACCGATTACCTCGAACGTTCCAATTTTACTCTTGGGTGATTAATTTTGACTTACTGCCAGAGTGACTGAGACTTGAACCTAATTCGCCGGAACAAAAAAGATTCGAATGCTTATAAACTCGAATGTTTATTTGCTCGCCAAAAATATGCACATCTGTAGCATCCAGCTTCATGTCATAATGAGGCTAATAATAAATTATTTTAAAGCCAAATTTATGCTTTAATTCCACCCCAAAGGGGCAACACTCTAAGTAATTACATTTTTCACACCGAATTTGTAAATACACATACTCGCATATGTGTTGTAATATATTTCTTGGACTTCGATGGCAATGCCCCTATGGTGGCAATTTAAATTCCCATAATTTCTCTTTTTGCGTGAAATTCACCAGTTTCAGTAGACTTGACTTTCAGTGCGTACGGATCTATACTCGTAAATGAAGTTATGTCTTGCTAGACCAGTTTGCGTGGAAAAATGTTTTTAGGCACGAGAACATGCCTCTTGTACTGCTGTTAAGAGGTGTTTTTCAGTTGTAAAACATAAAACAACCAGTCAAACAGTTTAAGAACTGAAAGACTATTAAAACGTCGTTTTCAAGATCGAATTTCATTGGCGTGAAGGCAATGAAACATCAATAGGTAGGAAGATTTATTTGAATGTCTTTCAACTTTGCTTCCTTCGACTATAAATTGACAAAGCATTTGCATAACTTAGCATAAATCACTCAGTTACAGTCGTACTCGCATATGCATAATTCCACCACCAACCGCAGTGATTTCGGCCAGCCGAAAACAAAACAAAACGAGACGAACCAATCCGAACCGAAACTAGTTCAAAATTTTATTCGAACTTCAATATGTAGACTTAAATTCTGCTTTATAAATAATCAATGCAGTAACAGAAAAAATATTTATTTGTTCGATTTCAAGGTGGATGAATGTTTACGATGCCATTCAGATAGAAATATGAGAATTAAAATGATTTCTATTCACAAAGATGACCTGGTTAGTTAACCTTTGGCTAAACGTGTTAAAGTGAATTATGAATTTGGTTTTCGCATACTGATTAGAACATTTTAGATTTTAAGTTTTGTTTTGTATCGCAGCCGCAGGCATAACACGTGGAAGGCAGATGTCTTGCTCTTCTATGTGGTCAGTCAGCAAAGGCTTGTCTTTACTATTCAAAATAAGGTATACAAAATGAAAAGCTTTTATTCTAAATAGATAAGAGGACTAAGAAGCAAAAACTAGATAAATACATACGACAAAGTCCGTAATTTCTCGACAAGATGATTGAAATTAATTGATAATTGATAATAAAGTAAATTTATCTTCAGAAGGTACAATCATGATGTGTTTTCTCATTCCAGAAACGATCTTTCAGTTTACTAGATTAAGGTTTCTAGTGTGTTGTCTTTGTTTGAAGGCATTCAAATAAAACATTATCAATTCGTCAACGCATTTTTTCTTTCTTGTAGTTCGGGGTTTTCGAATGTGTTCCTTTCCAAAAGATACTAGGACTTAATCTGCTATCATACTCTTCATTCAGTATTCGGATTCATAAATAAAATTTAGCTAGGTAAGGGTTTAATTTAGCTTAACCCGACTTAAGAGTGTGAATAGATTGAAATAACTCAAGCTGACGTCATTTGTGGAGTTTACGTCGGTTATGTTATCTGCGCTAGACAGTATTCGACAGATCAATATTTGGGCAATACATTTCTTTTAGTTTCTCTTCATTCACTACAGCTTTCTTTCAGGCAGTCAAATCTACGAACGAAGATGATCTCGCATTCTTGTACGTACTTCTGTACCTGGGCAGGTATTGCATTCAGGTTTCTCTCGATAATGTGTCGAAAATTGTAAGTTCCTTTCACAGACATATTTCTGAAAATAGATGAAAATTACAGGCATAAATTAGTAAAGATGTCATTCAGATGCAATACCGATCACCCCAACACAACTTTTTGAAAATATGTCAAGGAAAATCCCTCTTTGAAACATTATCCGGAACACACTGTATACTCATGGAATATCTTCTAACTTTTAGTTCGGTCTTTCGCACAATTTGCTCCAATACGAAATTTATAAAAGTGCCAACATTCGGTGGATGTTTTGTGCGATACAATAGGACAAGTTTTCTCAGAATCCAAACTTCGGTCATGTGTTATATGTGCACATATAATAAAGATTTTTGACAGGATCGGAAGAAGAGAAATCGATCTATACGTATCCGGGAGCTTTTTTCTGTTTCAAGTTCATTATAATATTCCTAAATTCAGCAAGAGATGCGTTTGCTATTGTAAAGCTATCAGACACCCTTTCTGATATACAAGTATAGGGTACTAGTGTTTGCCTAACAAAGGGCTTAAAAGTTCCTTCTAGACATACCTATTTACTACGCAAATGTTGTAGTTTTTAAGAGTCTCCTTGAGCAGATTACAAAGTTTATTCAGACGTCTTTTCTCCTGCGGAGCTCGAGTAAATTGTCATTTCCTGCGTGATTTCCTCCTTTCCCTTACCATTTCTTTTATCTCTGGGGGGTAATTTGTGCTATTTTTCGCCGTTTTTTGTCGTTGATGAGGTGTGTTGTTCCACGCAGCACATTGAACGACTTCCACGAAGGAGTCAACCTCGATTTCAAGTTCAAGTTGTGATCTTACTGCATTGCATGTTATCTTCGATTTCTTTCCTGAATCCTTCCCAATTGGTATTTCCTCCAGTTAGTCGAAGCAGTACTTATCTTTTAATGAGCGTGTCACTCATTGTCAGTATGACTGGAAAATGGTCGGAGGAAATATCGAAGCTTTCATCGACTTTTATGTAATTGTTGTAGATTCATTTAAAAATGAAAAATCGATAAGATCGGGTATTTTCATTGTGTCTGTCGGCCAATAAGTCGGCTTATCCGTCGAATGGAAGTCAAAGTTGTGTTCCATACCAGTTTCATAGACCAATTTACATTTTTGGGAAACACATCTTGAACTCCAAAAAGTGTGTTTAACATTTAAGTCACCACCAATTATAAAAGCAGATCCAAGCGAAATAAATATATTCTTGATGATATCTTTTGTGACCTTGGATGACGGAGGGAAGTAAATGGCTGAAATGGTAAAGGAATGGCGTTCGGTTTTTACGCGTACGGCAATTAGTTAGTTTCACAGGCTCGAGTTCTATTTTCATATATTCGTTATGCTCGATCGTCTGTTTGATATATAAGGAGCATCCGCCCATAGCATTTCCCCGATGGGTGATGCGCGTAGTAATCCTTAAAACCCCTTATACTTGGGCGCGACCCATTTTTCAAGTGGGTTTCGGAAATTAAACAGACGTCAATATCATTGATACCAAGGAATAACACTAATTCAATGAGTTTATCTAAAGCGCCGTTAGCGTTCCAAGTAAGTAACTTTAGTTTTCCTTTCTCGATTTTTCCGGGGAGTTCGTTTTTTACTGAATCTATTTTCAATTTTTGTTAACTTTTCGAAAATAAGTTCATTTACTTTTTTTTGCTGCTCAAGTTTAGCGAGTATAATGGAAAATACTTGAGATACAGAATCCCGTGATTGAACGGCCCTTTTAAAATTTAGTTTTGTGGCTTGGGCATATTTTAGGTTGCCCGATAGTTTACGTGTAACGCTTGTGGAACTTTCTTCAGACATTTTCGCTTTAATGTTCTTAATAATAGAGACATTTCGGTTTTCTTTTGTTTCCGTCATTTCATCGAGCCTTTGCTTTTTTCGGGGCACAGTTTTTGCAGCTCTCTGGCTACTTCACATCCTCGGAAATTAGCTACATGTTTTCCTTAACAGTTGACACAGATCGCAGGGGTTTGTCTGCTTACAACACAATCCTTTGAAAGATGAGTTCCTGCCATTTAACGCAACGCGGTTCTTTTTGGCAATACGCTTGCGTGTGGTCAAATCCCCGGCATCTCTCTGTTTTTTTCGAATGTTAGCATGAAAAGAGGGAGGCCACGTTTTACCGTTACTTCCTTCCTTTCTAATTTTTTTTTTTTTTTACGCTTTTCAATGTTTACTGCATCAACGATTTTGAATCCCTTGACTCGCAGTTCACTTACAATACCCTCTTTTGGACAAGACGGATAAAGTCCTCTGGCGACAATACGTATTCGCCTTTCGCATTTATTCTCGAAAGTGTACCATTGGATTATTTCTGCATTTAACTTCTGAGACAGTAGGCGATAGTTGTCAGCGTCCTTGACATTACCTTTACATACGTTGTAGTTGCGTGATGTTAATGTATAGGCAGAACGCGGCAACGTCTTCATAATGTTTTGCAGTTTTTTGATATCTGCAATCCCGGTAACGTGAATTGGCGGAGGTGGTCGTTGTTTCTTTATCTGGCTTAAATCGGGAACTACTTCTATTTTGTCGTTTTTTTCCGACTTATCTCCCATCACTTCACGTTGAGTTATCATTTTGGGAGATGAACCGACTTTTCGTTTTTTGCCAGGACGTTTTTGCAAAATCAAATCGGTTTCGCGTCCTAAGTCTTCTTCGTCCGTTGCGTAGATTTGTTTGTCCGACTCAACAGATACTTTTTCGTTTTCGGTGGCAACGTCATAGATCTGGTCTTTAGCTTTGAGATTTTCCAACTCTTTTCTAAGCTCCTCGCAGATTGCTTCCATTTTGGTTAACCTGGATCGAAGTTACATATTTTCGTCCTTCAGGCTATTTTCTTTCGCTGCAGTCCATTGTTCATGTACCGACGCATTCGATGTAGTTGGACTTCTTATATGTATTTCATTTATGTGAGATCTCGGTGGTGGAGATCTCGAAACCCGCGAACGCAGGAGATATGTTCACTTCTGTTCGGATGAATTTGGACATAAAAGTTCTGAGCATGATTTCGAGTTTTTACTGCTGATAGGTAGACCTTTCTTCAATGTAGATTAAAACGCGATCGTGTCTGCATCCAAGCAAATATAAGCTTTTTACACTGTTAATATAAGTCACTCTACTTTCAATATTCTGCAATTAACCACAAATTCAGAAACGGTAGAAGATGGTCCTCTGGCCTAGAACATGGTTGCATGTACTATATGTTGCCATATCAAGTCTATCATTCAATTTTAATTTACAGGAAACGTATATGACTGAGAGCATCCAGGCCTTCAACATTTACGTATAGTTTCATACTAGTCGTGGCATAAAGCCTCTGACTTGCTCATGTCAAAGGGTATATGTAAAGTTCTTAAAAGATATTCACACTTAGCTTGTCAGTTGTGGATGACGACTGGAATAGAATCCGGCCTTGCACGATAATATGTTAGATAAAGCGGATAGGCGGGACTATGTACCCTTATCCCTGAAGCCTGGCTAGGCCTATTGTAATTAACTTCAATAAGTAATAATGTAGATATTAATTTTATTTTGTTTTATTACTTAGTAAGTAGACTTACGATTCATTAAAAGCTCTTATCCAAATCATCGAAAACTTGCATATGTATTTGACAATACTGGGCAATCTGTTCTCAGTGTTGTAAACGAAGTATTCCCTGTAAATTACTTCTGAAATTTTTGGCTCAGACTTCGTTTTTGTCTCGTCCCTGCCGGATGATTAAACGGTATTTTTCTATTCCATCTTCTAGCACACAGGACTTTTCGACAGAAAATTTCGCTTTTTAAAACAATTTGTCCTCAAACTGAGTAGTTTTCTATAGTCAGAGTTGATCTTAACTTATAACTACTAAATCTGTTATTTTATTAACATGTGCGTTAACTTCATGAGTTTTCGTGTATCTAGAACCATCCATAGAATTTGAGCAGGCTTCTTATCGTCAATTTGCTGCAAAATCAATTGGTCGAAAGCCTTAGTTTATTGTGGTTCTCAACTAATCTATCGAAGATGAGTGCACTCACTTCCGGAGTTTTATATTATAGTGGCGAACTTGTAGTGGATAAAGACTCCACATTTAGATACATATGTACATGCATCGCTGGGAGCTAACCAATCTCATTAAGTATCAATTGTCAGTCGTTGGCCTTCATGTTTAGGGGTTCGGTCTCTCGACGAAAAGCCTCTTACAATCTTTAATCAAGGTTACATCTAGTAGAAAAGATGTAACTTCAGTCAGGAGCCGTACTTGAAATCGTTTCATCCCGCTTCCGTTACTAAAGCCACTAGTTTCAGTTTCGATCCACGTCCCGCAATCGCGTTGTTGAATCGAAGCTCCACTGCTACAACCAAAATACCATCCCTATTCCGGTATTTCCGGTAGGATGCAGCCTAGTAAAAGCACTCTTAAAGCGCCAAAGATCACATTTTTGTTATTATTCATCGCACTTCGAATGGATCCTCGAAACACATTAGACAGTTAATTGTCAATGTCGTTCATGGGAGAGCCATCGTAAAGGGTATTGTTAGGATATAGTTTTTTTTAATTCAGATTCTGTTGTGATGAACACCCTTTCGAAAGATGGTATAATTTTTGCAAATGGCGTCATATGTCAAACATATTTGACATTTATGAACTAGACAACTACAGAATCTAAACAGATATGCAATGGAGCGCTATACTCCGCTGTCAAGTTATCCTCAATCACAACAACGAAGAGAACGATTTTGTGTCGAAAATCATCATGAGCGGTTACGTCAAAAGGCAAAATCTTCATTTAAGGGGCATCGAAAATCCGCGTGTGATGCACGAAGAGCCATTGCATCCACTCAAAGGCACTGAGGACGACATCAGCAATACGGTCACTGTTATTGGCGAACGCTACAGGGCCATGATTCGACATATCCTGAAGACCCTTCAGGACTCAAACTCACGCCGACAATCACAGTCAATGAAAAATACCAAGTCGATAGTGCCTTTTCGGAGAAGAAGTCACTTTTATGCTTTAGTCCAGACAGGCACTTGGTGGCCTTTTCTACGTATTAACTTTACAAAATAGTTGTATGTAGTGTGGGATAAAGTACCCAGCAACCACACGCAGAAAAACATCTCCCCGGAACAAGACACAGTGGAGGCAGATTAACTGCTTATGCAGATAATTTATCAGAGGGGGTACCCCTCTGGCTTTCACCCACTTGACTTAAATAAAATAAAAAAAACATTTAAGTTATAAACTTAAGCATAGCAAAGCTACTGTACTGTTTATGTTACGCATCGCGCTTGTAAGAAAGCAGGAGATAGCAGCTTGCGTTGACTCTTTCCTAATATTCGCTTCAACACCCTTTTTTAGATCTATAAAATTGGAGCGCCTCTAATCGTCAACCATAATTGTATTAGTCTTCTTAACATCGGATATTTTATTGTACGAAAGCCCGGAACATTTTGTCAACGACCTTGTGCTCAATTAGTATAATCTTATGCCGGACGTATCCGCAATTGATAAAATATTCACACTACATTCAGATCCCATAAGAAAACTCAATAAGTTCAGACTGATAACCTCATAGTCGATTTCAAGAAAGCATATGACCGCATCTAGTCGTATAGAGACAAATTATGCAGAGCCATGTACTGCCTAGATATTTCTAACATTGCGCAAAGTAACCATATTATTTATTAACTATATCTGCGAAAATTGTGTGAAACTCTCAAACTAATAAGATCGGAAAGATTTAGCGAAAGTCTCTAAAACTGCATGCATTCTCGTAGGTACGTTGATTTAATTGATATCATTGACAGGACATATTGAGCTCCTGCTTTTATATATTCAAATGTTAAAATAGAAGTGGCTAAATTGGGCTTGGTTTTGTCTTATGGCATAAAAATTGAAGGATGTTTTGCAGTGTTAGACTCTTCAATAAAGATTAATAGACAGATGTCACAGTTACCTGCAAAGCTTCATTTGTTTAAAGTATAGTTTACCATTTCACCATGGAAAAGCTTTGCCCACAACAGCGATGTAAACTTGTTGGAATTTGTGTCCATGACCGACACTATTTTTTTCGAAATTCATAGAGCACTTCGTAAAATTTCGGGTAGACATTAAAGGCCATATGAACGTTAGGGTTTATCGAATTTTGGAAAAATTTCGCTTACAAAAACAACAGCATTGGGTTCGGAAAATAGTATCGCAGCCGTAGAGGATTGTAATAAAGGCATCAGCCTCGGTTATATAATAATTTCTTTAAAAATGAGGCCACCAGTTACAACCAATAAACGCCGATTATTTCTATCCACATTTCCATGACGTTAATATGGAAGAACTGTCTCTTCAACAGGATAATGCTCCATCCATTATTAGTAACGAAAATACCGCTATATTGAAAATACTCTTAGTGACCCTATAACTTCAAGAAATTAGCCACCAAGATCCTGCGATTTGCCGTCGTTGGACTATTTTATGTGGAAATATATGAAGCCACTAGCTTGTGCGCAATAACCCAGCAACATTGTTCCAGTAATATTCGATATACGCCCCCAATTGATGTAAAATTTAGGCCTTATTGTATTGGGTGACATTTCTTTTTTGGTCGTTTTGAACACTAAATTCTTCGAAAGGCTTTTGGTCCACAGCTATATTAATCTGGTGTTGATAAAGCGATTCAGTCTAAAATGTAAGAATACTAGATCATTGTATCATTTCCTATATATACCTAGTTTTAAATTCAAGAGGAAGATCCAATCATCCATAAAGATTTCGTTTAATCCATATTTATAACATTGTGTATGATACTTAAATTCGCCGTCCGTTTCTCATGCGAACTGAAACCATTTGTGATTCTATTAAAAAGCATGCTAAACAAATCTACATAATGAAATTTACAAAAATACCTTGCTAAAGTATTTAATCTCGAAATACTTTTCTTCGACTAAAACCAAATTTAATTATAACTTTCCAATTATTTAAGTTCTCGTTTGCATTTAATAAGCTATACCTTAACTAGCACAGCGCAAAAAACTACATACTACTACTAAAATAAATAAACTTACTAAAAATATCTTTTAAAAATGATGCTTTAAGTTTCTGATATTTCAGTATATTAAAGAGATAATGGTGTGATCGTAAAAGTATATAAATTCGTGAAAATCAATTAGCTGCATATGAAATTCGTAAAAGACTATTGCATATTACACGTTAAAGTTCGCACATCAACTCTTTTGTTTTATTTGTATAGTTATCACCTATAGTAACTGTGAAATCGTCACACTTGGCTTCAACCTTATTTATATTGAAATTTATGACATTTGAAACGTCACTCGCATTTGTAATTTATTTCCTAATCAATTTCGCAAGAGCAGTAGCCAAAATAGTTAAACACAAAAGCAGTTAATAACTAAGTTAAAACACCATACCCGCACGGCGTACTCGTATCTTCCAATGCCTAGTAGGCAAACATAAATTTATTAAAATTACCATCCACTTAAACCACAAACACAAACAAGAACCACCCAAAATTTGCATTTATTTCTTACGGTCCAGTCACTTGAGTGCAATGTAAGTAAGCATCATTAACAATGACCACAATACGAATAGGCCACTCGTACTCATACTTGTACTCGTACTCTTGTCCGGCAAACATTTTTATTGCTCATATTCTATATTTACATGAAGACACTTAACATTAAGTGCATGTCCCAATTTCATTTGACTATAAAATTCTACCCTCAAGCAAATGAAGGCAAGTTGTGCCGAAAATGCAAATGAAATGAGCAACGAAAATCGCTAAGATTCGCATCTCTGTACAGTATTGTTTTTATATATGTATAAGGTTTATAGGAAGAGAAGAGTATATCAGACACAAAATATTCAGGTAACCAGAAGCGTCGGCTCATATGTATCTGTCTCCAAGCGCTTCTGTAACATATAGTATAACAGAGGCAACAACATTTGGCGAACATCTACAACAACAGATCAAACCATGGAACAACTACGAATATCTAAATTCATAACAACCAACATCGAACAACAGCACCTGGTGAGATACACACATGCTGTCGCACGATCATACAAAAGATATTTTTGCTTCTACGGCCGTTGTTGCTGCTGTTGCTGCTATTGACTGGTGGCTGTTGCTGTTGTATTGTTGATACACCAATTGTATCTGAAAGCCGTCGCTTGAGTATCTGAAACATTTTCCTACGAGAGGTCTTTTTTACACGACCAGTGCCAAGTGAGATGATCAATTTTTACCTTAGGATGGGTTCTTCAGTCGTCGATAGACTCTTCACTGTTAAACATCGGTGGATTATAATACATGTAACTTTTTTTTCTTTTCTGTTATCATATGCACGGCGGAAATCACGAACGACTTTTGAACTCACAATTTTTTTTTTTTTTGATAATTTGTTGTTGTATACATGCGTAGTAAGTGGTGGTAAAGAAGAACGCAATGTAAAAATAACTTTGTATCGTCACTGGATTCGATGGTTTGAATGAATTGTCAGTGGTGCTTGTGTTATTTATAGTGATTCGGGCGAATTGACGGTTCCTTAACGAATTGTTTGTTGACAAAGGTCAGCAGAATATTGCTGACATCATAATAGTGCACTAGATGTAATGTGCCACAGTTCCATCTTTTCTTGAATGCATATGAGCCTTTAGTCGAATTGAATTAGAATATGTAAGTGGTTAATAAAACCGGAGATTCGTAACCTTGCAGTGAGTTGGAGAGTGAATGTGTATATAAATTTGCATTGATTTAGCACATCGTAATAAAGTGATTTGTGTCAATTTAAATCTTCTTAAACAGAAATAGCTACCGGCAACGTCTTATGAATATTCATCGGATATAGAATTGACCAAATATCTTAAGGATATGCAAATACTACCGCCCACATTGATGGAGGGAAAAGTGTGATATATGACTCCGGATATTATCGGTGAGATATAGAATTTGATATAAATGTCTCGTGCTGTGAAATTTAAAATTTAAAAAAGAAGAGCTGATAAAGAGAAAAAGAAGTAGAACCAGTCCACTTCATCTGTTGACATTTTGCCGGAACAAAAGGTGAGTGCTTCCGTCGGTCGGCTTAGACTGTCATTTTTAACATTAATTATCGATTTTCGTTTGTCTTAAGAAGATGATTTCAATTGCTTGGGGGAGATATATTATCATAATCTGGTCGATTTATTTATTTTAAATGAAATCATCTATGTTCAGAGTGTTTATTATTGACTAACAAGATAATCACAGAAATTATCTTTTGGTAAGCTACAGACTTATTTTTTATGAATGCAAATAATCATGGGGATTAAAAGTTTTGCAGACAAACTACTCGTAATTTCTAATAAAACTGTTCCAAATTGTCTTTGTGATTTTGAAGAACAACTTATGGGTTGCTACTCCAATAATATATGTATATGACTAATATAAGAGAATTTGAATTGCAAGAATATCTTTCAAGAAAAGTAATGGAAATATCATGTCTAAATTTTGAGAATTCTGAAAAATATATTACAAGATACATATAAAATACATATATAATAAATACCATGCTAAATGTGAAAATATGTATACTATTTACATATTACTAGTTCAGAAATTAGAATTGTTTAACTATTTTAAGTGATTACAAGACGTATTGCAATTGAGTTCATAACACCACATCTTCGTAACAAGGACTCAATATGAATACCAAGAAAAGTTTGCGTATATTTGGAAACGTATCAACATTTTTTTTGTATATCTTTACTTTAACGATTTACATTTCAAGTAAAATGTATGTCCTTATGTATATTCCATAGATTAATCTATTTGATCTGTTTACTTAATATATTTTATGCAATATCTATGGTATCTGTAATGTACCAGCTTTCAATTTCTGGTTGAAGTTTTTCGTAAAATTAAACTCAAAAAGCACTTTGATGGTAATGAAAATTGTTAAGCACGCAGTTGTGCTTTTTATGTCTGGTTATTATTTAAATACTGCAAATTGAGTTTGATATAAAACAGGTTAGACTGTTGGATCCTATAATCTACATTAGAACATAATAAAGGTGCAAATAATTAAATCTGACAGGCATCAAAGGTGTCGCAATCAGAGGATTCCCCGACTAACAAGAAAAATAATTTCAATTTTAAGCCTAAGATTCATGAGATGCTTTTTAATATTACGAGGAAGATTTGAATGGTAGTAAGTCAATACAAATCTACACATAGAAATACGTAGAAGAAATCAGATCAAACCATATTGGTAGCAATTTGCTTTTGCAGGCTTGGAAATATATCATCTTAAGAGCTTTGTAACGTAGGAAATTGTGTTTTTAAAAGAGTTGTAAAATCCTTTTTTTGTTTTTAAATAATAACAATATGAAGTGAGTTTGAACCAAGATCTTCACTTATAAAAAAATAGTTTATGGCATTTTGTCATGAACACAACTTGTGACCGCATTCTTTCAATCTTTCAAGCACTATCTCACCAATAATGCCCTGACGATTGGCTTCAAAGAAGTGGATTTTAGCATACACAAAGCCTCGCAATAAGTAAACGAGTTGCATGTAATCGAAATTTCATCTCAGTTAGTCAATAGTTCCAGGGGAGTATGATATGCAACGCCATCACCCACATGTTGTCCGGATCAATCATCATTGATCATTGCCGGGTTACGTTTGCTATGGATTGTATTGCGAGTCGGAGATGTATTATTTCTATTCACCAACGGTTCAAAAAGTTATAAATAATTTGAAGCAATTGATTTTTAATATTTTTATTGGTCAGTTCTTTAAACAATTAGATATGTAGGCCAGATCAAGATTTGAAAAATTGCGAAAAAGAGAGGAAGAATCAAAAGGAAAAAGAACGTTGGAATCAAGATTTGTACATAAGTACATACATATATTTGTATACGCCAGTAGTCCCTCCTCATTGTTTTCTCCTTGATTTATGATCGGAAGCTTGAATGCCCAAATTAGGTATATCGTTGTTGTTATTTTAGACTAACACATGACCAATTATATTACATGGTATGTTATATGTACATCAGCCATAGAAAGCTTGATCGATTCCAAAATCCAATTCCAAGTCATAGCCACTTGATGACCATATTCTACTCAATATATCTTAAACCACTTTTTGTTCACTGAATATTTATTAATTAATTTGATAGCATTTACCCAACGGAGGACATTTTCAGCTCAGGTTGTGAACAGTATTTTGCTTAGCATATTCAATGCTTCTTTTAAAAGCTGTCATCCTAGTAGTATACATTGGCTTTAACTGAAGGTTTAAGATCATTATGCTGGTAAAGTTGTTCGAGTATTACCATAATCCACTTTGTGACCTTATCGTCGTCACAGTGTCATGGAAAATATAATACTGCAACTTTTCAAATGATTTCCTGAACTTTCTTGTTTCCTAAATATTAGTATTATATTGCAAGTTATTGCAGCCGGAAATCTCTACCTCGAAATAAAACATTAGCAATTAGATTAGCTTTCAGCTTATAGCAACAATCACAATAGGTTTTCACCGTTCTTATGTAAGGGATTTATTCTTCCATATCTCTCTTTTGAATAGGAATCAAGAACTTTTACAGATATCCGAGATAGGTTTGCTTCATCATAATTAAACCAATTTATGCGCACTTTTGCCATCGAATTACTCTCACAAAAAAACAACTAATATGTATCTTAACCGATGCCATAGACGTTATTGATATTTCACTACTTTTTTTAGGGAGTCCAAGATCCGGAGAGTAGTCTAGTCAAGTTCATATATGATCTTTCTTACTCAGTGGGAATAGTATTTATATCTTGGTTCTCGTACCATTCGTATCAATATCACAGTTGCGTATTTTAATGAAAAACCCACTCGTTTCTTAAAATTATTATGAAACACCAAAATTAGGCTTAAATTAAATACCTTGTGTTGCTGAAGATCTACAATGCCATTGTCTTTTACATAGACTCGGAGTCATGTTTGCAATTCCGTATTTGTTATGTCCTTTTACCGATCACTAAACATTAATATCTTTCATAAGCGAACAATATACGAATTGCTACCTCGGTTCGCCATAGTTGTAACTGAAAAAACTGTATTTTATTGAAGGCATTCTCTTTTCCTATAAAAGGATGACTGAATAAATGGCGGTTGCATTCAAGACTTTACACAAATCTGAGCAGTCTGATTACTCCACAATGATTCTAAAGGTAAAAAATTAATCTGTAATGTGTTGGGAAAGTATGCTATAATATTATTTTCTTAGAAATTTAAATTAAAAAAAGGTTCAAAACTGATGACAAAAAATTATGTCGGTCAAATGGTACCACCTCCTGAGTTGACACACATTTATGCTCATTTTTGAATTGTTGCTCAGAAAATAAATGGCTCCAAATTGATGATTTCTTCTTTAATATGGCCTTGCACAACTTGCAAGACTTATGTTTTGCTGTGTTTAACCCGAGATTGTAAAAAGATTCGAAGAAAGAAATCTGGCGCTGTCAGATCTTGCGATTTGGCGATCTGGATTGTCAGTTCAAATCGCAAAAAAGCAGAATCACCATCAGGGTCCCAGCTGTGTGAGCAAGAGCTTCATTTTGCTAAAACCAACAATGCTCGAGATCCAATTAAGAAATTTGAGGCAAAAAGTAGTGCATTTCAAAGACGGAATTATATATTGAATGCAAAAAAAGATCCATACGAATGTCTCATATATTTTTATGTCTCAATCAGTAAAAAAACAAGTTAATTGTTTTAGAAATAAAATAAGTAAAATGAACATACATTTTTGAAACTGTTAAGTTAATATGAAAGGTAATAATATTCGAACGCTCACATTTATCTTGTTAATTGGATTAAGAACCCTTGAGTATACCAAAATACTTCCCAGGTGGCATATAACTCTGTGTTCTGAAGTCAACAGATTTATTAAGCTCTTCTGAATATCGGCATGAAGGCTTACCCCTATAGAAAGTGGGTGAACAACTTAAGGAATGATAGCCGGTCGATGCGAAATATTTTGTACACCATGTGACGAAGAGAAGTCGTGTATGCGAATTTTTTCTTTCCGACTAGTTTTGAATGTAGATCTAAAAGCTCTTTTTGTATCATGTCAGTCTTTTGATAATATTTTCTGTTATAATCTTTTCACAAATTGAAAACAAATACGTCTGAACATTTTTTAGTCACAAAAGGTTAATATTGCCTTTCATTCAACTATTGACGAAAACAAGTTCAAAAGGATCCATTTTTTATGTTACTTAACGTCAAGAAATTATTTATTTTTGTTATATCGATATTTCATAAGATTATTCAATTCATGTGGCACAAAATTTGTTGAACTTTTCTTATTACAAGTCGTTTAAGACGATCAAAAACTTAGTTCCTTGCAGCAAGGTTTTTCGCCAGCTCTAAAACAATTGTGCCTGCACCTGTTTAAACTAACGCCTTCAAGTGATCGTCGTCAACGGTCATAGGAAGCCTACGGCACTCTTCTTTATAACCTTTCATCTCCACGGGGTAATTTTCAAAATTGAACAATGTGCTTCGTAGCTATACCTATTGTAATTTAAGTTACTTTGAACTAGTAAAAGACAATTTGTCGAATTTGTTTTTTGCATATTATAAATTAGTCACTGCAAAAATATAATTAATATGCGAAGCTTTTTATACTTTTTTATGCAATGTTGGGTAAACCGTGGACTTAAAATCTTATATTGCTTGATGGACCCAAAATCAAGAAGCAGGGTCACTGTGGTTTAAGAGTCATATTACAAATAAACCATCAGTATAGAGTTTTTTCAATGCTCAATTCCATAAGTGAGCGAAATTTTCAATATCCTCTTTACATTTGAAATTCTGACAGAGTTTTGGTTCTTAAAGTACAAATTATCTAAAAAGATTAAGGAATTATCTATATAGCTACAGTGTAGGATTCCAGCTTTCTTGTAGATCAGTCAACAGATATTCGAAGGCACATCAATAAGTATCCGACAGGTGACGTTGCTTAAGGAAGTTTTCATTACAATCGAAATTTAAGATACAATATAGTAATCTGTTGGTTTTGATTTGACTAACATTTGTAGGTATTAAAAGAAAAGGATTGACATTTCTCTCAAAAATTTCTCCGTTATTTGTTTGGAGGATTTCGAAAATGTACTTTCTTTTTATGAATTTGAGATTTCTTTTTATTTCATGTATATTTGTATAATAAGGTCATCTACGTCAAATAAAAGACAACAAAATAAAGAATAACCATTTGTTTTTGCATATCTAGTTTTTCTTTTATTGATAAGATTTCTATAAAGTGTTACCTATATCGGCTCTTATCCGTTGACCCGCTGTTATATACAGAGATTGCTGTATAGAGAGAAGCTCATCGATTTCATTACCACTGTCGACTATTAAATTGTCCCAAAAAGAGTCAATCTTGAAATGCCTGCATATGTTTAACATTGCACAACACACGTTTACTATTTTGACTGCCTTTTCAGGAGAGTAATGTAGTTCCCGCGCGTTTAATATGCACCTCCACTGGCCTTTGAGATCTCAATTATATTTCTACAGCTTTTATGTACAGTATTGAATTCACTTTCACTAGAATTCGGTGGATCTTTATGGGGTCAAAAGCGACGGTTCTAAAGCGTATCCAGCATCTCCTAACATCAGATAAAATAAATGTTATTAATGACAACAAATTGTTTTTTTTTTTCACAAATCACATACCTAGTAACCAAAAGCATTCAACCCATGTAAGTATTCTTGTTCCAAATTTTACTTACGATAAAAATCATTGAATCATGACATCCACCAGGATGAGTAGCATGTACATACATACCGTATTTTCATTTCATGTTCGCATATCTTCAAGTTTTAAGTTATGGGTAGCATCAATAACGAAGAGTTTACTTACCACCATAACATTTAGGCAAAAGAACGCCTTTATATTATAATATAAATGCTTGTTTGTTAATGGCCCCACAGTTCGAACATGTGTTCCATCAATGCATCCTATACATCACTCCGGGTATCCTATATTTTTCATGAAATGCCGTTGCAATTGTTTGTTTTTCATTCAATTCCATTTTCATGGTAATCCATTTTGGACAGAGTTCTGTTTCGAAAACATGTAAAACTTCTGACAATACTTCACTAAAGCTTGATTGAGTCAGTCCAACTTCACTATCTCTTGCAACACCTTTCTGGTAGCCACCTCCCGCAAAAAATGGTAAGCACGCACTAAGCTTAGTAATAGCCGGTATGCCAAATTCTTTTTTGGGTAATGACACCGAGGATTGCAGGGTACCCAACAAATATTTGAAGGCTGGTTTGTTGTTGTTAAATGTTGCTTAAATCTGAATAAAATGTATTTTAAGTTAGACCAAGTACAATTTCGTATTAACTTACAATGGTTTTGGCAGTTCCAGTGGATTAGAACAGTCTCGTAATTTTTTACGGATTGATCTCTGTTTATTTGCCTCCTCGTGTTGTTCCACGATTAATCCTAGAGCTATAGAGAACACTTCGCAAATTCAAATGTTTGCTTTCGCACGTAACACTCTAAAGAATTAAAATTATTACCGATAAACCTGACATTTAAGTCATTCCAAAAATTAAGTCACTTAAAATACTTCGAAATTAGTTCGAACTTAATTTCGGGGGAAATTCTTTTCACGGGAGATTGGCGATAGGAGAAAAAAAATACGGGGGAAGTGATTTCTAACGGAATTGCCGATAAGGCTGATTAACTCAACGAATTTAGACTTAGAAGATCGTTGACAAAGTTTGTGACATGATTGTTACTCAAGACAGAACGAAAGTGTTTGAAGTAGCAGAGGCTGTGGCTATATCTTACGGAATGCGAACCATCGTTTTATACGAAAAGCATGAAGCATGAGATACCTCTCGGTCTAATGGAAGCCACCGTTTCTCACATTAAACACAGTGGATACAGCTGTCAAAATCGAAGCAGTTTTTGGGGCACCTTAAGTGAAACCTGCAGTGCTTTTTTTGTTTCGATTTGTCACCTTTGGTAAAATTTGGATATATTTCTAGACATTAGAAGCAAACAGCTACAAAAAATAATGTATTTTCTCCCACAAATCTGCTCCGAAGAAGGCAAAGACAGATTCGGAGGGAAGAATCTTCATGAACATTTTGAAGAAAACAGCACATCCACAGCGTAGAACATTAAAGAAAGGTGCTGATTTAACACAACAAAATACCCACCCGGAATCGATCAGCGAAAATAGCTTCTCGACATTCCACACTCGTCAAAGCCAGTTGCTTAAAGAAGCTTTTCTCTGAATCTATTTGCATGTGCCTATAGAGCGTCTTTGGGTTTGAAGCGGATTCTAGTACTTCAACTATATTTCGCTCATCTTCCTCAAAATCGATTTGTTTTAATACCATACTGAAAAAATTTCCTTCTTAATATCATTAAATACCTCATCCGTTATTGTTTGCGATAATAGGCTTTTCATTCTTGTTTCAAGTAATAATCAATTGTTTATCCAGTTCTTGGCCCTTCTGGAGAGCTTATCGGCATTTCAAAGTTTTAGCAGTCTATGCTTTAAAGTCATTTGTATTTCATTGCAACACTTTAACTGCCTAATTTCAAATAGGCTTCTAATATCTAGAATGTATGCTGTACGTATCCTCAGCGAAATCAAATAAAGACAGCTAGATTTTTTTTATAAGATATGATTAAATTTATACCACAGTTTTTTAAATTATTATAAACAGAGGGGGACACCACTTTTATTGCTTACTTCAAAGTTTCTGCTTAGTATTGTTTTAACCAAATTCTTTTACTTCGACATTGGTATATTTTTATAGTTCCCACTGAGATCCTGGACGTGATTTGGAAATGACCGCTTTGTCTATTTTATCCGGTGTAAAGTAGCACATCTTTGGACAAGTCTTTATTGTTTTTCTTAATTCATTATTAGGAAAATGCTGCGTACTAAATATGTTTGTTCTGCTGTGGTAGCTAAATATAGGACATATTAGTCCTTCATTCCGCTAGTTGCTCTTTAAACTTATGTTTTTTCGTGAATACTATGTAGTTTGTTTTCTCAGTCATTACTTTGCGATAAAATTTGCTAGATGCATCTTTTTCTTATCACTCAAATTAATTGCATTATTATTTTGAAAGCTGGGGAGTGCCTATTCTCAGCACATTAGATAGAAGTCAATTATCCAAACTCGTTTCGTCATTACTTCCAAAAAAGAGTATATGTGATGTAACTTAAGATCTTTTGAAAAATTGAATAGAGAAACTAAATTGCCATTGAATCACATTTGATAGAATACATCACATAGAAAGTATCATAATTCATCGCGCAACCTTGCACGTACAATCGTAGATAGAGTGGAGGCCAAAGCAGCAGACCGCATGTCAGGAATAGAAATCGTCTTCAAAATATGAAAAGGTATATATAGTATATAGAAATTTGCAACTCACAATATGACATTACGATCTTTCCCCAGGAATGCCACGATATATTTTTGTCAAATTTTTGGCCAAAATTGTCAGCATCCAAGCAATGACTGAGATGATTAAAAATCGTTTTTTTTTTTTGCGTAAGGGATACCAATATTTATCATATTTACCTGCTTTTAAACAGAAAAATTAGTGACAGGGCGCTAAGCTCTTTCTGAAACGCAATCCGAAAAAATGTGTAATATGTTAGAATAGAAAGATGTGCACAGGTACCATTCTTAACACAAAATATTATTTTATTCAGATTAGCATTTTTTGCAGTTTTTTACCTACTTATCCATACCTCTGATACATCTCATTAGAAATTATCATAAAGACAAAATATGCGAAAATAATACATGAAGAATATTTTAATAAACATCAGCTGCGATGTGAGAACAGCTAAGTGGATAATTTCTAGTTGTTATCTAAATACGAGATCGCCAACGCCACCGAAAAGAATTGGAAAACATATTCACAGACAAGTGTTTGTGTTAAATGTTTTCCATTTGAACCAATTTATTCCTCAAAACAAATCGAATAAATTATCAAATCGGGAATATGTTAAATTTCTCTCCATCTCCATATCGAATTCGAATAAAATTTTGGGGTAAGAAAATTAAAATGTCATTTATACGCCTACATTGGCGCTTCGGTGTGGAATCCGATATCGATACCAAATTCGAAACGTATCTCTTTTGGACTTTGGTCCAATTTTTGAATGTGGACATTTAAATAGTTGTAAGCAGTTTTTTTTTTCTTTTTTTTTTATCAAATCTGGAGAAAGAAAAAAAAAACTAGTCGAACATTGTATTTGATGATGTCATGAGTTGTGATTAATTGGGAGGTTAATTTTTGAAATCACTTTAGATAAACTACCTGACAGAGGACTGAAGAGAAAAAAAAACAAGAAGAGGAATATCATTATGCTATGTTAATCTTGAGAGGAAACACAAACAGATGCGAGTGATGTAAAAAGCACGTTCGGCTTAGGTTATGTCAATTTTTTTCAATGTGATAGAGAAAAGGTCTTTTTAGAAAACACTGTGCCGGATCTTGATCTAATTGGAACAGGATTAAAGCATTCTTGTTAAATCCGATTTTTTTGAAAAGATACCGCAAAAATATGATTTAATCGTGACCGGTTTATAATTGAAACCAATTTTATATGCTGACTATCGACGGTTGACTTTAATTAGAAATAGTTGTAGACTAAATAATCGAAAGGAAACATAATAAACAGCGCTTCATGGAAATTTGAATACATGATGTTGGTTAATCTTCTTTTTACAAATAGAGTAGTATACAATAATTTTTAGTATTTTGAAACTACTCGTAGATCGAGGTACTTGAATTTTATTCTATAATCTCAGGTAATCCATCGTAAATATTGTACTCATAAGGATACATTGTCACTTTATTACCTTCCCCATAAAATAGCTGTGAAATCTGTTTAAAGGAATTGGATGAGTCGTTTCGACTAGCAGCTGTTAAGAAATAAATACTCACATGCACCAATCCTAGTGTTTAAATTGCTTGTTTGATTTAACACTGATTTAAATCTTCAAATTGTCAACTCCTACATGAGATGATGTATTTATCTCGGCTCGGAAGCCTTGAGTATGTGCAAACTCTTTTAATTTGAATTTGCTTTTGCGATGAAGATGACATATATATGTAAATATGTGGACTTTGAAACCCAACTGTAAACACAAAATAAATCATCGAAACATTTCTCACTGTTTACAATTGTTGTTAGCAATTTTTAAAAGGAAACCTGAGAGAGAAGCAATTGTTAGATAGCTTTTGTAGAGCTACCATTAACAAAATCAAATTAGAATATATGAGTATTATATCTCTAGATTGTTGTAAATTGGACATGGGTCAACCAGTTATTATTGTTACGTTCTATTTAGTTTCAAATCTTAAGTCGTCGGAAAAAGGAAAACGAGTTAATTCTTTAAGTTGGTACGTTTTCATTTAAAAAATCAAGATTGGGAAAAATAAGTTTCACTCGTAGTGACTGATGTTTATTTATATAGTAGAAAGCACTATGAGGCTTAAAGTGTCACCATTGTAACTAACCTGATCACGATTTGATTGTTTGTTCTCAGGTCTTGATAAAAACACTCACCACCAATTTTCTAACTTAAAGTTCTTCGGAGGCTATATTTAGTTCAATCTTGAAAGACAAGATTTGATTCCTTTACCTTACTTTTCGTTTTATCATATCACTGCGATTATTGCGGTGGACCAGAGACCAGAGCATTGTCTTCGCAATATTTTGCTTTTACATTTTCTTAACTTGGTTTATGGTATAATAGAGCCATTAAAATAAAGAGCCAACGACTGAGATGGCTGGGTCATGTAGAGCGGACGGACAAAAACGCTCCGTTTCGAAAAGTCTTCGAATCCGTGCGAATAGCGTGAGAAGCTTGGGGCAGCTAGAAAAGAATCGGCTGGAGACGCTTGTTGACTGAGGTAAGAGCCACTGTTTAAAATTTGTAGGTTGTTTCCTAACGAAAATCTCGGATATCAAAAGTAAGTCCTTACATCCTAATGGTTTGCCCCAAACAACTTTACAATTTTTTTATTGGACCAGCATGGACTGTGATTTAAATATTTGGAATTGAGTTTATCTTTTTATTTCGTATCATCTGCCTTTTATGAGATTCTTAAGCCAAGCATTGCAGACGCAAGAGCATGACCACGTTCATCTCGTAAAACAATTGTTTTGCTCCTTCTTTCTAAATTCCGTCCAATTACTCGCACGCCCCGATGATATTGACATAATCGAAAGAAAGCAGCGTGATGTCAGTTGCGCTTCTGCGAGTACGGAGACAGAAACGGAAGCGGCGGAAATGAGTTTAACTGTCAACGAGGGTGAGACCAAATATATGCTGTTAAGCAAAAAGGACACTTAATACCGAAGTCTCGGACAAACCGTCCCCTTAGACAGATATAATTTTGACGTAAATAAGGACTTTGCTTACCTAGGCTTCCTTATCAATTCAGACAACAACATAACTCTTGCCAATTGCAGCTTCTTTGTACTAAGAAGACAATTGCCAAGCAAAGTCCTCTCTCGAACAAAAAAAGTTATCCCATGTAAAACCTAATCCCAATCCTGCTCTGTGGCGCGGAAGCAGACTGTTATCAGACTATTATCAAAATGCTCTTGGCTGGTTTGAGAGGAAAATTCTTCCAGTGATTTTCAGTCGCGTCTGCGTTGACCGTGGGTGGAGATATAACGGCGAACTGTACTGACTATACAGTAACATCGATCTAGCCAGAAGAGTGAAGATCCAACCATTGAGATGACTGGGTCATGTAGAGTGAATGTATACCAAGATCGGTCCGAAAAGTTCCATAAAGTAACCAGCCGTGGTATTCGAGATTTTTTCTGCATAATATATGTAGACAATTAACTAAAATATAACATATTACATAGTAGTGCGTACTAATTAATGGTCTTACCACTACTTAAATCTTGTAGGTTGGCTAGTCTGCCATTGTATTTTCCAAATTCTGTCTGATTTTTTACTCAAGCACGTTAAATGAGCATACAAAGAAGGAAACAATTGAAACTCCCTGTTAGGAATACTAAGTGTTTTTCAAATCTGCTAGAGAACACTGTTTGAAAGGTGAACTGAGCACATCAAATGCAAGAATGATTAAACTATGTGAAGAACATTAGCTAGATATATTTTTTCGGCTGAGTTTCTCATTCTGAGCACCGTTTTTCCCAACTAATATGTTAACCATAGAGCTCCGACAAGGATATTTACATTCGACCCAGGATCATAGTCTCAGTATGTCGATAGCCAGCGATGTAAGCTTTTTACATATGTGCCCGTTATGTTTCAAAATGCTAGACCTTCTTATTATTTTCCTTCCATCTTCTGTCTCTAACTATTGAAACCACATTCATACAGATTCCCGATATTATTTTTTGATTTTCAAACAACATGTATACAATTCGAAAATTATTTGCTAAAAACAATAAGTAGTCCAGGTCTTTTAAAAGAAATTGTTTGTACACGTATAAATCATATTGCGTACTAAGTTCTATAATCGTGTAATCAGTGGTTTTGGTGATGTTGCTTAGCTGCCACGGATTTGCGATTTGCCGCCGTTGGACTTTTTGTTTGTGCAGTGCAATTGGAGATCGACTGTGGCACTCAAGAACCATATTGGTCGAGTTATTCTTAAAATGTGGGCCAAAATCAATGAAATTGTATTGAAAAATTGGATCGACATTATGGCCTGCTGTCATGCCAGCCAAGAAGGTCATTTGAGCGAAATAATATTCCAAAACTACCCGGAAGGTTCACTCTTTTCATAAAGCAATTATCATTGGAACTTATGTGTGGTTTTAAAAGTGCTCCTTTAGCCTTTTAAACAAATATATGGCCCATCTTCAATACACACTTTAGTTCCATTTTTATGTTCAAGGCCCTTAACATGAAGCAAATTAGACTGAGTGGTCTGGAACACTTTTATAATTTAAATACTCATACAGAAGAAACACAACATATTTTGCTTGTACATGTTAGCATTACAACTAACGACTTTCGAATTTCGTACCTACATTTCATTACAGATAACCTTACTAAGAACAAATTCATCATTATCAAATAACCAATTCTTCAGATGAAAAAATACTAAAATCCCACCAACAGCGCGATCATCAATCGCTACATATTGACAAGCTATAAAATTGTTTCATATCATCATCAAGATAGATTTTGTATTTCTTTCGTTCATTTAATTTACTTTTACAACCGCGAAGAGTTTCGTTACAAAATATTCGTACATCTAGTAACATGTTTAAGCACTCAGACGATGATTGATTTCCCCGACTTCAATGTTTCATTTCTCTGTTGTTTGTTTGTTGGTGTTTCCTAACTTCGATAATAATCCAACAACAATTAGATAGAACTCCAGCTAATTGGTTAAAGACAATCAGGAAAAAGTCATATCCGAACAAAGACCTCTTTTTATACTTTACAACATTTTAATGACTCAATACGGGATGCTAGGTAGCTCAAAGGTTTAGTCCACAAGAAATTGTCCTACAATCTGCTGCTCTTCATCTAAACGAGTCAGAGAAAAACAAAAAGCAAACAAAACAAAAGAAAAAAAACCTGAATGCCTAATATTATGAAAACATTACAACCCAATTCTCTGCATCTTAGCTTCTCCTTCGTAATTTGTGGGTGCATTATTGTTCGTGACTTTCAAACCTTTATACGGAGATGTAAAGCGATGTCTTTTGATCTTGCCACTGTCTTCGTACTATTTTCTTCCTTCACCTGAACATTAAAGGCCAAGTCAAGACCAACCAGTGCATCTTTCGTTACCAACCAGCCACAACGGTTGGCAAGGTGAAGGCGATATTGTAGAGTACGAGTATCAAGGTATACGAATACCACCGGCTTTTAGCCACCACCGTCAGCAAGTAAGTACTCATAAAAATTTCTCAAAACAATTGAAACAGAAGTCATGTTAATGCAAAATACAGGAGCAATAATAACAACCAATCGACAAGGGAAGGACATGACAAAGCAGAATCATCTTTGAATTACCCTGATGCTGAGATCCAGTTCAATTCAATTTCAGAAGGGAACGGAATTAGTTCATTCGTTATGTTCAGCTCATTGTGATGCTTGCTCTGGGGAGGTATTGGTACAAAGAAGTACAAAGATTGAACACCAAGGCTATGCTTAAGTAAAATTGAAGTATTTGTAATGATGTCACGAGAATTATGTCGATCGATGGTTGCCTTGCCCTGTTCTTGACTTCCAACTTTTCCAGGAATTATTAAAAGGTTATTTGGAGTATTAGAAGAGCTTGGTGCACTAATCTAGAATCGTTATGTTTTTCTATTTGTAAATGAGCTAGTTATAAATTTGAAAAAATTTTCCTTGTGCACTTAGCCTACTTTTCTGACACTCAATTACAGAGAAAAAGATTTTGGTTGGATCCTGGCAGACTAAGTGGTGTGTGGCCAGCCCGACTAAATTAAGTCTTTATTTCAAATATACCACAAAAAACCTTTATTAGAGATTCTATAATACTTATATTAAGAAAACAATTTTCCTATATTCTTATTAGAAATATAATGCTACAGAGCGAGTGATGTGCATAACCTTAAACAGAAAACAGAGCGCCACTGATTTTTAGAAACATCTACGCTTAACAAAATCACAACTTTTAGTGGTCGAGAATGTACGCATTACTGATAAGCTCTATGATTTTCGTTGTTATTTAATTGACATTTGTTTAAAAAACCTTTTTTGAGCTGGTTATACACTCCGGTTCACTTGAATAAAGGCAACCCTTTAATAAGACAATTTTTTTATTTTTTTTTTCACAAAACAAGATATTTAAGTGCAATAACAAATGAAGAATGCAGATATGGAATTTCACAAGACCGAACAATCACAAAATTTCTTGACAGGGACCATAGCCCGGTTTTCTTAAAAAAAGTCCAAAACACAAGCAATAAAGTCGGTTCACATGAATAAAGGCAAAGACAGTAAATAAGGAAAATGTACACTTTTTGTTTTTAATTATTGAATTTTTTGATAATTATTATAAACTAATTATTAAGTAAAGCAGTTAGTAGTGGCCACCTTTTTGTTAAATTACCTCATAAACGCGGTCTGGAAGTGAGTCGTACAGTGATTTTATGTAATTTAGGGAAATTTCGGCCCAAGCTAATTTAATACCCCTGAGAAGTGATTCCTTATCGCTGTACTGCTTTCCTCCTTCGTAAACTTTACGGGTAAGCCAGCCCCAAACATTTTCTATAATGTTCAAGTTTGGTGAATATGGTGGCCAATTCAGTAGTTCCATGTTTTGGATTGCAAAAAATGTGTTTACTACACGAGCAGTAGGGATTGGTGCGTTGTCCTGTTGCAGAATCCAAGGTAACGGTCCAAATATCTCACTAAACTTAGGAAAAGCTGTTTCCAAAATTCCCTTCATTTTTGTGCTCTGAACATTTAACTCAAATGTTCCATAATAACTGATCGCACCCCAGACCATTACTCCACCCTCTCGGCTGTGATGACGAGTTAAAAACCGTTGTTCTTTCTGTAAATCATGAAAGTATAAGCTTTACCCATCCGGTCTTTACTCTGCCCTAAAGTCCAGGCCATATGGTCTTTTGCGAATTGCAGTTGAAGCTGCTTACGCGCAGCATTTAGAGGAGGTTTTTTAACCAACTTTAACCACTCCAGGTTCTTAGCCAGTAGATTTACTGGCATTTACGCCGACCTCAAATTTAATTTTTGATATTGAATCTCTGGAATTAGAAGCGCAACGAATGATTTTGTGCCTTTCAGCTGCTGAAATCTCTGTAGAAATTCTTCCTTTATAGTTTTGTCCATATGAATCTGGATTCTTTAAATAATTGTCAACAGAAGTTGGGCTTCGACCAATTTTTTTCGCGATGCAGCGGTTGGAATAACCTTCTGAGTGGTACACATCTATTTTCGCTTTTTCGGATGTAGTTAACGTGTTTCCTTTGCCCATTTTTGATAAAAACTGCACAAAATTTGTCTACTTTAATTTAAACTTCACTCTACAATAATCTAACACGGATTTTTCTAACAAACTTTCTTTACTGTTATTACTCGTACCTTCGCAACTGCTTTTATTCAACTGAACCAATTTTATTGCTTGCATTTCCGACACTGCTTACGAACTTTTATAATGTCCGGTTACTTTGTACAGTAAAGTGAACTTTGTTAATGTATTCTCTTGAACAGTTCTGAAACTGTTATTTTCACTCGCTGTTGATAATTTTCTATCGAATTTACGGAACAAAATCCTCTGTTTTGTGAAATAAAATAGTTGCCTTTATTCAAGTGAACCATAGTGTACTTCTAATGCCCGAGTCTTATCGTCAATAGCACCGCTTTTATGACCGCTTGCATGCATATTTGTATTTATTTGTCTGTTTTAAGCTCAATCAGTTAATTCAAAGCAATTCCTATTAGTATCAGGGAAAAATCCTTCAAATTGTTAAAGGACTGCTATTTATATATCGCAAAGGCGCTTATGATTTAGAGCACCATACCAGACCACAACTATTGTACTATGTTGTATTCGTATTATTTCAAGAGTTGGTTTTGAATATATAAATAATGAAATAGTACACTCTGGTTTATAATGTATCCGTAAAAGAGATGGGCAATATAATCGAACAAATCTAAAGCTCGAATCAGAAACATAATTTCATACCTCTAGCTCTGGATCCTCATCCTGTATCTTGCTCACCGTCAAACATCGACATCAATGGGTGAAAAGCAAAAGTCAAACTCTTGAAACAATAATACCAATATTATCAATTTAACATACTTTGCACGGTTTGCATCTTTTCACTTCTCCCGTCTCCAAATAATGCGAGAAAAGTTTTGCTGTTTAAACACAAGGCGATGCATTTCGAAGTAGAGCGCCCTTTGGATCATTGAAATTGAATTTGTACAGCTTTTTACTAAGAGCATGGATATTCAAAAGGCTAGTCCACACTGTTTCTAGATATCACGAAGGTATTCAATATGACCTCTTCTTCATAAAATGTCTAAAGCAGATCTTTTATGTTTCGTTTTGAAATACGAGTAGTTTGCTCCTTATCTCAAACACATAAACCAAAGAGTAAAAATAGAATAAACTATTTTGTTACATATATATCATATTTTCTCAAAATTTACCATGTACCCAAACAGCCTTCGCGGACGATATAGAGTGCACGTTCTCCAACAATTCTATCCTTGTCTCAAATGCTGGGATTAATCATGATAAAGAAACCCCAACGGTATGGGTTTAGAGTGCATAAATTGGTGGTCTGGTAATAATATTGGGTATATAACTTAATTCGTGCGGTTTTTTTCAAAATGTGAACGTTTATTTAAGAAAAATATGTACAATTGTATATATATGGCCTTGTCGCCCCAAAGTCTTATTGTAAAGTAGTTTTTATAAATTAATTTTTGTAAACTATTTGAATAAATAAATAAATAAATAAATGTAAAATAGTATTATTCAAAGTATTGCCCATCTGAAGCTATGACTTTTTCCCATCTTTCTGGAAATTTGTGGATCCCATCCCAAAAGAACTGCGCCGGCTTGGCAGCCAAGAATGAATCAAGCCAATTTTTGGTATTCTGCTCTGATGTGAACCGTATTTTAGTGAGGGCGTTCTGCATCGACCGGAACAAATGGTAGTCAGAAGGGGCAAGGTCTGGGCTATAAGGCGGGTGGGGTAAGACGTCCCATCCACTGTTTTCTAAATAGTTCTTAACCGGAATAGCAACGTGGGGCCGAGCGTTGTCATGATGGAAAATTATTACCTCGTGTCTGGTCGCATATTCCGAAAGTTTTTCGGCTACTGCTCTCTTCAAACAGATTAATTGTGTTCGATAGCATTGTCCATTGATGGTTTCACCCGGTTTTAGCAGCTTATAATACAGCACACCCATCTGATCCCACCAAATACAGAGCATTACCTTCGCGCCATAGATATTCGGCTTTGACGTTGATTTTTCTGGTTGGCCGGGTTTCACATATGATTTTTTGCGCTTGGGGTTGTCGTAATGGATCCATTTTTCATCACCAGTAACAATACGATGCAAAAATGACTTCCTTTTGTGGCGTTCCAGCAGCATTTCGGACATGCAAAACCGCCTTTCGACGTCTCTTGGCTTGAGTTCATGTGGAACCCAATTTCCTTGCTTTTGAATATATCCAGCTGCTTTTAAACTGGCTGCTTGAGTGACACCCAAAGATTCTGCGAGCTCTTCTTGTGTTTGGCAACAATCTTCATAGAGTAATGCTCATCTTCTTCTTCTTCTTCATCTTCAAACTTTTTTGGCTGCACAGGACGTTCATCGTCTTCCAAGCCAAAATCACCACTTTTAAATCGTGCAAACCACTTTTGGCATTTGTCTTGTTCCATCCAAGAAAGTTTTTCTTTCCTTATCTTCTAAAAAAAGTATTTTACAGATTAGTTTAATCTTAGATAGAGTGTGGTTTATCCTGCAGTGTGGAACCTATTGCAATAAATAGCTACCACTGAGTTCTATAAAAATATATTTTGCAAATTGTTGGGGAATAAAATCAATTTGATCATATCTTTTCGCTATTTTGCAACTCATAAATCAAATACAGTAACATCTGAACGTATTACTTAAAACACCCTATGAAATAACAGTCGAGGTTGATTACTTTGTTGAAATCGTCCAACATCAATATCATGCCGCGTGACATATCACTCCTTATCAAAGGAAGATATCTACAAACTCCGGTCTAAATTATACGCCGGACACAAAATAAATGGCAAAGGAAAAAAAAACGTTAGAAATGGTAACAAAGTCGTTCTCCGCAGCATAAAACACGTTTGAATCCAATTATTGGCTTTGAAAAACACTTAAAGTTACTAAGAGACCCAAAGAAACCGCGCCACAAATTACTTACTTAATATGACGCTACAGTCCGGGGTGGACCTGGGCCTCAATCAACAAGCGTCTCCAGCTAGCTCGATCTTGTGCCAGCTGCCTCCAGTTTCACACGCTAAGTTGGCTAAGGTCCCCTTCCACTTGCGTGCCCCACCTGATGCTCGGTCTTCCTCTACTGCGATGTCCCTCGGGGACGGATTCGATGACTTTTCGGACCGAAGCATTGGTATTCATCCGCTCTACATGACCCAGACATCCTTTTCGTTGGCTTTTCACTCTTCTGGCTAGGTCGATGTCTCTGTACAATCCATACAGTTCATCGTTGTATCTCCTCCTCCACTCATCATCAATGCAGACGGGACTGAAAATCACTCCATGAATTTTTCTCTCGAAGCAACCAAAAGCGCCCTCATCCATTTTTGATAATGTCCATGCCTCTGCCCCATAGAGCAGAACTGGGATTATTAAGGTCTTACATAGGGAAACTTTTGTTGTTCGAGAGAGGGTTTTACTAGTCAATTGCCTTCATAGACCAAAGAAGCAGCGATTGGCAAAAGTTGTTCTTCGATTGATTTCAGCGTTGATGTCGTTGTCTGAATTCATATCAGAGCTTGGTAGCCAAAGTTCTTAACCGTAGTACAAAGGACGACTTTACGTCGGAGACGAAACTAAAAACTTCGCGAGAAAACACAAAATCCTACTAAACTGACATTTTAACTAAATCTCTTTACTCTGTAAAATGTACGATATCAAATTTGAATGCAATTTAATAAACGAAATGTATATCTATCTATCTACAATAATGATGTCGAAGTGAGGTTTTCTAGGTGAGTAAGAATCTCACACTATTATGAGCTCGCGGGTGCGATCTATATAAGATGTGATTATTCGGGAAAATTAACAGCTTATTCACTTCGTAGCAATGCTATAAGTTTGGAAACCACCCCCCCTCGCAATACTCACAAATTTCGAATGTTATATTCTTTAGTAGCACTAAGTGCGTCGAGTTTGGTTCCTCTTGAAATTCGTAATTTAAGAGTATATTCTTCTTTCGTTAGAAAAGTTAAAAACTGGCTACGTTATTTAAACATTCATGAAATAATTCACCTATTAAACATTTTTAACTAACTATACGTGCATCTTTCGCAAATTGACTTTTTAAATATTGATATTCCATGATTGTTAGTTTTGATAAAATTTTATATATCAACTTGACTCAGTGCATTCGATACTGGATTATCTAAACTGAAGAGTTTATAAGTATATAGATATTTATAATATTTCAATCTTTGCCACATTAACATATTATGAATAAATAAATAATAGTATATATTGGCATCAATGAATTGGAGCAAAGAACTGTATGAAATGTTTCAACTTAAAGATGCCATTATCCCTCTTTAACACAGTTGTAAAAAGCCGCAGAATTTGATGGCATGCAAAGATTACATGCACCTTATTACCAACCAACTATTGACGGGTGCATGTCCTGCAATAACTTTAACAAGTTATTACTACCAAATACTGTTTCTGAAACATTGTGTAGTTATCGAGACTTTCTAGTGTGGCTTCAGTTCCAGCCTAACAGATCGACGATCAAAGAAATCCTCCCATTAAGTCAAGTCCTGGAAAAGACCAAAGCACTACATAATAAAGAACACTACCTGTTCATTGATTTGAAGTTTATTTCATCGGATAGTCAATGCTAGTTTGGGAGTAGTTGAGCAGAAGAAACTTTAACTATGTAATTTTTTCAATCTACTCGTAGTGTTGAATAATGCATGGAGCACCATCAATACTACCATTTATAAGCCTTTGTATTAGTGGATACCTGGGGAGAGGGCGTAGAATGATACATTTATGGACCAACGATTTGCCTCATAATAGAAATGGGGAAAAAAAAACTATGAGCTTCAAGCATATCTCTACGCATTGTGCATTTGTTGGAAACAGCGCTTAAATTCATTAAAATGTCATCTTTAAGATTACAGAAATGACAAACAGCGAATGCTGTAGAAGTTTCGTCCTATTGAAATGTGATTAGTAATTCTTACTTATGTTTGTACTTCAAATATGCGAGGAAAATTACAACGTTATAACTTTAAATTGTAATTCAACTCAGCTTCTAATTTCCGAAAATCTTAAGGCACTTTTTCTTAAACAGACATTCATTTCATATAAAAGGTATATTTCTAAACAATAATAGAACATTGACAGATCTTTACTCGTCACCGTCTCTATTTTATTGAATGCGCCTTGAGGAAATGACAACTTCTAAATAATCTTGCAGCGACGGTGTAATTCCGTCGTACAGACGGTTCGCGCCCGGTACGAGGGTGTATTTTTCATAATTTTTTACGAGCAAACGATTAATCTCTTATTCCTATTGATACTTATATTTAATACATACATATAGAAGACACTACACAATTTTTTTTTTATTCAAATTCCAAAGGACACTTCGACGAAGTTGCTGCTCTTGGTTGATAGCAATTAAGCCATACCTATGGTATGGATGAATAATACAAAATAATATATTTATAAACTAGACATATAGACTTACAGCATCACGTAGGTTAATTTCGGTATCCTAAAAAAAAGATATGGCGGCCCAGCGAACTTTCACAAAAATTTTTTTTAAAAAAAATCGCTACGACTGTATTTTTAATCATTTTGAGACTTGGTAGGTATATACAAATCGGATGAATAGTTTTTCAAATATATTGTCAACACCGACAGCAGACAATCGAAATTCTGTTGTAAGATTCTTCCTACTCCTACTACACACTCTTTGCCAATACATGCAATTGCGTGCTACTTTGTCATCAATAGGTTGCTTATTTAAACAATGACACTACTCGTATGCATATAAGTTTGCCTCTTCCTTCTGAATATTCCAAAGCATGTGAATAAGGCGATCGATACTATCCCTACATATTATCCAATATTCACTTTCCAGTTTAGTTTACTTTATTGCGCTGTTGGATAGTTGAGAAGCTACCCAGTATATATAGAAAATGTATATATTTTTCTATTTTAGCAATATCTTCTAGGGCACTGAGCCGGGCTCATTAATTAAGAAATACCACGTTGGTCAAAAAGGTTTCGGAATAACCACCGTGTGGCGCTCCCATTGTTCCGATTTGAGTTCTGTTTTTTTGTTAAGTTGGTACATCTGTTGTTGATATTTCCTCTAAATCTTAGTGTCATAGCTTGACATTTGCAAAAGTTACGTAGCCAAGAGTACATCTATCTCTATGTGTAATGGCTATTTTTTACAATTTTAGGAATGAATTTACTTGCAACAACGAACTTGTATTAAATTTTGCGTAAAAAATGGATTTAATGGTGCGCGAACCATCGTGGTTCGGCAACGATTCTCTAAAGAAAACGGTCGTTTACCAGTGGCACGAACGTTTCAAAAATGGTCGTGAGTCAATCGAAGATGATGAACGCAGTGGCAGACCATCGACATTGAAAACCGATGAAAACATTGATGAAGTAAAAGAAATGTTGGTCAATAACCAACAGACAGTAAATAAAGAGTATTATTTGGGCGTTATTAGACGTTTGCCGTTAAGCGATTCGCCGAAAGAGACCAGAATTTTGGGCAGAAAACTCATGGATTTTGCACCATGATAACGCACTGTCGCACAGTGCCATCGTTATTCGCAATTTTTTGACGAAAATGCAACAAATCCCATCCAACAGCCAACACCTGATTTGGCTCCTTATGACTTCTTTCTGTTCAATCGAGTTAAAAAAACACTACGGGGAACGCGTTTCAGCAGCCGAGAGGAAGTAATGGAAAAATCGCAGGAAGCACTGATGGACATACCGACAACCGAATATAAAAAATGTTTCGAGGATTGGATCAAGCACTGGCATAAGTGTGTTGCAGTCGATGGGGATAACTTTGAAGGGAACAATATACATAGATTAAGATGAATAAACTTGTATTCCTAATTTTCTTAAAGAATTCCGGGAACTTTTTGATCAAGGTGGTATGCTCCACCAGAAAGTGTTTTTTAAGATAAATAATTATTGAAAAAAACAACCTTCATCGAATTTTTGTTTGGAAGAAGGACCTTTGACTGAAATGGACTTTTCTGTAATTTATTAATCGTAATCAAGCTAGGGATAATGGAACGAAGTCTTGGTTGTTGGAAAACTATGCACAGGGGTGCGCAACTGAACTGTGACCAACTTTTGTCTGTAAGCATATTGATGAGAGTGAATGGACGTTCCAATAAATCTCTGCATTGGCACACAAAACACGCGTAAACCAAGAGTGGCTAAAAAACATAGTAATTTTATTAATTGTATTTCGTCGACACAATGGCCTCCAAAGTTACCAGGTCACTTGTGGTTGTTGTAGTTGTTTTCTAACATTTTGCAATTGTTGTTTTGGTATAAGAAAAACTATAACAAAAATAACTTTCGTGTAATTGTTAGATCCACTTAATAATATTTAATTTTTTTCTTAATTCAAAATCAAATGACATCATAAAATTCCAGATGATCGTGCTGATCTTCCCAGCTCAGAATACGTACTTGATTGATCATTGTGTCAAATCTTCATAAGTGTGTTCGCACGTATTTCACTTAATCATGTTCACTCCAATAAATCTGCTTACCATTGTAACCCAATAAAAAAGATCTCTTAGAAGGATTAGTGTGCATGCGAGTATATTTTTAAATAAAGTACTCGCACATTTGTGTACTTCACCCTTTCAACTATGGTAGGCAGACGTTTAGCATTCATTTTTGTGCAGCACTTAATTCGAGCGTGTCCGTGTAAATTTATGAGTTTTATCTAACAATGCCGTGTTGAGATCATTAATTTAAATGTCAAAACGAAAGGATTAGATCCCTAGACAGAAGAAATCCTGTTTACCTCTAGTCTGAATAAAAAATTCTCGTTAAACACATTGCATGCGAGTCATCCTTAAGTCGATTATAATAAACTTCTTACAGTTGACATTTATTATTTTTTTCCCGTTTAAACACTGATGCCGAGTATCCTTTTGAGATGCATATCATTCCATATAAGTTTAACAACTTCCGTTTACTGGTGAATAAACTAAACTCACACCATTAACATAAACTAAACCAAAGAAATCGGACCAGATTGATTTGCGGTGACTATTTGTAATAAATTAGCCGAACTTTTGAGGCCATATGTAAAGCTAGTTGGACCAGTCCGATCGAGGAGTGGAGGAATTTTGTGCGATCTCATTAAATTACCTAAACATAATAATAACGTCCATAACAAAAGTAGCAATAAATGCGTGTGCGTGTGAATTAATTTGTTCAAATATAAATGGACCACGGCTGCAAGAAATGCGTGTGTGCTGTGTCCACACCTTATTGGCATTCGATTACTAGGAAATAGCGAAAGCTCTATTTAAATACAAGTATCTAATTAATTCAAGCTCACCTGTGATAGGCTTGAAAACGATCCAGCGATGGACTTGTGAATTGTTCGAAGAAAATCGAATAAATTTACATAAAAATTAAATTTATAATTTTTGTTTTATTATACTTGTATCTCTTCTATTTTTTTTAAATTTTGATTTGAATTACAAGGTGTGCTTCTGCTTAGTATGTTAAGTTCATTGTTCCAATAACATAAAGATTGATGGGAATTTATTGGATTAAGTGTTGGTGTGGCATATGCAGTGATGAAAATATATAAGCTTTGCTAGAAAAAAAGAAGAGGTCGTAGTCTTAGAATTATGCAGAATGAGTTCATCAAAAGGGTTAAGACATGAAACTCAAATAGACGGTTTGTCTAAAAAGTGGAATCTGTATAGAGAAGCCCACGCAAGTTCAGGGCCTGCCTTCCCGTATACATTAATAAAGTTCTTGTCAACCTATTAAAACATCCGTACACCTGCGGTAAAACGTAAATTTTTTTTTTCTTAATAAAAACTTATGTCCAATCAATGCCGAAAGTTTAACACCGTGTTGTCATTAGATGCTTGTACCATTATACAATTTGTAAGAAATCTAGTAATACTGTATACAAAAGTATTTGTTTTGCTTTGAGGGCAACCACTAAGGACTTTCTCCTCATACCGTAGCCAAAAATTCAGGCGTTGTTACTTTTTTGTTTGTGACAATGTTTTTATCATTATTTTCCCAATTTGATTTTCTAGTGCTCGGATAAGTTATTATCTGTTTTAAAACTTACAACTTCTGATTGAATGATAAACAAACTAGTAAATAAGGTACTAATCAGATCATATCTGATCACATAAGAACTTCACCAATTTTGGATCACAATCAGAAAAGGCGGATCCTTTTAAACAGATTCATGATTGCCATTGTTTGATTACGAAAGATAGTATGAAAATGAGTATCGCAATCAAAGACATCTTTAAAAGCGAAATGCCAATACTTATGTATATGCCTGGCGACACTTTTAAAAGTAATAATTTATTTAGTAATTCCTCCTGGCATGCACTGGTCTAGTCACCAGAAACTGCTGATCATGATTGACACCTGGTTTGCTTAACCACTTGCTGAAAGAAAAAAAAAAACTCTAAATACATCCGAACCTCATTCCTGGAGTAGCATCCCTCAATTTTCTCGACCACGCGCTTCTCATGCTCCTTCTTCTTCATCCTGAGAAGCCGGTGTTCGTCTCTCCTCTTCCGGTCATAGAGCTCATGAGCAGTTCTGGTCCTTCTATGCAGCGCTGCTTTATATGCATCTTGCTTAGCTGCATGTGCTTGCCGGCATTCATCATCAATGTGGCTTCAGCCCTGGAAAGTCCACAATCGACCAAATATTCACACTACGGCAGATCTTGGAGAAGACCCATGAGCTTCAGATCGATACACACCACCTATTCATCGATTTTAAGGTCGCGGCGTATGACAGCATCTATAGAGACGAGCTATACAGAGCAATGTCTAGTTTCGGCATTCCTGCCAAACTCATCCGTCTGTGCAGGATGATGATATAGAATGCACGCTGCTCCATCAAGGTCGGTAAAAATCTCACCGAGACCTTTGATGTCCAGAAAGGATTTCGACAAGGGGATGCGCTGTCGTGCGATTTTTTCAACATCGTACTTGAAAGAATAGTGCAAAACTCACGAGCAAACACAAGAGGCACAAACTTTCAAAAGTGCGTCCAATTACTCGCATACGCCAACGATTTGACATAATTGGAAGAAAGCGGCGTGATGTCAGTGGGGCCTTTGCAAGTATTGAGACGCAAGCAGCGAAAATGGGCTTAGCTGTCAATGAGGGCAAGACTAAGTATTTGCTCTCAAGCAAAAAGGACACCGAACATCGACACAACGTCACCGTCGACACGTATATCTTTGAGGTAGTTAAGGACTTTGTCTACATAAGTTCCGCTTTGAATTCAGACAACGAAGCAATTGACTAGTAAAGCCCTCTCTCGAACAACAAAAGCTACTTTTTATAAGACCCTAATAATCCCAGTCCTTTTCTATGGCGCAGAGGCATGGACATTATCAAAAATGGATGAGGGTGCTCTTGGCAACTTCGAGGAGAAAATTCTTCGACTGATTTTCGGTCCCGTCTGCATTGACGGTGGGTGGAGGAGGAGATACGACGACGAACTGTATGAACTCTGCAGAGACATCGACCTAGCCAAATGAGTGAAGATCCAACGACTAACATGGCTGGATCATGTAGAGCGGATTAACACCAAAGGTCCGGTCCGAAAAGTCTTCGAATGGAGGTAGCTAGCAAAAGATCGAGCTAGCTGGAGATGCTTCTTGATCGAGCCCCATGTCCACCACCGGATCTAAAGTAAGAGAATGGAACTTATAAAATTTAGAAAATCAATGAGAGGCCTAAAGTTGCATTTATAAAACCAACTAAAACAGCAACAGTACTATTGTCTTACCAGTTTCCGGATCTGTCTATTAAAATTGCTAGGTATTCTACAATAAGTAAGTGAAGATGGTGAAGATAAATCGCTATAACCTGGAGAGTGTTTGATTATATCCTTTAGGACGACACGTTTTTTTAGTATTAAAATGAAATTATTTTTAAATAGAAATTAACCTCAAACAAATATTACTCAATGAACTTTATTGGTTTTATTGGTCTGCATTTTAAAATCAAGTAAATTGGCTTTATGGAATGACCATATAATAAATAAAACTGTCTTACACGAGACAAAATGAGATACTCGCGATTAAAAAAATTTGAAAAATGTTCAAATGTCAACAACTCTTACTCATGACGCTGCACCTGAGTAATCAATTTCTAATCACTCCAAATTTTAATTGTTTAAATAAATATTTTTAAATAACCAAAAGATAAGTACATCAAACCATTTGAATTCAGTTTCTAATGAGATCCATTTTCACGTCATCATCAATTTCAGGGCACTGTTTTGATTATCCACCTCCACCAAAGCCAAAGATGGTACTCGTAAATCGGATCTTACCACAGAGCAACCGACATTTTTATCGATAAACCTAAATGCAACCTCATAGAAACTGGCATGCGAACACAAAGTATATATCTCATCTCCATGACTCTGGCACATGCAAGAGTATCTTTTTGTCGTTTGTACAAGTGTTTGGATCAGAAGTGGGGCTGTGCGGGATTAACAGTGATTGTCATCATAACTACATATAAATGCACTTGACATTTCAAACAATAAAACAAACATTGAAACAGAAACAGATCTACAAGATTGGTGGACCTGAATCTATGAATTTCCAATTTTTATTCCGAATCGATTTTATTGTTGAGACTCTTTGTTTTGCTTCAAGCAGTCGGAGTCGGTTGACTTCTTCAGTTAGGCTTGACAGTACCACACAGAACTTGAGGTATTTACTGTTTTTTTTTTTCAATACGGAAGCATGGTAGCTGCGATCTATATTGTTGTGCAGATCTGTCTATGGTTTTGTGAAGTTCTTATGATCTCTTGCCCCCAGCTTCAGATCACTTCTTGGATGTTGTTGTTATGGTGGTGATGCCATGAGATTAAATTGTTTTTCAGTTTTTGTTTTTGTTTTCATATTTTGCCAAAGTGGTTTTCTTTCTTGCTCTTCGAACTATTATTATTTTGTGTGTGCTTTTTGTTTATTTTCTTTTTGGCGTGATGAAGTTTTGTTTGGTGGGGAAGACGGTAGCGATGACTTCAGCAGACGATCTGTTTAGAGAAAACAAGCAGTAGCGGGTGCTACTGGGCACAGACTGTTTTGAAAAGAGATTTATAATTTATTTTGTATCTGTGTGTTTGTTGGGAGTTTTTTTCTATGTCTTTTTCTTGGATTAAAACATTAAATTGTAGGAGTTCGTACACTTTACGACTAAAATGTATCGAATATAACAATCAACCAATAACATCACACCAATCAATCACATTTGTTTAACAAGGGCTTACTATTTTTTATAGTAAAGCATATAACACTTTTGCTAATTGCGCTAGCTATATGACTGAACTTTCATCCGCAAACCCAAAAAGATGAAAACAACAACAATCTAGCTTGCTTAGTAAAAAATGATAGTTTATGCATTGAAACAGACAAGTTTAATGAGACTATGTTCGAGTAAAAATAATAATATTACCAATAAGTTTTCACCGTTTGACAAAAGTCGGACCACCAGTAGGTTTTGATTGAAATTTCCAGATACAAAGTATCATATCGTAAAGTTGGACAACTATCAACACCATAACCTTGAAGTACTAAAGATTTTGTAGGAATTTGCATCGATTGCTTGTAGAAGCATATGTTGACGTTGCTTAAAGTCAGAGGAGTTGTCGTGAATGGATTTAAAAGAGTCAGAGCAGTGAGTTTGACGTCAAAGACAAAGGTTATTGCAGAAAGCCGAAAGTGTGTGAAGACGCGGAATTATAAGCATTATTGTACGAAGATTCAAACGAAACGCAAGAAGAAGAACTTCCACTTACATTAGGAGTACCTCAGCACGCAATTTTATATGGCTTAACTTCGTAAGGAATAACTCAAAAACAAGGAAATTGGGTTCCATATGAACTGAAGCCGAGAAACGTTGAAAGCCGATTTTGCTGGGACATGCTGCTTGCTAGGCATAAAAGAAATCCACTGGTAATGAAAAATGACTCCACTACGGTAATGTAGAGAAGAGAATATCATAGAGACCATTGCCCATGCTTCAACATCGACAGCTAAGCCGAATATTTATGGAAAAATAAAACACATTTTCTATTTGGCCGGATCAGCTTGGTGTGATAATGGAGCTCTCTACCAAACAAATTGATGAGATTTGGCCGAGCACCCAAAGAAAAACGTGTTCAATACTACTCCAGACACGATAACATTATTGTCCTGCATGGTAATGCTCGTCCACATGTTCCCGAGCCTGTCGAAACCAAAGGGCAGTCTTTGTCCGATAGTCACTTTTTCCGATCGATAGCACATAGCCTGTGTGAGCTCCACTTCACATATTATACAGATACCAACAATTGAGTCGATTCGTGAATCATTCTTCGACGAGGTATTCGTATGCTGGCAGAAAGGTGGGACAAAGTAGTGGCTATCGACGAACAATACTTTCAATAAAATATAATTTACCGTTCTTTCACTATAAATACCCCATTTGTACCTGCTAAGCTGGAAAACGCTCCACCTATAACCTGCCCAATTTTAGGATCATGACACCCTGTAATATTTCCTAAACTTTTTGGATCTTCCAACAATAATTGGGAAAACCCTCCTCCGACCTTATGTATGAATCACATCCACCATGAAGCTCCTACCACTTCAATCAGGCTAAAACTGAAGTTTCAAGGGCTCCTCATTCCCATAGTACAGAACTATATGCCTGTCGAGGTGCCAGTAAAATCTTTTCAAATCCTTTGTATCGACTGGCCGCTTGGCGTTTAAGAATATCGCTGGTCAAATGCAATGCACATTATTATCAGTCTATGCCATTAAAAAGGTGGTTGGGTTAATTTATAGTACTGAACACTCCTTTCGCTTTTAAGAGCTTAAAACAATTACGCCCGTAATTATTATAATATCATTATTTGAAATATTTGATGTCGAAGAAATTTTAAAATTATGATCTTCCTGAAGTCTTATGATGCCAACTGCTTAAAAGGGCCATTACCCATGCCAACATCAAAATAAGATCAACACCAAAGGATACTTTGAAACTAGTTTCGTTCATCGCCACATTAGCCACTATTATGGAAAACGCCGCTTTATAGTCGCAACCAAAAAAATTATATTATGCGCACAACAAAAATCTTACTGAACAAATTTTGTTGAAATAAAGGCTAAAACGGCTTATATGTTAAGAACAAGGCACAGGTTACGCCTTGTAACTGTCACACTTAGATCAGTGTAGATCAGCTGTGATCCCCTAGTGTTAAATGTCATAGGCTTTTTTTTGTTATACAATAAGGATGGGACTAAAGTGTGAATTAAAATATTACGCCTTTAATTCAAAATCAGGCCCTCTTTTGAAGATTTCGATATCTACATCTCCAAAAAAAGCGCATATATAGGCCTGCGGTCTAGCCGCCCAATTTATTAAGTTTTTCACAAGATAGCATTTTCATTGATTCGAGTCATTCCATAAGTAGAATGGTACAAGCTGCCATTCTCCTAGAACCAAAGGGCATATTCAGTGATTATCGCACTGTAACCCCGTTATCAAAGGGCATATTCAGTGATTATCGCACTGTAACCCCGTTATCCAACACTCAATAGCAAGCCGAGCATAGCATTTGACAAGGTAAGCACAATAACAAATGTGCTTTTGTGGGCGTAATTGAGTCTCAGTTTTCTGAACTTGACTTGCTCGAGAAATGGCAATATACGTAATTTACTGACGAATTGAGATAATAATGAGCCCACTAAACAAGATTTTTCTCGTGACTTTTGCTTCTGTACCAACTTGAATTTATATGGTGGTATTTTATGTATCTACACCGCAATCTCTTTGCAAGTCCACAATATCGCCGGACAAGGTCTATACTGTTGCTGTCGACACGTAATTGATAATACAAATCTTCTTTCAGTCATGGCGGCAACAGTTTTTTCTATTAGTATATAATGTTGGCGCTTTACTACCCTTGCGCCATGGAACATAATTTATCTGCAATACGACGAATAGTAAACTCATTAAATTGGTAATAAGAATAAGATAATATCAAGTCATCTTTTACACCTGTCGCGATTTGGAGACGGGATTTCAAAATAAAGTCAAAAAACGTGTGGAGACTCCTTAAAGATTCACTAGATTGGTCTTCTATGCGTTTAAGAGTGCTGGAAAATAACAAAAAAAACTGTGGAAAAACTTATGAATAATTCTTACCTCGGCATGATGTTTCAGATTATTTCTAGTTTTATTTGTATGGAAATCAACAAAGAGAAATGATTCGTTGTTCTTTTCTTAGATATTCTACCTTTTTTTATTTATTGATAAGTATAGTTATTACTCTCTCTTTCTTAAATGTAGCTGCAAGTATTTTGCACTCAATCGAATATTGCAGTTCATTTGATAGGATCTTTACTGATCTGGCCGGTTAAGTTTAATTTTCCCGCACGTCTCCACGACGGGAAACGCCTCGTTCTTCGGACGAAGGCTGACAACCTTGGTTTTATTTTTACGGATGAAATCGATTTCATCGGCTCAGTTGCGTAACTCAGTAACATGGCGCCCATGGCGAGTATTGCAATCGCGCCCCCTCCCACTCTGACCCCGTGAAAATCTATAACTTACCAACATTATTTTTAATGTAAACAAATATGGCAACAAAGGTGTATAACAACACAATGATTATCAATATATATGTTTATTTATTTATTGAATATTTAGGAACATATTGAGGAACGTTGGTCTGCATGCGTTCTATATGTATATCTTTCTCGCTTTCGTTGATGCAAAAGCATCAATATTGCTTAGCAAAGCAAGATGCTTAATCGATCTTGACCCATGGAGGCTCGAAGATAGTTTAAAATCAATTTGAATTTACTAAACGATCTTTCACAGCTAGCAATGGAAACCGAAATGGTTAATAATATTTGGTTGGCGATTCAAAAATTTAGGAAGACGCTCTCATCCCCGTATTGTACGATGAATGGTAGAACGTCTCAGGTCGTGTTGGTTTGATATTGGTCCAAGTGCTGATCATCATTCTGAGGTCCAAAATCTCTTCATAAAATCTTCAGTTTCCGAATACGCCAAAATTTACGGTGCATATGATAGGAAATAATATTTAAAATTATATCGCGCGGTAGTATTCACGCCTAAGCTCTGAAAATTGAAAAAGAAATTCTTTGAAAAGTCTTTGAAGATTTTCAGAGAATTTCAAAATTTCAAATAAGAATCTCAATTTTTTGAGTATATACGTCTAGGCGTCCGTCAGAGTTTTTGCAGCCGTAGCACCCCCTCGGCTGCGGCCCCAGGGCGCTTGCCCTGTCTGCCATACTGTCAGAAGATACGATATTTTTAGCATGTGATAGTTCCATTATCGCCTTGGATAACTCTCCGGTAGTGAGTTGTCCGATAGAATCAGAAAGTTCGAAAATTACAGAGTATGGCAGAATCGCGATCCAACGCACTGTCAATAAGTTGGTTAGTATTTCATGTTAATATTCAGCCTTTACTTAAAATATTAGTTAAGTTAAGGTATTGCAAGATCCAGAAAGAGAATTGTGAAAAAGTTCTCAGTACAACGAAGAGGAATGACATATGGTATACACATTTCAAACTACTAAACTACTACGCTACGAAAACATTTCTTGCTCATTACCATGACCATGAGCACTGCACGTAATACCTTTTTATGCAAATAGCTTCCAGATATGCCGTATTAAAAACCTAATGTTCGTCTGGAAGCCTAGCTTTTGTGACATATACACTATATTCGCATTTTTGAACAACTAATGAAGTTCAACACCTCCTCTGGAAAATAGTTATCTGGTCTTTCTCCCATGAACCTCTACTCTAGTATTATTTGTAAAAAGATGTTTCCTTGTGAAACCGTACAGAGTTTTTTCACTTTTAAAATATTACAATATTTCATTCAATGGGCCATTCAAATCGAACATGGACTTACTGCGTGGTATTTAGGTATGGAATCTAAACGAAGATATGTGCAAGAAGAAGAACGGTTTTTAATACAACAATTGTATAAAGGGATAAACAAATGTAATTGATAAGGAATTACGTAACCCTTGTTTGAAGATAATATTAATATACCGAAATGAGACTGTTTGCAGTTCTCATAAGTAAAATTTCACCAAATCCTGAAATATGAAGATCACCTAATGTTAACATATAATAAACAAAGTTTATCAAACTGGATATCTTGAAAAGGTAATTTGTACCTAAACGCCTTACATTAGTTGGGAGATAATTAATATCACCATAAGTAGCATTTTTATTGTTAAATTTTGTCTTCAGTGTGAAGGAGCAGCAATTGCAACTTTTAAGAAAAAGAGTGAGATAGGGTAGCTCTATCCAAATGAACCTTAGAAGATTAGTCGAAAAACTTCTTATTTTACCAATTATTTGATATCGGTGTATTAATGAAATAAAAATATTCGAAAAAAACACACATCATCTCGCAGACTTTGTGGGAATTTATCGCATCACAATTTGAGCCACATTTTCAAACTATAATCACATAGGCCACTTGTCAGTAAATGGAAAGTTCTAGCTAATGTTTTCTATAGTTGGAATACTAAACTTGTCTTAAAGCATAAAAAGCGAATATCTTTGCGCATTTATGTAAGATATATATATGTATATACCTGACCTACTTGACCAACGTCTGAAAATAGTTTGTTCTGATACCACAATTTCACCTAAGCCCGCAATAGATTGAGCAATTCCATAAGCCTTATAACTTCTTCGTATTCTGCCACTTTTCACAGTTAACAAATCAATGTTGGGTATTACACATCGCCTAAGTACATCTAAAACTCAGATTCTTACCTCCATGAAAACAATGACTGAATGATAAAAGTAACAATAATGAAAGCACCACCCACAAGAAACATTACGAAAAAATGTGTCTGTAAATGGTCGCCCCTAAAGGCAATTCAACAATCTGACAAACAAGACAATCACCTAAGATACCACAAGTGATCTTCAAGTTGTGCTGCTGTTTATATAGTATTCCTATACCGATATAGTGGCGTTGTATAGTGAAGATACTCAAATACTCAACCTCAACCTCAAACCGCAGTCATTTCAATAAAAGGGCATTTTAAAGTATTTTGCTTGCTCCCGCTTTTGAGCTTCCTTGGCAGCGGCAACTTCTCAATATTCATTCAATTCGAATGCAACGTCAGCGTTTCCATCATCTCTCAATTGATTCACATTCAATTCAACATTATGACAGTAGAAAGGATTTCGTATTCGCAATACTTGCTGTAAGCTGCTCGTATCATGTAGCTACAGGTACGAGTATGTACCTAAGACAAATGCTAAGCAGTTTGACTTTGTATTAAGTTCAACTGAGTACTGGTTCGGCTGACTTTGGTATGTGCAGCGATTCGATTTGACTCGATTTGATGCGATGTGAGCCGATTCGGTTTTATTCTCTGGGTCTTGCATGTCGATCATGAAATTGGATTTCCATTTTCAGCAATGGATACATATACGAGTAGTCTCTTGGGTGCGTTTAAAATGTTACAGATTTTGTTGTTGTTGCTATTTGACATAGCGATTTGGAAATTGTCTTCAGATGATCCAAACCTTGATAGATATATATTTATGGACAGATTAGACTTTTGTAGTATTATCACCAAACATAGATTGCAACCCGTGTTACATTTGTAAATTCATGGAAAAGAAATCAGACATCTGATTGAAATTTAGATATTCCATTGTCTTTGGCAACGTGTTGGCTGAATATTTTCTATGCAGATAAAAACTTTGAATCCTAAATTCTATACCTCTGCTTGCGTTTAGATTTGTGTAATAAAACAGATTTAAAGTGTGAGCAGTGCTAAAATACCGAGTCAAGCCGATGTATCGGTTCATCATTGCGATGACTTCTATAATTTATAAAAAAAAGTGAAAATCATTTAGAATTTGCACGGAGATGGGTCATGCTGCCCTTATCGGCGATGTGTTTCCGAAATGGCAAAGAAATATTCATAGTTTGACTGAAGTAATAATACCAGTAAGAAGTAATCCTTGTAAATTGAATAATGTCCATTGAACTGATTTTGTGTAACTATGCAGCGATTTAGGGCATGTTGAGATTCACTATAAACACTCCTGTAGGCAGAATCTACTTAATGATAAGTTTAATGAAAAACTTGGCTTTAATAGAGGACTTCAGAGGTCCTAATAGTACGTTAAGTAATCTGGACTAAATTCAAAGCGATTTGAAAATGTTTCTTAAGGAATTACACCTAGGTGGGCCGGAAGAAATTTTTTTTTCAAACGAAGCATTGTCAGTGTATTGTCGGTATCGCTTTAGCCAACCAGCATTCACGTTCTTGTCTGAATTCTACGACAGAAAGGATTGAAATGAATTTTTTTCAATATCAAAACGTAATACATGCATTATCTTTACACATTACCTAACCTTTCTGAATATTCTTGGGATTCTAATGGTATAAAATTTGAACAATTATTTTCCATGTTATCATGATTTTGAAGTGAAGAATTAAAATGCCATTTTACGATGAAAGAAAGTGAAATTTTAAAATATTTCTGACATAAGCAGCGATTTGAAAATATTAGGCACTGCGAAAGGAAATGAAAAAGTGATTTTTTTGATTGAAATGTAAACGGTGAATAAGATATTTTTAATTAGTAGTTATAGTAAATCCACGTGATATACAGTGGCTCAACATTATAATGGGACACTTACAAAATTGAAAAATATCAATTATTTTCTAGGAACTTAAAAATGATATAGATGAAATAGATATCGAATTTGAACGTTCATACTATCAGTTTATTAAGAAACAAAAATCATATGAATTCATTAACACAAAGTAAAAAAAAACAATCAAAAACTAAAAAAGGTCGAATTCTGTAGCTCAAAGTAATAATGGGACACATGACAACTCTAATTGATTTTGCTCTAGGTAACAGTACATATTTGGGTTTCTTTTATATGACATTTACGAGTATTTTCATTGTCTCATTTAAAGTAATATTTCGATCAGTAAAGCACGTTATTCAAACAGAATATCAGTCATGGCACCACGCGGTCCTCAAACCTCAGCAGATAATAGGGAGTTAATATTAACGCATTCCAAATCTGGTAAATCTGTGCGAAATATTGCAAAAATAGTAATTCAACCTCGATCTACAGTGTTTAATATAATTAAACGCTATAATGATGGAGGTAATTTTGCTAACAAAGCAAAACCGACCAAGCGGAAAATTTTTTCCGATTCCGTTGAACGGTGGCTTCTAAGACAAATCAAGAACCCGGCAAACCTTAGTGCACCAAAACTTACTGCTGAAGCAGAAAAATATCTTGGCAAAAAGTCCAACCCAGAAACCATCAGAAATATATTAAGGAAACATAACTTCAATGGCCGAGTTGCTAGGAAGAAACCTTTTATAAGCGAGGCAAATAAGAAAAAACGTCTAACCTTCGCCAAAAAATATAAAAATGAAGATTTTACGTTTTGGAGTAAGGTAATTTTTAGTGATGAAAGTAAATACAATGTTTTCCTATCAGATGGACGTTCATATGTGTGGAGAAGAGCAAATCAAGAGCTACGGGAAAAAAATTTGAAGCCAACAGTAAAGCACGGTTTGGGATCAGTTGTGGTATGGGGTGTAATATGGGCAGCAGGACCTGGAAATCTTCATAATATAGAACGCATAATGGACCACAAATATTATCTAAACCTTTTAAGATCAAATCTGACGGAAACCGCTGAAAAATTGGTTATTGCGGACAATTACCTATATAATAATGTCAGAAGTTGGCTTCTCTATAACTGCCCCCATGTGCTTGAAACGCCACCACAGTCGCCGGATCTGAACCCCATAGAGCATGTGTGGAGTTATTTAGAAGAAAAATTAAAAAACCACCAAATTAGCAATAAGAATGACCTGATTTCAGCTCTGAAGGATGAATGGGAAAAAATTTCACCAGATTATTGCCAGAAAATAGTGAAATCGATGCCTAATCGCTTAGAAGCAGTAATATGGCAAAACGACCTCCCAACAAAATATTAAATCTTAAATTATGAGACTGAATTAATATTTTTTTTGTATATTTGTGTTGTCTGTCTCATTATTACATTGAGCTACCTTTTTTAGTTCGATTGTTTTTTTTACTTTGTGTTAATGAATTCATATGATTTTTGTTTCTTAATAAACTGATAGTATGAACGTTCAAATTCGATATCTATTTCATCTATATCATTTTTAAGTTCCTATAAAATAATTGATATTTTTCAATTTTGTAAGTGTCCCATTATAATGTTGAGCCACTGTATTTATTTTGATCGGCAGTACATCAAATTGGTTTTAGAAATTTCATTGAATATTTCTGGTTTGTTTCACTACTGAGGTTCGTCAAGTCTAAATAACGGCTCAAAGTAAGCTTTAAGAATGCAAAGTGTTATTTCTTTGCAGTGTCGGTGTTGACATTTTTTCCTGCAATTTTAAGTTATGTATGCCATTGACCTGACATTGAAAAAATATGTAAAGGTTAACCGGTCTATTTGACTAAAAGATAGCTTAACTACTATTGATTTTTGTGCCAGATAAGGGCCATTTGCAGTGAGTTGTATTACTTGCTGAAATTTATAGATTGTTAATGGAAATTTGTGATGAACATGCTTCAACTCAAACGACTTGTGAAAACCAACGTTCGTTTCAAAAGTGGTGATTTTGACATCGACACCAAAGATCGCAGAAGACCAGAGAAAAGATGCAGAATTGCAAGCATTATTGATTGAAGATAAATACAAGAACAGCTCCCAGAATCATTGAAAGTAAACTGTAAAACTGTGTTCCAACGTTCAAAAGCCCCTAAGAGAAGGAAAATGGGTTTCATATCAATTTAGATAAAAAAAGAACATCAAACACCGAAAAATCATTTTAGATATTTTGTTTCATCGTGGCAAAAGAAAACTTTTTTACTGTACACCTAATTGTTGCTGACGATATGGTTCAAAAGACGAGCAGTGGTAATAGCCCGGAATCCATAAATTGAAAGACAGACTGAACGAAATCAAAGCAAACGATTGCCAATACTTTGATTATTAAATTGATTCATTATGAGTTTTTTGAGCAAATATATCAACATTTCATATTCACACATGTATTACTATATATAGGCAGCAAGACTCCGTTCCGTAGATTTTATTCAACTTTTTATTTGATCAGGCAATTGACTCCTAAATCGGTAAACAAATACATTGTGAAGCTTAAGAAGTATGTCTGTGTTACATACAGCATGAGGTACACATGTTCCTATTCTCAACTCCTACAGTATGCCGTTCTATACGTTAGTCTGTCATCTTTTTTGTGAATGCTAAATTATTGCAACCACAAGATACTTCATTTCTATTTAGGACTTCCGATGGAGCGGGCTGTTCTTACCAAAGACATGTAAAATGCTTCTTTAAACCTCGCATTCGCAGTTTATCGACTATATAATTCCAGCGATCCCTTAAGCCTAGATAGAGTGAATTCAGTTTTCTGATTTTTTTTCGTTTTTCGTATGTGTCTGCATAAAAGACAGATGAATGATTCTTGTTTCCTACGTGGAAATCTGAGTGATTACTACAATATATCTATATAATTTATTTTAAAAATAATTTGGGTCTATTTGCAACGACTACAATGCTACCTTCGCCAGGTTTAGACTCGGCTAAATTCAGAAAATTGTTAATATTCTTGCAATGGCGGGAGTCTAAGTGTCAAACGTTGTGTCATCGAAATAACAATGCGAATGTCACCACAGACTCCGATTTTCTACCCCAAAGTTATTCGAGAGCATATTTGGAGTCTAGTATAATAAGTGCAGCACTGATATAAGTTTAGAGCTTAATTCAAAACTACACAAATAAGATTAGGGCAGGTCAAATATCATTTAACCTGTGTAGTTCTGTAGAATGAACCGACAGCTTATCATGCAGCTTTAGTGCAAATACTATTAAACGTTGGTATCATAATTAGCTAAATTTCTAAATTGAAATAACTTCGAAACTCTTTGATCACATATGCGCTTTCGAAAGAAATTTTATTGATTCGATTCACTCCTTTGATTAATTATTCGCTCCTGATTCAGAAAACTATGATTCTGTGGTTGTTTTTGTTTTTTGATTTCTAAAACAATTTAACTTGTTGAAACTCCTGCCTCGCAATTAAAATCAAATATCAATTCAAACAAAAAAACAAGCAAGCTGAACCTTAATTATCTTTAAGTGGATGACTTAATTGCCCTGTCTTCACTGTGGGGTAACATGTAAATCAAGTTCCTAAGTTCAACAACTTTCCACATGCGATATTCAAATTAGTACCCCAACAAAGCTTGCAACATTCTAAGATATACGAGTATGTACATTCATTTTAGCACTTCAAATCTCTGGCTAAAAACTAAACGTCCTCCGAGCAACTGCCACTTCCACGTACGAACTTCATTAAAACGATTCTTCGGTTATAAAAATCCCATTTGGATTTCATTAATGCCCGCAGAAAATTATTCAACAAATCATAAAATCTGCTCTTTAAGCTGACCACATGGTATGTACGAGTATGTAGATACATGAATCTCTGGGAAAATGGGACGCATGGAAAGCATTTGGATATGATAGTGGAGCGTGCTCAGTCATTAATCGACTACATGGATAACTGAAGTGTTAAAATATCTGGTAGATCGTTGGTTCTCGCTTTTAACTACTCGCCTGTGAAGCTGTATGTGAAGAAAATCAAATCAATTTTCAAGATTAAATACTACAAATGATATCAGGATAATGAAAAATTTAAAGCACTTAGATAACAATAAGTGAATTTAGATAAACATTAGTATGCAGGCTTTCCTTGGATTTTCAAAAACTCAATGTACCTAACCTTTGAAACACTAATAGTCCGAAATCTTTTCTTTACTTTGAAACAATCAGAAATAAGCAATTGTAACATTCTGATACAGTGTTTAAGGTTCAAAAAAATGGGAGTCTTAAAGAAAATTTATGAGAGCCACTTAAACATTATGATGGGTTGTACTGAATGCACACGTGGACTATTTTTTCTGATTCAACATGCTTTTTGCGTAGAATAGCAAGTAACACTTGTAGGCCAGTTAAGAACAAAACAATCAGAAATAAGAAGAGAGCAACACTGGGATAACTAGAAAATCATTAAGAACTCAACCATCGGTTCTATAGCTTTGATACTAAGCTGTTCGTAATATAGACATAGCCACTCAGATTGGGTTAGGGAGGAGTGTTGGTGCCGAAAAAGAACCCGGCTCAGATTCATAAGTAAACACCTCTTCAATGTTCTCAAAGATTTCATCTTCTTCTTTTTCTTATCCTTTTATTAACCCTTTCCTCGTTATACGAACTTATGCGTAACGAGTTTCCCATTTTTACTGCATCGCTGCTGCTCCGCTTATGGGGTTGGCTAATGTCGCAGACCGCAGAACGCGTCTACATAATGCTCGGTCCTCGATCGGAAAAAATGTTGTACAGATGTCCATTGGTTTTGAATGTTTGCATGTTATAAAAGACGCAATTTTGAATTAAGTTATAATAATCATACAACGTTCTAATAAGTTAATTATTTGTAACGTTTCTCATTCGATCCATTCCATTTTTTTTTTTTTTTAAATTTTCGTTGGGGCTAACGCTTCCATTTATTTAGCTTAGTACAAGCTTTTAGAGCCAAGATAAAAAACTGTATGACCTACAGTAGTGCCCTGCATTTTGTGCACAATCGAAACTCAAGACAAGCCAATTGGGTGCATCCTCCTCCACCGTAATTAAATTTGACGGCGAATTGAACTGATTAAGGTCTTATTAAGTACGTGAATCCCGTCTTTGATGAAATCTATACGAACCGAAGGTATATCGCTGTCATATAACTGTGCACGCCAACGAAAATGTCTAGTTCTTTTGGAAGATCCGTTTGATCCGTTGTAGTGGGAAAAGGGCTTCAATAAAACAGGGTGCGCCCCGGTTACCTGAGATGCAACGTTAGCGATATGATATGTTTACACACCCTTCAACCTCGGCACATGCTCACCTTGGCGTTGGGTCATACACCTAAACGAAGATCCATATCCAAATTCAAAACAAACGAAACGAACTGAAATTCAAAAATTTAAATTAACAGTTCTTATAGCTGCCTTGAAATTAAGAATTATTTATTATTATAAATATATTTCTACTCTTCAAGCCCTTTCAATTGATACCCATATTAAGGGGGTTGAAATGGAAATGTAATCCGCCATCTAGGAGAGGGGCCCAATTTGAATTTAGTGTGTTGGCCACTAACTTTATCGTTTTTTTACTCTTCAAGCTTTTTATTTGATACTCATATTAAGTGAGTTGAAAGGAAATATATTATAATGTAAAAGTATAATGTAATGTACCTAAAGATGAATGCAAAATAATTTCAGCGGGGAAGTGGAACAAATTAAACTTGCAAGATTTGATTATCCACAGACAGACACCGGGCCAGGTAAAATTAAATAAAAGCTTGTAAATATCAAAATAGGTTTTCAAATTAAAATTCAAAATATTGATTCGGACTGAACCAAATAACAAATTCTATGTTAGCATTTTATTCGTGAGGATGCAGTGTAACCCGATTAATAGTTTGTCCCATTTTCCTCATCTATATCGTCAAGGCCTATTTTAGTCTGTAGTTCTAAGATTTTCTGCAGCTCTTAAATTGAAATTGGCAGTTCTAAATCTAGATTTATGCAGTTGCTTTTTAACAAATAAACACGTTTCGAAAACAAATTGAACGCATAATAATTCACAGCTGGAAGCATTCACAGCACAATAATTATTTTGTCATAGAACACACCCGTACCCCATCAGCTGTTGTGGAACACGTTCCACTTGTCAAATAATTTCAGATAAATTGTTCTATCGCTGTAAATGCCTTCGTTAAATTTTCACTTTAAAAAATTTTCAACAAGCTGCTATGGGCGATTCCAAGAAGAAAACAATAAATCCTATCGTCAATTTATTTGCGAAGCAGAAAAGAATTAAAGAAGGTCAATCTCCAAGTACAGCGACAACGTCAGTGTCTTTAAAAATTACAAGCTCCGGCTCTCGCAATCGCAACGAATGTTTACATTCTACCATCGGAATTAATCCCAAAGCAACATCGAAAATAAGGTGTGAAGTTTTTACTAATTTATAATTTTGAAAACATCGAACAGTGACAACAACATCGAGCCAATCGACTTTTAATTCTACAAAAACGAACACAAATGCAGCAGTCACAAGTGAAGGAGATAATGGTTGATTGTAGTTGTAGTATGTTCATGTTAATTAAAAATGCTACCATATTTTTCTTACATTTTTTGGATTTGAATTTATAAATAACTCTTCCACTAGACGACGATACGAATACTCTGGATGTTCATTTGGGATTGGGACCTAGCAAAACCAAATTCATAAAAACATAGAGAGTAAATTCCAAGCCCTATGTTTCCTGCACGGTTTGTGGTAAATATCGAAAAATTGTCAAACGATTCTTAGAGAACAATAAAACCCCAGCGATTACACAAGAATTTGGTACCTATTCACGATCTCATATCATTACAGGGCACTTGAACTCAAAATATCATTCGGAATGTGTCAAAATCGAGCGTATGAAACAATTGCAGCCGTCAGAAAAACCGACGCCAACGCCAACTACGATGGATTCAATGGTTTCAAAAGCAAACGAGAAGCAAGCAAATGTTATCGGTAAATTTGCATATTCTATTTACAATGTTGCAACAAAGTTGACCCTTGTTGCTTGGAACTGGCCGTCCCGCTTTATCAGTTTTGAACTAAGTGGATGTTTAAACAAACTGCAGACGATATCAACAAATTGAACTTGCAATATGTCAATCAAAAATCACACGCCGAAATATTGGAATGTATTGTAAATGCTAATGCAAACTATCTCAATTCAAAGACTGACAACGCTTTTGCTCTTTCGTACAAGCTGTCAATGAAAATGGTATTCTGGGGACTCTATTTTTGAGTGTTGGACAGCAAAGTGTGAGAGGGGCTGATGGCTTATTCAAAACTATTAAGGATCGATTCACATGGCAACAACCAGTATGCCAACATTTTGAAAAAATTTAGCTCTGTTGTCACTGATGGAAAAAAAAAGAAAGGAAAGTGAAGTGAAATCGACTGTAGCATTTTGAAAATTTTAAGAATTTGGTGCGCTTCATACAAGAGTGAGCTGGCATGGAAAAGTGTTAGCAGGGCTATCCCAGAAGTGGAGGACTTTTAAGTCACTGTACTCGATTCGTAATTGACATCTTGGCATGCAATAGTACTTTATGCAAAAAAAATTGCTGGAAACGCTTTTATGCAGCTTTTAACCAATTAAAAACTGTTGAAAGTGACTGCGTTCCTCGCTGATTTGTTGACGATATATACAAGATTTCAGGTGAAATTGCAGTCTGATAGTTTACATATCGTTTCAATGCATTTCTATTGAGAAAAGTAACAATGACGATGATGTCGGGGACGTTGTTGTGAAAAATCTAAAAGGCATTAATTGGATTTTCGAGACTTGGAAAGAAGAGGAGCACACAATAAGAAGAGTAATTTCAGCAAAGTTCGTTCAGAAACAATTGACCATTTACTTAAGTCCATGAATGAAAGGTTTAAATTCGACAAAGAATTAATTGAGGCAGTTTCTCCGTTCATAAATTTGGACAAAGGTAAGCGACATAGAAAAAGTTCACCATCTACTTGCTCCAGATTTGGATATAACATTTCTTTATCTCCAATTTGGTGAGCTTTGCTGCATAGAAGGATTACGTGAAATTAGCCTTGAGGAAATGATATCCCACGCTTCAATGTATGATGAAGTGTTGACGGTTTTTGCGCGTATATAAGCAACTACTCCACATTCAACAGATTGTGAACGTGTAATTTCAGCGAATAATTTATTGAAGACTGCTTCATGTAATTCTTTGAACAATGAGACAGAAAACAGATATCTTTACGTTAATTTCAATATGTCACCGTTATTTGAATGGGAGCCGAGAGAAGCCGTCTTTAACTGGATACGGAAAAAACAAAGACGCCAACATGATTTGCTAATTGAAAATGACAAGCATAAGGCTAAAGAGCAACCACATTTTCTCTGTGTTTTTCGTCAAGCAGTAAAGGCGAAAAAGAGAAAAATGGTAGAAGTTGAAGAAAATAGAGAGACCATGCCTACGTATAGAAAAAATAAATCCGCACGCCGCTGTTTTTAATTAACTTTATTTTAATGTTAAAAAAAATATTAATACCTCCTTTAAAAATAAAAAAATCTGAAGTTTTAAATTGCCCTAAAACAGGCTATCGTTTCATCTTGTGTGAGTGAGTCTGAGTATTCACACCTTTAGGGTCCTTAAAATTATTTCTAAAAATGACATCAATTGCTTTACAATTTCACTTCATACAAGAGAATGATATATAAAGCAAGAAAATAAAAGTTTTCAATATCGCTGAGAAAATAAGTTCTAGCTAAATGCACTGTTCCATCAGAATAGTCCTCTTATTTAGAAGACACTGCCACTTAGAAAATCTAAAACAACAACAAAAACATTTTAAAAGCAAAAAGTCTCGGTGGTTGTGACAGCATATCATGACCAATCAAATACATCAAATGCATGTTTAAAAAAGTTGAACCATTTAGAGGGTAAAACAATAGTGGCTATTCCCAGTCTTGCAGTATGGCAGTCATTAGGCCATCAGCTTTTCTTTAAGATATTTGTACATCTTTTCAAGAAATAGATACTCGTCTGCATCTAGGTTAATCATTCTCGTTGCTTGTAATGTGGGATGAAGTAATCAATAAAGAAAAGGAGTTATTCTAAATAGCCAAGAGGGATACATAGCGGTAATGATCAAGTCGCCTTTTGATGGCAAATTATAAGAAATTCTAGGCGACTATTCGTCTTAAATTTTATTTTTGTTCTCCTTCTTCAGGAGGGTCAAGTATAGACATCATAGGTATGTACATAAATATTGCTGTGATAAACCTGCTACAAAGTTTCTATTTACTTTGTATTGCCCTTGTACTTAATTTACAATGTTCTCCAAAGATATCAATTTCTTAAGGAATATACTTAAGAGAGAAACATTGTATTGCCTTGCATCACATTCCTTGCATTACATGTGGATGATGTGAATCATACCATTTTCATGTTCGAATTTTAAGTAACCTTTGTTAATTTTTAACATACTTTGTTGAGAAAAGCAGTCTAATATTGGAAACCCGGGTTAGCAGGGCTTAAGACTTCCTAAAATATCTCTATTCATATTAAAACTGTAATTTATACCTCATTTAGTCGCTTTTATATGTAAAGTTATATATGTTGATTAAAAGATTAAATTTAAGACCGAAACAAATATAAAGTTCGATTGAGAAATAAAGTCCCAAGTATCTTTTGGTGGTAACACTTAGCTAATTTTGAGGAACAGAGTTAAGGAAGTTAGAAAGAATTTGAAGCTACAATTCAAGGTCTTGGAAATTGAGGGTTTTAACAAAAAATAAAACGGAGCTATTTTAATGCCTTATCGATTCGGTACTACAGGTGCTGTACTTCAAAAGGAAGCAGTGTCAACCGAAGATTACAAACCTTACTTAACAAACTTCTGATTCGAAACTACTTCACAAAGCGATTCAGTAAACTGTTAATATAACCGTTCTTTATTCCGAAGACACGGGCGAATTAAGTCTGAGCTAGAGTGAGCAAAATCTGAAGGCAAACCCACTGTGAACTTTTCAAAATCTGGCTGCCAGTGCAGCACAGAAAACACACCTGATTATTACTTTATCAACAACAGTAACCGACAAAACTGTTCTCGCTCAGCATTCCGATTCTATTTAGCAGTAAAAGATTCCTAATTATACTCGGAATGCCTGGCATGAGGTAAAAAATATTCGTGTAAATTTCTTTATTTAAAAATTCAGTCTCAAGACATCTACATCTGCACAATAACTATCCCTATCTTCTTACTTTATCACATTACTGATGCCGACTTCTTTGCTTAAATAATGCCTTCTTCATAAGATACATAAACTGAGGACTTGAACTATGATTTAAGCTACATCCATTGGTATGCATCAAGTATTAATAAGATACATGGAATTACCGATGTAATTGGGAAAGCTCTTAAGAAAGGAGTATTTGCTCAGGCCTATTTCGGATGCTTCGCAAGGCCTTGCTTAATCTGAATTTTGGGTAACATTAGTTCTTGCCCTTATATGGTAATATATGCGTTTTATTATGATAAAAAAAACGACAATTAAACAAATAACCGTTCTCAACAATATAAATCAATGAAAAAAGGCCTGGCGAACTGTCCTCATTGAAATCTGTTCAGGATAATTTTACTAACAAACAAACGAGAAATTAGTCTATGCGCATAAAGTTGGACTGTTTATCCTTTGCAAACAAGGCTAAATACCTCAAAATGACACTGCACATGAAGTTCAATTGGAAGTCGTGGGTGAAAAGAATCGTAAATATTGAGAAATCTACCGGTTGCTTGAAAAATATGAACAAGCTGCGCTTAGACCAACATTGCCGGAATGATACTTAAGTACGACATATACGCATAAGCGGCACGTTTTTCGGGAGGGCGTACAAAAAAAAATAGCTACAATACCTATTGTCATATATCAATATCTTGTTACCTTGCAGCAACTCCACCCTTTTGAAACCACATTTCAGTATTACTAGCAATCTTCTTCTTCTTCTTCTTCTTATCCTTTTATTAACCCTTTCCTCGTTATACGAACTTATGCGTAACGAGTTTCCCATTTTTACTGCATCGCTGCTGCTCCGCTTATGGGGTTGGCTAATGTCGCAGACCGCAGAACGCGTCTACATAATGCTCGGTCCTGGATCGCTTCAGTGGTAAGCCCCAGGCGTTGTTGCGCATTTGCCATCTGAGAAATCCAGCAATTCTTTTTCCGACCTCGTTTTCTTTCAGTTGGAGTGACCGTAGTTGATAGTGCCTTTTTAACCGGATTTTCCGCAGATCTTCTTTGAACGTGGCAATACCAACTTATTCTATTCGCCTCAAGCTGTTCGGTTACCGAATTCTTTATATGTAGACTTCCTCTTATACGCGTAGATCTAATGCAATCGCGTTTAGTAACTCCACTAGACATCCTTAACATTTTCATTTCCGCTGCCGTCATTTTGTTTTTAAACGCTTCGTACATTGTCCAGCACTGTGAACCGTATATAAGAGCTGGTCTAACAACCGCGGTGTAGAGTTTCCTCTTTAATTTAAGTGGAAATTTTCGGTCGCAAAAGATTCCCGAATTTTCCCGCCATTTTATCCATCCCACACTCACTCTGTGGTTTACGTCGTCGTCACATTTCGCTTCCATGTTAACGATTGATCCTAAGTACTTAAAGATAGTGCTTTTCGGAAGAACTATTCCGTCTAACATTATATCCGGAACAGGTCGCAACGGATGCGCAAATGGGCACGTCAAATGCTCCGTCTTTGAACGACTTATTTTAAACCCGTTTCTCTCTAGCGCATTTCTCCATGAATCTAAGGCGTTCTGTAAATCTTCGACGCTATCGCTAAGTATAACTGCCTCGTCAGCGAAGAGAATTGGCGTTACATTTGCCTCGCGCATGCAATCTTTTAAAAGATAGTCGAATACTATGTTAAAAAGGAAAGGGCTAAGTACGCTTCCTTGATGCACTCCGACATTAACTGGAAATTCTCTCGTTAGTCCAGCAGAGCTTTTAACCGCAGTTTTCACGTTTCCGTACATGTCTTGAATTATTCTAACATACGTTTCCGGTACGTTTTGAGACCTTAGCGTGGCCCATATGAGATCCCTAGGCACTCGATCGAATGCTTTCTTGAGGTCGATAAATACCATGTGTAAATCCTTAGACGAATCTCGGTGCTTTTCCATTATTATTCGTAGGGTTTGGATAGCGTCCACCGTCGATCTTCCTTCAACAAATCCACACTGGCTATTATCGAGCTTTATTATTCAGACTAATTCGACGATTTTCATTGTGTGTGACATAAGCTTGATTGAACGGTAGTTGTTGCATTCTCGGGTGTCGCCTTTTCCTTTGTATAATGGAACCAAGAAGCTACTTCTCCATTGATTCGGCATAGGTTGTCCAGTATTACTAGCAATCGCTGTTCAATATCTTGTTACCTTTCATCAAAAAAAGGCTGCAATATTCGTGCATCGTTTTAAATGAGAAACTGCATAAAAATTGAGGTAAGGATCACCAAATATCCCTACATAACCCCTTTTTTACTTTTTATAAAGCCCATTTAAGTAGTAAATGATCTTCATCTCTCAATATCGTGTGATAAACAAAATCATTATAAACTCATGTCCAAGCTAGAACCGACATTTGCAAAAATTTGTAGAACAATCGCTATTCGACTAGTTTAAGAACTTCCAGTTCGAAGGCCAATAAAAGCACCCAGTAAATGAATTGTATCCCTTTTAGCTCGTCGTAATAAAAACAATTTTGTATATAATTAAAAAAAAGTAAAACAAAACTCAAGTGTTGCTCTGCAGCAGAATTTGAAGTGTCCCCAAAAGTTGCGGATCTAACTTAATCTTCGAGATAGCACAGTGGTATGAATGAGTGCGACATATATCTTTGAAGTAAAATCCAACCTAATACCAGTAAACCTAAAACCTAATACCTAATAAACAGTGCCAAACATGTCAAGATCTATATGTAACATTTAACTTCATTTAAGAAACTCCCTTGCATTTGATTGAACAAGAATAAACATCTGTACTAGGTGCCCTGCACGCTTTCTGGAATCAGAATCTACTTTTCACCCTCGTTGTATAGTATTTAGTGTAAATTTAACATCGATTTGCTTATGGCTCATCGATTATTCCACAGCTTTCAATCAATGGTAACTGATGATTGAATACAAACTGGTTATGCGTATTTTCCTATTTACAATATTATCCAGGTTCTTCCAAGAATTCTATCGGCATTTTGCATGTGCTCCAAATACCCATTCTTACTTTTTCTGTAGTTGAAAACGATCCTTACAACACTTTTTGGCAAAATCTTATTTCACATTATCTAAAATCATTAAAACCCTCTCATAAGACTGACTAAGACAATAACTTCATTTCCATTTAAGAAAATTATGTAATCTCACGCTACACCCAGAAGAGGTACTGAAATTAGTTTGAAATTATCCAATCCAATGAAGAGGTACAGAGACCAAGCTCTAGAGCTCATTAGAAGTGATCAATTGATCCAGATACGTTAGCCTCATCTAAGCTCATTGACTGTCTCACATTCTCACAGCCGCGCACACTGATCGTGTCAATTCAATGATCTTTTTAGTAGTATCGTTGGAGTCGAAAACGGTTTAAAAGTGTGGCCAGACATAACCGCCCTAACATCGGCAAACCTACGTGTTTAAGAGCATAGCGCCATCAAGTGGTTTCTTGTTTTTCTTTTCGGTGGAAATTCTCATGAAATACCGAGCAAAAAATAAAGACAAAAAACCCAACAGAATCAACAATAAAGGGAAACATGTAAGAAAAAAAATAAAAAAAAATAAAAAAAGATATCTTAATGAGGGGCTCCGTCAGAGTGTTGTCTTCATTTCGAGCAGAGGCCATTTGTGTGACCGGATCCCCTTGCTGCTCGATTCCTCAATATGGTGATATTTGCCAAGCTGTTGCACCCAATTCAAATCAAAAACGATTCCAAATGCAATTCCACGGAGCACACATTCAAATTTATTAACCACATCGACATCGTAGTCGTGGTCGTGGTCGTGGTCTTAGGCAGTCTCCATATTCACGTCGCGTCGGGAGCGTTAAGAGATCGTCCAGGCACTTAGGCAAGGCAAGTTTGTTAGTTTACATTCCACGATTGGTAAACCCAATTACTATGACTTTTCCATGTTGTACTCGATTTTTCGTTCTGTGAGATACTTGTACATACAATCAGTTGAATGCATGCACACGTGTACCTATCTTGAAGTATATGACACTTTGGTTCACTAGCTCAAGTGGAAGAAGCGCTCTCATCTCAAAGCCAGAACCAGAGTTCTACTATGATAATGATGATGATGATGATGAGTTCGATTGACTACAAGATGATGATGATCAGCATCATCACACTAAATCGAGGCAATATGATTCTGTCGTGCTGTGAAAAGATGCTTAAGTCACCTTGAAATCGCAATCGGAATGGTATAGCTAAAGTTTCTCGTAGTTGTATGAATCCAATGTGAATGAAAGGGTAGGGTGGCAGATATCCATCCGAACGAGTAGATCTGAATCTTCGTAAACACATATCGTTGAAGTTTTTTTTTCGTATGCACTTCTTCTCATCAACACCTTTCATACAGCTGGTTGAATGGAAATTTGATGGACGGGACATAGAATAATGATGTATAATAGTCTCTTCATGGCTCAATGGTTGCATTGTGGCATCTGTTGTATATGCATGTTGTGCCTGGCTTTTGGGGTCGACTCTTGAATTCTATTAGGATCACGATTCACTCTAGTTTCTGATCTGATTTCGGGAATGTAGCTCATTTAAATTGATGTTTACTGAACTTGGTTGTACCTGCTTTTCTATTTTTTGTCTTTTTTTTTTGTTTAATTTGCTCATAGCCCAAGTCCATGAGTCTTTTGAAGACGAGTAAGAAAATACCTAATCTAGATCATGAAGCGGATGATGAGCATGACGACGAATGCAATGATGACGATTGAATTGATGGAGGTAGTCATGAAGTCATAAATCAAGATTGCTCCATCATGATAGAAATTGATTGCTATTTTGCATAAATGGAAACTGTAGCGGTTTGCAGAGTGGTGGGCTAGTCCATAGATCGATTTGACAGTGTGTCTAGGTAGCTGAACACTTAAAGAAAAAAAAGTTCAAACACTTACAATTGTCGTTGGTTTGGTGGAAGAGTGATTAAGCTTTACAAAGTTTACATTTTTGCAGAAACTGGTTGTTTTTTTTTAAAATTATGAGCAATTATGTAAAGACGTTATAGAATTTTTACATTGAGCTGATACGGTTGCTCCACTACATCAACTAAATTAAATAACACCAATATTGTATGTAGAGACTGCGAATCTCAATGCATAATACACATAATTTCAGTAAAGCAACATAATATCTCATATACTTATCGGTTAAAGGCTCATATACGAGTACTTTGAAAATGTTAAAAGCAAAAAGGGGGAAAAGGGTTAACCATAAAGGCTTTGTAGTGTAATCTTGAACGCCCCGTATTGGAATATTTGGCGTTTGCAACAGTCTTGGATCCTCGCTTTGTTCAACAATTTCTGCATGTGGAAGCCTGCCACCAGAAAAGACAGAACTAGAACTCCTTGAATGTTGTAATTCCAGTTGCAATATTCATAATCCAATCACTTTCGGAACCTTCACCAAGTGCCAGAAAAATATATCTTTCTTTTGGACTTCATCCTGTCATTACTGTTAAAGTAAATCTTTGTTAAAAAATGTTTATTTCAAACTAAAGCGTAGACTACAAAGTTGGTATTCAATTTAAACCACCTTAACATGTACTTTTGGAAAATGTCACACCTCATATTATGGTCACGTGTGCAAGAGTAAGGGCTATAAGATTGAACTTAAATATGATGAGGTTAAATGCTTAAGAACATGATTTCAGCAGCCTCGCGAAGAATTTTTAGAATCATTAGAAGCATTCTTTACATTGCAAATTATGTCCATTGTGCCGCTTCTTTTCATACATACTGTTAACCCCTATAAGCAGCAAAATTGCATTCCTTCATTGACACATCTTTTCCCCTTTTTTCCATGCATTTTCTCTTTGCAATTTTTCTTAAGTGCAAGATGATGGATCCCTGGGAATGGGGTCCGAAAACAACTCGAGGGCAACATTTAAGAGTTCGTTTACGAATGATGGTGTCAAAAGATTAGCAGTTCAATCAATAATTGACAAGCGATCCACGATGGCCTTACCACAACCACTAGTAAGAGTAACAGCTATAACAACAGCCACAAGCAACTAAGCTGCACACTGTGCTTGTCTGGTCGCTGGCTGCTTGCTGTTTGCTACATAGTGGAGGCTGAAACATGGAGGTGCTATACAACGTTGAAACATCCATTCAACATTGATTGATTTCATTTTCGTGATCCTTTGGTGCAAAGTTCTCTGTTGTACGTTGCAACCCAAACACAAAAGGCATTTCAATTTAAAATGAGATCAACCCAAAGTGACATTGAATCCGATGGTGTCACTATTCAGATATCACCGCTACCACCATGTCACGTTCCAGGTGTAAATTGCCTATGATTTGGTTATGTGAAATGCACCTCTGCGGTTGCACGTTGTATCGTATATCGTACACCGGCACCTACACAGAGTCCCGCAACCAAGTGATAATGACGAGTAATCACATTCGCAAATAAACGCATCTAGGCACTCGTATCTTAGCAACGTGGCGATCTTTCACGTTCTAGACAAAACTCGATAGAGGGTAATGAAGGGAAAGAAGAAAAATAGCTCCCCAACTGAGATTAGGTGCAAATCGTGGTCCGTATGCGGATTTGTCTCTTGTGGTGTAGCGAACTGCAATGAAATGCCACCTTGTCTACCTTGCGCACAGTATGAGTCGCACTAAGCCGCGAATAGTCAGGCGCAGAATAGAACGCAAACCGACAAACAACAAAATCACAAGTAAATCGCAGGAAATCCTTTATTCTATAGAACCATAGAATAAAATTCGAATTTTATCGTTTCTTCGTAATCGATTTAGAAACCCTTCGCCGCACCGCCCTCCCTGTTCGGGCTGACTTCTTCAGACTGCGATGCCGTCTTTGTTTACTAAATGCCTGATGATTGGTGTACAAAACCAGATATTTATATGAATTTTAAACGGTTGCTCTGGCTCTAAGTTGTTCGGTCTGTCGCGCCATTTTCGCCATATGGAATGGTAAAATCATCAACATGGCGTGTGCATGACAGGATATGTGCTTTGTGCTTATGCATGATGTTTGCATATATACCATCAATACTCGTACGAATATGTGCTGTGTATACGAGAACGTATGTATGTCCCAGTTCAGTTGTATGGCATGAGAAAATCACTGTGCTTGGAAAAGGTCTTGGAGTGCACCAGGTAATCATCCCGCATTGTGTGATCTTTCACGGCAGCGGGTGGTCAACACTGCAACGACTACATCACCAACACTGGCTAAGCATTTTTCCAAATGCACTTACTTACTACGGCACTATCCGTTTCTCTGCCAATGGTACAGGCTATGGCTCAACTCAACTAAAATAGAGCTACGAAAATATAGCTTCTGAGTCTCAACTGTTTTGAACTTTATTTAGTTCTACTATCCATAATGGTGAATGTTGACTTTTTTGTTTTTTGACAAATCTCTTGGCATCGAATTGTATAGCACAGCACAGCGCAACGTGGGCTTGGAAGGTTCTATGGAACTCTAATCGTTGCACTGCAGCTTGCATGACGTGGAGATCTTAATAACAAGAGACTGCGGCTAACGCAGTTGTAATAGGCGGCAGAAACATGTGTTTCGGAATTGATAATTTCCAATAATTGCATAGTAAGCGATCTATGGTCGATGATGTTTGTTAAGATTGATTAGAGAGAAAATCTGTTTAAAGTTATATTCACATTAAAGAAAGCTAGATAATTCTGAGTACAATATAGAAATACCTTTATTTGAAACAATCTAGGACTAAGTAAACCCAAATACAGTCTTACGTATATTCAAACTGGGAATAATGCTTAATTCTATTGGCACTGTCGTAGCTAGCACGCGGTTGCCCTATCTCGATATTCACAAGGAGACTTGGCTAACTCCTGTTCAATCAACCGCCAACCAGTTTGACCACATTGCGATTGACGCAAGACACTCCTCCAGTGTTATGGATGTCCGAACGTTCTGAGTAGCCAACATCGACTCGGACCACCCTGATTGAAGCCAAGGTTGCGGATATCCCGAACAAGCCCAAGATAAATTAATATTTGGCAAGATATCGCCAAATCCTTTTCCTATCGAGCCTCCCTTAATCTCTCGCCGGCAGCATCAAACATCGAAGACCAGTGCCAACACTGCCAGAAGGCCTTCAGAGATGCCGCTTCTGATGTGCTAGCCCAGGTCCACCCCAGGATGTAGCACCAACTAAAGTAAAGTAAGTCTATTGACAGGTTAAATGGTTATTAAAGGATTTTCGAAAGATGATAGATGATAGAAGATAGAAGTAAACATATAGATGAAGTTTAAAGTTTAAAGTCAATTAACCCTTCTTTGCATGATGATGGAAATTTTCATCATACTGTTTTTTACTTATTTTCTACTCGGATTTTTCAAAATATTTTCCCTTTAATCTGGAGCACGTATTACAGCAGCGAAATTTATTTCACATAAAAAGCAAAAATCATGCAAAGAAGGGTTAAGAATGCAGAGACTTCCTCAAAAACCTGCATTTTTATTAGACATCGAAATGGGCTGTTGCTTTGATGGTCAGTGGCGGCTTGGCAGTAGCTTTAGGAAAATAATTTTCTACAGAAATAAATCGCCAAGTTAAGGATCTGGATTATTTTGTGATGGCATTCTATCTCCTACATACGGACAAGGGAATAATACATTATTTCTTTAATACATTGAGTTATGAAATGGTAATAAAAAATATAATGCTTATGCAAAGAATATAGCACTAGCATTGAAAAATGCAATTTTAATGTAACTACATGCATTATCACTGAATTTAATGCAAGCAAATTTAGCACTGATAAATTAAGTAGCAGTGGCTGTTGTCGGTATGTAGATAGATTCCAAGAATACATAAATATAGAAGACGAAATTAAGTCGCCTCCCCTACATAATTCTCCGTGTGTGACTAGTCCAGATGCTGACACTGCACGTAATTTGCTTGTATTTGTAAGGTAGTTTTGTTTCAAAATATGTTTTAACTCAAATATGTAGATACTCGTTCATTTGAAGAAAGACTTCGCGAAGAATTTGTGTTTTGTTGAGCTCCCCACCTAACTACTGCTACTGCTAGATAGTTTATTCAGTGTTCTCAGCATAATCAGTTCCCAAATTCTCAAAAATCAAAATTCTTTGAGGACAATGTTTGAATTTTAGATCCAAGGAATTTTCACATTTTGTTGCTGTTGTAGAAAAGAGATGGTTGTGGGTGGACCTTAAATGGTTAGCGGATCCTTTACATTAACAAATCAGGCTGCTGGATTTTATATTTAAGGGATTTAACAAAATCCTAGTGTTTTAAAGATTGTGCTTTGGGATAAAATTCGTAGAATGTTGTAATGAAGGAGTCACAAACTTCATATAATATAGGGTCATCCATTTGTGGCTGGATTTGACATCCATGTTTCAAAACTTAAAAAAAAACGAAGAGACTAACTATGTCTAAAGATCCATTCATCATCGTAATGTATGCTCTACAGAAAGTGTTGAGGAAGATAAAAATGATTTATTACACGGCGATCACAGCATTTGGACTTGTCTTACTGTACATATTTTGCATTTGGAATTCCATCAACACTGTTATAAAGTTTAACTTACTCAAAAATCGAAGCCACGAAATGAGTAAAACATACGCCGATTGCGTGCTTGATGGCCAATTTGCACACCGAATTTTTTGAAAATATGTTGACAATCAAAATTGTCGCACATGTGGAAGTGAAAATCCTTATGTAACTATGACCATTGCATTCACAAAAAGTCACTGTGTAATGTGCAACTTGGTCTGGTAATGTCATTTAACCATACTTCTTCGAAAATCTGGAAGGTGTAACCGTCATTCTCAATTCATATCACTATAGCCAAATGATGTCCAAATTTTTTGAAGTCGAATCAAAGGCATTCATAATGGCATGATCCAAACAATATATGAAAATAAAAATTCAATCAAAATCTATATCATAAATATCGTTTATTGAATTTTACTTTTGGAAGCGCAAAATGGATGACTCTGTATCACCCTAGTTTTCGTGCTTAAATTCAAACATTGCACCGTACAACAAGTGGAAAATATTCGAACTCCGCTCCTATTAACTTTCTTCTGGAATTGAGAGTTGAAAGAACCTCTTATTGGAATAAGCAACTCCTTCTTCGTTATGTAGGCAAAAGTAAAAAGAAAATATACAAATCATAAAAAAATATAAGAAAGCACCCTGTGCAAAAAAAAAGTTTTCGAACATTCAGTCAACGACATCTATTAACAAAACTATTATATTCGGACCACCTGATCAGGTTATTGACCCGAAGTTCACTTTGATATAAATAGAAGCAGAATGCAGTTTTTCTCTCTCTTCTCCTCGTTTACCAAATAAAAATAACATCGCCTGTCAAAACAAGTGTTTCTTTTTGCACCCACCTCCACCCTCTCTCTTAAGATTACTGATAAAGTTCGTATTTAGCTTTATAAGTTTACTGAGACCCTGATGATAACACTGTACTCACAAAAATGCTGCAGTTTCTATGTAAGTACTACTTACATCTACTTAAGTCGGGCCTTATTCTTTCGAAAACTAGGGGGTCCTGCAGATGCTTGCTGGGCCGTGATCAGTTAAGAAGCGCTTGTTAGAACATTCTGTGTTATATACTTCTATTACGGGTCTGCATTTCTAGTGCCCTGTTATTGTAACTAGGCTTGCGTAGTTTGAAGCCATTTTACAGAGCGCTCTGTTTTATATCACATGTCATGATTATCAGAGAATGTTTATTTGAAAATACAAGTGACTTTTTTCTAGTGAAAATGTGGTTTCATCAGAACAGCCAAACTATAAAGCGCTACCCCGACATGATAAGCGATTTTAAAAAAAATAATTGAGAATTTAAACTTGCACGAGCTATCAAAAGTCGTCAAATAATCAATTTATGGCACTTCGAGCAATAGTCGTGTAATCTGTTGATTTTGTTGCTTGACCACCACTGCTATTTGACGCCGATGGATTCTTTTTTGTGTGGTGCTTTTAGAAATCAATGCTATGTGAACAATTCAGAGACGATTAAGGCACTAAAGAACAATTTTGGTTAAGCTATTTTAAAATGTGGACAGAAACCATAGGAAATGTATTGGAAAATTTCTTAAGACAGTGGCCTACAACTGAGCCAGCCGAGGCAGTCATTTGAATGAAAAAACATTTCATAAGTAGTCGGATGATTGACTTTTTCAGTCGTTCAATTAAGCAGCAATCGTTGACAACCCTTTATTTATTCTTTTACAAAAGTTTAAAAATGAAATTGCCCTTGTCTGCTGACCTGACCTAAAGGATCGTTAATAATCCAACGAGCTTGCCCTTATATCAGCCCTCGTCGCTGCATGCAGATTGCATAGTGAGCATTCTGCTTTATCATTACATTTTACAATTCTACAAATTGTGGTCGGCGAAGACTTTGACGAATCTCTCTCACAGTATTTACCCGTTCTAATGTTATTTTCTTCTCTGGAATGTGAGAACGACCAGAATATTGCATGTTTGCAATATGATCACTAATCAGGCATTTCTAAGCCATGAGTCTCTATGGATTTGCGGAAAACATTTTACGATACGACGCTGCTCCTTGCAAAGCCAATCAATCTGAGACTGTTGTCGAATATGATTTTTCCTACACAGTGCTTGGAAACCTCTATTCCTTTCCTGTTCTATCATCGGGTGCCCGTAACTCTGTTACCGAACTTAGCTCTTGTACCGAAATAACTTTATCATAGTCATTCACTCCAATGACAAATATGCTATATTCTCATTCCCGTGGTCAAATAGATTGAACGAACAGATCAACAGGATGTGTAACCCTAGCTTTTCGAAAATCCCTAAGCCACATTTATAGACTTAGGGATCGATAACACCTCACCTGAATCTTCACTTCACGAGTGTTTATATGTAAGACCCTATCTAGCTCACTTTAGTTGCACTACTGAGAGGCGATTATGGGATATTGTTCACCGAAATATATGTATCTAGATTTTTGAAATGAGTCAGCTGTCGAAAGAAGTTGAAGAAATATTAGATGCAGCGCGAGATGTCACTTGTTGGTGATGAATAACCTGCATGTGTTACTGACCAAATATCTTAGAACAATACTGAAAATCTTTTGGTCAAGTTGCATTCCAGATGGCGATATTTTGCAATTGATTTTCTGTATTTATGTATATTATAAGCTCGAGTAACTTCAGGCTTGCAGCCCGGAAATAACTCGCTGTTAGGTTCAAATGAATTTCCAATCCAATGTAACTAACTACTGATTGAAAAGGAAAAATTTAAATGTGTTTCCTTTGCTAGCCACCCACTTGCATATCCACTCTTATGAATGAACCCACTTTGTACATTGAGATATGTATACATATGTATGTATGTACCATGCCTTCCACTTTTTTGAAGAAAAAATAATTTCCTCTTACAGACGATGTCTTTCCATCTTTACATCTGTACACACAACCTAAGTGAATATGGCTGATAATAGCTTGAACATCGCTGACCCGATGAATGGTGGGAAATTTTTACCATCCCAGTGTACTCGTACAATTTTTATCTCCGCCCGTCGCATTCTTATTTACAGCAATTCCACTCTCAGCTGTAGCGATCATATGTTCGTTGTATCTACGTAGATATATTGATTATCTAAATATGTACGAGTACACATATCTAAGCTAGTAATATCACATTACTTGTCGCATATGCGCTTTTAGGCTATACAATAAATCGTTCTCACAGTAAAGTCTGACTACGTATAAAGCGCTTAAGCACAGCGACGGCGGCGGCGGCGATGTTAACATCATCGAAGAAGTTGCTAGTTGTATTTCATATTAGATACGGCAAACCGTTATACGTACGTTTCAATAATAGAGATACATGTTCCGGAGTCTAAGTCACGCCTCTTCTAACAACAAATCGATTTGCATTTGTGATATTGCCATCGAGCAAAGCCAATGAGGGGCCGACTGTCGATCGAAACCCATCTGTATGACCACCACCAATTTTTATTTTTTTTATTTTTCCTAATATCAACCTGTCCCCCTGTATCTGAGCCACACACGTTCAGTAAAGGAATTCACCTTGCAAACAAATTACACGTTAATTGATAGCAGTATAGTGTGCCATGGTGTGGCTGTGGCTACGGTTTCATTTGAGTTAATATCGTGGCAACAATTTTCCACATGAGAAGAAAATTCACACGTTTTCCTCGGCTAGCACTCGTGGAAACCTGTGGCCGCATAGTGGTGGTGGTGGGAAGTGTTGGGATTGGTCTGTTTCTGAGTGGCTAACTACAACTCATGGTGGTGTGAATCTGTGTGGGGTATCTATCTAGTCCAAATGTGGCTCTGGTGGGTGGCCATATCTTAGTATATTTTTACTAGTGGAAATGGACTTGGACATGATTGCACGAATAATTGTGATCAGCGGTAGCCGTGTTGGAATAAATTACATCTAGGCATAAATATCTTGAGTGTACGAGTACATATGCGCTGTGCTGTCTGGCGTGAGTATTTTGCTAAAAAAAACCTTAGCAATGTTGTTGCCTAGTTATTGTTTATTTCAACACCTACATTATAATTAATGCAAGAAGTTGCTGGAACACCTGCTGTGCTATTAATATCAATGAGGTGAAGTGTTTGGCTATTTGTTAGTCGTTTTGCTTGGCCGGTATGGTACACATCCGCTTGCTGGCTATCGATTAATGGGTACACATTAGTTGACTTGTTTTTAAAAAAATAAGTAATTTGTTAGAGGATTATAAGGTTTAGACCTGATATCGTTATGTTCAGGGAATTCAAATAAACTGATCTGATGAAGATTCTCCGAATTTCTGTTTTTCAATCTTTTCTCATGGAGATTTGTGGCATATATCTATTCAAGAACTACCTACATATGGACACATTTGTTGGAAATATTGAAAATTGTTTTATATAGGTACAATAGCTAGTTTTTTAAGGGAATGGTTGAATAACACCTTCTTAACAGGTAGTAATAACAAATTCCTTAGTCAGTGGTTAAAATGCTTAGCGTAGGTCACTTCTTTTATTTGAACCTTTGACAGAAAAGAACAAAACTTCTCCCCAAAATTAGTTTGGGAAATGTACTGTTTTGCAGTTGATTTTGTGGCAATGTTGGTGAACTGTTAGCCCAGGTACAATACCTAGAAGCAGTTCATAATTAAATGCAAATTTTTAACAGAATTCATTGTATAGGGCTGCAGAATTATCGAAAAATGGATTTTGATATTTTTTTTAAAGATTTCCATTTTTCGAAGACTGGCATTTTTTGGTATTGTAAGAATTTTTTTTTAATGAACGTGATTCCTATACACTACATTTACGAACTTTATCATAAGTCTTTTATGTTATGTTGACTTTTCGTCACTTTTGACTAACAGTTTAGTAACACAATATGAACAGTAAGAGTACCTTTCCAATCTCCGGATACTAGCTCTTGTCGGAAAATTTTCGAAAATGGCTCCTTATGAGCTAATGGAAGTATATAGCGTTCACGGCATATAGAATCATTTCCCAGAAAAATGCCATGGTGTGAAAGCTTTGCACGGCATTTTAAAAGGTAAACTTCACAAAAATAGGGCCGGTTAAAGAAAACAACCACGAAACATTCCGTTTTAGTTGTACTATTACGAGGAAAAAACAAAGGAAAACAAGGTGGTAGGTAGATCACGCATAATGGCTCTACGGTAACATTTGATAGACAGAGGGCAATCTTGCAACATCGATGGAAATGCACACAAATTCAATATCTGCACGTTGCAATATTCCTTCTGCTGGCGCGCATAAAAAACAGCAGTTTTCAAAAAAGCATGAACGGTGCATACATACTCGTATAAATTAATATTCAAAACCTTGAGTTCGGAATAGTAACATTATGCTTTAAAAGTGGTCGTTGAGAAGAGAGACTCATAATACGGAGTCTCAGACAGGTAGAATATAATCAAATTTAAAAGTAGCCACTAACGTTTTGTGAAATGTCCTCCTTTTAAATGTAGTACCTGATACAGCTTTCCACTCATCAACTTAAAAATTGTGGAAAAAGAGTTCAACAGAGTGTTTATACCACTTGCGCCTAAAAATTACCAGCGTACCTTCATGAAATTAACCTATGTACCTAACTATGTGAGGGCAAAAATTATATTTACATACGGTAAAAGATTGCGTTTAAGGTCGGCGTATTTCACAGTGTAATGTGAAAATTTCCAATCTTATGGAAAATAAAAATTCAGTAATCGATTGAAATGAATAAAAAGAAGTAAAATGAACTTACACAGTATTATAGTAGCCCAGCCTTGCAAATATGATCTCGTGAGCATATTTATTCTCGATGCACACAGTTCTTCTTACCTACAAGGTACTACAATCTAGGATCGCCCTAAACATCAATACGACAGTACGATAAGCGCCATTTACAACCAACTGACAGGCGTTGGTATTTATTGTTTCAACAAAACCTATCTCAAGAGATTGATGTGCAATTTTCTGACAAAAAAAAAAAAAACACTGTGGCTCTGGCAGCCCGGTATGGGCCATGGCCTAGCTTCTTGACACTCATTTGTATTGCTCATGTTGTCATTTTTGTCACATCTGAGTGGGGCCTACGGTTTATCGCCGAGTCCGAACGGCACTCCTTAGAAGCTTATTCGTAGGCAATTTTACTTTCGGGAGTTTGCCATTGCCCGCCGAAAGGGTGATGGCGATTTGAAAAATTGTTTGTGACCCAGCCTGGAGTCGAACCCAGACTGTCTGCGTGATAGTCCAATGAGCAAAATATCGCGCCATCGCCATCGCCAGGCGATTTTCTGACAGGGTTGATAAGTATGGCAATGCATATTTTTCTACTCTTAAATGTTGGAATAAAGATAAGTTTGATGCCGTGGTGTCTTTTTTGACAGTATTTTGTCATGAATAGACTAACGCTGAAATAACTTTTTTATATTATAAATTAATTTATAAAACGCGCTTGAATTTGCGAATTCGGCCCACACTCATTTAGGATCAAATTAGGACATGAATTAAAGTTTGAAGACCATGACTGGGCTCTTACTGGGACCTTTTATTAATGGGCTTTTGAAATACCAAAATTGCCATATAAGGGTGAGGAAATTTCAAAAGAAACTAGCGAAATTCATTTGTATCCACAAAAGTTAGCTTTAGGGTATAGTATTCACGATGGTGGTATCTTGGTCCTTAATTTCTCACAAATTACGGAATTGGAATTGCAGTCAATTGTTATCGTAAACAGAAAATGTCTGGGATTATTTCTTCTTATAACCTTCATCTGAACAACAGCAAGATGTCACTTAGTGCCATATGCCTTAAATTCAAAGCATAATGTCGTGAACCATTCTTAAAATTAATGATTTTTGTATCAAACTCAATCCTGTCATTATTGCTTAGAAAATAAGTTAAAAAGTTATTGACAAAATACTTCTTGCCCCCGATCCTGGTAACGTTCACACTTCTGCGCCACAAAACACTAGATTCCACCTTCGCCAGATTTTTGACAAGTTGTAAATTATTAAAGTGAAAGGAGACAGAATCCTTAAGGTACATCAAGTTATACCAGTAGCTATGTTTGCTATGTTCTGCAGCGTATAGAAGGAGTTACTTAGTAGCTTAGACATCATAGATTTGGTTATTTATTTTCTGATCTTAATCAAAAACTGTCAACTTGATATTAAGGACTCTTGGGTAAAAGGAGCATAAGAAAGATTAGAATTGATTATTTTGGGTTTTGTTAATTTATAATTGATCTTGTACTCTTAAATCGAATTTTTCCTTTGTCTTGAAGATTTCTACTATACGCAGACACCCGTTGTTCTATCATTCAACCCACTTTTATGCATTTGTCTTGAAAATAAATAGAAGTTTTAGTGATAAACTCCTAAGGATTTTTTCCTTAAAGCCTTTTTAAGTTTCGGTAAGTTCTTTTCTGGACTTTTTTTTTTTTTTTTATATAATTTACGCGCGCCTCAAGGGGTTTTTGATACCCTTATACTGTTGCCAGCGCGCGGGCGGAAAGATAGAAGGAGGAGAAAGGAAAGCATTGTTGTGATGCAGGGGTTTGAAACTCAGGTATGTTTGGTTTCGATATTGACTCTCCAGGGGTGGGAGTCCGAATAGGACGGAGAGTTTTTCTTCACTCGGAATGATTCAGGTTGTAAATTTTAACGGTTGTTTTGTGCTTGAAACTCTACAACAGCCAAATCTACATGTCAGAGTTATGCCTTCACACGCAGATTTTTCTGACTGAGTTCCAATCACACAAATGAAAAACTTGTCATGAGTTGGATTCGAACCTTGACCCTCCGAGTGAGAAGCGATGGCTAGTACCACTACACCACGGCCACCTCCACTTTACTTTACCCTAAAATTTCATTGAGATCTGTGACGAAGACATCTTATCCTTGCAGTATTTTTGATTTTGATGATTAACCAATACTTAAAGTCCAGCTTGACCATGTTAAGCGTACCTTTAACCTATAGACTCCCCCTAGGTCCCATTGAAGCTTTGGAAAACTAGAAACTAGATCACTGTAAAGCCATCAATTTGTTAATTCAGGCCTGGCCTTAATGCACTTCTTAGCAAAAATTAATAATTTTTTCTTTAAATAGAACAAAAACTACATGCTTTATAAAATAAGATTTATCATCGAAACACAGACTTCTCTTTCTTCTTAAGTGGCGCTATAGTCCGGGGTGAATCTGTACCTTAGCCGACAAGCCTCTCCAGTCGAGGTAGTCTTCCACTTGTTCGCACCACCGTGGATTCGGCCGTCCTCTGCTATGTAGTCCCCGGAGCTCAGATTTGAAGATTATTCGGGCCGGAGCCCAGTCATTTTAGGCGTTGAATCCATAGAAGCCTGCCAAGCCGATGTCGCTGAACAGCCGTGCAGTTCGTGGTTAAATCTCCTCCTCCATTCCCCGGCAATACAAATAGGACCAAAAATAACTCGTAGGATTTTCCTCTCCAAACGGCCACGGGCTTCGTCATCCTTTCTTAGAAGTGTCCATGTTCCTGCGCCATAGAGCAAGACGGGGATGATCAAGGTCTTATATAAAGTCAGTTCGGTCTTGCGAGAGAGGGCTGTGCTACTGAATTGCCCTTTAAGCCCGAAAAAACAGCGGTTGGCAAGTGTTATTCTACGTCTTATTTACGTGTTTTAATCGTTGCTACTTGTTACCACAGAGCCAAGGTAGACGAAGTCTTTAACTACCTCGAAGTTTTAGCTGTCAATTGTGACAATAAACTTCAGACTTATGGTAGTTTTATTAAAAGCTTAAAACAACGATCAAACTTATTACAAATCGTATATATATATATACATAATCGTAGTCAAAGAAAGACTGAAAGAAAGTTACTGAACACAAACCAAACAAACTGAAGTCCGCAAACCAGTTACGTATGAACCCACGTGCCAATTTGTTTTCTTATTTTTTTTGATATTTTAAAAGGATATGAGGTGTCAAAAACATTTGGAGAATACTACAGGATTGCCCAACCGAACTACAACCAACCTAAGAAGACTGAAACTTTCAGAAAAGTTGACAAATTTGACCCTAATGACAGTTGTTTTTAGTGTTCACAAGCGTGTGGAAGCATTTGAGTTTCCGTTACATGTCTCGAACCAGTGTTTCAAAACTCTATGTTGTTGGTTGGAAAAAACTGAATCAGGCCAGAAGCAGTTTGAAAAGTGAAGGCAAGAGGCAGTAACAAGAAAATGACTGCTGAGTTAAAGATATGCCACAGATATTGAAAGATGCACTCAAATTAAAACTTCATAATTTGATAATATATAATAAAACTATGGGTTTGCTTTGATTTGATTTATTAAAATGTTTATTTTATTCTTTTCAGAATATTTAAATAAAAGATTATTTTTGAAAATGTTTTTTTGCCATTAATTTATTTTTTATTTTTTTAATTTTCTTTGGACATGTTTCTAAATCTGTTCATATCAATAAGTGCATTATCATCGCGATTGCTAACCTGTTAATTTACTGCAATCTAATTCTTAAACAAGGAGACCTTCTAGTGACTTGACTCTTATTAAGGCCACAAACGCTCGGCCAGCAGCGAAGAGTTTTGAAACTAAATAGAAGTATGGTTGTGTTAATAGTTTTGGTTTTAGATCGGTCAGTAGTGCTGATGTGGTAGAAAGTATACTTTCTCTGTATTTCTAAAGCTACTCTTACCAATCATATTGCCTTTTATCACCTTTATTTTTAACACTATTTTGACAAAAGGAGAGTACCCTATTCAGTCGAAGTTGGCGAAAATTATACCTATTCCAAAAAGTGCTAAATCTGATGAGTTTAGACCAATTTCAATTCTGCCCTTTCTGTCCAAGGCTTTTGAACGTATTTTACAATCTTATTTTCGCGCGAAACACAGCTGTACCACCGCCCTGTTGAGTGTTACTGACGATATACGACAAGCATTAGATGAAGAAAAAGTAACTTTCCTGGTGCTCCTAGACTTTTCTAAGGCATTTGACATGGTTAATCACAATATCTTATGTAGAAAGCTCATTCGACAATATAACTTTTCACTAGATGCAGTAAAGCTGCTTACATTTTACTTAAACAACAAAATGCAATCAGTTCAGCTCAATGACAATATATCTAGTGGTGTCCCTCAAGGTTCTATACTTGGCCCCTTATTGTTCTCATTATGTGTCACATATGTATGCTGATGATGTTCAAATGTATATGAGCTGTCTACTTGGCTTAATTGAGAACGGAGTTTGCTCTATCAATGAAGATCTTGACGAAATTTTACGTTGGTCTGAACTTAATGGGTTTTCTCTAAACGCTAAGAAATCGAAGTGCCTAGTCATATCGAAGAAACCACTGGATCTTTCGTATTTTCCACGTATTTTGTTGAAAAGCTACGCAATAGATTATGTTAAGACTGCAAAGAATCTTGGGGTCACTTTTAATCGCAAGTTAAATTGGTAAAATCACATCAGCGCTGCCATTAGAACGGATTTGAAATCTTTTGTAGCTGTGACTCGATCACTAGAAGAAAGCTCAATGTTGCTTTTAATAGCACAGCACGTTATGTTTTTGGGCTACGCAAACATGACAGAGTAAGTAGTTATTCTTCTCGTTTGCTTGACATGCCTTTTGAGAGCTATCTCAAGTTTCGCACTCTAGCCCTGCTATAGGATATTCTCGTAACACGTCAACCATCATACTTATACGAAAAGATTTGATTTGCCTCTTCGCACAGGTCAGGTCAATTAATTCACCCTCAATACACATCCCTCACATCAGAACGTCAATTTTTCGTAAATTCAATCCGATTGTGGAATTCACTACCGCGAAATTTAAGAACTAATTTAGGTACAAGCACAACAAGGCTTAAAAAGATTTACGCAGCTATTTCTCTACAAATCTGTGAACCAATACATAATTTCTATGAATTTAAATCTGTACCTTTATAAATTTTTCTAGTTAAGTTTTAATTTGGTACAACTACTCGTATTCTACTAGCTTTCATTGTTCTTAATTAGCTTTTTACTATCTTATAAGATATTGTATCTTAAAGTGTATAAGCATTAAAAATAAATAAATAAAAATAAAAAATATGGTCGGCAAGATAGTAGCATTTTGTGTACTGTGCAGGCCCAGCATAATATAATTGGCAACATTCTTCATTCAGCTGGCTATCATAATTGAATGCGTATACACAATTTTGTGACTATTGAGTAGTTTCCTCACTGGGAGCCAACTAAGACTGAAGTCGCCAACAAAAAGCAAGACAATTAGTCCACTATCTTGGAGCTGACGCCATATAGAATTTAGTACGATGTCACTAACTTTATCGGTTTCTACTCTTTAAGCCCTTTCATTTGATACCCATATCAAGAGTTATGAAAAGAGAATGTAATAAGCCATCTTGAAGCGGCGTAGTTTTCTACTCTTCAAACGCAATTTCATCGCAATCGCAATTTTAAAATTAATTCTTAAAACAAAATTGTCTTCCTATATTTTTTTCTGTGCATAAATAGAGTTCGACCTCAAGTAAATAAAAAACAGGGTTTTGAAAAGATGCAGCTCAATTAGGCAACTCTGTATAAGTTCTCCACATCGAGAAGTTTTTTGCGAGATCTATCGGTCGCACCCACTTCGAAAATTTTAATTATTTATAAAGGATTATTTATAAAGGATCGGAGGAAGGAACAAAGCGCAAGATTTATCGCACTGGCTAAAGCAGTACTTCACAATATAAACGGTATCGCAGACTCACTTAGCCCCCAAGAAATGTGGAACAGCATGCACGAGGAATGCATAACACTCGCAAAGTCCCATCTGGGGACTATATCGAAATACCATCACGTTGGCAAAGAAACATGGTGGTGGAATGACGAAACCAAACGAGCTGTGGCCGACAAGAAGAGTGCATTCCAAGCGTGGACAAAATGCGATCGGAGCGACGATATCGAAAAAGCTCGACTGGCTCTTGAATACGAGCGTCTTAAAAAGATCGCAAAGAAAGTCCTGGCTCGAACTCGAGCGGAAAACCTGTACCAGGAGTTGGAACAAATATCCTCACGATCGACGGATAGAAGACAAGCTATCCAAGAAGTTCAAACGTCGTGACAGATAAAGTGACAGATATTTTTAAGCTCGCTGCACAGAGGCGAAAAAATTCGATGGAAATAACCTCGATGAAATACATAAAAAATGCAGACGGTCGCTTATTATCAAATGAAAAGAAAATTTGTAACCGGTGGTTTGAAACTGCAAGAAGCTGCTTAACAAACAATTTCCACGTGATATCGTGCCGACAGCTGATTTATTCGAGGAAGAAGTTTCGGACTTTTCAATCGAAGAAATAAGTATAGCAATCGGAAAAATGAAGCGGGGAAAGCGGCGGGACCAGACAGTATTCCATCAGAGTTTTGGTCGAAGATGGAGGGAATCGGCAGCGAATGGCTATCGAAACTTTTAAATAAATTAAAATGTGGACAACCTATGCCGAATCAATGGAGAAGTAGCTTCTTGGTTCCATTATACCAAGGAAAAGGCGACACTCGAGAATGCAACAACTACCGTTCAATCAAGCTTATGTCACACACAATGAAAATCGTCGAATGAGTCTTAAACGAACGTCTTCGGCAAATAATAAAGCTCGATAATAGCCAGTGTGGATTTGTTGAAGGAAGATCGACGACGACAGAGCCTGCGAATAATAATGGAAAAGCACCGAGATTCGTCTAAGGATTTACACATGGTATTTATCGACCTCGAGAAAGAATTCGATCGAGTGCCTAGGGATCTCATATGGGCCGCGCTGAGGTCTCAAAACGTACCGGAAACGTATGTTAGAATAATACAAGACATGTACGGAAACGTGAAAACTGCTGTTAAAAGCTCTGCTGGACTAACGAGAGAATTTCCAGTTAATGTCGAAGTGCATCAAGGAAGCGTACTTAGCCCTTTCCTCTTTAACGTAGTATTCGACTATCTTTTAAAAGACTGCATGCGCGAAGCAAATGTAACACCAATTCTCTTCGCTGACGAGGCAGTTATACTTAGCGATAACGTCGAAGATTTACAGAACGCCTTAAATTCATGGAGAAATGCGCTAGAGAGAAACGGGTTTAAAATAAGTCGTTCAAAGACGGAGCATTTGACGTGCCCATTTGCGCATCCGTTGCGACCTGTTCCGGATATAATGTTAGACGGAATAGTTCTTCCGAAAAGCACTATCTTTAAGTACTTAGGATCAATCGTTAACATGGAAGCGAAATGTGACGTCGACGTAAATCACAGAGTGAGTGTGGGATGGATGAAATGGCGGGAAAATTCGGGAATCTTTTGCGACCGAAAATTTCCACTTAAATTAAAGGGGAAACTCTACACCACGGTTGTTAGACCAGCTCTTATATACGGTTCACAGTGCTGGACAATGTACGAAGCGTTTAAAAACAAAATGACGGCAGCGGAAATGAAAATGTTATGGATGTCTAGTGGAGTAACTAAACGCGATTGCATTAGATCTACGCGTATAAGAGGAAGTCTACATATAAAGAATTCGGTAACCGAACAGCTTGAGGCGAATAGAATAAGCTGGTATTGCCACGTTCAAAGAAGATCTGCGGAAAATCCGGTTAAAAAGGCACTATCAACTACGGCCACTCCAACTATAAGAAAACGAGGTCGGAAAAAGAATTTCGGATTTCACAAATGGCAAATGCGTAACAACGCCTGGGGCTTACCACTGAAGCGATCCAGGACCGAGCATTATGTAGACGCGTTCTGCGGTCTGCGACATTAGCCAACCCCATAAGCGGAGCAGCAGCGATGCAGTAAAAATGGGAAACTCGTTACGCATAAGTTCGTATAACGAGGAAAGGGTTAATAAAAGGATAAGAAGAAAGGGTGAGCCAATATAACTTCACAAGAAGAAGTTTAAAAGTGTCAAATCGCATGACTTTGTAGACCAATCAACTTCTTACATAGGCGACATAATGCGATCTTCCAACTGCGTACGCAATACATTGATTAATTGATGGCTTGTGTGGGCGGTAGCACAATCCTGTAGAAACCAGATATCATTCAGACCCAGATCATTCAATTTTGGAAAAATAACCGGCCAATACGTCGTGGTAACGTTGTCCATTCACTATAACTGTCTCTCCAACCCTATTTTCGAAAAAGTACGAGGCAATGATGCCTCCAACCCATAATCCGCGCCATACAGTACCTTTTTTTAGATGCATTGGTTTTTAATGAATCTCGTATGGGTTTTCCAATCCCCAAAAATGTAAATTTTGTTTATTCACGTCCAAAAATGGGCTTAACCGGAAAAGATCAAATTCGATGCCAATTTTACCTGGCGATCTAACATCCAGTTAACAAATCGGCGACCTCGTAGATGGTCAAAAGGCTTCAATAGTTATGTAATTTTGATTTGATAGCCGTGCAAATGAAGTTCAACTTTTAAAATTCGCCGTAAAGTGCCATAAGTGAGGCCCAATTCTTAACTTCGGCCACGAATCGAGGTGCCTGGCTGGTTTTGTACACCCTACTCACAGTGGTGATGTTTTGGGCAACATGATGATATTGAGTTTGACCTGATACGCACACCACAGTTTGAACTCCGGACTCACTAGGGCGATTATGTTAACCGACAAATTCACGAATTTCACTAAATGTTAGTCTTAAAGATAACCCCTTTTCGTAATAAGATTGAATAACATAAATGCATTGTTGAGCGGTAAACGGCTCCATAACTAAAATTTTCAAACTTTGTACGACATCTGTCAAAAAGATCAATCAGATTGAATTCAGTGAGTAACAGTCATTGACAGCCAACATCCATCTGTTGGCTCACCCTTACTTCAGTTTGCATTACAACCGTTGTTTTTTGATAAGTGGTTGTTGCTGCATGTAGTATATTTTGTTTGAAAGTTTTTCGAGTACATCCATTTGATATTACATACTATTGTTTGTCATATAGGTTGTCGAATCCTTGCAGCGATTAAGTATTCAAGGTATAGGATTTCAGTTGCTTAAACCGTCGATCGTAACAATACTCTATGTTAGACATCTAAAACTTTGATAATAGCATTATTTTTATTAGTTAACTTGATAATTCTACCTTTCAGAACTATATGATTAAATGTATATGTGAGTCTTAGACAAATTTATGGTTGTAGTTTGTAGTTAGGTAAAATAGGCCACAGGCCTTGGATAGCCTTTAAGACACTTTTTAGAGCTGAACCAATGTAAAACAAATTGAGGTCAACAAAGAACTTGAAGTCAAAACCTCATACAGTCTAAAAGACCATATATAATCTAGAGAAAGATGAGAGACAGTGTTGTTGAAAAAACTTGCTGGGATTTATGGATTTAAAATAGTATCCATGCTGGCATTGCTTCATTTTTGTAGTTGACCGGATACTAATTTCCGCACTCTCCGATACTCAGACACGCATTTAAATGAAAACAAAACCTTGATACTGTCATGTTACCAACGCATTTGAAATGACAATCATAATATCATCAATTCTATAATTTTCTTAAGGCGTTAAGACATGCAAAGTGTTCATATAAATGAGCTGCAAGCTAGAAGCCAAGCAATAAATAATCTACCGATCAATAGCATTAATCGGCAGGGAGCAATGCTCGTGCCATGCTTAAACTAATATGATTAGCAGCTCGAAATGCTAATAAATTTATTTTCGATTCCAATAAATTAGTAACTTAGAGCGTTTTTGACACCCACTTGATGTCGTCTTAGATTTCGTCATAAATTAAATGCCACATAACACTTAAGAGCCGCTGGGTTTCTGCGAAACTAGTCGATCGATCGATACTCTCCACCGATGTGTATCGCTGTCGCTATCAAAGTGAATTTATTAGCTAAAATGAATCCATAACTACCATCTGAGTGTCGAATTTTCATATCCCACAGATAATATAAGTGAACGACGATTAGCTATTCTACGTAGGCGCACAACTTTGATACCATATTTATATGTATAAATATTTGTATATGTGTGTATGTACTATATATGTACCAAAAAGGTACCACCATTGATACCAAACTGCTATTCTTAATTTGTTGTATTTTCTTTTGCAGGTGCTTCACACGGTAGATGTTTTCACCGCACCAAAGTGAGTTATACCAATTTGTATCTTTATTCAGGAATTCTTGAAATTCTTGTCCATTTATACGATAATTTATTCCGAAACACGTCTGATTAAGAAAACAGAATTTCTCCCTGACATAAAGCTCCTTCATATACGTATGATGGTGTGACCTGCCTGCCCGCGCCTTAACACTACGGAATAGTATCTACAGCCTTAGACATAGCCATTCACGTAACTATAGCCGTGCTTCTACCACACACTACGACGACACTGATAAATGGTTGCAGCACATACGCAACATGAAAACGTCCATTGAGATTTTTGCGGCTAACTGTGTGCCTATTGAAGATCCAAATTGCGGTAGCATACAGTACAAAAGGATTTCAATTTCATGGTGGAATAAAGGTGCGAGAAGTCTGCCGTTGCCTTAGTCTCAATCTGAAATCCAGCCTCAGCCTCAGTATCCACCTTAGCTTAAGATGGAAGCCGCTACTTATTTATATTTACAGAGAAGGGAGTTTGCCGCATTTCCAGATACTCATATTCGTATTTACTACTGGACTGGCACTTGAAAATGGCTCAAGAAACGTTCCACCAGTCACAGTCAATATTTCACCTGGCCAGCAACAGTGAGTTGAGACTATTGTTCGGTTTAGCAGCTGGCAGATGAAATGGAGCTACGCTTTAGAGCCACCAAATCAGTGCACACTTCTGAGAAGGGAGAGGAACATTTTCAACCAATTTTTTTTTTCTTTACGTTTTAACTGTCCAACATGGTTAGAAGTGCTGAACCAAAGCGAGCTCTGAGAGAGTATGTGAATAATTTTAAAAGTCGTAAAGTATCGCATTACGGATGTGTAACAGCATGAAGATACGATGCATAATTTTTGCTAGGGACTCATTTTGGAGTTTTCAGCCACCACAATGATGCTGCGGACAGACGAGCCACTACTCATTACTCGAAGTGGCAAAACTTTTATGGGATTTCTCCTCGTAGGAATGCGGTGTGTTTAAGTTATGTGCACGACTGTACAGCGCACAGTATGGTCAAAATTTAAGCAATTCTAGCATATTGTCTGGGTCATAGTAACGGTCTTATGGGGTTTGGGGTAAAATTTCCATTTTATGACAAGAGGACTAACGGCATGGAATAAACTAAGTAATATGGCATTTGGAATGAGTACAACAAATTATTGAAAAATTAATGGTTTCAGTTGGTTTTTGTTAAGAAAACTTTACAAACGTGCCAGTATGGGGCCGTAATGGGGCGTTTTTGAAAAGACCAGCTACTGTTTTGATTAAGTGTGTTGGTCGCTTAATGGTTTCTACCTAATGCTATTGACGAATGAGAATAAACTTTAAAGAGAAAGTGAAAAGACAAGACCTTCGAGTAAGTGCATACGCATTAACAACCCAAAGATATAATTATTTTGAATCGGATGTTGTGTTCTTACAATTAATACATGATAGACTGAGCAAGAAGCTAACTAATAGCAGTTAAATTTTTTTTAAAACATATTCCACAAATAAGAGTGAAAGTTGGTATCAAAAAGTACTCTACTGGCAGCTATTCCCCTCTCCACTGGATAATTTAAAATTACGTGATCAATATTTTTGTATGTTCGCCTCGTATTAGAAGAACAAGCATAGTTTGTAATGAAATAGTTTTTATTTTTTTTTATTTTTTAGGGAGTATGATCTAATTTTTCTTTTCCAAATTCAATCACATACTCTTATTACTGTGAGGATGATTTTCGAAATGTCTGATTTTATCTTTTCAAACACCATAGAACAATAGACTTAGAATCAACTATCAAGCCTCTGCCAATTTTTGAAATTAAATCTTTAATCTCATTAAAAGCTGAGCGAATAATCCCTGGTAATAGCATAAGTGAGAACAAACTAGTGAAATTTAAACCAAGTTAACTAATAAGTTGCTGAATGAGTTAATTATGATGCTGCTAAAGTTCGGATGCTTTAGAAAGCCTCTTATTTGACTACTTTCTCTGCATTCTATGTTCTACTCGAAATTGTTTATTTTCTTATAATCTTGATTTAGTGTGTATGAAAGGCCGTCAGCTAATTATGCTTCTCTATTAGATATACAAAAAAAAAACACTGTGGCGCTGGCAGCTCGGTATGGGCCTTAGCCTAGCTTCTTGACACTCATTTGTATTGCTCATGTTGTCATTTTTGTCACATATGAGCGGGCGCCCTACGGTTTATCGTCAAGTCCGAACGGCACTCCTGTTTTTGTATTTGTATACCAAACCTTTACTTTCATATCATAGGTATTAAATAACTCTGTACTACTTTTTTTGAGATTATACTCAGTTCACTTTGAATCTCGTCTACCTATTGTTTATAGTCATCTTTACACTTACCTATCCGTAACTATTGGAATTCCTCTTTCTATTTCCTTTTGCATGACCAAGCGATCGCCCATTGAATTTTCGACTTTCAGAATTAGATCCCTTAACATTTGATGTTTCCGCGAGAGCTCTGGTCGAATACTCTTTCCACCTTCTACTTATTTTATTATCTTCGGTAATTAATGATCCCTGTTGTGCTTTAATAAATTTCGCCGATTGAATTTCCTCCCAATTTTTCTTTAAGCTAAGTCTTCTCGCCTGTTTACCGATTTTGAAGGGATACAATGTCCTTTGACTATTTCAGGAGCTGCAGTTTTTAAAGCTTTTAGATTTTAACTCGAGACGCGCTTTATCGACTTTTACCCGCTATTCTTAGTCCAATCTGGAACGGAAACCACCCGTTTTCTTTAGGTGGTTTTACAAACATGTTTCTGCATTTATGTTGAGAGAAGCGCATACATTCCTAACTGGGTTCTTAAATTGAATTGATGATACTTTTGCAAATTTATCACCCATACCTGACTTTCCTCCTTATTTATGTTGTGTTAGGTGTTAAGCAGATACCTGTGTCAGTTAACATGCTGTGCTTGATCAATTATAACTGTTGGATCCTTGACTCATTCTGTTTTGTTTCAGAATTGACATTGACTAAAATGATACACTCCATTGATGTCATATTCAAAAAACCATCAAAAACGCGCGATAATATTTATTTAGTTTAGTTCAAACATTGATACGAATATTTCTTTTCGATCCAGGACCAAACAGTCTGAAAAAAGTATCCAGCGTTATGTTGGGTTTATAAACTTCACTCCTATAATGCTATTCTTTTGTATTGTAATACATTCTTCTCAATTCTGTGAATGATAAGATTACTTAACCACTGCAGTACTTCTTACCACAAAATTATGACTAGAAAAATAGCAAACTCATAATCTACTGTGATTAGAAAAGCGGAAACTTAATTTAATAAGGGAACGATGCCTGCCTCGTAAAGGAAATTGCAGATGGATACTAGGAAAGGGTCGATTTAGATGGAAAAAAGTTCAAAATTATCGGATCCTGGATCTAAATGCATAACAAGTGATTTCTATAAGAATCCTACGTTTTCCACAATCACTTCTAAAAAGGCTGACAAACAGAGGAGAGAAGAATCATTTACCTATACATATCTACGTAGAAGAAACTTAGGCAGATGCTTTTACGGCCTGAAGTTCTTAATCGTGAACATCACTAAGATTGATGTCTGATTTCAGACACTTAATCCCCTTCAAAGTAAACTGAAGAGTAGCTTTGACTTTTCCTGTGGTGCTTTATCTTCACATGAAGATCTGGTCCCTAAAGACCAAATGAAGTCGAAACCTTTAATTAAAGGAAAACTTCAAATATAGCATGTCTAATTGGTCGGATCGTTGAGAAAGTATCCAAACTAAAATCCTTCTTGTTTCTGATCTAGAATATCATAAAGTTGTTTTCTGATTCCTCCCAAATTTTAATTAGAGAAAGAGAAATACGTTCCGAATCACCGCATTCCAACAGATAAATGATCGCAGCGACTTTGGCTCCTGGTATGAACACTAATACCAATTTTTTGAGTGTTTGTTTTTCGTAAGTGCTCTGATGACTAGTGATCCGAGTACCTTAACGTTATTTTGAGGTCTGGTATATATACGCGAACCTTTTTCTCAGGTCACATTATCGGGCCTGTGATACTTCTATCTAAGTAGCGAAAAGTTATGTCCACGTTTTCGGTTTGTGTACATCCGTGCCAAGGAAAATATTTGTCAGGCTTTGCACAGGGACTTGCATTGGATTCGTAATGGTTCGGTAGAGTTTTTTCGGCTTCCTCTGAATTATTATTCAATTAAGAGATGTTATTTAAGTGAATACCCTGAATTACATATCTTCTTCCATATATCTTTGAACATCGTAATTCGTTTCTAACTAATTCACACGATTGAAGTCAAGTCAAAGTCATCCAAGTTCAGCTGATGGCCTTGGCATGAACATTTACTTTCCTATTTGGTCATCAGATGCTAAAAATATCTCAAAACGTCTCTTTAACTCTTATTTCAAACAACAATTTGATCTAATTAGTATCAGTATTCAAATGACATTCATCTCACTTTTCAAAGACTCGATAAGTCCCCAAAATTCAGATTAAAATGCGTTTTGTTTGCAGACTTAGATAACAATAGACAAATGAAGAATTATGAATCTATAATTATTCCCCAAAAAATGAATGCAAATAAATCTTTTGTTCTCTTATATTACAGATAAAAAAAACTCGCAAGGTCATCCAAATCAGACAATGTATTAAAGACGAAATTAAAAATGTGGCTAATCCAAAGAACTCGATTGATCAGTATAATTTACGAGATTAGTGTTGATTCAGACCAACAGTTCTTTTATTCTTTAATCGGAAAAACCAGCGTAATTACCATAATACCTAAAAAAAAAGAAACAAATTCATATCAGAGTATCTGAAACTTCTATACTCGTCTGTAGTATGGGAAACTAATTCGAATTAATTCTCAGCACGATATCAAATTGAACCGGATATTTTCGATTTTCGTCGTTTTTTTCTCCCCTCTTTTTGTTTAACTTTTTGTTCACCACAATTAATTGGCATGTGTTCGAAATTGACGTTTAGGGGCAAGTCTTGCGGAATTTAGGCTCTTTTTCACCTTCCGGATCGGCGGTTAAGTCAGAACTCTTAATTGTCATTTCCACAATTATAAAAGTTTGAATAATCAGTTTATGAAGATTAAGAACTTAGCTTAAGGCATTTTTTACAATTCACTGTGATGAATATTCAAACTAGCAATAGAGAAGCTAATTTTGATGAAAATACTGCTCTCGGTAACAAGCTGAAGACCAGTAGTAGCGAGTAGCATTGGAAAGTTTTTCCATCAGATAATGTGCCTGAAAAGGCAATTAATCTCTTCGGACATATAACTTAAGCATATGCTATATTAAGACATAAAAATCTGTATATATCTATATCTTTGTGTCTTGGTACAAATGGGTGATCGTTAAAGCCTACCTAATAAAACTGATCAAAGGTCTCGAATATTTTACATGAGAAAGCCATTTTAACGCACAAGTTTGAATATGTTTACTCTGACCAGATCGGATAGTCGATCAATGCCTTATCACAGCATCGGCATATTCAATAAGATACGGTTGTAAAAAAAGAAAAAACAATATTTACGAGCAGCTTATTAGTCAACAAATAGTTGTAAAAAAGCAATAAAATACAAATTAAACTAAATGTAAATAATTTGTGGTACGAATAGAGTCTGACATAATAGGTTTCGATTTATGTCGCAGATATAAAATTTTAGTTCAGCCTTCGAGCTGGGAAAGCATTCTTAGGTGTTCAGGCCCATACACTTGATTATTTCTGTATGGCATTATACTTAAATCTTCTTTTAAGAGGGTAAGTGAAGGTGGATAATATTTGATCTATACATAAACTTACTTTCTTTTTTTCACCATATAGGGTACTGTTATCGAGAACTGTGGGTTGTATAATAGATATAAATATTATTTTTAACCAGGACTTGAAATTCTATCCAAATTATTGTCTGAAAGTTTATTCCTAAATTTGTATTAGATATGGATTCAGATCAACCCATTATTCCGAGTATATAAAATATTTGGAGTATTTAGTAACTTTATAAAAAGTACTATAATCTACTAGAAAAGCTTAAGTTATGGAATTATTCCAAGAGCGGCACAGAAGTTAAAAGTCAGAGTGCCTAGTTTTCGGGTGTTTGTTTTCACATTTTAACTAAATATTGACCGCGGAACTAGAAAGAAGATTCCCAAAGGAATCGTATGGCAATACGAGAAAGCAAAGAGGCTTTCAAGCTTTGATGGCATGTCTCACCGAAAAGTGGAACAAAATTTACAGCAGAGTTTGCATCAGGATCTTTTGTCGAAAATGCATGCATTTGGAATTGATAAATCTCTTCATCAATAGATTGAAAATTTCATTTCGAAATGTTTAATTCAAGCTGTCTTGGTTTCTAGTCTAAAATCCCCGAAAAGAAATGCTGGTGTGGCCCAGCTATCTGTTGTGTCACCTAAACTTTGCTTATTCTTCATTTATGACTTCTTGTCTGCCAGTTCTCTGATATACCTCGGGGCGGATTCGAAGATTTTCGGATCGGAGCGTTGGTGTCAATCTGCTCTCCATAACGCAGCCATCTAAGTCATTGGATCCTCACTCTACTGGCTAGGTCGATATCGCAGTACGTAAGTACGTTAGTTCGTCGTTGTATCTCCCCCTCCACTCACCGTCAATGCAGACGGGACCGAAGATCACTCGAAGAATTTTTCTCTCAAAGCACCCTCATCAATTTTTGACAATATTCATGCCTCTGCGCCATAGAGCAGGTCTGGGATTATAAATGCCTTATATAGGGTAAATTTCGTTGTTTGAGAGAGGCCTTTGATAGTCAATGAAAATGAAAATGAAGCAGCGATTGGCAAAAGTTATTCTTCGTTTGATGTCAGCGCTGTCGTCGTTGTCTGAATTTATAGCGGAACCTTTGGTAAACAAAGTCCTTAACTACCTTAAAGTTATATCAGTAAAATGTGAAGTTCTGTCCGAGACGTGGGTGTTGGGTGTCATTTTTGCTTGACAGCATATACTTGGTCTTGCGCTCGTTGACCGCTAAACCCATATTCGCCGCTTCCGTCTCACTACTCGCGAAAGCGCCACTGACATCACGCTGCTTTTTTCCGATTATGTCAATATCGTCGGCGTATGAGAGTAATTGGACGAGCTTTTGAAAGATTGTGCCTCTTGTGTTTGCTCATGAGTTTCGCACTATTCTTTCAAGTATGATGTTGAAAAAATCACATGACAACACATCCTACTTCTTTTTTGGACAATACAGATCTCAATGAGATCTTTACCGACCTTGATGGAGCAGTGTGCATTCTCCATCCTCATCCTATACAGACGGACGAGTTTGGCCAAAACTAGGCATTGCATGCATTCAACATTTTAAAGAGAGTATTGCTTACTGTATTTTTTAATGCATGCTTCCATTTCGGGGCCTCATATTTGCGAAAACGAAACGGAGATGCAATGCAAAACCATCACATTTTGTGTGCTCCGGTAGGTCAGGCCAAAAAATTCCTCCATATTATCCAATCTATTTACTCAGAAAGCAGCCTTGCCAAAACAGCATTTTTGCATGGTTTTTCTTAGAAATTACAAGCATTTTCGATTGCATTTTTAAGGGTTCTTAATACACTACCTATAGTAATGCATGTTCTATTTATGCACTTAGCAATCGATATAAAAATGTCTTTGGGCACAGAATAGCACGTTTCCAAGGGTTCCTCCTGTTCGAAAACATTTCAGCGTTGCGCCGTTATGACTCACTTTCGACAAAATTCTGTATCTCAGTGCTTAGATCGATGGATGGAGCATTAACCTCGCATTTTTTGACGTCCTTTCTGACGTTCATGACATCGCTACTAGCTATTAATTAATATGAACGGTGATTGGTTGTGGAAAGTTTTATCTTACTTAGCAATTCCTCTAGACTGGACTGGATAAATAACATACAGTACCTCTGAAAGAATCCTTTATCCAATACGACTTACTCCAGAGGTCGAACCGACAATCCATTGCGAAATATGCTGATCGGTGGAGAGGACGCATCTAAAGAGCCTCATAGGCAGAGTTTATTGCGAAATTACAGAAAACCAAAGTCCACATTGAAGTAGATTCCCACTTTACCCAAGAATATGTTGGCGCAGGAAGCAATGCTTTAGTGAAGAACATAGACAAATCATCAATTAATTCCAATTATTGTCATCAAACAATAAATTATTTGCTCATGAACGGATTCGTTTAAGACATCAATGCCGAAATCACGAACAACGAATATTATGAAACTTAAACTAGCACCCAGTAAATTGAAACTCAATTATCAGTTGCTCGGAAAGTAATTTCGTTTTTTTTTATGAAAATGAAACACGATTTTTTATAGTAAATATTTTATTTGAATAATATTTTGCCTAGTCTAGTCGATAACCTTTTTCCATATTTTTGACAGTAACATGATTTCACGCTCATAAAATCATTGTTCTCTCCTGGCAAAAAATTGATCTAGTTGATTTTTGACCTCCTAGTTTGAAGTAAAGGTTTTACAGTTTAAACATTTTTGGAGAGACCGGAATGAATAATACTCAGAGGATGCCAGATCTTGAGAATATGAAGGGTCTGGAATTAAAAGCTTCTCGAGAGTAACCAAACTTGTATGAGATCTCGCATTATCTTGGTAGATCACTACCCCTTTTTCATTGATCAATGCTAGCCTTTTTCGTTTAAGTGAATCACTCAATTTGTCCAGCTGATGACAGTACACTTCAGAATTGATTGTTGTGTTCAAGCTCAAAAAAATTATTCCTTTGAAATCCCACCAAAAATTCCACCTTTTTTGATGAGTATCGACCTTCGAAGTGCTTTGAGCCAGTTCATATTTTTTACTCCATGAATTCTAGCGTTAAACATTGTTTAAGACAACGATGTTGGGACAATTTGTTGCGAAGCAAATCACGCACAAACGGCACGGCTCAAATTTCGTCCCGTAAGAACACGAGGAATCCATATGACAAGCTTGGAGATGAAATCTAGACGTTTCAAATTATCATGAGAGGTAGAATTTAATAATTTCAATTTCTCAGCGATCTCATGAATTTTTATCAATTAATGCCTTCATTTCCAGAACTTTGTGCATCTTCAACATCAAAATCGGCGGATCGAAATTTTGCAAACGAGTTTTGGCACTAGCGTTCTGTCAAAACATTATCTCCATACACATCGGATAATTTTTTTCTTGCTTAAACAGAATTTTTGTTTTTTCGATAGTAAAAAAGTAAAATATGCCGAAAATGCTGCTTTATACTTTCTATATTCGAAAGGGCACCTGCATACAAACTACTTTGTAGAAGCAAGCCTTTCTATATCAGCTATAATATTTTAATATAGAATAATCATGCGGCTTAAGTCAGGAAACACACCGAAGCGGGCAAAGATGTCTTCTTTTTTTTACAGACAATAAGCAATTTTTATATCCACATCCTGCAACAGATTTGGTGTGTGTTAACTCATAAGAATCAATTGTTTGTTGTCTGATTCGACAACAAAAGATGTCGTGTTGTATCCGGTATGTTTTTATCCTTTGAGTGAAGTTGGCTGTGAACAAAGTCAATTAAGTCCTGTGTGGAAAAAAAAAGAAATTACTTTCCAAACAACCCAACATAATATCTTAAAAGAGATCCGACAAAAATTAGACCTACCAAAGAATCGCACCGACAATGGAGCATCCGAGTGAAAAAAACAAAACAAAATTCCATCACTTCATGGGTTTGAAAGCTAAATGGTAATGCTCCAATTAAATGATTTTTACATTTACAAATTCGGCATAGCTAGTTTATTACAAAAGATGCAATCTTAGACTAAAACGAAGATTGAATTAGGAAGTTTAGAAATCGTACTATTAATGTCATTGTAAAAATGCAAATAGTTCAAACTGAAGAAATTGTTAAGACCGTTTGTTGGTCTAGTTTTCATTGTGCCACTCTTACGAAACATTCATATTCGATAAGTTATTAAATTTATAAGTTTTGGTAGACTGTTTTCTCTTTAAACTATTGTGTTGTGTTCCCACTTTACCAGGACTTTTACAATTTCACCCCCAATTTGCGAATAAATTCCGTGAAATTGACGACCCCATTATGCATATGCGCACACAACTCGTCATTGCGGTCGCACAACTCAATAAACAAATCACCAATTAACCCGTGAAACATTCATCAAATTCTACGGGACACAACTGTAGGTGCCAATTACCATTCGACTGTCCAGCTGGACAATTTATGCCTCGCAAAATTCCTCAAAAGATACTTTGTGTATGTATATATTTGCGCGCGTGCGACTGTTTCTCTGGGTCAAACACAAACGCGCACATACTAAAAACAAAAACAGAACCTACACCTCCAGAAATATCTCTAGGTACATACGTACGAATTTCTCAGGGAAATTTCATCTCGTTGTTGTACTCGTATCTGTTAAGCACAGACAGCCACCATTTTTGTGAACTTTTTTTCTTTTTGTAGTACCTCGAGCAAGCTCATCTTGAATTGACCCAAACAACCGGTTGTTCCGTTTAGGCCAAATGCCATCGGCACAACACACAGCCCAACAACGCAAGCGAAACAAATAAAACCCGAAAGAGAGAAGACTAAAACAAAAGGAGAACTCAGTCATTATCATTTGTGTTGTCGTGTCTGTGTCTCTACACTTTTTGACTTTTAGACGAACGCGAGGGCCATCATAAGATTCCACCTTGCTCTACTCGTATACCACTGGCATGGTGATGTTAGCGGATGATGTTAGTGGTGACGGCGGGAATTGGGAACCACTGAAACCTCGATTTTCTGCGCGAATTTTAATATTTTTTCAATGACCCCCATATAACAATACTGATTCGATCGACGCTGGGTATGAGTACCCTGATCACTCTGATGCACCAGCTAGAGTCAATTGTTAAGGGGAAACAACAACAAAATGGCACAGCTGGTGGAGTGCATCTATCTTCTCTAGTGCAGAACCAAACCCCAGTATCTCAACTTGATCACGGTCAACTAATGCCGCATTAGTAAAAGTTTTACTTTGCCTAACAATGTCTTTGGGTCTCCGGTTTTGGGTCGCGCTTTATACGAATAGCGATGCACTTGAGAAGCTAGTATGAGAGGGTCTTTAAAGTGATGGTGGTGACGGCATCTATAGCGGTGGTTACGAGCACCCATCCCAAGCTCATCTGCTGCCTGTGCCACTAAAGTGCAATCCCTGCCAGCAGCCACCATAAAACAAACATTGTTGCCGCAACAAGTTCCGCCAACCAGTATTCACCTTCATATGCATAGATACAGATCCCAAAACAAAACCAAAAAAAAAAAAGTTCTGAACTCCGAAGAAGCGATTCGTGGGACTTTACTTACTCTGTGACCGAAAAAAGTGAACATCTTCAATGAGATGGAATATGGGAGCTGTTCCTGCTGCAGCAAGAGGTAAGAAAATCAATGGAAAATGTTTTGCCAGAGAAAAAAAATAACGGTGCCTGAATGCTGCATGTTGGATACTTTATGCTGGATGTAGTTTGGTATGCGCCAATAATTCAATGAAGATGATTTTCCATCGTCAAGTTGAATCGCTTTTGAGTTTTGAGATGAGACAAAGCGCAGAAGAACCAAGAAAATTGCGCGAGTATTTAAAAAGTGCCCACAGAGGATACCGAAAACAAGTGGCCCCTGAGATTTGGGCCACTAGAGAAGGCAATCGCGGCAATTGGGCAGGTTTTATTTCGCTTTGGTTTTTTTTTTTTTTTTTTTAATGAGAGCCGATCCCTAAATTTCGGCATCACAGTTGTTTATCGCTTTCCGCCTTCGGGGCGAACTTTTCTTGTTTTACATCGTTTAGGTAATAATGTGACGTACGGTTATGCCTGAGAGGTTAACTTCCCTGTCAATTCTCGTTCAGTCATTAATCTGGATATGGTTCGGCAATATGGTTGGCAGTTCAATGTTTTGGCAATTGTGACCAACTAAGATTGATGAATGATGACATATTATTCTTGTCAGTAACGCAACTAAGTCGGCGAGTTTATTGGTTAATCAATACTTCTTGCTGTTATACGAGGAGTTACAATTTTGTAAATAAAAACATATTAATTAAATAAAATGTTGTGGAAAATTAATTATTTTTATTCTGATGCAAAGATTCACATAAATTAATTGGTTGGGGTTAATAATGCAAATAAATTCTGAATATGATGCTAAACAAATAGATAAACTGTCGAAGGCGGGCCAAGTTCTTGTGTTTCCCAATTGCCTTGTTTTGCTAATTTGAAACCTAGAATTTTGTTTGGACTTTAAGCAGCTAGAATATAAATGATTTTATTATAGACAGAAGATTTCAGTTTAGAGATTTGTCATTGCCCTTCCAAGACTTCGTGTCATTGACATATCCAGGCATTAATACATTTGTAGATGTTTAGAGTTAACCCCTGCTTAATGGTAAGATTCCAGATGGCTTTGAGTCTCTTTGGACTTTGGGATGCACGATGCCACGTTGATGTTTTGATCTCTTTAAACTTCTCAACTAGTGAAGGGTTATACTAATACTTAAAGTATCAAGCAATTCGTTTTGATATTAACAATGCCGCGTCTTTAAAAAAACAAAGTCTTTATAGCAGGGACGTAACAGTTATAAGAGAAATGTCGAAAAGGTCTCATCTTACCATTAACATTAATGAATTCAATTATTATTGTAAGATATATTTAATTTTTGTCATCTTAACCAATATAAATGAGAAATAATTTTTTTGGTTATGAATAACTATTATAGCAACCAAAACAATTTTTTGGTTACCAATAACCACTGTCGAAAGAAATTTTATTTTTCGGTTATCGTTATCTTGATACATATCGTATTTTGGATGTAATGGATACATTTCTAAAGGGTTTGTAGGGTAAGGAATTTAAATGTCTTTGGCAATGATTCGTCTGATTGATTACATCTAATATCACTTAATACCAGTCTCAATGTTACCTGAGTTACTTCAGCGACTTGAACAATGTGTGCCAGTTGTTTTAGGAATGGAAATGTATATTTTTTCTACTACAAGTATTGCAGAAGGTTGGCATCAACATCAACTCCTCTCTACCTTTCATTGTAACGGAAAAAATTGCGAATAATGACGATAAGAACTGAAGTAAACAAAATATGTATACTAAAACACATGCTCACAAATAAGTAACGGTAAATTGCGTACAATCGCTTCACGCTTTTTCTTCAAAATTGACAAGAATAAGTACATTGAAGTGGAAACTATGAATGCTTTTCTAAAAATGACATAATAATGTTATAAAGAAAAAGTTTACCACTAATTAAAAAAAAAAAAATTTGCTGTCGAATGGATCACCGATAACCAACAAAAAAAATATTTTCGATAAAGGTTATTGGTAACCAAAAAAATTTATTGGTTGCTATAATAGTTATTCATAACCAAGAAAACATATTTCTCATTTATGTTGGCTACGGTGACCAAAATACTGCATATCTTACGATAATAGTTAAAAATTCCCTAAAACAGATAAAGGAAATTTTAGCGTAACCTTTTCTTTCGAAAAAAAAAAATTAACAATTATTTTCGATCCCTGCTTTACACAGTTTTATCTTGGCTATAAGAAGGTCTCCGGAGTTTATGGCAGAAATTACAGACAAAGCAACAGTTGTAGATATGCATTTAAGTTTGGGAAACTTTTCAAACCGACGAATATTTATTGCTTTTCTAGTTTCTTAAAATGTCCTGAATACTGAAATATGCATAATAGCTCAAAATAGTTTTCCAATTATATTGACACAGTTACGATGCTGCTGATGCTGAGTTACTGCATCATTTGAACATAATAGACCTTATCACCCAATTTGTGAACCAATTAAACATTTGAAAGCTGAGATAGAGCCTCCCACCGATTGAGTTTCAACAATTTGTTTCTCAATAGCGGACTAATCAAAATTAAACCTTTTATTGGTAATCGCTACAGATCCTTTTCAATATCATTGTTCGATGTTTTTTTTTTATAATTCGAGAAATTATTGTAATTTATTTAATATAAACAAGTGTTACCGTAGATCAACATGAGGGAGTCTTATCGGATCGATGAACTTATCGTTCGTGAGCCGAAAGAGCAAATTTTCTCTTCATCTAGTCCTTTTTTTTACAATTATTTTTAAATAGGTTCTTCTGATGTGGCAAACAAGTTTCTAAGTCTGTTGTACCAAGAGCACTTATAGCTCTCTATCCATTCAGAGAGAATGGTTTATAGGACTTCTAAGAGGAAGTGTATAGGTATGACATATTTAAGCTTACACTTTTTTCTTAATAAAATCTTATACCTTAAGCAATCTGGTCAAAATTTACTATTTGTATTAGATACTACTATATGTAGTGGAGTAGTGGAGTAAAGGAACATTGAATTGTCGGATATACGATTTAATATACTATACGTGTATATATTATCTGAAGCTAGGATCTAGATAACATCTTTATCGAATAAGTAGATATGGCATATAGACAAGTATGTTTAACCCGAATCCGTGAAACCTCCCAACAGTTTAAAGTTTATTGCTGTAAGTGCTGCTAGGTTGCATGAGTCCTTATTAAATGGATGACATAGAGTCACTCTTACTCTTACGAACACCTACGGCTATGCGACTTTTTTTTTTCTTGAATTCTTAAAAGGTAGGGACACTATTATTTATATTTGCTTTCAAGTCACCAGTAGCAGCCCACATACAGCTGTCGATCAGGATTGATTCTAACAGACGCTCGTATTTAAAAGTTTTAATAATATCATTCCAAAAAACCATAGTAGCCAACAAGTTCAAAATATATTATTATTCAAACATATTACTTACATAACAAGCCCTCTACCAACGAGGTTATTTCATCAACCAAGAAACCCACTATGTTTACTTGTTAGTTTGGCGTTCACATTAGTCAGTTTGCTAGATTTGTTATATGGTTTACCTAAGGTTTATCTAGCTACCTGTCTCTACTTATGTACGCGAAGTTGGTTGAAGTCGTTCTGCAACTACATGCAGTTTACCGACCATGTCAGTTAGCAATAGTTGTTGCTGTTTTTCGATAAAATAATATACCTATATTTCACTTTTCTTTCATTGAGCGCCAGACCTGTTTTTTCTGCTTTTGCTTCAATAATTTGAGCTACCCCATTTAGAGTCCATCACTAAACGGCCTTGTAAAGATAGTATCTAAAGACGCTTTCAAGTCATATTGGTATACAAAGATCTGATTCATAGTTAATTTTTGGTCGATGATGGACTACCATATCTACAACATAACTTCATTCATGTGGACCTATTATATACACATAATTCTGCACACAATATTTTCTTATACTTGGTTAAGTTTAGTTTAGCAAGTCTATGCTCCACATATCGCTGAAGTTCAGGAGATCTTCCAACCAACGGACGATGCAGAGTTTTCATTCATAGAGGGTGTTCTAGTTTATTTCCTCTTATAATTTTCTAATTTTTAGATAATCTAATCACTTATTCTCAAATTTTTCCTCCCTGACGGTGACATCTACATTGTTTTTCTTCCAACTCCAACTGCATCTCTACAACAATGTTCCAGTGATCGTCCTAGAAAACTTCGATTCCATTGACGCATCCTTCTTACCTATTGGGAAATTCTAAGCCTAATTTTAACTTTGGCATCATTCAATGTCCTTGCGTTTTTCGATCTTTCGTAAAAAAAAAATGTGTGTTATGTTTTACACATTAATCTTGTCCTCATAATAAAGTTTTGCATGACACACGTCCTAATTGGTTGTAAACCCCCACTTTCACAGAGACCCGCGTTGAAAAAGGCTCTGGCGATGACTTGAGGTCGTTGTTGTCCGACATATTGTAAAATTCTTTCACAGTATTTGTCCGGTGCTGAACTGCCCTTGATAACCGCATTCGTACCTCGGCAACCAAATATATATTGTGGAAATATATATTTCAACACGTCGGAATGTGTGCCTTTCTAGAATACTAGATGTACGCCTTCCTTTTAGTTCCCGTGACGTTTTTTTATTTTGGAGAACGCCGTGTTCCCTTGTAGATCCCAGGATGCGGAAATCGATGTCTTATCCAAGTCAATCAATCTGAAAAACATTGTCTTTCAACAATTCTGGCATAAGGTTTCATTTAGTATTTTCAGACTTCCTACATTCCATGCATATATCCGAACATCGTCAGCAGCTAAATCGACATATGCTTAATTGGTAAATACCGCCGTCAATTGCTGGTGGTTGGACATATATGCCTATCAGGTCAAGAAAATATATACATACTTCATCTTCTACAGTAATAAGTTCTTGTTATTAACAAAAAGTAGTCTGATGGGTTAGTACTGATATCTCACCCTGCTGCTCACCGCAATTTCGAATTTTACCGAGACGAGTAAGAGTAAACCTAGGATCAAGCTTGATACACGTTTCTCCTTCGCTCACGAAAATTTATCTATCTAGTACGCACCACGAGGCGGTGGTTCTATTTTTCGAACTAGATTGCAATACAACAGAGCAAGAAATTATGCCATAAGTGTGATCTCATGCAACTTTAACTAGTAAAGTGTAAACCATTTTATATTTTTTTTAAATGATGACTACAAAACAAAGTACGAGTATTCAATTGAACACCGGTATCATTAACATTTTTAGATCGAGCGACTAAATTGGATTCCTAGAACGACCACCCAGGTTTAATGTCAATTCCAAATTCAATGATGGACTCTTAGAAATTCTCCAAACCAAGGCAAACCAAACTTATAACTGCTTTCCGTATAGATCCTCCAGTTATGAGCATTTGCTTCTTAAGCCGATTCCATAAACTTAATACCGTCATGCGTGCAATCGTCATGCAAGAGTTATAATTGTCCAATTAAAAGGCATTCTGCGCTCTCCAGATTTGTCACTGACCGGGTGAATCTGTGATGAAAAAAAACAATAAACTGTAATTGAACATAGGTATGCACTTTCCAAATCAGGACAGGATATCATTGATAAAGCACATTTGAAATCGACAGTAAAAAGTCCGAGCACCAAAAGTGGTATCATTAAGGACAACCAGAAACCCACTTGAGTGTTTCTCGTTGAAGGCGGCTGCTGTGCCACTGCCGTCTAAATGGACTGGCTCCTCGTAAGTCATAAACAAAAAATAATTAATCACTACCATGTCACGATCTGTGATTGCAGGAATGGGGTGCCCTCAGTTCCAACACATACCCCCTTTCGACACCCGAATGCCATTTATGTAAGTCTGTTGAAGGAAAAGACGCTAATTAGTGTCGACAAAGGAAGGAGATTTCATCATCATCATCATCATCATCATCTTCATGACGAGTATTATTATCATCGTTATCGACTGAAATTGTCATGGTCATTCATTACATGCAAGTGACTTCTGTATGCTGTATTATTTCTGAGAGCGTATCCGGGCTCGGCAGGCATGACACAGCTCAGGGAATGACTGGCTGCAGAAAATACGCATGCCGCATTTCCTAATAAAAAAAATTATTAATTAACCATGAAATTAACATCTTAACAATGTCAGAGATCTGCACACGGACAGAAGCTGATGTAGCTGCCACTCTAAACGATGGTCTACAAGCACAATCGACAGCGTCAAGTCAATATCAGCGACAGCATCAGCGTCTGCCTTGCGCGTGCACCCAGGACAGATACGTAAGATACTAAGTTCTCGTATCTTGAAGAGTAGTTCGATAAAAATTGTTAATACAATTGCACGGCAATGCGGAACATTATTTTTGTCGAAGGAACCGCAACTGCTCAACGGTGGACCGACAGTGAGGATTAAACTTGCAATCTCATGAAAAGAGTGAGAGCGAGAATTATCTAATTGAACAGCGAGATAAAGACGGATCATATAGAAGTATGTACTCTTGTAGTAGTATGAGAAATCATCATCAAGTCGAATACGATATTGCATTTTGAAAATAATAATTAATTGGGGCAGCAATAGCAATAATTGTTGAGAACGATGGATAGACCGATGGACCAATGGATGGATGGTCTTGATAGTTAAATGTGCTGCTTTTGGCATTTAGCTAAGCCAAGATTGACGTTTGGTTTGAGGTCAAGCTTTCAAAAGTGATTGAAACGCGCGTGCACAATTATAGAACGTAAAATGGTCACGTAATAATAATTAAAAGAAATTATGCGGACAATGAATGGAACGTAGAACACAGATGGATAGGGAAAACAGGATGTACGAGTTCCTTTCGAAGTGCCATAAAACCGACATGCAGCTGTAATCAAATGAGTGAATTAAAATTTATTTTCTTCTAATTGAACTTATGGACAAATTAATGAGGTATAAACAATAATTACTCGTACGCAAGTGCACGACTTAGCGGGTGTAAGTTGATCCAAATACTAGGTCTGGGAAAAAATTACAGACTTATTTCATAACGAAATCTATTTCAGACATTAATTTTAAAAAAAAGGAATACAAGGGTTTTTATTAGATGCATTAGATCGTGACATGGTTTGTTGGAAGTATCAATGAAATTTTTAGTTTAGATTTTTATTAAGAAAGTTTTTATAAACCAGCACGAACTTTGGTTTTGAACAAACACATGAAATTTTATTAAATAGCCATTTATTTTTGTTCAATCGAGAATACAATCTGCAACTCTAAACACAACTTCGCAGGTGAATGCCATCAGAGAGACTAAATTTTGATCACCCTTTTTAAGCATTTGTGGCGGTATGTCCTCAGAAACATGAATAATATTGGCTTCCACGGCGTCAATTGTTGTTACTTTGTCAGTTTAGACCAACAACTTTATTTATGCCCCAGAAGCATCGAATTACAAAATTTTAGGGGCCAATTTACTGATTTATTAAGCGGTCATCAAATGTTTCTTCAATAGCTTACCTTTGTTTACTATATGGCACATAGGGCCATCATACTAAAGCCACATCTCTTTCATATTTTTTTTTCTCCGTTGGAAGAAAAACTCATCGAATCATTGCAGAGTTAGTTCGCGAGGGGTGCTTCTGCAATAGTGTGGGACCTTAACCCGATCCGGGGGGATGATTTCGGATTTCGAATCTTTTTTATTTGAAAATATTATCTTATTTCTTGGCTTTAACTATTTCTTATATATCAATTGGTTTTACCTGCTTTAATCTCCTGATTACATTATCAGTTTTCAATAGGTCTGTTATTTCTTAGTTAACGTAGTTGCAGATACATTTGAACATCTTTTTTAATCTTCAACTTGAAGATTTGTTTGGCATGTGCGTGCTTAAAAGTCCATAGGTCCATACTGGTTCTAGAATTTGGATCTATAGCGAATACCATTGACAGTAACACTCTGATTAACTTCATTTTTAAAAAAACTTTATCCGATTACTCCACTATCCTGCCGACCGCACCAAACTGTGTATTTTTCGGGGTGTAAAGGCATTTTTGTAATTTCATGTGGATTATCTTCGCTCCAAATGCGACAATTTTCCTCATTGACATACCCATTGAGCCAAAAGTGAGCTGAACACAATTTTTCGACAAAACATAGGATCCAGTGTCAGTTGATTTTGGGCCCATTCACCGATATTTCGACGGACTAGGACCAAGCCATTGTGAACGACAGCGAATTGATTAATTCAACACTCTCCCCAACAGATGCAACAATCTCATCACTTTGAATACAACACGGTGAATAATGATCTCAAATGGTTGATTATGTCGAATGCAAGTGCAAGTGCTTTATATGTGTTGCGCACAGAGCCATAATTTTGAAACCAAATTTCAAAGATTTGTTGCAACGTGTATACCATCATGATTAAATTGCAGTTACTACTAAATAAAAACTACACCAACAGTTCGGAATCTGACAATTGGTTTGATAGATATAAATGTATGAAATTATTACTACCATAAAAGTGAAAGCAGCGATGAAAACATAGGTCATTGGTGGAGTTACAATAATACTTAAAGTAATAGAAATATAATATCTTCTTAAAATGCATTAACAACGAATTGTATTTGAATTCACTGTGAGTACTAGTTTCGCATTAGTTCGGATAAATTTCATACGCATTTTCAATCTAGCCCCGCCCACATACAGTCACCGGCATTAAGTTTCAATAAAATCGTGTTTACAGGATTGACGATGATTTTATCAGCTTCCCGTTAGCTTCTAGACTTTATTCTAAATATTGGGTGTAAGTATTATGGTAATATTATGGATTCTATATCCTGCTTAGCTTTAACTACAGACGGTTGGTCGTCTAGAGCTCAGGAATCTTTCATATTAGTTACCCTGCACTATGTTAAAGATGACACTCACAGCAGAGTGGGACTTTAAAAGAAAAGTGCATGCAGTTGTAATAATGCGGCGAATGTTGTATCTTCAGTTCATTATATTGAAGAAGTTCAAATACTAAAATATGCCTTGCATTCAGTGGAATCGTACTCAGTTGTCCTGAAAAAAAATGAGCACTTTAGTAAGCCTCATTCCTCATTCCAATATTGCAGCTTCCGCTTTAAGTAAGTAAGTAGGACAATTTGGCTTAAATGAACTAAAATTAATTCAAAGTTGCCTTACAAGATGGAACACATCTTACTTAATGTGTGAAAGGCTCTTGGCAAAACGAGGTGCTTTTATTGCGGTTTTGGCAGATAGAGACATTATACATCTTCAACATTGGCTCTGAAACTGAAACAAGGAGATGGTCACAAATAGAAGCGATGGTCAAAATCTTGAAGCCATTCCAAGTTGCCACTGAAGTACCTTACTAAGAAAATATATAAATTCCATTCTACGACCGATTATATGTAGCCTAATTAGCAAACACCTAAAAACAAGGATCGGAGATGACGATGCCAAAACGTAGTCAGTTGGCTCCGCAAATTAAAAGAGACCAAGTTAATTTCTTAAAGTTATAGATTAGGTGCGCGTAGATTATTTCTTTGCCGTTTGACAGTCTACAGTTTAGTCTTTATCCAAAAAAAATAAGAGTAATCATGTCTTGCATTTTTATGGGTTGGAGATGAAAGATCAAAGTGCAAATATTTGCCAAATTTTACTCTTTACTTTCGTGAATCGACGACTGCAAGTCAAACTTGTGAAAATTGCGTAAAGTTTATGGTGACGTTGCGCCACAAAACCGTCAATATCAACGATAGTTCCAAAAATTTAGTGGAGTGAGGAAGGGCCACCGAGGTTGATGACGTATAATAAAGGCATGATGGAGTCAAACTAAAGTTAAAAGACACAAGTGAATGCAGAAACACTGAACTTCCATCACTCAAGCATTCATGGCGACCTAAAGAAGTTGAGATAAGTTAGCAAGCTCTGTATTTGGATTCTATATGAACTCAGAGATGTTCATTTGACAATGCGTTCGCACAGCTGCGATATGTTTAGTAATCGTAAGGACAACTGCTCCTTTTATGACTGATAACTGTTATTGTGAAATGGACTTTTAACTACAATAAAGAGGCACCTCAAACAAGAACAAAATCAAACATTCATTAAAGAATGGTTATGCTATCGGTTTGGTGGAATTTTGAAGAGATCACATAATAAAAGTTATTAGAGCTTGGACTGGGTATGTTGGCACACCCACCATACTCACCTGACCCTGCGCCATCGGTCTTCCACTTGTTTCACCGATAATGACAGGTTCTACTATGACCGACAAATTATGAAACTTAATAAAGATGGCCAAAGGCCATCGTATATACAATACATATATTATTGAGAAATGTTTGTTCTTGATATAAAAACTAATCTATTTTAACACAACAGTACCAGTACAAGTGTCGAACCTTTCACTAAATTCCAACAAATGCACATTTTTGGGAAGTATTTAATCCAACCTTCTCACGATCTATTTATCATGTCCTTCTAAGTGATAACAATTCCTTCAGAAATGACATTCTCCAATCAACACTGAACACAGTGACGTATCACCTATGTATCAACGTTTCCAAGTAGAGCACAATGGTCAAATCAAATCATAACAACTGACACAATTCCCACATTCTATCAAAGCAGTCCACCAACTACAGGCAATCGTAACAGCAGACAGCAAACTCAAACTTCTTCACTTCCAACAAGTGTCACTTAACTTCTCCCTCTTCTTCGTCCCATATTTTCTCTCTATTTATCTCACTGCACATTCGCACACATGACCGTGTAACTTAATTTCTCAATAAGTCCACGTTTAATTAATTTGAACAGCAAGACAACTATCGTTTCACCTCAAACTTGAAAGACAAATGACCAACATGCAAACCATCAATTTGTTGGCTCCTGAGCTGTGCGGCTTGAGTGACAGGCGACCACAACGGCTGGCTATCGCAGTTTCATGAATAAGCTCATACTCCAAACCACCAGTGCAAAGGCAAGTGGAATCACTTTTGATATGAAGAAGGGGCTAGATGGCAATAGATCTACCACAGCCTTACCATAGATTGGTTAAATAAAAAATGAACAAAAAATAAAAAATGTAACATAATTGAAAGGCCGACATGAGAGACCGTAAACTTTGAGAAGAGGCATTAGCTGCTGGAATAGCTCTAAAGATCTATCGCAGTGTTTTCAGGCAAAAGGTGATCAAATGAAAAATCGCCTTCAATCCCTCATCTCTATAGTGATGGCTGTTTCTGTTGCTGCTACAATCGCACAGCAGTGGCTGATTGCGCGAGTGCGCGAGTTTCCGTACGCGAACGCGCGCACAAGGCTCCAAGATTGCTAAGCATTACTGTCACAACAATTGCAATCTCGCGCCGCCGACAAGAATTAGAGCTTGAAATGCCACTGTCTGTCAGGCTGTGTGCCGCCAAGTGGCCGCCAACATCGATCGGTGGTTGAAAGTCTAACGATATTCGCTGTACTCCGATACGGCTGCCTGTGTCCACCTCCTAGCAAGTGCTTAGCGCCCCTTTCGAAGCGCGATTGCTCTGGTGTCATTGTTGCCGGCTACTGAACACTAAGTACGACCACAAGAAGCTAGAAGTGCTTCTCTAGCCTGGCGTCTGCTACCTACTTTCGTATGCACAATGCAGAACATCAGACTGGCTTCAACAGCACCAACACTGCATATGATGTTATTTTGATATATGCTGGCTCGTCCGTCTATGGCGATTGGAATAACAACTGATTCAGTTATTAAAAGCAAATTGCTATCACCAGACAATAAGTTGATGGGGAATAAGCTTATCCACACAGAGATCCGCTTCAATAGCATCTGAACAAGTAGCAGAAGCCGGAAATATGGACTTCGACGGCAGGTTGTTGTTATTGTTGTATATTCACCAAAGCATAGTTCGGTTCTCTAATTCATCTGTGAAGATCTCATCTTCAGTTTTATTCAAAGTTCTGGACGGAGGGCGCAATCCTATCGCCTAGGCGGTATTTTCTTTTGAAAGCAAAGTCAGGGCAACTAACAAATGGAGATGAATAGACACCGCGCGATTGTGTAACATCTACTGGCTTAAAATCCCTTTAAATCCAGCAAAAATCCCTCTCACGCGGTGCAAGACCAAATCACACTTGTATCTATCTATCTTTAGCCAATGTTCGCAGTAGAATTTCTACCTTCAACATTACCCACACTAACGTCGTGTCGCGTCGGTCGTATCTGAAGCGACTGATGTGACATTAAATTCTCAACGGTCTTAGTCGGCGGCAGCGACTTAGGAAGAACTTTGCTACTCCATACTCTGTACTCTGTGCTCTGTACAATACGAATGTACTCTTTATTCTGTATTCTGTAGGCTATACTCAAGTAGATTCGTACCTATCGGTCTTCGGATGACTGTGCGGCTGTGTGGCGGCCAACTGTAAGGTGAGTGGCTAATGTCTTTGACATTAAATGTCAGCCAGTTGGATTTTATTGCCGCTGTGGCCACCTCTCCTGTCGAAACTGTGACTTGTTTTCCGTGTACCATGGAGTTAAGTACCCCTCGAATTCGATTGATTGCGGCTAATTGTCTATTTGTATCATCAAACTCCTTTTTCTGAGCTGCTGCTGTTACTGTTTTTGTTACATTGCCAGCTCACGGTGCGGTAGTGTAGCTGGTTTTGATCTTGTTCGCGACTTTAATGTTGGTCCCTCCTGTGGGTAGAGTATAAAATGTTTGACTTTTTTTTGCAAGTGACGTTTGTCAGCTTCAACTGACCAGACCTGAGATTGTGACAGGGTTTTGCTATTTTTAGGGATTATCAGGATTTGTTTACTTTTGGGACACATTCTGATAGTCTCAATGCTGTGGTTTTGCTAAGTGGCTTTTCAGTAGATTTTTATTGTTTTATCACAGAGGTGATCATCAGGGATCCGGTTGAAGTTAAACTTGAATTAAAACACGTGGCAAGGTGTATTTGCATACTAGTGGGGATGCATTGAATATGTAAAGGGTGAACCACCTGCAGGATGTGATTGCGTTTTAATTGATAAAATAAGAAGTGATATTCCAGATTTGATGGAATGCACTCATTATTCGATTCAAATTCATTTTATATAAGGAATTCGTAATTCAAAAGCATAAATATAAATATTCTACATATGCCAAATATGAAGCTGTCCGGTCAATTACCTCGATTACAGCAGCTGATTTAGTTATTCTCATTCAGTAGTGTATCACGATTTTTACAATGAATATCATTATTGAACAAAAAATTTGCTTTTAATTTGGTATCGCGGAGGGATTTTCATATACTGACTCGCTAAAAGGAAGAGAAGGAAGAAGAAAAGGCTCATGGAGAATCAGTTATATCAAAGACATGTACTTTTAAGTAGTACAAAGTATTCAAAAAGGGCCTAGAGATCGCAGAACACATGTCTTGTTCTGACCGACCTTTGACTTCCCCAACCGATGAACATATCGAAAAAGTAAAGGAAATTGTGGTTGATAATCGCCATAAGGATGAATATCTCTTAATACCTCTCACGAGTCTACTTATCGCGAATATTCCTTCGACTCCCATCATCCTTCTTGTACCTCGAAACACTCAAAACGCCCTAACAGTAGGTTTGCCTTCTTATTAATCTCTGCACATTTGGTGTTGCAGCTAATTAAGGAGACCACAACTTTTTAGAGCGTGGTCGTTGAAAATAGAAAGTTTTGTCTTAATCGTCTCACTAATGTTTTAACATTTGTTGCAATGGGCCGTTCTTACATGATATGAATGCGGCGATAGTTTTGGTTCTCAGTGCTTTTTCTGAAGGTTTCAACCGTTCACATAAGATATTAGGTATTTTATTCCATCTAATACTTAACAACAATGAATACTGAAAAAAGTTCATATAAGATCGACTATCTTGTGTCAATATTCTGTTATATACAATTCCTGCATCCGATTACCGATTAAATACAACTAACCACTTAAATGTTAGTTCTAGGTCTGAGCTACTTTGCAGATTCTAAGATAATATAAATAAACACTCATACACTCTGTTATTAGTCTTTTCATAGAGTACCCGGAGAGAGGGACTCCCGATTTGATCGCAAACTCTTAACGTTAAAGGCGTTTATCCCTTCTGTTTAGGGAACAACAAATTCTACTATCTTTTATTAAATAATATCTTAAAAGTTGACCAATGTTCGATCTCTCATATAAAGCTTTCATAATTTCCAACTCAACTCTACAAAGATAACCATTCCGCAAGTACATATTTTTCCAAAGTAAGTTTCCTTTTTTATTCTTGCGTTTCCTCTCACCCATGTAGAAAATGATGATTGTACTATATTTTCCATTTCTAAAATTCTAATTTTGCTGGTTGCTTACCCAGTTCTTAAGATAAGACATGACATAAAGTTATGGAGACAAATAGGTATTCTTGTATAGATGACTTCTTGCAGTATGGATCTAGGTAAAATAATTCCAATGGCACCTGACACCAATCACGATACTTCGTAGATGTATGTACTCTATTGCACTTATGTATGGTGACCATAGGTGGCGCGGTCTACTTCAGAGGGTCGAAAGCTCTTTAAGGCAGATTACTTGTCCAGAAGAGACAGTACGTGTATCGATTCCCAAAGGAAAAATCTGTTCCAATCGATGGCACAAAAAATCGTTTGCCCATCATTATGGATACAAACAACTACAAATACGAGTACATTGTATAGGTACTTCCCTTTTTTACGTTATGTCAACTCGAATGCACACCATGAGATACTTCAATAGGAAAATTGTTCCACCACCAGTAGCATGTCATGGGACCCAGTGGACAATCAAACAAACTTCTCCATACTATTCTTTGGAACAAGAACAAGAACAAAACCAAAAAAGAAACGCGCCAAGGAAAAACCACGAGAGCCCTATGTGCACCCATAAATCCAATGACAAAATATTTGCCAACAGCGTTTAAAGCAAAGCTAAGCCGCTCGGAACTACCAACAATCGGCAGCAGCGACAACTGCATCCGCCGCTGGTGATCATCACTACAAAAGTATTCTCACATCATCTTTGTAGACCAGATAAGCCGCGACACTTTTTTTTATCTTCAGCGCGTCTAAAATGTAAGTTCAAGCCTAGTTTAAGTGCTTCTGCTGGCTCACCTACTGGTGCTGCTACTACTGGCTCAGTGGACAAACCTAATGCAACGCTTCCTTTGACTAACTAGTTCCCAAGAGGCTACATCCAGGATAGAAAAGCCACTCACAAAAAATGGTTTACAGACGTGCGATGAAACAAATTGTTATACTTACGCTGAAATTTATTACGCCGCGACGCCGCCGCGCGCCAGCCTCTTGATCGTTCCGAGCCATCCATCCTCTATCGATGCAGATTCTGTCGGTTTTGCTGGGTAACAAAACGACTGCTATATGAGTAGATATGGTATGGAGCATCTAGGATATTGGGATCACCACTTCGCGGTCTTGACTTGGAATTCGGGAAGTTTGTTGTCTTGTTGAGCACATACGAGTACTTGTACTTTGTACGCATGTGGAATACGAGTACGCTTTGAATGCTTTCATTGTTAAGGTTATGTTGTGACAATAAATAAATGTCATTTGGGGGCTTTATTCAGTTGCTTATGGATTTGTTTCTTTTCGTTTGGCTTGGTTTGGCTTTACATATGAAATTTGTTAGTTTCCTAGTTTCTCATGGATCTTTCTTTTCTATTGTTGCAGATGAACCAGCTATGCAAAGTTTGCGGTGAACCGGCGGCTGGATTTCACTTTGGTGCATTTACATGTGAAGGCTGTAAGGTGAGTCACTTTCTTGATTTGTGTTTTAGATTTTCTTTTTATTTGGTTTGGTATATGTGCGGCTAGATTAATGGATCAGTTACGGAAAGTAAACCTGGACTGGTTTGGAATTATTTGTAAGGAGATGGAGGCTGTATTGAGCTTATGACAAATGAATACTTACAATTTCTTTTGTCAGTGGTCTTTATAGTCAAATATATGTATACAAATAATTGTCGCAGACTTGAAATTCGCACTTGAACTCTTTTGTTTTCATATTGAGAGTGGGGCAAAAGTCATTGACAGATTAGAAGTTACAATAATTTGTATAAATCTAAACAATTTTAAACAGATTAATAAAATTTGGATGTTGTAAGGACTGGCCATATTCGGAGCGTTTTCCTTAACATTAACAATAATCTCTTAGCTGAGGGCATTTGTTGCAGCACAGTTTTAAAGAAGAAAAAATTGTGCTGCGGTCAGACATGACAAAAGCGGAGCCCAATTAAGTTCTTAGTCTCGGTCACCGAAAGTAGACCTTAGTAAATGATTTGATTCCTATTTTTGAACCACCACCATGCTAATAAGTGCGATTGCCACTGAACCCCTATCATTTTTATTTAAGTGCAACGACCTTTATCACTAATTGTTATCAGATGTTGAAAAGAATATTTTTCTTGCTTTGCCGTTATTTGTTAATAACACCTTTTTAAAGATCTTCTGATCTTGACTCTTGCTTAATTTGAATTCTTTATGAACACATCTGCAAATTGGTTTTGAAAATTGTTAGCAACGACCTGTGGCCCGATTCTGTTGTAGTTGACTAGAGTGCCTTCTTTTCAATGTTTCTGAACTTTGAAGAAATAATTCATTCAATATTTGCTGCAGTTATAGCAATGCGAGGTCTGCCAGTTCAATGAAAATCGCAGAGTTAGTTGATTTTTCAAAACGTCAGATTATGAACTATCTTTTGATTGCTGAATTGTCATCATAATACTTCAGAAAAAGGCAAACTTCGTATTGTATTAGTTTCAAGAAAACTTTGCCCGAACTCTTGAACTTTTTTTTCATTTTGAAATCACATCGTCCTTTCTTATCCATGAAAACGAATTAAGTGTCTTTGCATGCACAGATTGAAGGACACATTCATAGCGGCATAAAGCTATGAATAAACGAATATATTGGAGTAGAAATTAATTTGATCCGTTTTCAATAAATGGATCTGGCTGTTATGAATGTCTCATTGTGACAGCTAATTGCTCTGGTTTCAGAAAGGTTATTCGTCAATGAATAACATATAGTTCATATTGTTTTGAATTTATACAAAACACCTATTTTAAATTGTGTTATTAAAATATCAAAATTTGTGGTAACTAAGCAACATTTTCGGGTGGTTTTACTTTTTTGATATAATTGGACGAAAAGTGCAGCTGAATGGCATAGAATGCTCGTGGAAGTTTACGATGACAATGCTCCAGCTGATAAATAATATAGAAAATGGCTTCAAAGTTCCAAGGATGTTAAAGACAACTTCTAGAAAGCTTGAATAATTCAAAGACAAGGAACTATAGGCATTACTAATGGAAGAATAGAGTTAAACGCAAGAGGAGCTTGCAGAATAATAGGGAATGGCACAGAAGCAGTTTCAGTATGATTCAAATCGCTGTGAATAATTCACAAGTAAAGCAATTGAGTGCCTTATGAACTGAAACCGGGAGATGTTAAAAACTTGCGAGCAGCTGCTCCAAAGGCAAAAATGAAAGGGCTTTTTCCATCAGACTGTGAGTGGGGATGAGAGGCGGATATATTATGGTAAATCCAAGAAGAATAAATACTACACTTTGCCCGCTGAATCGTTTTCATCGACCTCAACATAAACACGAAAGCCGAATATTCATAGTTCGAAGGTCATGTTGTGTATCTGGTTGCACCAAAGGGGTGTTGTCTATTATGAGCTCCTGAAATCTGGTGATTCCATTACGGGCGATCGGTGTGGAATGCAATTGATTTGTTGGAGCCAGAATACGAGGAAAGACACGACAAAGTCATTCTTTTGCCTGATTACGCTCGGCCTCATGTAGCAAAAGTCTTAAGATATTATTTAGAATCGCTCAATTGGAATATTTTACCACACCTGCCGTATTCACCGGACATTGCTCCTTTCGATTGTAGTTAGAGTGTTTTGGAGTTTGCAATCGTGCCTTGTCGGAAGACCATTTTTGGGTAGAATTGTATAAACTTGACATTTGTAATGGTCAAACAATTGATCTATTGAGGGAGAAATTCTGTTATCATGTGATCTAGAGGAATGGTCCGGTTTATTGGCCACTGCGCTCATGCCATTAAACACGGTTAGATTTCTTTTCATGCGGTTACGTTAAGTTGCTGGTTTATGCCAACAAGCTAACAATATTAGAGAAGCTCAGAAACAATACCGAAAGCAAAATTGACAATATGTGTGGAAGAGTGGTGGAAAATTGACTCTAAAGAATCGATGGTTAGAAACGTACTCGGCGTGGTCAAATGTATATAGATTTTGTGTTTTATTTAAATGCACAATTGTTGTGTCCATATTAAAAACCCTTTATGGATAAAGTTGCAGCGCAAATTTATTTGTTCCAATGCCCAGAAGGATGATAATTAAAAAAAAAAAAATTTTTTCAAAGAGTATTTTATATTATATTGTAGTAGCATCCAAAGTCTGTATTGCGTTAGAAGATAGCGTCAACATACCGCCCTTCTTAATAAACTAAAATTGTGATAGTCTCATAACCTCTTATTTTAATTGCCACCTATATATCTTGCTAACCGTTAGACCTGCAACTTTTTTAAATACTATATCTCGCTTTCGGCGGGCAATGGCAAACTCCCGTGCCGTTCGGACTCGGCGATAAACATGAGCAATACAAATAAGCGTCAAGAAGCTAGGCCATGGCCCATACCGGGCTGCCAGCGCCACAGTGTTTTTTTCTGGTTTTTTTTATTTAACGCATGGATACCGTGACTAAAATCCACCCTCTGTTTACCGAGCGCGTGGAGTATACAAAACATGCAATGAACAAAACAAAAGGTAATAACACTTTAGATGGCAGCCCAGCTTTGCTGGAAAATACACCCTCTTTAGAGGTCGGCTCGATGGATTCTGGGGCGAGCAAATTATTGCATCTTATAAGCCCGCGGGTTTCTCAACCACCTAAATCTCACACAAAGGAAATACATATAAGAAGTCCAACTGCACCAAAAGCGTCGGTACAAAAACAATGGACTCTAGCGAAAGAAAATAGCCTGTAGGGCGAAAATATGGAACTTCGATTCCAGCTAACCAAAATGGAAGCGATCCGCGAGGAGCTTAGAAAAGAGTTGGAAAATCTCAAAGCTAAGGATAAGATCTATGAAGTTGCCACCGAAAACGAAAAAGTGTCTGTTGAGTCGGACAAACAAATTTACGCAACGGACGAAGAGGACTTAGGACGCGAAACCGATTTGACTTTGCAAAAACGTTCTGGCAAAAACGAAAAGTCGGTTCATCTCCCAAAATGATCACTCAACGTGAAGTGATGGAAGATAAGTCGGAAAAAAACGACAAAATAGAAGTAGTTCCCGATATATACCAGAGAAATAAACAACGACCACCTCCGCCAATTCACGTTACCGGGATTGCAGATATCAAAAAACTGCAAAACATTATGAAGACGTTGCCGCGTTCTGCCTATACATTAACATCACGCAACTACAACGTATGTAAAGGTAATGTCAAGGACGCTGACAACTATCGCCTACTGTCTCAGAAGTTAAATGCAGAAATAATCCAATGGTACACTTTCGAGAATAAATGCGAAAGGCGAATATGTATTGTCGCTAGAGGACTTTATCCGTCTTGTCCAAAAGAGGATATCGTTAGTGAACTGCGAGTCAAGGCATTCAAAATCGTTGATGCAGTAAACATTGAAAAGCGTGAAAAAAAAGAAATTAGAAGGGAAGGAAGTAACTGTAAAACGTGGCCTCCCTCTTTTCATGCTAACATTTGAAGAAACAGAGAATATCAGAAAAATATACGAAGTAAAAGCAATCCTCAATATCGTCACTAAAATTGAGCCTTTGCGTAAAAACACTAAATTAATTCCGCAGTGCAAACGATGCCAGGGATTTAACCACACGCAAGCGTATTGCCAAAAAGAACTGCGTTGCGTTAAATGCGCAGGCACTCATCTTTCAAAGGATTGTGTTGTAAGCAGACAAACCCCTGCGATCTGTGTCAACTGTTAAGGAAAACATGTAGCTAATTTCCGAGGATGTGAAGTAGCCAGAGAGCTGCAAAAACTGTGCCCCGAAAAAAGCAAAGACTAGATAAAATGACGGAAACAAATGAAAACCGAAATGTCTCTGTTATTAAAAACATTAAAGCGAAAATGTCTGAAGAAAGTTCCACAAGCGTTACACGTAAACTATCGGGCAACCTAAAATATGCCCAAGCCACAAAACTAAATTTTAAAAGGGCCGTTCAATCACGGGATTCTGTATCTCAAGTATTTTCCATTATACTCGCTAAACTTGAGCAGCAAAAAAAAGTAAATGAACTTATTTTCGAAAAGTTAACAAAAATTGAAAATAGATTCAGTAAAAAACGAACTCCCCGGAAAAATCGAGAAAGGAAAACTAAAGTTACTTACTTGGAACGCTAACGGCGCTTTAGATAAACTCATTGAATTAGTGTTATTCCTTGGTATCAATGATATTGACGTCTGTTTAATTTCCGAAACCCACTTGAAAAATGGGTCGCGCCCAAGTATAAGGGGTTTTAAGGATTACTACGCGCATCACCCATCGGGGAAATGCTATGGGCGGATGCTCCTTATATATCAAACAGACGATCGAGCATAACGAATATATGAAAATAGAACTCGAGCCTGTGAAACTAACTAATTGCCGTACGCGTAAAAACCGAACGCCATTCCTTTACCATTTCAGCCATTGACTTCCCTCCGTGATCCAAGGTCACAAAAGAATATATTTATTTCGCTTGGATCTGCTTTTATAATTGGTGGTGACTTAAATGTTAAACACACTTTTTGGGGCTCAAGATGTGTTTCCCAAAAAGGTAAATTGGTCTATGAAACTGGTATGGAACACAATTTTGACTTCCATTCGACGGGTAAGCCGACTTATTGGCCGACAGACACATTGAAAATACCCGATCTTGTCGATTTTTTTCATTTTTAAAGAAATCTACAACAATTATATAAAAGTTGATGAAAGCTTCGATCTTTTCTCCGACCATTCTCCAGTCATACTGACAATGAGTGACACGCTCATTAAAAGACAAGTACTGCTTCGACTAACTGGAAGAAATACCAATTGGGAAGGATTCAGGAAAGAAATCGAAGATAACATACAATTAAACGTTTCAGTAAGATCACAACTTGAACTTGAAATCGAAGTTTACTCCTTCGTGGAAATCGTTCAATGTTCTACGTGGAACAACACACCTCATCAACGACAAAAAACGGCGAAATATAGCACAAATTACCCAAAAGAGATAAAAGAAATGGTAAGGGAAAAGTGGAAAGTACGCAGAAAATGACAATTTACTCGAGCTCCCCAGGATAAAAGACGTTTAAATAAACTTTGTAATCTGCTCAAGGAGACTCTTAAAAACCACAAAATTTGCGTAGTAAATAGGTATGTCTAGAAGAAACTATTAAGCCCTTTGTTAGACAAACACTAGTACACTATACTAGCATGTCATATTGATAAAAAATCGTCTAATGCCAATTATTGAAGACAAAAATCTTATCCCTAACCATTAGTTTGGATTTCGGATTAAGCATTTGACTATTAACCAGGTACATATAATTACCGACCTAATTGAAAAAGCTCTGGAAGAGAAAAAGATTTGCTCAAGAGTATTTCTTGACGTTTCTCAAGCCTTTGACAAGGTTTGAGACGAAGGTTTAAAGTTAAAATTACGGCAAATTTTTTCATCGAAACCTTGCAACATATTGACTAAGTACTCGTATCCTGAAAATAGAATTTTTCGTGTAAGATACGGAAATGACATATTGCAACTTAAAGATATATTGGCCCGTATACAGCAGGGAAGTATTTATTGCGCCGTCTTCACAGAAGTAAGCCTTTGGACCTGGCACGATAAATTGAAACCGCTTTAAAAAGGCGGAATGTGTAAGAACTTTCAATGGGAAGTCGCCTACCAAACGAAATTATATTGTGATGAAAAAGCTGCTTGCTAAGTTTTACTTAGTTGTGGTATCAAACATAATTATCGAAGGGAGGTGTTTTTAGTGAGTAAGAATCTCACACTACTGTAAGCACACGCGCTCGCGATGTGTCTAATGGAAGATTTTCACCTGCCCTCGGCAAAAAATAAAAAAATAAAAATTTGAGCAAACTTTCTCTTATGTTTGTCTGCTCTCACCCAACAGGCCTTAACATAACCGAGAGTCCTTAAATATAGTAAGTTTTTTGTGTTTTGTGTTTTTGTTTTAGCTCAATGCGCTATGTATACGTTTAATATGTTTACCCAGTGTAGGATCATTATTAAAATAACTCTGAAGCGCACTTTCGAAGGCTTTAGATATTTAGGATAGTGATTGTCATCTTTAGTTTTGAGCTAACAAAATCAGTAAGAATTATCAATATCTGCATCCATTTTAATGCCTTTAGATTTCGTAAATTGTCTTCATTTTTGTGCTTACATGGCGGTACACGATTCATTTCTTTGCCAAATCGTGGCAAGAATACCAAAGCTTCGGTGATCTTTTCGTCATAACTTCGTAAGGAAACAGATTCCTTGAATGGCTTAAATCATAACGCAATTACACATCTCTGAACCTTATAAATTGTATGACTGCAAAATAAATCAGAAAAAGACAAAACAGTTTAAATTTGAATCTTCGGAGCTTTGCAAATTTTCTTGTCTTTTTATATGATTTTTTTTCAAAAATCTTCAGCTTAATTTTGCTATACAAATTTTATTTCAACTCAACTATTCTGTTTTCAAGAAAAAACGAAATCAAAACAAAAAATTGAGACACGAACTAGCACAATCATTTAATAATTATTATTATAAACTGGCACGAGTGTCATATTAGCCATAGTAAAAACCAAAGCATTATTACTATCATGGAGCTAAGTGTCAGATATTTAAGTCAATCAAAGTTATATTCTCCCAGCACATTCATCTATCTGGGATGTAACCTCGGTTCTTGTTTTATACCCCATTCAGTTCGAGAGAAATCGTATTGATATACCTATAGATATACAGTTTTCTCATGAGAGTCAGGATACATTTCAGACTGCTCCTAGGCTAACACTGCAAATATCTTTCACTTTCTGATTCTGATGATTACCCAGTCATCTCATAACGAAACCGATGACCAAGGCATACAAAAAAAAAACAGGCTCTCTAGTGCATTGGGTGCTATTACAAAGTGCAATAGTTTGATGGCCACTCTCTTCCAGATACAATCATTATTTTTACATTAGAAATGACTACAATCTGCCCCATGGGCATTTATATTCCAACAAGTGAGTGAATAGCTTAGCACAGTGAGAGCGGTCAAATTTCTAATCGTATGTCCAATTGGTCAGAAAAATGATTGTTCCCCAGAACAAATTTCCAGAAGACGATTTACAAACCCTGCGCCACACAGATCAAATAGGGGGAGATTAAGGTGAAACATATTTGAATAATGATGCTTCATGTTTTATAGCACTGAATTGGTGCTATACAATTTGATAGCGGTGCGGTATTGTTGATACAAACTTGATGGGGAGCATACAAAATTTTCCCTCCAGATAATGAAATTAGTTGTGATATCGTTTTAATTGTCCGACAGTGTGTTTTCAATGGAATATAATATCCCATTCCATTGAATTAGAGACAAATTTGTTTAAAGATGACTTTGATTTCTTTTTCTTTTTTATTCTTTGTTTAATATTCTTTTATATGATTACTCGAATTATATAATCAGTAAATATTTATGGTCTCAAAAGAACACATTTATGTAACCGATATTTTTAAACTAAATCACATAATAAACAAATTTAAAAGATATTCAGGTTTGGCCGTTGGAACCGGCTTTAGGACAGCATATTTTATTTAATCTGACAGATGGGCTGGCCAGCATCCGAAAATGTCTTGTCTTTTGTTCTGAGTAGACGGAATGTGGACTAATGTTATCGATAATTACAATAAATTTAAATGAAATATTTGTTTGAAGATACATATGTTCAACAGAGGGTGAGTTGATATTTTTGTTCATTATTTTATAGGAAAAGTCAAGAGCATGTTGTTTGGATTTAAATAAAATTGATTTTCATTGGATTTTTTTTTGTAACTGAATAACGAATTAACTTGAATCTTAGGTTGAGTGTATCAAGTCTAAATCACATAAATTTAACTAAGATAATACTAGAAACTACGTCTAATTTTATGAACATTTAAAAACTGATTTAGGTTTGCCATTTTATCCTTCTTTACCAAAGCCTTAATATTTGAGTAAATTTATATGTTAAATTGTGCTTGCACATATTTGTTTTAAATAGTTTTATCACTGTGGCGCTGGCAGCCCGGTATGTGCCATGGCCTAGCTTCTAGACCCGAATGGCACTCCTTAGAAGCTTTTTCGTGGGCAATTTTTACTTTCGGGAGTTTGCCATTGCCCGCCGAAAGGGTGATGGCGATTTGAAAAATTGTTGGTGACCCAGCCAGGAATCGAACATGTCGTAAAAGTTCAATAAGCTAACTATCACGCCATCGCCATCGCCGTACATCTTCGTAAAACGCTACCTGTTATACAGCGCAATGTAGTCAATTTAGGAAGGTATTGCATGTGGTTCTTCAGATTGAAGTTCAGGTATCCATTTTCTCGATATAACTAGCCATCTTAGCCTACTAAAACGCTTTCTCTGACCATGAAATTTTCTTCGTTCGTCTGTAATACTATAATGAAGGTCCTCTATAGATGCTGTTCAGTTTTTTTTTTGGCAAGGTTTTATCATTGTATTGCCGCTTGAAGCCAGAGAAACAGCTAATGACTGGTGTAATACTCTGTTTGTTATAAGATGTCATTATCAGGTAGACAAAAACCTTAGCTTCCTTAAAGTAACAGCTTTCTATTGTCACATGCATCTTCCCCTGATGGAAGAAACGACAAATGAATTATTTCTTTCGATTTCCACCAAATTGTTATGGTAACCTTTTCTGGATGAAGACCTTGTTTGGGTATGTGTTTTGGTTTTCCTTTGCATCAACCACTCCCCAGTACTTTTAAGATTTTCATACAAAACATATTTCATCGCACATGATCTTAGTGAGCAAAGACGGTTCATTGTGGTGACTTAAGCTCATCAATGCACAGATTTCTAAACGGTGTGGTTTATGAACCTCGTTCAGTTCATGGGGCACCCACTATTTCAATTTCTTTGTTTTTCCTTTTAGAGATAGGTGCCAACTTATTGTCATGGAAGGTACTTCGTCTAATAAAAAGCAGGGGTAGAGTAAATCTGGAGTTATCATAGGCCTTTCGCCACTGATGGTTGCTTTGATTTGTCCAGTTGCAAGCTGCCGGTAGTCTATACCAGGACTTGAAACATGGTACCGTGGGAGTTAGGAGCCCCCTGGACTTCGGTCCGGGCGTAACTTGTTGAAGTAGGCCACCTTGTGGGAGCGTCACGGTGGCTGTGGTTTAAACCTAAGACACAGTGGAGCTGGTGAAAATGCTGGGTACTGAGACCCTAATACCCAGCCATTATTCATGAATGGCATCTGCATCTTTGAAACCGAAAAGCTTTCCATTCTCGCTATGGGTGTCAATGACAACTTACGTTGGAATGATCACATATTCGAAATCGCCAAAAATGCTGCGAAATGTCTAGGTTTCCTAAAGCGATGTAAGAAATATTTCACCCCCTCTGATCTGGCTTCAATATATAAGTTTTAATGTGTGTAAGTACCCCATCTATCTAAATCTAAACATAGTTTAATCGTTACCATTATCAAGATGAAATTTATATTGACTTCTTTCCATGCACAAATTACTTTTGACACCTGACTTGCATGCTTACTTAATAAGATGTCTACACAATTCGGTGTAAGGCAGGGCTTCAACTAACTAGGTTCTCCAACTAGCATGGTCTTTAGTTAACTGTCTCCTGTTGAGCACTCCAAGACAGCCTAAGTCGCCTTCTACTTGTGCGCCACCTAAAATGAGGTCTTCCTCTGCTGCCGCATTGTCCCTGCGGATTGGATTGGAAGACGCAGTTTCCGGTCGATGTACAGCTCGTGTACATAGTCGTTGAATCTTCTCCTCTTAAGCACGCCAACGCAAATGGGACCCAAAGTCTTAGTAGTAACTGCTTTACAGTTAGTTACCTCCAAATAATTTAGAACCATATTTTTAAATTTTTTCACTTCCCTTGAAAAGGTTTTCAATAAGGACATACACATTTTGTACTCCTATTTAGACGCACCCTTAAACTCTTTTTATGATCTGTTCATGTCAAAATGTCAGTCATTGTGTTTTTTTTTAATTTTATCCGTTTGTTACATTCATCCAACTAGAAAGGATGTACGAATTATAGTGTATAAATGGAATATTCCTGCGCCAGTGCGTTGACTAGTGTACAAAAATAAAAAAAAGTCAATGTTTTATGCACTTATGCAAAGATTGAATTTGAGTTTATTGACAAATATTTACCGACCGTACGTTATCATTTGTTTATCGCTTATATTGTTTTTTTAGCGAGAGTAGCGGTTTTTGTCATAACAGTTCTGTCAATTTTGCGTTTGTTGTGTTTTGTACGAAAAGAACGTAACTTTTGACTTTCGTCTACGAAAAATATAAACAAAAAATATAATTTACTTTTAGTTGTTTATTGATAATGAAGTTTTCTACTACTGGTAAGTTTACTTAAAAACAATATTATGGGTTTTAACAAGTTTCAAACTCTGGTTCCCTTGTGAGTGTCAACATTAAAGCTTTAATCAAGTTTTAAAAAAAAAATTACCAAAATAGACCTTAAATTTGTTTTAAGTTAATATCACATTCTGTTGTACTTTGTGAGAACGGTAAGTTGTTCTGCTACTTTTTGCGACTTTTTAAGATATTTAGCTTTTTATAGGGATGTGCTAGTTCATACAAATAAGCAAATTTTTAAAAAATAGATCTCAGCAAAAAAAAAACTTTGAAAATTGATGAAGTACAACAACATGTTTTGCATCCCCTAAATATTAGCAAATGTCCACCGACGATGGCGATTACGCGAAAGTTAGCTCATTGGACTATAACGCAGACAGTCTGGGTTCGATTCCCGGCTGGATCACCAACAATTTTTCAAATCGCCATCACCCTTTCGGTGGACAATGGCAAACTCTAAGGAGTGCCGTGATTAAAATGACAACATAAGCAACACAAATGAGTGTCAAGAAGTTAGGCCACGGCCCATACCGGGCTGCCAGCGCCACAGTGTTTTTTGTTTTTGTCCAAAGTTTTCAAAATGTGATTTGGCCCAAAAATGTGGCATTTTTAACATGAATGTTAGCAAATGTTGGAAACAGTGCTCTCGCAAAATATAGAAACTGATCTAGTCAGATCCCATAAAATTAAGCTACTTTTGTCATCATGGTCAATTGAATTATGCAGCAAAGCTATCCAGTTCTTCTACTGAGAAACAGTCAACTTATGCTGGAAATAATGCTGCTTTATCTCCAAACAAAGCATTGAGCTTGTATCTCGACCTGGATCTATCGGAGAGGAAATACATATAACTAAAGTCAGCAGTAAACGCAATCCAATACTAATATAAGCTGGCCATCGCTATATACAGAGCAAATAGATTGGTCAGCTCTGCCTCATTAGTGAGGGTCTGTTATTGACGGAAACGACGACGAAATATCTTCTCCATCATTCAATCACCAGAAATGCTGGTGCTGCCGAATGACATCCCTCTTATCGCGCTTACCCACCGCCCTACTGAACCTGAGACGATCCACACTGCGATATGTCCTGGATCAACCTTGTCTGATCTAGGTTGAGGAATGCTTCCGGTGGAACGAAGCCGTCAGAGCGCACTCTCTCGTGGTAAAGGTAATTAGGGTAGTAAGCCCCAGATATCAGGTTATTCGTCGAGGCTTTTGCTCTTGCAATGTACCTTCGAGTCAGCTTAATTACGAAGTTGTCCACAAGTATTAGGTTCGCCCTGTTGTAAGGGACCTCATTAGGATACAGATTTTTGTACTCCGACTCTGGTGTTCTGTACAAGGGAAGATAAGTCCTAAGGCAAGCTCTCTCAAACACCCGAATCTTTTCCATTAAGCTTGCTCGTACATTGAACCACACGGGACACCCAAATACCAGCATGGGCCTGATAAGGGCCATGTAGCAGATTACCTTTACCCTCGCATCGAGTTGGCTGCTATAAAACAGTCTCTTTGTGAGTGCAAAAGCGCCTTTAGCTCTGGCTAGAGCAACATCTACATTTTTGTCAAAATATAGAAACTGATCTAGTCAGATCCCATAAGCTTAAGCTACTTTTGTCATCATGGTCAATTGAATTATGCAGCAAAGCTATCCAGTTCTTCTACTGAGAAACAATCAACTTATGCTGGAAATAATGCTGCTTTATCTCCAAAGAAAGCATTGAGCTTGTATCTTGACCTGGATCTATCGGAGAGGAAATACATTTAACTAAAGTCAGCGGTAAACGCAATCCATAAAAACTTCTTCCCCAATCTGTACGCACCGAAAAGTTAAAAAAAAAAATAACTACTTCCGAAGAAAAAGGAAATAACAGAGACAACAACCTCAGTCGAACTCCAAGAACTTCTAGACAAGACTGCCGAAAGTATTCTTGAAGTAGCTAAGGTAGAGCAAAGTACAATTACAACCTTAGTATGCAAGTGGGGTTTTGATGGATGGAAGCTTTGGGCATCTCACATACAAGCATTGGATTTTGTCCTTTTAAATCCTCATCCTTCATCAACGCTGTACTGCAGCCTTATTAAATTATCTTTTATTTAGGAGAGTACAAACGTTGTGCAGAAGGAAGAAGCTGCATGAACGAATTAATCAATTAACTTTGAAGGCATTCCTTTTCGAAAAGATTAGCAGATATTGAAGTTTCATATAACATGATTCAATCATGATTTTAAAATTCAAAACTCATTTAAAACCAGAATGGGTCAAATAGTCGATTAACCCAACCAGGATTTGGATCTACTTATAATGAGAAAACCGCTAGAAGATTTTTTGCAAATCCAAATTAACAGCAGAAATTACTGGAATCGACAAAAAGCTAATTGAGAATTTCTATACTATTCTTAGACTGATTGCAAGTGCGAAGCATATAAATTTACCTTAGCTTATTAAACTTTTTGCAGGAAACAAGGCAGAGATAGTTACAACTTTATAGTTGGTTACTATACTACTCATTCATGGTCTCATACCTATAGGGAAACTGTCAGAAGAGCGTTTAGAAGCATGCCATAAAGAATTTAGAAGGCATCGTCTTGCACATACCAGAAAATCCTCATGTATATGTATATAGAAATGGAGATTTAAAGACAGTGCTTCTGCTTAAATTTGATCCTGAAATTTCTCATTTAAGGAATCCAGCTTCTTAAATTTGCATTATTGGACATCAACAAACCCACAATTGCTTTAAGACATTTTATTGCGTCTATAAAAACTGGTCATGTAGTATGTTTGTGATGTCGGAGATGTGATTGAACCGTATTTTTTCATCGATGTAAATGCTCAATGGCCATGCTAGAAGACTATTTTTGGTCAGAAATATATGTTATGTACCAGTGATATGTGATTTTCACTAGAATAGATGATTTCACATGCCACACAGCTAGTCAAATAATTGATCCACTGAATGGTAAGTTCAATAATCGTGTAAGAACCGGCAAAGATTTGTGATGGTGACTTCAAGGATAACCTGGTAAGAGCTAAATACTGTACCCCAAAGTGATGACATTAAATTATCAACCTCCCGAAAATTTTTAAATTTTGACATACGTTTTTTTGTCACGAAATTCAGATTTATGAAGTTAAACAAAGAAGAAAGCAATCCACAAATTGAACAAGCTTGTCGCACGGCTAGATTGTTGTGAACATTATTGAACAGAAGAAGGCCAGATGAACTTTTTCAGCAAGAAAAGGAGACCTATCTTCAACGCAATAGGTATACCATATATTGCCTAAAGTGCACATCTCCGAGTTTTGTATGTCTCTTATCATAAATGTCTCACTATGTTCCCACAGTGCTGTCCATATTTGTTTTTGCCGTGTTTCGACTCCTCTTGAAAATAACATCTTTCAAATTTATTTGTATATGGTAACAGGTTAATTTCGTTATTAAAAGCACCTTAACTGTTTGGAAGTAAAAGCTGCCCTACAGTTATGGTGCCAAAAAGTTATTGAAGACCAAAAACATCATAATTTTTGAAAAAAATGAAATAAACTCGCGTCTTTGCAACTTTGAAACCTATACTTACCATTTACACATAAAACAAGTCTGTTGTGTGTTTTCCAAGACACTTATGAAACAGAAAAAATATTTAATCAAAAATTGTTCAAAATATTCAAGTAACAAATAGAAATATTGATTGCACATTTTTGTTCTTAACTTCCATATAGGAAAGTTCTTGCATTCACCCCAAAAACCGAAAATTAAAATTTTGTGAAATCTTTACTATTTAAGGTGTCTATTATGTTTTCAAACCGTTTTTTCAAGAAAACGTCGGTTCGAATGTGTCTATGCTTGTATTTTTATCAGTATGTGTTAGTTTTTAATCGACGATAATGGTAATAGTGGTATCGATATGAATTTTCGTCATGTCAAATGCCGAGTTTCGGCATCAAATTTTGACCACATACACGATCTAACCATTCTCAAACTACCTGTCCATAGTGTGCGGGGTACCATCCTGATTTTACGTAATGGCTTTTCTTTGCCGTAGTGTTATATCATCTTCGCAAAATGCTTTAGACTTAAAGGCTTATGATATTTCATGATGGACTCACATAATAAAGAAATAGAAAACCAATTAAAAGACGCGGCGTGCCTTTAATCTGCCATGACAAACCTTATTTGGGCTGTCCGCAATGAAAAAATTTTGAAAGCTATACAACAGAATGTCGACGACGTTTCATCTTTGTCTTTTTATCTACGTGCTATTCGATTCGGCATCCGTAGAACTTAAATTAAATATTTCGTAAACTTGATTTAAAATTTTATCTCTACAAAATATAATTTACCCAAAAATTACGAGAAATATGCCAATAGAGTCGGACAGTTGTCAACAGACATTTTCAACTATTTAAATGGATATATAATCAAAAAGAACTACCGAATTTGGTAGAGCATCACTTTTGAGGGAGCTTATTTTAATTATTTCTTTCTACCGCATACTTTTCATGCTCCTCCTTCTTCTTCTAGTATTTAACGAGCTAGCTCCATACTCACATTCGTTTAGTTGCCAAGTAAAACCTGACGAAGTATGCGGAAGTATATTCCTACGGATTTAGCCTTACCATGCACGCAACAGTTTCAGATTACTCATTCTAATTGGTGTCGTTCTTTATGCCAGAATTTCTAACTAAATTGTGATCTTTTAAGTTGCACAGAATGTACGGATGTCCTGAATATGCTGGACAAATTATTACTTTATAGTTCATGAATTAGTTTCCTTAGACTATCCTTGTTCTTTGTGAATTTGAAAGCAGCTGAAAACATTTTCGAAAAACGGCTTCCATTCCTGAAAGTTTTACCTGTAATCTCCTATCTTTCAATCAATAACATTCTCTTTTGTCTTGGAAGTTTTATGCAATCACTTGATCAGAATAGTTTCTGACCTTGACTCTAATGTAACCAATTTATACTCTTGACACTGCTCGGTTGTCATATCGGGTAACTCCCAGTAGCACCTTCTTACTAGTTTAAAAACTAATTAGTTATATGAAGGTATGTGGAAAACACTTTTATGCTCTTACCATGAAGGGCATACATACTAAAGTCAACCCATTGCGCAAACCAACCAAGTGCCAACCAAGTGATTATCAGCCAAAATACTTTTAGTGTTCCAGTAGTCTAAAACAGGTGATGATAATGCCCTTAATGATCTTTACTACTCATCATGGCTAACTAATTGCTTCTAAGAGCACACACTTCGTCGTCATCTCCCCATTAGCTTTTAAGAAAAAAATCTTCTTATCTAGAGCTGAAATTATTACCCATTTAATTTTGTAATTCACAGTGTCTTGCCTTTGGCCACTCACATTCAATAGCAGGCCTTCCTAAGGCTACCACATTTAACGTCAACTTTTTATCGAAATTCATTTCGCTTAAGCTAACAACGAAAAAGAGATCGCGTAGCTTATACTGATATTTAACCATTTGGACAAATACATTTGGAGCTGATGAATTGGTTGTGTCTGGGATTTGATGCACTCTACAAGGATAGACTGCCGGAACATACTAAATGAAGATTATGATACCGCCAGCCAACAAAGCAACTCGCATAGTCATCCTCCTGTCAGTGCCTTGTCATTATTGGACTCCGGTCCATTTAAGAGCTTGTATCTTTTTTTATTATTTTTGTTTTGTCTGTTTTCCGTTCCTAATTCACGCTTAGAAGAATGAACATTTGAATAAGTAATTGATTTGCTCGCCCGCAATTAAATTGGATTGAAATTCAGCAGCGGTGTGGCTTGGCGGCAATTCCAATTGTGGGTTTTTAGATATACTTCTCTCTTACGCCCACTGAACCTTATTCGAACCGCAAGGCGCGGCTCGAATTCAATTGATTTGTGTAGTTTTGATCTTTACTCTGCATAAATAAACTACTGGAAGGTACTGTGGAAAATGCATTTGGAAATTAATAATTACCGTAAATTAATGGATATTTAAATGGTCCATTTATTTAAGATTTGACTTTCATAAAGTGACCCATGTAATTCGGTCAAATGCGTAACGGGCAGGCGGCAAAAATTCAAATAAACTTGCCTCCGACCAAAGTCATTGTGTCGAGATATAGATACTATTAGAATGTGTGTATCGGAGTCGTTGTTGTGTACTTTCCTTCTCTATTTATAGCCACACTCTGTAAAGGCAATATAAAATTTGTGGCCCTAATTTGGTTTTAATTTATAGGTGTTTGAAATCGGGTTGGTATTTTAAGGTTCCAATTCAAAGTCGATAAAGCTTTTAGGTGTTCGGTTGAAGTAAGGAGTGTGGCTGCTATATGTGATTATGTAAAAGTGGATTTAAATTGCTTGCTGTAATTTATTAAAAAAAATAAGATGCTATACATTTTGAGAAAAACATTCAAATCAGTTTATTCATGAAAATAGTTTATATTCAATGATGTCTTTTATTGTACACTGAGCTAGACATGGGTAATCCATGTACATAAACATGTGATCAGAACAAAGCGTTTAAAAACTTTATAAGAAGATTAGCAGTAAAATAAACATTGAGTAAGGTTTTGGATCAGTTTCAAGATCGGACGATGAAAATTAGTGATAATCATGATAAATAAAGCGAAGAATTTTATTTTCTTGGCGGACATACATAAACGCCAATTAATTGGAAAACGTAGTATCAAAATATAATGATAAACAGAATATCTCTAAGGACTTACGTGAACACCTGACAATATATTGACTTAATTTCACGGGATGCCCATACATCCATTGGAGCCAGAAATTCGCCGGAACGAGGCCTATCTTAGGATCAGACCACCCGGTACTTTTTGCGACCTTACATCGGGTCAATCAACTTGTGGAATACCCTTTCTGAGACTTTAGGTATAAATTGCAATCACCATAATGCTTCTACTTGGGGGCCTACTTCAAGTCAGGCTCGGACCAAAGGCCGTGGGACCCGACTCCACGATACTAAGTTTTAAGTCCTGGTGAGGCCTACCGGTAGTTCTGCCACCCAAAAGTACTTTATAACCCGGTGCCTTGTAACTGATAAAATCGCAACAAATCTCAGTCAAAAAGACTTAACGATTAGAATCGATTTACCCCACCTCCATTTTGTATTAGCCTACGTTATAAATGGTCGCAACATTCATAATTAACCAGGTATACCCTGGATAGTAGTATTTTTAAATCGATTTTTGAAAAATATATTGAAGTCATGGCATGTTGCGGCCTGAAATGAGTAGGCTGACTAAGGCCAAAACAATATCCCTAATATCAAATACTAACAGCTTTTAGCATTATAATAAATATTAATGCATTTCAAGAGCGGCACTTGATAACATATTGCTGTGTGGGACAAAAAGCCCTCTAAAGTGATCAGAAAAAAAAACCAACACAAACCGCAGTCGATTGAATAAACTCGCAAAATTTGAACATCGAAAAAAAAACATGCTCTTAAACGATGACGATCACTTTCAATTGAATTGCAACGTTTGGAAAGAAAATTGCTGACGCTTGATTGACGAAAATCCAATTAGAGTTTTAATGATGTGATTTTTAGTAGGGTGAAGTAATTGAGATTTTTTTAAAAGAAGATAAACAAAAAGCGTTACCGTACCTTAAAGAAAACTTTTTATGGACTAAATTGGTCAAGTTTCTGCAAGATGGTATTACATGTCATATTTTGCATCAAACTACCAATCGGAAATCGAAACTTTGCGAAATGAATCCGTAGATTCGCCTGCACAATCGTGTACGTGTACGTGTACGTACGCCTTCTCCTTCTCTACGGTTCTCTGAAGTTTATTCCACCGTGTCCATCTAATTGCACAAATTTGATGATCTCTGAAGAAGGTAAGAGTGCATAAATGTCGGAAGTTTTGTTGTAGTTGTATTGACATACTTTTTAAACTACATAGCCAGTGACAAATCGGCAATATCGAGAAGGAAATAACCAAGGTGTGGTTTTTTAAGAAAACGGAATACTTAAAAAAAACAATGAAAAATGCTTTCTATTTTTGAACAGTATTTTACCAAAAGAATATATAATATTTCGAAGATATTCTTTTTATTGAGGCCATTTACCCATTAGCCTGATGTACACAAGTTAAACATTGATACAGGTTTTCACATATTTATAACTCATATGTCTCAAGTTTCGTTAGTTAAATTTTCAGCAGATGACAGATACAAAAATGTTTAAAATGACGTGTTATGGTTATCTCCACGACCGTCTTCACCTTGGAAGGAAGTTCTTTACAATTAGTTTCGAGTTAAGTATAGTTCAGAATCGCCAAAAAAAAAAGTCTTAATCAACTTTTACATACTGCTAAATGGTCAACTCTGGGCCATGATGTGAATTAAAAAAAATATATTCAAACGGGTCAAGCACTTTTGCTCAAGAGACTTATTTGCAACGATATATCAGATAATTGTTAAGAAAATGAGCAAGCTCAAAACAGGACCCTTCGAGAAAAGCATTAACGCTTAAAGTAACAGACAGGACACATAAATTTTCTAATGTGTAGTTATGAATCGCCATAATTCATAATAGGCGAAAAATTAGGTTTACGGTTTGCCCACATTATCAAAACTTAACAAACCTGTTAACTACAAGAGGGACTACGAAACAAACTAAAGTTATTATTATTTAAGAAACAAGTGTGGATCAAAAAAGTGTGGACTAAAAATCCATATTACTTACCACACAGCGACACGATATTTTTAAAAGTTGTTTGTATCTGAACTTTTGGTACAGAGTTTGTTTTTAATTTTCCAGTCTGGTTATTTTAGTATTATCTCCTCAATTTTTATTTGCCAAATTCCAAAATAAAATTCGAAAATTTTAACGGCTTCTTCAGTACGTCTAGGTTTTCCAAAATTTACAGTATTAAAATTTTCATTACTTAAAATGGATGACTTAATTAATATTTTTTCTTTTCATTTCAGTCATTTTTTGGTCGAACTTACAATAACATCTCTGCCATAGCTGGTTGTAAGAATAACGGTGATTGCGTGATAAATAAAAAGAATCGAACCGCATGCAAGGCATGTCGTCTACGAAAATGTTTACTTGTTGGCATGTCAAAGAGTGGATCACGCTACGGAAGACGTTCAAATTGGTTCAAAATTCACTGTTTACTTCAGGAGCAACAATCACAGCATCAGCAGCATGGTTCATCGCTAGCAAACAACACTCAACAGATAAGTTCAAATTTTGAACAGCTTAATCACATTCATCAGCAATTACAAGCACGCCAGACATACCAAGACAAAACCAAGACCCCCATCAAGACTGTCAATCTATCACCACTAGCTGCCCCTGGTCAACATCCTTCCCACCACCTACAACACCATTCAAATAATCACCATCATCCTTTTCATCCTGCAAAATATCTCAACGGGAGTGCAAGGGGGAGCACTACACCACATATGAAATCTGATCCAGGTCTCAGTTCACCCAGCGATTCGGGTGCATCATCTGCCGATCCAGATGATAGCAGCAGTAATCGCGGTGTCCCTGACAGCCCAATTGAAGATCGGCAATTCATGAAAGCCTTTCGAAGTTCTTCAGCCGAACCATTAAAAGTATTCTCCCCTTCAGCGTTAAGTGCGAAGCTAAGCCCTTTCAATGCGTTTCCCACGTGTTACGTCACCAAAACCGTCCTTCCTCCTGTCCTACCACCATCTACAACGAACATTAGTGCATCCATCAATGTGCAGGACGAACCAATTGATCTGTCAGTGAAATCTCAAGTTCGTTGTTCGACAAAGTCCCCAACCATAACACCTCCACCAAGTAACCTGGACCTGCCGAAACCCACTCCTCTGGATCTGACACTTGTTCGATCACAGCCGATGTCCGGATGAATATCACACAGTCGATGTCATAGGGAGTCTAAAGTGCCATATTCCAGGGATGAGTTGTGTACATGCCGGTGCTTTATTAATAACATAGAATTGTAAACAAAGGCCAGTTCTTGCCTCGATATAGATTATTGTTTTACTATAGGGACATTGTAGCCAGTTAAAAACTAAACCCTGTAATGGAATTGCCAGATACAAACATTGTAGTAAAATTCTCCATTGGTGCCAGAAATCGTACAAATTTTCTTGATATTACGGAAATGTAACTCTCTTTACACTTATAGTCACATGTAAACAAATCATATGCGAATATAGTAAAATTTAGTGCCAAGGGCTCTAGGAATTTTTGTTTTAAGAAAAACAAACGAAGTGAAATGTATTTTTTATTTTTTTTATTTTAGCTAATTAATTTATTTCCTAGACATGTAAAGCTAGAAATCATTGAACATATATTTATTTTGTGTAAATACCTGGCCCATAAGCCGTTGTTAATTTTATTTTTTTTTATTTTTGTATCTCTAAACAATACCAGTGATTCTAAGGATTAATGATTGTAATCGTAAAGCAACAGTTAGCTAGATTTTTTTATTTTCATAGTAATTATATCAAAAAAAAGAAAACAACAGAAAAAAAAAGTATTTTGTTTGAATTGTGTGTGGAAGAATAGTATTTAATAATATATTTTTGTTTAAATATAAAAAAAAAATTGTTTTTTTTTTTCTTTAAGAAAAGAGGGTCCTATTTCGTGGGTATACAAACATGGCATATAAATGGCATGGGAAATATGAGCTAAATTTGGTACAACGACAAAATAAATTCTTTAGTAAGTGGAAAATTAATTTAACACCTTCTAACTGAAGTAAAAAACACTGCTCAATATACCTTAACGATTATTGCTTTATTTAAAACAGTACACCGTGAGACTAATTATGGAATATAATTTCATTTTAATGACTGTCTTGGCAGGCTTGGCAGTAGGCCATTCTGTCAACTCAACTTTTCAATACATTTTCGATGGTTTCGACTCCTACTTCACAAATAGTTTGACCAATATTACTCCTTAGCCTAAATCATGTCTAAATAGTTCGTATAGCATCGATCTTTAATGGCACCCCACAAGAAAAGTCCAACAGTGTCGAAACGTAGCTCCCATGCAACATCACCAAAAACGACTGTTTAAACAATTATTTAACTAAGAGTGCAATCATTTTATTGATGGATGGTTTAAGTGGCACTTCGCCACATCTTGCTGGAAAAACAGCACGTTCAAATCTAAATATAAAATTTTTGTTCATAAGAATCGGCTATGTTGCCTCAGAAGTGCTCATGCTTCGATTTCTTGGATCTCTTCAGGCTGGTGCGACTGATATTTAGTTGCTAAAATCTTTGGTTGAGGTTCTCATCGAACACTTTCAACAACAACTGCAATATTCTCCATTGAGCGCACAGAACGTACACATGAATATGTTCGATTATCAATCAGCAAACCAGTCTTACAAATTTGAGTACATTATTTAAAGTAAGTATGTACCCATATTATTTCGACCGAAATTTGCAAAAAATCCTTAATGGGAAAATCTCTTATCTTTTATCTTATTCCCCAACGTGTTCCTCAAGGATCTATTATTGCGAGACCTCTTCTGTTTTGTATGTTTATAAATGACTTGCCAATGTAATGTTAAAATGAATCAATTCACCTACGAATATACGATGATGGTAGCCAAATCTACTTATCGCGACTTATACACTATATTGCTGAGTTGACTCACGTGATAAATATATGTGCGTCCCTCAGTATCCATTACTGATCATTAAAGAATGGCTTAGTACTAACCCTGCAAAATTTCATACGATCCAAATATTTCGATAAAAAACCATCGATATAGTCAAAATGTATGTACTTGTGTATAGCTGTTTTGCAAAGTTGTTAAATCGCCACTCGACTGCTTACAATCATGTATTATAATTGTAAGTGGAATCTACTGATGTTTTCAAAGTCTGAAGGAAAATTTTACAAATATTTTATTCAATGTATTGTTCTGATCTCGCCATTATGAATTGAATAAAACATCATGTAAATATCCTCACCCGAGATTTCTTGCATGACTTGATTCAGACAAGGTAATTTTTGATAACTTTTCGACACATATCGGGCAATAACAGCCATAGCTCGTTTTCAGAGCGACAAAGGATTGCGGGTTTTTGTCAGCTGGGCTTAATTCCTGCGTGAGCTGAACTGTATAAAAGTGTATATGCAAACCAAATGCAAAATATGCAGTAAGACAAGGGCAATCGCCATAAAATCAATAGAATTGGATCTTATTCAACACTCTCACCACCAATAACTATAATTTCTGAGCATGCATTGTGATGATGGATAGGCTTTAAGACATCTGCAACAGAGCCAATCTCTTCGAATTTATTACATGTTTATGTCAACCATAATCTGTCCGTAATGCGCGAAGCCTGTCTACCATAAAATCACTATTTTTATAGTTAGTTTTCACAATTTTAACACATTGAGCGAATTTTAAATGATCTGTCATATATTGTAAAATGGCAAATATTAGACTCAATATGATATGGACTATCTGACGGTTCTGTGTTTGCTTGACTTCTCTAAGGCGATTGTTGGTGTCAATCATAAGCTACCATGTCAGAAGATGTCAGTGCGCTTAGTTTACAACTATCTTCATAATCGTGCAGGCATACCTCAGAGGTCAATTCTGATTGCCCCAATCTTATTCTGTCTCTTATAAATGACTTACCTAAAATATATTTGAATGTCCAAATACACATCTATGCTGTTGATGATAAGGAGGATTGATATTCACCTGTCAGATATATATAATTGGTCACTATGTAATAGACTGAGTATAAACTCAACCAAATCTCGACTTAGTTTAATAAGTAAAAACCATGTTGACAAGAACAGAATACCACCAGTATTTCTGAATGGTGAACAGCTTAATTTCATTGACACAGTTACTGATCTCCTATAAAATAAATAGTTCCCTCTCTGCTATTGATTACACGAAATACGTCGTTGGCCGTATCTATGCTGTACTACATATACTTTGGCCCTCATCCAATTTCACACCAGTGCCTACAAATTTTAAACTTGTTTATTTTTCGTATAATTGACTCCCACCCCCAACATAAGTTGTTTGTCGCTTTTTACGATGTGGCCATGTATATATGTAAACGGAGTAAGTCGAATCAACTATGTTTCACAATATCACATTACATGGCAGTTTTACCTAACTGGTACTCGACAAGGAAATATTCAGCCCTATTCAGCTAAAATCGAAAATGTGTCTTCCATTAAGAAATCCAAGCTTTCCCCGTGCGTCGGTAAGTCAGTTTGCCTATCACACTACAAGCATAAAGGGTACCCTCCATACAAATCTGTCATCGTGGCATTCGCAATTATTTTGTTGAGTTTGTGAGGTAGAAGGTTTGTAGAGAAACTGTAAGTAAAAATTGTTCAATAAATATCTGTTTATAAAAATATTACTCGTTTTATTGTAGGAACAAATTATCAAACCAGGACCAATTTGGTGTGATTGTAAGGTTCAAGAAAGAAAATATCGATTCAGTAATAAAAGTATTAAGAAGCCTCAGAAGCAAAAGAACATTTCTGATTTCAAAATTAGGTTCGAACGGCACTCCTTAGAAGCTTTTTCGTAGGCAATTTTTTACTTTCGGGAGTTTGCCATTGCCCGCCGAAAGGGTGATGGCGATTTGAAAAATTGTTGGTGACCCAGCCAGGAATCGAGCCCAGGCTGTCTGCGTGATAGTCCAATGAGCTAACTATTGCGCCATCGCCATCGCCACTGATTGCTCTTATAAGCTGAATATAACAAGATTTGAATTCACTCTTGTTTTCCATAATTTAGAGGAACCTGCTCAGAAATATATAAAAATTGATCGACATTCATTTTAGGCATAACTGTCTTTCAAGACCATTCTAAGCCTGCTTTGAAATTTTACGAAATGTCGATTAAGCTAAGCTGATGTCCAAATCTTGTCCATCAACGTGGTTCAAACTTTATTCGCCAAAATTCCTCAGCAGGCAGCCAATTTTTATTTTGGGACAATTGAGTCGGGGGGATATCGGGCTCCGAAATTCTCAAAATATATTGAAATGCCCTTTTATTTATACGAAAATTTAAATAAATCTTCAGACAACCAACTATTTGTATGCACTATTCGTAATATTTCTAAGATTTTTTGGCGTTTTATGTAGCATATCAATTACAGCCTGTGTCGGATAATTCAAAACTACATTTACTTAAGGACTGAAACGAATAAAATTTGGAAACTTCAAAGTAAAAAAAAAAAATTTCATAATTCATGTAAATTTTTTTAATTTGCTTTAAAACTCTGTTTTTATTAAATTTATTCACAATTACAAAAAACAAAAAAAATTATTTGGGTTCCCATTCTTTCCTCAACTTCTTTCGAATCTTCTTCATAAGGTTGGTGACAGTTACATCCGTGATCTTTTGTTGTTGATTGCGGAAGAAGCTCAATTTCAATTGAGTTGTGAAACTGCGCACCTGAAAGAGTAGTAAAGTCGGCTTTGACATAAGTTTCGGCATCCAAAACCAAGCACGCTTTCTTGTTGCCAATCAACTCGTACAGCTTTCGGGCTCGTGTTTTTATGACTTTTTTTGCTTTTCAGTAACTTTTGGTATATTTTGTTTTTTTCGTGTTTTAAGACCGTTACGTTTTTTAGATCTTTGTACCATTATTTGGTTGGTATTACATTTACGAGCAACATCTCTGGATGACATAGTCCGGTTTTTACGATGGTACCCACTATTTTCCTGTCCAAATTTGTATCATGTGCTCCACTTTTAGCTCCACTTTTCTGTTTTCGCTTAACTGTCAACGTCTCCAAACATCGTTTAATAACAGAATCCACCGTACTGCGTGCTATGTTTAAATTTTTTGCGATGAAATGGTTTGGACGCGAAGTATTTTCGAGCCATTTGTCGATGATATTTTTACGGCGTTCCTCTTGACTCATATTTTATAAATATTTTAAGCCGCACCGAACTCAAAACAATAACAAGAGAAGTATCCATGCTAATTTGGGTACAAAATGGTATTGCAATTTTTACGCATTGGAAGTATAGCCCGTATTAAAATTCACAGATTTAATTCGTTTCGGTCCTTATTTACTTTAAGTGGCGCTACAGTCCGGGGTGGACCTGGGCCTCAATCAACAATCGTCTTCAGCCAGCTCGATCCCTGGCTAGCTGCCGCCAGTTTTTCACGCTAAGTTGGCTGAGGTCTTCTTCCGATTGCGTGAGCCACCTGAGTCTTGGCCTTCCTCTACTGCACTGTCCCTCAGGAGCGGATTCGAAGGCTTTTCGGACCGGAGCATTGGTGTCCATACGCTCTAGATGACCCAGCCATCTCAGTCTTTGGATCCTCACTCTTCTGGTTAGGTCGATGTCGCTGTATACTCCGAAGAGTTTATTGTTGTATCTCTTCCTCTATTTTCCTTCAATGCAGACGGGACCGAAGAGCGCCCGAAGAATTTTTCTCCCGAAGCAACCAAGAACACCCTCATCCATTTTTGATAATGTCCACGCCTCTGCGCCATAGAGCAGGACCGGGATTATTAAGGTCTTATAAAGGGTGACTTTTATTATCCGAGAGAGGGCTTTGCCTAAACTTTCTATTTTAACAACTTCTTCGTTTAAAAATGCAAAGAAAATCTTTTCAAAAAAAAAAACTTGAATTATGTTAACTTTTACAGCTCGGAGGAAGAAAAGTGACCAATATTTTCACTATGATAATATGAATAAGAAAAGTGGTTTAAACAATCATATAAGCCATCATACCGTTGTTATAAAAAAAAAGTCGATAACCTGTCCGGCTGACGTATTGTCAACAATTTAAAATCTGGAATATTAGCATGCTTAAAACATTATATCAATAATTATGTCTGCTCTTTTTATAATCCCTTGCCTTGATTGTCATAAGCAAATTTTATAAAATTTGAACAATTCACATTTCACATATTCTAGTAAAAAATTGATTAGTATCTCAATATTTAGTATCTCAAAAACTTCACACAAAAAACTGCTTTGCCGTATAAACATATTTTGGAATGTTTTAGAAGAAAGATGATACTTGTACCTGTTAAGAAAAATTATCACACTCCTTTGTATCCCGCTTAACTGGTTTAAAGTTATAAATTTTGTTATATCTTTTGCATCTTTTTGATAAAATTTATGAATTCCAACTTTAAACTTCCGACCTATTTATACAAGTGCTATAAATTCAGACCTCCCCAATTTAAACTACAAAATAATTTAAGAAATTGCATAAGAATTTAAATATGCATTTAACCAGTTTAACAACCTACCTCAAACGTTAATCGATTCAATCGCGTATTGTTCTGATGCATTTGCCAACACGCGTTGTATTTGTTTATTTCAATTTGAGAATAAATTATATCGCAGAATTTTTTCCCACACTCGTTTCAAATTGGACGTCATAAAATGTTCAAATTACGAGTACAGGTAACTTGAATTAGCGCAAAATGACATATAATTATTTTTTTTCGATGGAACAATTAATTAAATTAATTTTATTATTTATTGACCAAAAATGGTAATGGAAACTTAGCTGACCGGTTGAAAATATAGTGGTATTCAAGGTTTTTGGAATTGACTCCATAGACTGCTAAAATTAAATAGGACTTGCCAAAAAGATAATTATGATTAACAAGTGGAAATATCCAATATAGGCTTACCTTTCACACACCCCTTAATAGTAAGTGTTAAAATACGAATGTTTGTGCGTCCGTAAATTGAAAACAACAATAAGTTCAGACCCAAATTTGCCTTTTGATAGGACGTGATTATCCTTATCGTTTTAATTCAATTTTTAAATTGATAGATTTACCAGCAATTAAGAAACACTGTTGGCCTAATGGTGACATTAGCATTCGGTAGACGAAAACAAACACATATAAGGCTGGCAACTACTACGAGGTAAATACTTGTGAGATAGGTGCTAACAAATACTAAAGTTTATTTACTATAAGCCTCAGAGGATTTGGTACTAAGTAAAACACTGGCAGGTCCCAACGACAACCTATCAGACTACCCAGACCTGAAACTATCTGGATACGAACTAATGCAATTGTTCCCTTCTCGCCGCGATGAATCTATTTTCGTGTGTGGTCATGTACAAAGCTTTCACAATTGAGGTATGACTTGATCTCTTTTTCAATCCAGAATTCAACTTACAGTGATTACTAGATGGGATGAAAAGTAACATCCTTGGGAATGAAAAAACATTTTTTTTAAATGTTTTTTTTATTTTATTCAATACAGTCCCCTTTTAGCTTGATGCACTTATTCCAGCGATTTTCCAACTTCTTGATCCCGTCCGAAAAGTAATTTTCCGGAAGGTCTGCAAAATACTCCTCCGTGGCGTAGATGATTTCCTCGCGTGAGTTGAATTTTTTATTGATGAGCCATCTTTTGAGGTTTGGAAAGATATAATAGTCCGAGGGAGCCAAATCGGGCGAATACGGTGGATGCGACAGCAATTGGAGCCTTAAGTCATTGATTTTAGCCGTCTTGTCTTGGACTACTTTTTCGAGGTAGTCCACGTAGAGTATGCCATAACAATCCCAAAACCCGACGCCATAACCTTTCCGACCCATAGAGCCTCCCTCGGCCGCTTCGGAGCACTCGTGCCGGCTTCAGTCCATTGCCGGGCACTCATTCTGTTCTCTGGTGTGTAATAGTGTAATCCAGGTTCCATCAACAGTTACCAATCGACGCCAAAAGTCCGCCCGATTCCGCATCAGCAAGTCCAAACACTCTTTCGAAGTGCTCTCGCGTTCGTGTTTTTGGTCAGGAGTGAGCATGCGCGGCACCCAGCGGCAGGATAACTTTTTCATATGCAAAATATGGCGTGTGCGCTCAGTACTAATCTTTGTGGTATCTGCTAGCTCACGCACCTTCACTTTCCGGTCAGCCAATACCATTTCATGTATTTTTTTGACATTGTCCTCTGTAACCGCATCGGAGGGCCTGTCGCTGCGGACTTGATCGGTAGTGGAGTTGCGTCCACCACTAAATTCTCGAAACCAATATTTGACGGTGTAATCTGACGGAGCATTAGCCCCATGATATTTATTCAACTTTTCTTTTGTTTCCTTCGCCGTTTTGCCTCTCAAAAAATAATGCTTCATGAGAGAACGAAAATCGTTTTCGTCCAAACTCAACATGATGCCAAACACGTCAACAACAATCAGCTGTCAAAACAAAACTAAAGACAGTATCGCACTGAAATTTGAACTAAATATGAACGGACTTCAAGGCACCATAACCTTTTTCACAGTAGCAGCGCATTCTGGCGGTCAAAGAGGTTACTTTTCACCCCACCTAGTAAAGCAAGCTTGTCCGTATATACAAAACGGCGAAGAACGCTCCCAGACCCATCAAAATAAGTAACGACTTAATTAAGATATATTATTATGCTATGTTTCAAATATGAGGGCAACTCCGAGTATTGTATATGATGAAAACAATAGTAATAGGAAAATTAGACAAATCGTCACATTTACCCTCCGATTAGCAAGAAGGTCCCCAGGGACCTTTTGATTTTTTGAATGCTTCCAAATATTTTTAGGAAGCTTGATGCTTACATATTTTGGCCTGGTCATGCATCTCTAATTTTCCCCTACCTGTTTTGGGTGCAGTATGACAAATTATCCAGAAGGTGCTATTGATGTGTCCGATGTCGAAAGCCAAGTGAATGTGGAAATGGATGATATTGAGTTCGATGAAGACCATGATGATGAGATAAAAAAGCTTCGTGAAGAAGGTGAAACTGATGCTGCCCATTTTATTTCCAAAAATGGCACAAAATGATACAATGGAACTTTGGGGCCAAACACATGCTCCAATATACGAAGCCGCTTTATCATATAATCATTTCATATCTATCACAAAGTTGATTCCCTTTGATAATGCGATAACAACGTTAGCAAAGCTGCTACTATTGATGATTTGTGGCTTATGTTACTGGCTAGTTTGCAGCAGCTTACAACCCGCAGAATTCTATGAACGTGGATGAAAAACTTTTCCCTTATCGAGGTCGGGCACGTTTTACACAATGCATTCCATCTAAGCCAGCCAATTACGGAATAAAAGTATGGTAGTTGTGTTATTCGAAGGGTATGATTTATGGTGGAAAGATTCCGGAATAGGACCGCGAGATCAATCAAGGCCAAAATTTCGTATTTCGATTGCAATGTTCTGCAATATGATCGATATTGCTCCATTGGCCTCAATAATAATATATGATGATGATGATGATGTCCAAAGATCGGACAAACGGATATTATTTTTGAAATTGTTTACGAGACAATTGGCAATTTCAAACATTGAAGAACGAGCCACCAATCTACGAATAACGTGCTATCCCAAAATTCAAAATGCTTTGGAAGCACACTTGATGTTGAGGTAAGTTGAACTGAAAGCCACGTAAAAAAGCAACACCAACACCAGGACCTGTTCCTTCGTTAGTATCGCGTTCAAATCGGCAATCAAGCCAGTGGAAAACCCGAACGTATTGATGTTGTTGCAATAATGCGGTTTGTGCTGAACACTCAGCAACTTTATATCGGTGCCAAACCTGCACTGCTGCACTAGCTACACAGACAAAATAAATATTTAATTAGTAGGTAAACAAATTACTTTACCCCTAAATTTCTTGTTTATTTTCTGTTATTTATCTCTACAATATAAATTTTCAGACTGAAACAACTGTAAATTAATAAAAAAAACGATCAGTCACAACTGCATAATAATAATACCGTACATTTCTTGAAAAATTTTACTCAAATCCTTGTAGGTCACTATGGACCTTGTTGCTAATATAACGCTATCGAAGCTGTCGCTGATCGGAGGGTCAGCTATAATTTCGAAGTAGTAAGGGACTTTGTCTAGCTCGCTATAAATTCTGCCAGCAACACCTAGGCAGAAGTAAAACAGAGAATCAATATTGTGACTTGTACAGAACTCACAAGCGAACACCCTGTGCATCTACTAGCCTACGCCGATAATTTCAGAAATTTTATCCGTTAGATTTGGATTGCCTGTCATCTGCTAGGTTCGTCCCGTGTCCGAAACGACTGCTCTTGAAGTGAACCAAATAAATGAGTCGTATCGCACTGTTGTCTGCAAGTTTTATAATCTATAAATCTAGTGGTGCTAGGTGCAGAGAGGTGCCCAATGCTGCCGTAGGAGTGGTACGGAATGCACATGTAATGGCTATGGAAGCCACTTTTTGAACCACCTATAAATTTCCGTAAACGTTTTCTTGTTTGTTGTTTTCCACCATACTAGTGCGCCATGTGTAAGTATGGGTCTTACCACCACCGTATGTAGCTAGAGCAGTGCATTATAGCAACTTTTAAGCCCCAAATTTTTCCTACCGTTCCTTCGATCCTATATGCCACGTTACGATTCCAATTCAGATTTTTTTGTCCAGAATAGCACCCAGATACTTCAAACTATCCGAGAAGGACAATTCCACCCCCTTGATTTTTGGAATTTTGAATTGCGGTATCTTGTACTTTCTTGTAAAAAGAACTAGTTCAGTTTTGGAAGGGTTGGCATTGAGACTGCAGATTTTTCCCCAAGCGTTGATGGTCTTCAGGGTAATCTCCATAGTCTCGCTTCAATTATATAAGTAAGTATTTTCCCTGCCCTATTATGAAAAGGAAAGACCGCATCTGAGTTCCATCACCACTGTGTAAGTCCGGTTAATGCGCACTTAAATCTAACTAAACCTATGATAATCTAATGCTACCAAGCCGCAACTAAAAATAACTAGCTACAACCAGCTTTATCCTATAAACCCTACACCGAATAAAATTTTCTAGTATCAAACTATGATAGCCTGAAATCATCCAAATGTTATTGGCCCATCCTTATCGCACTTAAATGCTACTAATTACTACTTAAATAGCCTCTAATTTCCTCCCAGTAGCCAGATGTAGATCCTAGTCAAGAATTATGTGTAAAAATTATCACCCACCTGAAAATATACAATTTAAATATACATAAAAAATTTTAATTGAAAACACGTTCGATCGGAATTTCTAAACAACCACCTGCAGATAAGCATTTTTCTTTGTGAATAAGCAAATGTAAATTTAAACTGAGCCTATAAATATGAATCTTTGAATTTAAATCAAATATTCTGACCCTACACTAAACAATGGTGAATATTTATAAGAAAAAATAAGTCGTTGTATTACTTGAACCTGAGGGCAGCAAACTAAACAAAATGAAAATCGGTTAACTGTTTTCTAACTGGGCAATAAGCTAAGTTCAAAGTTCAATATGAATGGTTTAACAATCCATAACCTGATTAAGCAAGTACAAGTTGGCATCCAACATACGCAGAAACGCAGAAATACATATTAACAGACCATAACCTACGAGCATGAGTAGGTAACTTACTCGTACATTCGTAAGAAATAAATTACCATTTGTCATATTTAAGTACCTACCGTACGCCGACTGAACGACGTCGAAGGATGAAGAATTATCTCTTTTTCAAAATGCCCACTAAATGTCAATCAACTTGGAAATGCGGCAAAAGGTGGCTCTGCACAGTCCACCTATATCCACAGAAACTTTTTCGGACAATCGATGAGGCTGAATGACAGTTTCGAAACATAATGGATCCCCCACCTTATATAGGCATACAAACTGGACCATACCTGGCATGAATTCAACAAGATAGACGGATGACTCGAAACGGAAAGATAGATGGATTGATCGAGGGCTGGGATGCCACTGGTGAGTGGAATTCGAGGTTCTTCTAAGCTCATTCCTCTTGTTTTACTTTCATCTATCATTTGGCTTGAAGCTTGGGCAATAGATAGCTAGAGAGGCATCATGCTCACTGCGCAGTCGTTGGTGGTACTTATGGTAAGAGTGAGGTGCGCATGCCATGGATATCCATCCGTATACCTGTAAGTGAAAAATGAATAATGGCCTGATATTAGCTAAAAGTAAGGAATTGTAAACAATGTCATCGGGTAAATGTCTCGATTGTCACTGCCGTCGATCTACCATCGGCCTATACCCCTGTTACTCTTCCTCCCCTTTGTTAGAGAAATTTATTCGTGTCAATCCGAAAGGTGGCCATTAAAATGGAGCAACGATTGGATTACAATTTCACATAAACACATTGGGCAGACCTACCTCACATCAATACACTGAGGGAGAGCAGATTTATATCGGACGTCAATAAAATGCGAGATCAGTGTTGATGGTTTCTTAATTCCTAAGGAGACAGAGGGTCCACTGCTTGGTAATCAGCATCATTGATTGATTCGTAACTGTATGGCATTCGAATTAGTTCACAATAGAATTATATGGTCGCAGACATAGATATGATAAAGGAAATGATTTATTGGTCTAGTATTTCAGAAAAGCCGATCAACGGATTAAGTGAGTGTTAATGCGTAACAATTTCTGTGGACTGTGGGTGTGGACATACTCATATCTATGTTGTGCGTGAGAAATTCGAGTTACCACCCCGAGATAGAAAGAGAACGTGTTGTTTTTACAAAATATTTTGATATGGAGCATAGGGTGCGGGATGCAAAGTACTAAATAACTTAAGTAGATTGACCGTTATTAACAAAAGCGAATTCCTTTCTATTTGCTCATGAACAATTCCAAAGATACTGCCATTTGACAGATATTGCAAAAACTATTTCGGTAAAAGTTGAAGTTGTTTTTATGGAAAACCTGTTTTACTAAGTTCAGGTAGCAGTATGTGCTATGCTACAAATATTCACTTTGATAGAGCCATTGACCGACCTTGGAGAAATCACTAAAATTTTCGTATAAAAGGGGTGAGTCATCTATTGGTACCTTTTTGTAGAATATTATTTCATTCAAAAGACTGCCTCGCCTTACTTGGCGATAGCCCATCCAGTCAATCCAATTTTTCAATATATTTTGGATGGTTTTGGCCCCTATTTATTTCACGAATCGCTTGAACAATATTATTCTTGTGTACATGAAATGTCTTTAAATTGTTTACGTACCATTGACCTTTAATGACAGACCACAAAAAAAGTAGAAGGATTTCAAACAGTAACTTCGAGGTAGCAAAGCACCATCAACAAAAAGCGACTGATTACACTGTTATTGATCTCGGTATCCAATAAATCGATTGTTGGACGACTTGTGTGGCACTTAGGCCTTTCTTTCAGAACTATAGCTCACCCAAATCTAAATACTCAATTTCTGGACATAAAAATTGGTTTTCAAAGCTCAGTAGGGTTCTCCATTTAGTGTAACGTTTCTTCCATTGTCTTCTTGGAAGAGATGGGCTATTAACGCAGCATTTCAAAAACCACACCAAGGAATCACACGTACAGAATGCATAGGCTTATCTAGGGCTCATCAGGCTAGATGTTCAGATGGTGAAATTGTTACCGTGATAAGGGTCTCGGCGCAGACGTTCGGTAACAAACTACTTCTGAGTGCACAAGACTAGCTCGGGACATTGTTCGGTTGTCAATCAGCAAATCAGTCACACGATCTTCCTTTACAAACTACCTCCAGTTTTTGCATTATTTCGAACGAAATTTATTTAAAAATATTTCAGCAACACAACCTTGGAATGAAAAATGCACATCTAGCGCATTGGAAAATAGCGGTGCTACATCCCATTCCCAAACGGGATAAGGACACCTCGAATCCGGCCGACCAGTCTCCTTCTAAACATCAGTAAGGTTTTCGAAAAAGTTATCAATAGACTCCTGACTAAGTGGGTTGAGGACAGAAATACAGTTTCGGTTTTAAGGCGGGGCATAACGTTATTCATACCGCATCCAAACTGGTTTCTGATATCCAATGGAACAAAACCAAGAAACAGTGCACGGGTGCCTGCCTGATTGACTTTGAAGAAGGCCTTCGATACCATATGTTTAGAGGGATTCTTCTACAAGTTGATTAAACCGAGAATTAGTTAACCACTGCTGTATATTATTTTCAATATGCTCGCAGACAGTTCATCATGAAAAATGGCGATATGACTACTGCTAGAACACTCCAGTTCCATAAGATTCGCCGATCCTTTTCAACCAGTGATCTGATAGGTTCACTTCACCATGCCATAGCATTCTTTTGTAACGTGACTTCGATCAAATTAAACGATACTGCGACGAATGGAAGCTTAGGACGCCCTTATCTAGGGACTTTGCGAATACCAGAAAGAATCGGCGAAAGTTTTTAATCGTGGGACAACACGGGCAGCCACTTGCTTGACGAAATGTAGTCACATTCCTTGGAACCTGGCTAAATCAATATCTGTATTTTAACAAACATATAGATGTTGCTCTGGCCAGAGCCAAAGATGCTTTTGCCTTTACAAAGAGACTGTTTTATAACGGGCAATTCAATGAGAGGGTGAAGGTGATCTAATGATCTGCTACATGGAACTCATTCGACCTATGCTTGCATTTTGTTGTCTCGTGTGGTTCAACGTGAGAGCAAGTCTAATGGAAAAGATTCGATTTTTGAGAGGGCTTGCCTTTTGTTCGCCCTCTTTTGTACAAAACACCAGAGTCTGAGTACATAAAATCCTATCCTAATGAGTTTTTGTATTTAAACAATAGGGCGAATCGAATAAGAGTGGACAATTTTGTCATTGAGTTGATTTGAAGGCACATTGCAACCAACAACCTGATCTTCGGAACTAACTACCACAATTGTATGTACCAAGAGAAAGATTGCTTTAACGGCTTTATTCCTCCAGAAGCGTTCTTCTACTTCGATATGAAAGCCAGGTCAGTTAAGCCATTAATCTTCCACGTCACTCGAACAGCTGCGAAAAAGGCGACTCAGCTACGACAGAGATGTCGTACTCGGCAGTGCAGAGCGTATCGGGCTTAAGGAAAGCTCCATTAACAAGCAGAGCTAGTCAGCTTAATTTTTTATCTGTGACCGGCTTACATAGGTTTAGGTAGGTTTAGTGTAGAAATAAGAAAAAAAAAAAGGTAAAAAATAAAAAAACCTAAAAAAATTATAAAAAATAACAAAACACAATAATCGCGATGGGTGACAATTTTTTTTTTAATTCTCTCCTTAAAATAAATAAATACCTACGTATTATGTATGTATAAAAAAAAATAGTATAAGTGGTATAAGTAAGGTATAAGTGGTATTTGAGGTTAAAAATTTATGTATAGGTAGTTTGTAAGTTAATTTTTGGGCTTAGTCTTAAGTTTTATTATAAATATAAATAAAACATGGCCACTTAGTATGTTTTTTTTTAATAAAAAAATATTTTTTTAGTTTTAGTTATATTTTACATATATAACAAAAATAATTCAATTAAATAATTAATTATGTTAGAAACGTCGAAGGACATATTCTAATTGTTAGATTTAACATATGGTAGAGTGTCCAAATGGGGCCAATAAGTTAGAATAGTATAATATTAAGTTAATTAAGCTAATTTGTAAGCGTTTATTTTTATCTAGTATGTTAGAATTATGAATTTAATAAAATAAAAATGCATTTAAAATGAAATGAAATGACAAATTATACAGCTATATCATAAAACTCGGTATACTAACAGCAACTTATAGTTCACACAATCAGCCTACCGAACGCGTAATTCGCTATATTATCGAAAAGTTTGTAACTCAATTTTCATTATACTATAAAACGCAACCAAATCGACCATATCCAGCCCGTAGAAAATATAGCGAAGAATGTAATCACAAATGAGCTTAATCATTGAAGACGAACGAATGAATTCCGATTCGGTTGTAACCATTTCCGTAAACCAATTGAGAAAATTCGACGCTTCACATAATCATCTGGCTTAAGTTCTTGAGTCAATTTGATCTTACACGAGTGTAAATTTCGGCCTTTTCGCAAAATTGTTATGTGAGCCATACCCGATTTCTGCAAACAGCGTGGAATAGATTTATATGGATAGCTGTCGCCAGATGCACTTACGTTCTCAATACTTTCAGCACTCCCCACATTAATTTGTCTTACTCGCACCGGAAAACAACGCTGCGAAAATGTATACATAAAAATACCAACAGGGAGGAAACAGCTTATTTCAGTATCTTATAATGATTTTCCTAAGTCACTGACTGATTTTTTAGTACACGACAGTGCAGCGAAGAAGCCTGCTAGCAAATGTTGGTTAAAATTGTCTAAAGATTCTAGCGATGCCGTGGGTATTTTAACGTGCCTATGCAGGAAAGAAGATGGTTACAATTTTTGGGAATTTTGCAAATTCCACTGTTCCTGCTAATCACATACCCTTACTTTACTGGATATGCGAGGTTGTTCACCCAAATAAGCATTACAGATAGCCATCAAAATATGCAAATCTTTATACGTCATGATACACTAACATCTATTAGATTTCGAAGGGCCACATATTCCGACTCCAGATCAAGGCATATAGTAACACAATTAAGAGTGATTTATTTAATATAAAGTTTAGGACCATGTATGTATTTTAATAGCTCTAAATTTTACAGCGTATATGATATGGTAAAAATATCTGGGCGATAATTAGCAGACCTTTTTTCCTAAGCGACTTCGACATGGAATTAGTTTTGCTTATATTAAGACGGCAAGGTTGTTATAAAACCAAAAGTTCATAAAGTCATATGATAATAGAAATCTTAAATTATTCGGAAAGTTACGATCTTAACTTAAAACAATTTTTTTTATGAAGAGAAAAGTGGAAGGCGAAGTGGTTGGTTTAACGATTAACACAGTTTAGCTTCGAATGCAGTTTGGTCTGGTAGTATTTGGTTTTGACACGAGTGTTAACATTAAACGATTCCATTTGATTCTATCAGAACAAGTATCTAACACTTTGCAAACTAATCCCAAGGGGCGTGTATATGAAAACAAAGTCAATGCTTCCCTCTCTAATAAATAATGCATTAACCAGAAAGGGGGAATCACAAGCAGCGAACAACAAACAACAAACAACAAGCAACACACACCAGCTCGAGCTGTTGTATCATATAAATCCGAACTTAAATCCCATAGCAGAATAACATTTACAGACTGAATCCGTTCCTGTGTAGCTAGAGATAGATTTCATGAATCGCAACACCATTTATCAATGCAGATTCTTCACTTGTCCAACATTTGTTCTCGTTCGTATATGTACATAATATTCTAGATTTGTGTATGTATTTCCTTAGGTATGTATATTTTATTCGAATAGACGCACGAATAGAGTCGGTAGTGGCGGCGCCTCTGTTCTTTACTGTTTTCCTATTGCTTGTCATTCTTCTGTTTCATGCATATAAATAATCGGAAAATGGAAAAAGTTATACGTGAAAGCACCCATTGAATTTATCCTCTGTACGTATGTATCTGTTAACTCGATTGTGTACTAGCCCAAGTTTACAAACAGACCTATTCATACAGTAGTGGCGTTAAATCGTTCCAAGAAGCGGATGTATCTATTGACCACATAGCTACAGATGGGCGCATCTGTTTGAATCGATTTGACGATGATGCTAGTAGACATGTCTTGAAATAACCTGGCCGGACCTTACTGTTTCGCAACAATAAAAATTCCAATCTCTCAAACTGTAAGCAGTATACGAAGATATACGAATATATATGTCTGAAGGAATTCTAAAACTTTGATTGGAGGGTACAAATATTCATGTCTTCATTAGTGAGTCTAACATGTTGGGAATGCGGCAGCAGTAAGCACAAGTACAATAAAACAAGGAAGAAATTACTTTTAGAGGTACATAAGCATATATATGTACAGTAGCTACATAGTAATTTTGCTAGTCATAAAATTGAGGGAAAACTTTTATACAAGCACTATAGCAAGTTCTACAATAATAACAATGGTTTGATTTTCTTAAGTTTTGCAGGTGCAGGATTCTTCTGAGTATCCGAAATGGTGCAGTTTCCATTCCAGTGCCTTTGCAGCACTACGAGCAGAAGCTTGCTAGTTGGTTATTATGGTTTTGTCTCCATTACGAATAAATGGCAACTACTAGTATTAGTATAAGTAGCATCTTTCGAAGGATGTTGATTCCGTTATAAAGGACTCTACCTTTCATCTTTATTGTTAAGGGTCTTCTTTTCTGTGGTAATTGGTAGTTTCTCTAGAAATAATGAAGTTAACTGGACTTAAGGCAAACGTCCATTTTCACAAGGTTCTCTCAGCTCAACTAGCCGGTATATAAAAAACAATCACTCAACACCACAGTGTCGTTTGTATTATGTACAGTATGGACTGTATATTTGTTGGTGCCCTTTGCCTGTTATATACAAAGTATACCCACAGATATAATTCTGGGACGTAAACACCAATCCCGATTTATTTAAATAATTTCCTGAGAATACGGTGTAAGATCGACATTTCAGTAGTACCAGAAGCCGAGATTACTTTGCTCCAGTTTTCGAAATCTTTTTGGATAATCTCTTAAAATTGGTAAGATATGATCATATCTCTAATATGAAGAATATATAATATGTATTGTATTATATATGACGTAATAACAATATAAATCAGATATAGAAAAGTCGGGCAAAAGTACTGCAACCGAAAAACTTGCGGTTATTGTGCCTTTATTTGAAGTGCTTGGGCAATGTTATCAATGTATTTCTTTAACATTGATCCAAGGATCATATCCGTAAACAAAAAACGTACAAAAAATGGTATACATTTTTTAGAACAAAAAACAGACTAAAACAACGAATTCTGAAATAACAATCTTTAATAGAACAAAGAAAGATAACTCATTAAAATATAAAAAAACAAGATAACAATATAGAACTCAAAAAATAATGATTATAAAATTAAAAATTAAGAGTTTCAATTAAATATTGAATTAAGCTCCTGTTCGGAAAAGTTCATCTATCAGAAACTTATTTCGGGGATTGAAAGGAGTCTAATACATCGTTGCAAGGTTAAGTTAATTCATCCGTTTAATAAGGCTATTTCCACATTTTAAGAGATTTCCGCATTGAGTTAATTGTGACATATTTTTTATCGAATGCGACGATTCTCCGCGGTGTATTTGTCCATCATATACGAATGCAACGAGCCTACCTACCTCTGGAACAACTTTCGATTGCCTGAACATTAGAAAAACGGTTTTCATTATATGATATAAATCTCATCATATATTATTCTAGATTTATATCATCGCAAGGCTCATCATCATCGAAAATCATGGATCTGACTTAACAGGATCTACATCGTATCTGTCGATGTTCAGAGGAACTATACCGTATTTTTGAAAAACAATTTCCAAATTTGATTTCAATCACCTTCATCATCTTTGATAGCAATTGTGCAAAGATTTCTTTTTGAATGTTTATCTTCCGAATACCGTTGGGAGTGTCCTTCCAGTCTGACGACACTTTCCGCCATACTGTTCTTAATGGCCGAAAAAATGCAACATCGAGCGGCTCTGTCAAATGAGTGCTGTGAGGTGGAAGACAAATTAAGTGACTCGGTTTTCTCGACAAATTCGAAGGGCGTCCACTGTTATACAGGGTGAGTTTTTTAACTTGAGACATCCAAATTACTCGAAAAATACGCGATATCGCTAAAAATGTTTCAGACAAAAGTCACAAGATTCTGAAGGGGACATAAGATCAACATCTTATGTTTGACCTTGAGACCCTTTTTCAAAGTCAAACGAAGGTCACTTTTGATTTTTCAAATTGATAATTCCTGATTTTCATTGCTCAGTCGTATTCCTCAATGGGGCACAGGACTTTGTCTCAAAGGTCTTATTTATTCAGTGCTAGATACCACTGCACTGGCACGTCTAAATCATTAATTGGTTTCCAACGTTGTTAGGGTGTTAGAAGTTCGATATTTGTTTTGAGGGACTGATTATTATTAGTAACGTTTTCCAGATTAATAATGCAGGCTATTTCAATTCAAGTGAAAATTGAATTGATATTGTTACAAAAAAAGAAAGAAATCAATTGACCCCCACAACGTCTTGCAACACGACAACGAATAAAAATAACAAAATCTCTGGTTCCCGAGAGGTTAAACTTTTTTTATTTTAAATTTGTTATAATGTATTAGAATGCTGCTGTCGACTGCCCGTGAAAGACTTCGCCTCCTCCAATTTCTCTGCTCCTTTTTAAATGCCATCCAATGCCAACGTTTGCTGTTTATTTCCGCTTCTGTTGTTTTACTGCCGTTGTAACGCTGAAATTCACTGCAAAGTTGGAACTGCTTTTATTTGGAGAAGTTCTACGTCACAGGAAACGGCAGATTTTTCTTCGTTAAACCTTTCTAGGTGTCTGTGTTCTTTTCTCCCTTCCTCTACTTGATTCTATTGCTGACAAGCTCGTCGGTGCACTGAATGGGTCGTCAAACAGAACTCACCTTTCTCTGCTGTCAAAAAACAGGTAAACAAACAAGCGTGCTGCGTGAATTTCGTGAGTTTCATAAAATTTGCAAAACTTTCATTTTATATTTTGGTTTTTTTGCAGGTCAGCGGCGCAACAATATTGATTAATGGAGAAAGTGGAAGGAACATCGGTGGTGCTGTTGCCCTTTACGCCCAACGTTTTCCAGACCAGATACGATCGCGCGCTTCCTTTTATCGGGTCATCCAGCAATTCACTGGTGAAGGAAGTGTGCAACCAAAGAAAAGGAATCGGTCAGATAGGGTGGCTGTTGAGGACAATGAAATAGCAGTGTTAGCTGCCGTTGCACACGATCCTCACATTAGCACTCGCCAAATAAGTCGTGAATCAAGAATTTCTCACACGATTGTCTGTAAGATATTACATCGGCAAAAATACCATCCTTATCATGTTTCAATGCATCAAGAACTTTCCAGTGATGGCCTGCTAGATCACCTGATCTTACGTCACTTAATTTCTTCTTTTGGGGCTACTTAAAAAGTAAGGTTTACAGAAAAAAGCCAACAACACGTGAGCACATAAAAAGACGAATAACTGAAGCTTGCCGGAAGATTATGCTAGAAATACTTCTCAGTTCACAAGTGTATTGAAGTGAATGGTCACATTTTCGAGCATTTGTTGAAATAGTCGCGGGAAATAAACGTCGAAATGGGAAGAATTCAATGATTCAACAGTGGGAGGCAAGGAGACCCACTCTAATTAATAACCCCGAAGGAAACAAAATACTGCTACTTCCACGTCGTTGTTTGTGGGCTATGCTAAACGCAGTATGTAAAAACAAATGACAAGCCTACGAGCAATACGACTGAGCAATGAAAATCAGGAATTATCATTCGAAAAATCAAAACATTTTTGAAAAAAGTGTTTCATGTAAAAGAATTGTAATATTTCACGCAGATTACGAATCTGTCAAAAAAAATAGGATTTCCCATTAAAAAATCAATCAATCGTGGTCACCATCTTATGCCCCTTTCAGAACCTTGTGACTTTTGTCTGAAACATTTTTCGCGATATCGCGTATTTTTCGAGTAGTTTGGATGTCTCAAGTTAAAAAACTCACCCTGTATAAGATAACAGATTATTTCAAAGGACCACAATTTTGGCTTCAAGTTTTTTGGTATCATCTGAAACTCTAACCAATCTGTAAAGATATGTACATCGAACCATCCAAATGTACTAACATTTTAACAGCAACCTTTGGGACCATTTTCCGCACATGTTCTCCACATTTTACTAGTCCTATAAACTGCGTATGATGCAGCATCATTTTTGCAAAACATGACGGACCTGGACGTTTTTAAAACATTTATTATTATCTCTAGGTATTAACATACTTTTTCAACAATCACCTTTTTCTTTCCAGTTATTTGTGGGAGGAATATCCTTAATTTCATTAATTTTTAATTCTTAAAAGAAATTTCTGAGTGCCTAGATATAAGAAATTTTACCATACGAGTATATAGTCTAACTTAAAGAAATTATTGGGAAATATTAAAACTGGCATTCCACAACAATTATAGGAAACCCTTTCTCTCCCTAAGAAACCAAAACTCAACAAATGTTGCCTCTTCTCCGACATAAAAACACACAGCACAAAAGAACCTCATATCATCGAAACTTTGCAGAGAGCTGATATTGCCAGATTTCAAAGAACAATAAGAAAGATCATAATAATATAGTTTCATGCACCAATGAAATCGTCTACTTAGGATGAGGAGAAGAATGCCTTCCAGGTTCTACGACCTTACCCCTTACAGTGACATAGTTATCGTGACGAAAGAAATCATCGCGTTGTACGACACATTGAAAACACTGTGGCCAAGCCCGTGATGGATGTACAAAGGTTTCGAATTCGAAGCAACAGCGTAGAGTGCCTTGTTGATTCTTATGGTCTCAATAACCATTCAACGTGTCATATGTAAATCACCTGTATCCCTTTGCTGGCTGCCAAAATCGAATAAGTTAAACTACATTGCAATAAACCGAAGATTAGGCAATTTTATTTTGCGTATATTCGGCAGATCTTAGCAAATAACTTAAACGAATTTCTTGGAGATCTGTAAAAAAAAGTTTTCGTGACTCTGGATCAGTGGTATTACGGTATTTGGTAAACTAAATGTAAACCATGAATAAAAGCACACCCCTGAAAACGGAATAAAGAGTATTTAAAACAAAATTTAAATTAAAGCAGCAGTAAATAGATTTGAACTTGAACCATATCAATGCCTTAGCTGCACACGCCGAAGTTGCAATAACACCATATATGTATACTCATACGAGTTAGCTTACCGAAGGACAGAGCAACATACATCAAATGCAAATTACTTAAATCATGTGACGAACAACTCAGGAACCCCTCGCTATAGTTTTAAATAACTTTGACCACAATGCAACGGCAGGAAAATAAATGATCTATTGATGTAGAAAATTCCACAGACGCAACAAATCATACAGCTATACTTAGATTGCAAACACAATTAAAGTACATAATCACACTTTTTGATAAAGAGAAATGAAATTACGATTGTCATGCTGCCGGAAAGGTCAATCTGGTGGCTGGTGAAAACCTCGAGAGATATATACATGTGTATATGGCTTCTGCCGCCTGTTGGAAAAGTCCCTAACAATAAAGCAACTAGCATATCTTACTAGAAAAACTGTACATTCAAAACTAATACCAACGTAATAACTACCTGCACCAACAAAAAATTAAGTTTACCTATTAGAAAACTAGAGAACACAAAACAAATCTGGTACAGAGATAAGACGCACGTCAAAAATCCAGATAAATGCGGACTCAACAATCAGTATTTAATGAGTGTTTTTTAACCCAGTACTACAATACAATAATCTCAGACACTTATGTATATCTGTTAAGATGACCGATATTCGCCATATTGTTGACCCTTTTCGCACAATATTTTCTTTGGAACATGCTGTGGCACTAAGATGCATAAGAAAGTGCGTCCTGAAGAAAATATTGCATGCGCTCAGGAAAGTGTTGCAGTATGATAGATCCAAATTGATCGATCGACGTTGTTTACAACACTATCAGGCTCATTTTTGGCTCAATGGGTATGTCAATAAGTGACACAGTTTGATGTGGTATGTGGGCAGGTGGAGTCACCGGACCATATTTATTCAAAATTGAAGATAATCAACATGTTGCATTCAAAAGGTATTTTCTATAGAGCCATGATTAAAACCTTTTTCGTTCCCCGATTAAATGACATATATGTGGAAAGTATATGGTTCCAACGGGATGGCCGCAAAGTGAACTTGGTTCTCACATGGCATTCATCAGATCCAGCCATGGTAGGCAAATACCCTAAGTTGTGTTTAAAAAATTTTTTTTGCAGAATATATTCTCTCAATTGAAACCAAATAAATGGCTATTTAATGAAATTGCATGTATTTTGTTCAAAATTAAAGTTCGTACTCGCTTGAAAAAACATTCCGTACATTATACGAGTATGTCTATCCATCCAACTCACACATTTAGCGAAATACAGAGGCATCGATAGCAACCTGCCAGAGTTGTGGAACTGAACGTTCAATAACCAGGGAAACTCTAAAGGGTGATCTATACTCAGCTTCTACTTACAAGTAATCGGTAATCGGATTATCTGCCTAAACTTTACCTTAAAATAGTTAATGGTGGTCAAACTAAATGACCCATATATATATCCTCGGCGTACTCGTACATGACGTATAGAAGGCCGCCAGTGCCGCTGCAATAAATATGGCAAATAGCATCTAACACAAGCACTACAGAAGTTAAGAAACCAATGCAAATGTTGCCGAGTTATGACAATTTGATTGATCGCTAACCCTGTTTGTATAAAGAGCGCTAATATGGCCAATTAAAACAAATCACACATTTGGCTATAAATAATTCTTAACATCCCTTATGCAATTCTCAGGGGTTGATACTTTTCAGTCACCGCAATCAAGTGGACATCGTTTTTTCTTGATCAGAGATCTTCCTATAAGTAACCAAAGTCGGCATTTGGGTACCCATTCCCTTCATTTTGATAACGAAGATAGTTGTTTGGAGTATCATCACTAAAATTAATTGGATGTTCAATTTTTTTCCTCGAACGTCAATAAAACGAGAAAAAGAACTAGAAATATATTGCAAGATTTTGTACCTGGGCCTGAGTTGATGTTTCGTCTTAGCAATAGCATTATTGTATTTACTTTTCTTTTGGATGAATGCACATAGATATATATCCTTCCTTTTTGACAGCTGACTTTAGCCTCACAGTATTGCTTTACTAAAGTTTGCTACTAAGTAATTGCCGATTTTTTCATATAAATAAAACACTTTTTTTTTTAAATACAACGAATAAATTTTAATCAACGTATATTCTCCATTTTGTGCAATGGCCTTTTGCCAACTTTCTGGCAACTTCATTATTTCACGTTTGTAGAACTTCTGATTTTTATCGGCAAAAAAATGAACCAAGTGCGAATTCGCTGCACGTATCATTCACATCATCATTGAAAGTTTTACCATTCAAAGAGTTTTACAAAGACCGAAATAAATGGTAATCTGATAGAGCAGGGCCAGGACTATATGGTGGATGTAACATCAATTCCCAACCAAGCTCTTATAATTTTTAGCGACTGACCAATGATGTATGTGGCTTAGCGTGACACGTTTCCGATCTACCAATTCTGGCTGTTTTTCTTTGATCGCTTATTGTGACTCATTTAATTTTTTTGCTATCTGTCAGACTCAATTGTGGCTTTAATTTGATCATCATCAAGTTAATCTGGTCGAACTGATCATTGTTCATTTTTCAGTGAAAAATCTCTCAAACGAAATTTGTCAAATCAATGCCTTGTTTTTAGGCTTCTTCACCATAAGCATCACGTAACTTTTTAGCAGCTAGCGCTGTGTTCTTTCCTTCACGAAATTAAAAAAAAATAAAATCGATTTTCTCTGGTTGGTGTCGTTTTGAATATCAATATGGAAATACACATAGTGTGTGGTTGTTATGGAAGTGTAAGGGATAATCCTTTAGTGATATTCTGCGTTGGTAACTTTAATCTATTCCACCGGCTGTTTGATTGACCAAAACTCTACATCTCATGACTTACAAGCTGCTTTAAGACTACATGGGTGGCCGTGGCTTAAATGTATTTACTTCCAAATCAAAGGGTTTGGCGTTCTTGAAAAAGACAAAAACAAAAAAAAAAGGTTCAATTTCATGACTCTTGTTTGAGTACTAGATCACAACAGGATTGCAAAAAATGAAATCGCCGATATATTTGATGAGCAAGGCTCAAAGGAGAGTTTTTCAGCATACTAACCTCCGCTAATACTGCCTGCGTCCTAAATAAGGAGTTTCGTTAAGATTGTCGAAGGAAAGAAAAAAGAAGAAAGGTAATAACGACTAGGAAATAAAGAGTTCGGCATGATATTCTACGAGTATAAGCGAGTTCTTCACTTAGGAAAGAATCACGATATCTTAGAGTTCGTAAAAAAGTGGACTTGAGGGTTTACTGATGAGCAAGTTGAAGTTTTGAAGCGGCGGAATGTGGGAATTTCGGTGGAGCACAGATTTCGAAAATAACTGTTAGACAAAGTAAGACAGGTCACAATACGCCGGTGTTTGAGGGTTTCCTAGCAAGTACAAAAAAGAGAATGGAAAGCTTTTCGGCCTCGAAAATGAAAGTGCCATTCAAGGATAATGGCTAGGTGTTCAAATTTCGCTTTAACAACAGCAGGTAGTATTGAGTTTTGGATGCATTTAATTCTAAATAAGTTCTCGTGTTAATGTCAGAATTTCATAAGCCCAGCATATGCTCCTGTTCTACAGTCGAAGAGTACGGATATGAGTCCGGGGACGAATTTAAAAAGCAGCGAGTACTGTCGTCAGCAAAAGAAATAACTAGAATGAAATGACAGGCAATAGATCAGTCAAGAAGATTGAGAGACTGTCCTATGGAGAAGAGGACCTAAGAAAAAGTAGATCTTATCTGATTAATACGAAAGAAAGCCCGTTGTGTTTGGAAAACAAAACACGCATTTTCAGAATAAGATCGCGCAGCTTTCTTTATTATTGGAACTACAGTTTCCCTCCAGAATCTAAAATATCGTAATCATCTAAATTATAACCATGCGTCATCTAGAATAAATATTAATAAATTAGAAGACATACACATACGAGTATGTATACATGTTGAACCCAGCTCGAAGTAATCCTTACATCCTGCATAAAATGTACTCTTTATTCAAACTAAGTGAACCTCTCAAATTGTTATCCATCATCATAGTCGTCAGACCCTAATTTGGCATTCGAAGTAAAGTCCGATATTTACACCATTTGAGGAAGGCATATGTTGTTGATAAACTATGGAATTAGCATGCACTACTTAAGAGAAGGACCGCTATCCAAGTTACTTAATAACTTTTTACCTAAGAAGAACTATAAACATGATATTGAAAATTCGATGACCGAAATTCAGAACTTTAAGAATCAATACTATGCTCATCCTTCTTTCGTTTGAAGCCAGAAATCAAAGATGATTTTAGAAACTTTTAGACATGAAGGCAGAGAGAACTTTATCTTTCACAACAAGTGCCAAAATATGTTATAGACAAGAGTACATCGCAAAAATCTAGGATAAGAACAACATCCATACGTAAGCTGTAGTGCAAAGGGAACGTATGCTTTACATGCCCCCATATATTGAAATTTTTATTGCCTGAAACTCCTTTCGGACCAGCACAATATTCGTGTAAATTGATTTTTTCATTTTCATTGTTGGGGGACCTGGGAGTATCAAAATGTTTTTTTTCCTTAAAAACAGTTGTTACAAAAAAACGCAAACGAATTTTATAGAAAAACCAAATAGATACGATTAATGAAAAAAAAAACAAGAATCACTTTATTGGAAAAATGTTAAGGCAACGCACGCACAAGACACTAGTGTATAAGAACGCGTCCAATCGAACTTCATGAATTTTAAGTGACTTGCATTAACTGTGGACGAGTGTAGACGTGCAATTTGTTCGCATTACCATAAAACAAGTGAGAGGACCGCTTTTTTCTTCAATCGTGAGCTCAAATTCAATCTGTCTAGCTGCCATCTATTGGCCTATTGAGATGCATTCAATGGACAATTTCTCAAACATGTATTTTGAGTTGGACACTTTTATTGTTAGTCGAATTGTTAAGTGTACACACCGGTCGGGGACATATTCGTACTCGTAGTTGTAGAGCTCTGATATTGTAGACATGGTAGGCTCCTTGTGACACTGTAAATTGCAAATTGTATTGCGAATTTGTATCTGAGAAAACGGGATTTTTTCCAATGACCATATTTGACAGTAAAGCCATTCAATTGAAGGAATTGAATAATTTAGATGTTTGTGTACAGTACAAAAGGTTAGATACGATTTTTGTTTGTTTTTCAGTACGATTGCCTAACATTTGTCAACAGCTAACGCATTAAGGAAATGTGCTTACAAGGACTTCAAAGAAACAGATGACATTAAAATCTCGTCTACGTTATGTTTGGACAAATTGTTTCGTTACTTTTAGTCAAAATGTCATTCAATTAGGAATTCGTGTATAACCCTCTCTACATGCCGCTGTTTTTAATTTGTTTACTTACTTACGAGTACTTTAAGTTGCGCTACAGTCCGGGGTAGACCTAGGTCTCAGTCAAATTTAAATTTATTTATTTGAAGATAGTTTACAGACTCGCATTTCGTAATACCATATCCATATCATACAGGTGCTAGTGCTTATTTGCTATTATTTCTCAGTTTCATGTGGGAGTTAGTTCATAACGTAGCGCTTCATTACCTTTGTGTTGGAATAATTCTTTCAAAATCGAAGGCTGCATTAGTGCGGAAATCTTATAATCGTAAGCGAGACCAATAACGCAACAATGAGGAATCCATGCCAGAAAATGTTGTAGTGAATCACGCAAACAACATACAGATAGTCTCGCATCTAAAGTTTCGCGTATACCAACAAATAAAGAATGCGAGACATTAGACTTAAAGTTAAGGTCGATATGAAGGATAATTTAAGTCCAAAGAATTACAAGTCTGTGATTCAATTTTCAAACCACGCGATAGTCAGCAAGTGAGACATATCCATGTTTCAATGTACTTCCATAAATCAAAATTACTAATGGGGCACGTTAACAGTTGCAGCGGTCTTTAACTTTTTTTTTGTTTATTAGGTGAATCTGTGTATTGCCCCAACTTCATTTGCTTGAACACTGATCATTTCAGTGTTGCTAAACGGGGCAGAACCTTGAACACTGACGAAAGAGGGTGAGGCAAAAGGTGATGCGCACAAATCAAAGGAGATCCCAATATGCGCTTTTCAAGAGGCATTTCATCAGAGTCCCCGGCCCATTCCAAACCGTATGTATGTATTTATAATAGTAGCATTTTAGTAAATAAGTGAATCTTCTTGAAAATGGCATAGTTTGTATCTGAATTTCCAGTCATTCTGTTGGCTATCTTATATTATTATATGTTTCTGTGGCCCAACAAAGAATGGAGGGTGATCAGGAAGTGACGCCAAGTACAAATCATTGCTAAAATTAAAAATCTAAAGAAGCTTGTAAGCAGATCTAATGTCTTATTTCTGAACTTATTGTCGATAATTAGTGCATTGAATTTAGATGTCTGCTTGTCGAAACAGTTTTGAAATCACTTATTGCATTCTAGAGACCGTAGATTAAGATTCGTAAAAGTCATGGAGTCATGGTGTCACCGTGACCCCGTGTTTTTAGAAAATGATATGTAAGACGCTGTCGAAGCCAAGGGATTCTCACGAAACAAAACTATTTACTGCGTAATATAAAACCAAACCGGGTTCAATTTCTACAAAAAGACTGAAGAAGACTTTGGACAGAAATCTAATCTCTGAATCTGAATCTAATGGAAGGTTAGATAGATAGAATGGCAATAGTAATACACCCAAGTTCTGACGATATAATTTTATCCAAACTTCAAGACTTTAATAAGGCTTCTGCAAAAACTGTAGCAGATGTATAGTATAAGGAATTCTTATTCCCTTAGAAATTCCTATTCTCTTAGGGATTAAATGGCCTTCCGACTGTTATATCTGAAAATGTGTATAAATAAAGCCAATCTATTGAAACTTGAAAGGTAACTGATGATTTTAATATAACATGAGGAAATGAACTGCAAAGTACTAAAAGCGCCACAATGGAAACTGAGACTAGCTTCTTCTTATTAAAAAGCTTTGACAAATCCCAGAAACACTATTTCTTGCCAGGGATTTAAAATTACTAGGAATAAGTCTCTACAGGACTCGTGGATTCGATATATTTCATGGTACTTGATGACTGCAAAAAACCATATCTAATCATAATATTCAAATTTGACTAGATTGCGTATTCTAACGCGCTACCAAGATTTTATCCGACATCTTCCAGCAATATTGGACTTTGCAATGGGTATGAATCATTTTCTTACGTTCGGATTACCGTATCTTCTCCTTTCCCATGACTAGTACACTTTCCAGCGAAAGCAGATAACGAACAGCAAAATAAAGTCATTATCTACGTATTCCTTTGTAAACGAAGAAATGTTTGTGGGTTAAGTAAGGCGAAAGTAATGTGTACCCTAAGTGTTTGCACTATGTACTGATGTGATGTAGTTATTCCAAACATTCTCCTAGAAATTTCTTAACTCCTCTGTATGGTATTGGAGGTCAAATACTCATCCATTTGCTTCTTTATTAGCAAGCACCACGCGCAATTAGCAATGGCATGCGTGAAACATCTTCTCATCACACTCAATAAGGATTGTTCACACTTTCTGCAAAAGGAAGTGACTATAGCTACCGCGCAGACTGCACACAGAATGTACTCGTTCCAAACCAAGAAAAAACAATTCTCAAGCAATTGCAACCGGACAACAGCAGAATGAAAATGGAAAAAAATAAAAATTACACCACCAACAGCAACAACAACAGCCGTCGAATGGACAATCAAAAAACTTTCAACTTACTGACCCAATTCCCCAAAACGGAAAATTAATTCAGTGAACCCGTCCATCCAGCTGACCAAACCATCGAGAGCCCAGCCGCATTTAACAAAGCGAATCTGTCAAAGTAATTATAGACTTCAAACCGGCGTAAAATTTATAACATAGCCTCATCGCTCTATGGTGTCTTTAACGCATCGTGCAACTCCTTTCGAACACCAAGCATATGAATACGAGTACATAAGATGGATGGTACTGACTTGACTTCAGTTTCAGCTCCAGATACGAATACTGATGACCTAACGTAGGTATCCCAAGACACGATCGGAGGGGTTTTCCCCCTTTGATGTTGATCATCAGCCTTATGACCACACACACACCTCACTTTTGAGATCTCAAATCTGGTGATGATGATCACGATGATCAGATCGATTAATATCGAAGCTTACGAGCATATTGGAGGCCATGGCCATGGTTGGCAGTCAGGTTAAAAGAAAATGCTTCGATTAAATGAAAAGCGATCACCTACATTTGAGTCATCAAAGAGTTGGGAAGAATTGCTTTTCATTTATTGTAATAACGGAGAGGTAACGTAATTACAGATGCAGTTCACAGCGGATCATGTGTTAGGGCCCCCCGAAGGCAATGATTTTTTGGACAGGGTCTTGTTTCGCTTTCGTCGGGCGGTGTAATTTTATTGCGTGCTCAGTAGCATTAAGGTGCAATCATCTTAAGATTGATTTCTGTTCTTTTTATGTATTTTCCTTTATGTTTAATCCCAAGTATGATCAAGAGGATTGTCTCAATTAATCTCTGGGCACAAAACCAATAATTTTATGTCCTCTAGGTAGTTAGAAGTTTCATGCGTGGGAACTTATAAATGGGAAAGCCAACAAAATTTTTAAATTGCTTTTCAAATATTTTATTTTAAGTTGAATGCATTGATTATTTTTAAAATTAATTTATTTGAACTGCTACTGTGAGCATAGACAATTTTAAGGTCGATAGAAATCGAAAATTACGGTGATAAACGTGGCGCAGTTATTGTAAGTTTGTCGGATTTTATTCTAGAAACTTTGGTTCGCATCCAAATTTACTTGATGTGATGATGAACTCCATTGTGTTCCTAGATAAACGAATATCTTTTCTTATTTATGCCGATGGTATGGCCTTCTGTTCCGGCACCGAATTGGTAACAATTTTTAGACTTTATGATGGTATCTTAGAATATATTCGTAAGATGTCAATAGAAGTTTACTTTTATGTACTCAACAAGTCCTTCCAATAAATGCAATTAATTCATGTGTTCTTATGTTTAACTGGGACAATTTCAACCACTTGTACTTAATGCCAATACAAATAATCAATTCTTTTAAATTGATACTGTCTTATTTTGCATGAGCCCAAGGAAATCACCAAAAGTGATTTATATGTTCGTTTCACCGATATATCGGCCACCTATTGTCCACTCTTATTCGTGCTTGGCAAATGAAAAGTTGCCCGTTGTTATGGAATTCCTCTGGTTCAACAAAAAGAAACGCATTTTTGTCACACTTTCTATTTAAAACTGAGTAGTCCTTCTATTGTCATTCTGAAAAGAAAAGCGGATTTGACGATGTTGAGGAAAGTAGGCATGGCTGTTTATACGTGCATGCAATATCTTGTTAATATCTATTCGAACTATCTCCAACATTTATTGAAATAAAATTTTCAATTAGCAGAGTACGAGTAATTTAAATCTATTCTGTTGTTAAAGCACTCATATGTCTCTATGAAAAGGCAAATTACTCGGTTATGTAATTTCCGAGTCGACATCAGCTTCCAAACCTGGCGTCTGGCTTAAATGTTGGCTTCATTATACTTTTCATTATTTTGAGGCTATGTAGTCTAACCGAAATAAGATTTGATTGGAATTAAGCACTTACAGCACCGGCAAATTTGGGCGAACGGTTCGTAAGTTTGTACCAAACAGCAGCACGAATTGAACGTTAAAAACCGTTGACATTTTCATTGCATCTTTATCCCAGCGTTCTTCAACTGCCAGACCTGGGGCTTGGAAAACCCTCACATTATTGTCAAAATGGCAATGGATCTGCACTAAGAGACAGTTTGGTGCAGATATTGGAGTGTATCATGATCGGCCCATTTTATTTTGAACATTCTGCTAAAATACGATTTCAATCAACGGCAAGTTCTGCAGAGTCATGATTACTGATTTTTTCTAAGCTATAATCGAAGACATAAACTTGGCCCTTTAAGGGAATACCATCCAAGCCATTCGTTAGATAGGGCCATAAACAGTCAACCAGGTCTTGAAAAATTGGGTTCACTGGATGGCCTATTTCGAAACCAGTTGTGGCAGCGCATTTCAGTACAAATAGGATTTTATTAAAACTATTGTATAACAAATTGAAATTAATTTATTTTTCTTCATATTATTTTACTTTGAAAAACATTTGTATATGTGCCTTTATATGGGAGTGTTTAGGGTTTTGGGAGATAAGGTGCAGAAAAACTGGTATTTTCTTTTGTAATTGTAACTTTTTGACATTAAACTTCCTTGTATATCTTCTTTGGTATTTTGACATCCAGGATATCCACATTCGCATCTTAATGCAATGACCTTCTGCCCTTCTTGAAAACTCATACTATCGTACTGGCATTGTCTGACAAATCGGAAACTTCGAGTATTTAACCCACATATTTGCTTTAAGAAGTTGCATCGAAATTGCTTTAACATGTCCATTTCGTATTAAGATCTTATTGCTATCGCAAACGGCGGACATTGTAAGCATAAAGTGATGTAAACTCTTGCATAGAAATTGACATCAGCAATTTCGATTCTTAGTTTGGATTTTAGAGCCTCGAGATACAAAGTTAATAAAAAAGCTTAATCTCATCTTTTGCTACAACAAATATCATACAACTGTATTCTAAAGAGGGCCAACCTTTAATCAAATTCTTCCTTCCAAAGCAATATCGCATCCCTCAACTCGAAGCCCTTAAATATCGCTCGGATCTGCAAGAAACAAATTCACCTCTTAGAACCTGGGCCTCAAACAACACGCGTAATTATTGGTCTACATCGACTTGGTTGAAACATTTGTTCTGCCTGAAATGTTCCCTTGTTCTCTCTACAGATATCGGTTCTTGGCTTGTGTCCATGGAATGTTTTTTTACCTCTTTTTAAATCTTCCGAATCTCATTCCTGGAGAGCATCTCTTAGTTTCCTAGACCGCGTGCCTCTCATGCTCTTTCTTTTTCCCCCAGAGCTTGAAACCGTTATCGGAGGTGGTGTTGTGCAGGTTATTCCTTCCAATAGTAATACAAAGTTTGCCCTTACTTCCTAGCTATGCAAATTTATTGTCATAGCTAGAGCATTGCTCGTAGGTTTTGTTTAAGAGCTCATAGAAGCTATCTTTGATGTCGTCATTCTTCTCCTCTGTGGGATCGTGCGCGCATATAAGGCTAATGTTGGCAAATTTAGCCTTGGTAAGGGCTTTTTCGATGCGCTTAGATGCCGGAATGTGTAAATTTGTTGCCTCTATCTGAATTAAATAAAAAACATCCAAATAGTTGCTGGCTTTGCCGCCGATGACAATCGCCGTAGTAGATGACGCGGTTTTTTAACCTTTTTTTCGAGTTTATCGCACATCTGCTTTGCAGCAATCTAGGTCCTCTGCTAGTTGCTCGGCTGCACGTGGCTTACTAAGGGACATTACATTCAACGTGCGTATACGAAGTTCATTTTCCTTGGTTCGTTTGCATGGATTGTCAACAGTAGATCCATCCGTATCCGATGCCTGTTACCGCTTCATAACTTTCCTCTATTTTCCACGTCCCGACAGCTACCCCGGCGGCATAACACTCAACCTTGAAATTTTAGGACTTGCAAATATTTTAGAAATATACAATAGTAATGGGACAAAAGTGCAGGAATTGCATACTTTTTAAAAGACGCAAACGCAAAAATAAAAGTTAATTGAACTTAGCCGTTAAAAGTTAAACATTTGTTTTAATTGATTTTATTTTTCTATCCACCACTTCTAAGGGTCGTAAAAAGGTGCGCATTCAGTCCCACATTGAGTCTATATTAAATAAGTGATAGAAAAGCTAAACGATTTTGGAGTCAATTTTGAGGTCATTATCCCCTTGGGAATAACACCGTTACTCTTATTAACTCCTTTATTATTTGGATATACATCGCTGAATCAAGTTTGTCAGATGAAGCTTTCTGGAGAATACAAGACATACGAACAAGTATTTCCGTACTGTCTGAGTCTTAAAGTTCGCAATATGTATGCTTCCAGTTTAGAATTGAATTTGAAATTCTTAATGCGCCAGCAAATTAGCTACCTGGCGACCGATGCAGCAACCCAGATCGTTCGAAATTATAGGCACAGCCTGATGCAATTGTCAGTTAAAAGATGCATAATGCATAAATTACTCGATCTACGTGGTGCACCTGTATCTTACTTGTCGGTAATAGTTCAAATAATCCAACATAAAGTCAGTTATATTCATATGTATATTTCAGGGATAGTGAACACTAACAACAACTATTTACCGTTATTTATTAATCTTGCATTCCTTTATACCTCCGATATAGTACAATTTTCGAAGTCATTGGATAATAATCATTTATTCGTTTTTAATCTGTGGATTTGGCAGTAAATACTGAGACTCCCTGCGAATGTAATGTGTGATTTTTTTTAAAGCATTTGGCTTTTAATTGTCAAAAAAACACGGGAAAATTTCAGAAGTGTATACAAATTTATTTTAAGATAATAATTCAATGCTTGTCATTTACTTTTTTAGAATTATTTCATGTAAATGTTGACCACGACTACCTTTTAAGTGGGCTATACGCAAAGTCCAATTTTGAGTTAATTTTCCCAGCATATTGGTTGGCAACACGTGCAATGTTGTCTTCCAAGGCTGCAATTGATGTTGGCTTATCGGCATAGTGATTGACTTTTCCCCATAAAAAAAAGTCCGGGCAATTCACCGGTCCAAAACGGGAGATAAATTGCCCACCAAACTTATTTTTCAATTGGTCCATCGATTTGCGTGCTGTGTGGCATGTAGCGCCGTTTTGCTGGAACCACATGTTGACCAGGTTCAGCTCGTGCATTTTGGGCCTAAAATGGTCGAATTCATTGAGCGATAGCGGACGCCATTGAGGGTAACGTTGTTCTCACTGTTAACTTTGAAAAAAAACCGGCCAATGATTCCGCCAGACTATAAACGACACCAAACAGTGCATTTTTCCAGATGCATTGGCAGCTCTTGTATCGCCTGAGATTGCCCATCGTACCAAATACGGCAAGTTTTGTTTAATAACATTCACATTCAACCTGAAGAAATTTCTTTGAAAAAAGCGAATCTTCCTTCAGCTTTTCTAAGGCCCACTTACCGAAAATTCAAATCTGTGGCATTTCGTTAAGCTTCAGTTCTTCCCCGGGATATATTTTGTAAGGTTGTAAACTAAGATCATTGTGTAAAATCGTCCACGTAGTGGAGTAACACAATCCCAATTGCTGCAAACAACGACGAATGCGCAAATCAAGTTCTTCATTGACACTGGCGGATACAGCAACAATATTTTTCTCTGTACGCACTTTTAGTTTAGAAATTTTAGTCAGTATTCATTCACAGAGTATGAATTTTGATAGTAATATTAAACAATTTGTAAGCTGGGTTCGGGTCTTTGCACGATGAAATGGCAATGATAAATGAGCATGTTTGGCCACACAACAAAAAAATTACCCGGTATATCGTGCTACACCAAACAGCTCCACTATGTGTCCATCTCTTGATAACCGCCTCTACATCACTTTCTTATTTTTATTTAGCCATTCAAATAAATTATTCAAGCAACAGCATCAACATTTTCCAAAAATTACTTAAAAGAGCATACAGTGACATCTATGAAAACTGGAAATAAGGTTGTGAAATTAATCATAGATAATAACCATTTATGTCTTTCTTGCTAAGTCGTGGTTAATTCATGCAGTTCAGCATTCGATCTCTATCCGTCGTCTTGCAATCTTATGCCGATGAGCTTAGTCTTTCTTTTGTCACATTGGTGAATTGTTAACTTCGTTGGTAAAAACATCTGCTTAAGGTAGGTATACTGGGAACTTAAAAATTATTTAGTGGATGTCAAAACCATTTTTTTAAGAAGTTCATTGGATGCCTTCCAAATAGTGTGCCAATTTGACAATCCATATGAAGTTTCTTTTTATGGATCCTTTGATCATATTCTGTCGATATAATTATGGTACTTGTGTCAGGACGTGTGTACTCTATCCCTTCACCAACCACGAGCAATCTTATGCCGAATGCCGATGCCATCCTTTGATCAGCCAATGATACTTAAATAGGTTGGTGCCTTGACAAAACTGGAAAACACTTGTATCAAATTGAGGTATATCTATACGTAAATATGACTTGGCTCCATTCTGGTTACTTTTTTCATTGCTACAGATCTCCTCTTAACACCTTAATTTTAACTTTATCTTTATTTTTATCTTATATATGGAATCCAACAACATCCACCTGGATTGCATATGATCCAGATGATTTAGTTCCGAAGAAACTCTTTCATTCGTACTGCCGAGAAACTTTTAATTTTTAAAAGAAACAAGTGAACAATTGTTTGAAAAACAGCAGCATCTATTGGAAATATCTGGAACTCCGAGAGCGATCCATACTGTAAGAGAAACCTAGGAATGTGCTCCACTTTGCCGACAATGGTTAGTGTCTTTACTGTTATAAAATTTTAGTGCTCTGCCCCGCAACAGGTTGGTGCTGATTAGCCGTTGAAAATTTAAAAACTAAAATCTGGATTTTCCCCATAGAAATAAATATTTAATACCGAGAGCTGTTTTAATTAAAATAATCGAAAGCGAGAAAAGGGATACACATGAATATTATTTAAAAATCAGAAACAGCCTTCGGGCTATTTTTCGAATGTAATCTCTCGTCCAACCGGGTCAAGTGCGTGTCCGTTGTTTAAGTTGTTCAGTAAATGGCCATATTAGAGGACTTAATCAAAAGCTTTCAAATATCGATTTTTTCAATTTATTATCAAAATTGTTAGTTTTATGGCCTTTGTCTGTTCAAAGACCAATAAGAGTTCTAAAACAATTTCCATCAGCGAAGCAAATTTTTTGCGACGCAGAATATTCCCTTTCTTCTGCATTTGCTGAATGCACCTTAAGCTGTGGTAAGTGCCTTTATTCTTCGAGGCATACGTTCTATACATGACTGAACGTTGACCTGGAGGTGAAGTTTATGATTCAACTTAAATGTGATAGGTTTTTCCTCCTTTTGATGGTTGTAGCACTTATAGCCATGGCCCGCTTTAAGGGCTCCCAAACGTTCTCTATCGGTTTCAAGTCGGAAAAATTACCTGACCGATCTAAAACTTCGATTCGTTTGCTCCAAAAAGTTTTTTTTGCTTTTGGCTTTATGACATGGAGCCCTGTCGCGCATAAAAATTGTCTTTCACCACGAGGAAACCATTCTGCCAGCTGAGGAATCAGTCTTGTTTCCAGAACCTTCTTGTACTTATCCTCACTCATCGTATTTTCCACGAAGTAAAGTCCAGCACTTTAAACAGAAATCACAAACTAAACGATTATTGACGGTGGATATCTAACTGTTGAAACAATACATTCTGGTTTGTTCTGATCACTTGTCGTACAAAATTTGACTTTTCCTTCATCATCTGGTGAACCGATTCGACTAAGAAGCAAACCTTGAAACCACGATTAAATACTGTTTGTTCGTGTTCGATGAATTACATTACGTATTTTAGGTGGCGCTACTGTCGGGGGTGGACCTGGCCCTCAGTCAACCACCCCCTCCAGCCAGCTCGACCTTTTGCTAGCTGCCTCCAGTTTCGCTTACTAAGTTGGCTGAGGTCCCCTTCAACTTGGTTGCGCCACCTGGGTCTTGGTTACCTATTCTGCTCTGTCCCTCGGTTTCGAAGGCTTTTCGAATAAGAGCATTAGTGTCCATCCGCTCTACATCACCCATTCTTCTCAGTCGATGGATCTGCACTTTTCTGACTTGGTTACTGTCGCTGTACAGTCCATACAGTTCGTAGTTGTATCTCTTCCAGACCATTGCCATTGCAGACGAAACCAAAAGTGCCTAGAATTATTTTCCTCTCAAAGCAGTCAAGAGCACCCTCACCCTCTGCGCCTTAGAGCAGGCTGGTGATTATTAGGGGTAACTTTTGCTCTTCGAGATACGATTTTGCTAGTCAATTTCAAAGAGAGAGAGATTGGAAAGAGTTATTCTTCGTCTGAGGATCGGACAAACAATGCTGAGTTTGCATTCGTCGGGCCTACTTTCGTCCGACAATATTTTTGAGTAGCCTATTTAATATGAAAACGAAAAATCTGCCACTTAATCCAGTTCACACAACACCTTGCCAACCAGGTGCATAGTGTAAAGTATATTTACAAATCGTATCATTTGTCAATTAAAATTTACATCGGATACGCAGTAAACCATTTACCACAAAAGCTCTTTTGTAGGAGGGCTTTGTACTCTCTAGCAGCAACGTGAAGTACTCAACCCATCAGCAGAAAGGACGTGAAATTTAATATCAATAATTATAGAAAGGTTGCTTTAGATTTTGTCACATCTTGGCAAAAAATTCTTCAAGTGGGATCTCCACAATTGGAGAAATTGGTATGAGCTGTCGAAAGCTCAAGTGTAGATCACCATCCAGTACACAAACCAAAAGTCGTCAACCAAGCTTCGCGTTAAGGTGTAACTTAACGAAATGAATATTTTACGATCGCCATCAAAGGGCAACTATTGTAAAATCGCTGACATTATTTTCTATTTCTTATAACAGAGCAATGGACATCACAACACCAATTACTTCAGCAACAGTTACAACTGTAACAAAAATGACAACAATGGCAAGTAATTACTACACCTATTCAGTATCGACTTTACCAAAAACGTCAATCACATCTTCAAAACCAAGTATAAGCATCATAAACACTCCAGAAATAATATAAAAATAAACACATGTTACTCGTATTAACACCAATAATGTACCCTCTAATAGAATTAGATCTTCCCCAGAAGGAAAAATACCAAGCTGTACACTAACAAAAAGCAACTCTGGCTAAATAAACTTATTAACAAAAACCCTTCGTTATACTGTCAGCAGACGACGAAAACCAAGAATATACACACCACAAAGTAGATGAGAAGGAAAAGACGAGTGTTGAAAACAACAGATTCACTATCATATACAACACTTGTTAGAATGTTAAGACAAAAAAATTCCATATTGCCGAAAGAGCAACGCGGATTCCAAGTAATCCACCGGAATATGCACCATGGGAAACTGTACAGAGACGTCATCCATATAATAACATCTTTAGTTTCTGAAAACATTACCAAACTTACAGATGATTTTTCGTTCGGCCCTCATGGACTTCCGGCTATTGTAATAAAAAAGTGTATAAGCCATCTCGGTCCTCGCCTCGTTGCCCTATTTCACTTGTCTGTTTCAGCAGGTTCTTTTCGTTTCCTATGGAAGGAATCTTATATCATCCCTTTTCATAAAAAAAGGAAGCAAGGCCGAAGTCGATAATTATAGGCCCATAGCATATTTCATACAAGTCCTCAGCTTCCGGCATGTGAACGAGCGCCTCGTAGCAGAGGTTCAATGCCGCCAGCATCAAGCATCGAAGACCATTGGAAACACTGCCAAAACGCCATCAGAGATGCCGCTTCTGATATGCTGGGTTTCACTCGTCCACCACAACGAAACCCCTGGTTCGATGATGAATGCCGGCAAGCACATGCAGCTAAGTAAGATGCATATAACGCGGACGAAAGTATGCCCGATGAATGGAACCTCAGCATTGTTTGTCCAATACTCAAGAAAGGAGACCCTCTGAAATGCGTCAACTACAGAGGCATCAGTTTTAACATCGCGCAGAAGATCTTATCTGCCGTGTTGTGTGAACGCCTGAAGCCGTTCGTCAACAACCTGATAGGTCCATATCAGTGTGGCTTCAGGCCAGGAATTCATCGACCAGATATTCACACTACGGCAGATCTTGGAGAAGACCCATGAGCTTCAGATCGATACCCACCACCTATTCATCGACTTTAAGGCCGCGTATGACAGCATCTATAGAGACGAGCTATATAGAGCAATGCCTAGTTTTGGCATCCCTGCCAAACTCGTCCGTCTGTGCAGGACGACGATGGAGAATGCACGCTGCTCCATCAAGGTCAATAAAGATTTCACCGAGACCTTTGATGTCCAGAAAGGATTTAGACAAGGCGATGCGCTGTCATGCGATTTTTTCAACATCGTACTTGAAAGAATAGTGCAAAACTCACGAGCAAACACAAGAGGCACTATCTTTCAAAAGTCCGTCCAACTACTCGCATACGCCGACGATATTGACATAATCGGGAGAAAGCAGCGAGTATTGAGACGGAAGCGGCGAAAATGCGTTTAGCGGTCAATGAGGGCAAGACCAAGTATATGCTGTCAAGCAAAAACGACAACTAACACCGACGTCTCGGGCAGAACGTCACCTTAGACAGATATAACATTGAGGTAGTTAAGGACTTTGTCTACCTAGGCTCCGCTATAAATACAGACAACGACGCAAGCGCTGAGATCAAGCGAAGAATAACTCTTGCCAACCGCTGTTTCTTTGGGTTAAGAAGGCAATTGAGTAGCAAAGCCCTCTCTCGGACAACAAAAGTCTCCCTTTATCAGTCCTTTATAATCCCTGTCCTGCTCTATGGGGCAGAAATCCATCAAAAATGGATGAGGGTGTTCTTGGTTGCTTCGAGAGAAAAATTCTTCGGGCGATCTTCGGTCCCGTCTGCATTGACGGTGAGTGGAGGAGGAGATACAACGACGAACTGTATGGACTGTACAGCGACATGGACCTAGCCAAAAGAGTGAAGATCCAAAGACTGAGATGGCTGGGTCATGTAGAGAGCATGGACACCAATGCTCCGGTCCGAAAAGTCTTCGAATCCGCCCCCGAGGGACAGCACAGTAGAGGAAGGCAAAGACTCAGGTGGCACACGCAAGTGGAAGAGGACCTCAGCCAACTTAGAGTGCGAAACTGGAGGCAGCTAGCCAGGGATCGAGCTGGCTGGAGAAGCTTGTTGACTGTGGACCAGGTCCACCCCGGACTGTAGCGCCACCTAAAGTAAGTAAGCATATTTCATACCCAAACTTTTTGAAAGTATAATCTATCAACAATTGCTTCCGTACTGTAGGTCATTTATCTTACCTTACCACCACTTACCTAGCTGAGTTCGTCTGTAGGACACTTTGTGTTTTAGAAGACGGTGATGAAGTCGATTCAATTTCAATAGATTTCAGCAAGGCATTCGATAAAATCTCCCATCAACTCATCATTTTCAAAGTAAAAATTTGCGTTTTTCCATCCGTTTGTGGCATGGATCAATTTCTATTTAGAAGACCGAGAATACAGAGTCATCTTCAGATCTTCAATACCCGACCTCACTTAAGCAACATCTGGTTTCCCTCAGGGTAGTCACCTTGGACCAATCATCTTTATCCTAACGATTAACGACATAAATCGCGTTTTAACGAATTCCAATCTTTCTATTTTCGCTGATGACTTGAAAATTTTCAATGTCATTTCAATGCCTTCTGACTCCCATTGCTTGCAAGATGACCTTAATTAGTTTTCGGAATGATGCAAGTAAAACTTTCTGGAACTTAATGTCAGAAAATGCCAAGCGATAACCTATTCCCGCAAACGCCTTCCTCCCCTTCCAAGAAACTACTTCATCTGCGATCAGCCTATTCCCTCCACTACCGAGTAAGGGTTCTAGGAATAAAATCTGACAGAGAATTGAATTTCGACTCACATATTGACAGCATTATAAATGCACATGGTTTTATCAAACACTAGTCAAAATAATTGTTCAACCTCTACTTTATAAGGCCTCTGTATATTAGTTTTGTAAGGCCTCTTCTGGAATATTGCAGCCAAGTTTGGTCACCCTATAAACAAATCCACATTTAAAGAATTGAAGCAGTCCAACGCAGGTTTATCCGTTTTGCACTTCGTGGTCTACATTGGGCCGATCCATGTGGATTACCTCCCTAAAACTAATTGGCATGCATACCCTAAAAAAACGTCTTGAAGTCGCTGATGTTTTATTCACCAGTTATTGACTGGAAACATTAACTGCCCGAGAATAACACTTCCAATCCCCGTTATTTAAGATCTGTCCCACTTCTCCTTATCCGAACTCACCGCACCAACTACGACCACTTCGAACCAATATCAAGAATGTTGCGTATAACAAACAACTACGCCGAAGTCCCTATTAGGTTAAGTTAGTTTTTAATCCTAGGTTTAAGTGTTTACTTGTTAATAAGTTAAATAAAGTTGTCCGGGGTAGACCCGGGCCAATAATTATAATAATAATAAAAAAAAAAGAACTAGCTGGCCATGGTCATAATGCAACAAATATTCTTAGTGTCTCACATCGTAAATCCAAAAACCTTTGCTTATTTTTAATATAGAAATCGAAAAACAAAGTAATAACCAAGCCATTTACATAATATAAGTCTGAAAATACACCGGAGCGGACAGAACGTCTTTTGTTGTCGAATCAGTAAACAATCCATTGATTCTTTATTGTCAACACAAACCAAAGCAGACGAAATAAAAAGACCTATTCCGCCTGTTGTGTGTGGAAATAAAAATTGCCTTTTTATCGGACAAAGATAAGACGTCGTTGTCCGCTCCGCTGTGTTTTCAGCCTAACACAACTGCTGTAATGGAAAACTAAATTTGAACTACCACGACCAAGAAACGACATTGCTCAATGCACAAACTCCCAAAAATATGGATGCACAAAAACCTTTAGCACTAACAATCCAGTGTGTATTACATGTACTGGATGAGACCTTATAAGTGAAAATAGAGCCCCCCCAAATCGCATTAGTCTACCTCGGAATTTCTTCAATGCGATTTTTTCACTAAAATAAGGTATGGATGGTAGCTAAAATACTAGCCATACCCAGGAAGGATGCTACGCAAACCGCGAACTACAACCCATACGTCTATTGCCGATGTTATTACAGCTATTTGAAGAAATACTTATAGAGACCAATAGTGGACGAAAATAATATATAGTAGTTACAAGTTTGGTGATAGGGCACTGCAACTTATCTTGATAAATCCAAAGCATTTTACAAATTTTGGTAAGTTACAACGTCTACTGGCAACTTTTTTCCCCACATTAAAGCTACATTGACGGCCGCCACTTTTACGTGCAATTCAGAGACAAACATTCAACTCTCAGGGAAGCGTCGTAGGACCTTTGTTATATCTTTTATATACATATGACACTCCAAAACTTCTGAAAAAAAATCCAATGATCGCAAATTTCGCAGATGACACGGTACTACTCTTCACGCATGAAAACATAGAATGAGCAACCAAAGAACTCAAAAGACAACTAAAAGAATTGACAAACTGGTTCAGAAACTGGGGCATACAAATCAATGAAAATAAGACAGAACTAGTCAAATATACGAGGGCGGATCAATAAGTCCGTGACTTTTTGAATTTCTGACCTCTTTACTGAAACAGCAACACTGCTCTGGGCATCAGGCATCTGTCAGTTGACTCCTGTCAAAATTTAAACTTGCTGCGTCAGTTAGTTTGTGTTTGACAGCTATTTTTATCAGACTACTCACTAATTTGGGGAGAAAATGGAAAAAAGGGAATTTCGTGTGCTTATTAAGCATTATTTCTTGCGAAAAAAAACCATTACCGAGACCAAGGCTAAGCTTGATAAATACTATGGGGACTCTGCACCATCGATTTCAATGGTAAAAAAGTGGTTTACTGAATTTCGTTGTGGCCGTACAAGCACTGAAGATGCCGAACGTCCTGGACGCCCAGTTGAGGTCTCTACACCCGAAACAATCGAAAAAATTCACGATATGGTGTTGGCCGACCGAAGATTGAAAGTGCGAGAGATTGTGGAAGCCGTAGGGACCTCGCATGGCTCAGTGGTTTCAATTTTGAATGATCACTTGGGCATGAGAAAGCTTTCCGCAAGATGGGTGCCGCGTTTGCTCACAGTCGACCACAAACACATGTGCAGTTGCCATGGCAAAAATCCATGAATTGGGCTATGAATTGCTCCCTCATCCACCCTATTCTCCAGATTTGGCTCCGAGCGACTACTTCTTGTTCCCAAACCTGAAGAAATGGCTTGGTGGAAAAAGACTTGACTCCAATGATGAAGTCATCTCGCAAACAAAGGTCTATTTTGAGGACCTCGACAAATCATTTTTTTTGGGAGGGATAAAAAAATTGGGGAAGCGTTGGACAAAGTGTATAGAGCTCAAGGGAGACTACGTTGAAAAATAAAATTATTTTTTTATCAAAAAATCTGTGTTTTAATCCAAAAGTCACGGACTTATTGACCCGCCCTCGTACAATAAGAAACTGATCAGCAGTTTCGCCCATATGAAGACACCAAAAAATGACTTGATTCGTGGATAGCCTCAAAAGATGAACACTTTTACCGTACCGGTATTCGAGCTCAGAAAGATGGGAAAAAGTTGTAGCTAGCGATGGGCAATACTTAGAATGACTCATTTGTAATCATTTTTTCACAATAAAGTTGCATTTTCATCAAAAAAAAAACTTAGAACTTAGTTCCGCACCATAATCAAGAAACGAAATAAAATCCAGAACAAATTTAGACAACTCCACTGGATGCTAGGAAGAAAATCCTGTATTACCGATAGACAACAAGCTGCTCATAAACAAGACAATTATTAAACATATATGGACATACGGACTCCAAGGACAAGTACTGGGAATAGCGAGTACATCAAACATACGAATTATCCAGAGACAACAATCAAAAATTTAAACAACGATAGTCAATGCACAATGGTACATTTACAAAGGCCGCAAACTACCGACAACAATACAGACATGATACAAAAGACGAATATGAAACACGAAATCTGACTGTTGACACATCACAAAAACAAAATAAATTCAGTTCTTCTTAAAGAAATATCCCCGAAGAAGAAGATTTAGACTGCCCAAATTCTTATTTGATTCATAAATGTAAATAATTTGTAATACCTACTATGTTTGTCAGGGCAGTGGCCTTCAAAAAACAGTTCGTATCTCATTTGTATGTTATAAACAATTACTGTAATAAAATTAAGGAGGAAACAAAAAGTTAATCCAGTTCATGCTCGTATTTGGATATCTCCGGTGGTTCAAAGGAAGAGAAAGTTTATTGCGAATGATTCAAGTGTTCCGAAGGACTCCCTTGAGGCTTGCCTTTGCTTATACAGAACAGCAGAGGCTATCCGAATGATAATTTATAGTACAAAGTCAATCTACGAATAATTAGATAATTATAGTAAACAATATCATTATTAAAGTTATTCAAAGGTCAGATAACCTAGTCCCCGCGGTCTACTATTCCAATTATTTGTATCACGAAAATGTACGGTTTGACAGTTTTCTTTCCTCTAACTTGACATAAAAGCGCAGGACAGATTAGTGACGCAAACACGCCACTCAACTATGACAGAGACGTCCAAAAATTATTGAAACGTACAATTGAAAACTTCTTTGAAGTTATTCGATAATAAGAGAATCATTGAATACGATAAGTAAATAAAGTTTAGATTGGAAGTCAAATTTGCATTAAACACAGCTCGAGCAGTCCTTAGTTTTGTTTCTTCTACATGTTTGCTGACAAGAACATCTTTCGCAAGGCGACACAAATTTACCCAACTATGTAATCTGCGTGGTCTGAAGCGAAGAGTTAGGGTAGTATTTCAACAAAATAATAGCCTTTTTCAAAATGAAATCACTTGACATTTCTCTGAATTAAGGTCTAACCCGTTCGATAGTGGCCAGTCTCAGATTTTAGAATAATTCTCATTTATAATATAATAGCAAAATGCTTCTCAATTAATCTATTAAATAAGTCTTGAATTAAATATTCTTAAAACATTTTTGCATTGCCAGTATCCAGCTATGATACGACTGAAGTCGTTAAAGAAAATTGGTTTGCTGATGCATTTGAATTATCTAAATCTTAAGCACCTTCTTTGCAACGAGGTTGAAACCTAAATTTCCATTAAATTTTAGATCAGATTTTCCATCGCCCTTCGGTGATTTCCTCAGCCTCAAATTTATCTACTCTTATCGAATGTAAGTGCGCGTTCTTTTAATTGATTCACGTTTTGACAGCAACTTAATCAATGAAGTCAATGCAACTCGTGATGCAATTGCAGAGTTTTTTTTAATCGGATTATGGTCTTTATAATGTTTCAAGTAAACAAATACATAAATAATAAAAATGGTCGATTAATTTGTGTTTATTTTATTCTTTTTTTATCATTTTTTCCCCAGTTCTGTGGAACTTTTGAAAGATATTTAGGTAATAATACATGTATACATAGACAAACGACTTTAAAGCTATTATTTACATTTGGTTATAGCATATTCTTCATTGAAATTTAATATACATGTATGCACATTAGGCTATGGCTTAACATAAGGTTTGTATTTTACGTATATAACACATAAGGGTTGATAGCTTATATCAAATACAAATATGAGAACATTTAGCTACAATTCCGAATTTCATCTGGCCGAATTTTCAATTTACGCAGCTGATTTTCATCTCCAATATTTCCCAGATAATTTATTCTACTTCTGAGAATGGTTTTGCTCTTTATAACGTTTTTTCATTCGACATATAACATTTCTAACGGGCTTATTAAAGTCCCATAGTTTGGACATGTTATGTCCTTTAATGAAGTTATCAAATTTTGGTGAATTGTTCCTTCATTTTATGCTCCATCCTCGAGAAATCATAGACTGACTCTTTCCTTTTGGGACGTGAACTATCGATTAATTCTTCAAAGTTATTTAAAGATGAGGCAATAGACTCTGAAAACTATTCTATCTGCGTGTCGGGAGCAGGTAAGCATTGACCTTTACTCCCGAGGCAGCTTTGCTCATATGCAGGAATTCTTAAACCATCGTTCTCATTGAGGGTGAGAACTACAGGTTTATTGGTGTTGGATTCTGATTGTATCCTTTTTTCATTTTTAGCTAACTTTCTCTCTTTTCATATTACATGCCCAGACCTAAAATGAAAGTTATTCTCATTATAATTTTATTTTTTTTAGTAATGTAATTAAATAACAATAACCAACAAAAAAAGAAAAATATAGCACTAGCCGCCATGGCTTTCTTCTAGACATATTTTTATTTATCAATTATTGTCTGGATTTTTTCCTTCCTTTTTTTGCACTTTGTACCATCTTAAGGTGGAGAACCAATAGAGTGCAATTCTTCTGCAACATATTTCCAAAAGCGATCGCTTTTTATCCTGTTTATCCTCCTTTATCCTTTAGAAATATCTGTATGTTCCTCCATAGTTTGAATTCAAATTCAAATTCAGTCTTGTTAATCCAATTTGAATGTAATCTTTTATATGACCGAAACAAATTTATTTGTGGAACCAAAAACAAATTGTCACTTACATTTCGTTGTCCTTTTGTCAAAAATTTTCGATCAGGTAAATAAAATTGACGTTTGATCCGCTTCATTTGATAGTCAAAGTACGACCAACTTTTGAATGAGAAATTAACTTTCGAAAGGTATCAAGACAAATCGAGAGTCAGAATACTTATCCTCTATTTCGAATAAGGTCAATCATTGCTTTTGGCTGTCGCGTGTGCCTAAATATAGCTCCTTACTATATGCAAACAATGAGGTTATTAATTCACAATATTTTAAAACCTGTCCCGGTCTGTATATAACACTTTATTCAGAGTACAGGAAATATTATCCCAACAAGTCTCTTTAAGATGGGGCTCGTCTAAGTAGGATTGACAATTTCCTGATAAAGGTGGCTCGAAGGCACGGTAGGAGGGAGATAACCAACAGCAATAACATGGACTGTTATGAATGAATTAAAAAGTAATGATAACCACCAGATTGTTTTAATTAACGCTTTATCTTGACAAGATTACAATTGATTTTATGTCAATTGACAATTGACTGAACTGACAATATAGCCTTAAAAACCTTCATTTTCCAACGCTGAAATTTAAAACAGTAAAAAATATTTTGTTTTTTTTTTAAGTTGTTTTTATTTAAACAAACAAATGACTTAATCTATAGCCTTAAACTAGAAGCAAAACAAACAAACCGGAAGACAATGATTCTTACACACTAAACCTTACCCAATAAACCCTACAAACTAAATGGAAGACAATGATACTATACGTACACTTAACATATCAGTTATATACTTTCTCTTTTTGTTTTCATTTTTATATGAATATGTTGCTATCACAGATCACTAACACATTTAAATTGGTTTATTTCGAATAGTTCTTAAAGCTTCTAAATTGATCGGCGTCCAATATAACCATCAAACGCCATCATTTGTGGGATTTCCAACGAATTTACCAGCACTTCAGTCCAGAATTGCGTCCACAAGTCTTTCGATCGAAATTATCGGAATCCTTCGTTGTATGTAGGCACTATAGCCCGGCAAGTCTTAGCCTCTTCAGTCTTTCGTGATATAGGCATTGTGTTGTTCCTCGAAACCGAGATAGCAGCCATGGTGATGGAAAGTCGTCTGCAAATTTGCAGCAGGAAGGGTCGTTCCATGCGTTCAATTCGAGAATTTACATTTTTTCCGGCTAGCTACTTCTCCTTTCGGCCTCTGATTCACTAGGTTGGTGTCTCAATGCTCTACTCCGATTTGGTGCTGAATATTTCCGCCAGCACTTTGACAAACTCTGGCGTAAGTCATTATGTGGGGGAAAGTAATCTTCACAGTCGACAAACAGACCGGGCCTAAGGACCAGTCCGATCCTCGTCGGATGAACGATGCACTTTGAGTGTACAATTTTCGAAAATGTTACTCAGTATTTATACCATCAGAATACACCCCCACCACTGCACTATGTGGAAGGACCTTTTCATCTACTTTGACGTTACTGCCTATTGTTCCCAGCTACGAGTAGATCCTTATCGGAGAATTTTCCTTTCTTCACCCATTTCACTTTGCGTGAGCCGATCGGGATTTCTATAGAAATCTGTGAAACAGCGACCCTGTTGCTAAGTGTGTGCGTGCAGCATTCCAATAGGGAAACAAAAGATCGGATATGTTGCTCGCTAGGTGGTAGCTCGGGCAGGTACCTGTCTTCATCCAGAGTTTTTCTAAAAGTAAATTTGTATAATGTTGCTAAGGGATGCGTCACGCTCATTGATTATGGATTGGAAATTTATGGTATTTAATTAACGGAGCTGTGCATCTAAATGCATTGATACGAAACTCCGTGTAGGTGGTACGTGCCACATCGTCTCAACAGTGGGATAAAAGTCGTTATCAGATAAATATTGAGTACACTTGACACTTGGGGCGCTTGCGTGGACAACTTTGGAATTTTTTTATGGACACTGATGATACACCACAAATTTATTGATGTGGCAGGCGTAAAACATAATCGCCTTTCCGATACGGTAGGGCCTCGACTTGTTTGGGGTTAGAATTTTCGAATTGATTTTGGGCTTAAGAAACTGTTCCTTCTGGTAAATAACGAATTTAACACTCTATCGGAGATTTATTGAATAATCCCTGAATCGCGTCGAGAATTATAAATGGTACGACAAACAGATATGTCGAAGAACTAGTTTGCAATGAAAAAAATTATTTTTACTTAAAAATATGTTTTTTCAAGTGTATTTATGCGGCCAACAGGAAATGAAATTTGTATGCAAAAATTACACTTTTAACTCTTTTGTTAGCGATACTTACGAGTTATAGTCAAACTGCCATATGGAGCACTACGAACAAAGGATGATAATTAGACGCGGATGAACACATACCAATAAAACTTTCAATAAAATTTTAGATTATATTCTTTTGAAAGAAATTTTACTATTTAGGCACCATTATAATTATACATATGTAAAGGCCAGAGGCTGGTAGAAATAGTCGAAAGTATTGAGCCAATTTTTCGATAAAACTGCGGATCCAATGCCAGTAAATTTTGGCCGCTTCAATTCTTACACGACCTGGATCTTGTAAGCCTTTAAGATACGAGTATTTGCGTTAAATTTTCCTAAAGTGGACGGATATAGGCCAAGCTTTTCTGAATAATGTCGAATCGATAAATTTGAATCTTCCTCAACACTTCCTGAACGGGTGTAATATTCTCTGCAGTACACACTTTTCTTATGCGTATCGTTGCTACTGCATTTTCCAAAGAAGATGTTGTGCAAAAATTATCAAAAATACTCAGATGGTCGATTATGTCGAGTCGGGTGCAAGTGCTCTGTAAGTTTGGTGCACAGAACTATAATTTTGGAATAAAATTTCTAAAACTGATAATCTGTTTGACAGATATAAATAGCAGAGTTAGTATTGAGATGAAAAAAACACCTTTTACTATCCCTGAGTACCTTAATGAGAGTGGCGTTGAAAATGTATGAAATTACCCGAGTAATTTCCTTTCTACATCGCTCAAGAAGTTTGAAAAAAGTGGTATTTAAATAGAGCGCGCTGGTGGCAAATTATCAACGTAGATACATGGTACATTCTATATAAGGCATGGCATTGTTTTTCTAGTGTGTTTGAATTGAAAGGCTGATCTGGAAGATTGATTTTTGTATAGTGTCTTGGAAAAAATGTGTCATTTGACTGATCGGCTAAAGAAATTCTTTAAACACCGCCAAGCTTTATGATGTAAGACTTACTTACTTATCGAGTGGTCCACAGTTACAATTTGGACGAATAACGATGTTCGTATTTAAAACCACGGGGGAATCGATCCAGCACTCTTTTTCCTGGCTTTAGCTTGCAGCTAGATTTGAGATCGATAGTCACTTTTAGATACACATGTTACTACTTAGGGTGTATGCGAAATGTTAAACTGCACCGAGCACGAAGCAACATCATACGAGTATACAAAAATATTGTAATGAAAAAATTGAAATAGGTAGGTTTCAATGTTATTAAGATAAGTCAATCTATGTGTGAAGGTCATTTCATCTGTTTGTAACAAAAACTAAGATGCAGAAAATTGTTTAAGGCTTATTTACGCATCTAGTCTCAGTAAGAGTTAACCACGTTCCGGCAAACATTGTCCTGCACTTCTTAAACAAAGGAGTTTCTCGTATCATTGAAATCGGATATCTTAAGAGATTAGCTGTACTAACGACGGAAGGTAGTCGGTATTATTTTGCTAAAAAAGACAAATGGGGATTTTTGGTCAAATATTTCCCGCCCCTTTGCAAACTGCAAACAGAACTACTTCCTGCATAAATGGATTAATTGGATGCTTATTTCATATATGGTATATACTAGCTGGTGCGAATGGACATTTAAGCCATTTTATTAATGAAATGTAAATCCGACCATCAAAAAACTAGCATTAAAGTCATTCGTGATCTACCACATTAACTACTGATGTGCAATCTTATAAAATCGGGTCCATCACACCCTTATTCAACCTTGAAGCTTAGACGATGCTTAAAGAAGATAGAGCAAGATATAAAAAGAAACATTATTTAACATGAGTTGCTTCAAAACATGAGTCTGTAGTTATTCGGTCGGCAAATGATGCTTATAACTGATCTCCAAACTTTTGTTTTAATTGTTTAATTGTAAATCCAAACTGAGTGTTACACTACTTAACAATTAAATCGAATAAAGATACGCAATAACTTTTTTGAGCGATGATTTTAATTGTCCTTCCAAATCCAAAATGCCTCTTCTAAGTCAGATGAATCGTGTCGTTATTTTGAATATGAAGGTCATAAACGCTTCACTCGGATGAAATTGATGACGAAGTCTTTCGGGCGGGACTTTTTAAATTAAGATGTGGCAAACGACAATCATACCTCGCGATCCATAGGAGGTATGATGACTGCCTAAGACATTTGTTCCACAGAAAAGCACCCAACTCAAAAGTTTTAGAATTCCCATGGTCAGAATTCTATTCCCATATTAAGTCAGAAATGCTCATAGCTGAATCAAAGACGGCTGGTTCAAAACTTACTTAGGTGCAGCTACTGTTCGCGGTGAATGTGGGTCTCAATTAATAATCTTCTTTACTGAGCCCGATTTTTAGCTAACTGACTCCAATAATGCATCAAAAGTCGGTACTCGAGGGTGCCATCTTAGGTGAGGTGATAACTGGGCGGGCCGGAATATTGGTTTCTATTCGCTCTACATGTCTTAACCATCTCAGGCGATTGATCCAAAGATTTCTAACTAGGTCGATGTCGTTTGTACAACTCGTACAGTTAGTAACTGAATCGTCTTCTGTCAAAACAAACCGGACCGAATTTTTTAAAAAGAGTTCTTTTCTCAAAACGACTGAGAATATCTTCATTCGAAATTGTTCTTCCTTCAGCACTAAGACGTTGTTGGCAGAGTTCAGGTTCATTTTTACATCGAAATTAAATTGGCGCCAGGACGTTCTTTCCAATTCATCGATGTTAAATATACCTTCTTCTTAGCAGCAAATACGTAGTTTTGCCCTCATTTACAGCTAAATCCTTGTTGGTATTTCTGTTTTAATACCAGCAAGCTCGGTGGTGACAGGCTGCTTTGTTCTCCCAATTTTATCGTTTACATCTGCGTACTTTAGTGGTTACACAAACTTTTGAAAGATTGTGCCTCCTGTGTTCGCTTGTGAGTTGCCCACAATTCCTTTAAGATTTTTGAAAACCTTTTTTTACATTACAGGACTCGGTAAAGACATTATCAACTTTGACCTAGCAGCGAACATTTTCCGTCGTCGTTCTACACAGAGAACTAGTTTGAGAGGGATGCCAGAACTAGACATAGCTCTATATAGCTAATCTTTACAAATGCTGTGGCCTTGAAATCGATTTTATTGTAATTGTCAGGAACACATCAATGACATCCATTGAAAGAACTTCTTAGAAGACTAATCAGAACTTACATTGTGAGTTTCACGTTGATAAAACTTACAGATTTCAGTTTTATGTTGAAAAAATTAAGATGTTCAGGATATATTCCTGGTGATATATGCGCATTAACAACATTACATCAGTCGTTCACGACCTTAAGTCGATGGAAGGATAGTTCTTGAAGATGTCAGATAATTCAGGTGATAACAAAAGGATGGGACAAATGACTCTGTTTTACTATTAATAGATTATACAATCCGATATTTACAATCCAAATATTTTCAAATATTTATATATCTGTTTTAATGATCTCGGATACTGTTTTAATTGCTAGAATTGCTTCAAAACTCTTTTGTTTTGATATTATTTCTCAAAGATTTTGTTTATTGATCAGCTAAATAAAATTACTGTCAGACAACTAAATGTTAATTAAAGATTCAGTAACAAAATACTTATTAATTTAATTGCATTGAATGTGTTTCTACTTCTATATCTTATACGAGTATATCTGAGCTAACTCCTTTAATATACATATTGTATGAATATAGTAATATTATAAAATAAATTTCTAATTAAAATTCGAAAATCATCCCCATCACTACCATACATCATAGTACATCCCCAAAGACTCCATATGTTTAATATTGCCACTATTTTTTGCTCGTAATAACTACAGGTAGTTACAACTTTTCGCAATTTCAATGCTATTGTTTTGATTAAATCTAAAACCTAATGAATAGACAATTGTCTTTAGCGATCATAATCATCTGACATTAAACAGTAAATTTCTTCTTCGATGTTCTGATGACTGGTGCCAGGATATGAGTGTTGTTTAGCTTCAACAATGATATTTAATGAGTAAGTGTTGGCCTCTCGTAACTTTTGAATATCCGTACTGATGGAACTTTGATTGTCGCTCTTTAAGCTCATGTCAACGAAAGATGTGAATTATTATTATCAAGCCTTCTTACAAGTATAAGTACTTGCTTTCATATTTCCACCAATGCAACTTTGAGCATACACAGTTTTCTTAAATTTTTTTTTTAACTTGTAAAAACCAATCATAATTACTGGAAAGTATTTAGTAACAAAATTTTGAAAAATATTTTGATTGAATCAACAAATTCCACAAGAAATAATCAGCCGAACTAAATTCAGCGTACAAATTCGAATTTCTTGCCTTAACACCTGGAAAACTAACATCGACATAGAATCGCAACAACTCGGAACGAATCAATTTTCTCAAAGGTCCTTCTATGAAGACCAAAAAGCGTGTCACCGGATGATCCTTAAACCGATCATGCTAAAGAAATCTTTTCTCCTTTTGTATGAAGAGCATCCGTACGTGGACGTTTCAATACAGTAAATCGACAGAACGACTGGAAACCATGAATAAGTGAAGACCGTAGCAAATTGACTGCAATCCAGGACGCAACAGATATATGATTTGAAAGGAAAAGTTATTAACGGCTGAATGGCTGACTGCATACGATGTTACAATGCATGTGCATTTTCCGATCGTCTTTTTTTAAAAATACATAAAGGATGGATCGTTAGTAGATTTTTACGACGTGCATAACGAATCACCATGATGGGGGTGGTTTTTCGGTATCCTTTACGGGGATTTGGAAATATGAATACTTTATGCGTGGGTTACACGCTGCTCATTATATTAGTTTTATCTTTCAGAAAGAAAAAAACGAAAACAGTTGGTCTATTATTTTAAAAGACTTAAGTTGCTATGAAATCAAGTCGTGCTAGTTGGCATGTTCAGCCATTGCAGGCAATCGTTTAATTTACCTAAAACAACGCTCTAAGAGTGATCTTAAAAGTGTTAAGAAAATGAAGTTTTCATATACGAGTATTTATATGTTTTTATATTTTTGAACTATTTCTATAATGTTTTATTTATGGATCCGTAAATGTGTACGTAGGATAAGTAAGACAACTTATATTTGAGTTTAAACAAGATGTGGTAACGGTGGTCTGCATGGTATTGCTAGCATATGGGGAAACGTGAAGTATCCCTTGTGACAGCGGGGTGGCACGCTTGCGATGCTCGGCTGAGCTCGTCGGATGGGGGGGATCTTGCTGTCGCTCGCTTACTTACAAAATAATTATCGTGCCGAATGATATGATAAATTACACATACGGGAAATCCTGAATATTCATACATACACCTACTAAGCTATGCTGTAAATAAGCTGAGAAAGTCATTGTTATGACACAATGCTTTCTTGCAGGACTGGCCCACCCTACTATGCACAAAGTGCACCTCGATTTCTATGCCTGCCTATTGTAAGCAACCCCCTAACTTCGAGGAAAACCGATCACATTTTCACATCTTTAAATACACACACGCCATAATTCGAACGTCACTAATAAATCATGGTATCAATTCAAAGAATTCTAGTTTATTACATTTTTAATTCATTACAGAAGGTATGTTTGAGTAAAGGAAAATAAATTTTAAGGTTACAATGCAAAAATTCGATATGTATGTATGTTTGTTAAACAAAAGATGCCAAACTTGATCGCGATGATTTGATATTATTAATTAGATTATACGAATATGTATTGTACTTACTTTGATTGCTGCTGCAGATCAGGTGTGCACACTGGATCGCTTGATTTCATTAAATATAGGTGTTTAGGCTTTAGTTTATAAGTAGTTTCAGTTAAAAATTATTTGGCAAATTTTTATAATACATTCAATCAAAAGGAAAATTAGATTAAGAATAAAGATCTCATTTTGAGCTAAATACACATTTTACTACGAAATTTTATGCTTTAGTTAGGCATAGAGTTTTTAGTTAAGTTAAAGTTTATCATGTCAAATTTTAGACACATTCAATTTTTAGTTCAATTTAGTTTTCTCGTCGGTAGCTATGTAACTTTTCGTTGTTGAAATTGGAACATAGCGAATTTTGGTGCTGAATGTGATTTTTGATTGATGACAGCTTGGTCACAGTGAGTTAATCAGCTTTTTGATTGAGGTGTGGGCGCAGAGGTGATTTTAATACGGATGATAGTAGCGTAGAATTCGTCCAATATGAATTTGATCATACAGGTGCGATGTATGACACGTGTTGCAATCATGATATCTCCCGTGGTTAGCATTTAAAATAATATCACACGTTGTTAGTTATAATCCTGAGCGATCGAAATATGATTCATTTAATTAGGATTTACGCCTAATTTTAGAGATAACTCACGATTACTAGCAACACATATCTGGAAAAAAGAAAAGAAGAAGTTTTTATACACTTTCGGTTGCATTAAATATGTTTGTTCTTACCTTCAAGCAAGGTAGATTTATTCCTAATTTGGGTTTATTTTGATGAACTTATATTTTTGTTTTTTTTATCAATATTAATGATTGGGGATTTTATTTTCCACCATTAAAGATATACTAGGAATACTCCGCGCACCACGTACCTGAAAGAGAGCTATCACCAAAATGGCATTCTGCCTAATTGGTAGAAAGGCAGAAAGGAAGCATGAGTACTGCTTAGCAACTGAGCGCGAATTTTGAGCGAAATATCGACACCAGGTTTTACAGCGGCTCATAAAGGATGTGACGTTGTCGTTGCATTTCAAGTTTGTTGTGGAGAGATTTTCGAAGATAGAAAATTAAATAGAAAATTTTGTTTTGATAAAACGCAAGGAATCGCTACAAAGACTTAATAGTGGTCGATGCGTATATCGATATATGCTTGATTTTCCAGATTTTCTCAAACATCAATTGCCATTGCATGTATTTGCTCTACTAAATTCATCATTGAGGAAGTGGTAGACTATTGCACAGGACTAATTTACTATCAGTATCACCAGTATCTGCTGATTTCAACGAGTGAAACGAGCAAATCGATCATTTCTTGTAGCTTTGTATACGAGATTCTTACTCACTACTTATTTTCTATGATATCAGTGGTATAAAGGTAGGTATATTACCTGTTTGATCTGTAATGAACTTTAGCTTGCTCCATTCTAAGTACGACACCTTCCTTTGCCCGTCCACTTAAGCGTATTCCATTTTTTTGCGCACTCTACGATGGACTTGTTTTTGTGCTTTATAGTGTGACCGAATGATTGCCTTTATTTTGCTGTATAGCGATGTCTTTCAACTCCTGACTTGTTCATGTGTTAAGCTTTTCCCCTAAGACAAGCATTGACCTGGGATGATGCGCACATAAACTAAGATCTGCAAGATTCATATCACTTAGGCTGCTCCTTTTTAAGATCAATACTACATTCATTTCGAAATTAAAGTGATGGCGAGGCAGGCTCAGCTTAGTCTTGTCGATCCCGGTTATACTATTCACATTAAGTTTAAATGAGTTTCAGTGGTGAAAAAGAAACCAAACAATTACTTGATCTTCTACACTCGCTATTCTACCATAAAGCGGTCTATGTACATCTTATAAGATGTCGTTGCCTATGGTGCATAGATAATATCGCTAATTATCACCAACAGAAAAAGCAGGGACACGATGGAACTCTTGGCTTTCGATAACGGAATACTACAATTTGCAAATTCAAACATAGAATTAACAATATTCAATATTTGCTTTGTCCCCAACGAAGAGATCTTTAATGATCCCAAGGTGTTTATATGATCAGGGCCGTTAACCTTTTTAGTATTTGGTTCTTTCCAACATTACTCAGCCAAAATACCGTATATATTCATTCCAACGAATTGTCTTCTTCTACCTTAATGAAAGTGCTAGCTAGAGCTTATACCTGTGCCAGCTAGAGCGGATTTCAATTGCTCTGCAAATACTGGTACTCGTATATGAAACATTTTGAAAAATTTCGCTTACCGTCTTAATCATATCTGAGGTCTTAGTCATGGTTGTAACTGTAATGGGTGTGAATTCAGAAAATAGTTGCCGCAAAATCTGAACTTTTGCGTTGATATTTCATCTTCAAGAGCCCTCACTCAATAGCAACAGTGAATCATTATTCTGATAAAGTAGTTTTCGTCTTCTTCAATTGAAGCTCCCGTCAATGCATCACACTGTATAAATGGCTATATTTCTCATTCCACTCTGAAATCTTTCCTCAATATCTTATCACTTTACGGCTACCACGTATGAGAATTTTCTGTGGTACTTCAAAAACGTAAACCAAAGGTCAACAATCAGTTTTAAAAACCCGGCTTGTTGGGTCACAACCAATCGGCTCTAATCTCGCTTTATGGCACACGAGACTATTTCTCCCATTCATTTCGCCATCATCTATTTATTCCACGGAGCTACATAGATTATTTCTAGTTACAAGAAACAATTAGAAAGTGCTACCGATATTGTCAACTATTTCCCATTTATTATTACTTTAGTTAAATTCTATCGCATATAGTGCCAATGACCCTTCGTTGTTTTTCTCTGTGTAATAAAGACCTATCTTAACACCATTTTTCTTAGGTTTCCCACTCATATTTTTTGGGATTAAATAAGCTACATAAGATATAACGATCTACCACGGTATACTATGCGGTACCCACTGCTCAATTGTCAAGGCTTCACAAATTACTAACGTATTCTAATAATGAACGGCGGCAGAGCATATATTGGTCTTATCGTAAACGCTTTGAGATTAACGTCACCGAAGGTTGCAACGATTTAACCAAGTACAAGCTGCCGGTCATAGCTCTTGTTGAGGGGCAAGATACCGTTGGCCTCCCGAACTTCGGTCGAAGCCTGACTTGTTAGAACCAGACCACCCAGGTAGGTACAACACGGTGGCTGTGTTTTAAGCAGAAAATCGCAGGAAGGGCTTTTTATTTGTTTTAACCTAATGCAAAGCCGGAGTTAGTACGGTACTTATTGCAAGATCTGTAAAAGGTTTTAGATCGGTCTTAATATAAAAGGAACGATGGAGTGCAATAGTCAGACGCATTCTACCCGCATGGACATATTGGCCTTATAACCCGACTATAAAGCATTTTATCGCGTGTTTTTAGGACACAAATTTGGCGTGAATTCATTAACGGTACTCCACCTGCCTTCCCAATGCTCTGTCTAATATACTATGTTACCCGTGGTAATACAATACAGATTCTATTCTAAGTAATGCTGAAACGACCGACGTCTCACTTGCTTTTTCATAATAATAGTTATCGTTTTGTCATAGTATCCAGCAGTCCTCAACTGGACTGCTTACAAACATTATCTCTGAGCAACCGAACCTTCTTTTTTGGAAACGGTTTTCGTGGATCTAATGCATTGGCAATGGCTAATGTATAAAAGTACGCAGATAACTATTTATATGTGATATATTCAAGCTTGTCGGCTTCTCATACAGCGAAAATCGTTACTTCTTCCAGTAGTTTGGCCTGTCTTCTCAAAAATACTGCAGTATTAGATTGTTCTAAGTATATGTCTATCCCTTAATTACATAAATTTGGAGTCATCAACGTAGAATGCTATTTTATTATTACAGACAAGATTTTTATCTTCCCGCACATCTCGGTTCCGTATTTTGATCTTAAATTTACAATCAAAGACTTACTTTTGGATTAAAAAAGCCGCTTTTTTTGGTTCTCTATACAGTTTTAGAAAATGATGCACTCAGTACAACAACGACGACTAAGACTGTATGGAATTACTAATTCTGGATAAATATCCAGGCCCCAGTAATAACTGTGCTCCCAGTCTGATGAAGGCTCCCAAGAGATGAATTCAAGAGAGAAAAATTACGAACAAATAAATTTAAAGCAATAGAAATTTGTGTTTTTTTTAAATAAACAAATGGAAAATATGAACAAAGAAGAAAGTGTTGGGGCCGTTGAATTTTTTATAAAACAACAAAAAAAAAACCTTCCAAAATGTCCTTAGACATAGTTCTGCCAAATTCTAGAGATGAACACCCCGATATGCGTTTTTTTCAATGCATATTTCTTTAACCTACATAGGATACCGACAACAACACGCCTATTTATATTTTTGACTGGTAATCTATTAAATAAGAAACAATGTATTGATATTGAAATTGATGGATCAAATGGGATTTATCTTTTTTAAATTAAGATAATGAACCTAAAGCAAGGGTATTGATCCTCAGACAGACATTCTCACGTAAGGTTATAGAAATTGTATAACTATTGAAAGAAAAGAAATAAAGGCGTTTGCTTACTAAATTGTTTAATGAAAATATAGGCATTCCGTACTAACTTTGGTAGCGTAAAGCTCCGAGTCAACCTGAGCCTCAACCAGCAGATTGAGATCAGATATGATCTCTCGCCAGCTGCCTCCAGTCACCTTCTACTTGCAATACATGCGCCACCTCTAAGACGCTCCACCGAAGCTCTGGCGCTGAGCCTTCTCAGATCTTGGATCCGTAGACGCCTCAGCAGACCCATTTCCCTGCAGGGCCCGTATAGTTCGCGGATACCAATGGGACCATTATATTTTTCTCTCGGAATGGCCAAGGTCTAAGGCTTTAGGCTATAAAGCAGAGCCCGGATGATAAGAATCTTGTTATATGACAATTTTGTCTTACGAAAGATTACCTTGAAACTGAATTATCTCCTGAGTCCAAAAAAACTTTCAATTGTGACGTCCTGCCTAAGCTGTCCGTAGTGGCCTCCTTTCCGATGAAAGCATGTTCTTCGTTTTGACATAGCCTACCGTCAAACTTATTTTAGCCGCTTTCTCCTCGTTCTCAAGAAGGCTTCATTGACTGTTTGCTGTGTGTGTTCAATGACAACAATATCGTCCACGTAGTTTAGATATTCTGCCGGACTAAAGAAAATTAGTGTTTTTTTTTTTTTGCTAGCCACTGAGTTTTACACCATTCGTTTCATGGCGGTGTATCGCCTTGTCTAAAACCCTTCTTGACATAGTTCTGATAAATTTTACCGGCTTCTATGGAGTAGAATACTTAATAGTTTTCCTCTACAACCTGACTGTTTTGGCACGTATATAAAAACAATTGAAGACACCGGTGCAAAGGAGGCAGCTCCACTTTGGGCGAATTTCACTTCTATAGTGGAAAACATTAGCAAAAAGTTGCTCTATAAATTTGTGAAAGAATGAGTCAGGTACGTTAATTTGTTCGTATGTTCTACGGCACATATTTATATCCCTTTCATCTATTCGATGCAAGAAGAAAGCAGCTCCAGATCTATCACGCTCCTACTCTGGGCCATTACAGCTCAAGCGCGCTAAGTATCTGCATGTAAAAGAGCTGGTTACGAAATACGTTCCTGCAGACTTTTATAAATAAAAATGCTTAACAAATATTGTTTTCTCATGATGATTAATAATTAATTAAAGTTAGTGTTAGCTATTAAAACTAAATATTATTAGTGTTGAAAACATTTCAGATTAATTAGCGGTGCAAAAATGAGGCAGCTCCGATATTTTGTTTTGTAATACAATACTTTAATAAAATAATTTAAATTTTGAAGCTGAAACACATTATTTTATTATATTTCTTACTAAACTACAACATAATGGTTACAATACGAGTACAACAAAAAAATAAGTACTTTTTAAGTAAAACAGTTTTAACAGACCCCCGAAAAAATTTTGAAAATGGAGCTGCCCCTGTTTTGCACCGGTGTCTATGCATGCTCTCATATGCAGCTTTTAAGACGAAAAATGGATAGTGAGTCTTCATTTAAAAGTCCTGGGCCACATCCGTAGTTAATTTCACTGATTTGGACCAAGTAGTCTGTTCACGAATGGTTTCAGACGCTCAAACTCTATAGGTTATCGAAAAAATGCAGTTCCTTTGAAGGCTCGTTGACAAAATTTCTATCGGTATTCTATAGTTTGTGTATCAGGACTTGGATTTTGAAAGATCTCGAATGACACGCGATCACCAAAGATTCTAGCAATCTCTTGCAACTGCAGACTTTTAACGTCGAACGCAATGTTATGTTTGACACTTTAGGGAATAGCCAAATTTCTTTATGCATGCTTAGAGGTTACACATTCAAAAAAAACTGAATACTTTGTTGAGCGTGCTGTTATCTAGACTTTAATTTTCGATGGCCCTGAAAAACATGGTTTACAAAAATCTTGTTTTTCACCTACTTCATCGCCATTTATTCATATAATACTCGCTTTTTATATAAACAGCAATCAAAACATGCTTTAAAAAATTAGTTAATTAATCGGCATCTTATTGGCCTGCAAATGGAAACATTAATATTTTAATAATGGTGAACCAACAATCTGCGTGGAGACGGATGAACAAATAAGGCAACTTGAGCTCCTTGAGAACTGGAGTCCACTGCGAATGAAGCATTCACTTAGAGTATCTTATCCTCATATCCCTTATGAGGTGTAAAACAAGACAATAAAAGATCTAAAAAGCTTGGAGGGCCTTGTCATTTACTTTAATCAAAAATCCTTACCCTTTTTAAGGTTACTGATTTACGTAAAATATTGATGGATCAGGAAAAAAACCAAAAGAAAACTAAATTGGTTTTATTTCGTTCTGTTGAATTCAAATTTGATGCAACAAACTTTGTTCAATAACATTTATCATTTTTGACGCATGGTCATTAGAAACATAATATTACAAAAAAGTACTTCATTTATCTTCGAAGGACATTATTTAAAAATATGTATACTCTTACAGTTCATCTATACACAAAGTAACAGTTACAAAAATTCGCTACGCAAGATTATATTTCGTCTGTCTTTCTCTCCATATATTTTTGTATACCTAAATTGAGTACAAAAGTGATCCGGCAAAGGTTCTCACTGACCATTTAAAATTGCTGTGCATGACTTTTGGTCTGTTCTCATTGATTTTAAAAAGAGAACGAAATACAAAATCAATTCGCAACGCTCGAATATCATGTCCTTTCTTCTTGTCAGACATTTCCTGGCATTATTTCTTATTGAATTCCGTCCTGGTTTTTTTTTTGCTTTCCATTTTTGTTGTTCCTTTGACAGATCGATTTTTAGTCGTTGCATTCAGAATAAACCAACTTCAACCAAATCGATTGGTTCCAAGTCATTGACATTCTATTAGGACCAATTTTTCCAGGTGTTATGAGCAAGAAATTCCAATTTGGATGCTAGATTCGCCGCGCTTTTTAACCGAAAAGCCAATGAGTTCTGAAAAGTAAATTGTAAGTGCTTTTGAACAGACGACTTGTTTACCTTTAATGACACTGGGTGTGGAAATCGCAAATTAAAGTCCAGTTAGGTACACAGCTTCGGATATGTAGATTAAGATACTCAAAGAGAAGGATGCTCTAAATTAACAATTTCATGGGTGATTTGGTGATCATTGCATTTTAATTTTATTAGGTTGGCTATTACTTGGTTCAAGGATTGTTGCTTTTGATTTTTGATATTGCCCCATTTTTTTATAATGGGGTTGACGAAAATGTTGACTTTTGTACCCAACTTTAAATACACGTTTTATTCGCGAACCCGTCTGTTTCCTTCTATCTGCCCTTACTGAAACTTTCTTTCAGTCTTTCTTTCTTCCGTTTCTTTTTCTTTACAAATTCCTCACTCGTAAGCAAAGGCAGAAAGAACAGAAGAAAACACCAGCACGAGAACCTGGTAATCGAGTTTATTCAGAGGTTATACTCCAGGAATAACGTAGGTTGTTTTACCAATAGCTAAAATGAACGCGTCAAGGCAAAATACATATACAGATGGAGATGAAGAAAGAAACCCTGTAGTGCAGTCACAGCCGATTCTGAGTATATGGAAAATCTATTTCTGCACACTATATAACGACGAAAAATTTCGCTGTCAGACAGCATAGACCATCACCAAAATGAAGTAAGGATACCAATATCTATGTTAAAATCAAACAATGAAGCTTGGCTTTCGGCTCACCAATCAAGGGCATACATATATATGGCATATGCTTGATGAATGGAATCTCAGTATCGTTTACCCGGTCAACAAAAATCGAGACCCCCTCAACTGCGCGTGCACCGACTATAGAGGTATAAGTCTCCTCAACATCGTATTCAAGATATTATCTGCCATATTGTTCGAACGTCTGAAACCCTTCAAGAAATTGTTTGGAACTCACAAGCGAACACCGACAAAACTTTCAAAAGTACAATATATGCAACTACTCGTACTACGAGTAACTTAATCCGATTATATCAACATAATTGGAGGAACACGACGGACTATCACCATAGCATTCGCGAGTATTAAAACAAAAGATTAAAAAATAGGTTAATGAGGAGAAAACTAAGCATATGCTGTCAATAAATATGTAGACAAAACATCGACGTATTGAATAAAATGTTACAAAGAGCGCTTAGTGGCATGTTGCATCGTCTTCTTGAAACCATAATATTTCCATAACTAATTTCATTTGTTTTAGAAACGAAAATGGCAGTAACCATGGGTATTAAGCAAGATTATAATTGACTGTAATGTTTGGCGGCCATCATCAGCCCATAAAGCACTCAAAATAGTGACTTTTTAGGGATGTAAACTCAGAATGCGGCATTTTAGCTAGTTGAGGTAGCTGTTAAACCAATAATGAGCTTCATTACTGAACAAACTTTTGAAATGAAAACAGAATCAAGTGCAATATCGCTTACGGCTCATTCACCGAGCGTTCAATGAACGATATAGTCAAGCGGTTTAATACTTTTACGAGCGGCTCTAATTTATAAATTCTGTAAGCTCGTGAGCTCTCTTGTTCTCCAAGAAAGCTTCCATAAAGTGCATAAATTGGTGTTTCTTTTGGTGCAGTCTGCAAGTCGTCCCTGTGTGCAAGATTATTTCTAGAGCTAAATGTTTCTTTATTGAGATGGACGATTATCTAAGCCGCAATATAGTGAACAGTGATCGTGTACCATTATTTTCGAAATAAATTTGAACGTAAGGTTTTTTTCTAGTGTTAGAAGAGTTAAAAAACTACCAACGGCTAAGATTAATTCATCAACACATACAAACCCATACACATGAGTGCATTCAGATACATGTGTTTATAAAGTGTACTTAAGAATAACGAATATTGGAGGTTCATACTCGTATGTACGAAATCAAATGTAAAGCAATGTCCTATCAAACGTTCGCCGAAACACTTAACTTTGCAGATGTGATTTTCTAGCAAATTTGCTGGAACTCATGTGAACAAAAGCATTTAATATGGGCCCATTGGAATCTATCTGTTGAGTGTTAAACAGTATGCCGCATTGATCTATCTGCATTTGTCCACAGAATCAAAAAACCGATGTTGTTATTAGCATTTAACATGGGTGTGCGCCTGTATTTGTTTTTGATTCTGTTCGCCCCTAAATTCCTACAAAATACTTCATGTTCCTTTGAGGCTACCGGTTTTTATTTATTTATTTATTTTCTTTAATGGAAGGGCTAATGTGTTTAATATTTGACTTCATTCTCCTAAGTCTTAAAATCGCTTACACAAGTATCCTTATTGTAGGTTTAAAGGTTCCGCCTAAATCCACAGCAAACATTAAAATAAGAAAGGTTAATTTGTATAACCTAATGGTATACATCGGAATAGCATTACAAATATATTCAAAGAAGATTTTAGAGAGTAACACAGAACAAAAAAACCAAAGTCAGAGCGTTACGGTAAATAAACATTTAGATCCATATACGAGTATATGTACATATATGTATGTGTATATGGGTTTCTAAAAAACCTTTTAAGAATTTTTTCTAGTTTTACTTTTTAAAATCGCGAAAAATATAATTTTGTTTAAATGTTAAAATATTAAAGAAAACCAGGCTCACACTCACAGCCAAATCAAGTTTTTATGTATCGCTGATTTGATTGCGCGCGCATTACTTCAACTGAGTTTCACAGGCATTAAATCTCACACTGCTCTTTCTATCTTCGCATGTTGCTTGATTCTAATAAAGAAAAGCTACAGAATATATTAAGTCATACATAAGCCATTTTTAATTCAGTGTCATAAGAAATCGTTTTGATAATGACCTTTTATATAGACTAATCGATCTTTGTAATATTTAACAATCTGAATACGTTTATAGTAACTAGTTTAGGGAATTTGTATAAGCTTTTAAGTTATCTGCCCTAGGAGTTCTTTCACTTGGACTAGGTACTCCCCGGGTGGAATTCCCCAATGACCTTTCATATATGATGAATGATATGCCGCAATCCAGTCAATGCGTTCAGTCTGGAGCTTCCTGCGATTAAATTAGCACTTGTAGGCATCTTCAGATTAGTCATTTTTGATCTACAGTGACTTCGAAACTATTCACTCATCCACCTATGTGTAGTAGGACTACGAAAACGATGGTTATATATATTTTTTGTACATAAAAGCACTAAAAAAAAACACTTGTCCGTGAGTTGACCTCGCGTGGAGTGGATTCCAAACGTTGAAAATGTTACCATGTTTTTCTAAATCTGATCCAAATTTGTTTATGGTAACTATAATATATTTTAATCCAATAACAAACTTAACATTCTAGTTGAAAAAAAAGTATTCTCCAATATCTTCAATGTTTTCCAATGTTGCACAATATTTAAAGCTTTACCACGTTATGTTTAGACCATAGATTTCTTATAGGTTTTACTGTAGTCTATAAGTAAAGGACTATTTTGTGTATTTTTTACAAAATTTAAGGCTCAGTTATTTAAGAGATAAGGGAAAGGGGTCAGTTTTAAAATTTTAAAATTATAAAAAATTTATTTGAAACCCTTACAACAAGCCCTTTCATTTGATATGTCACAAGTCAAACGGCACAGTTTGCAAAAATATTTTTGTTGATTTCCTAATTTGACCCAAAAAGTGGCCCCATGTTCAAAATTCATTAGTTTACGTTATGCGTCCGTGTTTGCGTCACAGAAAGACAAATGTTTTTCTTAGATTTGGAGTACATTGGCTGTAACAGACGGAGAGACAGACGCACGAGTGATTCTATAAGGGTTCCGTTTTTCATTCGGATATGCAGAACCCTTAAAAAGATAAACAACTGGAATGTCACATCATATAACAAGATAAATTAAAAAAGTATTAATGAACCTCGCAATTATATGTCCAAAAAGGATTCGCTCATATAGAACTCGCTTATAAAGAACTCAGTTGTTTTAACAGCTAGTACTCTGTCGGTCCACCCTTATAATGTGTGCCAATCTTTTTGGAATGACTTTAATCAGATTCTAGGTTATATTAGGAGTAATTTTGTCTCATTTTCTTATTAACTCAGCTTTTCAAGCAGCTTTGTTCGGGATTGTAGTTTGTTTTATATTTTTCTCCAATATCATCCAGAAATTTTCAATGGGATTGTTATACGGGGATTGTGGTGCAGTTTCAATCCATTTTGATATGTTTTAAAAACATGTATAAGGAAAGGACCCATTTTATTTGCACTATACTACAGGTGGGTATTGAGACTGTTGATGTACTGTTTGTGGTCCATTATACAATTAATAAAGTGCAAACTTCCAATGCCCTTGGCACTCATACAACCCCACACTAAGACGGATCCACTCCCATATTATTTTTCTTTTATGCTTATCAAAAGTCTTCGAAAAAATCATACACTAACAAATGTCATGTGTTTTAGAGCTTGGAGAAGTTCTTATTCCTTATCAGTTGGCATTTCGAAAGCACCACAGCTGTACACCAGCTCTTCTCAAGGTAGTTGACGATATAGGAGCAATTTTCATCAACTGCCTCCCTTATACGAGTATTTTAAGAGCTGCGATTTTTACATTTTTGTGGAACGTGTTTAGCTTCAAAAATTACCTTATTAATTACGCAATCTTAAAACTTAATCATAACCCTAAATGAAGTCGTTCATCTCTGAAATCTACTGCCTATTACAATAACTAAATTAATAATTACCTTATTAATTACGCAATCTTAAAACTTAATCATAACCCTAAATGAAGTCGTTCATCTCTGAAATCTACTGCCTATTACAATAACTAAAGACCGCTTTATGACCGGTACTTAAATTATGCATTTAAGAATGCATATTAGGGTGTCCCTTATTTTTCAAAGTTTTAAATTTCTAACTCATAGGTCTTAGTTTTATTCAATTGCCTCTAACACACTCGGAAATAAATTTTTACCTTATTTGGAGTACGATAGCCCGTGCCGACTTGCATCGAATCATGTTCATACATGTTGCGCGGCAGTAGCTGTGCGTACTCACGGCATTTGTCGAATAACAGGCGCAAAGTTACCGTCTAATCGTCAAGTTCTTTCAGTACTTTTTTTTGACATTCGCAAAGTTAAATTGACTGTTAGCGAAAGCGCTTATCTCGTCACTCGGGAGTGTATTATATTTTGGGAAAAGGCTAGAATCCCTACCAGAGCTATACCTAACGGTGTAAAAAAAACTTGTGGATCTTCACCAAGCTTGGAGGGAGTTGCAAAAAAATAATATAACAAATACAAGATATTTACAAGCGTCGTAAGGAGGACTTTAAGAGCAATTTAGATAATTTATTGGATATAGCACACGCTGATGCTTTGGAACGGATGAAAATTAAAGAAGATAAGATATTTTAACAAAAACAAAGAGAACCAGGGCGTCCAGTATGTTTAGCGGATGTAGACAAAAAGTTAGCCGAAATAGAAGAAAGGGCAAGCCGAAAAATTTTAAATGAAGAGAAAAAAAGATGTGAGCAAATGTGTTTTGGAGGTTTATCGTCATCTGTTACTACGCAAGATTCTATTCAAATGCAAGGACATCACGATCAATTTACCAGCTCTGATGAAAGCCTTGAGGAACACTTTGCATCCACCTCTCAAATGGTAAGTTCTGAAACTACTACAAAAACAGGAAGGAAAAACTTTATCACGTTTAAGTTAGTTGCAGCTTTAGATAGATGCCAATTAAGCATAATGGATTCTGTCTATATACTTCAGGCTGTAGGAGAAGCACTAAATCTTAGCTGTGATGATTTTCCGATAAACAGATCGTCTAATCAACGTATTCGCACAGTCGAAAAGATAGAGTGGAATCTATAAAATCAGATTTTCAGAAATATATGCCAGGAATGGTGACCGTTCACTAGGATTGGAAATTATTACCTGGACTTGACGAGAGAAGTCTGAAGAAGAACGCCTGCCAATTCTAATTTCATTTGGATAAAAGGAACAACTTCTGGCTGTACCCAAACTGGAGAACTTTTCCGGCCAGAATCAAGCTAAAGCTGTGTTGAACGCACTTTATGACTGGAACCTCGATGACAAAGTACAAATAATGTGCTGTGACACAAATGCATCTAAAACAGGGCGATTGAGAGGAGCTTGTGTACTTTTGGAACAAAAACTAGACAGGGACTACTCTTTGCTTGCCGCCATCACGTTTACGAACTGGTTTTAAAATGTGTGTTCGAAACAAAAATCCACCAAGTCACAAGTAGCCCTGATATCCCACTGTTCAAAAAATTTAGAGACAACTGGAAAACTATTAATCCGGCTTCCATTGAAACATATACCGATATCGTCACACGACATTTTTATTTTGTTTTTAAACGCTTCGTACATTGTCCAGCACTGTGAACCGTATATAAGAGCTGGTCTAACAACCGTGGTGTAGAGTTTCCCCTTTAATTTAAGTGGAAATTTTCGGTCGCAAAAGATTCCCGAATTTTCCCGCCATTTCAGCCATCCCACACTCACTCTGTGGTTTACGTCGTGTCACATTTCGCTTCCATGTTAACGATTGATCCTAAGTACTTAAAGATAGTGCTTTTCGGAAGAACTATTCCGTCTAACATTATATCCGGAACAGGTCGCAACGGATGTGCAAATGGGCACGTCAAATGCTCCGTCTTTGAACGACTTATTTTAAACCCGTTTCTCTCTAGCGCATTTCTCCATGAATCTAAGGCGTTCTGTAAATCTTCGACGCTATCGCTAAGTATAACTGCGTCGTCAGCGAAGAGAATTGGCGTTACATTTGGTTCGCGCATGCAGTCTTTTAAAAGATAGTCGAGTACTACGTTAAAGAGGAAAGGGCTAAGTACGCTTCCTTGATGCACTCCGACATTAACTGGAAATTCTCTCGTTAGTCCAGCAGAGCTTTTAACCGCAGTTTTTACGTTTCCGTACATGTCTTGTATTATTCTAACATACGTTTCCGGTACGTTTTGAGACCTCAGCGCGGCCCATATGCGATCCCTAGGCACTCGATCGAATGCTTTCTCGAGGTCGATAAATACCATGTGTAAGTCCTTAGACGAATCTCGGTGCTTTTCCATTATTATTCGTAGGCTTTGGATAGCGTCCACCGTCGATCTTCCTACACCCTCTTTCCACATAATAAAAATTTAAAACGGAGATTTTTAAGAGGATCAAGACTGGTAACCTGTTGATCGATTAGCAACAGGAAGACTGGCACTTGCTAATTAGTATGCTGCTAAAGGTATTCAAATAATGACTTAGACAAAAACTTGGAAATAAATTACCAACAAGCAGGGGCATGAAAACAAGCCAATCTCTTTCTCCACAAAAGGTTTCAGGTGTCATTTCCGCTTCTTATGTGAAGTATCTGAATATACCCTTAAATAAAGTATAAGCAAGTTTCCTTTCTTAATTACCAATGTAACATACATATGATAGTTAAGACAATTGGCATTAACATCAATCACTCTTTGATCACTAGCAAATTTCGTAAGAGAATATATGGGGCTATCACGATCCACATTTAAAACGAAATCCTTCTTCCTTCTTGCAACCTAACAGCTCTTTCAAATTCATACTTATAGTTCGGTTTAAAACAATTTTCCCATTTTAATTCATGCAAAGTTTATCTGGGTGGTCGGAATGACCTATTAGAATCTGCTTGTGTGCGAACCTAAATAAAAGAAACAAATGCTAGAGATAGTTTTACCATCGAGAATTGAAGTAATAACCATTTTTCAGCGTCAATTACGTGCTGAGAACAATTTCTCGTCAGCATAATTGGAGGTCCGACATTCTACTCAACTTTTGTTCAAGACACGATTTTCATTGCCATTGCCATTGCCATCCCACTGATTTCAACAAAGCATCAAAGTATGAAATCGAACACCTCCGTATCTTGTAAACAATATAACATTGGTGTCAAACATCCTTCTCACCTGGTGTTTAACTGTTCGGAAAGGAATTTGCAGAACAGCGAAATATCATAGAAAACAAAAGAGGCGCTCGATACGGCAGCATCAAAGCGGAAAATGTTCTCTTTGTGGTGGTCCTTTCCACCTATTGACGGTTGCGACATACACACACTGGAAAATGGTGTTAGTTTTCGTCCTTTTTATCGACCCGATCTTATGCCATCATTTATTTTGTACGAGTATAATAATACCAATGATGGCTTTTGATGCCCGCCGATGTCGAATTTGAAAGATAAATCCTCATGTGAGGTTTATTTAGGATATTCCCAAAACACGTAGTGGTCTGGTGTAGATAGATACTCATTAGCACGTGTGGTGTCAGAATTCTCAAAAGAAGACCAAAACTACACACAAGGATGTGTCATGCCGACATCTGAAATTGGTCTTGTCGGCAAGGATCTAATGATGGAAGGAAATAACATATATGTCGAAGAGCATATCCTGGGACTTTTGTGGCTATTTAATAAATTAGTGGCGTTATTAGCGATTTCGGTATGAAGGCATATTTTCAGCGGAGTTTCTTTGAAGCATGGCGCTGCGTTTAAATATTTGAGGAAGCGTTATTTGAAGAACGCAGGATGATTCATGTTCACGCGAGGGCGTTACTTTGATTTGCTTGAAACAACACAGCTGACGTTTTTAGAAAGGGTACTGGTACTAGCTAATGGAGGTCTAATTTCAGATGCAATGTGCATTAGAAAAGATGCGGCATCCTAGAACACAAAAAGAAATGTTGATATCGTGATCAATAATGTGATTTCCTGTTTGAAAGAAAGAGTAAACATAAAAAGAGATAATCACTTGTCAAATTAAATTTTGTAAATAACAAGAATGGCAATTATCAATGTACATTAGTAAAAGAAAATTTAACCTTTTTCAGAGAGGTCTATTAAAATGAATCTCAAAGATGTACGTTTTATGTTTTACAAAATAAATACAATCATACGCAGATGTAGTAAGACTCTATGTTATACGAGGGCGGGTCAATAAGTCCGTGAATTTTTGAATTTCTGACCTCTTTACTGAAACAGCAACACTGCTCCTGTCAACAGGCATCTGTCAGTTGACTCCTGTCAAAATTTAAACTTGCTGCGTCAGTTAGTTTGTGTTTGACAGCTATTTTTATCAGACTACTCACTAATTTGAGGAGAAAATGGAAAAAAGTGAATTTCGTGTGCTTATTAAGCATTATTTCTTGCGAAAAAAAAACCATTACCGAGACCAAGGCTAAGCTTGATAAATACTATGGGGACTCTGCACCATCGATTTCAATGGTAAAAAAGTGGTTTACTGAATTTCGTTGTGGCCGTACAAGCACTAAAGATGCCGAACGTCCTGGACGCCCAGTTGAGGTCTCTACACCCGAAACAATCGAAAAAATTCACGATATGGTGTTGGCCGACCGAAGATTGAAAGTGCGAAAGATTGTGGAAGCCGTAGGGATCTCGCATGGCTCAGTGGTTTCAATTTTGAATGATCACTTGGGCATGAGAAAGCTTTCCGCAAGATGGGTGCCGCGTTTGCTCACAGTCGACCACAAACGCAATCGTGTAACAACTTCACAGGAAGGTTTGGCGTTGTTTAATCGCAATATGGAGGAGTTTTTGCGCCGTTTTGTAACCGTGGACGAAACATGGATCCATCACAACACACCAGAGAATAAACAACAGTCAAAACAGTGGGTTTCTAAGGGTGAATCGGCGCCAAAGAAAGCCAAGGTGGGTTTGTCAGCCAATAAAGTTATGGCGACTGTTTTTTGGGATGCACGCGGGATAATCCACATTGACTACCTTCAAAAGGGAAGAACAATCAATGGGGAATATTATGCCAACTTATTGGACCGATTCAATGACGATTTGAAAAAAAAACGACCTCATTTGGCCAAGAAAAAAGTTCTTTTCCACCAAGACAATGCAAGGGTGCACACATGTGCAGTTGCCATGGCAAAAATCCATGAATTGGGCTATGAATTGCTCCCTCATCCACCCTGTTCTCCAGATTTGGCTCCGAGCGACTACTTCTTGTTCCCAAACCTGAAGAAATGGCTTGGTGGAAAAAGATTTGACTCCAATGATGAAGTCATCTCGCAAACAAAGGCCTATTTTGAGGACCTCGATAAATCATTTTTTTTGGAAGGGATAAAAAAATTGGAGAATCGTTGGACAAAGTGTATAGAGCTCAAGGGAGACTACGTTGAAAAATAAAATTATTTTTTTATCAAAAAATCTGTGTTTTAATCCAAAAGTCACGGACTTATTGACCCGCCCTCGTAGATGTGCATAAACGAATGTAATAAAAACTACATAATTGTTAAATGTGCAGGACAGATCTGTCTGATCTCAGAAGCATAGGGGGAAGACCGAAAGTAAAATTGACAGAATGTACTACAACTTGTTCTTCCTTCTTTACCAATCATGATAAATGAACCAAGAAGTAATATTATGGAAGGGAGGTGACTCCATATCAGTCTGCACATTCATATTATTCAGTTTGAAGTGGAAAGAAACTATTCAATTGAATATACCTGTATTCGAGTATTCCATGCCTCAACCGAACCAGGGTACCAAAGTCAATATATTTATTATGAATTTGCTGTCCGACTTCTTCCTCATTTTTCAAGGTTCTTTACTTCAACTAGGGACGATTTTGCATTTTTCTATCTAAATTGTAAGCAATAATTTTTTTTTACGATGTCGAAGTCGGTGTAGGCAAAGTTGTAGTCCTCTGAATTATTAACGCTTTGTAGACTACACGCCCAAGTGGTCTACTCCTCTATCGTTTTTTTAAAGTGCAGTCTTCCAGAATGCGCGTATTTCTTAAAAGACCACGTTTTATTTTACACTCATTGACATATGTAAGTAACATTTTCATTTTCGCCACTGTTATTTTTCCTTCATAGTTTTTGTATGCTATTCGTATGCTGGACGAATAACTATCGTTTATAATGAACCCTTAAATTTGAGCCTTATTTTTTGTCAACCAATACAGTTTTTTACAGAGCAGTTTTCGCTCCATTTACACTGATTCTATATGCGAAGCCATCATCGCAATTTCCTTTATGGTTAATGACAGAGGAAACGTTTTAAATTTTGTCCCCTAATACGTATTAAAAGTCTTGTCACGCCGTTGCCTATAACAACACTATCATAGACTGAAATAAGAGAAAATGTTTCGGACTCGTTGATACTATGCATAATATCAATGCAACACGGTTACCCGAGATAATGCTTCATCACCACAAGTCAAAGTGAGTTGATCAGAACACTTTTTGTTAAGGTGATTTACATTGAAAATATAAAAAAATTCCACGGAAATCCAAGTATTGGATGAAATAGTAAGCACTGATAGAAATAGTAAGCACTGATAGAATGCGTAGTACAAAGCCTTCAGATATCAGATTTGATGTATCTTTACAATTTCATGAACCATTTTTGCAAGTTTAGTGCCCGAGCTGGCCTTTTCCGTATTTCAATTGTGCTAGCCTATTTCTTATGCCTTTCTCTGCTTTTTGCACCAAAAAATCTGTCAGCAAAAGTCGATGCTGATTTGTTTAATGGGGGCCTTAGTTTACTTTGGAACTTCTCACTCGTCATTCGATGTTATTCAGCGTGGACGGTAATTTATCTGCAAAAAAGGTATAATAACTGCGGTACGAAACTCTAACTAACTCATCTTATTTTCTTGAAGTTTCACCAATCGATTAGCCTGATGGATACTCTGATTAATAAAAAATATTTCTTTCAATGTAAGAAGTGTGATGAGATTTCATTAAAAGGAAAGGATAGATTCCATAACTAAATGCAATTCAACCATGTCTAAGCAGTTAGGAGCAAATAGATTGTAAAGATAAGCAGATATTCTTTAAGTTAACTGTGGCTGAAGAAAGACAGTGGTGAAGATGATCACGAAATTAAAACAAGAACATTAAACTGTAAAGTTTTATCTTGGATACCAACATCTCTAATATTAGATAATGAAACAGCCATCTGCCGAAAGAAAAGATGTTTCCTCATTGAATGGCGGTGCTTATGAAAGCTGAGCCACCTATTGGTTTATTAGTGTAAAAAAAAGTGTAAAAAAGCTTTACTGAAAGAGTAAGCCTTCAAGCTAATTATTTCATTAAATTGACTGCCTCGTCTGGTTTCGGTACTTATTTCACATATAGCTTCACTAATATTATTCTTGAGTCCTTGAATCGTCTTTGAATTGTTCACATTGCATCGATTTTAATTGGAACCCTACAAAAAAATAAGTCCTACGGCGTCAAATCGCAGTTCCTAAACGGCCAACTAATATCTCCAAAACGACTTATTACACAATTATTGAACTTAGTTTGAAAAAAGTCGATTGTTGGACGACTTGTGTGGCACGTAACCCCATATTTCTCAAAATATAGACACACAAATTGGTAAGCATGCCTCGTTATCGCTCTTCATTAACTGTAATGTTTCTTCACTTGTCGTCTTGGAAGCAAAATAGGCAAATTATGTCGCCACTTCTAAGTCACCCGTTCATTGCATTGGCTTCTCCATGACTACGTGTGGATTTCCCGAGCCACGAATATCACAATTTTGCTAATTACGTGGCCGCCGACATGGAAATCAATCTTCTCTGAAAATATTATGCAGAGCGAAATTTTCGTCAATTTCGAGCTGCTGCGTAGGTGACCTTAAGTTTCTATCAAATTCGTAAATTTTCTGCCAGTAAAATGGAACGTAGCTTATAAATTAATTGCGAAAGAAAATGGGACCTTTTCAAATCATTCTAAATCTGTCAGGATGTTAACAGCCTTGTTCTATGTAACTCACCACACTACACACATTGTTTTTGGTATTAACTTAATTAGATAACATTTATTAATTTGTCTGAAATACATCTTAACAAGGAATAAGAATTAAATTCAACTTACACTTTTTTATACACATTTACTAACTTACTTCCACTTCCATGCGCCACCTGAATCGTGGCTTCTTTCATCCACTGCGCTGTCCCTTAGGGGCGAATTCAAAGATTTTTCAGTCCGTATCATTGGTGTCCATCCGCCATCCCAATCGTTGGACCTTACTCTTCTTGATAATTCGAAGTCGCTGTACAACCCATACAGTTCGTCGTTACATCTTTTCCTCTACTCGCCGTCAAGAAGAGGGGACCGAAATTTACTCGAAGTCCTCTCAAAGCAGCCAAAAACACCCTAATTATTTTTTAATAATGGCCATGCCTCTGAGCCATAGAGCAGGACTGGGTTTTTTAAGGTCTTATATAGGATCACTTTTATTGTTCGAGAAAGGGCTTCGCTAGTCAATTGCCTTCTTAACCCAAGGAAAAAGCGGTTGGCAAGAGTTATTCTTCGCTTGATCTCAGCGCTGGTGTCGTTGTCTGTATTTATAGCGGAGCCTAGGTAGACAAAGCCCTTAACTACCTCAAAGTTATATCTGTCGAGGGTGACGTTCTGTCCGAGACGTCGGTGTTGGTTGATATATATATATATTATACTTAGTCCTGTTCTCGTTGACCGCTAAACAACCTATTTTCAACGTCCTCCCCTCATAATACTATCGAAAGCGCCGTTGACATCATCTTGGTTTTCTCTGGTTACTTAAAGTACTTAAAGTGATTTTCGAACGATTATGCCTTTTGTGTTGTCGTGTTGACACGTGAGTTTTGCGCTATTTCTTCAAAAATGATATTAAAGGAATCGCATCGCTTCTTTACCATGCGATTACGTAGCGTGCATTTTCTATCTATTATAGGTAATGTTTGTCGATTTGAAGCCCATGTGTTTTCTCTAAGATCTGCTGTGGTGTTAGTATTTGGTCGACGGTGGATTTGCATGGCCTAAAGCCACAGTAATATAGACAAATCAGCTTATTAATGCACCACTTTAGGCGTTCACATAATACGGTAAATTCGAAATTGTATGCGATGTTAAGAATACTGATGCCAATGTAGTTGGTGCATCGGCCATATAATACTGAGGTTTCATTCATCGAGCATACTTTCGTCTAAGCATAGCTTACAGATGAGTTGGCGTTTGCTCTTTACCAAGTCATCGGCTTTCCTTTTGAAAAGCGAGGTAGTCAGGCGATCCGCATCAGCAGCTTTGTGTAACTTCGTTGAGTTTACTTACTTTACTTACTTTAGGTGGCGCTAAAGTCCGGGGTGGACCTGGGCCTCAGTCAACAAGCTTCTCCAGCCAGCTCGATCCCTGGCTAGCTGTCTCCAGTTTCGCACCTAAGTTAGCTAAGGTCCTCTTCCACTTGCGTGCGCCAACTGAGTCTAGGCCTTCCTCTACTACGCTGTCCCTCGGGGGCGGATTCGAAGACTTTTCGGACCGGAGCATTGGTGTCCATGCGCTCTACATGACCCAGCCATCTCAGTCTTTGGATCTTCACTCTTCTGGCTAGGTCCATGTCGCTGTACAGTCCATACAGTTCGTCGTTGTATCTCCTCATTCACTCACCGTCAATGCAGACGGGACAGAAGATCGCCCGAAGAATTTTTCTCTCGAAGCTACCAAGAACACCCTCATCCATTTTTGATAATGTCCATGCCTCTGCGCCATAGAGCAGGACCGGGATTATTAAAGTCTTATAAAGGGTGACTTTTGTTGTCCGAGAGAGGGCTTTGCTACTCAATTGCCTTCTTAACCCAAAGAAACAGCGCTTGGCAAGAGTTATTCTTCGCTTGATCTCAGCGCTGGTGTCGTTGTCTGTATTTATAGCGGAGCCTAGGTAGACAAAGTCCTTAACTACCTCAAAGTTATATCTGTCGAGGGTGACGTTCTGTCCGAGACGTCGGTGTTGGTTGTCCTTTTTGCTTGACAGCATATACATGGTCTTGCCCTCATTGACCGCTAAACCCATTTTCGCCGCTTCCGTCTCAATACTCGCGAAAGCGCCACTGACATCACGCTGCTTTCTCCCGATTATGTCAATATCGTCGGCGTATGCGAGTAGTTGGACGGACTTTTGAAAGATAGTGCCTCTTGTGTTTGCTCGTGAGTTTTGCACTATTCTTTCAAGTACGATGTTGAAAAAATCGCATGACAGCGCATCGCCTTGTCTAAATCCTTTCTGGACATCAAAGGTCTCGGTGAGATCTTTACCGACCTTGATGGAGCAGCGTGCATTCCCCATAGTCATCCTGCACAGACGGACGAGTTTGGCAGGGATGCCAAAACTAGACATTGCTCTATATAGCTCGTCTCTATAGATGCTGTCATCGATGAATAGGTGGTGGGTATCGATCTGAAGCTCGTGGGTTTTCTCCAAGATCTGCCGTAGTGTGAATATCTGGTCGATGGTGGACTTTCCTGGCCTGAAGCCACACTGATATGGACCTATCAGGTTGTTGACAAACGGCTTCAGGCGTTCACACAATACGGCGGATAAGATCTTATATGCGATGTTAAGGAGACTGATGCCTCTGTAGTTGGCGCAGTTCAGAGGGTCTCCTTTCTTGAGAATTGGACAAACAATGCTGAGGTTCCATTCATCGGGCATACTTTCGTCTGACCATATTTTACAGATGAGTTGGTGTATGCTCCTTACCAAGTCATCGCCTGCCGCCTTGAAGAGCTCGGCAGTCAGGCCATCCGCTCCAGCAGCTTTGTTGGACTTAAGCTTCGATATGGCTATCTTCACTTCATCCAGGTCGGGTGGACGGAATTGTTGGTCATCATCGTCCAGGTTGAAAGGTTTATTCTGCCTGACAGCGGTATTTGGTCCGTCATCGCCGTTATACAGTCTGCAGAAATGATCTTTCCAAATCCTCAGCACCGACTGCGATTCTACTACGATGTTCCCTTGTTCATCTCTACGGGCTTCGGTTCGGGGTTTGTTTCCGCGGCATGTTATTTTTACCTTTTGGTAAGACTTCGGAACCTCATTCCTGGAGTAGGATCACTCAATTTCCTCGATCGCGCGCTTCTCATGCTCTTTCTTCTTCCTCCTGAGAAGCCGGTGTTCGTCTCTCCTCTTCCGCTCATAGAGCTCATGAGCAGCTCTGGTCTTTCTAAGCAGCGCCGCGTTATCGCACCAGGGGTTTCGTTGTGGTGGACGAGTGAAACCCAGCACATCAGAAGCGGCATCTCTGATGGCGTTTTGGCAGTGTTTCCAATGGTCTTCGATGCTTGATGCTGGCGGCATTGGACCTCTTAAGAGATTAAGAGACACTCGATCGGAGAAGGACTTGACGATCTCTTGCGATTGTAGCCGTCTGACGTCGAATTTTCTCACAGCATTAGTTTGTCTTGGCGTAGTTTGGGATATCCGCAACCGTAGCTTGGCTACAACAAGGTAATGGTCCAAGTCGGTGTTGGCTCCTCGGAACGTACGGACATCCATAATGCTGGAGGAGTGTCTTGCGTCGATCGCAATGTAATCAATCTGGTTGACTGTTGATTGATCAGGAGTTCTCCAAGTCCCCTTGTGTATGTCGAGATGTGGGAACCGCGTGCTAGCCACGACAATGTTTCACCCCGCCGCAAAGTCGATTAGCCTGAATCCGTTATCGGAGGTGGTGTTGTGCAGGCTATATTTTCCGATTGTTCCACCAAAGATACCTTCTCTTCCTAGCTTTGCATTAAAATCCCCGAGGCCAATTTTAATGTCATAGCTAGGGCATTGCTCGTAGGTCTTGTTGAGAAGCTCGTAGAAGGCATCCTTGGTGTCGTCATCTTTCTCCTCTGTGGGGGCATGTGCGCATATGAAGCTTATGTTGGCGAATTTAGCCTTGATGCGGATTGCTACGAGGCGCTCGCTCACATGCCGGAAGCTGAGGACTTCTCGTCTTAGTCTGCCTCCGACAACAAATCCGCATACAAATAAGCGCTGCTTTTGCTGTCGATACCAATCGCCGTAGAAGATATCGCAATTTTTCATCTTTTTTTTGTCCGGCCCATCCCATCGCATTTCTTGAATAGTGGTTATGTCTGGTTTGCAGCAGTCTAGGGTCTCCGGTAGTTGCTCGGCTACACGTGGTCTATTAATGACGTTGGCCCTTATAGGGCTCGTCCGCCACCATCTCTTTTCCAAGACCCTGACTAAGTCCTGGAAATCGTTTCCGGCCTGAGCTCCAGATATGTCGGAGTAGCCCGGATAAGGTCTTGTTTTGTTTTTCCGACACTAATCCTGGTTAATGGCGCAGGAAACTCGCCATTTGCCCCCTTCACTTCGCAACCTCTAGTGAGAGATTTCACTTCATCCAGGTCTACATTGTCTAGGTTGAAAGGTTCATATACATTCCCACCGCAAAAGTACTCAAAGAGAAAACCTGCTTTTTCAGCATCGAGTATTTCATTGTGGTGGTGATTTATAAGCTGGATTACGGCTGTAACTATTCTCTTAATTACTACAGGAAGCAAATAAATATATTTTCATTCTCCGCAGTCTATAAAACCGTATAGCAATATTTTCTCACTCTCCACAACAGGTACCCTCGCTCTCTCCAAGATGACTATATTCGACGAGCATCAGCATCAGGCTATTATTATATGAAATCGTGGCGCACCGTGCTCTGCTTTGAATTTTAATTGTAAAAATCCAGCTCCTAGATGCCGAATGACTTTAACAGCAAATCCACTCCGACGTCATCATGGCTTTCGGTCGGATATCGAAACAAAATTTCATAAATAAACCTAAATCCAGATGTGTATAATAGTCAAGAATAATTCTTTATTCGTGGCATAACTTTGGCTTCATTAGAATGTAGAATTTGGGACAGAGAGTACTAACTCTATAGTTAGTTTGCAAGATAGTTTGACACTCCTTACATTATATCATGGATTATTTAACTAACAATATTCAGTACATAGTAACAGATGGAAGAGCAGGACCTCGGTTACGAACTCGATTGTTGTGCCACAGTCTCAACATATACTACGAGTATATAGGTATATTGAACGGGCGATAGTTTTCACAATTTTCCACCCAGTCTGGTCAAACCGGATTACTCCTGAACCAAATTGATTGTATTTTTCATAACTAAATGCGTGCACTGTCCGCATACATATGTGTCGCTGTATCAAAACTTCAATCAAGCTACGCTTAAAAGTCATCAGTTGAATGTAACAATATCAATAAGCCGCACATTCATGTATTCCCTTTGCCTCCTTGTCATTATAAAAATATTTTTTAATAAAAAACATTGACCGTGACGATTTTATCATCTCGCAATTTCAATTGAACAATTTAATTCAATTGATATCGGTTTTATTCGCTAGGCATGTGCTACTTTGACCTTTTTTTTTCTACCATGACACATAGTTGTTACTATGTGATTTTTTAAAGTAGCATTGTTCCTCAAACTCATCAATAACATGGAATTAGTGGCAGATGGTCTGCTCAGCCATACACCTAACAAACAATGTGTAACAATTTTGCGTGTCCTATATCTGCCGTGAAATAATTTTTGTGTTATTTACAAAAAAAAAAATTGTTAAGTGTACATTTTAACGATAAATCCCTTCGAATGCCTGTCCCACCTTTATGTCCAGTTTATTGACAATATGGCCAGTAAATGAATTCCATTGACTCGCAGATAGAAAAAAAACAGAACCAAACTCAACAGTCGTTCCCATAAGTAGGTGTTTAGTCATCGCAAATGACACGAAAAAAATATTCACTCTGCATTGACTGCAAGCTAATAAAGGAACTCGAAAAGACATCAATTTCGAAAACATAATACAAAAACTGAACAATAATCAAAAATCAATTTCAAACTCAATAGACTACCATTCTTCGGCTATTAAGTAAAGTTCTTTGTGACACCTAATACACCCGCACCGAGTACCATATTTGTACCATTCCCAGACCTCTGCATATTCACTTTGAGTGCAATTCAAAAAGTCAAAGGAATCCCATTCACAGCCATGCCCACCGAACAAGGCTGACATTAAATTGCTCTTTATGAGCACTTTTAAAGGTGATTTGCTGTTAAATGATTTTCGAGTTTTCCATCTTCAGTTTCGAAAGGACATTGTTGTTTCTTTTTTTTAATAAAACTTTTTTACTCAATAAAAGAAAATATATTTAATTTTTTTATTTTTTGAAAAGAGCAGCAGGACGAATTTCATTATGGTGGCAAAGGATAGGGAGTTTTCATTTAAGTGGCATTCTTCGACTTACTGTGCATCAATGGATTCGATATGCTGGCTTTGATATCCTTGACACATTCTTAAATCGATTTGCTTGTTACAAAGTGTATCTTTGAAAAGATACAAAAAATTCTATTGAAATACAATTCTTATTTCTAATCACAAGCTATTCACACCAGTAGAATATAATTCGGATTTTCGACTAACACATGTTCCGGGTTAATTTGAACTGAAATTGAAATTAATTGGGTAGAAAATATTTGTGTGTGCTGTTATTCCCTTTTCCTTCTCAAAAAAAAAATCAGTTATATTAGGCAATCAAATCAGTTCATATACTCTTATATGTACATTTAAGGTCTTCAATTTCTCTTCGATATCTATAGAATAGCATTAATAAGGTGCGTTGTAATTTTATAACACACCTGGAAAACTTTTCATCATTGCAATATGTTTTTCTTAAGCGAGCATTTAGTTTGCATGTTCCATATTTATAAGACAGTAACAAAAAGTGTACAGCAAAAGGCTATTTGAGGTAAATATTTGTTTCGAAGAAATGTATTATTTCATTTTTTAGGATGCCTCCTTGATAAATTAAGACTCCTATGCCGGCGTAAAAAGATCTGAAAGAAAAACGAAGCTCTCTCTCAGGGAGATGAAAAAAAATTCTCAAAACAGTTCTTTGGAGAGCCTATCGACTGCAAAACAACAGCTTGGAGAACCTTTCAGTTTCGAGTTTCCTGCGCCATAAATCAGGATTAGTGTCAGAAAACCAAAACAAGACCTTATCCGAGCTACTCTGATATATTTGGAGCTCAGGCCGGTAAGGGTTTCCAGGACTTAGTCAGGGTCTTGGAAAAGAGATGGTGGCGGACGAGCCCTATAAGGGCCAACGTCATTAATAGACCACGTGTAGCCGAGCAACTACCGGAGACCCTAGACTGCTGCAAACCAGACATAACCACTATTCAAGAAATGCGATGGGATGGGCCGGACAAAAAAAAGATGAAAAATTGCGATATCTTCTACGGCGATTGGTATCGATAGCAAAAGCAGCGCTTATTTGTATGCGGATTTGTTGTCGGAGGCAGACTAAGACAAGAAGTCCTGAGCTTCCGGTATGTGAGCGAGCACCTCGTAGCAATCCGCATCAAGGCTCAATTCGCCAACATTAGCCTTATATGCGCCCATGCCCCCACAGAGGAGAAAGATGACGACACCAAGGATGCCTTCTACGAGCTCCTTAACAAGACCTACGGGAAATGCCCTAGCTATGACATTAAAATTGTCCTCGGTGATTTTAATGCAAAACTAGAAAAAGAGGTATCTTTGGTGGGACAATCGGAAAATATAGCCTGCACAACACCACCTCCGATAACGGATTCAGGCTAATCGACTTTGCGGCGGGGCGAAACATTGTCGTGGTTAGCACGCGGTTCGCACATCTCAACATTCACAAGGGGACTTGGAGAACTCCTGATCAATCAACCGTCAACCAGATTGATCACATTGCGATCGACGTAAGACACTCCTCCAGTATTATGGATTTCCGTACGTTCCGAGGAGCCAACATTGACTCGGACCATTACCTTGTTGTAGCCAAGGTGCCGTTGCGGATACCCAAAACTACGCCAAGACAAACTAATGCTGTGAAAAAATTCGACGTCAGACGGCTACATTCGCAAGAGATCGCCAAGTACTTTTCCGATCGAGTGTCTCTTAATCTCTTAAGAGGTCCAATACCGCCAGCATCAAGCATCGAAGACCATTGGAAACACTACCAAAACGCCATCAGAGATGAATGCCGGCAAGCACATGCAGCTAAGCAAGATGCATATAAAGCGGCGCAGATTAGAAGACCAGAGCTGCTCATGAGTTCTATGAGCGGAAGAGAACAGACGAATACCGGCTTCTCCAAAGGAAGAAGAAAGAGCATGAGAAGCGCGCGATCGAGGAAATTGAGAGATGCTACTCCAGGAATGAGGTTCCGAAGTTTTACCAAAAGGTAAAAATAACATGCCGCGGAAACAAACCCCGAACCGAAGCCTGTAGAGATGAACATCGTGGTAGAAACGCAGTCGATGCTGAGGATTTGGAAAGATCATTTCTGCGGACTGTATAACGGCGATGACGGACCAAATACCGCTGTCAGACAGAATCAACCTTTCGACTTGGACGATGATGACCAACAATTCCGTCCACCCGACCTGGATGAATTGAAGATGGCTGTTTCGAAGCTTAAGTCCAACAAAGCTGCTGGAGCGGGTGGCCTGACTGCCTCTTCAGCTCTTCAAAGCGGCGCGGATGACTTGGGTACTTACTGATCTGTAAAATATGGGCGGACGAAAGTATATCCGATTAATAGAACATTGTTTGTTCGATTCTCAAGAAAGGAGACCCTCTGAACTGCGCCAACTACAGAGGCATCAGTCTCTTTAACATCGCACATATGGTCGTATCCGCCGTATTGTGTGAACGCCTGAAGCCGTTCGTCAACAACCTGATAGGTCCATATCAGTGTGGCTTCAGGCCAGGAAAGTCCACCATCGACCAAATATTCACACTGCGGCAGATCTTGGAGAAGATCCATGAGCTTCAGATCGATTCACACCACCTATTCATCGATTTTAAGGCCGCGTATGATAGCATCTATAGAGACGAGGCATCCCTGCCAATCTCGTCCGTCTGTGCAGGATGACCAGTAAAGATCTCACCGAGACCTTTGAGGTCCAGAAAGGATTTAGACAAGGTGATGCGCTGTCAGGCGATGTTTTCAACATCGTGCTTCAAAGAATAGTGCAAAATTCACGAGCAAACACAAGAGGCACTATGTTTACAAAAGTCCATCCAACTGCTCGCATACGCCGACGATATTGACATAATCGGGAGAAAGCAGGGTGGTGTCAGTGCCGCGTTCGAGAGTATTCAGACGGAAGCGGCGAAAATGGGTTTAGTGGTCAATGAGGGCAAGACCAAGTATATGCTGTCAAGCAAAAAGGACAACCAACACCGACGTCTAGGGCAGAACGTCACCTTAGACAGATATAACTTTGAGGTAGTTAAGGACTTTGTCTACCTAGGCTCTGCTATAAACACAGACAACGACTCCAGCGCTGAGATCCAGCGAAGAATAACTCTTCCCAATCGCTGTTTCTTTTGGCTAAGAAGGCAATTGAGTAGCAAAGCCCTCTCTCGGACAACAAAAGTCTCCCTTAATCAGTCCTTTATAATCCCTGTCCTGCTCTATGGCGCAGAGGCATGGACATTATCAAAAATGGATGAGGGGGTTCTTGGTTGTTTCGAGAGAAAAATTATTCGGGCGATCTTTGGTCCCGTCTGCATTGACGGTGAGTGGAGGAGGAGGTACAACGACGAACTGTACAGCGACATGGACCTAGCCAGAAGAGTGAAGATCCAAAGACTGAGATAGCTGGGTCATGTAGAGCGCATGGACACCAATGCTCCGGTCCGAAAAGTCTTCGAATCCGCCCCCGAGCGACAGCGCAGTAGAGGAAGGCCAAGACTCAGGTGGCGCACGCAAGTGGAAGAGGACCTCAGCCAACTTAGCGTGCGAAACTGGAGACAGTTAGCCAGGGATCGAGCTGGCTGGAGAAACTTGGTGACTGAGGCCCAGGTCCACCTCGGACTGTAGGGCCACTTAAAGAAGAAGACTAAGAGAAGCTCCTTTGTGGTTAAGATCACTATGAAATCTGCACCCTGCCTTCTTAAGCGTCGTAAGATTGCCAGAGAGAAATATGCCAGGATTCATATGGCCTTGAATTGGAGTCTAGTAAATTAGAAACAACAACAAAATTTTGTCTGGTTATGAGCCGAAAGCCCTCGCAGCTAGTGCTCTCTCGAATTAGCATATTAATTTATTTATATGGTAATAAATTATAATTAAAAGGTCACTTTGTTGGATGAAAAAAATTGAGTTTTGATGGTCCAGATGGACTGGAACCGGCGAAATTTAAAAAAAATATCCTCAGTATTTTTCTTAAAGAAACTTTGGAGGAGGCTCAGCTATGACTTGGGGAGTATTTTCATCTACGAGATTTACGTCATCAATAATGAGGAGTTCCAAATATACCCGTGTTCTTCAAACGAGTGGTTTACCATTTCTGGACAAAAAATCGTAAGACACTAATTTTTTTAGAAAAATAATGCTCAAATCCCCAAGAGTGCTGAGACAATAAAGTGGTTTGACGAACATTACATTGATACAATGGCGTGTTCTCGGTTTATAATAAAAAAAATCGATTGATTTATTTTTGTTTGAAAGACTCGTTATTATATTTATAATAATAGCACGTCAATATTACTAATACATTGTTGTTCTTCTCCAGCAATTGAAAGTGTCTTATAAATATGAAACACATCTTAGTTATATAAAAAATTTTTAAGCTAATTAAGAGAACAACAAATCAAAATGAGCTGCGATTAGCTCCAAGAGCTTACATCATTTAAAATTCTTCGAAGACCAATGCTGGATTTGCGAGGTTACCTAGGTAACGCTGCAGTTTGAAATGATCCTGGGCCTCAACTAAAAAGCCTCTTTAGCTTACTACGATCCTTAGCTTGTTATTTCCAGTTGCGCACTCCAAGTCGGTTGAGGTCCGCTTCTAGTTGAACGCGCCATCTTAATTGAGGTCTTTTTCCAACGGGTTTCCCTTCGAAGACTCAGCAAGCCGCAGCATTGGTGTACACTCTACATTAGCCTAACATGTCTTATATATCTAACCTGGTAGAACTGCAATGGTTGGGGTTCGTGAGAAAGACTTATTTTTAATTATGACTCTAGCTTATTGATGAGAAAGAGTTATTCTACATTTGATCACCGCGTAAGGGCCGCTGTTTAAAATTATTGCAGAACCCAGGAACAGCCTGAATCCTTGCACAATTATTTCAGTTATTAATTTCTCGATATCATGTGACATCGCGCCACTTCGCCTAAATTCTTAGATGATATTAAATTTTTCTGTAGTATCAAACCGACGTCACAGGAGCAGTAAGCAGTCTCAATTATCATTCTTTACTGACAAGAGATTTTGGCAAAGATGCCAAAATTTAAATGATAGTATTGATCCATTCATAGTGGGTTCGATCAAAGTATTAATGTTATTTAGAAACCTGTACAAAACATTAATAATACTGGTTTATATAGCATAATAATTCTCATAAGTATTAAAAAGACAAGTTGAAGGCAGCTCTTCGAAGCAAAATTTGTTTACTTAATGGCGTTCGCGATATTAATGTTGGCCGCTTGGCTACAAAAACGTCACTCTTAGTCACTTTCGGCTCTTCGAAATCTAAAATACGGAAGCTGTACATTCTGTTGATGTCAATGTAATCAGTCCACAGAAGACTGTTAGGTCACTGAAAGGTACCACCTCAAAACCCACTCTAAACGGGAATGATCACATTTTGCTTTATCCCGAAGTCGATTAGCCTGAATCCGTTTTCCAACAGTTATGCTACAGATGTTCTCATCTTGTTATTGGATTTTCGAGCCTTAATTATGCAACATCGGACGTCTATGGTTCATCACAGGTCCCCAATTTTATTAACATTATGCCATTATGGCTTAATTATTTATTCCCATCTCCTTTGGCTTGCTGTAACTCCTCATTTGCCAGCAAATAGGTAGATTTTTTCTAATTCGCAGCAAACGACCGACACTTTTCAACTCGGTAATTCGTTCAGGTCTTTTCTTACACAAATAGTATGTTTCTACTGATTTTGCAATGATAACAGGGCTGAAACTGACCCTCAATAGGTTGTTTCCTTCAAGTACTTACACAAATAGGTAGTTTCCATCGAAATTGAATAGAGTGAGTGTTCTGGTTACTGATGGTATTCATATGAATGGGATCGATTCAGCGGGAGTTAGAGAGTTAGTTATCAAGGGATACCAAGGAAATTGTATCACTTGTTACTGCTCATAAATTTTAGGGTATTATCAACCCCCAAAACATTAGTGTTTAGTTTTAGATAACTTTGGAACAAAGGAATTTGTATGTACATACAAAGATCAACTACAAATATTAAGTTTATATCAAAAAATCAAGAAGAAAGATTTTTGAAATTATGTATTGAAGATGACTTCAAGACTATATTTCCCTCCTCTGCTGGACCGTCAATTGCCGGACGGATGATGCCACCAGCGTGAAGACCAAAGCAAGCAATGAACTTTTGTATATGTAATAGAGTCGCATCAGTCTCTTTTGAATGTGACTTACTGCAGAAACGACAATTCTGTTTGCCACTTAATTTGTTTTCCAACATCAAGCTGATCAAATTCTGAATCCGGGATTTCGCGTCACAAGCCTAGTTTCGGAACGAGATAGATCCTTAACGGTTGTATGCCGAAATCTTTGCAGAATATCCCCCAAGGTAACCGGACAAATCGTAAACTCTGATTTAAAAATTCGGATTGTTCCGCCCGCTCACAGTCAGCGTAATCTTTCGAAAATATTAAATGACCTCATAGGCTTCAAAGTTCTTTCTTCTAAAATACTCGTATCTTTCATTTACTAGGGCTTTATTGTACGATGTCATATTGATCTCATGTTCTATTGTGAAATAATGTTTCGACGTCTCTTTTTCAAAACTATACTATTAAAAACAGACACTTGTTCTGAGATCATTAACTGATTTAAGTTTTAATCAACATTATCGATAAGACGTTGATTGGTTTTCGATGAAGAGAATGCAAACATACCCGTATCTTCGAAGTGAGGCAAAAAGATAACATTTTCTGCGTTTTGTCCATCAGAGGATTGATAACTAGGCAATGACAACTGAAAACCACAACAACATTTTAGGACAAGAATATAGTTCCGAATAATCAAATATGCTCCAAGGAGGGACTTGATATACCACATGTCGTGTCTTATCTGATATATGATATCACGAGTGCCTGCTTGATTGATTTGAAGAAGGCTTTTGATACCGCATCCTGGGGTTCTTCAAGCTGAACAGGCTAGACATAAGTAGACCTCTGCTGTATATTCATTTTGATATGCTAACCAGTACACCATTCATAAAAATTTTATAATCGCGGTACATAAAGAAATAGGCCAATGAAGTCGTTTACAAAAAGGTGAATCTTGTAAGAGTGTAATATTTCATCGCCAAGTTGACTGGAAATCACTTTGCTAGGATAAGAACAACCTACTCTCCAGGGCTTATTGTAACTACCCCAGTCATATGTACCACGAGAAAATGGGCTTTTCGTTTTTGTAGACCGGGCAAACGATATAGATTTGAAAAATAGAGCTCATAAGCCGCTCTCGTCCTTCACTGCAGAGCCATCTTGCAGGTTTTTTATTTAACTGCATGTGAAAGTCAGCAGAGCTCATCTTTGGAACTTGATTCTGAAGATATAATAGTTCTTGAAAGATTTTGGGGTACACGTTGGCGAAGATTCTGGCGGTCTTTTACGTTGATAGATCTTATATCAAATGGGCTATGGTTATCAATTGTCCTACGAAAGATATTCTCATATGCTTTACCGGCGTTAACATCTGCCATACTCCGGACATCGATCATATGTCATGTCGTGAAGCTCGGAAAACATTATTTAGTGACGTCGTCCCTGCCTTGAGTAGATACGTTGGTGCATATTAGGCTTATATTTAAAATAAAGCCTCGATGCAAATTGTCATTCGACGCTCAAAATTTGTCGCATATGGCAAATTCGCATCCTAGTAATTGTTATTGCTTTTTGCTATAGCAATTGCCATAATATTGTATAAAAAAGTAAACATGCTGCGTTTATAAATAACTTTTTGATGAAGATAGTAACAATTTGCAAAGCGGTGATGTTCTAAAAGTAAAGTGTTCGGTTAATGATCGTAAGTCAACTGCTTTCTTGCTTTCTTTATTTACAGATTTCATTAATCCCCTATTGGCAATAACATGTTTCTAGAGGAATTAGAAGGTCTACTATCGACTGAATCTACTAATGATTTATTATTATTTTATTATTTTAGAAAATTCAGCTTTTACAGATAACTAATTATTTCTTTTTGCTGTCATTTTATGGCTTACTGCTAAAAGATGGGGATAAAATTATAACAAATCCCATATATTCAACAAATACATGTACGGTCCTGTCTTTGTCCACCGCACAAAACTTTTGCATAAGCTTTATAAATGTGGGTTAAGGTGTCGGAAAAACAAAACAAGACCTTATCCGGGCTACTCCGACAATTTTAAGCTCAGGCCGGAAAGGATTTCCAGGACTTAGTCAGGGTCTTGGAAAAGAGAGATGGTGGCGGACGAGCCCTATAAGGGCCAACGGTAGCGCTCACATCCCGGAACGGGTTACTGGCTTCGGTGTAACCGACCCCTGGTCCTAGGGCCATTAAAAATGGAACTGGTCCTCCAGGTTGGGGGTTGTGCTGCCGGGGTAACTGCCCGGCCATTTAAAAAAGCATAAGTTACGAAGCATCAACAAGCCTCGGATATGGACGAATCTACTGTTGACAACCCACGCAAACGATTTAAGGACGATGAGCTTCGGATATGCACGTGGAATGTTAGATCCATTAATAGACCACGTGCAACCGAGCAACTAGCGGAGGCCCTAGACTGCTGCAAACCAGACATAACCACTATTCAAGAAATGCGATGGTATAGGCCGGACAAAAAGAAGATGAAAAACTGCGACAACTACTACGGCAATTGGTACCGACGAAACACTGCCAAAACGCCATCAGAGATGCCGCTTCTGATGTGCTGGGTTTCCCTCGTCCACCACAACGAAACCTCTGGTTCGATGATGAATGCCGGCAAGCACATGCAGCTAAGCAAGATGCATATAACGCGGCGCTGCTTAGAAAGACCAGAGCTGCTCATGAGCTCTATGAGCGGAAGAGGAGAGACGAACACCGGCTTCTCAGGAGGAAGAACAAAGAGCATGAGAAGCGCGCGATTGAGGAAATTGAGAGATGCTACTCCAGGAATGAGGTTCGGAAGTTTTACCAAAAGGTAAAAATAACATGCCGCGGAAACCATCCCGGAACCGAAGCCTGTAAAGATGAACAAGGGAACATCGTGGTAGAAACGCAGTCGATGCTGAGGATTTGGAAAGATCATTTCTGCGGACTGTATAACGGCGATGACGGACCAAATACCGCTGTCAGACAGAATCAACATTTCAACTTGGACGATGATGACCAACAATTCCATCCACCTGACCTGGATGAAGTGAAGATAGCTATATCGAAGCTTAAGTCCAACAAAGCTGCTGGAGCGGATGGCCTGACTGCCGAGCTCTTCAAAGCGGCAGGCATGACTTGGTACTTACTCATCTGTAAAATTCGGTCGGACGAAAGTATGCCCGATGAATGGAACCTCAGCATTGTTTGTCCAATTCTCAAGAAAGGAGACCCTCTGAACTGCGCCAACTACAGAGGCATCAGTCTCTTTAACATCGCACATAAGATCGTATCCGCCGTATTGTGTGAACGCCTGAAGCCGTTTGTCAACAACCTGATAGGTCCATATCAGTGTGGCTTCAGGCCAAGAAAGTCCACCATCGACCAAATATTCACACTGCGGCAGACCTTGGAGAAGACCCATGAGCTTCAGATCGATTCACACCACCTATTCATCGATTTTAAGGCCGCGTATGACAGCATCTATAGAGACGAGCTATATAGAGCAATGTCTAGTTTTGGCATCCCTGCCAAACTCGTCCGTCTGTGCAGGATGACGATGGAGAATGCACGCTGCTCCATCGAGGTCGGTAAAGATCTCACCGAGACCTTTGATGTCCAGAAAGGATTTAGACAAGGCGATGCGCTGTCATGCGATTTTTTCAACATCGTACTTGAAAGAATAGTACAAAACTCACGAGCAAACACAAGAGGCACTTTCTTTCAAAAGTCCGTCCAACTACTCGCATACGCCGACGATATTGACATAATCGGGAGAAAGCAGCGTGATGTCAGTGGCGCTTTCGCGAGTATTGAGACGGAAGCGGCGAAAATGGGTTTAGCGGTCAATGAGGGCAAGACCAAGTATATTCTGTCAAGCAAAAAGGACAACCAACACCGACGTCTCGGACAGAACGTCTCCCTCGACAGATATAACTTTGAGGTAGTTAAGGACTTTGTCTACCTAGGCTCCGCTATAAATACAGACAACGACACCAGCGCTGAGATCAAGCGAAGAATAACTCTTGCCAAGCGCTGTTTCTTTGGGTTAAGAAGGCAATTGAGTAGCAAAGCCCTCTCTCGGACAACAAAAGTCACCCTTTATAAGACTTTAATAATCCCGGTCCTGCTCTATGACGCAGAGGCATGGACATTATCAAAAATGGATGAGGGTGTTCTTGGTTGCTTCGAGAGAAAAATTCTTCGGGCGATCTTCGGTCCCGTCTGCATTGACGGTGAGTGGAGGAGGAGATACAACGACGAACTGTATGGACTGTACAGCGACATGGACCTAGCCAGAAGAGTGAAGATCCAAAGACTGAGATGGCTGGGTCATGAAGAGCGTATGGACACCAATGCTTCGGTCCGAAAACTCTTCGAATCCGCTCCCGGGGGACAGCGCAGTAGAGGAAGGCCAAGACTCAGGTGGCACACGCAAGTGGAAGAGGACCTCAGCTAACTTAGCGTGCGAAACTGGAGGCAGGGATCGAGCTGGCTGGAGAAGCTTGGTGACTGAGGCCCAAGTCCACCCCGGACTGTAGCGCCACCTAAAGTAAGTAAGTAAGATGTTAAGGTTTTTACTTACCCTTTAGAAAGCAAGGTGTTAAAATTAATGATGTATTGAGTTATTTTAGGACTATCTCAATAGAAGTACCTCAGGAATCCATATTTGGACCTGTTTTGTTTATAATCTTAATTAATTCGCACTTTCTAAAATGCTTCTACTCTAAATTTCTGAGCTGATATGAAACAAGTCACTGGTATAAAATGCATACATTTTAAATAAGCCATAAAACTAAAATCATGTTTCTTAATGCTGCTGGGAAAATCGTTGATTACGGTCCATTCCATTTTCCTGCAAACTTGGAAAAATATCTGCACAACAACAATCTCAAACATATTTTCAGTCGGAATCAAGTTCAGACATACCTATGTTTTGCTATTGAAATGGTCAAATCATACAAAAGTTACGAGTATGTATGTTGATTGACTGGAAGATGAGTTAATTTGATCAAACATTGACCTTAAATGCGTATGGCACGCAGTGTAATAAATAATATCCCCGACTGGCTCTGGAAAACATAATAGAAACACGATTTTTGGTTTATTTTCGGTGTTTTAATGCAAATATTATCCTTCCAATGCAATGCACTTAGTACACTCATTCAATAATGATTCAAATGCCTAGTATAGCTCATTTTGCGAAATTGACTACAACAAGCTTGTCGAAGTTGCTTGAATGGTCGAAATGTTGTGAAAAGGCATCCTTCAACTTGAATTTTGATTTCGGGAACAAAGAGAAGTCGTACGTGGCCATACACTCACACTTGATTTCAAGCCAAAAATCGACGAACTGTGTACTGTGTGACTCGGTGCATTATCATGCAATGGTGAAGAATGGTTCGAATAGTCTCTGTGTTGATGTTTAAGGCCTCCTTCATCATTCTCATGAAAGAATTGCGGTCTTCTGGAAGAAATTCACATACTTTTTGTATGATTTCTGGCGCCTACGTTAAATTGACCTTCCTGTGTGTTTACCAAGTTTTGCGTGGAATTTAATAATCGTTCATTGTTCCATGTTAAAATGTCAACATCAAATGAAAAGGTTTTGTCAATTAAATATCATTAAATTTTGACAGCTTTTAGAGAAAGATTCAAGCTTTAAAATTCATGTTCGGACAAATAGATGGCGTAGATGGTTGCAGTGATATGGCTCCCATTTGAAACTTACTGCGTATGTACTTATTGAAACCCATTTTCTTAAAGATCTTTTTAAGTGCGTTTATTATGCGCTAGTACATTTTAAATATATATTTTATAGTTTGTTGGGGTGACACACACAATAACAAAATTTATCCTCGTCTCAGAAACACATTATTCGTTTAATTCTCAATAAACGTCAGAGGCATATTAGTTTCATTCTTTTTAAGAGTATAAACATATATCCATTAAAATACTTATCCGTTTGAAGGTATTAAAGGTATTCTACGCAAGATTTGCATATCAATTGTGTAGATGCTCTAACAACTATCCACCTAGATAAAAATAAGAACTTTAATCTCTTTGTAATACGTCCTCATAACTTGCAAATTTTTTTTAATTTCTTTACGTCCGTCGCTACAAGAACGGAAATAACATAAGAAAAGCAGAAATAAATCTCTTTAAAAAAATATATGACTATTTATTTTAATTATAAAGATATCAATGTTTTGCTGTATGTCACTTCACTAGCTAGCTACTTTTCGTCTTTTACGGTATATTATAATGTACATAATTCTGTTTTATGGAGATCCCTTTAAATTAAAACAAAAACAATTTCATTTAAATAGTTTGCCCTCATAATGAAGTTAATATTTATGTTTTCTTGTGGTTTTTTCTGCTTTCTAGTTCCTCAAAAACTATAGATTGCAGTTTATTCATAATATTATGAAAAATTATTAGCTAAGGGGGTTCCCCCCGTGTGATAGGTTTAAAAAACGATTTTTATTTGCACAAATTGATTCCTTAACGTGTGTAGAATATGCTGGATTTTTTTTTAAAAATTGAAGTCGTTATTGAGATAGAGCAGTTAGAAAAAGCAGATGTTCGGAGCGCTGGGTACTTTAACCTTTAAACGTGTTTCTCTCAAAACCTTATTTTTCAAACTTTTCTCCATCATATCTCAAGAACAGTTTGACCAATTCACTTGAAATTTTTTTAATGGACTCAGCATATGTATGCGAATAGAGTGAACTAAAATCATCCTAAAATCCCGAGTATTTCTATTTTTTTCATAGCCAAAACCTAAAAAAAATTCATAAATTTGAAACTTTTTTTCCAGAAGTCTGCCAAAAACCCAATTTTTAAAATTTTCAAATGATGCATTTAGGCTTACAAATTAAAATGCTGTTATTTTTACAAAATCGTGGAGGAAGTGAGTGTGGTTTTTTTCAAGGGGGGTGTTTTCGGAGTGCACTTACGTTCTAATGAACATTCTTACTTGAAATTTGTTTTATATACTCTTGAAATAGTTGTATATAAATGAAAAAAAAGTCAAAGTTTTATCTTTTCGTTAGACGCCAAAAAAAATTCCCAAAAGATGTTTAAAAAACACGCTGTCACAGGGGGGAACTCCCATAATATATAAATGTAAATGAATAATTAATTGAATAAAAATAAAAATATATCGCGTTTTCTGTATGGCAGTGATGTCTCCTAGACAGGAAGGGCCTGTACTAATTGCTCATCTGCTCGTGGCATTTCACGTGCAGATACAAAGGCGGTTGTCTTTAAACATTTGCAAGAGTCGTCAACAGTGAATCCATTTATATCCGAGGCCCTTGGTTGATTATCTTATCACTTAATATCTTCCATGTAGAAATCTGAGGTCTATGACAATGTAGGCCAGTAGATTGCTTCTGCCCTTGCTATTTTAGCCTGCATGAGTAAGGGCTTACTAAAAATCGTAACGTTTCGTTGAAATATTGGATATATAACTTAATTTGTGCGGTTTTTTTCAGAATTTGAACGTTTATTTAAGAAAAACATGTACAATAGTATTATTCAAAGTATTGCCCATCTGAAGATATGACTTTTTCCCATCTTTCTGGCAATTTGTGGATCCCATCCCAAAAGAACTGCGCCGGCCTGGCAGCCAAGAATGAATGAAGCCAATTTTTGATATTCTGCTCCGATGTGAACCGTATTTCAGTGAGGGCGTTCTGCATCGACCGGAACAAATGGTAGTCAGAAGGGGCAAGGTCTGGGCTATAAGGCGGGTGGGGTAAGACTTCCCATCCACTGTTTTCCAAATAGTTCTTAACCGGAATTGCAACGTGGGGCCGAGCGTTGTCATGATGGAAAATTATTGCCTCGTGTATGGTCGCATATTCCGGGCGTTTTTCGGCTGGTTGGCCGGGTTTCACATATGATTTTTTGCGCTTGGGGTTGTCGTAATGGATCCATTTTTCATTACCAGTAACAATCCGATGCAAAAATGACTTCCTTTTGTGGCGTTCCAGCAACATTTCGGACATGCAAAACCGCCTTTCGACGTCTCTCGGCTTGAGTTCATGTGGAACCCAATTTCCTTGCTTTTGAATATATCCAGCAGCTTTTAAACATTTTGAAATGGCTGCTTGAGTGACACCCAAAGATTCTGCGAGCTCTTCTTGTGTTTGGCAACAATCTTCATAGAGTAATGCTTCCAGTTCTTCATCTTCAAACTTTTTTGGCTGCCCAGGACGCTCATCGTCTTCCAAGCCAAAAACACCACTTTTAAATGGTGCAAACCACTTTTGGCACGTTTGCTCAGCTAACGCATGTTCACCATAAACTTCCACCAAAATACGATGACTTTCGGCAGCAGTTTTTTTCATATTAAAGTAATGAAGAAGAATTCCCCGCAAAAACACTTTTTCAGGCACAAAGTTCGACATATTTGAGTGAAAAAATGACAAAAAATTAAGTGATACATGTTCCAATGGAATAATGACAATGGAATAATACAAGTTACGCCATCTCTTAGCAAACCGCACGAATTAAGTTATAGACCCAATAATATAGATTAGGTGTAATGTTAAGCTTAGATTACCCGCAAAGGTCCAGTAAGTAATTATAAGGTTGTTAAGTTATTTAGGCGTTTCTTCTATAGTATATATGTAGATATTACTGAATTCAATAAATATGCATGTATTAAAACCAAATACACCGAAAGGATTTAGTGTAGCTCTGGTGTTGATGCAAAGAAGTATACTACTTTCGCTCTAGACCCCATAATTAGAAAATCTCTATTGAAAATATAGTAACATAATGAGAAATGAAAGAACACTCCCATTTTAACTAAATTTTGTGTCAAATATATCATACTTCGTTAGTTCTAGCACTTTGAAAAAAAAAGTTATACAAAGGACAGCATTGAGATCAAATCAACCAGCCGGAATAAATTCTAAAGAAATACATTCATAATATCACCACAGCAGCCTTTTTTAATTATCATCATCACCATCACCAACAAGTCTAGCAAAATATACCCTTCATTCAATTCATGAGAATAAATTGTTTGCAATTTTATTCAATATGATAATGAGAGAGAAAGAGCTTTTCATTCCGCTGTCTAACAGCAGAAGCGATAAATTGAAACAACTATCGATCGATGAAAATAATGCCGTACAAAAGGAATATTCAAAGAGTTCTAGAGCGTCAACCTAAGAATAAAAATCAATGCGGCTTTCTGACGCGATTGAAATGCAAACTATGGAGAAACTTCGCACTATTTTCACTGTTCGACTCAATTTTCTGAGATTTTGTTTGGGCGATGCTTACATCTCAAATGTAACCCGAAATGTACCGAACAATGATACGCGTTACGTAATAAAATGAAAGTTTACTACATAGCGATAATAACCGACGAAGTTGAGGCTACCGTTAAAGTATACTAGGGCAGTGTACAAGCTCAGTTGCTTTTTAATGTCTCGCAAGGTTTTCTATGGAAGCAACAAATTAATGAGTCCATCTCTGCTTTTTGCAGAGACAATGACGCGACACCACGACTCTGAATTAATCGTGGATAAGAAAAAGGTAACCTGTTACAAATCAGTCGTTTTTTAATCAAATTACAGGCATCTATCTACTCAGAAAGAGTAGAAAAATTTAAATATTTACACTTTGTCGCTAACCAACACGAACAAATTGCAAATTTAATCAACACCAACAGCGGCGAAAACTAACAGAAATACGTAAAAGAAATATAAGATGTAACATATTCTAAAGGTTAGAAATCGAAAAAGAAGGTCATTGAATAGCAAAATGTCAAAGTGAGCTTCTCCGATGCATCTTCGTCCTTCAGACTTAAACTTCCGAATTGAAAAAAAAGGAATGAATCATCACCTAGCCTCACGTGTATCAGCGCAGGGAGTTTTGAAATATAATATTATAGCTCACTACAATATAAAATGATGGGTCTTTCGAGTACCAATTCATTTAACCGGCTTGACATATACTTTCGTAAACTAATCCAATGTTACCAACGTTACCATTGTTACCATTAGGTTAGCTTTTGCATCTAGGATAGCTTCACAATATTTAAATTACGTCATGAAAACGCTGCCAGTTATTGCTTAGCCACTTTCTATATCAACCAGATTGATAGAAAATGAAAGACCTCTGCACAGCTTTAACCACTAATAAAAGAACTACCAGGCCAATCGTTTGTGTTAGATAAATGTTTCAGTCATGCAACCATTCAAGTACAATATTTTTTTCGAAGTACTCTGTTGAGTGATTTGAAACACTATTACACGATGCTTCAATTCCTTTTGAATTCAGCAGAAGCATTGTCAAATTTCTAATGCTATTTGTCACAGCTCTCCAAAGAAATAATTACTTTGCTTCTTAGAAAAAATACCACACGTAACCATTTGAAAACCACCGGCGGACATAGGTCTGGTCGGTAAAGTTATGTTTTTCAGACGTTGCAAACAAGAAGAAGTACGTAACACCACCTGAATAGGATTTGTACTTATTTCCTGTATCTCATTCAATCGCCTACTATCCTCATTCAATAGTCCTGCGCAACTATTGAATTGGTTTCTGAAGTACATTGAATGGGAATATCCTTGTCTGATTGCTCAGGAAAATTACAAACCAGGAGATCTGCATGAGTGCACTTTCTAAACTGAAATTGTAAAACTCGCTAGGACAATGAGATGTAATTGTTTAGTTCTGTTTCTGTTTTTGTAAAGAGACCTCCATGGTGTTTTATGAATGAATCGCTATTTAATTTTGAAGAACGTACTCGTATTCTTAAGTCCTTTTTGAAGAGTTGTTCTTCGATTTTTAAGCAAAGAAAATGACCATAAAACAATAAAGCAATTGCAGGGTTTATGGATACCTTAATGCTTCATACCTATACAATGAATATTGCACGTGCTATTTGTGCATGACGAAGTCCTTTTACAAAATGTGTCAAGATTTTTACGTAGTACTCTTTACAGTTGAATTTCTCAGAACTGCTAAGGTTTCAATAAATTTCTTATGTTGAACTGAGCGCTGAAAGATACAATCTACGAGTATGAATCGAACAAACTCGTATTATTGCTTTGAAGGTAGCACTTCCAGCAAGAAGCAAGAAACAAATGACTTTTCCAAGAGGTTTCAAGTACGAAGTTGGTCGAGCGCATCTACTCATGAAAGTCTCATCTTCATCACAAGTAAGTAAGTTAAAAATTAAAGTGAAGCCCAACTTATGAAAAAACTTATATATTAAAACGGGCCTACACTAGTGTGCTTATGTTATAAAATAGAGCACTGAATATATTATTCTTACAAAGGTTATCTTCCAAAGACATCTATGGATGGATTGTAGTATAAAAGTCTATGAGATATAAGCAAACGAGAGCCCTGAGCGAGTGTTGTACTATATTCAATAGTGGCTTCAATTATCAGGTCAGCTGAATGTATGTATCTCTAGTATCCAATTCAGTGGAGGATATCAATATAGATGGGATTACTAATATATGAAGTTATTCGTGCTTAGTGGCATTGGATCGGCACTGCGATCCTTACTCCTAACTTGGATTGGACTAATAGCGCAACAATATTCTTTTGTAGTGTGGTGCTCGCTTTAGCTCCTCGTGGTGGCTCCTGGTAATGGTAAGAGTTAATCATTATACACGCAGGCTAAAATGGCAAGGGCATGTTCGACCATTCGCGTAATACTAAACTTCGCCATCATAAGAAACACAATAAAAGACATGAAAATATGTTGCTCTGAATCAGCTTATAACTTCTGATACTGATGAATTCACTGTTAACGATATTGGCAAGCGACTAAATGAAAACACCTTCGAATCTATAAGTGTAATTTTCGTTCCCCTTATTATACGGCGTGCAGTCGGTTGAAATATCATACAGAACTCAACAAAAAATACATCTGGATAGATGATGAATACAAATAAGCAAACATGGAAAAACAACCGATCTATAGAGCGGCTCTGCAGAAAAGAACGAGAGGAGCTCATAAGCTCTACGAACAAAAAATTATGGGAACCAGCAAAGGTTCAAAGCCCGAACAGAAATCGGCAATGTAGGAGAAGAAAACTACAGTTTGGAATAATTATTTCTGTGAACTGTTAAGGCCTGATGACGAACTACATTCCACAGTGCAGGAAAGATTCACCGTTTTACCCGAACGAAGGCGGGCAACTTCGATCGAATGCTTCCTCACATCTCAAAGAGGTCAATAACTTTACTATTGTTCCTCAGTAAAATAGGGTATATACTGCTTACTGGCTTTGTACAACGGCACTTATATGCACCTAAAATCGCTACGTATAAGAGACATGCCATCCTATCACACTTGTTGTTAGATTGACAACCACACGAAGCCCTATCCTTATGATTGTTAGGTCCACGCATTAGTCTGCAGGAACACTCCGCTGAGGTGATTAGTGCTGCTACTGTAGGCACTTTATCACTAAAGCGGTTATTTGTCTTACTACAAAAGAGTGCGAAATTCTGGTGAAAGAACAAACCAAGAAGTATCATAAAATGGTTCATTGTATTAGCGCTCTATTTCGATAGAGAGAAATATATCTCCTTGTTATAAGACTTCTTGTCGATACGTTTTTCTACTAGTTTCGCTTCATCTGCTATCTGAGCTTCATAAATTGAATGACTTTAATAGGATTTAGTTTAGTTTAACCATGTTTTTTTTGCTACTTCTTATTTATTGATACTTGCTGGCAACAGTGCGATACGACTCACTGCAAAAGCATTAGCTTCAGACACGGCACGATCCCAGCAGAGTTATTGCCAGGCAATCCAATTTTACCGGATAAAATTCCTTCCTTCATCGACTTCGACATTCCGTAAGATATCATATGTACGAGTAGGTATATCCGGAGAGGAAGGTCTGTCAAGAAAGTACAGCAATCAGGTCAAATGAAATTGCAATTTTTACAGATATTCTGGCTCTCCTCAAGGCGGCCGAGCTAATGCAGATGAGATCGGTATCCGGTAGAGATATCTCTATTTACATCATCAACCAGGTCACTCTTAAGGCAATTGAATCGCCTAACATCAGCTTTGATATAGATAGTCAGGGGCTATCGCACAATGCTCAAAGCATTATGCAGCATGAGGGTGCCAACATGAAACCACCCCTCTGCATAGTAAGGGGCACTCTCGAGGTGGTCGAATCTTGAAGGATATGGGGTATACAAGGCTCTTTGGCCACCTGTTGATGTGAAAGGTCTAGAAAGTTAATAAAGCTAAACAGAGATACGCTTAGGACATTAATGGGAATCCTAACACGACACTGTCTCCTGCTGAAACACGCAGAGACTCAAATTCTTAGATACGGATATTTGTAGATTCTGCCGTGATCTCCAAACTGTTGAGGACATGAAACAGATACTCGCCTACACACAAGGAAATTTTGGACACAATTTCCGATTGCAACTTGCAACCAACAGGAAAATTGCCTCGTTGCGAGTGCAGTTGGACTTCTATCAAACCAAATCAGAAGATTGGTTTGGGCCGTCCAACAATTTCTGTTCTCCCTTCCATAACTTCCAAAAATTGTGCCGTGTGTAGGAAAATTCTCACAATCTCACCCTCAGAATCACAGTATATGAATTATTTCTGTTCCTTGCTCAGAATTCATTGAATAAAGATTTATTGGAGGTACAATTACACTGAAATGAAAACAAAATTTGGATGCAGGTAATTCATATTTTTTTGTTTTTCGATAACAACGACATGAATTCCTACTCATAGGAAATCCTAGATTAGACTGGCAAATAGTGACGTGTGTAGAGCCGCACGCAATTTATCCCCATGCAAACGTCCTAAAAATTGTGTGCACAAATTGCATTGTGTGTAGGGGCCTTAAGGCAATATCGCGAAGTCGAAAAAATTCTTAGGAAATTTAAAATTTAGAGGAATAGACTCTTGGCTTTTGCAAAAAAAAACAATTGGGTGATATACGGGGCAGATTGTTTAAGTTTTTGCCGTTTTTAGTTAAATTCATTTGGTCCCATAGGGATCGCGATAGGCCCATTTTGGTACCTAGTGTTGTATGATGACACACACCTGTTTAATCTAACCTAACTTTACCTCTTTATTGATACCTAGATCATACGAAATACCAAATTAATATGCATCAATTGCTTTCACTGCTCTCTCAACAAACCAAAGCGTCCCCAAATGGTATAAAATGTTAACTAAATTTTATAACGAAAACACATGTGGTAAGTTGGTAAACAGCATCAGTAAATATAGATCTAAACAACTCATCTATTGAATATTAGTGGATTGCACAGTGGAGGCACTAAGGCACTTTCGAATTTTCGGTCCTTTTGTTTTACGAGGGTGGATCGATAATTACCCGTTTTAAGAGACAGGTGGGGTTGCTCTGAAAAGCTGACATCGTCATCTCGTACTACCATCAGTTTGTTTTGATTTGGCATATAATTGTTTGAAAAATGTGCTAAGAAATAAAAATGAGGATGGCTGGTGTATGCGGGCGCGCAGCACCATCCGTGACTGTAACATATTAGTTCTACGTAAATATGTTTTATGGGGAGCGAGCAGGTCGCGCAGCAATAATGAAACGTTGAAAAGGTTTATATTCTTACTTAACGGAACGACTATCCATATTTTGCATGATAAGCGAAGCATGAGAAAGCTGTCGGCCTGATTCCTCTAAGTGGACTTACTTTAGGTGGCGCTACAGTCCGGGGTGGAACTGGGCCTCAGTCCACAAGCTTCTCCAGCCAGCTCGATCCCTGGCCAGCTGCCTCCAGTTTCGCACGCTAAGTTGGATGAGATCCTCTTCCAGTTGCGTGCGCCACCTGAAACTTGGCCTTCCTCTATTGCGCTGTCCCTCGGGGGTGGATTCGAATACTTTTCGTACCAGAACATTGGTGTCTTAACCTTTTGGCGTTTTGGCTAGGTCCATGTCGCTGTACAATCCATACAGTTATTCGTTGTACCTCCTCCTCCACTCACGGTCAATGCAGACGGGACCGAAGATTGGCCGAAGAATTTTTCTCTCGAAGCAACCAAAAACACCCTCATCCATTTATGATAATGTCCATGCCTCTGCACCATAGACCAGGACCGCGATTATTAAGGTCTTATAAAGGGTGACTTGTGTTGTCCGAGAGAGGGATTTGCTACTCAATTGTCTTCTTAACCCAAAGAAACAGCTGTTGGCAAGGGTTATTCTTCGCTTGATCTCAGCTCTGGTGTCGTTGTCTGTATTTAGGCCAAGGTAGACAAAGTCCTTAACTGCCTCAAAGTTATATCTGTCGTGGGTGACGTTCTGCCCGAGACGTCGGTGTTGGTTATCCTTTTGGCTTGACAGCATATACTTGGTCTTGCCCTCATTGACCGCTAAACCCATTTTCGCCGCTTCCGTCTCAATATTCGCGAAAGCGCCACTGACATCACGCTTCCTTCTCCCGATTATGTCAATATCGTCGGCATATGGAAGTAGTTGGACGGACTTTTGAAAGATATTGCCTCTTGTGTTTGCTCGTGAGTTTTGCACTATTCTTTCAAGTACGATGTTGAAAAAATCGCATGACAGCGCATCGCCTTGTCTAAATCCTTTCTGGACATCAAAGGTATCGGTGAGATCTTTACCGACCTTGCTGGAGCAGCGTGCATTCACCATCGTCATCCTGCACAGACGGATGAGTTTGGCAGGGATGCCTAAACTAGACATTGCTCTGTATAGCTCGTCTCTATAGATGCTGTCATACGCCGCTTTAAAAGCTCATGGGTCTTCTCCAAGATCTGCCGTAGTGTGAATATCTGGTCGATGGTGGACTTTCCTGGCCTGAAGCCACACTGATATGGACCTATCAGGTTGTTGACGAACGTCGTCAGGCAAGATCTTATATGCGATGCTAAGGAGAGGGTCAGAGGGTGTCCTTTCTTGAGAATCGGACAAACAATTCTGAGGTTCCATTCATCGCGCATACTTTCGTTCGATCATATTTTACAGATAAGTTGGTGTATGCTCCTTACCAAGTCATCTCCTGCCGCTTTGAAGAGCTCCGCAGGCAGGCCACCCGCTCCAGCAGCTTTGTTGAACTTAAGCTTCGAAACAGCCATCTTCACTTCATCCAGGTCGGGTGGACGGAATTGTTGGCCATCATCGTCCAAGTTAAGATGTTGATTCTGCCTGACAGCGGTATTTGGTCCGTTATCGCCGTTGTACAGTCTGCAGAAATGGGCTTTAAAATTCTCAGCATTGACTGCGATTCTACTACGATGTTCCCTTGTTCATCTCTACAGGCTTCGGTTCGGGGTTTGTTTCCGTGGCATGTTATTTTTACCTTTTGGTAAAACTTCGGAACCTCATTCCTGGAGTAGCATCTCTCAATTTCCTCGATCGCGCGCTTCTCATGCTCTTTCTTTTTCCTCCTGAAAAGCCGGTGTTCGTCTCTCCTTTTCCGCTCATAGAGCTCATGAGCAGCTCTGGTCTTTTTTTTGCAGTGCCGCATTGCGTGCTTTTTGCTTAGCTGCATGTGCTTGCCGGCATTCATCATCGAACCAGTGGTTTCGTTGTGGCGGACGAGTGAAACCCAGCACATCAGAAGCGGCATCTCTGATGGCGTTTTGGCAGTGTTTCCAATGGTCTTCGTTGCTTGATGCTGGCGGCATTGGACCTCTTAAGAGATTAAGAGACACTTGATCGGAAAAGGACTTGGCGATCTCTTGCGATTGTAGCCGTCTGACTTCGAATTTTCTCATTTTTTTTTAGTTTGTCTTGGCGTAGTTTGGGATATCCGGAACCGTACCTTGGCTGCAACAAGGTAATGGTCCGAGTCGATGTTGGCTCCTCGGAACGTACGGACCTCCAATGTGGTCTATCTGGTTGACTGTTGATTGATCAGGAGCTCTCCAAGTCCCCTTGTGTATGTCGAGATGTGGGAACCGCGTGCTAGCCACGACAATGTTTCGCCCCGCCGCAAAGTCGATTAGCCTGAATCCGTTATCGGAGGTGGTGTTGTGCAGGCTATATTTTCCGATTGTTCAACCAAAGATACCCTCTCTTCCTAGCTTTGCATTAAAATCACCAATGCAACAATTGGTGACAATTTTAATGTCATAGCTAGGGCATTGCTCGTAGGTCTTGTTAAGGAGCTCGTAGAAGGCATCCTTGGTGTCGCCATCTTTCTCCTCTGTGGGGGCATGCGCGCCTATAAGGCTAATGTTGGCGAATTTAGCCTTGATGCGGATTGCTACGAGGTGCTCGCTCACATACCGGAAGCTCAGGACTTCTTGTCTTAGTGTGCCTCCGACAACAAATCCGCATCCAAATAAGCGCTGCTTTTGCCGTAGTAGATATCGCAGTTTTTCATCATCTGTTTGTCCGGCCCATCCCATCGCATTTCTTGAATGGCGGCTTGTCTGGTTTGCAGCAGGCTAGGGCCTCCGCTAGTTGCTCGACTGCACGTGGTCTATTAAGGGATCTAACATTCCACGTGCATATCCGAAGTTCATTGTCCTTAAATCGTTTGCGTGGTTTGTCAACAGTAGATCCGTCCATATCCGAGGCTTGTTGATGCTTCGTAACTTATGTTGTGTTTAAATGGCCGGGCAGTTACCTCGGGGGCACATCCCCCAACCTGGAGGACCAGTTCTTTTTTAGTCCCCCTAGGACGAGGGGTCGGTTACACCGAAGCCAGTAACCCGTTCCGGGATGTGAGAGCTGCCGTTGGCTCACATAGGGCTCGTCCGACACCATCTCTTTTCCAAGACCTGGAAATCCTTACCGGCCTGAGCTCCAATTACGTCGGAGTAGCCCGGATAAGGTCTTGTTTTGGTTTTCCGACACTAATCCTGGTTAATGGCGCAGGAAACTCGCCATTTGCCCCCTTCAGTTCGCAATCTGTAGTGAGATTCCCAGATGGTGCCACGGGGAGTCGTGAACTAGGGCTTATTAGCAGAGCTAATAATATGAGCGGAAGATGCTACTTCTACGAGGCCTTATACTAATCGTTGCCATCTCCAAGTGGACAGCAAGCAAAAATATCGAAAAAGGCAGGGACATTTGGTTAAATTTGTCATCGTTGACGTTTTCACAGTGAATGTGCTCCGAAGAGGTAAAGACGGTCACATCGGCTGGAGTGGTCAAGGCTACGATTTTATGGGATTCGATAGCAGAACCATCAGATGGCAGTATTGCAATGATTTATTTGACTATTTTGATCAGAAATTGACAGAGACATTTGTCAGCTCACCATTCGAAATCTCCGTTTTAAAAGCAGATTACTTTGAAAAAAAAAACCCGATAATATTGTACAATATGAAAACGCGTTTTCATTCCAAACGTCAGTGGTTATTGATTGATCCACCGTCGCATATCTAAAAATCAATTATTTATAAACTGTTGTTAAAATGCTATAGGAATAATAAAATATTACCCTGGGAAAATACAATTGTTCTAGACCAAATCAAACTCTATCTATCCTCAGATATGAGATGCGTTACTCTACCTTACCTTTAAAATAATGTTAGAATTATAAGACTAGGTATATCAGTTCCACACTACTTAGCCTTTCACACGAAAAAGATCCAAATATACCCGAGGCAGGCACGGGGAGAGACATTTATTGCATTCTTCCACCGAGAATCTCCACCACCTAAATTTCATATAACTGCGTGCCAAATAAGAACTCTAACGTCACTGCTAATGTCAACGCACGAACAAAGGACTTCATTGAAAACAGCCAATACTAAAGGCCTCAGCCAGAAAATATAGAACTTCAATCCAAGTTATCTAAAATCTGTCTAACTGTCTGTCTAACTATCTATCTAACCACATAATATACTATTACATCGTGTAACAGCGTTTAAGACAATGACAGCTATGACTGTTAGTTGGTACCGAGAAAATTCATGAAAAGAAAATTTGAAAGAACAAATCGAAAAAGCCAATAACGGTACTTATTGTGCCTGGAAAAGCATTAACTAATCTTCTTCTATGTATAATTAACGCCGGACTTCTGTGAGAATGCGTTCCGAGTCACTGGGAAGTTGCTGAAGTCATAATGATCCTTAAACCAGAAAAATCTCTGGTTTAAGGTTCAAGTAGTCCTATTGACCGATTTCAATTCTTCGAGAGGATAATTTTAGGACGTAAACTGGCAATTATCGTCGAAAAAAATCTTATCCCTAATCACCAGTTTGGGTTCAGAAGTTAGCATTCCACTATTGATCAGATGAATATAATTAACGACGTTATTAAAAAAATTTTAGAAGTAAAAAGATTTTCTCAAGTGTATTCCTTTATGTCTCGGAAGCGTTTGATAAGGTCTGGTATGACAGCTTAGATTTCAAATAACGGCAAAGTATTCCGTTCTGGAGATACGAGTTTTTCGTGTCAGGCGAAATATCGCAATTCGAAGAGATTTTGGCCGAAATACCGCAGGGAAGTGTTCGCATCCCACTTCTGTATCTCCTGTAAAATCGAGCCATAACTTCATTTGCAGATGACACTGATATATCTGCAGGAGATCCAACGATTGAAGAAATAACGATGAAACTGCAAAGTGCTCTCGATAAAGTATATGAATAGACAAAGGTTTTATAGGCAGCCCTCAAGGGAGTAAATTTTACATTAAAAAAAACGAATCGATTCTCTATTCTCATAAAATCTGTTCGTATTTGATATGCAAACGCAGCTAAAAACCTTGGGATAACACCTGACGCAACGATTAGTATAAGGCCTCGTAGAAGTAGCATCTTCCGACAGGTGCTGGTTCCTTAAATGACGAGAATGAGCCTCTGCAGTCGAACATCTCACTAGAGGTTGCGAAGTGAAGGGGGCAAATGGCGAGTTTCCTACGCCATTAACCAGGATTAGTGTCGGAAAAACAAAACAAGACCTTATCCGGGCTACTCCGATATATTTGGAGCTCAGGCCGGAAAGGATTTCCTGGACTTAGTCAGAGTCCTGGAAAAGAGATGGTGGCGGACGAGCCGTAAATGGGCCAACGGCAGCGCTCACATCCCGGAACGGGTTACTGGCTTCGGTGTAACCGACCCCTCGTCCTAGGGGCACTCAAAGTGGAACTGGTCCTCCAGGTTGGGGGTTGTGCCGCCGGGGTAACTGCCCGGCCATTTAAAAAGATTAAGTTACGAAGCATCAACAAGCCTCGGATATGGACGGATCTACTGTTGACAACCCACGCAAACGATTTAAGGACAATGAGCTTCGGATATGCACGTGGAATGTTAGATCCCTTAAAACCAAGTGCAGCCGAGCAACTAGCGGAGGCCCTAGACTGCTGCAAAGCAGACATAACCGCCATCTAAGAAATGCGATGGGATGGGCCGGACTAAAAGAAGATGAAAAACTGTGACATCTACTACGGCAATTGCTATCGACGGCAAAAGCAGCGCTTATTTGGATGCGGATTTGTTGTCGGAGGCAGACTAAGCCGAGAAGTCCTCAGCTTCCGGCATGTGAGCGAGCGCCTCGTAGCAATCCGCATCAAGGCTAAATTCGCCAACATAAGCCTCATATGCGCCCATGCCCCCACAGAGGAGAAAGATGACGACACCAAGGATGCCTTCTACGAGCTCCTCAACAAGACCTACGAGCAATGCCCTAGCTATGACATTAAAATTGTCCTCGGTGATTTTAATGCAAAGCTAGGAAGAGAAGGTATCTTTGGTGGAACAATCGGAAAATATAGCCTGCACAACACCACCTCCGATAACGGATTCAGGCTAATCGACTTTGCGGCGGGGCGAAACATTGTCGTGGCTAGCACGCGGTTCCCACATCTCGACATACACAAGGGGACTTGGAGAACTCCTGATCAATCAACAGTCAACCAGATTGATCACATTGCGATCGACGCAAGACACTCCTCCAGCATTATGGATGTCCGTACGTTCCGAGGAGCCAACATCGACTCGGACCATTACCTTGTTGTAGCCAAGGTACGGTTGCTGATATCCCAAACTACGCCAAGACAAACTAATGCTGTGAGAAAATTCGACGTCAGGCGGCTACAATCGCAACAGATCGCCAAGTCCTTCTCCGATCGAGTGTCTTTTAATCTCTTAAGAGGTCCAATGCCGCCAGCATCAAGCATCGAAGACCATTGGAAACACTGCCAAAACGCCATCAGAGATGCCGCTTCTGATGTGCTGGGTTTCACTCGTCCACCACAACGAAACCCCTGGTGCGATAACGCGGCGCTGCTTAGAAAGACCAGAGCTGCTCATGAGCTCTATGAGCGGAAAAGGAGAGACGAGCACCGGCTTCTCAGGAGGAAGAAGAAAGAGCATGAGAAGCGCGCGATCGAGGAAATTGAGAGATGCTACTCCAGGAATGAGGTTCGGAAGTTTTACCAAAAGGTAAAAATACTCGTAACATGCCACGGAAACAAACCCCGAACCGAACCCTGTAGAGATGATCAAGGGAACATCGTAGAAGAATCGCAGTCGCTGCTGAGGATTTGAAAAGCCCATTTCTGCAGACTGTATAACGGCGATGACGGACCAGATTCCGCTGTTAGGCAGAATCAATCTTTCAACTTAGATTATGATGACCAACAATTCCGTCCACCCGACCTGGATGAAGTGAAGATAGCTATATCGAAGCTTAAGTCCAACAAAGCTGCTGGAGCGGATGGCCTGACTGCCGAGCTCTTCAAAGCGGCCGGCGATGACTTGGTAAGGAGCATACACCAACTCATCTGTAAAATATGGTCGGACGAAAGTATGCCCGATGAACGGAACCTCAGCATTGTTTGTCTAATTCTCAAGAAAGGAGACCCTCTGAACTGCGCCAACTACAGGGGCATCAGTCTCCTTAACATCGCATATAAGATCTTATCCGCCGTATTGTGTGAACGCCTGAAGCCGTTCGTCAACAACATGATAGGTCCATATCAGTGTGACTTCAGGCCAGGAAAGTCCACCATCGACCAGATATTCACACTACGGCAGATCTTGGAGAAGACCCATGAGCTTCAGATCGATACCCACCACCTATTCATCGATTTTAAAGCCGCGTATGACAGCATCTATAGAGACGAGCTATATAGAGCAATGTCTAGTTTTGGCATCCCTGCCAAACTCGTCCGTCTGTGCAGGACGACGATGGAGAATGCACGCTGCTCCATCAAGGTCGGTAAAGATCTCACCGAGTGCTTTGATGTCCAGAAAGGATTTAGACAAGGCGATGCGCTGTCATGCGATTTTTTCAACATCGTACTTGAAAGAATAGTGCAAAACTCACGAGCAAACACAAGAGGCACTATCTTTCAAAAGTCCAACTACTCGCATACGCCGACGATATTGACATAATCGGGAGAAAGCAGCGTGATGTCAGTGGCGCTTTCGCGAGTATTGAGACGGAAGCGGCGAAAATGGGTTTAGCGGTCAATGAGGGCAAGACCAAGTATATGCTGTCAAGCAAAAAGGACAACCAACACTGACGTCTCGGACAGAACGTCACCCTCGACAGATATAACTTTGAGGTAGTTAAGGACTTTGTCTACCTAGGCTCCGCTATAAATACAGACAACGACACCAGCGCTGAGATCAAGCGAAGAATAACTCTTGCCAACCGCTGTTTGTTTGGGTTAAGAAGGCAATTGAGTAGCAAAGCCCTCTCTCGGACAACAAAAGTCACCCTTTATAAGACTTTAATAATCCCGGCCCTGCTCTATGGCGCAGAGGCATGGACATTATCAAAAATGGATGAGGGTGTTCTTGGTTGCTTCGAGAGAAAAATTCTTCGGGCGATCTTCGGTCCCGTCTGCATTGACGGTGATTGGAGGAGGAGATACAACGACGAACTGTATGGACTGTACAGCAACATGGACCTGGCTAGAAGAGTGAAGATCCAAAGACTGAGATGGCTGGGTCATGTAGAGCGCATGGACACCAATGCTCCGGTCCGAAAAGTCTTCGAATCCGCCCCCGAGGGACAGCGCAGTAGAGGAAGGCCAAGACTTAGGTGGCGCACGCAAGTGGAAGAGGACCTCAGCCAACTTAGGTGCGAAACTGGAGACAGCTAGCCAGGGATCGAGCTAGCTGGAGAAGCTTGTTGACTGAGGCCCAGGTCCACCCCGGACTGTAGCGCCACCTAAAGTAAGTAAGTAACACCTGACGCAAAATTAAGTTGAAATTCGTACGCTAAAAAAAACCCAAGAATTTTGAAAACAAATATGTACAAATAAATATGTTATTGGGTCTATAACTTAATTCGTGCGGTTTGCTAAGAGATGGCGTAACTTGTATTATTCCATTGGAACATGCGTTGGAAAGCTACTGTCATTGTACGTCATTTCATTATATGTCATTCATTTGAAGAGTAAACAACAATAATTTTTTTTCACTCAAACATGTCGAACTTTGTGCCTGAAAAAGTGTTTTTGCGGGGAGTTCTTCTTCATTACTTTAATATGAAGAAAACTGCTGCCGAAAGTCATCGTATTTTGGTGGAAGTTTATGGTGAACATGCGCTAGCTGGGTGAACGTGCCAAAAGTGGTTTGCACGATTTAAAAGTGATGATTTTGGCTTGGAAGACGACGAACGTCCTGGGCAGCCAAAAAAGTTTGAAGATGAAGAACTGGAAGCATTACTCTATGAAGATTGTTGCCAATATATTTGCTCGCAGAATATTTGGGTGTCACTCAAGCAGCCATTTGAAAATTTTTAAAAGCAGCTGGATATATTCAAAAGCAAGGAAATTGGGTTCCACATGAACTCAAGCCAAGATACGTCGAAAGGCGGTTTTGCATGTCCGAAATGCTGCTGGAACGCCACAAAAGGAAGTCATTTTTGCATCGGATTGTTACTGGTGATGGATCCATTACGAGCCGAATATCCATGGCGCGAAGGTAATGCTCTGTATTTGGTGAGATCAGATGGTTGTGTTGTATTATGAGCTGCTAAAACTGGGTGAAACCATCAATGGACAATGCTACCGAACACAATTAATCTGTTTGAAGAGAGCAGTAGCCGAAAAACGCCCGGAATATGCGACCAGACACGAGGCAATTATTTTCCATCATAACAACGCTCGGCCCCACGTTGCTATTCCGGTTAAGAACTATTTGGAAAATAGTGGATGATAAGTCTTACCTCACCCGCCTCATAGCCCAGACCTTGCCCCTTCGGACTACAATTTGTTCCGGTCGATGCAGAACGCCCTCACTGAAATACGGTTCATATCAGAGCAGAATATCAAAAATTGGCTTCATTCATTCTTGGCTGCCAAGCCGGCGCAGTTCTTTTGGGATGAAATCCACAAATTGCCAGAAAGATGGGAAAAGTCACAACTTCAGATGGGCAATACTTTTTCAAATTTTGAAAAAAAAAACCGCACGAATTAAGTTATATACCCAATAGTTACTTGGTACAATATACATTCCAAGCTTAGTTTCGCAACCAAGCTGCTCTTAGAAAAACAAGTACTAAGGCCGGTGTAGACCTATGGTATACAACTTTGTGGTTGTACCAAGAAGACGAATGCCAATAATTTATTAACTTTTGAAAATGTAGGAACTTTCATTGCGGTAATATACGCACACATTAATATCGTAGCAAATATTTTTACTAGGTAATAGTTACTATCCTTAAAGGATCTAATGGACGATTTTTACATGCCCTCGTCAGAAAAAATCTTCCAAGAAATAAATACATACTCGTATGTCTTCAGTCGAAGTTTTCTGCACTATAGGTGCCTACTAGTACAGTATTTTTTTTTTTATCCGCGTTTCAAAGACAAATGTGTACTAAACTGGAACAACAAAATGTTTAAATGAAATTCCAAACATGAAGACTTTATGCCCATATCATTCTTTGAGGATTCTACGAGTATGTCCAATTACAGATAAAAAAAAGTCGTTTCAACAAAAGATAACAATTATTATTTCCAAGAATCAAATAAAAAATTAATTAATAAATTTCTATTTTACAGCCTTAGGTTGAGGTGTAGATAAGAAATCTTACTTCATAGGGAGTAATTCTCCAACTGTGTCCGATGATTCTCAGGAGTCAGACATCCCTCAGGAGCCAGACTTCATCCAAGTTGACAGAAAAAGGAGAAGAAGTAATGAAAAACTAACACGTTTCCTGAAGTAGTGGCCTGTTATCGCTTGCATCTTTGTCACCGAAGTGGTCACCACACATCATTCAAATCCCAGCAGGTTTATAAATCCTACCTGTTTTATGTCCTTTCTAGCTAGATACATACTCTTCCTTGTTTGTATCTAAGTTGGCCAAACAGACACTATCTAAATCATATAAGTAGATAACGTTTTACCTTTAAAAAGATACATTCGAGCACATAATTGCCCTTGAAAACCAACCAACCTTTGTACCCTACTCGCAATGGTCTACCCTTGATAAAATCGAGGACTTCGATAATTTCTTCTTCTCTCTCGTAATTGCAAATATAACCAAAAAAGGCTGGCTAATTTAAGATTCACGATAACTAATTATCTGCCATCAAATCTCGTCTGATGATCAGCAGAAAAATTACTTCTTTGCAAAATAAAAGCCATCCTCCACTTATTTGCGATTTTCAATCATTCAACCAAATTCTGCTCCTTCCCGTCAACATCTTAACTTTAATGGTATCTTAAACATCTGTAATTTGAGACTTTCTTAAGCCAAAAGTATCTCCAAGTAGTTGCAGTCCGCTGATCTTAGATAAGCATCTCTGGATTGACAAATGCATTCCTTTTATTGAGAAAATACTGACAAATCTTCTGTTCATCTGTCTCAGAAAGGATGCTTTATGTAAGGGTTATCGTATCGATCGATCTAAATATTTTGGAAATACGCCCGTTTGAAGAAGGTAACAATTGTTTACTCTGCACTTTTTCATCTGATTGCATTCAATCCTCAATCACTGTATCCTACTTATCCCTCCTTATAAAGTAGTCAGTCAGTATCGTCCTGTCAAAGTTCTTAGCCCTTAGGACATATCCTTCAGTATTACATTAGATCCCTCTTTCGACTTGAATATGCGAATTACAATTGTCTGGTGTATGGATCCTTTATTTTGCTCTTCGGTTTCAGTGAAAATCTTCAAGATAAGATCAATTTTAAGGATAATGGATGAGTAAATACTTCTGAAGAAGAAATTGAAACTGAAAGGATCTCATTGCAAAAGAGTATTAGGCATCCTTCTTTGTGCGGGCGTTTCTTTTTCTAACAAGAATAATAAAAATCGTGTGATATTGTTATTACAGATAAATAGGAGAGTTCGAGATACGGATTGATATTGTTTCTAGACAATACTCGTATGTGGACACAATTCATTTTTTGGTTACGGATGCATAAATACTAGACAAACGACTGTTTTCTCGGGGTAGATTCGGTCAACCTCAGCATGGTTGATTGAGTTTTCGGGCTTCTTATGGGCGTATTGTGGGACAGAGTGGAAATTTATTTCCTTTTATGATTTTAAAAAATGGGACGTGAGCATTGAAATAGTTTTTGTATTCTTTTCTTTTCAATCGGTACTGGCGGGCTGAATTTAGGTGTGCTCATATTCTTGTAAATAACAAAACAATATTATAGAAAAGTGTTGATATTGACGTACACTTTCCTGCAACGAATACAAATTTACTTTGTTTTCAAGAAACAATAAGAAATATATTGAAATATTTGTTAAGTCAGGGACGTGGTACCCTGAATATAAAAAAGACTTATACATATGCATGTTTATTGTATATAAATTATGCTTGTATAGTAAGTTAGTAGGATAAATAACTAGAAACACAGGAGTAGCTTGTTGAAATGTGTTCTGACATTGCTCTCTTGACGCATTTGATAAGAAAGGAACTCACTTACTTTTCTGACTTCACTACCATTTCGACGGGCAATACAAATCTCACGAAATGTACATTTTCATTTTCATAGGAAAAAACTCTCGCTCTCCTGCTTCTAAGAACAAAATAACAAGGCGAAGAATACATTTAATGGAAGAGACTGTAACTATAGTCGCACTATGGCCAGTTGCATCATTCTTTTCTTGGGACTGTTGTTATAGAAATGTCTAAGTTTATCATGTTTTGCTTGATTAAAGAGCTTCCGTCTATTCTGTTAAAGCTTAAAGAAGTCCCAGTAACTGCACGGTTATAACGCATATCTTAGACCGATCTGAATCTATAAATGCTCTAATAGATTTTCCTTAGTTTGCTGTTCTAGATTTCCTAAAACTTTTAACTGCTAACCAAATAGTTGTTAACTTCTTATAGGAATTTTAAATCAAGTCTAATGTTACATATAAAAAGGTACAGCTGTCGTAACAGCCCGCTGCCGTAAACCTCGCCCCCTCACTTACTCACTTTCGGTGGCGCTATAGTCCGGGTGGACCTAGGCCTCTATCAACAGGCGTTTCCAGCCAGTTCGATCTTTGGCTAGCTGCCTCCAGTTTCGCATGGCAAGTTGGCTGAAGTACCCTTCCACCTGCGTGCGCCAACTGAGTTTCGGCCTTTCTCTCCTGAGCTGTCATTCTACATGACCCAGCCATCTCAGACGTCGGAACTACAGCCTTCTGGCTAGGTCGATCTCGCTGTGCAGTCCATACAATTCGTCGTTGCACCTCCTCCTTCATTCACAGTCAATACAGACAATGCATCGAGCATGAAGAATTTTCCTCTCGAAGCAGCAAAGAGAACCCTCCATTTTTGATGATGCCCATGCCTCTGCGCCATAGAGCATGACTGGAACTATTAAGGTCTTATACAGGATAACTTTAGTTGTTCGAGAGAAGGCTTGCTAGTCAACTGCTTTCTTAGCCTAAAGAAGCAACGATTGGCAAGAGTTATTCTTCGTTTGACCTCAGCGCTTGTGTCGTTGTCTGAATTCATAGCGGGGCCTTGGTAGACAAAGCCCTTTACTACCTCAAAGTTATACCTGTCGACAGTGGCGTTCTGTCCGAGATGTCGGTGTTGTATCCTTTTTGCTAACCAGCATACACTCAGTCTCATTGACCGCTAAACCCATTTTCGACGTTTCCGTCTCAATTATACTCTTCCAATTATGTCAATATCACCGGCGTATGCGAATAATTGGACGGACTTTTGAAAGGATGTGCCTCTTTTGTTTGCGCGTGAGTTTTGCACTATTCTTTCAAGTATAATGTTGAAAAAATCGCATTACAGCGGATCGCCTTGTCTAAATCCTTTCTGGACAGCAAAGGTCTCGGTGAGATCTTTACCGACCCTAATGGAGTAGCATGCGTTCCCCATCGTCATCCTGCGCAGACGGGCGAGTTTGCAAAGGATGCCAAAACTAGACATTGCTCTGTGTAGCTCATCTCTATAGATGCTGTTATACGCGGCCTTAAAATCGATAAAATGATGGTGTGTATCGATCTGAAGCTCTTGAGTTTTTTCCAAGATCTGCCGTAGTGTGAATATTTGGTCGATGGCAGACTTTCCTGTCCTGAAGCCACACTGATATGGACCTATCAGGATATTGACGAACGGCTTCAGGCTTTCATACACTTCGGCAGATAACATCTTGTACGCGATGTTAAGAAAATTGATGTCTCTGTAGTTGGCGCAGTTCAGAGGGTCTTCTTTCTTTAGGATCGGACAAAGATTGCTGGGGTCCCAATTATCGAATTTTGGAGATGAGTTGGTGTATGCTCCTTATCAAGTCATCGCCTGCCGCTTTGAAGATTTCGGCAGGCAGACCATCACCACCAGCAGTTTTGTTGGACTTCAGCTTAGATATTGCTATCTTCACTTCACCCACGTCGGGTGGAAGTATATGTTAGTCTACATTATCCAGGTTGAAAGGTTCATTCTGCTTGACAGCGATATTTGTTTCGTCATTGCGTTATACAGTCTACAGAAACGGTCTTTCCAATTCCTCAGCATCGACTGCGACTCTACCACAATGTTCATTTGTTCATCTCTACAGGCTTCGGTTCGGGGTTTGTGTCTGTGGCATGTTTTTTTACCTTTTGGTAAAACCTTGGAGGCTCATTCCTGCAGTAGAATCTCTCAATTTCCTCGAACCCGCACTTTTCATGCTCTTTCTTTTCCTCCTTGTTCGTCTTTCGTCTTCTGCTCATAGAGCTCGTGAGCAGCTCTAGTTGTCCTATGCAGCGCCGTTTGGTATGCATCTTGCTAAGCTGCATGCGCTTGCCGGCATTCTTCATCAAGCGAGGGGTTTCATTGTGGTGATCGTGTGAAACCCAGTACAACCGTCTCTGATGGTTCTTTGGAAGTGTTGCCACCGGTCTTCGATGGTTGATGCTGGCGGCAAGGGACCCCTTAAGGGATTAAGAGAGACTCGGTCGGAATAGGATTTGGCGATCTCTTGCGATTGTAGCCATATGAGGTCGAAATTCCTCACAGTATTAGCTTGCCTTGACGTTGTTTGAGATATCCGCAACTGTACCTTGGCTACAATAAAGTAGTAGTCCGAGTCGATGTTGACTCCTCGGAATGTTCGGACAACCATAATACTGGAGGAGTATCCTTCGTCATACACAATGTGGTCAATCTGGTTGACGGTTGATTGATCAGGAGTTTTCCCAGACCCCTTGTGAATATCGAGATGTGGGAACAGCGCGCTAGCTACGACAATGTTTCTCCACCCGCAAAGTCGTGCAGGCTATATCTTCCAACAGTACTACCCAAGATGCCCTCTTTTCCTAGATTTGCATTAAAATCGCCTAGGATAACTTTGATGTCAGGCCATTGCTCCTAGGTATTATTCAAGAGCTCATAGAAGGCATCTCTGATGTCGCCATCTTTCTCCTCTGTGGGGGCGTGCGCGCCTATCAGGCTAATGTTGTTAAATTGAGCCTCGATGCGGATTGCCACAAGGCGCTGGTTCACATGCCGGAAACTCAATTCTCCTTGCCTAAGTCTGCCTCCAACAACAAATCCGCATCCAAATAGGCGCTGATTTTTCCGTCGATACAATCACCGTAGTAGATGTCGCAATTCTACATCCTTTTTGTCCGGCCCATTCCATCGCTTTCTTGGATAGCGGTTAGGTTTGCTTTACAGCAGTCTAGGGTCTCCGCTAGCGCTAGTTGTTCGGCTGCTCTTGACGTGTTAAGGGACCTAACATTCCACGTTCATATCCGATGTTCGTTGTCCTTAATTCGTTTGCATGGGTTGTCAACAGTAGATCCGTTCTTTGCTATTTCGTAGCTTGAGTCATTTTTCCATGGCGGGCCTGTTACCCTAACGGTACAACCCCCAACTCGGAGGCTCAGTTCCATTACAAATTCCCCTTGGCTGAGGGGTACGACGAAGCCATTAACCCAATCGGGGATGTGACCTTTGCTGTTGGTCCATTTAGGGTTCATCGGCCACAATTGGGGCCCTGACTTGTAATTCTCTCTCTCAATATGTCGAATTAAGTTTCTTTGGCGTTATTTCACCTAGAGAATTCATCCGTTGGCTTAGTGCTGCAATTTTCGCCTGATAGTCAGCACTCACACTTATAAATTTGGTAAGTTTCGGGTAACCAGTATCCGAAGGTTATCAGTGTGAAGTAGAATAAACACACAACAATGAGTAGAAACAGTTGCAACACTGGATATTGCCAGGTTGACGACTCTTAGCGCGTACCCTACTTCTACAATACCGAACTTATTCAACCCTCGTAAATTCAGTATTGACCAGTGAAAGTTAATAAGTCCATGCCGCTGTAAAAAAAGAACCGGGCTGAGAAAGCAATCGGTTAGTAAAGCTTTTTCCCGCACAAGTAAGAAAACGCTATATAAGATTTTGATCATCCCAGTCCTACTATAGGTACATGAAACTCGAGCATAGGGTATATCAAAAGCGGATAAAGATATCTTCAGTCTTTGAGAGAGAAAAATTATTTGAGAAATGTTTGGTTCTGTTTGCATTGACGTCCTTTCGAGGAGTAGATATAACGACATCGATCTGATCAGAAAACAGCCATCGATTCCCTGAGATGGCTAGGATATGTAGAACGAATGGATATCAATGCTCCGACTCGCAGAGTCTTCGAATTAAAATTAGAAGGACCACGCAACAGAGAAACCCCTAACCTACGTTGACTCTCACAACTTAATAGAAAGAAACCTAAACCGACTTGGAGCGTGCAACTACAGGCCGTAGCTGAAAAAGCCTTTTTGTTGAAACCTAGGGTCATCTCTAACTATACTTCACCTAAGTTAACAAAGTAAAGTAATCCTCAATCATCGAGCTTGTAATTTTGTGAAATGATTGTCTCAAACACAGCACATCTGCAGTAGCAGTCCTAATATCCCTGAAGGAGCAAATTGCTTTGTCGCAGTAGATAATTACCCTGAAATTTCACTTACTTCTTAACTTCAAAACGGTTAAATAAAGTAATCCGAAAGCATTCTATACTTAAAAATCTGTTACTCAAAGTTGTGACATCTAGGCTCAGCTTTGCGTTCCTACTCCTGGGTGGAAGTGTAAGTGCGCACAACAATAGATGAGGTGGGTTTGATTGGCCTTTATGCTCCAATATTATTGCAATTGTATATTATGTCTTAGAATATTCCAAAATCATCCTAATCTGTCTAAACGCTCCTCCCGCAACTTTGCAATAAATTATTCCTACTTCATTCATATTTGATCTTATGGAGGTTGGATTACTTAAAATAAAATGTAGATTGATTTGGCATATATACGTATGCCATAAATGAAATAATTTTGTACCATGTGGCATGTCCAAACTATTAATTTGCCAGACAATTACATTAATTTGTGCCTTGTTGCGTGATGGAACTGAAAGGAAATACAACCCACTCAATCTGCGTGTACATGAAAGACAGATTCTGAAACCGCATTTAGTATTTTTTCAATTTACCCAATACTCCTTCAATTTAGTCTATGGAACCACAAGATCCTGCATCCAAAGAACTAAACAATCCTGTCAATACAAAACTTGTGCGGCTTTGTCCTGCCATCATCTCTTATTACGTAAGCGTTTGAATTCGCGCCAAAATGGTTCGCATTATGTCGCCTCGTTTGATGCTTCGGCAGCGATTCTTTGCTATAAGCCTGTTGTTCACTTCTATTGGGCTTAGAAGTTCAACAGGATTCACTACTCTTGCAATCCTGATCCGGACAATTATTTCATTTGCCGAAGATCCGTATACACCATTTACGGTTGCTTTATCATCAGAGAGTAAGTAATCTGCTCACAGAACGCTTCCTTTGTTTGGATAGAATTAGATCCTTTGCCGTTTCTTGACACGGCATAGCATTTTAGACAGCAACGGCAAAGCAGAGACTTTCCTGCTAACAATCATGTTTCTGCCGATATAATAGTTATCCTGTTGTGTAATTATTATGTCGAATGGATTGATCCCTGTTCGGGGACGAGATTTGTGTGTAACCCCTGAATTGTGTTTGAGGCTGTCGATAGGTTTTGCTTCAAAACTAACCATCGGCTTGGCTTGTTGTACAAACAATGCCTCCCGAGGCCTTTTGTTTGCCCAAAACATGCGATAACAACAGCGACAAATATTGAAGGTATCGCATTATCCTGTTGCACAGACCGATACAAGGCGATCCTATACAACTTCTGGAGGGTAGTTAAGTGTTTTGTACATTTCTTTGGCTCTCGTTTCTTGTTTAAGAAATTAACATTGTCGATTCCTATCAAGGGGAAATGAATCGAAGGAATTAGTCTTATTGTTTGGTAATACCTTGGAATTGAGGGTTTTTAATTTCAACGGAGTTTCTTATTTTATCTCTTCCATTGGCTGTTTTTCATTTCTTTGCGTGCATGTCCTTTCGAACAGCAAATCCGGCAGGATGTGTAATTGTACAGTAAATTTATATCTGACTCCTGCTGAGTTGCATGGTTAATTGTTATCTTAAGTTGAGAAATGTGGTGTGATATCATGAACTCGCCTTAAAATGGTCTTAAAATGGATACATAAAATGAAATGATTCAAATCAATTAGAGCACAAGAAAATATATTGAAGCAAATGTGTTAATATAGTATGTCAGAAAAATGGAAAAACAAATACAAAGGAACAAATAAGCATGATTACAAGATATTGCTTCAATCTCATGATAATAATTTTGTTACAGGTACGTACATAATTGTTTCCTGCAGCAATTTCAATAAACTTTATAATCCAATTACCGTTCGGAAGTGAAGAGCATATATTGAGCATAGACTTCAAGGTTTAAAAAAACAACAAACAAAATAGACAACATTAAAACAATATAAAGTGCAAGACAACCAAAATATCTGTATAACAATTGAAAACAACAAAAGTTAGTTTGCTAACAAGTGTACATCAACTTATTTCTAAGATTTGGTTGGTTGAATGTAGGGTAATTGCGGGAGAGATGCCGCGTCGGAATAGATGCCGCACTCAACCAAACTCATACATCTAGTCATCCGCGGAAAAATTTTGTTTTGCTTTTAGTCCGTTAGGTATTCAAACGAAAACGTACGAAAAAAAAAACTATTTACATACGACACATAACTGGAATTTTTTCCCTTATTTTGTTTTTCGCATCCCTTTAAGCTATGGATATTTTTCAGAATTTTACTATTTGTCGATCCAGAAACAGGTTATCGCCTGTTTTCTCAATTGTAAGTATTTGTTGCCATTAATTAGTGTTAAAAGAACTGGATGAAGTGATCTTTTTTCTGTTTTCGTTTTTTGCTAGTTATGAAGCATGGTGCGGCATCTCTCCCTAACTATAGGGATAGATGCCGCACTTTTTTTTTGATAAGATGCCGCATGTTGAGCATGGGAGAAAGCAGCATCCATTGGAAATGGAGCTTCAGGATTCAGAGCCTCAGGAATCTACCCCTCTAACCGCAAGCTATTCCAGATCACTTCTTCAGCATATCAGAATCGGCTGCAGTTGAAGCTCACCAATCAGCAGCTCTTTCTTCAGAAACTATGACTTAATGCCCTGAATCGGACTTGAAACCTGCAGTGCAAACCACCAGCAGTACCTCGAACTTGGAACTTGTTATTCCAAGAACCAGCAATACATCGCACACCTGTAATCACTCTGAAAGTGATGCGCACACCTCATCATGTTTCAAGCCTACGCAAACAAAACTCCTTCAAGAAATGTTACCACTACCAAAAATTCCAGCTCTGATTTTTTCACGACGAAGGCAGAAAGCAGAGGTCTTAACATCACCCTGTTCAATTGAAAAAAAAGGAAAACGCCAAGTCCCCGAAAACCCGGCCAGGAAAAAAGGCTTCAAAAAGAAAGATTGAGCCGGCTGGGAATCCTAATGATTGTGCCGAATGCTGGGAAAATTAGTTTTCTACCTAAAAACGGGAGGTTTGGATCCAATGCGCGAAATGTAGCAAATGGCAACATGAAAACTGCATATGCTACAAAAAACCAGAGTCCTCCGTCTGTAAAGATTGCACCGTGACGAAGAGCGAAAAAACATAGTAGACATTAAAATGAAATTAACATGCGGCATCTCTCCCACACATGTTGGGAGAGATGGCATACCTTACATATTTTATTTTTCTATTAATAGTTATGAAAAAAAATTTATTGCCTTATTTAATTTATTTATGATGGTAGAAAATAAATCCATCTTTATGTTTTTTTGGTAATGGCGATGGCGCGATAGTTAGCTCATTGGACTATCACGCAGACAGTCTGGGTTCGATTCCTGGCTGGGTCACCAATAACTTTTCAAATCGCTATCATCCTTTCGGCGGGCAATGGCAAACTCCCGAAAGTATAAAAATTGCCTATGAAAAAGCTTCTAAGAAGTGCCGTTCGGACTCGGCGATAAACCGTAGGCCCCGCTCAGATGTGACAAAATGAAAACATAAGCAACACAAATGAGTGTCAAGAAGAAGCTAGGCCATGGCCCATGCCGGGCTGCACTGTTTTGTTTTACTTTTATAAAAATATTACATGGGTTTTTAAAAAAGTGCGGCATCTCTCCCGCAATTACCCTATGCCTCACAAACGGAACCTCACCATTGTTTGTTCGGTCTGCAAAATAGGAGACATCAAACAATAACAGTCTCCTGTTGAAAGTCAACAATTGACTAAATATTCACACTATTCAAATACTTCTACTTGTGCATGAAAGCATTGCCTGACAATACTGGTATAAATGTTTGCGCATACATAATTCCGTATACAAAGGCGAGTTTAGTTTTGCAGTTAGGAAACATTAACTGCTTTCTCGATATTTCCAATAAGTACAAGCCCAACTTATGCATTGTATGCGAGAAAATTTACACTTCAAGCTCACACGTGTGCAATCCGGATCACTGAAATTGGGAATAAGAGAAAAATATGAGAATAAAATACTATTTGCAAATATCTATATTTTGTAACCTTGCGTCATTTGGGAACAAAATATTACAGTATCTTCTCTTAAAACTGCCTTTGATACTACCCGTGAAAGCTCGGACTTATCTCAGATGAGTGCGTTATTTTCTATACTCCTTCAAAAGGAGAGCAAATATTTGATAAATGTATAATACGAGTATACCAGTATTTTATAAAACGTAATACTTTGCTGCTAAGAAGACTGATGCCTCTGTAGTTGACGCAATTCAGATGGTTTCTTCTTAAGGACCCTACAAACAATGCTAAGGTTGTTTTCATCGGGTATACTTTTGTCCGACCAAGGTTTTTATTTTTTTTGGTAACGCTTCCGAATCTTATTCCTGATGCAGCATGTCCTAATTATTTGGGACGCGCACTCCTCATGCAGCGCTCGTTTACATATCATAAACTCAAGACTTCATTCCTTAGCAGGCCTTTAACCACAAACAAACATCCATGTAATCTCTGCTTTTGCTGTCAATAACTATCGCCGAAGTAGGTGTCGCCGTTTTTATTCCTCTTTGTGTCCTTCCCATCCCGTCGTATTTTTTTGGATGGCCGTAATATCTGCTTTGCAGCAGTCCAGAGCCTACGCTAATTCTACTCCACATGCAGATCCGAAGATCATTGGCCTTGATTCATAAACCTTTGACCTTAGCGTTGACACTTAAAATAATATCTTCCCTGATTTCTCAGCTATCGGACTTCAAGCCGATTAACCTCTACTGTGATTCAACAACATGTGACTATGATTCAATAACATAGTTAATGATTATGAAATCTATCGTCGCCTCAGTATACCGAAGATCTACCAAGCGAAACCACTTTAAACCTAGATATGTTATTAGAATCAAGCTTTTTAAGAAAATGAGGTGATAACTGGCAAACCAAATTTTTTGTTCAGTATATTTCGTTGACCAATTATAAAACCACCGACCAATTTTTAATTCAAAATTCGCATTCTGCTCACTTAACTTAAGGAGCGCTTTGTCCATTTTGTTTAATGCAAATAGTCATAAATCTAGAAAGATAAATGTTTATCAACAACACACAAGAAAAATGCAAGGTTTATTGCAGTTCATAGGATAGATTGGGCCCTATATCTTCGATAGTTCCTGAACTTTGCTCAGTAAAAATATCATTCACAATACAGATGGCATGTTAATAGTGTTGAAAAAACAAAATTAATTTGCTTACTCTTAACAATTTTATGTCGATTATAAATAAAAAGTCAGATTGATATTGGGATGTTGATATGGTCACAAAAGATAGAAGACACTTGCTTTTTACTCCTATAGACCGGAGAGTCAACCATCAATACACGTCAATTGCTTTCAGTTTCACACTCTGGGTTGATTGAGGTTTTCAATTAACTTTGCATGCAATCTGGCTTTAGTATGCTATTCTTCTTAGTTGAACCCTAAGACTCTTTGGGCAGTTGTATCGAAACTATATCCAACTTTCCTAGATGTCTCAGATGGTGGATTGTGTTACGAGTATATTCTTCATTAATTTTGTTTACCCATTCTCTGTCAGTACAAACGCATCAGATGAATAAATTTTCACTCGAAACGAAGCCAACAAAAATTTTCATACATCAAGGTACGGATATTATGTAAAATCACCTTAGTCGATCTCGAAAAACTACAAAATATGATTTTAATTAAGGTACCTTCGATTATTTTTTAATATTTTGTGTTGAAAAGTGTTTGTTCTTCTCCCATTTTTCGCTACAACTTCGCTGAGTCAAACTAGGTGCTCCTGCTATTAAAGGCATCATTTTTGATCGTAGACTAGCAGTGGTTGCATCATTTGTCGTATATCTCGACGATAACCTCGGAAGGTTAAATAAAACACGATGTAGTTTGCTATGTCCGTTGCATACTTCGTTTCCTTTAGAATATTGTACCGCACATTTAACTGATTAGGGGCCCAGTTCGAATTTTGGAACTCGAACCTTAACGTACCAAGAACCTCAGCAACAGAATATTAGTCGTACTAGCCCCAAATTTCTCATCTTTTCAAATGAGGCACATTTTCACTTCGGCGGCTACGTAAACAAGCAAAATTGTCACATTTGGCTTCATAGAGAAGCCAATGCATTCCCAACGTGACTCTTGTAGCGTGGTTATTGGAGTGGCGACAATATTGGCCTATTTTCCTTCCATGACAACAGTGGGAGAAATATTGCAGTCCATGGAGAGCATTCCCGAGGTATGATAATAGATTTTTTTTATGACCAGATTTGGACTTGGGCGATCCACGCTTGTAGCAAGATGAGGGTACGTGCTACAAAAACCGTAAAACAATCAATTTATTTAAGTGTGCAATAATCGTGTTATCAGTCATTTTGGTATGTATTGCATATCAAGACAACGAAGGCATTCTTATTAATGAAAAAATATATTTTACGATTAATGGCAGATTTACTCTTTTCACTAAAACAACAATCGTATAAAACATAAACCAACCGATTATAAAGCATGGTTCGTCTAACAGTGAAACAATGACATAAATAGGTACCAAGATTTTGAAGCCAATAAAAGAAGTGGGTTTCTAGCATGATGATGGGTGACTTCCATGGACAAATCACAATAGTACCTTTGATGAAAACTGAATTGGACTACAAATGTTTGAAATAAATCGCCCCATGTTCGTCTTGGCGTGGCTTGTATTCCCCTAATATCATTGCCTCTGTCTTCTAAAAGACAAGAAAACCATGTGGGTCAGTTTTTCATGGAACACCCATCAACCTCCTAGGTCTTTTTTTCAGAAAAACAAAATGTTTGTCAGCCAGTTTGAACGTATGATTGATCAATCACTACCCAGTAATACCATCCTTTTGTTTTCGCAGACACATCCCACAATAACCTCAGAGAAAACCAACAAATTTTTGGCCACGACTTTGGTCAGAACAAAAAATCTAAAATCCCTCAACCAATTGTTAACAAGTATCCCAAGCATCGTCGAATTTCGAAGCGTTTTATACATTTAAAAGATTATTATATTGTATCCCTTGTTGTGCATTATTTGTTTGCCTTCCACAGCAATCGGACGTCTTAAGCAGGAGCAGTCCTTACAAAAATAAGTTACACTACCAAATAATGGATTTCTAAATGAAAGCATTTTCCAAACAACAGAACAAACAATAGGCAAAGAACGACAAGGCATCTTTGCCTTTTTATAGCCCTAAGGAGTCCTTTCATTACTATTGATCATGTATTTGTTCAACTAATTCCTTGCCTCGATCTTTTTATCTCTTAAGACATTCTAGGAACCCTGCCAAAAAATGGATGAAAGTACAATACATGTATATGGTAGAATACACACAAAAATTACAATCCAACCAAGCGAAAATAAAGCAACTAACAGCAAGGACCAATAGAGAAAGCCATTTCCAATCCTATATCCCTTTCACAATTGATTATACTTCATTTGATGAGTTTGCTTCTCGTTTCCCTTTGCCAAGAATTTTACCTGATTTACCTGCTTTTAGCAGTTCATTTGGATTTTCCCATCTTCAATTATGATCACAGGTAAGGTCACAAGGGAACTCACTTTTCTAATTTTACTGAAAGGAACCTTTCATTCAAGTGCCTCCGTGGTAGGAATTCGGAAATCGATTTATCCTTGCCGGTGTCGATAGGCTTTGCCTAACCTAATCAGCACCACTGTACACTGTACTGCATGGCTGTGCGTGAGTGCTGACTGGATGGCAGTGAAAACATTTTATCACAGAATTGAAGACAATTATACCTTTTGAGAATTCCTTTGTAAATTGATTTGTGCATAGGAACGGAAAATATCAAACTGGGCAGGATGACACATAGGCAGAAAGGAGAAAAGGTCTTAGCCTTGTTTACAAATGTTTTTGTGCAAATATTTCCAAGCATTGGTACAATATTGATCTACAGGATATCGACGGGAGATCGAACAAACCAACACAAATGTCCTAAAGGAATGAAAATGTCATCCATCCGCAAAATGAAACATACTCGTAATTCAATGACGTTGGTGAACAGTGGAGATATAGAATTGAAGCATAAATCCCAATTGGCAACGTTGTAATTAAGATCTGAGGTGACAAAATGTGTAGCTTGGAGTTAACCAGAGCGACGGCTTGGAAGATAAAATGGTTTAACATGTAGAAAGGTTTTGAATAAACTAATAAGGCTGGACTAGAGGTCAATGGATCAATTTGTACCGACAAAATAATTTAAGATGATGAGTATTTCCTATGAGCAATGTGATTAAAAAAATTTCAATCTAATGCTCCGATGTTATTGTGAATCTGCCCATAAGAAACAAGAAAATCTCGACAATTCATCTAATAGATTTAAGAACTTTAGCAGAAATATAATTTGGAAGACAGAAGTCGGAGATAGTGGTTAAATCCATGAACGCAAAGTTTTTGTGGATTTGCGTTGGACATTGGCAAAAACCGTTATTTTGATGAATAAAAGTTGGATATTCGGTTCTAAAGTTATGATTCTGTGCGCCAAACTTATTGAACACTTGCACCAAATTACACCCGTAATAATCGAACATCCAACATCTAACTTCGCTTTTCGCCGTATTGTTGACCGTTTTCGCATAATATATCCCTTGAAAATTGCAGACGCATAAGAAAATTGCGTCTTATCGAAATATTTTGTTCAGCAATATGACTCATTTTTAGATGCATAAGTATATCAATAAGCAAAATTGTCGCATTTGGAACGAAGAAAATCTACATGAGATCATCGAAAAGCTACGAGGGCGGGTCAATAAGTCCGTGACTTTTTGAATTTCTGACCTCTTTACTGAAACAGCAACACTGCTCCTGTTAACAGGCATCTGTCAGTTGACTCCTGTCAAAATTTAAACTTGCTGCGTCAGTTAGTTTGTGTTTGACAGCTATTTTATCAGACTACTCACTAATTAATGCTTATTAAGCATTATTTCTTGCGAAAAAAAACCATTACCGAGACCAAGGCTAAGCTTGATAAATACTATGGGGACTCTGCACCATCGATTTCAATGGTAAAAAAGTGGTTTACTGAATTTCGTTGTGGCCGTACAAGCACTGAAGATGCCGAACGTCCTGGACACCCAGTTGAGGTCTCTACACCCGAAACAATCGAAAAAATTCATGATATGGTGTTGGCCGACCAAAGATTGAAAGTGCGAGAGATTGTGGAAGCCGTAGGGATCTCGCATGGCTCATTGGTTTCAATTTTGAATGATCACTTGGGCATGAGAAAGCTTTCCGCAAGATGGGTGCCGCGTTTGCTCACAGTCGACCACAAACGCAATCGTGTAACAACTTCACATGAAGGTTTGGCGCTGTTTAATCGTAATATGGAGGAGTTTTTGCGCCGTTTTGTAACCGTGGACGAAACATGGATCCATCACAACACACCAGAGAACAAACAACAGTCAAAACAGTGGGTTTCTAAGGGTGAATCGGCGCCAAAGAAGGCCAAGGTGGGTTTGTCAGCCAATAAAGTTATGGCGACTGTTTTTTGGGATGCACGCGGGATAATCCACATTGACTACCTTCAAAAGGGAAGAACAATCAATGGGGAATATTATGCCAACTTATTGGACCGATTCAATGACGATTTGAAAAAAAAAATGACCTCATTTGGCCAAGAAAAAGTTGTTTTCCACCAAGACAATGCAAGGGTGCACACATGTGCAGTTGCCATGGCAAAAATCCATGAATTGGGCTATGAATTGCTCCCTCATCCACCCTATTCTCCAGATTTGGCTCCGAGCGACTACTTCTTGTTCCCAAACCTGAAGAAATGGCTTGGTGGAAAAAGATTTAACTCCAATGATGAAGTCATCTCGCAAACAAAGGCCTTTTTTGAGGACCTCGACAAATCATTTTTTTGGAAGGGATGAAAAAATTGGAGAAGCGTTGGACAAAGTGTATAGAGCTCAAGGGAGACTATGTTGGAAAATAAAATTATTTTTTTATCAAAAAATCTGTGTTTTAATCCAAAAGTCACGGACTTATTGACCCGCCCTCGTATTATATCGTGAAAAAATCACAGTTTGATCCGGTCTGTGGGTTGGTGGAGTCATCGCACCATGTCACGGACGAAAGTATTCGCTTTAGAGCTATGATTGATGACTTTTTCGTTCCTAGAATAAATTGAATGTATGTGAAAAAGATGTGATTCCAACAGGATAGCACTGCGTGCATACAGCAAACGAAACAATCAACTTATTGAAGGAAACATTCGATGAGGGCATAATTTCAGTCTATGCTGACAAATAAGCAGCAATCGACGCATTGGAAGCAAACATTATTTATATAATTGAAGACAAATGACCACAAATTCTGGATATGGTGTCCGAAAACTTTGTCCAACCGTAGGTGGCATATTCCAGAAGTTGTGTTTTAAATTTAATTGCTGTTTTCTCTCGATTGAACACAAATAAAACATCCTACTTTGACAAAATGTATTATACACAGCGTGGCAAATAATATCCGTGACACGAGCCGTATCTTAGGAACCAAGTGCGCTTTCTATTTGCCCGAACATGCGTTTCGAAGCTTGAACCTTTCTTTACTTTCTGTCGAAATTTCATGACAATTGGTTGATATTTAAACATTATAAAAATTATTTTTCCAGAACACCTTTTTATTTGATGTTGAAATTTTAACATGGGACAAAGAACATTTATTTAATTTGGTTAAAACCATTTAAGTAGCTTCGACACTAGAGGCAATTCCGCAAATGACCTAGAGCTGCCATTTGAATCACTTCTGAATCACTGTAACAAATAAAACAAAAATAAATAGAAATCGTGTTTAGATATGTTTTCTAGAGCCGGTCCGGGATATTACTTTTAGATATATTGAGAGAATTAACACTACACAGCTCAGGATCTGCCATATTATCCCAAAGACGCTTAGTCAAATTAATATTTTGTGAAGTGGGTTGTTCAAATATATATAAAAGCCTCAATCAGTTTGGAGGGAGTCAGTGTAAAGCCGTGCTTAATTCATCACATTGTCAAAATACTCGTATTCTAGACTGAAGAACGAAATAATTTAAAGAGAAATCCGTTCCCGTAATGTGATGCATTACGGCCAGCTACGTATTAAATACTCATTCTGCAGGAACAAGCTGATACATATTAACATATATTTAAGTGGTCTTCAAAACTTAATCAATTGTTGGTTTTGATTGTCAACTCCGAATGTTACCTTAATGCCCTCATGAATGACGATCGAAGTCTATTTGGGTGCTCGCATTTATTTTACTTCGCTCTACAGGTGCGCCAACTGATGCTTCAGTATGAAAACGTGTAGTAACTTTGACAATTTTCCTAATGGATCCGTAAGTTCAATTTAGAAAGTTCAATAATGTTAGTACGAGTATAATTCTAACTATCGAAGAACGCGTCGGAATAGTAAGGCCTTACATTGAAGACAATCGGTCACTTTAGTTAACTCAGCGTGAATATCGTGGAAAATAGCGTACTGGTTCCTACAACACTTTTCGTGCTCTGACCCCAAATATTTTTGAGCACGAGTCTGCAGCGAATCGCCAAGCTGTTAGAGAGAGTGTTTCCGAAAATCCAAACGTCTCGTATCGCCGCCGATTTTTACTAGTAAATATTTGTATCTTGAGGACCACTTTAGGAATGAGTTTCAGCAGACAATCCTCGTCCCTCTTCTTTAGCGAATAACGTAATTCGAAGGATTGAAACTGAACCGAATTTTTGGAAGCGAGATCTGATAACAGAAGAGGCTCATTTTATCCTCTCTGGAAAAGTAAACATACAAAATTGCTATTTTGGGGGACTGATAATCCTCACATAAATCATGAAACGCTATTACACAATGGGAAAGTGGAGGTTTGGATTGGTATTTGCTCTAAAAACCATCACAGTGCCATTCTTTTTCTTGGCGCACTTTGCAAAAGCAAATTTTTCTCATCGTAATTTCTGCATGCATTTAGCAGGTATGCCTAAGCTTGACTTACTGACTAAACTTGTAACTGATGTCTATAGAAGCTGTCATACGAATCAATGTAATCAATCCCGTCAATATTGGACTTACACCTAAACCGCACTGGTAGAGGCAATTAAATAGCCGACTAATGGTTTGAAGCATACTGTGTGTACGGCAGACCAGATCATGCAATGTCGTAAAGCAAACTGATGTGCCAATAGTTGGCGTAGATTGGATGGTCTCAGTTTCTGTAAATGACTCATCAGACATTGCTCTCTTCCAAGTTACCTTCTGCTGCAATAGTTCGGAAAATATACTATTTGTTCCTTTGTTATGCTTCACATAAACATTGCAATATTCGTTGTAGGTGGATATTTTGGAATTCACAGCCCAAGTTTTATGACAAGTCGAAAACAGAATTTGAGTGAGATACTAAACTGCGCTGAAGCTGATGTTTTTTCCTTCAACTTTGCTGATAGAGCGCAAGATCCCTTCATTTTTAGTTTATTTTTGTTCTACATATTGTGCTTACCTGTGCTCTCCACTAAATCACAGGATTCGTTTGACGATCGAATGACCTATAGGTCGTTTCATGGTTATTGAGGTACATGAAACTTGTGCTACCTTTTGCTGGTTATAATATATTTTCAGAACTCGCGTTGTGTAGGCTTTGTTTTCCAACTGTTCCTAAATTAAAGTTCCTTTGATAAGTTGGCGTAAAAACAAGAAATATCATATGTATAACATGCTGGCGTCATTGCACGTGGTAGAACAGCTCGTAAATCAAAATTTAGTAAAATCAGTATTTTTCTCTGCATAAAGACGTATGTTGATGATTAAACCTGCGAATCAAAGCGTGTCTCCCTTAAAGGCAAATCCACATCCCAACAGATCTTTATAGGGATCACCATAGCTTTTCCACGGACTTTTAAACTTCTTTAGGCCGGGGAATCTCATCGCACTTCGTGAATAACAGTTATATCTGCCTTGCAGCAGAATATGTCTTTAGTAATTAGTTCGATTGCATTTACAGTGTTAAGAGACCGAGTATACCACGTAAACAGCTAAAAATCGTTGATAGTTTTTCGTTTTCCCTTACAGTGCTTCGCAACATATTCCATATGGTGGGATGTTTCGAGATACACCCAGTTTTAATTACTGAATCATGGTTTTCTGCAATCTTTGTTATCTGCCAACACAATATATGCCAATTTATCAACAAGAATTGCTTACGAGCAGGAGTTACACTTAGCATCTTGCCTATATTAGCCTCAATAACGGCATGACAATAATTCAATCTTATCGAGTAGCCTGTGCCCAATAGATTCACTTAAAAGAAGAAAACTTTAATGCACTCATACTTGTGGCTTCAGATATGTTGATAAAAATATTTTAAATTCCGATGAACTTAAAACTGAATTTGATATTCAAACCTGACTATTTAACAAACTTAAATAATAAGTTTTAGCGGTATATAAAATTAATTAAAAATAATGTTAATTTGCATCGTTTTTCTACCACATAAGATACAAAATTAATAATTGATTAAATTCATACAGATAACTAGATCTGGTTCCTCTCAAACTCCTACTAATGTCTGTCTCACAAAGGATCAATTAGAAATTTTAATTTCGAAAATTTAGTCCAATAACAGCGACTCTCCCATTTTCTCTTGTACTTGAAGTAGTTTTAATGAACAGACCCACCATGATGCAGACTTACTTCCTAATCGCCTGCATATGGTCTAGTTAATTTACACTTCAAAATCTTCATTGCTTCTTCTCTCATCTTGTGTCACTTCAACCATAACATTTCATTGTGTATTCATCTCTCATCGTCTGTAGTCAAAACTTCATTTAATAAAAAGTAGAAGAAAATTTAATCTCTTCCACTTTAAAAAAAAGTCTCAAATTACGTCCTAATCATCGCCCAAAAACTATCGACCGTATCACCAGCGATATGAGGCCTTACACTTGGTTAGTCTTCTCAAGTGACACGGTCAAAGTGGCATGTATTTTACCAAGCCAACGAGAGGAACAACAAATTCAAGGACAATCCGAGGACAGAGATCTGAGATATGAAATCGGAGACACATCCACTTCAAGACGCACGGACACATAGTAAACATGGCCATATGAGCAACTAACGATGCAGTAAGACGACAATTTAATACTTAAGCGTTCAAAAATTAAAAAAAAAAACATATTTGTATCTTTCTTTTTTCCTCATTCCATTACATTTAGATACGCCTATTCCCAAACCTTTTGGTATTCGCTCTTGAGATAACAAATTTCTTTTTTTTATCCCGGCAAACAAGAAGATAAAGAACGAAATACCTAACAAACCGATAATTCGAAATTTTCAAACACAAAAATTTCGAAATGTCCTTTAGACGCCTCTAAGTGGCGTCTCGAGTTACTTTGAAATTTCCAAGGATTTAAGCAAAATTGATTCTCATTAGAAGTTCGGTAATCTTTTGAACCATAATAAGCATCCCTATTTGGTGTTGTGTCTTAGTGACAATTTGAGAAAATTTTAAGATATCCTTCAAAGCAATTGGATTGAAATTAATTGTCTACGCACACACGAAAATGGGATGAAATGATCAGGCCGCTACTGTTTGAAAAAAGATATTAATTTGAAAGAACGAATCGTCATTTTAGAACCGGAATTTGTTAGAGATAAAATCCATTTAATTGATTTTCTAATGAGCTGTGGCTTTGAAGTAGCCTAGTTAAATAGCATCCAGGACAATCTTCGGAATAACGCATTCAATTTCGACTTCAATTTATTTCTTTAGTACCACTTTTTGAATCGCCGGGAAATTTAAAAAGATAAAAAAGAACAATTTAGAATCCTTTTTATTTTTAATAATACTTACAGCATCTTTAAGGGTCTTTAAGCACTTTATATTTTTGTATCAAGAAATATCTATTGATCTCTTAATGAGATCCGTGATTAATAATCATAAGCGCCGCTTGTCCTTTCAAAAAAAAAACACTGTGGCGCTGGCAGCCCGGTAGTGGCCATGGCCTAGCTTCTTGGCACTCATATGTGTTGCTCATGTTGTCATTTTTATCACATCTGAGCCTGGCCTACGGTTTATCGACGAGTTCGAATGGCACTCCTTATAAGCTTTTTCGTAGGCAATTTTACTTTCGGGAGTTTGCCATTGCCCGCCGAAAGGGTGATGGCGATTTGAAAAATTGTTGGTGACCCAGCCAGGAATTGAACCTAGACTCTCTGCGTGATAGTCCAATGAGCTAACTATCGCGCCATCGCCATCGCCCACTTGTCCTTTCACCTGTATTAAAAAGGCAAGTCTTTGAGCAATGGCAAATTCGTTTTGACTACATCTGCACTTTTTAGAAATCGACTTATCTAAGAAAATAAAGAAGGTAACTTCTTCGTCCTGCTTGGTAGACCGAATAAACAGTAAGCAGCAACCATCAAAATGTTTCGTCATTCACCTATACTCTGCGTACGGACGCTTTTCAGTGCGTTCCATTTGTTATTTTTAAAGGAGGCGAACACGTGCAATTCGAAGTCGAAGTGTTGTTTTCATTCGCTGAATTTGGAATTACTTGAGTATATCGATCATATATGACCCCCCTTTTGAAAAATTTTAGATTCGAAAACTCCTAAGTAATTGGGTATTCCGGTTAGACACAACTTATTATCTTTTACCCTCAATTCCCCTTAGCCGCGATGTAAATATCTAATGAATTGTAAAGTCGTCAGGTCTAAGGCGGTTCCAAGTCCAGCTGACAAGACCGTATTTTTTTGGATCGGGCAGAGCTCATGGAGTTCTAGTGACTGGCCGAACTTTATTCGGATTATGATTTTCCTAGGAGCATAATCAAATAATGGTTAAGCTCCTCGCATGCAGTTTTGCATAGCTCTGATCGTAACAGCCAGTAGGCTAGGCGAAACGTCAACTGTATCATCAGCTAATGGTAATACAGCTAGTATAAGGTTACATAGGGCTGTTGTCCATGGTGTAGTCGAAGAAACGATTTGCATGTATGGCAATAGAATAGAACATTCTTGAATATAGGAAAAAAAGATAGTGCACCCAGAACTGGAACTTAATTTAAATCAGTGTCTGTTTCTTTATCAGTTTGGTGCATATACGTGCATGGTACTAACGAAGCGCTTACTCGAACCGTCAAAACCTTCAACGAAGTTAGTAACCTCTTGAAGAGTACAAAACGATAAAGTGAATGACATCACACCTAGTTCCATATGGCTGCCGCTTCAAGATGGCGGATTACATTTTTTTCAACCCCGTTAATATAGGCATCAAATAAAGGAGCTTGAAGAGTAAAAACCGTTTAAGTTAGTGAATCACATAATACTCAATATGGATACAGCTGCAAGAAATCGGATTAATTTTGTTTGCTTTCTGATGGCTCCTGCACTCAGGGTGGCTCTCAGTGAGGGAACTCTTCAATGGTGAACAGCATAACCACAAAATTGTGTATTCAATTATGATAACCCGTTCTGAAATCTGGCATAAGTGCCAGATGGGCTTCATTAGCATTGATTTGTAACCTGTGTAGGAAAAGGAACCTTCAAAATCAAATCAGCAATTTTGTTTCGTAAGGCACGATTAAGCTTCAAACTAAAATAAGAGTCGCATTGATCTGTGGTAAACTTCACACAGCACAGAGCCATGTGTTAGTAAAAATGAACGAAACAAGAAACCAGTTTCAATACCACCTAACGAAAATAGATACCAAACAAGATTAGATAATCCAATCAGAAAACTGTGACATCACATCCAAACTATACCACCGCAGATGCAGATTAGGATAGCGTAACTATTAACAAAATAATAGATTGTCTAATAGATAGTCTAATTGATTGTATTCGAAAAATTACAATACCTAAATCCGATATAAACAAGACAGGAGGACCTAAGGGTTTAGAAATATTTTTTAAGGACGAGGTCAAGCTGCGTTACAATGCATGAAAGTGTGCCCAAAGGTCTAGAAAATGGTGTCATTGGACACATTCCGAAATCATATGGCCCAGCTTCGGAGAGCACAAATGTACGAAACTGATATACCATCCCCCCGTATAGACTTCGGTAAAGATGGTGTCCACATTATTCTGCCCAAATCTGTGCAATTTCCGGAAAAATATAGTCAGGGTGTTGCTGAACGAAGAATGTTGCCAATTACATTATGCTTTGCATACACAGTACATAAAAGCAGGGTAGAACTGTCGATCATGCCGTTTTCTATCTAGGCTCAAAACTCTCTCCGCTGCTAGTCAATCATGCATATGTGGTTTTAAGTAGGGTCAAGTCACTAGAAGGTCTCCTTGTAGAAGAACTAGACTGCATTTAGTCAGCAGAAATGAACAGACTTAGAAACATGTCCAACGTAAACTTAAAAAAATTAAAAATAAATTAATGGTAAAAACATTTTAAAAAACAACTTTTTATTTAAGTGCTCTGAAAGGATTAAAATAAACTTCGAAATAAATCAAACCAAAGTAAACCCATTGTTTAATTATATTATACAATTGTTTATGATATATTTGTACTATTCGAGACCAACAATTAGGCATCCAGCAATGATGGTCCAAACGGATGAACTGACTTTAAGCACAGTGTCCCCGGTCAGCACGAATCAATGTTCACTTAACTGGGGTAATTGCAACAGCGTAAATTTCCTCAGCATTGCATATACGAGACTTAATACCCTAATGTATGATCGATATACCTTAATGTCCATATGACGATAACTATAGACTAAGACAGTCCACCATCAATTCAATTGTCATACCTTGAAGTCATCTTTACTGATTTTAGAACTTCCCTAGAAACTTGTATAATGCCTATGAAAAGCAACACAAAGTTCCACCGATTGGTGATCATTCAGTCTCATTACCTTTCAATTTTTCGACAGCCTGACAAATATAGTTCTGTACTATTTCGGTTAAACCACGACCAACATGTGCTTTTTCTGTTTGTGCTTGGCTTATTCGCCTATTAAGTTGGTATTAGATTTATATTCATGGTTTTTTAAGTAAACTATGCCACCCACTTCGTAGTTAGGGATCTTGTCAACAATATGACCACAGGCCTAACCATGGATATCTATATATGTGGTTTCGAAAAAAAACATCATATCGCACTTCTGTGCCCGTCTGAAGATCATCTTGCCTTGGTTTATTTAAGGGCTTGAATTCTTTTGTATTGCCGCAGCTTAGTACGAATTTGGAATTTTCTGCTCTAACAAATTATTTGTATTCATAATGCCGCGTTGTTGTCCAAATAATTTGAAATCATCCCAAAGTGTTTGTTCCATCTCCTAAATCTATTAGAAGATTTAGCTGTATCCTCCAGTAGATTATTTTGAAACAGATTTACGGTCATACTATAGCATCAAATTAGTGCGATTTCAGCTTTTGCGGCTAAGGTGTCACTCTTGCCATTCCTTTCACACTTAAAGCAAAGACTTACTGCTGCAGTAATGTCAGGAGTCTGTTGATATTCGTATTCTGTAGGTTTTTCCTACTATTTCCCGACACATCTCTGCGCTTGTGAAAATATTTCTCACAAATGTCTACGATTCTTCCCTCAGTTGTGTGCTAAGGTCTCCTGATTCTTTTCCCGTTTCGGTTGAAACTACTTCATCTATTATATGATTATATAGTGTCACTTCATCCCGATAAAGGCTTTCTATCTACTCCAGACGGCCCAAAGGCATGGATATATGAAAAGAACATAGAAATCATTCAAACCAAATTTAATTGGACAGAGATCTACAATAGTTGCAGTTTTAAATGGAAATATAATATATAGATACAAGAAACTTTAAAACGAACCAAGTGAGCCTTTCAAATGGAAATCAGTACCACAAACTTTAAAAGAAACGGTGTAAGCTATAGATGTATAGATTTTTTCGTAAAACGTACCAGGATTAATTGATACACGTACGTTAAGACATACTAGGAACTATTGCACCCTTACCAATGTGCTTACGAGACAGAAGGATTCACAAAACGTATATTTTTCAATCTGGTTCCTCAAGGCATTTTCGGATTCCTTCATCTTTCTGTCACTAGTGGAAGAAATCCCAACTTTAAATTGATATGTCCGATCTATGAAGCCATAGCATCTTCAAATATCTAGAAGTTGCCTCTGATAAAGAAATTGAATTAAAACTCTCTAGTAGACAAATCTTTGTGCAGTTTGAGTTCGGATTTAACGCTCTCGACTAACAAGTCAGGCCAGGCGGTTCGTTTGGGTACAATTCCGAAGATTAAATTTATAAAAGCTCCTATCCACGACAAATAAAATCTCATTTTACTACCTATTCTTTAAGGATTCATTCAATCTTTCTTTTTAATATATACTGTCATTGTGCACAAACAATTAGTTTTGGTATAAATGTCAAAACACGGTCTAAGGCTATATGGTTCTTCAGTAAAATAAGTAAAAGTCATCTATGTAAATTTGAACTTAGACTTAAAGTTCACAGATTATATCTTGTGTCGAATGTATCTCGAATACTTTTGTCAATTAAGAAAAAGTCCTGTTTTCAGAATCGAATGAGAAAAATGCCTGTAATATACTCGTACTTTCGTCCGCATTGCTTTTGAATTATTATTCACCTAATGCATCAGCTCTATAAAAAACAAGAAAGCTGCTAATTCTGTGTCTAAGTGCTTCATTGCGGCTGGATTAAAGTCAGCACCTTATTTTTAACATAAGCCTGAATTCTGACTTTTGCCAGATATAGGTACTAAATTCAATAAATGCCATCATAATGCACGTAAAAATTGTGAACCCCACCTGGAAGTAAGGAAGACTGAAAGTTAAGATAAACCAGATAAAGGGCTATGAACTAGAAAGAGGCTGTGAAAGTTGGAGGCACATGCTGAAGATTTTATGAGCAGCACCAACAACATAGGTCAAGACTATTAATCCGCTTATGAAAATGACTTGGTAATCTGAGTACTTCGTGGGTGGCGGTAAAACATTCTATTAAGACTGATTCTGTACAAATCGATAAGAATTTGTGCGCTGGCTTCAATAAAAAAGCTAAAAAAAGATAAGTTAGTGGACATAAACTCTATTCTTTGAATCATTTTGTGTGTCCGATAGTTATAATCTCGAAACTGATAGGGTTCCCTCATAAGTGAATACAAGCAAGTACCCTTCAAATTTCTATGTGAAGTTCTGAAACTAAAGATAATCGCGAAGTTGCTAAAACTGGGTTCGAAGTTGGAAAAAGGTTAGATTTGTCTCGACAATCACTACTTCCCGCTACGGTCGGTATGTCAAAATGTATTAATCAGACTTACTACTTACTTGCGATGATATAAGACCCCTCGCGACCGGGAATATGTTTGCTGTGGTTCTCAGTAACGAATCCCGGTTGTAAAAATTGGGCATAAAAGAGTAGGCCCTTGATCTTAAATATGGGCGAAATTACATTTGCTGATTCTATTTAATTTGTAATTGCCAAAAGTAAGTTCAACTTACGAGGATTCTGTATAGGTATAGCTTATATAGCGTTGTGGGCCGTTTGCCCTTGCACGTAACGCGCTGAAGCCTATAAGACACGACCACACGTGAATAAATGTTCATGATATCGATGTATGGTCATGAAACATCAACTACAATGCTGTGTGGGTTCTTTTTTTTGCATGGGAAGGTGGAAACCTTGCATAGGCACCAATGGTCCGACGTCCATTGGTAGTGTCAGATTCTTACTGACTAAAACCACCTTCCGTGAAATCTTTCCGTTCCGTTTATTGCCCCGCGGAACCACCGCTAAGTATTACTTCGCGAGAAACGGATTTGAGCTTTTTGCTTCGTCACAGGGTGCTTAGCAGCCAAAAGATCTTCGGATTTCAACATATATTGAACTATGTTTTCTGGTGTTGGTCGTTCACCAAATTCTTCACACAATGTAGCTCTTTCGTGTGCATACCGCGCACATTCGAAGAAAACGTGATAGTAATTCAGTTCGCCTCGTTTTCGTTTTACCCAACTTTCAATCCTTTGGATTAGTCGGTACGTCCATCTCCCTTTTTGGAACTCGTTCGATTGTTGTTGCCACGCTTCTATACTGCGGCTTCTTTCGAGTTTCTTCGGTTGATTTATGGATGGCCCGATATGCACGTCGTCTAGCTTCTAAAGCTAGGATATCGATTGGTACCATAGAGGATAGTACCAATATCGCGTCATGGGATACCGTTCGAAATGCACTGCTAATTCGCAGTGCACATAATCTGTACGCAGATTTGATTTCCTTCATGTGTTTTTTTATTCGCGACTTCAACTCTCGCAAGCATTAATCGTTTTCCTTCAACGATATTCGACATGAGTCTCGAAACGATTTCTTGGAAGCGTATGCGAGGTGCAGCTTGAAATTAAGCCGAGCATCAATTATCACTCCCAGGTATTTTATAAATGGGCTGGAAATAATTGTGTGCTCTCCGACTTTTATAGTTATCGTCTCTAGCACCCTTCTACTCGTAATGAGAATGGATTCCATTTTATGTTCCGCGAGGTCTAAGCTCATATCGCGTAGCCAGTTTTCTATCAGTGCTACTGCTTCATTGCAATACAACTCGATTTCTTTAAGTCGTTTCGCCGTCAAAATAGCAATATCGTCCTCAAAACCTATAATGGCGGCCTCCCTGGGGACTGGGAGTCGTAGAATATCGTCGTAAATCACATTCCACAGTAAGGGACATAGCACTGATCCTTGGGGTGCGCCCACTGTAATTTTATATAATTTCGCCCTGTCGTCGGAGTCGTAGAGAAGCAACCTATCGGTAAAGTAGCTCCTGATCAATATTAATATGTACTTAGGTACATTTAATCTTTCGAGTCATTGTAAAATACGCCGAGTTAAAAGCATTTTTCACGTCAAGTGTAACCACGGCGCAGTGCTTTTTACTGTCTCCTTTCCATCGTCTACCTTCTATGGCCGATTGTCGATCGGCCCTTTCCGCGAGTTCATCATTGGCTTCAACGATAGGCTGTAATCTGAGCATATAATTCGCTCTTATATTTTGCCCATAGTGTCGAGCATACGGAGCCGCCGATAAGATGAGGGCTCCTCCGGTGGTTTATTTCCTGTTGGTAATAATACCAACTGTTGGTATTTCCATTGTTCCGGAAATATTCCCTCACTTAAGCATGCATTATACATGCTAACGAAAACGTCTAGGCGGGCCTTCATCGCTGTTTTTAAAGCCCTATTTGGTATGCCGGCTGGACCAGGGGCTTTTCGATTTTCTACCTTCTCGATTGCCGCTATGAGTTCATCGATTGTTATGCCAAGAATGTGTTCGCGTAGTTCTCCGATCTCACTTAGTAGAACTCCGTCATGTTGAGAGAAGATCGATTATAATTGAGTTATGGTCACTGTGGGTATAATGATTGTTGCAGCGCCAAGTCGTGTGCCTGCATCCGCTCTACTAAGCATATTCGCATTTCCCATATTAGCTACAGCGATGTTCAACCTAGAGAGCGCTTCGAGTAGAATGGTTCCCCTTTTATTCGTTATCACGCTTCCCCATTTAACGCTCATGCGTTAAAATTACCGTCTATAATAGTTGGCGTACAATCCTTAGCATCAAGAACTATGCTTTTGACGACTAGTTCGTATTGCTCAATAGTAAGGCCTGGAAGGACATTGCTGTATATGTATATATCGTTTAACTTTACTCGCCGAAAGGTGGTATTACCACATGCCCATATGGCGGCATCGCATCATGCGCCCAGTTACCCGAATTAATGTTGCAATATTGCTCCGAGAGTATTGCAATGTCGACCTTATGGTCATTAACCGTTTGATTCAGTAGATCGTGAGCTACCTTACAATGATTTAAATTAAGTTGCCAAAATTTTCATGTATTCGCGTGTAGGTTCTTAATTGCTTTTTTATACTCTGGGTACTAACACTACCGGTTATATACCCAAAGTGCAAGCATTTTGGTTTTGCCTTGCAGTCCTTCAATTTATGCCCGTTTTCTCCGGATCCGAGGCATGCATTCGATCGATCGCTAGGGCTTTTGCGCGTTTTTGCCATATGTTCAAACCCCAGGCATCTAAAGCATTTCTTTGGCGAATTTTTTTCTCGGATCCTGCTATAGATAGATATAGTGGCCACCTGAATTCCATCAAAAGTTTTCCTCATTGTCCCTACTGCCAGCGGTTTAATTTCATAATCTTGAATGAACTTGGTGATTACCGTGCAAACTTCTTCCTTTGACGTTACTTTGTCTATGTCCTTGCATTCGAGGAATATCTCGTGTGTGATTGAACGAACGCTAGCATCTTCACTTAACGAATCTCCGAATTTTTCTTTTAGGCTCGAAGTAGCTATCTCGTGAGATTTTTTTAGCGCCAAAAGGAGGTCTCCGCCTGCTGTTTTCCGGATTCGGTTTACGTTTTCTCCGACTTCTTTTAAGCCCATGTCCGACTTTAATCTCCACAACAGGTCAACGTACGTAATTTCGCCCGATCTTTTTATAATAATTGCGTCGGGAAGTTTCGCTTTTGGTGCATGATTTTTCCGAGTACCTTTTTCGACCTTCGTCCACTCGTTTGTTTTCATTTTGGCAACATTTCTCTCTCCAAGGGGCACCGGCTTAGAGGTCACTTTTTTGAATGCGTTTTCTAGCGCATGGTTTTCTAAAAAAAGATTCGTTTGCGTTATATATAGTAGGCCCTGTAAGTCGACAGTAACGAATTAATTTTAGTTTGGCGACTAAACGTCGACAAAAAAATTAATTCTCTAAAATTAGAAAAACAGAAATGTATGTAAAGAGTTTTACCGATTTTTCTTTCCAAATTTCTGTAAGACATAATGAAATTACTTAGAATCATTGATTTAAAACACATGGTGGTGGCATCAATATACCACATGATTCACCGCCAAGACGTCTCGCTTAGCACTTGAAATACACAGAATCACTGCACTTGAGTTACTCGAATGTTCATATTTGACAGGTCCTTTTTTAGGATAAACAAAATTATGCATGAAACACTATACATGGTCTTGGTTAGGTTTTCAATCCATAAATTGTCGGTTATGGATGATCTGTTGTGTTAACTGTGCGATTTAAATGTCAGTGTCAAGAAATAAATAAATCCTGTTACCAAGCAATTTTAGGTATCGGTTGTGCCTCAGGAATCAAATTTCAATGTTTCAATATACCCTAGGGTACACAGAGGGTACAGTAGGGTGACTTTACAATATAGGAATACCCAGCCCGAAGTGAAGAGAAGGAGTGTATTGGATTATGTTTGCGTCAACGAAGACACTTGTTATGATAAGAATAAACTTGTTGACTTAACACAAATGAATTAGACTATCGGGAACACCACCTGCCATGTGATTAATATTTAATGTTGTCAGTTTTTATTTACTCCTCTGAATAATATGTATGCGACATATTGTGGATAAAGAGCGTTGCTACTACTAAGCAGGGAAATCTGTAGTTGATGGGCCACAGATATTTTGATTAATACACAAATGTCCTCTGTTAAGTAATAATCCCAGGGATTCCGGGGGCCTTACTCTCTATTGCTACTCGAATGTCAGAAATATGCGAAAGTTGTTTGCGATTCTAATTTCAATCGGTACTCTGTATAAAAATAGAATCGAGTACTCTGGCAATGAATTAATTTGCTAATTTCGAACTTACAAAAAAAAATTACATTGACATTTGTATTGTTATTATTTTTGTTATGATTGAGTTAATTGGTTCTAACAAAACAGAAAAAAAGTGAGAAATATGGAGCTAGATACCGTTGAACTTTGGTTTGAAGAAAAAAATACCGCGGCTGAAAGGATTCAATGCAGACAAATAAGGGATAAATCAAACATAATGGATCTAAGTGATGAAACAAAAAAGGGGATGTATTTATATCTTTATGTATATTTAAAGTTTCGCACAAAATTTTAGGCTATCTAAAGAAGCGTTCATGTATGTTTTAAATAGCATAAAACATGAATTAAGAGTTCATCGTCGACGAACATCAGTGCCAAACACAATTAAATTGGCTGCTACATTGAGGTTCCTAGCAACAGGAGGTTACCAGCGACAGATTGGATGCGACAAAAAAACTGGGCTTGCACAATAAACCGTGTCGACTATAATTACTGAAGTCTGCCGTGCAATCTAAAAGTGTTTATGCCCTAAACGCATAACGTTTCGCATGACAGTGAACAAAAAGAAAATATGCAAGAAACACTTTTTTGATAAGTTTGGTATTCCTGGCGTGGTTGGCGCAGTAGATGGAACCCATATACAGATATTAAGGCCAAGTAGGAACTAACATCTACTCTTTAATAGCAAAGCAAAAACACGGTATCAATGCTATGCTGGTAAATTTAAATTGGTGGAGCTTCGCATGATTCGCATATTTGGAATCTTAGCGATGAACGAGAGTTTCTTAAGAGGAACTTTGAAAATGGTAACAAGTCATCTTGGGCAATAGGTATGTATGCAAAATGTATGTACCTTACCAATAATAACTATATCCCCTGCAGGCGATTCCGGTTATCCCTTAAAACCTTGGATTTTAACACCTTATCGTACTGCAGCTGAAAACTCCGGGGAATTAAACTTTGACGACAAATTTTCCAAAGCAAGATCCATAATTGAAAGAGTGTTTGGAGTTTTAAAGGGACGATTTAGATGTCTTCTTGCTTCCCGAGAGCTTCACTGTTCGCCAGAGAAGGCAACACAGATTTTAAACGTATGTTGCGCACTTCACAACATCTGTTTAATGTTTAATTTTCCAACGAGTTCTTCTGATACTCAATTTGATTTTGCACTTGTCTTTCCAACAAGCACCGGCGATTTTTATTGTTGCTCTTTACTTTATTTGTATTACATATGCTTTCCTTTAAAGCATTTCTTACAGAACATGAAAGTGGTTCAATCTCTGGAGTATCCACTTCTGCTAAGTGCGATTCAGTTGCTGACAAATCTTCTAAGGGCCTATGTACTCCGAAACTTACAGTACCGCTTATCGCATTGATTGCTTTTTCCAAATCCAAAATTTCAATTACCTACTCTTTCTTCAAGTGAAGAAAGTACGCAAAGTCTGCTAGGCCCACCTCCAGTTCCAGAAATGTTTTTTTTATTTTTTCTTAATTTTTCTTTGGTATGAATTTTGAAATCAGCCCAAACCTTAAACAGCTAAATATGTCATTGCTGTTAAATAAATATCTTCATTCCTACCTTTTGCCATCCAACCTCCGTCGCGCATGGGAGGACCCTCGTCATTTAAATCTCCTGCCAATGATTTCCATAATAAACACGACTTTTTTTTAGCTTCTGCCGTTTTCACATATCCTTTTGCGAGGTCCGGGTGAGCCGACATGTAATTTACAAGCAATTCAAACTGAATTGGTCTAGTATTTATATTTTTGGCAGTAGTTTCCCTTTGATAAAGTTTTTTTTTATTAATCATATGCAATTACACATGCTGGTATGTCTTTTTTTCTACAGTACTTAAATTTTGAAACTTAACTTTTTTTTCTTACCGCTCGACAACAAAACACTAGCGAATACAAAAATGCAAATTTGAATGATTTTGACATTTGGATACGCCATAGAGAGTACCAATTTATCGAGGCGAAGTTAGCAACTTAAGCAACAGTCGATTTTCGAAAATATGGTTGTGCTATTAGAATTACAGAGTACTGATTTTTCGAATTCGAGTAGTTTCACATTAGCGTAGCAATACAGAGTGAAATAGAACAGAGAGAACTTTAGTTTTGTTAAGAGGTAGAAGAATGGTATGATGGTAGAATGGTATATGGGCCATTCTACTTATTACTTAAATGGGAAGCATTCATTAGTATTGCGCATTAAGTAATTTTGTTGATTACTTCCATATTTTATTTATTTATTCAAAGTAAAACTTAATTACTCACTTTAGTGGGCGCTTCAGTCCGCGGTGCACCTGGGCCTCAGTCAACAAGTGTCTCCAGCCAACTCGATCTTTTGTTAACTACCTCCAGTTGCGCACGCCATGTTGGCTGAGGTCTCCTTCCACTTGGGTGCGAATACTTTTCGGTATCCATCCTCTCAACATGACTCAGCCATCTCAGTCGTTGGATCCTCACCCTTCTGGCTGGGTCGAGTTCGCTGTACAGTTGCTGTATCTCCTCCTCCACTCGTCCATATTTTATAATGTCCATGCTTCTGTACCATAGAGCAGGATTGGGATTATTAAGGTCTTATATAGGCCAACTTTAGGTGTTCGAAAGAGGGCTTTACTAGTCAATTGCCTTCTTAGCCTAAAGAAGATGGGAAGAATTATTCTTCATTTAATCTCAGCGCTGGTGTCGTTGTCTGAATTCATAGCGGAGCCTAAGTAGACAAAGTTATATCTGTCGAAGGTAAAGTTCTGTCCGAGACGTCGGTGTTCAGTGTCCTTTTAGCTTGGCAGAGATTACTTTGTTTTGCCCTCGTTGACCGCTTAACCCATTTTCGCCGCTTCCGTCCAAATACTCGCGAAAGCGCCACTGACATCACGCTACTTTCACCCGATTATGTCAATGTCGTCGACATATGTGAGTAGTTGAACCGACTTTTGAAAGATTGTGCCTCTTGTGTTTGCTTGTGAGTTTTCTACTATTCTTTTAAGTATGATGTCGAAAAAATCGCATGACAGCGGTTCGCCTTGTCTAAATCCTTTTCTGACATCAAAGGTCTCGATGAGGTCTTTACCGCCCTTTGAGGATCGGACAAAATGCATGGAATATTAAAATCTTATCTTGAAAGCAGACTGTTTCATCAAGATCAAGATACTGTGGTAGCCACGTTCGCGAATGATTCGGCTATAGTCGCAACGGATCAAACAGTTGATTCCTCGACAGGAAAACGAGATTTGAACTCAATATTTGAGTCGATGCAGACCTGGTGAATCGTTCTAAACGAGACCAAGTCAACAGAAGACATACAATCGTATGCATTCATCATCTCAGTAAAAATCCGGTACACAAACGAGGCAAAGTATTTGGGAATAACACTTGATGCGAAATTTAAGGGAAAATCACATTCTTAGAAGAAGTGTGGTGAGCTCGAAATCGTACGATTTGTGTTCCCTTTGATTTCGGCCTTTTCTGGTTATAGCACCGATTTTATCTAGGTATCTTGCATGAGAAAAACGATCCAGGAACGTTCTTTCTCATGGAGGTATTTATATTTAACAAACAAGGAAGAACGCCATAGTTTAAAGATCTTGATCGTGATTAAATAAAACATTGCAAAAAAATACGGTACTCAAAACAATTTTCGTTTTACGCAATATTAAAGCTTCAATTTTCGGTCCTATTCATTAACCACAATAATTCACTATCTTCTGTACTCATATTTCCAGTTTTTTGAAGTACCATTCTTCACCGGTTTCCTATGCCCTTTTTTCCAATCCTACAGATACACCTTTGGAAAACAATATTACCTCTGCATTCTAATGTACATATTTCATGTGCCTTTTAATCGATTTCCAAGAAGCAGAATCTTTTATTACATCCACTGTTTTACGAAGGTGTCAACATAGTTTATATCTCTTAAAAGACAAGTGTGAAATGTAAGGTGGATCTTTACGGCAACGTGTAATATTCACACCTATTGTGCCTTCTGCGCAAACTTTTAAATTCTAGGAAACCCCTTAAAACCAACAATGCAAGGATGATTTAGATAGAATATGGCGTTGGTCTACATAGGTCCTCTATAGATGTTGGCCATTCGAATATTCAATTTCTAACCTGTTACTATAGAAATAAGAGCCTGGCGCCGGTTTCCCAAGGTGTTGCATTGTGTTTGACAAAACTGTAGACAATGGGCGAGACAAGTACCTGTAGCTCGTGTCGAATCCATCTTCACTTGGTTACAGTTCCCTTTGTTTGTAGAATTTGGTAAATATTGTACATTACACTGTTTTAGAGAAATTTTGTCTTCAGTTAGAAGTAATTTCGGTCACAGGAACATGTTTAAACTCTGTTCTATTGTCCTCTGATTGATTACAAGCGATGTCATTGTTTTGGATGAAATGTGCAATTTTTGGCGCCTTCTAAGCATTGTTTTCAAAAACATTAAACAAAAGTCAGAATTGATGTCCTTCGTTGGTGCATGGAGATTTGGGTGTATGGTGGTCACGTGGTAACCATGTGAAATAATCTTTTACAAAACGTTTGTTAAAATTCTTTTTTACTTTTCTTTATTGTACTGCATATTGTGTCTTACATTCCTGAAATCTTGCTCGTAACTCCATATGTAGAAGGTGTGCCCAATTTTGTCTGGGAATCATATGTAGATAGTTGAATTTTTCCATCACATGTTTATTGAGAAGTGATAGCATCTAGTGTATTAAGCATTTCATATGTTCAAAAACAGTTTTAACAACATGCGCCCTTGTTTTGGGAAAATCTTGTAGTTGCCAATGAGCCACAGTATAATGGGATAATTTTGAACCGAAAACGAAATATTCAATCAAATATACTGGATAACACAGTGGTTGCGTGGGGTAGTCCGAGGAACCATTCATCGAATTTCTTTATAAATCGGAACAAATTGTTAATTTGGGATTGAAACAGTTGATCGTCGACAGTGTTCAGAGGTGTTAATCGAAACACCTGGGTTGTTCTCATTTCTTGTAAGAACTGGTACCTGCTGCAATAGATTCTGACGACGACAAGTGAATGTATCAATGAAGCTTAAAGAACTTTTAAAAAATCTGCTGATTTACCAAATATGTACCATATATCAAATTGGTATAAAGTATTTGGAAAATTATTCTTTCTTTTTCTTCGTCCCAATAGATCCTACAGAACTAATAATTGAAGCTAAAATTATACCGGTGTGCGAACCTATAAGGTTTAGTGACACGGTTCCCACAATGACGCTGATATGATTCCTATCAAAAGAGTGTAACTCTGATCCTAGCACAAGGTATCTAAGAATCTATTGACCTTAGGATTGGCGGAATTACTTTGCCAGATTTTAGGCAGTTCTTGTTCCTTAAATTAATGGAAAATTTCCGACAACATTTGCCCCCATATCACCCTACAACATTACAATTCCCCCCACCGTGTTTTATTGTTCTTTCAGCATTGTCCAGTATCACCTTTTTACATATTGTAATTTAATCCACACAAAACGTAGACCACAGATATTAAAATTTTGATAAAACCGTGAAAATAACAGGCGACCAAAACTCTGATGGCTTTTTAACGCGCTCCTTTGCATACTGCAATGGCTTCTTTCATTTTGAACTGACAAAATTGGCTTATTTCGAAATGTAAATGTTCCGAAATTTCGCACGGTTTGTCGGCAAAAATTGAAAAAGAAAAAAAAATTGATTCTGATTATTATTCGGCATTATCAAAGGTTATCTATATTATCAAAGGTTTCCCTTTAACTGCATGTCTTTACGTATTTATTCATACTTGGGAATGTAATCCTGCTCAGTCAGACAGGGCTACGACCCACGCAATCCCGCTAACCAATGCAAACCAGCCTCCTCATAACGTTTTCCGTTGCATATCAATTAACTAATACACAGTATTCATTTTTTAGTTCTTCAAAGTAGAAAAAAATTGTTTATCTGTTTGCTTAGATACCAGAAAAGTTGTATATTTTTTTAAATAGGTACATCTTTTTTGCAAAAACTACAAAAGATGTCGACTTATTTTTTTTCACCATGGTAATACTGATAGTTAGGTGCTGTAGAAATTGAGTAGGAGCCAAGGTGTTAACCTGGCTATATACAGAGTTGCACCTATTTCTACACATCAATTGTGCTTATTCTACCTCAACGAGAAAACCGCCGGGTACTGGACGAGGACCATCCGGACTCGACTTGCTAAATTTATATGCGCGAGTGCTAACCAGCAGACAAAAAAAACAGCCTTATAAGTGGGACAACAGATGAATTCCAGGGGTGCAACCAACGAAGGAGAATTATACTAGAACAAATGAGACCTTATCCGGCCTTTTCCTATATATTTGGAGCTCAGGCCGGTAAGGATTTCCAAAACAGATGGTAACGGATGAGTCCTTATGGACCAACAGTAGCGCCCACATCCCCGAATAGGTTACTTGCTTCGGTCTAACAGACGCCTCGTCCTAGGTATACAAAATTGGAATTGGCCCTCCAGGGTAACATGGGTAACTGCCCCGCAATAGAAACAGACTAAAGTTCCGAAACACAAACAAGCCTCGGGTACGGATGAATCTACTGTTGACAACTCATGAAAATTAATTAAGGCAACGAACTTCGGATATGCACGTGGAATGTAATCTCTCGACATCGACTTACCGATCAAGCGTTTCTTAATCTCCCAAGAGTTCATTGCCGCCAGTAACAAGCATTGCAGACCGGTGGCAACCCTGATGTGGTGGGTTTCACCCGCCCACCACAGCGCGGTCAAGAAAATTGAGAGATGCTTTTCCAAGAATGAGATTCGGAAGGTTTATCTTACTTACCTTACTTTAAGTGGCGCTACAGTCCAGGGTGGACCTGGGCCTCAGTCAACAAACTTCTCCAACCAGCTCGATCCCTGGCTAGCTGCCTCCAGTTTCGCACGCTAAGTTAACTTCCTCTACTGCGCTGTCCCTCGGGAGCGGATTCGAAGACTTTTCGGACCGGAGCATTGGTGTCCATGCGTTCTACATGACCCAGCAATCTCAGTATTTGGATCCTCATTCTTCTGGCTAGGTCCATGTCGCTGTACAGTCCGTACAGTTCGTCGTTGTATCTCCTCCTCCACTCACCGCCAATGCAGACGGGACCGAAGGTCGCCCGTAGAATTTTTCTCTCGATGCAACCAATAACACCCCCCACTCATTTTTGTTAATGTCCATGCCTCTGCGCCATTGAGCAAGACCGGGATTATTAAGGTCTTATAAAGGGTGACTTTTGTTGTCCGAGAGAGGGCTTTGCTACTGAATTGCCTTCTTAGCCCAAAGAAACAGCGGTTGGCAAGAGTTATTCTTCGTTTGATCTCAGCGCTGGTCTCGTTGTCTGTATTTATAGCAGAGCCTTGGTAGACAAAATATTTAACTACCTCAAAGTTATATCTGTCAAGGGTGACGTTCTGCCCGAGAAGTCGGTGTTGGTTGTCCGTTTTGCATATACTTGGGCTTGCCCTCATTGACCGCTAAACCCACGCTGCTTTTTCCTGATTATTTCAATATCGTCGGCGTATGCGAGTAGTTGGACAGACTTTTGAAAGATAGTGCCTCTTGTGTTTGCTCGTGAGTTTTGCACTATTCTTTCAAGTATGATGTTGAAAAAATCGCATGACAGCGGATCGCCTTGTCTGACATCAAAGGTCTAGGTGAGGTCTTTACCGAACTTGATGGAGCAGCGTGCACTCTCCATCGCCATCCTGCACAGATGGACGAGTTTGACAAGGATCCCGAAACTAGACATTGCTCGTCTCTATAGATCCTGTCATACGCGGCTTAAGAACGATAGGTGGTGTCTATCGATCTGAAGCTCATGAGTTTTCTCCTAGATCTGCCGTATTGTGAATATTTGGTCGTTGGTGGACCTTTCCGGTCTGAAGTCACACTGATATGGACCTATCTAGTTGTTGACGAACGGCTTCAGGCGTTCACACAATACGGCGGATAAGATCTTTTATGCGATGTTAAGGAGACTCATGCCTCTATAGTTGGCGCAGTTCAGGAGGTCTCCCTTTCTGAGAATCGGACAAAGAATGCTGAGGTTCCATCTTCAGCATACTTTCGTCCGACCATATTTTACAGATGAATTGCTGTATGCTCCTTACCAAGTCATCGCCTGCCGCTTTCAAGAGCTCCGCAGTCAGGCCATCCGCTCCAGCAGCTTTGTTGGACTTAAGCTTCGATATAGCTATCTTCACTTCATCCAGGTCGGGTGGACGGAATTGTTGGTCATCATCATCCAAGTTGAAAGATTGATTCTGCCTAACAGCGGAATTTGGTCCGTCATCGCCGTTATACAGTCTGCAGAAATGGGCTTTTCAAATCCTCAGCAGCGACCGCGATTCTTCTACGATGTTCCCTTGATCATCTCTACAGGGTTCGGTTCGGGGTTTGTTTCCGTGGCATGTTAGTTTTACCTTTTGGTAAAACTTCCAAACCTCATTCCTGGAGTAGCATCTCTCAATTTCCTCGATCGCGCGCTTCTCATGCTCTTTCTTCTTCCTCCTGAGCTCATGAGCAGCACTAGTCCTTCTAAGTAGCGCCGCTTTGTAAACATCTTTCTTAGCTCCATGTGCTTGCCGGCACTCATCATCGAACCAGGGGTTTCGTTGTGGTGGACGAGTGAAACCCAGCACGTTAGTAGCGGCATCTCTGATCGCGTTTTGGTAGTGTTTCCAATGGTCTTTGGTGCTTGATGGTGGCGGCATTGGACCTCTTAAGAGATTAAGAGACACTCGATCGGAAAAGGATTTGGCGATCTCTTGCGACTGTAGCCGTCTGAGGTCGAATTTTCTCACAGTATCTGCAACCGTACCTTGGCTACAACAAGGTAATGGTCCGAGTTGATGTTGGCTCTTCGGAACTTACGGACATCCATAATACTGGAGGAGTGTCTTGCGTCGATCGCAATGTGATCAATCTGGTTGACGTTTGTTTAATCAGGAGTTCTCCAAGTCCCCTTGTATATGTCTAGATGTGGGAACCGCGTGCTAGCTACGACAATGTTTCGCCCCGCCGCAAAGTCGAGTAGCCTGAATCCGTTATCGGAAGTGGTGTTGTGCAGGCTATATTTTCCGATCGTTCCACCAAAGATACCCTCTCTTCCTAGCTTTGCATTAAAATCCCCGAGGCCAATTTTAATGTCATAGCTAGGGCATTGCTCGTAGGTCTTGTTGAGGAGCTCGTAGAAGGCATCCTTGGTGTCGTCATCTTTCTCCTCTGTGGGGGCATGTGCGCATATGAAGCTTATGTTGGCGAATTTAGCCTTGATGCGGATTGCTACGAGGCGCTCGCTCACATGCCGGAAGCTGAGGACTTCTCGTCTTAGTCTGCCTCCGACAACAAATCCGCATACAAATAAGCGCTGCTTTTGCAGTCGATACCAATCGCCGTAGAAGATATCGCAATTTTTCATCTTTTTTTTGTCCGGCCCATCCCATCGCATTTCTTGAATAGTGGTTATGTCTGGTTTGCAGCTGTCTAGGGCCTCCGGTAGTTGCTCGGCTACACGTGGTCTATTAATGACGTTGGCCCTTATAGGGCTCGTCCGCCACCATCTCTTTTCCAAGACCCTGACTAAGTCCTGGAAATCCTTTCCGGCCTGAGCTCCAGATATGTCGGAGTAGCCCGGATAAGGTCTTGTTTTGTTTTTCCGACACTAATTCTGATTTATGGCGCAGGAAACTTGCCATTTGTCCCCTTCACTTCGCAATCTCTAGTAAGATTCCCAGATGGCGCCACGGGGAGGCGTGAAGTAGGGCTTATTAGCAGAGCTGCAAGATGTTCGGCTGCAGAGGCTCATTCTCGTTATTTAAAGAAGAAGTTTTATCAAAATGTAAAAAAAGATCCCACGGGCACAGACCCCGAACCGAAGCCTGAAGAGACGAACAAGGGAACACTGTAGTAGAGCCGCAGTTGATGCTGAATATTTGAAAGGAGCATTGTAGTAGACTGTATAATGGCGATAACGAACCAAAAATCGCTGTCAGGCAGAATGAACCTTTTAACTAGGGCATTATAGACCAACAATTTCTTCCACTCGACCTGCATGAAGTGAAGACATCAATATCCAATCTTAATTCAAACAAAGCTGCTGAGCCTGACTGCCGAGCTCTTCAAAGCGGTACCATGTCAAATCGACCAATTCATATTACAACTTAAATGCAGTTTTTAGGAAGTTAAAGACGCCTGCCCGACAGCTGTTGATATACCCTTAGCGGAGCGACTAAACTCTGCGGATAAAAGGGTGAAACCCTGTTAGCGAGCGAAGCGAGCTACCTACCTCAAACTTAAATTGAACCAATTTTCTGGGTTGGATGGCTCGCTTCGTCACTCCGCTAAGCGTATGTTAACAGCTGTCAAGAAGGCGCATATAGCTCCCTCTGAATTCGGCTTTATTTCACAAGCAATGGTCGGCGTTATTTCACTTTGTCATTGTGAAATTTGGAATTCGGCGTTATTGCGCTCGGCGTAATTTCACGGCACCGTTAAGAGCTTACCCGAACTCATCTGTTAAATATGGTCGGATAAAAGTATACCCGATGCATGAAACCTAAACATTGCTCGTGCAATCTTGAAGACAGGAGAGTTTCTAAATTGTGCCAACTTCAGAGACATAAGTCTTTTTAACATCGCATGCAAGGTCTACGGCACATCTTTAAAGAAAACCCATAAGCTTTTGATCGATACACATAACCTATTCATTTATTTTGAAGCCGCTTATAACAGCATCTATAGAGACGAGCTATACATAGCAATGTCCAGTTTTGGCATCCATGCCGAGCACATTCGTCTGTGCAGGATAACGCTGAAGAATGCACCCTTCGTTAAAGTTTTCACTAAAACCTTTTGTGTCAGAAAAGGATTTAGACAAGGCGATGAGCTGCCATGCGATTTCTTCAACATCATTCTTGAAACAGTATTGCAAAACTCTCGCCCAAATGCAAGAGACACAGTCTTTCAAAAGTTCATCCAATTACTCGCATACGCCGATGATAGTGACATAATGGGAAGAAAGTAGCACTTTCAATGCTCCGGCCCGAAAGTCTCCGTAACAAATGGTATATTCCTGATATGAGTGTCTTTAAAATAAGAAAATATAAAGTGTGCAAAGTTTTATTCAAATCCACTGACCGAGAGAATTTTCAGATATAATTTATTTTACTTATTCCCACAATTTGCGTTTTGTTAAATATATTTTTCCAGCAGGCTGCCTATAAGAATGAATTTAAAACATATTTATATACTTATAACTAGGTATAATACATTCTAGCAAATATACTTGTTCAAATTTTCCTTTGGGGCCTCGGAAGTTGTATAAATATTATCCAGTTATCTCACACATAAATTCTAAAATATTTGTAAGACATTCGCTACCTCATAATTGTTGGTTCTTGCAAGCCTTTGGCAAATCAGGTTCAGAAAGTTTGAACAGTTTTCAAAGTAAAGACTAACCACAAAAACATGAACATTTTAATCCTTGCTGGTATCTTTTCACATTTTCAGAAGGTTTTTTCCCTTCCGCGTGAATGAATAAAAAAAGTCTTCAGTTCTGGAATTGAAAACGCCATTAAACTTCGCCGTAATTTACACTTGGTTGAAAAAGTAGGTACAGTCAGTATATTTTTATTTTCATATCCCCAACGTACTGTTACGACTATGGTCATACGAGTAAACTCTGATTATCTGTATAGTGATACCTATATTTTGTGAATCAATAAACAAAAGTGAAATATACTTTTCTATTTAGTTTTTCTTAACTTGGCATCCTAATCTTCTGATACCTACATACCACTGGATGATAATGCACTTCTCTGCTTGCTATATCTAAAGAGTCAAAAGGGGCACCCGAAAAGCAATTTACGGCACCAGACGAGATAAGACGTGTTGATTCCTGTCGTGTTTGGTATATGTACAGGGTGTCCCAAAAATAAGAGCCGCAAAGAAAACTCCATTCATTGCTCCATGGATATGGTCACCATGTATTGTAGTTTCTGAAATAAGACCATTTATCTGATAGAGGTTAGCCCTTAACCCACCAGAGACATTATTCCTCAAAAAAAAAGGTTCGCCGTAATCTCTTTTTTTTATTTGTTTCTTTTTAACAATCTTTTCTTTGTTTATGTCCTTTAGGGTGTGCGGAGGCTCTTCAATGCTGCACACGTGTTCAGCAGTTCTACAGTTTTCTGGTTGCGATGTTGGACCTCAATTTTTTTGTTTCTTCTTTTTCATATCTTGTGGTAGTTACCCCCTGATGAGTGGGATTACTTTTTTGCCCTTGGTGATTTGTGAGTTGTTTTTTTCTTTTCTTTGAGATTAAGGATTTTTTGGTCCACTTTTAGTAATTTGATTTCTTTGCCTTTATCCGTGACGAAATGCTTGAGTTGAGTTTTATGATCGTCTGTCAGTCTTTTCTGAAAATCTATGTCAGATAAAAATATTGTGTTCTAATTATATAGGAGGATTGAATTATAAATTTGGAGAAAAAAAATGCTCTTCCATATTAAATGTCAGATAATATATAATATTTTGTTATCGATAATTAGTTGGGAGTCTCTTAGGGGATTGGGTGTAAAATTGTTAACACAGAATACATTTTGGAGGCGTTTTAGTATTATCATGTTGCCCTAAACCTCGGCTTGGTGATAATAGCTTCATGAAACCGACAGTGCAGATTGTATCGAGTTGAAGGCACTCTAATTTGCTTGGACTTCCTCCATTGAAATTGTTAATCTATGAAAGTTGTTACTTGATAAGTTAAATAAATAAATAAACAATGTGCAGTACACAGTTCAGCGACTTCTGACAAAAGAAACAGTTTTTGTATGAATTAGATAAAATTACTAAGTGATGTATTAAGTAGATGCGTAAATAACAACCCAAATATGAGGAAAAAATCATTAAATATAGTAGTAAGACAATAATTAACAAAAAATTACATGGTTTTGGTACAGATGAATAAAAAAAATGAAGTGTTGGTTGAGAATTTAGTAAAAAAAAACGTCTTCAAGTACTGATTTGCATGAATTCACTCTAGTGTAAACATACCGGATTTTTCTCGGACATTTAACTCTTATGAATTCTAGACGACAGAAAGAACAAATGCAAAATTGTTTGTCAATTTACGAAAACTTTTTAAATAGGCTTTGAAATTAGAAAAAAAATTTCTAATATTCCATAGGAAAACTTAACTTAACTCAACGATTCTTGGTTAGTTAAATTTTATCCAGTTTTTTTTCTACCTAACATTATTTACATTAAGGAGATTAAATCCCCGAAAATAATTTTTGGAATGCTCTTCCATTCATTTCTTAGTAACTTCATAAGAGCATTCTTGACCGTACCCCCTTTTTTAAGATGACCCACAAGTTCTCAATAGGGCTTCAATTGGGCGATTGAGATGGCCATTCTAATGCAACAAATTATTTCCCGCAAACCACTTCTCAACCAACATTAAAGAATGTTTGATATTATTATTATCTTAAAAAAACCAAAGAAGAGGCGTCTCCTCCTCAATATCATGGATTCTAATATATCCCTATACTGAAAACGAGCCATAATACCACTAACTCCATGAAACGAACCACATTACTCTCATGAAAAACACCCACACACCATAACCGAGCCTCCACTATGCTCCGAGGTTGGCCACTATACATACGAGTATTGTATGCCATTTTAATATTTAACAATTTTCCAAACACTTGACCCTTCTCACTTCGTTAAGACAATCGTTCAATTCGAATGACAACAAAATCCACTATTAGGCATTTTCGAAAATCCAATATGTCTTGAACAGCCATGGCACCGAGTTAATTTACATATTTCATTTAAGCTGAAAAAAACATAACAGCAAAACTGATGCAATAGGTTGGGTCAAATTGACACACAAGTGCCTAACGTTACCGTGTTTGTTTAAAAGAAAAATATTGAAGAAAAATGCAGTATGTTTTGGACAGTACTGTACAAATAAATATCCAGAAATACAACATCTCCCTTAGGCACTACATGACCTAGTACGAAAAAAACTCGCTCCGATACAAGCTAAATTTACGAAGTAATGGCTTTTTTTCAGTCCCTTGCAATATGACTTTAGGACGGGACTCTCTACTGAAGATGCTCTTATGGTTTTCTGTTCGATTGTAAATAAAGGTCTAGACTCGAAAAAAAAGTTGTGCCGGTTTGTTTATTGACATAACCAAGGCTTTTGATATGGTAAACCATGCAATTCTCTTGAGGAAATTACATACATCGGGCATGATTTCGAGGAGTTATTTACAGTTGGCTGGAATCGTATCTCAAAGATAGAAAGCAAAAAGTTAAAATTGGTGATTGTTTAAGTGATAAAATGATTATTAATCTAGGGGTACCCCAAGGGTCTGTATTGGGCCCTACTCTATTCCTAGTCTACATAATCTCCCTGTTTCTTCAACCTTTTGCAGGAAAAGTAACGGCCTTTGCCGACGATCTTAGCATCGCGTACGACTCTGTTAGCCACCTCCAGCTAATAGCTGATATAAACTATGATGTACACCTACTGAGAATGTGGTTCGCCAAACATAAACTTATTGTCAGCAATAAAACGAAACTAATGTTTTTCAGCCTTAGGTTGCAGGCTGTATCGGACCTTGATTTTCACTTTCATGCCGCTAATTGTACTCGCCACAAAGTGTCGGTTTGCACGTGTAATGAAGCTTCCCCTAAAACTGTGTTTGATGTGGATATAACGTGTCATGCGAACTGTTTGGAAATTGACATAGTAAATAACTACAAATACCTAGGTGTTATTATTGACCAAAATATGAATTGGTTTAGTATTTTCGTTCTTTTATCCGTAGTTCGTTTCATCTTCGTAAATACTACACTAATAATAGTTTAAGAACTGTTTACTTCGGTATATTTCACTCCAAACTACAATATGGATTAGGATATTGGGGAGGCGCTTACAGCACCAAAATCCAGTGTCTACTTGTTTTGCAGAAATGCGCTATAACAACGATTTGCGGTGTTCCTTGACTCAGCCATTCCATGGCATTCTTTAGGAGCCTGAAAATTCTGCCGGTTAGACACCTGTATTATTACAAGGTGCTTACAATTTTCTGTGTGAGAAGTAGTTATTTGCAGAGCCCGATCTCAGATGTCGGCAGTTTACGCAGCAACATTGGATCCCTGGTTAACATACCTTCATTCCAAACCACTCATTTTAGAAACTTATACTCCGTCGTAAGCTTTAAATTATTTAATCGTCCTCCTGTTTCGATTCGCGTACTTACAACACGTTCATCTTTTTTAAACAAAATCAAAAATTGGCTTCTAAGTTTTGATCACTATCAAATTGAAGTTTTGCTGTCCTACGTTATTTAATTTTATTTCATGCTATTTCCAAACTTACTTTAAATACTGTTATAAGGTCAAAATATCACTTCCATCTTAAGGAAGTGGCCGTGGTGTAGTGGTACTAGCCATCGCTTCTCACTCAGAAGGTCAAGGTTCGAATCCTACTCATGACAAGTTTTTCATTTGTGTAATCGGAACTGAGTCTGAAAACTGTCTGTGTCTGTCTGTATACTGGGCATGTAGATTTGGCTGTTGTAGAGTTTCAAGCAGAAAACAAACAACCGTTAAAATTTACAACCGGAATCATTCATCCCGAGTGAAGAAGAACTCTCCATCCTTTTTGGACTCCCACCCCTGGAGAATCAATATCGAAACCAAATATATCTGAGTTTCAAACCAACTACATCACAACAACTTTCCTTTCTCCTTGTTCTATCTTTCCGCCCTGCCAACAGTAAAAGGGTATCATAAATCCCTTGAGGCGCCCGTAAATTATAAAAAAAAAAAAATTTATAATCTACATGAAATTCTGCTGATGTGATATTCTACACTATTCGAATTCTAAATACGAATGTCACTACGTATTCTTAATTTAATACATTCCTTAATTGTTCACTCAATAGTTAGAATTAACCTGTACATGTATTACCCTAATATTCTGAATAATAAAAAAAAATTAAATTGAAGCGCACTATGCTCAAATGTTCAAAAGGTGTGTACCATAATGGAGCAATCAAACTTGAACAATTGCCTTAAATAGTGAGAACATTTTCTAATGAATACAAATACACCGGTAATTGGGACATATTTAACGGCGCTTTAATGAACTTTAATAAAAAATTGAAAAGATCCAGGAGAGCTTCTTGGAGGAAAAATTGCCAATAATCTCGCGTCTACTACAGTTTTTCCCGAAATAGCTTAGGTCTGTTAAAACAAGACGATGAAACCTTCACAACTAGTCGAGAGGAAACTTCAAAAATGTAACTTAAGGTTCATTTTCCAGACACGACCCCTTACGAACAACATACAATGCGTCAGTTCTAAAGTCACAAGTTTTCCATGCAGCAACAGAATTAACAGCAAGAGACGTTCGCTGTAAGATTCAGACTACTCTAAAGATAATAAACAACTGGTGTGTTGGATAAAATCCCTCAATCAAGTCATACTTAGTCCTTTCACTCGTAAAAGAAATCTTACTTAACGGTACATAAATTGTGTAATAATGAAGTTTTATATAATAAAATAATCATAAAATTACCAAAGCGACTCAGATATATGGGCTTGCCCTCGTATATATAGTAAGACCTGGGCATTAACCTTCATTATAGAAAAACTGCAGAGGCTAAAAAAACTTCTTGCCTCGGCATCTTCGGCAGAATGAACACATGCGCTACAGCACCCACAGAAACTCTCATTTTTTTAACGCTATTAAATCTTTTTATGAAATAAATATTCAGATCAAATGGGTCAAATAAATATTCTTTCCGAAGTCCCAGAATTTCACATAATCTGCGCGATAAACGACTGGATTCCAAGCCGAGAGGCATGGAACTATGAAAACCGCACACAGAGCCTTAATTGTCAGAGCTTCATTAGGCCAAATCCTTTCACAATAAATCAAAAGACTCCCTCCAATAAAAGAGCTGATATTAGACGACTGATTGGGTTTTGAACAGAACACTGCCGTCTTCGATATCACCTACACAAAATAAGTCTTATTCAGGAAACGGTGTCCTTGCCGGAAAGATGAAACTGTGGAACACATCTTATGGGAACGCATTGTTCTAAGTGCCCTAAGATTACGATACTTCCTCAGAGAAATCTTAATACCTGTGGAACTTCTCAAAACCTGCACCAAAAAGATTATCGATTTCATCAAGTGCCCTAAGAGGACGATACTTCCTCAGAGAAATCCTAATACCTGTAAATCTTCTCGAAATCTACTCCAAAGAGATTATCGTTTTAATCAAAAGAGTTGAGCCTCTCTTGGCGTCCTAATACTAGTTCTGTGGTACAAAAGATCTTTTAGATGACAGCGCCTTCCGCAATTGTACCTCTTGAAAAAACAAAGAATTAAATTCTACAACTTATTTGCGATTTTACAAGATGAGCTTGTAGAGTACTTAATTTGGATTTTTAAGAATAAAGCACTGGCAAATCTGCTCTTACATACATGAAAAACGGGGAACGTCTATGGAGCAAATCGTTTCGAAGCACTTCGTCAAAACACAAATGCTTTAACTTAATCATCATTCAATAAATTCAATAACTCTTACATGCTAGACAAAAAAATGCTTAAAAATTAGCTTAATTAACTTAATATTATCTTATTCTAACTTACTGGCCCCATGCGGACACTCTAAGTTAAACCTAACAATTAAAATTTGTCTTTCGACGTTTCGTACATTTGATTTTGATGTTATTTTGTATTAAACAGAATTAAAACTAAGAAAATAAATTTGTTACAAAAACTTAGTAAATTGACTTTTTTTTTATCATCTTTTAAACTTAAAACTAAAACTTAAAAACTACCTTAACACTATTCTTAATCTACTTAGGCTACTTAAGCTACTTAAAATTATCTTATCATTAAGGTATTATATTTTTTTTGTGAGAAGAAGTTACCCGAAGGTTACCCATCTTTTTGTTGTTTTATATATTTTTTTTTTGTATTTTTGTTTTTTGTATATATATATATATATTGTATTGTACATTTTTATTTTTTATTTATTTATTTTATTGTTTTTTTTCCTTAAAACTATCCTATTCCTACCTTAATCTATGTAAGTCGGCCATGGCTAGAAAATTAGGCTGGCGACCCTGCTCCTTAACGAAGCTAACTAGTGCTAGAGGAATTCGACGACGTAGATTCCGCTCCTTCAACAAGCCACCAAAATTGTTGGTGCTGCCGAGCAACATCCCTCATATCGCGTTTCCCTACCGCCCTACTGAACCGGAGACGCTCCGCATTGCCGTGTGCGACGTCTCTATCGTAGTTAAGTCGCCTCTCCGCAGCTGTTCGAGCGACATGGAAGATTAACGGCACCGCTAATCTATCCTTGATCAGACCTTTCATGTCGAGGTAGAGGAACGCTTCTGGAGGAATAAAGCCGTCAAAGCGAACTCTCTCGTGATACATATAATTGGGGTAGTAAGCCCCAGAGATCAGGTTATTTGACGAAGTCATTGCTCTTGCAATGTGCCTTCGAATCAACTTAATAACAGAATTGTCCACTCTTATTAGGTTAGCCCTATTGTACAAGACCTCATTGCGATAGAATTTTATGTACTCAGACTCTGGTGTTCTGTATAGGCGAAGACAAGCCCTAAGGCAAGCCCTCTCAAACACCCGAATCTTTTCCAAAAGACTTGCTCTCACGTTGAACCACACGGGACAACCAAATGTAAGCATAGGCCGAATAAGGGCCATGTAACAGATCACCTTTACCCTCGCATCGAGTTGCCTGCTATAAAACAGTCTCTTTGTAAGGGCAAAAGCACCTTTGGCTCTGGCCAGAGCAACATCTATATGTTTGTTAAAATACAGATATTGATCTAGCCAGATCCCAAGGTATCTGACTACATTTCGACAAACAAGTGGCTGTCCGTGTTGTCCCACGATCTGAAACTTTCGCCAATTCTTTCTGGTATCCGCAAAGGCCCCAGACAAAGGCGTCCTAAACAGAATGGTTTCCGACTTCTGAAAGTTGATCTTCAACTTCCAGTCGTCGCAATATTGTTTAATTTTATCGAAGTCACGTTGCAAAAGAATGTTTATAACTTCAATCTTTGGACCTGATCTGTACGCGATTAAGTCATCTGCGTACGCTATGGCATGGTGAAGTGAACCTATCAGATCACTTGTGTAAATGTTGAAAAGGATTGGCGAACTAACCGCACCTTGTTGCAGACCGTTTTTAATGTTGAATGTACCAGTAGAAGTCACATCGCCATTTTTCACGATGAACTGTCTATCTGAAAGCATATTGAAAAGAATATACAGCAGTGGTTTACTAATGCCCAGTCTGTTCAACTTGTAGAAGAGTCCCTCTAACCATACGGTATCGAAGGCCTTCTCCAAGTCAATCAGGCAGGCACCCGTGCACTGTTTCTTGGCTTTGTTCCATTGGATATCAGAAACCAGTTTAGACGCGGCATGAATAACATCATGCCCCGCCTTGAAACCGAATTGATTATCCGGAACTATATTTCTGTCCTCAACCCACTTAGTCAGGACTCTATTGATGACTTTTTCGAAAACCTTACTGATGTTTGGAAGGAGACTGATCGACCGGAGATTCGCCGGATTGGAGGTGTCTTTATCCCTTTTGGGGATGGGATGTACCACCGCAGTTTTCCAATGCGCTGGATAATGTGCATTATTCATTGCATTGTTAAACAGGGTGGTGTAAATGTCCACCGCTTCTAGTGGGAGATGTCGAAGCACAATGTTCGGTATTCCATCGGTTCCCACTGATTTCTTACTTCTAATTGTGTCGAAGATCGTGTGAAGGTCTTCCTTCGAAATGAATGGGGGTTGTTCCCTTTCATTGGCGATGACATTATTTGCCATATTCTCGTCACTGAACTGGGTGAAACCCGAGTTCTCGATTCGCCAGTTCATTATTTCATTTCGAAGGTAGTCGCTCCTATAGCTTCGACCTTCTCCTGCGGATCCTCGATCACAAAGAAGTCGTCATCATCAATAGCCTCATTTGGATCTATGCCTGCTGTTGAGAGTATGCGTTCATTATCAGTCGTTCGGGCGATTTTTAGACATGAAAGGTCGTCTTGATCTTTCCTCCGAAATATTTTATTTATTTGCGGGAACATATTCGGGTTGCTGGTGTTTACAGCCCGAATTTTGTTGTTCCAATACAAATTTACAGAAGCCCTGTAATTTTCTTTTATTAATGTTTGGAGGTTTTTTATCGATGACTTTAATGTCAAAATCTCCGGGTTGTGTCTGTCAGTAAACTGTCTATACAAGGTCTTCAGTCTTGAGAGTAGTCTACTTTTATTTCGGTGAAGTGCGTCAATAGTTGCGTTGCGGAATAAGTCTTCGTTGTCAGTGTGTTGATACCGAGGTATCGTTTTGTCCATAGTCCGTTTAATTGTCTCGTCCATTAGTTTTAGATACCTGTCAATCTCCTCGTTTGACAGATTTCTGTTTGACGGTGGGTAGAGCGAATTCGAGGAGAGTGCTCTAGTCAGTGTCCTGGAGAAGTGTGTCCAACGCACTCTACTATAGTTGTAGGAATGCCTTTGAATACACTCATCCAATTCCGCATTTTCGTTCGGAACGGTTATTTCGGTACTAAGACCGCAATGGTCACTGTCATACACAAAAGTGCGAAGACAGTTTACAGTTTGTTGGTTCGTACCTGTCAGTTGTATTCGTGTGTCGAACAACAGCAGATCCAAATAGGAGCCGTGTCTTGGAAACGACGGACTATCCGTCGCCTGCAGGCCGAGTCGGTACATCACACTGTGCTGACCCCACCAATTGAATAGCAGGTTCCCTCTAGTGTTTGGTGTATTATTTCCCCAATCGCTATGTTTGGCGTTGAAATCTCCGCCGATAATGAAGTAGTTTTCCTCCAATTCCAGTCTCAGAAATCGAAAAAGTGTCTCGAGCTCTGAGATGAATAGGGTGGATTGAGTAGCCTTAGATGCATAAACTGACACCATGTATAACCGCTTTCCACTACGGAGAGGGATATACATGATGCATGCTTCTAGCACCTGAAACCTACGTACTACACGACTGTATATTCTTTTAAAACGTATACCTTTTCTTACGAAGATTGCAACGCCTCCTCCTTGTATGGAGTTGGGTCGATTTCTTCGCATGATTTTATACCTTTTGTGCCTCATTTTGTGTCTTTTGCTTAGCTTAGTTTCGCTAACCAAAAGCACATCAGGGGCTTGGTCTTTAAGCAACTTAAACAGTGTGGCTCTTCGCTCAATCCTAATCAGTGAATTAACATTCACTGCAAGGACCTTCAGGGTTTGCTCCGCCATGTACGTACGCATTACGACTGGAGGTGCGTTAGGCTCGGCAGAAGCGCGTAGATTTGATTCACGCGCGCAGCTTGTTCAGTAATCTGACGTTGAAACTGAGCCATCTGCCCCTGAATAGAGCGCAAGATAGCTAGAATGTCAGTTGCCGGTTCCGGTGCTCTAGACGCTGGAGCCTGAGAAGCAACCTTCGCTTGCTGTGCCGTATTCCCCCTACCTGCCGCCATTTGGGCGTAGGTGACTTGGGGAGTAACGGCTGGTGTTTGTATTTGAACTGGTGGTCGCTTAACTTCCATCTTTTGCTGCCGAGCCAGATTTACTCTTTTTATGTACTGGAATTTAGGACAACCCCGATAATTTGCGGTGTGTCCCGTATTCTTACATAAAACGCAAGAGAGTTGACTTTTTTCCGACGCTCCATCCACACCCAGCGGGCATTCTTCTGATTTGTGGTTCTTGCTGCACTTGACGCATCGAGGCTGCATTTCGCAGTTCGACGCGGCGTGCCCGAACCTTTGGCAGCGAACACATTGCAAAATGTTATCGCTCCGTTTTACTTTTTCCCAGTGTACAACCTGGTAGTCTAGGACTTTTATACTCCTTAGACCATCCAGTTTGCTTTCGGGAGTAAGCTGAACCAGGAAGAACGGTAGTTTCTGTTTCTCCCTTTTGGCTCTGGCTGTGGTGAACGGCTTGACCCCTACGAACTTGAGCTCTTCGCACTCTTTCTCTTTGAGCAGTGCGAGGAGCTCCTCCGGATCAGTTGACGGTTCGATCCCCCTCAGCAGCATTGTTTGCAGCTTTTCCCCCTTCGGGGTGAAGGAGAAGAACTCCGTCGTCGAATCCTTTAACAAGCTTTTTATTTTATTATAGCGCTCCACTGTGTTGCAGTGGATCGCATGCCTATCATTACTTAATCTTTTGATAAAAAAATTATTGCCTATGGCCGACTTACACAGATCAATGGTTTCTTTTAATTCCAGTTTGTAAGTATTGATCGGGGGTATCCTTTGTTTAGCTCGTTGTTGTTGCTGTTGCTGTTGAAGTTGCTGCTGCTGTTGCTGTTGTTGTTGTTGCTGTTGTTGTTGTTTATGTTGTTGTTGTTTGTTATTTTGGTCAAATTGACTTTTTTGTTTTGGCTGCATTTGTTTGCTCGTTTCAATTTGTGCTGTTTTTTGTTGTTGGTGTACAGTATGACTCTTTTGTTGTTGTTTAGCCTCGCTGGTATTTTTTTGTTGCTGAGAGCTAAAGAGCTGTTGATGTTGCTCCTTCTCTCTTCTTGCCATTTGTTTGGCCTTTATTGTTTGTACTTTTTGTTGAAGCTCTTTAATGCTGTTGTTAAGAGCTTCAACCTCCTCCTCTTCGTCATCTGACTCAGAAGCAGCCAGAGATGCGAAGGTATTTTTATTCATAAAGTAGCCTTCTCCACCAACAGCCACGTATGGGTAATCATCTTTACCAGCTGCCGCCCTCTTTGTCGTTGTTGGCGCCTCTTCCCTTGCTCTACCCGGCAGCTTTTTGGTAGAGGTTGAAAGGGAAGGGGGCTTTGTTAAGTTTGGAGTTGGTTTCAATACCCTCCTCCTCTTAATCGTAATTACCGATGTTGCTGTTTTTGTTGTTGTAATTGACGGTGTCTTTTTTTGAGCTGGCTTAACGGCCTGATTATCCGATGACATCGCGCCATCATCTAATCCCGCTATTGACATAGCGGACCGCTCGCTGCCACTCATCGTTCGATCACACTTTTTTTTTTTTTTTTTTTATTTTATACTGTTCTATTGTCTTTTAAAAAAAAAAAAAAAAAAAAAAAAAAAAAAAAAAAAACACTTGTAAAAATAAAAAGGGAAAGTGGTTCTTTGGGGAGTCGAACCTACGACCACAGATTCCTCAGTTCACTGCCACTACCACCCACCAGACTACCAAATGACTTGCTAAATTTGTCTCTAATACGGTTGTACACTTAATGTTTGGTTCACTATTTGAAACAAAACAAGCCGAAACAAGTCAATTCTCCGCGGAGATCGATGAACGACTGCTATAACTTAATCGATTCTATTGTCATTCAGAAGGCATCGAACTACAAAGCCAAGCAGGCCATTTTAAGGGATTTCTCTGAATAATCGCTGAAAATCTGTGAGAATTACTCTTCCAGATAGTGGTGGGATCTAGATTTTGATGAAAGAATAGTATTGCTATATCAAACTTATAGCTTTAACTGTGATGTTATATCTTATTCTAGTCGATGTTGTGCGTCCTTTTTTTATTGATAGTAGATACTCTCTCCTAAGCCGATTTTGGCAGCTTCCTTTTCAATATTAGTGCGCTATTTCAACAACTATGACGTTAAAAAAGTCACATGAAAGCGAGTAACTCTACCTGAAACGTAATTTAAAATCGAAGGTCTTGATCATTATCAACTTTGAAGGAAGAGCGAGCATTCTGCATAGACGGATTGATTTGGCAAGAATCCCAAAACATACAAATCGATTGACCTTCTTGATCTTTTACCAAGATGTCTCAGAATGTGAAGAATTGGTGGTTTGTGGACGCTTCTAGTGTTAAAAGTTGGTATGTGCTCTCGACAGCTTTGAATACCTTAATTAGTAAGCCCTAAGGTCAGGCCCCAGCATTTTTTTTTCATTATTATATTAGATATTGCTATCCTAACTTCATTGAGGTCAGGTGAACCGAAATTTTGGCTACCGTTGTCTAAGATGAATAATCTATTTTTCCCTACGGCAGAATACTAGTCATCGTCGCTGTAATACAGTTTTTAAATGTAGTTTATCAATATTGTTAGAACCGACTTTGATTCTTATATAAGGCTTTTTGCCTTGACATGTTCTTCTTTGATTTGCGATGCTGAATCTTACGATTAGAGCTTTTCGTTTAACATTTTATGATCCGGAGCTCAGCATGTCTTTTGTTGGTATATAAGAGCAAACCGTGTACTTTGTGTAGTGACATTTCTTTCCGTTTTATTCCAACCACAGCGTATCGAAATCACCTTTCCACATTTATTATTGACCATATACTGGTTCATAACCAACGAGTGCCTCTTAATATAAATATACATATGGTATCTTGCGTCTCAAAATGCTTTTACACGTGATCTTTCAATTAATTAAATTGAAATAGTGACATTTATCCAATGCAGTAATATTCTCCATCTTGAACCTCCATTGTTCAGCTTGCAACTCTTGCTTCTTTTTTTGTCTTGTTTGCCTTCTTTTCGTTGGAAATCTTCACCAAAAATAGAGCGACCGACCATTCGATATTTCTATAGATGTATAGGGCTCCAGCGGACTTTCACGACTACTTCGTAGGGTCTTTTAATACAAATTCAAGTTTATGTTTTTACTTTTCATCACCATTTGTACTTTAAGTAAAATCATTCATATCGAAGTCTTCTTAGAGATAATAGATACATGTACATATGTAAGTTTTCAATGTTTGGACGATCATGGTCCAAACGATTGTATTAAACGACGTCGTCAAAATTTTGCTTCGTGTAACACTACAATCAAAAACGACGTCGTCCGGACGATTAAACTATTTAGTGTTGCACGAAGCAATACAATCTTCGAAATGACGTCGTCAGACGATCGTCGCCTTACGCGATGAGAGCCCTGGTTTTTCGTCGTATCACAACTTCATACTTTTAATAAGGCGTACCAATTATTCGAGGCCTATTTGGCTCTTTTAAGTTGACCTATTTTAAGAGATAACGAGTTCTCTAACCCTTATAGTCTTAAAAACTACTTAACACTCAAGCGGGATTAAATACACTTAAAAGACTAAGCAAGTGCTTAGTTCTTTTTTAGAAAAATGTCGTGGATAAGAATAAAAAGTTTGTTATCTATGTTTATGGGTAGCATCCAGGATTCAATTTGCCTTGCAGTATTCTTGGCAATCATTAAACTCACGTAACTTTGAATGATCGAACAGAATAATGTCTTTTGGCCCAGTTGGGACTCGAAGCCAATACACTCTGACTAAAGCCTCCATCACCCACAAGGTAGGTCATACTCCTTGGAGTCGAATTCGATCACCCAATCAAACGGAGGTAAGCCTATGTGTTCCGAAACAATTTACCTGATCCACTCTCATTATGTAACCTTATAATCAACAACGATTATATCAACTTGCCGTATAAATGAATTTGAATGGATACATAATATGCAGAAGCCATGAGTATCCATCATCATATCCATCTTATTATTTATCAGTAAAAATCCACTTCACTTTACGTTGTTTTGTTGTTACTTTAAAATTAAGGCGCAATCAACAGCCAAAACCGTAAAAATGAATAGTTGGGCAAGTTAAGCTGAACAAATGATTCGTCAAGCTTCGAAAGCAGTCATTAATATTTTTTTTTAAAAATCTTGCCGCTACATGCTACGCGTCAATGATTGTGTGTATCAATTAAACTTATAATGAAATTTAAATTTGGTTGCACTTTACGTGCAAATACTTTTGTTAATAGATTAAAACCCATACAGAATACCTCTTTCAACGGACATCGAAATTTCTCAAAGGACGAGAAAAAAAATTCGTAACGGTCAACCAGGAAAAAGTAACGAACTTTTCCTTGTTTTTTTTTTAGTAGGAAACACTTCTGATGAGTCCTTTTATTCCTATTTCATGAACAAACTGTACCAAACATAAATATCCAGGAAAATCAAAAGGTCCAGCAAAAAAAACAACAAAAAAATTCGGTGCATTTATCTTCCTCCGATTCTGTTAAAAATTTAATCTCTGGGTGACCCTTGCACGTGTTCAAATCGGTTCTAAACCCAAATCGTATAGAAACAGAAAAAATCCTCTGTCTGGTCCCTCCCTGAGAGCTATTGGGCATGTATTATAGAATCTCGGATAGTGAAAAGGAACCGAAAAATTAAACCCACACAAATTCTGGTTGGTTCGGGATTTTAAATGTTTTTTTTTTTTTTTTTGTTAGTTCTCGGATTTTTATGACCAAACCGTCGATCATGGCAAAAAGAGGTACCTGCCGTTGGATAAAAGGATGCAATGTATGATTATTCAAGAATTCGCTGGAAGCAATTTCCTTCGTTTTCGCTTATCATTTCTGCCCGAAAGGGATTGAGCAAAGGGATTAAATAATGTTACCCTTAACCGAATTGATGCATGTCGGTAACAATTGCTCTAACCTACTATACCGAAGGGATACGGGTACTCCTGTAGATACTCATTTTGATTATGTCCATCAAGGAGTAACAATTGAAAGGGACATTTAAGATCTGGGTTGCTTCGATTCCCCTTTGAATTAAAGAGTATGGATATGCCGATAGTTTGATTGATTCACAGTGACCTGACAGGTAAAGAAATCTGAGAATGGTTACGGATTCTGATTCAGTTTATTTATTCAAATGCAACATTTGAAAGTGAGTCACATCTAAAGTGGAACCTCTGTGCATTTTGTTATTGCTGGTTTGGGTTTTGTTTGCTAATGGATTTTATTTGATGTTAAAACAAATATTGTATTCCTACAAAAATCGTGTAGGTCTTTCAGTGCGAGCTACAGATACATACAATTATCTCTGTGTGGGTTCTACTACCTCGCAATGGCTTGGTATCAGGACGAGATAAACAAATGTGGAAAATCGCTGAACAGTGTAAACAAGTGTTTCCATAAACATTTGAGTCGTTAGCTACGATCTTACGTGAGTTACTCGTAATTTCTCTGCTGTGGCATGGCGCGTTCTTATCGTCTGTTTTTTTTTTTTTTTTGTTGACTGTATTTGTGGAAGAAGGTGTTTGTTGACCTTGGAAGTAACCTGTACGTGTTCAAGAATGGAAACTCAACAGGTAGGTATCCGAGAGGGGATAGAGTTGTGCTTATCAGTTTTTATAAGGAATGGATAGTTATTTACCTCGTCGTGTTTATATACCCATATTCAATATGTACGAATGTTTGCATAGTTTCATGAGTGTAGGTAAGAAAGGAAATAAAAAAACAATAAGCGTTTTATTTGCCACGAGGTGGTTTTTTCATAATCATTCGATGGCTTAAGTTGTTGTTCTTCAATCAAAACCTTGCAAAATGTGTGCAGACGTGGTAATACTTATAAATGTATGTTTGTATTAACAAAATATGGCCAAAAGATAAGTAATGACGTAATCATATTTTTTTACTTATTTGCTCCGACATTAGGCTTACCCTCATTTCCGGTTGTCTCGTTTCAATTCTTTCAGCGATATTTTTGAGCGACCTAGTGTATGCATACAACAAATTTCTTTTATTTTTGTTGCGATATATGTACTATAAGACACGATTTTCAAAAACCATTTATAAAATATAAATTAAAGTTGACTTGTTAACATGAAAACCACAAAGAGCAAACTTTCATGATTTGTCTAAAGTAAATCGGGGACAGTAATTTGGTATTAAAATTATTAGTTTGGATGAGCTTAATCGCAGACTTTACACTGTCCCTCGGGGGAAAAGTGAAGCCGTAAATCCACTTTAAATGACCCAACTATTCTATTCGTTAGACCTTCACTCTTTTGGCTAATTCTATGAGTCCAGCGCATAGAGTCCGTCTTTGTTCCTGCTCCTCCACTCACCGCCTATGTAAAAGGGACCGAAAATTATTCGAAAAATTTTCCTCTTTAAGCTGCCAAGAGCATCCTTATCCATAAGTCCATGCCTCTGCGCCAGGACTTAGAGTAATTGGTTGGACTTTTGCAAGACTTTTGTGTTGGCGCGTGAATTTTCGGCTATTTTTTCAAGAATGGTGTTAAACAAATGACAGCGCATTGCCCTGTCTAAATACTTTTTTTGACACCTTAATTCTTTACTGATCTTAATGAAGCAGCGCGAATTCCCCATCGGCATCCTGCCCAGACGGATAGGTATAGCTCGTCTCACAATACGGCAGATAGGATCTTGTAAGCGATACAAAGAAGACTGATGCCACTGTTGTCGGTGCAGTTCAGAGAGTCTCTTTTCTTAAGGATCGGACAAACAATGTTGTAGTTATATTCATCAGGCATACTTTCGTTAGACCGTATTTTTCAGGTGAGTTGGTGTATGCTCCTCGCCAATTCATTGCCTGCCGCTTTGAAGAGCTCGGCAGTCAGGCCATCTACTCTAGGAGCTTTGTTTAATTTGAACTTATATATGGATAGAGTATATTCACTTCATCTTGGTCGGGTGGATGGAATTGTTGGTCTACATCGTACAGGTTGAAGGATTTATCCTGCCTAACAGCGATGCGACTCTACTACGATGTCCCCTTGTTCTTCTCTACAGATTTTTGTTTGGGGTTTGTATACGTGGCATTTTTTCTTCTTTACCTTTTGGTAAGACTTCCCAATGTCATTCCTTGAGTAATACCTCTCAATTTCCACGACCGCACGCTTCGCTCCTCGGAACGTACTTACATCCATAACACTGAAGAAGTGTCTTGCGTCGATCGCAATGTGGTCAATCTGTTAGACGGTTGATCGATCAAGAGCTCTCCAAGTCCCCTTGCAAATATCGAGATGTGGGAACAGCGTGCTAGCTACGACAATGTTTCTCACCGCCGCAAAGTCGATTAGCCTGAATCTGTTATCGAAGGTGGTGTCGAGCGGGCTATATCTTCCGACAGTGCTATCCAAGATGCCCTCTTTTCCTAGCTTTGCATTAAAATCGCCGAGGACAATTTTGATGTCATAGCCAAGGCATTGCTCGTAGGTCTTGTTCAAGAGCTCATAGAAGGTATCTCTGGTGTCGCCATCTTTCTCCTCTGTGGGGGCGCGCGCGCATATCAGGCAAATGTTGTTAAATAGAGCCTCGATGCGGATTGCCACGAGGGGCTTGTTCACATGCCGGAAACTCAAAACTTTTTGCCTAAGACTGCCTCCAACAACATATCCGCATCCGAATAGCCGCTGTTTTTGCCGTCGACAACAACCGTCGTGGTAGTTGTCGCAATTTGTCATCCTCTTTTTGTCTAGCCCATAGCATCGCATTTCTACGATAGTGGTAATATCTGCTTTACAGCAGTCCAGGGTCTCTGCTAGTTGTTTGGCTCCACGTCTCCTACTAAGGGATTAGCATTCCATATGCATATCCAAAGTTCGTTGTCCTTGAAACGTTTGCATATGTTTTCAGCATGTATCCAAGGCCTGTTACCGGTTCATAACTCGAATTATTCATAGCCGGGTAGGTAACCCCGGGGACATATCCGGGGGAGCAATTCTAATATATATACAACGCGTTAGACCAAAGCCGTTGACTCCATCTAGAACATTCATTCGCTGTCTATAAATAAGACTATGCTATTTTTGTCTGTTGGTCAGCATTCGTACTTAAATTTTTAACAAGTTAGGTCAGGATGTAAAGTGGCCAGTAGACGTTAAATAAAAACAATTGATGTTTGTGACAGTGGTTATCGTCAGGTTGACACCTCTTAGCGCCTACACTATTTCTACAGCACCCAACCACCCAGAAAATCACGTATAGGAATAGTGACACCTAAATACATCTGTCCAAACCATAGCGGTAAAAATACTTCAACAAATCTCTTTGTTTCTATAATTTGCCACGGAATAAAGACAATGACCATCGGCACAAAATTAAGATCGTTCCTGGTAACTCAGCTCGAAGTCAGCAAAGGAAAGTATCAAAGTTGGAAGATAACGCCTCGTAAGACAAACTGCACGCAACTGAATTTTATTTTTATTCGTCGTCCGGTGTTACGAGTAAATTAAGGCTGTTACAGGCTTCCGATTCATCAGCATCCTATAGAGAATCTGCTGGTAGTGTTAACTTGATCAACAGAGGTTTGAAAGGCTCATTGGAATATTAAAACTGATAACTTTACTGAAACTTAGCTATTCAAATCATAATTTATTATTAATAAGCAGAATAATCTGAAAAAGCGATCGCCTTGTATCCCTTCGCTTCCAGGCATGTCTGAAGTTCATGACCCATCAGGTACAAAAGAAAGGTGATAGCAGCATATCTTTGGGCGTTCCACTGTAGGAAGATCATTTAGCTTATGTTCTACCTGATATGATAACGCCTTGGTTTTTACCAAAAAGTATAAGAGTATCTTAGGTCTATAAGATTTCGGTCTTCAAGCCACATAATGTGTTGTTTGTGTTGTTAATCCAAAGCGAAGTTCGAAGTCTTCCTTAAGGGCAGCGCTTTCAGGTATGGTTGGCCTATGCTTTTCTGATAAGCTGAATCCTTGTGAAGATTACAAGTAAAGGAAGTAGATACTCGAATTAAGGCAGGCAAAACGAGATCATCAAGGCAATCTGATTGACTAAAACCAATTTGTACTTCTCCTTGACGCATCAACTGCGGCATTTCATGGATATGGATATTTGCTATCTCTAAAGATCTTAAAACAAATTAGGGGTATATTTAAACGTGTGGATTTTAAGAAATCGAACACGATCTGGCATTGGCGCACTGCACTTACCTTAAGAGCGAGGGGTAATAATTGACTTGTAAGAGAGGTGTTGCATGCAATGCATTATTAGGTCTAAATTTCGAATTAATTACAATCTTAGGCGCTTGTGCCCTCAATTAATAATTCCAATCACGTTGATTTCTGACTTGTGAAAGAGAAAAAAGCCGATCACAATATATCTATAAGGAATCCTTATTCAAAAGTCCTCTATTTGGTACAAATAGCACGTCCCAATACCAAACACCGAACCACATAAATGCCAAAGAATCTTTCAAAAAAAAACATTTGGTTGTGAGTTGATGGTCTTTTTTATGTTTGTGAAGCGAGTCCTTTCTTTCCTATTTACTTGCACGTGAATTCCTGAACGAACGTGTCGAAACAAGTTATCCAGCAATTTTCTACCTTCTCCTACAGATACGAGTATTTCCTTAGACAGGTCCCTGCACAATGCACTTTGTCACGCAACAAAAACTCCCAAAACTCATACAATTTGCAATTGCACCACTCTTTCAATATTGACAATAGATCAGGGATATTTTGGTGAAACTAGGACGATTGCCTATTCTTTGCGGTACCATTTGTATGATCTCTGACTCATTTGAACGTGAGAATTGTAGTTTCATGAGATTTTTCAGTTAAAGATTTTCCCAGGATGTTGTCAACGGCTGTTTTGAAACATACCTATATTGCCAAAGGAAGTGAAATTGAAAGGAAGTGTGACAATTTTTGAAAAGAATGCCTTTAAATACGAGCGTAATGGTTAATCATAGTTACCTATGTAGAAAAGAAAACTGTCTGACTCTGTCGTCAATGTTGTCTCAGTTGATCTGTTTTGTCACGTTTTGATTATTAATTGAGCTGCGTGACAGCCGTAAGACCGAACCACCATTAAAAAAATCTCTGCCGTAGGTCATTTAGATATACTTTTTTTACAGTAGCTGATAATAATTCGTGTTTAACTCATTAGCGAGTCATTGTTGCCATGTTTCCTTAAGACCAATTCACGTTCGGAATTTTTCATTAGTCCAACATATTCGTGAACGATAAGAAGATTATATGAATGTACCGTCTGCACAAGCTCAAGATGTAAAAGCAATCGAGCGAAACCAGTTTGAAAAATGGAAACTGCTACAGAGCGCTTCATTAGCGCTGTAATATCACGCGTCAGCTTGTTATAATTTATTTAATGTCGATCCGCTGTGTGTGTGTCATGTTTATTTAACACAATTTAAGTCAAGAAATGAGCTGTGTAAATTGTACACATTTTATAATAAAAGTTATGATCAAATGTGAGAAGAGATGAAAACAGATTAAAGCTTTCATGGATACACACATACTCGTACATATGAACATATAGGTGCGACATAGATGCGGAAAGATACACAGACAGTCGTATTCGTATATGAAAATTCCTTGGTTAGATAAAATATTTGGAACGTTAATACGCAAGTGCCCCTTAAAATATCACCTGACCATGTTATGAAAATTATATTCTTCCGCAGCTCTACATGCTGAAACCATCAATTAAAAATTCCTTGTCTTTGGCCACTCTACAGTTTTGGCCTTTTGACTATAAGCGGTGGCTCACCTGTTCGTAACTTTTTGAGAAGGCTATAAAAAATTACTGTTATATTTTTATAACAACTATTGCTTTATTGAAAGAAGTAAACTTTCCTTAAGTATGCAATACTATTTCATTCAAATGTCTTGACTTAACCAATATTGTTTTTGAGTTCCTGAATCATTTCTAGATTGTTCGCAGAGCATCGATATTAAATGACACCCCACAAAAAAGAGTCCAATGGCTTCAAATCGCAGCTCCATAACAGCCAAGCAATGTAACCAAAACGAATGATCAAACGATAACTTTACTTAGTGTACAAGAAATCGACAGTTGGACGGCGAGGGTGGCGCGTGCCCAGTCTTACTGGAACCATAGTTAGCCCAAGTCCAAATGTCATCGAAATGAAAAAGTGACTCATTTGAAAGAAATTGTAAGCAAAATTGTCGTGAATTTGAACATTTTTGCAACAGGCAATCGGCCTTGCAAACGCATAATCCAAAATATTTATTCAAAATTGACCTCATGCTAGTGCAACTGATGTTCATTTCTGAGATTTTTGGACCGTTGAGGTTCTAGGGTTCTGGCTCACAATTTCGGCGACAGCTACAACATTTGCATTTTCCTTGAGTGCACAGGATGAACACGTAAATATGTTCGGCTATCAATCAGCAAACCAGTCCCAAGAACTTTCTTCACAAACTTCCGCACACTGACTTCAGTTCGCGCATAATTTCGACCGAAACCGCCATAATTAATCCCTGCTCTGTGTTGAAATATTCCTGTGGTGTTCCTTATATTTTCATAATATATTACATAGCGTTAATTTTAAATTTCGAGGACGAATTTTAAACCTTGACCATGTGCATTGCACTGCAATTTCGATGTACGTTTTCTTTAAAATATGACACCATACTATCAATCAAGGTGGAAAAGGGAAATACCAAATATCCGTATTACTAACGTGTTCTTATAAACACCCCTTGGAATAATAGCAAAGTTTTTAAGTACTTTTTAAGGTAAGCCTAGCCTAGCGTTAGAGAAAGTAACAATCCCGAAACCGACTTTTTTCTGAAACAGAATCTAGAAATCTACGCTTCTTTGAACTGAAATATTATAATGCAAAGTGAATTTGCTTTTAACTACTTTAAAGTTAAGACCTCATTCGGATTTCGGAGTTCACTTTTACATCTAGATGTACCGAATTGACCTGCGTCCTTTTAACTTCTGCAACCAAGGTTTAGTTGCTACAATCATAAGCTATGAAATGAGCGGAAAATGGCACAAATTCGTACTTGCATCTGTCTATTTTCCATATCATTTGTTTTATCACCACCACCGAAGGCGGTTACCTTACCTTTTAAATACTGTCATCCCAGGAAGATGGGACTTATCATATGCCACGATGCTTATGCTCAAAATACAATTATATTTACAGTACGCAATAGCAAATGCAACGTCAATGATTCTCGAGACTTTCTCTAGATGCCCTCTTCCTCACCAGTCCCATCAGCGCTGGGATGGATCAAGATGTCATACGACCCGAGACGAAGATCAGCCTGCTTGAGGGCCCGGCATCCGGATTAGCTAGCCTTATCAGTAAACAGCGGATCTTTGTACACATGGACCTTCTATCTCCGCTACTCGTGGGACCATTATGTCAAGGAGCGGCCGGACCGTGGCAAGACGTGGTCACACCATATCCTCCAACCCTAGCAGCAGCAAGTCTGTGGCAGCCCATTGACTCCCTGGTGCTACCAAAAACGCTCCATCAAGGAGATAGTAGGAGCTCAATCCCAAAAGGGAGCTCCTATAAATGCGCTTTGCATACCGCCGAAATGCGGTACGCATCATCAAAGCCTGCGGATCTATTCCGAAGGTGGAGAGAGATGCGAAAACAAAAAGGAAATTAGAGTGGGCTAACAAAATCCTTAAAGACGGACTTCCCACCGTTTCCAAATCGCTAAAAGACTCCTCCAAGCGCCAGAGATCATTGGAGGAAACCATTCCGGTTCCCAAAAGGCCCAAAACGAGAATACCCTCAGGACTTTCCGATGCTGCATCTCTGAAATCTTTTAGCGATGTACTAAAGGACAGACCACCTCCCATTACAAGCGACGCTTTCTGGTATCAAGGCGACATCAGACCACATTGCTTGCACCAACCAGAGATCTCTGGATCTCTATAAAAAAAAAGCCATAAGTGGTCTAGGAGAGGTTTGGCCAAGTACTATGCTCGATGTCGTCGAAAGGGAGGATATATCCCTAGCTGACCTAGAACCCATGTTTGGATCCCAGCTGAACCTTCCTCCCCAGAAGACATTGGAGATCATTAGGCTCATTTACCCGACCCTTCTGACTCATGACTAGAAGGTCTCGAAACTAGAGAAATTAAGGGTCCCTTACAAATGCGCGCTAATTGTGATCGTTATTGATCCCCTAACCATCTAGCGTAGACCAAAAACATGTTTCGGCTAATAGAAGAACAAACCACAGGTCGACGGTTGGATCGACATGTTAAGCGACCAAACAAATCTGTTGAATCGCTCCATGAGTTTAATCTTTCTAAACAAAAAACATCTTGGCGCCATTTTAGGTGTCATCACTGGACACTGTACATGTCCAGCTCTCTCCCAAAGAAGAAATCTGCACCTAGGAGCCTTCTTCCACAATGACTTAAGAAACACAGACATCAAAAGTCTCCTACGCTTTATTAAGAGCTCCAAATGGTTACTGGATTAGGAGGATCACAGATCCACGTGGCATCACAATGGGCCAATAGGCCTAAGTGGTCTAGTTTTGTTTTACTTATCAACAGCCACTTTAACTCAACCCAACCTTAAATAACTAGTTATCGACTTAACGTTATTCAACAAGTTTGTTAAGAAGATAACTGGTTGGAAAGTTCTATAGAAATTCTCCATATCAGAACGTAGGTATCGGATGCAAGATCTCGTCCTAGGTCGAAAAAGAGGAGAGATCCGCAGAAAACCAACTGGAGACAATTTAAGACGGAACCCGTCAAGTCCGAAACTGTTCTCCCGAAGCTGATGACAAAACGCTATTTAAATTTCGAAGAGTAGCTCTGATCGATGTCTGGTGAAACCAGTAGGTTGATCAATCAGGAAATCTGATGACCTGACCTACGCTGGGTCAAAAATAAAAGGTCTCTGTCTCTTACTTGAGGATCACTTCCCAGGCAATCATCAGAAGCATCACATAAGACAGCTCCTTTTAAGCTAAATAATATAACAAGTCGTAGTTGGTATATCTCATTTGTTGAGGTGGCTTCACGTCGCCTGGCACATTTGGCATATACTCAGTTCTATTACAAAAAGGTATAGATCGACACCTGAGAACTCTAAAGAAAACCTTCACCGTTGTGTGCCTTCACTTGAAAAGAAGATATATGCCCTAGGCATTTTTATAAGCATTGAGGGAGCATTCGACAATGCAGTTTTTGAAGAACATATGTAATTCGGCCAGATAACACTTGTAACATCACAAGTTTTGTGAATAAAAACAATGCTAGTGGATAGGATATTGATTGTTGATGCTGACTTTGGTCAATATGTGATCGCGAGGATAGACTAGGGTTACTCGCAATGCGGCTATTTGTCCCCACTGCTAATGTCATTTTATTGTTTATCGCGCTCAATAGTTCCGACGCCTATTGCACAAGCATACACGAATTATGAAGCTGGGTGGTCTGTTCTAAGGCGCTGGCAGCCCTAGACATCACCCACAATTGGAGCACTAGAAATTGACTTTCAGTTAGTCCGCTAACAACCAAGATTGTTTTCTTTACGAGAAGGAGAAAATTGTCTAATTTGACTCACCTTGTGCTTCAAGACATCACCATTCAATTCTCCAAGGGAGCTTAGTATTAGAGTTCATCCTGAATAAGAAACTTCAATGTCTTAAAAAAAAAATACGGCTTGGTTTGAGCTATGGGTTATAGAGATCGTCTTCGAAACAACCTCAATGTGTAACACTGATCTGTACGAGACGTTTCCTTAACGAGATAGCACTATGTATCACACGGCAATTCAAACCATCAATTTACTGAAACCACAATTTGGCAAGGAGGTCATTTCTCAATATGGACGTGAGCTCTTTCGACTTATTTCTTTAAGACATTTTGATGTCATTGACTTACATAAAGATCAGGAACTATTTACGGCTTCTTACAGGTTGCACACGCCAATTCACTCGGAAAAGTAGTTAAAATATTTACTCTTATGTTAGTCAATGTGGTCATATGCTCGTTTTATTCAAAATACTTCTCTAAAATGCGTCCAAATGCTGAATTTGCTATATCATGCCTTGGTTGTGTTAGTTCACAAATGGATCGTTGAATGTCGGAGATGAAACTGTTTACGTATTTTCCAGGACCCAATCCTACGTCTTAATCCTGGATCAGGACACTGTATTAAGGCCCGGGTCAACGCCGAACACCATAATATGTACAAGGAAAAGCCTAAGAACATGGTCGAGAGGCAGAGGAAGAGTTTTCATAGATGACAGTCGTAGCTCTCGCGAAGCTTTCTACATATGGGTTCAAGGTTACTTTAATTTATTAGGTGAAGATAAATACGGAAGAGAGAAACAGCTCTTAAACTTCTAGCCATAAACTCCACTACTTGTTGAAAGGAGTTGCAAGTCTATCAGATTCAAGCGGGCATGATAAAGTGATAGGCTGGAGCTGGGTATCCCCATAACGCTAAAAAGATACACCAGGACGATTTTGAGCGTATTAGCTGGAGTATACACATATTTGTTAGAATAAAGAGGCTATTGTTACCAACTTCTAAATCGTAAAATAAAAATGCTTGTAGGTAAGGTCTGTTTCGTAAAGACTGACGTTGAGCTCGAGGAAATTCGCCTATTTCAATTTTAGAATTTGTGCTATTTTCAGCACTTGCAATGAAAACATAAAGTTGCAACATAAGTGGTCGCAAAGGGCCTTAAAATAGAGAACAGTCTCGGATTCAGTCTGTTTAAAGAGACACAAAATAAAACATTTTTCCAGGACTTAAGAAAATACCTTTTGAAACAAAGGAATATAAAGAACTGTCAGATACTATGCCATATTCATATGCCTTTTTAAAATGATATAGAGGAGACCTGTACCTACATTATTTAATTGCTCATACTATTCTTTCACTGATTCTGAGTAAATTTCTACCAAAACCGATCATATTTTTGAACAACTGCCAAGTATGACAAATTGATAGGATCAGAGAGCCAACGATTAACTAAATAATTGAAAAAAAGAGCTTCGCAATTATTGGAGTCTCATCAGGCTTTCTTTAATATCTAGATTTACTAGTGAATAAAACTATACATGGAATCATTCCCCGGAGCATAAGAAAGTGTCCCTTAAGATAAGGGGCATTCTTTCTACTAGACGAGCTTAAATCCTCTGTCGTCGATGCTCGAGGTTTTCAAAAAATATCATCACCTCAAACAAAGCAGGACAAAGCTTATGATATTTTCAAAATTGTCTGGTCCTCACTCGCGTTCAACAGAGTTTTTATTTAGTTTTAATATACGAAGTATTCAATGTGATGTTACTTTGGATTCCGACACCTTCTCTGCTTTAAGATAGACTTATGGTACTCTTACAAAAGAATCAATTTTATACGTTTGCCATCAAATCAAATGGTCAGTTGTTCTGTATATGAATGTGCATGAAAGATATTTTCCATTTCCCAACCCACCATTTGAATGCAATGCATTATTGTTACATCACCCGCAAAAAGTGAAACGATCACGAAATCATTTATCAAGATTTGTCCGAGTTCAAAAACTACACTCCCCAACATTTATCACGGAAATCGCTTTGCTTTAAAAAAATTTCCCATTTCGACACACTGCTACGCCCGTCTTATACGCGTAATCGGATTATGATTCTATGAAATGGCCACTGACCTACAGCTTAGTTGACCACCTCTATTCGCCGCCCTAAATATAAATTGATTTGATAACCATTGAATTCCATCCAGAAAATCTGCAATTCCTTTGCCACACAGTAGAATTCTACCTGTCCTCCCCACATTAAGATCGTCCTTAGAATTGTAACCGCTTTTTTTTGTTATTAAAAAAATAAATGAAAAATTGTCCCAATTCTTTTGTAACGCCTCTTGGCTGTAATAATTTTTGAAAGTAAAAACTACTATTCCCATAAAATTGTAAGGATCCTTTAACTGATTGCGTCATGCCGTATATATGTACTGTCTGCAATCTCCTTGTACCTGTTGCAATTTTATTTACACAGGATCTCCGGAAAGACCATTAAAAAGATCGGGACCGGATAAAATTACAAAACTCAATGATGATTCCCCTGTCAACTCTGAAGATATAGATTGCTGCTTGTCGATAGTCAAGTCCAGCAAATGGACCACACAAATTTGATGTTGAGAGACTCATTTAACGTAATTAATATGTTTCGATGTTTGTGATTAGTTTGTCCGCCAGTCACTACGGATAAACCCAGAAAAGGTATCTGAAAACGGAATTTGTAAGGCCTACAAGACAAGTTAAAGATACACGTTTAATTAGTCTGAACTGCTTTTTAGACTTTCCTTTGATTTAATAAAGTGGATTAGGTATGATGGTCAGGGTAACGAGGCGAAGTAGATAACAATAAGTGAAATGCTCTCATAGTTCGCCACAAGGAACACTTTGAACAATGTATTTTGCCTATTATACGAGTATGTAAGTCTTTTATAATTTGATGAACAAATAGATTCAATTAAACTATGTAATTATGCTTATGAGGAAATACCCGACGATTGATCGGGAAACTGCTGACTTTCTTATAATTTGAACCAGTAGGTTAACAACGAAGTCCGTTGCGTAGTGCATGCTTTACCTCCCCGGTAACCAGACTTATTCATGCAGACTACAGGCTCTTCCCTTTATGGAAGGTCAGTTTATTGGTCAACGAGGGCAAGACTAAGTATATTCTGTCAATTAGACAAATATAACTTTGGCGATGGCGATGGCGCGATAGTTAGCTCATTGGACTATCACGCAGAGAGTCTGGGTTCGATTCCTGGCTGGAACACCAACAATTTTTCAAATCGCCATCACCCTATCGGCGGGCAATGGCAAACTCCCGAAAGTAAAATTGCCTACGAAAAAGCTTCTAAGGAGTGCCATTCGGACTCGGAGATGAACCGTAGGCCTCGCTCAGATGTGACAAAAATGATAACATGAGCAACACAAATGAGTGTCAAGAAGAAGCTAGGCCATGGCCCATACCGGGCTGCCAGCGCCGCAGTGTTTTTTTTTTTTGGAACTTTAAGGAAGCGAAGGATTAGGACGAGGGTAAGGACTTCAAATGAAGAATAACTCTTGCCAATCGCTGCTTCTTTGGGCTAAGGAGATAATTCTCTAGCAAAGACCTTCCTCGAACAACAAAAGTTACCCTATATACGATATTTATAGTCCCAGTCCCGCTCCATGGCGCAGAGTCATGGACACTATCAAAAATGGATGAAGATGCTCTTGGCTGCTTTAAGAGCCAGGTAATTTTTTGTCTGCATTCACGGTGAGTGGAGGAGACGATACAACGACGAACTATATGGACCGTACAGCGACATCCACCTTGCAAAAAGCGATTGGATCCAACGACTAATATGGCTCGGAGGCGCTTGTTTACTACGGCCCAGGTCCAACCTGGACTGTAGCGTCACATATAGTAAGATAAGTAATGCTATTACCTAATCAGCGAGGCTAGGGAATTAAACCTTGATATTAATGGTGATTAGCAGTGGATACACGTCTTACTACTCTGACTTTCGGAGCACAAAATCCACCTCTGGAGATCTCAATTCCGCCGTTGCGTAGCTGTAGAATTTATTGCAAGACAGTATACAAAGTTAATAAGCTCTCAATTGACAACTTATTCGACATTGAAATTTATGGAAAGACAGGCTTTCACCCTAAGAATATACAGAGTTAATTTGCACTTACATATATGAACAAAAATTTTATATCACATAAATACATAAGTACGTACATATATGTAGCAAATGCGTCGAGAAGAAGACAACGTTAAGTTTAAAATACGATATTTTGCAACTGATTCATGCTATTTGATAAACAAGGTTAACTCTTAACTTTGATATTTCTCAACGAAATCTTTTTACAATTTCATGTCAGATGATGGCTTCTAAGACATGGTCAACGCAACAACATTCAAGAGACATTTGTAAGAGCGCAACAAATCAAATTTACATCTTCCTTATTCTAAAGCCCTTCTATGTATATTACACAAATAAAATGACTAGAAAGCTCGAAAGGTGAACAAAAAATTATAAAATCTACAACAGCCACTGACCTTCATTTCTTGATGGCAAACTGCAAATCACTGCTATACTGAAGATGTGCGTCTATCTCTATGACTCGAGCACAATCATCATTCATCTTACGTCAGCTACAGCTCCATGACGTTCCAATTGCGCGCATCTCGGCCCTGGGTCTATGATTACCGGCTAATAATGATTCTTGGAACTTGCACCTGCTGCGATGTTGTCCACAAAGAGCAGCATAATCAAACAGCAAACATTTTGCAATTTCACTGATTTTTTCCAGCCACTGTTCACTTTATTACCGCAAATCCGAATGTTTACGCTATATCTCTACTCTAGCAGTGCAAAAAAAGTATCTTTCAAGTTACATATAGTATATGTAAGTATGTGCATATTGTACATGGGAATGTGCATTCTCTTAGATATGTTTATACTGGCAGAAATATATACGTATGTATGTATCTAAAGTTGAAAACAAAAAATCTCTGCAAAAACGCAAATATAAATCCGTACAGCATCCAATCTTGGCAACTCGTGTAGTGAACGTGCTCAGGCGGCAGCGCAAATACATGGTGTGGCCAACTTTAGCGCACTCTTCTTTTTGGCCAGTAACCGGTTTGCTGTTCAACGCTGAGGTATAAACCCTTTTTTATGCTCCTCTGACGATGTTTTGGTGTCTCGTTGTTTTTATTCTGCCTCTTTTTGTGGCAACAACAGATAAAATCAAGCCATGTAAAGGGACCTAAAAGAAGAAAAGTCTTCCAAAGAGGTTTACGTACGAATTTACGATTATACGAGCAGTCTTACGGACGGTATCCACATCCACATCCACTTCCCCATCAACGGTCAAAGTTGGAGCATAGCGCATTGCCTGACAATAACATAGCGATCTTGGCGGCAAAAAGGCACACGTACATAAATACAAACTGCCATAGGTTAAGAATTGAACCAGTTCTGAGCTGGTTTTGTTAAAAAAAAAAAAAAAAAAACGAATAGTAAAACAAAACTGAGATTTTATGGTGTCGACTGGCAGGCCTGGTCGATGGAAAAGTATGTATTGTACATTCTTGTTTTTTATGGGCGGCTTTGCCCTTTTTTGATTTAGTTTTAAAGAATATACTCGAAAGAGTCGATTATCCAGTATTTTTATGTTGGCTTGGTTTGGTTTAGCTTGGGTTGGTTCACCCGATGGATGGAGGAGCGAGCACACTTAGCCCGAGGAGGACGTAGTTTCGTGCTGACTTTGATTGATATGGTCAAACGAAAGACAGCCACAATTATGACCAGAAGTCATGAAAATGAATAAAAAAATGTTGGCACGAAAGATTGCGAAAATATATTGTGAGCACGCAGAAATTCGCTAAAGGGTTTAACTCTGGAAACCTGTCGAGAGAAATCCGAAATAAAATACAAACGCGGGCTGAGATTCACATAAAGAACTCTTAATGTACCAGGAACAGTTTCTTGTGCAAGGAACCAATTTTTGATGCTTTCCTAAGAGTTGATTGTGCCCATCATGGAAACATGTCGAAACGTGTAACTTCAAAACACATGAGAACCTTGCGCAATTGTTTGAAAAGTATAATGTTGAGCAATTGATGTATTTTCTTTTCACATTTCGGTGAATCAAGGGATCTTGGGATACTTACATGCGAAGAGATGAGAATTTGCTAAGCAATATCTACCTGTTCCATTGTCAAAATGATCTTTTCCGACTTTATAGCAGCACCGTTGCTTATTTTTGTATTCAAATGTATATTGAATACCTATTCGTATTCCTGTCAATGATATTTGAAAACTGCAAGTGACTTTGATAATGCTATTCAAAGGGTATGCACAGGGTATTTTTAGATGGTCGTTTACATAAAATTACCATTTTATCTGCACTTGTTGCATAAAAGTATCCGATTTGCTTAGGCACCTACAAATTTTCAAAATTATCTGACCAATGAGACAGTTAATTGTTGCCACACAACGTTACTAGTATTAGTCTGAGGGTGAATTTGATTTGATTCTAAGGACATTATCCACAAGTAACACAATCTTCGAAATCATATAGTTTTTCAGTTTTCGAACTTCATCATATATTGTTGATCAGATTATTTGCAGTATTCCAACCTAACTTTTTGCGTCCTTTTGATCTACAGTTAAAACTACATAAAGATATAAGGTTGAGTAGGAAACAACTCAGAAATATTTACATACCTGGCTTGCTTCGTCTATCGATACATTGTTCTGTTAAAGTCTTGGAACTTTTTTAGTGAAACTTTCAAGTTGTTCAATATGTTTAGACAGTTAAAAATGAGAGACTATGAATGGCAACCAGCATCCTTATGCCCAAAACACATGAGCAGAATTTTGTGTGCAGTGAAATTAGAATACACATGTTTTAATTCGCGAAGCTACGTATGAATGCTGCACGCAACGCTGTTCTGCACCACACCTCTATTCTCTATTTCTAAACTCGCTGCAATCGACAGTGTCAAACATAAGTAACAGTAGTTGTAAAATGACAGCAACCGATGCGATTAAAATGAAATGATAAAAATCTAAAACATTATACCTACTATATATCTTCTAGACTTAAATGATGCGAGATTTAAAATTAACTTAGTGAGGTTGTTGATTTGACCCAGACTAGTAGGTACCACTCTCTGATGCGGTTTTTAGTTGCATCTAACGCTTTGGCACTGTCGAAAAGTCTCATCGACCTCACCAATGTCGTTGAATGTCAATCCGGCTTTAACACTTTTAAAATTAGAATTTTTGTAAATAGTCAATTCTACGCTATACTCCTGAAAAACACCATATTTTTATGATTTTGATGCAACGTGCAATTCATGAGCGTTTTCCCGCGTGGCGGGCTCCCACTAATAATTCAATGCGGCGTTTAGCCTCACGACTCTTAAGGACTAGAACTACACAAGATCGAAAATGTCCTCTTGTTCGGACGAAAATATCGTTGCCGTGGCTGAAGAGGTTCCAAAAGCCACGTCGGCATCGATCAGGGAGCGTGCCGTGCAATTGGCCAATTCTAACACGTCTCTTTTTTGCATTTTAGTGAACGATTAAAAGATTTTTCATTACAAAACTCGGATTGTCCATGTGTTGATGGGAATTGACCGCGATGCGCGTTTAACATACGCTCACGTCCCCCTTACTCTCAACAACGAAATTGACGAATTCGCGTCACAAATGATGATGAGTGTCGAGGCCCATTTCCACCGAGAATAAACAGAATTTGAGGTTCTGGGACACTAATAATCCAATAGTAATGCACGGAGAACCATTACATCTATTCAAAGTCACCGTATGGTGTGCTGATTATGCTCGAGAAGTCATTGGACCATTTTCTTAATTTAAGAACGGCGCGGGCCAAATGGTTACTGTGAAGATGTTGGGTATTACAGAGCCATTATCAATGACTCTTTTATTTTTAAACTATGTGGATTCAGACCGCAAGACATTATAAAGCAGGCATTGCCCGGTAGCATGATATCGAATTTTGCAGAAAATTAACTTCTTGAGAACTCGTCGAGAAGCCACAAACTTTGGTCGCCCTCAAGGAGAACATCTGTCAAAAAATAGAGCACGTTTGGCCCGAAGATCTGAAGAAAACCATAAAACATGACACAAATAGAGCCCAAATGGTAATCAGCAATGGCGTCGGCCACTTAAGCGATATAATTTTCGAAATCTTCTCGAATGCATAATAAAACGCACTAATTTTCTATCATTCCTTTCTAAGGATACAGCCTAGGAAAACGGGGTCTTGCAATATGGCACACCTTCTAATTTAGAAGAGTTTCAGAGCTTGATTGATACTATGGCCATCAATAATCAGTAGTTTTGCATTGTTATGTACAAGCAGACGTCAGAAAGAGGATATAGGGGATCACTGCTACATCGTTATCAAGGCAGATGGATGGTAAGTTATTGGCAACAACAACTGATTGATGACGCACATCCAACTCCGTCGCATTCAGCTCACTGCTCGTAAGAAAAGCTTTCAAAATTGTGACAAATTAAACGACTAGATGGTTCTGCATTGGGTTCAAAGCAGTATCTTGATTGAACAAGCGCCGTACTTTCATTAAATAGGTATAAGGCTTTCTTTTTAAACTGTTACTGTAACAGCCTCCGAGCTTTGGATATCCAATTAATATAATTCATTCTTGAGCAGGAAGAGGGCATCCACACAACAAATTGTCACTTCACAAATGCGTGAATTCCTTGTGCAATGAATAAGCATTTTTTAACGTCAATTGAAATATATTTAACTAACAAATACATATGTGATACGTAAAGTTACATAACATATATCTAATGTTGCATATTTTTCATTATTATTTTTCTTTCAGCCCACTTTTTGAACTTCTGCAGAAATGTGGGTTTTATTGCATTTTGGACCTAATTGTCTGATGATTTCCTTAGAAACCACTATTAGTTACTTAATGTGGAGCCTTCCGCGAATTCACTTACTTCTAGACGGTTAAGTTTTGTTGCAGCTGCTGACATTCGTCCCATTCTTATTTCCGTCGCGGTCTTTTTTCCTTTATAATCCTCATCTATTGAAGTTTAAATGGTATAGAGCAGTGTTTTCGCATCACCATCTAATGAAAACTCTATGGATCTATGAATATGTATCTTCATCCCAATTTTTTTAAGATTAATTTAAGCACTTTCATCGACAAAGTAGAGAAGTCGTTGTTGACTCGTCAATGTGCCGCTTCAATAAAAAAAAACGCTTTTTTTTCACATCAGTGAAGGGGATATATGTATATATAGGTATGTAGAGGTCTCAATGTTTCTTCCTGAGTATTCATACACTTTGAATAGCGTCATACATGTGTCAACCCGCTCCCCACAAAGATATGTGCCCTCCATGAAGTAAATTCATATTACTTTGTCGATTATAAGAACATTCTTTTGCCTTTTTACTGTGAAACAATAAAGGTCACTCGCTAGTGGCTACGCATTCGAACGCCTCTTATGTTTAATTGAAGAAAATCGCAAGCTGTTCCACCCAAGAATTGCGAATACACAAAAATTCATACTTCGAAGAATATATGATTCGGTTTAAGAGTGCTCCCTGTTTTAACATTTATCGTCTTCTCCTCGTGCGATACAGCACTGGCGTTTGTCCATTCACTTTTTAAAAATTTTCGCGTAAGAACAAGGTTAATACAATCCAATGATGCAAGATCTAAAGCTGCGTGACTATCCATTTATTGGTTTGGATGTTCAGTGATAAGGCTTTAAGTCATCTGGAAGCAAAATCAATCTTCAAGAATACTGTTTTGCTCGCATTTTGTTCTTGACCCAAATTTTTGACTACCACGCTTCTTTTTTAAAGTGAAACCGGGCATTTTAAAGATCGAGCAGGGGTTGTACACTGCACTCGCATTTTCTATCGCAGTGGTTCCACATACTTTGAGCGCTTGGTTCTCCCCCTTGGTGTATCCCATTTTTGAACCTATTCTCAACTGGAAACATTATGATGCTAATGTATGAATCCAGCACAACAAATACTCGTATAGTGCCAGTTTTTATCCAATTTACCAGAATACAATTATGAGTCATCACAATGTGTTCACCGTTCAAAGAATAGTGGCTTGATCTCTTCATAATAGTTATTCCTTGTGGGGTCTCAACAAAAACAGATTTAAAACGCCCTTGACCCAAGCCGAATCGAATTTCCTTGGATAAATAAAATTACGAACGTCCAGAGGCAGATAGTTTATCTACAACACATTATGTATCGTATACTCTTTTCTATTTGGTAGGTATTAAAACCAAAGTGATACCACTCTCATAACTTATGTGTATACAATATTTTACCACCAGGAGGATTCAGTGTTTGGAGCGTGCCTACCAAACATTAAATTCTTTTATATCCCGTTCAGAATCAAACAATAAAAACCTTAAAGAAAACAAGTTTCTATTAGTAACTTCAAAAACGAAACCATCCAACCTAACGCGAACTAAATTCCAACCACTCTCGATCTATTCCTCATTTTAAAAACATATCCAAGAGTTATGTTGATTTTAAGAACATACATAGCAAATACATACATATGTATGTATGTATGCATGTTCATCTACCTGTAGCAACAGGTTTGTCATTGTCACTTCGTCTTTTCCATAAAATTTAACTTCCTAAAATCTGAGATTTATGATCCTACATCCCTAAAATCCGCGTCCCACAGACAAAACTTGTTCCTGCTAATGAAAATCCATCACGTGTTCTTAAAACAACATAGGAAATGCCCAGAACAGCTCTAGGCCTGAAACCTAGACAAACCACTTTGGCACTTAAAACTTTATTCGAAAAAACAGGTACGCGATAGGTTCACCACGCTAAAGCACACTTTAAGAAACAGCATTGCACAGGTCTCGAATATTGAAACACGTGCATGCATCGTACAGGTACATTGACGGTACCCAAACAACCTATCTACGAAATATCTATCGTTCATGGTAATTTACAACTCCCTAGGAGTTGTTCTTTCAACATACCCTAATATTCCTTCAAAGAAAAAAAAACAGAAATGATTCAAATTAAGTAACTGTAGGTACGAGTCGGGCTCTATGGGTTCCCAGAAATTCCTTAGCACCGAAAATGGAGAGGATTTTCCCTAATCCTTCCTGACTATGTGTGACGAATCCAAAATTACGTTCCTTTTAAAATGAGAAATACGAAAAAAAAAATCCACACAGATCAAGCATAATATTAAACAATTGAAATGTCCAAAAAAGGGATCCAGAAATGCAACACACAATTCCAACAACAAGAAAAATCCTCAAACCAGAGATTTTTCCCTCCTCTCCTTCATATCAACTTTCCTATTCGACAAAGCACCATTCAAAACCACTTACCTTATTACCTACCCATATACACCATCAACATGCCATATAGCAACAAAAAGCAGGTAGAGAGCGGGAGAGACAATAAGATTAAGTATCTCCTCAATTTTCAAACACGAAATCCGAAATCCACTGTTCCATTGCTTTTGCCTTTGCCTTTAGATACATTCTCAAATCTCAACTCAACTGAACATTCTCTCAAGTCGGAACACCTGCGTAAGCAAGCCTTCTGATTGGCCAACCCAAGCCAGCTCATCTGGGTATAAAAGGCTGGACGAACTGGTTTTCATATCAGAAATCGCCTAGCATTCGTCGAGTTCACTTCTCGTACGCTCAACTCAAAATTCAAAACGAAATACTTTTGATTTTAAAAATAAATTTTACTTTAACGGACTTGTAGAATGTCATTTGTAACACGTGAATACAAATTCGAAACTAGCACAATGTTGTTTGAAAAGAAACGTTTTTCGGCAGTTCGTAGTTTGAGGAAGGTTTTGAAACCCCTGCTCCGCGTCATTAAGAAGAAGCAATATCTGAAGAAGAATATTGGTGAAATTCAAGAAAATGATTACAACACATCACTGGAGGATATGCGAAATGATCAATCCGCATTGGAAGCAGTCGATGATAATGCAGCCAACGAGGCATTGGAACAGCGTATCTTAGAGGATCTTCGTCAGTGTCCCGATGATGCAGCAATCTATGTTCACCAAGGAGGTCATCGTCATATAGTTCCGGTTCATCGTGAGCAGAAATTTATCCCCGTACATTTTGCACGTACCAGCAATGGAACATTCTTCTGGACTTCCATGGATGTGGTTAAAGAACGTCAACAGCAACAGCTACAGCTACAGCAACAGCAACAACAACTCAGTGATCGATGGGTGCAAGCTTAAATCACTCCAAGCCCATTCTTTCCACAGTGTGCAGCAGCGGCTATCAGCTTTAAGAAGAAAACAAATTGTGTGTGTTTTATTCGCATATTCAAATCCACGGATATGACGGATTGATCCAGGACTTCCATGTTGGTGATATTAGGTTTAGCTAGGTTTTTAACTAAAGATAAATATATGTATTTGTATCTTGTGATTAATTAGGGTGTAGATCATGTCTTCCATTTTATATTCATTCGATCATTGTCTTCCATTATGAATTAGGTTTTAAAACAAAATCAAAAGCAGAAAAAAGAAAATAAAATAAAATAAAAAAAATCTATTTAAATAAAATTCAAATGTGTTTTCGAATTTGATCGTTAAAATTCCAGCTCTTCAAGAAATTCAAATGAGAACATTACGATGTCATTGAGGTGGCAGATACGCAGATACGCAGATACTTGTTGTTGTCGTCGTTGTCATTCGCTCGAAGTCGTTCTCGTCATTTGCCTGTCCAGCAGTCGCTATAGCATACTTTTCTGTAGACACTGGAGTGGCCTATATGGCACTTGTGCCTTGATAAGAGGTTATGCTTTAGCTTTAGTCAGATGGGAGCAAGCGATAACTCATGGATCGCATGTACTTCTGAATAAATTATTCGTAACCGTAAGTGTTTCGTATTCGTTATGCTTATGTGTTATATGTCTGTACGAATATGTACTCGTATAGTGTTTAAAAGGGGCCTTCGTTAATAATTTCGAATAGATAAGTGGTCGGTTCGGTTCGATGTGGTTTTGTTAAAGGTTCATTAGTCTGGGAGCTGTAAATAGGTATTACTCCATCGATAAATGCTTGATTGTTTGTGTCTGTATATAGAGAAATACGATTGGAATTTAAATAGCGGTCACAACCTGTATATGCGATGCAGTAAAAGTTTAGAAACTATCGGGTAGCTGTAAAGAGATAAGCCCTTATTTATGTAAATAGTTTTGAGATGTGATTTTGACAAAAATTCAACCCGAACTGTATCTGGTCGTATTCAAAATTATCATTTCAATGTATGTTAACAAGCTATTCAAGAGAAATGGATTGTAATTTATGTATGAACATAGTCATGGAAAAGCGATAGCCTTTGACCTTGGTTCTTGGTAAAACTGCATCCAATACACATACAAGTCTTTCACTGCTTTGAAATTTTTAATAAACAAGATTACTGTGAGTTGTAGACCTCTCTCGATGTAATCAGCTATCCCTAAATGATATGTGTGGTTACATCTATAATTACAACCACTTAAAATATTCAACAAAATGCTAAGCGGATGCTTTTCTGAAGAAACTTATTAACTATGGCATTTTAAACTTTACGCAGATAGAATAGCATTGTAATCCCAAAAGATTGTCTCCTAGATGTCTATCATCAATGCTAGTTCCTGGCGCTATAAGGTGATTTCATTCATACGTTTTAAGTTCCCTCGTGTTGTGTTAGACGTTGCATTTGCGTTCGTTGCATTTATTCTAGCAAAATAGTTTTGTCTTGCATGTTGATTACTAAGTAAAGTGGAACCATTTTTTTTCAAACCACATATCTTCCACATCCATATCTTCGATTTGAGGCCAACAAAATTCGGTAAACATTTGGCTATAGCAATGAGAATTGACAATGACTGTTACACCTTCCTCATTTTCGAAGACCAATGATTAGCACCAGACTAATTTGCACACCATACAGTGAATTGTTGGCGATGAAGTGGTTTTTTCGCAGTTTCATGGACTTTCGCTTCCCTAAAAGCAACTATTTCGTTTGTTAACGTTTCCAAGGAGTGAAAAATGAGCATCATCCCAGAGGAAAATGTTGTGTGAAAATTAGTCACCCAAAATATGGTGTTAAGCACCTAATTGGCGTATGTTCTCAGTTTAACTGAGTGGTGTGGATGCAAACACTAAGACATCTGTAACAGAGCCAGTCTTTTCGATTTTTTCTTACAGTTTTGCGTATAATACACTCACATGGATGATTATATCGAACATAATATGCTCGTAATACGCGAAACGCACCTACTACAGAATCACTATTTTTGTATTAAGTTTTCACAATTTGAACACAATAAACCTGTACAGTCTCGGATGACAGTTTGGTTTTACGTATGTAATTGAAATATGGATTTCAAATCCTGCCCACATTTTGGATGATAACGATAGAGTATTATCTTCGCAATCTTTGATTTATAAATTTGAACAAAAGTCTAATCTCAGCTGGAGCGTGAATACTCGGCATACCTTTCTACTACTCATCCCAGTAAATAAATTTTCCTTCTTCTTTCGAAAGAATTTGGCAAATGAGTTTGAACCTGCGCATTTGTAGGAGAATACTCGGTTTGGTAGCCTTCATCCACACTGCGCCTCCTTATTTCGTTATTGTCATGTGGTAAAGAATTTAAGCAACCATCGCTCATATAACCGAATGTCTATAAAAGTGATTGTTCCTAATTTTCAACTGTGCTCTACAGCTCTCCATTCAGGCTTTATGTTTATGCAACATACTTCTGCTAATAGAAAGTTCAATGCTACGTAACCATGTGCTGGTTACCAGGGTATATCACACTTCAGTGTCGATATATTTTTTCAATATACATACACATGTTCATACAAATATGTAGCCGTTCTTGAACCAGGGAATTTATTCTCTATAATGTTGGGAGCATTTCAAAATTTAGAACTATTAGAGCTCCATATACGAGTATAAAAAAAACTACATTTAAATTGAAGATGTTTTACGACAACAATAAAAGCAATCTATTTTGATTTTCCCTTTTTTTTATTGATCTTCAATTAGATGCACTTCTCTCTCTCATAACATTCAAGACAAGATGAGACCAGATTCCAGCATAAATTGACCGAAAGAGTTAAATTTCATTCACCCCAAAAATTTTTCTTCACAATTTTTGGCTTCCGTTTTACATTAAATTCAATTAAAAGAGTTTCAAGTTCTCAATTGGCATAAATATGTATCTTTGGAAAGAGAGCCACGACCGTGCTAGTATTGTTTGGTCTTGTTGGGATTAAATAAGAGGGTAGACTCAAATTCAGATTCAATCAAAAACAGTATTTCATTTATAAACTCGGATGCATCCTGCCACACGATTTTTTTTAATGAAAAAAGACTGTACAAGACATTAGAACTAAAATTAAATGGAACATATTGCTATAGATATATTGAGTCAATTAATAAATGAACTGGACACTGTACTTTGTAATATTTATTTCTGAAGGTAAAATACGTGAATATACCAAGTTTTTAAGCTGACAGTTTTTCAAATCACAATAAGATTCCTATGAACTTTTCATCAATATCTACTTGGGTAGATACTGACGTTATAAACCGTTTTATTTGTTAATTATTTAAAATACTGAGCAAAAAAAAAATTAAGCAAATCTTGTGAATGAGTTTTTATGCAAGAAAATAATTTTTTATTAATATTTAACCAAGTTAAAAATTATAAAACAGCACATGTCACTTAAAACTTATCAAAAATCGGAAATCGGGGAATACAAAGCCACCTTCCATTGGGACAAAATGGGTTAAATTGATTGCTGCCTTGGGGAATCACAGCTGTCAACATAACAATCGTCGTCCAAATTAGAACACGGTGCATCAACAAAGTGATGTCCAAAATGTTACTTCTCGAGAACTGCATTACAAATTGCTTGTTATGTTATACCCAATAAAATGTCGACACGTTACAGTTTATTTTAACTGCGGTAATTATAACTTTGTCTGCTCAATAAAAAGTTTGAAATTCAATTCTTGACTATGCGAGTCATGAGTAGATACGAATACATGATACGGGACGAGTGTCGATCGATAAGAGAGTAAATTTTGATTATGGTACAAGCAAACTCAATTAGACAACAAGTTTAATTTGGGAAATACAGAACGTCTTAAAATAGTGCCGTTAAAAATATCAACTTTGACATTATTCTAGTCTCTTGGAATAAATCTGATGTGCATATGTATTAGTAATTTCACTATGAACAATTACCTTAATACAAAAAAAAAATTATTACTTTTCCAATTCTGAAATTATGAGATTTTTAAAGGCAACTGCATTGTTATGTCGTATGTAGTTAAGTCCAATGATCTCGGCGCCCAATTTTGAACAATATTTCCAGAAAAGATTGGTCAGAGAACTTATTTCGCAAAAAAAGTAGTTTTTCTACTTTTGTTGCACTTGGTACGACCATATTGGAAATATATTTCGCTTTTCCACACCTTCAAGCTCCGGTCATACAAATTAATTTGTTGTGGTTCAACATTTAATCAGTTTGAAGTAACAGCCACAATCGCCTCATGTTTGAACTTACGATACCTTTAGATTGGGTTCTTGCACTTTGAGAATAGAAATGTGTCCATCCCATCACTCAGTTGAATTTTTGATCAACAACATTTGTTTCCAACATCCAATTGATGATGCTGAATGTTGGGAGGCAAAATTCGAAAAAAGTTGTTCGTGATACATCCAATTCCTTAGATCAAGGTAGAGGCGATAAACGTGGAATTTCGAATTCATTTCGGGCTATAGATGCAATATTTCTAATTGTTTTTGTGCGACACATGCGATTTCGGGTCTTAAAATTACTTACTTGCAATATTTGGCGAAAAGGTGCTCCACGTTGACTGAGAAAAAATGCAATTTCTTTGAACTGTTTCAGCGAACTTGTGACTTAAAAGTTAACTATTCAGAATAAAACCTTTTATTAGAGCTTATACTGCTTTACATGCTAAAATTAACTTTTTTTACGTCGTTTGGCTAAGGGCAGCAAAGTATTTGGTAAAACGAAGAGAATTTGTAACGATAAAATCTAACATTAACTCACGTATTACTTTATTGAATCCTAGAGCTATCTCAATACAGAGCTCATGTCTGCAAAAGAACGTTTCATTATTGTGAGATCGGAATTTAAGCAGTAAAGTGCAAATATTTCCACAAAGTTTACATGAAGCGCTAACTGCTAGAACGGTACGAATTCACTGATTAGAACCACGGTACAAGAACAAAACTAGCCAACGATTTCAAGCGTAGATCGATTCAGCTTGAATATATTAAAGTGGTCAAAAAAAACTGGCAGTAGCGCCAGACATAGAAATTCTAACTAGGCCCTCTTTCAAAGCACCTGTGGGACTTTATGTCAACATCTCCAACCCTGATTGGTAAAGTCTAGCCTAAAAAGTGATCGTATCAATAGCGGACTAGTTATATTTGGTTAAGTTCGAAGCAATTTAGAAAAAAAGAACGATCAATTGATCCCGATGTACAGGAACGCGGACTTGGTCAGAAAAATGTGCATATACTACAAGGATGGAGAAAAAGTGAATTGCTCTACCATGAGAAATTGGGAAGAACCAGGCCGTGAATCTAGCGTCAGCTATTTTTAAACTGTTATTTGAGATTACGGCCCACCACAGATCTATGTCAGATTTTTTGTAAGCTTGGTAAGTCGTATGAATGATATATCAGCTTCACTTTCCAGCTTCATTAACAAGGAAATCTAACAGGGTTTCAAACAACTGCATGTATGTATATGCCGGAGCATATTAGTAATCTTTGCATGAAAATCCTTTACTGACAGAGCTGCGAGAGAGTATATAGGATCTTCAATAGATTATACAAAGGATGAGGTTCTGCTAATATTTGTTGCTCAAACAATAGACTGCAAATGTCGGGAAACGAAATCCTTGTGAAAGTTGGTTAAAGCAGAGCCTTATATGGGCTCATGCCACTTCAATTATTATTAAAAGGTAGCGATGAAAGTTCAAAAGGCAGATCAGGAAGAACAGATTCATAGACTAACCAATTTTTCTTTAGCTTGCGATATAGCAAGCTTCAGGTGGTCATTCTACCAATCAGGTCTACACGTGCTTGATATGCAAAGCGATATCTGAGAAAACACGGGCCACCCTTAATAAAAACAACAAAATTATAGTGAATACATTGATTGGAAGAAGGTGAAAGAAGTGGTGTACAAACAAGCACTAGCTGTGTGCTAGTGAATGTGGCTTTGAGAAAGAAAGTACTACGCCGAGTGCTGTATTGTGGACGTCGAACAACTGAAAACTGGGCTCTAAGTTCACCTCAAGTTCTTCGAATCAATGAAAGTAATTAAGCAAGCGAAGCACACGGCAGCTACATTAGACTCAGAAACAAGAAGACGCTCTGAATATTTTAAGCTATCTAGAACTACATTAAACCACATATTCCTATATGGAGTAGTATCTGCTCCAATAAATTATGGCTAACTGCCTATTTATTAATTGCGAAACAGGGTACAACAGCATAATTCGAATAGTTCTATTGTATCTGTACAAAATTATGGAGATATTCGGAATACCGTAATAGCATGTGCCTTGTTTTATTTCATAAAAATTATTTTAAAAATGCTTTGGAGTTGGACAAAAGGAGGCGATTTCTTAAATAAGATGTTAAAACAGGCATTTCTCCCAGTGAAGCTATCCAGCTACTGGGGCTTAGGTATATAATGATGGTGGATAAAAGTGAATCATTCGTCCAACACCAAGAAAAAAATTACATTACAAAGGACACAACTTTAATAAATTTGATGGGTGCAATTACCTTGGAACTATTATTAACCTAAGAAATGGGATCTTAGTAGACATGCAGCGATATAAAAACCTAATCTAATCACGGTTATCTTGATATGGTAGTTGCATTCGTACATATATATTTATATAAGTTACTATAAAGTAGATGAAAAGTAGTAAATAAGACTAGATGCTAGGCTGCTACGGGAAAAGTACACAAAGTTATATGCATACATATTATATATGCTTTCGATTCATAAGACTTTCTTCAGTATAATGAATGGTTTATTGAAGCAAATGAAGATTGTTGAAGCAAATCCTCTTGATCCACTTTGCGGTCACTTTTTCGAGCACTTTTAGCTCTATTTCACCAAAGTCAGCTTACATTGGCCTATGATAGTTACGCGAACAACGAACCAACAATTTTTTTTAATTCACAAACGGCAATTTTGGAATACACAAACTCATTAAGCCAAGGATAGGTTTCATAATTAAAACAAGAGTCGACTTCAAATCCCAACCTTCTAGCTCCCGTTACAAGACATGATCTGCTGACTTTAGTTTCTAGACCAGCCAGTTCTTCTGCCAGAGTAGTCTAAGATTTATTGACAAATTTGCCTGACCTTCTGTCATACTAACAGCAGCTGAAGGATCTGCTGATGCCCAGCATAATTCACGGAGAGAGAAATCAACTGCTTTAGATGATGTACATGTTTTGGACCAAGTCAAGGAAAAAAGAAACATTTCAGGACACTAACGACAAATAGAGTTATTTTAACATCTCTGTTGCAAAGGGATAACATCTCTTGGATTTCGCTAAGTTACTGTGTATTAAAATTTGTATCCACCCTAATGCGAACATCCAGATTTGGATGGATACAAGTGGCGTTTGTGTATACTATTCTGTTTACTGCACTTATGTACGTACTTTCATGAGGCGCTAACAGAAGAGGTATGAATAGGAATCCTGTGTAGCCCTTACGATCTTCTAGTCTATTTAAAGGAGTCTAACACAAGCAAAATAATTACATATAATCCAATTTCGAGTCCCGAAAATTATAGATAACCCAAAAGATCTACAACGTCTTAGTGTGTACCTACATATATTACATAAATATACGAACCTGAGCCATTCAAGCAGGTTATTTCTGATATTATTCACTTGTCATGTTCATAAGTTTGGGTCATATAGGTACATACAATATATTACCCTTCTTGTGTTCAATTGTCCTACACTTATTGATGTGTAATGCTTATAATAACGACCTCGTTCCAATGCCGCTTGCAACAGATACATTCTGCCCACTAATGTTAGCAGATAATAAAACAAAAATATTCCCACCATCATCAAAGGACCTAATTCTCGTAAGTTGGGAATTGCACCAGAAACAAATCACTTTGTCTATATAATACTCGTAATACCAAGGCAATCGTCTGTTATCCACTAACTGTAAGAGCACGTGCTACAACGACTCTCACTTCTGCTGTGTCATTGAACTAAATTAGGAAATTCCCTTCCTAAGACGGTTAGGTGGTGGAATGAGAACTGACTACTAACGTACAGGTACTCCGCATCGCCATCACTTTTTACTGCCACCACAATCTGGGAAAACACAAGTAAAACTTCACATGACCATTGCTTACAGAAAGCACCCTCCTCGTCAATCCCGTAATAACCCAAAGAGTTCCGCAAAATTCTCATAAGCACCTAAATAGAAGTACATACATCTGATATCCGAATTCCCAAATTCCCAATGCAACTGTTCAAACCTAATGATGGTGGGAACGAAATCTCTACTTGCTTCCAAAATTCTTAAAATGAATTAAAATCTGAATCCACTGAAAGAAAAAAAGAAGAAATTACCCTTAAATAACCGTAGAGTGTGAATCTAGTTTTCAGCAACATATGGTTAACGAGGGTTGAGTGCAATTTTTATTATTTCTCGCGTTCACCTCCAACTCCAATGTATCTCATTTCGATAAATAGATGTAGTGGGTTTCCCAGAGGCAGGTCCTTTGAGCTACCCTAGTAATATGTCAATAATGAATGGAAACCCGAATATAAAGCAAACACAATGGAGATAAAAAGTAAAAAGGCAACCCAAAGATAATTCTACACCGGACCGAAATTTCGTTCCCACGATCGGCAAAGACCCAATTTTTTGCAGGTAGTATCAACAGATACGAATATTACATTGAAAAAAAACATTTCAAAATCCACCTGGCAGTTTCCAGGCATGTGATTGGTCGATTTCGTTATGGTGCACAAGCGAGGGTTGCTGGAAATATTTTTTCCCACACTCGAAATTCGTATAAATAGCTGAGTCGCAGAGGGAGAATTATCAGTCTTCTTCTGTCGTTCTCGATAGCAGTACATTCAAGCAGTTGCAATATTCCTTCGAGTTTAACAACAAAATTTATAAAAATCACTAAAATGGCCGCTTTCACCACTTCCTTTGCTGAAGATAGCAAATTCATCTCATACAACAAGAAGTCCATTTTGCCAACTTATAAAATCAAGTCGATCCTGAAATCAGTTCGAAAATTCTTCAAGAAGGCGAAAGTAGCTCCAGTTCATTACAACGTGGAGGCATCAGTCTCGGAAATCCTTCCCAATGAACAACAGCAACAACAATCAATCGTCGAAATCAACTTCTTCAGTGAGGAGGAATCTGATAATCTGGAAAACGAACGTTTAGAGGCACAGATGGCAAATCAATGAGTGAAGTGGAAAAAAATCTCATGACACAGCATCAGATATGCGTTGGTGATTGATGATGGGGTGCAGGACTCACCCTCGAAAGAGTCCAGTTAAAACGATGTGCACCATAACCGTGGGAATGTTTGTCGTTAAAAATGGAAATTGCTGAATTTAAATGAAACCCGGATGCGTGGCAGAATAAAAGGAAAAGGGTCTTACGAAAGTATATCTGACAGATATGCAAGCAAACAAAAAAAAAATACTTGTACAAAACAATAATAATAAAAAGAAAAGAACTTCACAAACTGAATTTTTTTGTGTTCACAATTTTTCTACAAATCTTTTCTTACAGGATATTTCGGTGAAATCTAGGTCTGATCCTCTCTTTTTCTGTTTTATATTCGGTTTTTCTTTTGTTGTCAATTCATTGTGTTGGTAAATTCCAAAGATCCTTATCGTTCTCCTGTGGAGGAGTTTTGAATTGAAAATTCGTTTTCCCACGAATCATTTTTAGACAAAAAATCGATAGAAACACATTCCTGATAGGAAGATTTGATAGGTACCTAAAATCTCTCTATACTCGTATATGTTTGGAAAACACGTGTTTCGAAAATGTGACTAGACTGGCTCCATCTAGTTTTAATATTTTGAAGTCTGGCTTAATGATGATTGAAGTCAAATAAGAGGTCTTGGATAGCTTGTTACTAATTGGAAACCAGTAGTAGTGAAGGAGTCATTTTGAAAAGTAGTGTTATGGGACAGCATGGGTGTTTTTCTGCAGAACCAACTACGATTATAAGATTTAGAAGATTTTAGTGTGGAATAGTTGTTTTTAGACTTTTCAGAACCATCAAACCCTTGCACAACAAATTCAAAGAATTTCTACAATTAAAAAGCGATAACTGATTGTACTTCTAACCGGACACTGCCACATATGAAGTCACTTACATAAATTAGGTCCTATTCAGGAAACAGAACGCCATCTTTGCATGGAAGGCGAAGGGAAGAAACTGCTGAACACATCCTGAAGGAGATGATACTTCCTTAAACAGATTTTAATATTCGAAAATCATTTCTAAGAAAAAATGAAATACTAGAGCAGATAGATTTTGATATTGATATTTCGTTTTGGTCAGGTGGACAGAAGTTTTGGCTGTCATGGCCTCGGCTGAATGGTCTTTTCTGCCTGAGAGCACGATGTTGGGCTTCTCTGTCGTTGTACAGTCTGCGAAAACGGATTTTCCAAATTCCCTGGCCGACTATGATTTTACTACAAGGTTTCTTTCTTCATCTCTACATGGCTCTGTATATGCATCCCCTCTTTTGTACAACAGCCTTGCAAAACTTTAACACAGTCTTTGGCTTCTTGTCGATTATTTAATAATCTGCAGCAATGTATCTGAGAGAATCGGATTCTGCAAAAATTCAATTTTTTTATGTGATTTTTTCACTTAAAGCTATTGTAGCAGTCATTCCAAACATCATTGTACATGCGTTCATTTGATGTGAAATGGTCACTGTTTGTAGTAACACGAATCCCACTAATGTTTCTTTCAATGACAAGTTTATACTTTTTATTATGAATTGATTGTTATACAATCTAAAGAAAATAATAATATAATTAGCATCTAGCTCATGTCTATTTGTAAATGTCTAAAACATATGACGGGATATCAAGTGGAGTTAAATCGATTGTCACTTTAACGTCAACAGTCAACAACGCAAAGAGCTCGTTTTATGTGTTATTCAAAGAACGATATAAAGAAAAATTTTCCGTACTTATGTAATGCAGTCATCCAATAAGCAACAGACAACAGTGGAATCAAATATCGTCTACATACCTATATATGAAGCAGTGCCTTTAGCATCACAATTTTTAGCAACAAATCCAAAAAGCAAACCTTATAAGAAACCATAAGAAAACTTCTTGTCCTTAAAGGAACCTAAAGCTCCAATAGAGAATTAGAATTTTTTACGAAACATAAAGCAAAATTTTAAGTATAAAAAATATAGTATTTATTTATCTTTACAAAAAATAAGTGTTTTACATAAAAATGTGATCTTAATCTATCTAAGTAACATATGATTAATTAGTTAAAATAAAAGTCTATCCCTGAATAAAATTCAAATTTGTCATTTTACAATTTGTATTCGGCTTAAGTACAAAGTTAACTGGAAGACTGTGTCTCTGTTGTATTTTATAATGTTTTGTTTTTAAAGCTAAAACCCATAACCACCCAAAATGTTAATTTCTCTCCTAGGAACCAATAATTATAGCAATAATTATGTTGAGCGAAATTTTACAATTCTGATAGTGTACTCGTATCTCTCCCCATCTCCATATCTTCGGAAATATAGTAAATCAATCCTAAATGGTTTGATAGTAACAAACGTCATCGGTTGATCTAGTTGCATCGTAGTGCAATCCATCTCGTATCTTCGTCGCACAGCCAATATCACATCACTTGAAGGTCACACAGAACTCAAATCACAGCAAAACCTGAACAGGATTCAATTAAAGCCTCAAAATTGTACGCAAGTCGGAAATTTCAGTTGGACTCCTTCAAGCTTGTCCCCAACGATCAAGGAAGTGCCATTCGATCTGGTAGGGTTCAATGGTTTCACGTTGAATCGATGTCCAGAAGAATGTTCCCGCCTCGGTACGAGCAAAATGCACTGGAACAAAGTAATTATCCTTATCAACGGCTTCCAAACGTCGAGTGCCATCCTCACTGTAGATATAGATTGCTGCATCATCAGGACATTGATGGATTTCATCGATGATTCGATTTTCCAATTCTTCATTTGCCGAATTGTCACGATCGACGATCCATTCAAAATCGTAATCCTTTTCTGCCGATGCAATGTATGAGCTGCGTTTTGACATCTTCTTAGTCTTGAAGATCCTGCCGAGGACTGGTTTGAGGATGTTTTTGATTTTTCGTGACGTTGACACTTTTGATTTCTGCTTCTTGCTGGCAGCAATCGCGGATGGTTGCGCGTAAATATTGTGCGAGTAGTTCAAACACGAAGCCATCGTTATAATTTGTTTAAGGATTCACTGGAAAACTAGTTCTTGTTCGGATAAAGATCCAAAATCTTGTGTTGAATCTTCGTGTGAGCAACTTGTATTTATATCTTTACATCGAACCATTCGGTTGTCGGATCTTCCCTACTGAGCGAAGATGATCATCTCAGCCAATAGGATCGCTGTGTTCGGCAGGTGTTTTATGTCTCATCTCTCTTGGGTTATAAAGTAATACCACATTCTCTCTGGGAATCAGGTTTCTCCAAAAAGGAAAAAATCATGTCTACACGTTCTCAGGCTTGGTTTGGTAAAGTGTTTTTGTTAGTCCTCCTTCATCTTGTCCTTCTCCAGAGAGGACCCTTTTTAGGGATCAGCGCAATCAATATCAGTATGCACAGGCATGCACAATAAACAAAACATAAAACCAAACAGAACACGAAAAGAACATAAAAAAAAAAGAAACTCAGAGAAAAGGATCTTCTCTCCTTGGAAACCGTGGGAAAGTTTCTGGGATCTCGTCGAACAAATCCTTGTCTTCAGTTTAATGACACACAAGTGAATCTGGTATCTGGTAGATGCACCATATGGTGGTGGTGGTGATGGTGGTGGCTGAGAAATCGTTTCAAGTTGTTTTGCGACCCCCGTTAGGAAATTGAACGTTGTCTTTACGATGCTGACGTTGTATCTTTAGTTCAGATACTCGACCGAAGATATAATTAAACAAGACCTTTGAGTCATCATGACAGGCAGGGTTGAAGGGGCATTTCTTTTTTGTTTAATTCATGCGTATGAATAGGGGACCGGTTAAGTAATTTGATCCTGTTTCGCCCAACTTTGTTGTTTTTTTTTTTTTGGGTAACTGGGATTTGCAGGGGACGATTATTATCATCGCGGGGGCATTTATGGAAAACGTGATTCTGGAGGTCTGGAGTTTTGGAGAATCAGTTTGGAGGGGTCTTCTGACACAGGGAACGACCTATTGTAGATTATGAAAATTTTATTTCGTTTTATTTTCTTTCTGTTTTGGTTTGCTACTTGTTCATAGTGGGTAAGTGTCATGATGAGGGTTGTTAATAAAGACGAAGGGGTGATAGTAATGACGAAGTCATTTGAAGGGGAACTGTTAAACTGCATTTCAGGTTCCATAGGTATTTCTTTTGGGCCTTTGGTTATATAGTTTTTGTGAACAGTTTTTGGTGATGTCTCTTCTTCTGGAGGAGCAAATCAACCACTTGTTGGGTTATTAGTGCGTATTATGTGATCGAAATAAGGGGAAATAAAAATGTCGAAATTAATGAGAGTTTGGAGTGGAAAAACTCAGATGGAAGGGAACAAGTGAAAGATTTATTGTTTTCAATTAGGTTTTGATTTTTTTAAATATAATTTTTTATTTGTTTTTGGACACGTGTAGAGAGAAATGTTCAGAGTTTAGGGGACTCCTTGTGAGGACGAATCCATTGTGATTAATAAGGGGCAAGTCTTATGTTTAGAATATGTTTTTATTCTGAGTAGAGCAAATATGGAAGCAAACTAAACTACTAAAAAGTTTCGCTTATCTTATTATTTTAGAATTTGCCGGTACTTTCGTAACGACAGCAAAGAGCTGCGAACAAATCAAAATAAATCAAAGTCAGTCAAAAACAAATCCAAAATAAGTCCGTTTTTAAAGTATTGAATAACGTAGACTTTTAAATTTGAGAGAATACCTTGTTTGTATGTACTAAGCTTAAGTGTTTACGAAGTATGGTGGAGGTCATTGGTTGTTTGACTAAGTGGCACCTTAGGAATACCTTAAAACCCTTTGCTGCTGCAAAGGTGTCCTATCGTATTTTTTTTTATAATAAGTGGGAGCTCAAGGGGGTTTGCTTTCACACAACGTAGGCGAGTTTTAGGAGGAAATAAGAAAATACCGATATACCTATGTTAGTCTCAAGTATTTGTATTGCATAGCATAAGCGTAGGTATACGTAGGTATCGGGTTTTCCAATAGAGACTTGACATCTTTGAATTTAATTTGTGAAAGCACTCTTTCACTAATCATCAAACTGTCCCGTCAATTTATTCAGTAAACTCAACATTTTCATCATGGTAAAGTACACGAGCGAGCAACGTCGGCAAATTATAAAAATTTTCTACCGAAATTCGGAGTCGGTGACTGCAACTTTAATAGAGTTAATTCCAATTTTCGGACATAATTCTTGCCCTAGTAGACAGGCAATAACAAGTTTAGTTCAAAAATTTGAGTCTATATAGTCGTTGTGTGATTTTGCTGTGTCAGTGAGACAACGGGTTGATCGAAGTGTCGAAAATATCGCTGCCGTTCAGGCATCCATAGCAAACGATCCAAATCAGTCAATTCCACGGCGTTCTCAAGAATTGGTCATCGCTCAGACCACATTATGGCGGATTTTGCGTAAGGATCTAAGTTTACACCCATACAAGATCAAGCTTACTCAAGAATTTAAGCCGATGGACCATTTGCAGCGACGTACGTTCTCCGATTGTGTTCTGGAGGGGAGTAAGTATGGTGAGCGTGTTATCTCAAGAAATGGGCCAGTCGATTGGCCGCCTCGTTCGTGCGATTTAACGCGGCTTAACTATTTTCTGTCGGGCTACGTTAAGTCATTGATTTCTGCCAACAAGCCGACGAGGTTGGAAGAGCTCAGAGCCAACATTAAACGCGAAATAGCGGCCGTTTCGGCCGAAATGTGTGGCCGAGTAGTTGAAAATTGGGTCCAACGTATCGGCAGCTGCAAACGTGCCCGCGGTGGCCATATGAACGAAGTCGAGTTCTATTCATAAAGCCGATAATAAAGTTTTTGAAATATCTCAAATGGTTTGCGTTTTATTTAAAAAAAAGTTGTCAAGTATTTATTGGAAAACCCATTATAAGAACGCTTGTGTTTGTAGCTACTGATGAGCATTAATAGTGAGACGGGTGTTACGGATTAAGGTTAGAAAGTAAGAAATGCTACTGACAATATCGCTGGAGCACTGGTGCAGTAGTACAACTATATTTGGGCAATTCTATAATTTTGTCGGGGCTTAAAACTACCGACTATGAAGATAACAATATCCTTTTTATTATAATTGTTGAAACTTCCGCCTTGCTGCAGTATCCGGGGACTAAAATAATATTTTTCAGCCTAGTGTGCAAATGTAAGGCTTGTTCGCTTCGCAATGATGGACCCGTTTGTGTAAACATTGTATTGGTTTTTGAAGCCATTCCCTCTAGTGTTTTTAGCCTAAAAAAATGTTGATGTATGTTGATTGCTTTAGTGGAGTTTCGAACATGACTTAGAATGGAAGAGGAACTTAATATGTTTTTCCAAAGGGACCTGAATTCACAACTACGGGAATAAGCCAATCGACTATAGCTTTACGATTAACTGTTAAAAGTCTAGAAATGATGCCTAGTGTGAACCCTTATGATGAAGGCTGATCTTTAAGTTTTGCTATTTTCCCTGAACGTCTACTACTAATTTTGACATTTACGAGTCTCTTAAAGGTTTTTATAATGGATAGGGGGAGTTGGTTTTGGCCTTTAAAATCTATTCTTGAGACGTGAGTTTGTGTAATTCTGTCAATCTTTTAATAACGACTTCGGTGGCTTTTGGAACATGGGGGTAGTAAGACGCCACCTGTGGAAATAGAGTTGCAGAAAATAATTGATGACATGTTTCCGAAGCTTAGTCGACCCATACTGTTCTATTGGATGCTGCAAACTTAGGTTGACATGTGTGGTGTCGTTTTGCATAAAACTCTTGTCAGCGTTTATGTGTTTAATACCAATGAAAAGAACCATGGATTTTGGCCAATTTGTTCTAAAAATGCTTCTTTTACCAATGATATGTTGCATAATGGTAATAATGTGTATAATTTTGGTAGATTGATGACAGTTGGAACGAGATTTTTTTAATTTCCCCAAATTGTTGTTCACTTCAGATGAAAAGAAAGCTGATTGGATGAGAGTCGTTTCAGAGATCTTCTGCACTGCGACAGAGAGGCCCATTATTCTTCCTTTTTTTCATAGTTACTAGAGGGAAAAGTGTAAGGGTGTTCACTTCACTTTTCAGCGGAATAATTCGATTTCACTTTATCCGACAGTCTCTTTAGCCGCCCTACACAAAATATTTAAATTATCATTCTTTCTTATTCTTTTAGGCTAACGTCAAAAGCCTTCCTGATCTTCTGATATAACAGCCATATCGAAATTTTTTAATTCTCTTCAAAATTTTCAAACTTAATTTCAAGCTTAAATGCTTCTGAATTAACTACTAAATAAATTTTCATCGGTAGGTATTCCACTTTATCGTATAAATTATATATTCTTCCCCTTAATATTTCTTACTGCTGAATTTCCTTTCATATTTTTAACTGTTGAATTTCCTGATGATGCCATCTCCGAAGAGCGGGATTTATTCACGGACTACATCACATTATTTCGTGCTAAAGGCTTTTGCTTATACATACTTCTATACGTCAGTGTACGTTAAGAGTCAAATCTATTAAGCAGATGTATCACAGTCAATTAGGCATTTCTAGATCGGATTGGGCCCCGTCTTCACCTAGTTACAGTGCTTAGAATCTTAAATGAGAGATGTTTACCTTAAGAAACTATCTCAGAATGCATAACTCTTCTTTATGCGATCTTACTAACTTTCTTTAGGTGGCGCTTCAGTCCGGGGTGGACCTGGGCCTCAGTCAACAAGCTTCTCGAGTCAGCTCGATCCCTGGCTAGCTGCCTCCAGTTTCGGACGCTAAGTTGGCTGAGGTCCTCTTCCACTTGCGTGCGCCACCTCAGTCTTGGCCTTCCTCTACTGCGCTGTCCCTCGGGAGCGGATTCGAAGACTTTTTGGACCGGAGCGTGTATGTCCCAACCATCTCAGTCTTTGGATCTTCACTCATCTGGGTAGGTCCATGTCGCTGTACAGTCCGTACAGTTCGTCGTTGTATCTCCTCCTCCACTCACCGTCAATGCAGACGGGACCGAAGAATTTTTCTCTCGAAGCAAACAAGAACACTTTCAACCATTTTTGATAATGTCCATGCCTCTGCGCCATAGAGCTGGACCGGGATTATTAAGGTCTTATAAAGGGAGGGCTTTGCCTTTTTAGCCCAAAGAAACAGCGGTTGTCCTTTTTGCTTGACAGCATATACTTGGTCTTGCCCTCATTGACCGCTAAACCCATTTCCACCGCTTTCTTCGTCTCAATACTCGCGAAAGCGCCACTGACATCACGCTACTTTCTCCCGATTATGTCAATGTCGTCGGCGTACGCGAGAAGTTGGACGGACTTTTGAAAGATAGTGCCTCTTGTGTTTGCCCGTGAGTTTTGCAATATTCTTTCAAGTACGATGTTGAAAAAATCGCATGACAGCGCATCGCCTTGTCTAAATCCTTTCTGGACATCAAAGGTCTCGGTGAGATGTTTACTGACCTTGATGGAGCAGCGTGCATTCGCCATCGTCATCCTGCACAGACGGACGAGTTTGGCAGGGATCCCGAAACTAGACACTGCTCTGTATAGCTCATCTCTATAGATGCTGTCATACGCGGCTTCAGGCGCTCACACAACACGGCGGATAAGATCTTATATGCGATGTTAAGGAGACTGATGCCTCTGTAGTTGGCGCAGTTCAGAGGGTCTCCTTTCTTGAGAATCGGACAAATAATGCCGATGCTCCATTCATCGGGCATACTTTCGTCCGACTATATTTTACAGATGAGTTGGTGTATGCTCCTTACCAAGTCATCGCCTGCCGCTTTGAAAAGCTCGGCAGTCAGGCCGTCCGCTCCAACAGCTTTGTTGGAATTAAGCTTCGATATAGCCATCTTCACTTCATCCAGGTCGGGTGGACGCAATTGTTGGTCATCATCGTCCAAGTTGAAAGGTTGATTCTGCCTAACAGCGGTATTTGGTCCGTCAACGCCGTTATACAGTCTGCAGAAATGATCTTTCCAAATCCTCAGCATCGACTACGATTCTACTACGATGTTCCCTTGTTCATCTCTACAGGCTTCGGGCTTCGGTTCGGGGTTTGTTTCCGTGGCGATCACATCAGTTCTATTCTGCAATACTATATATACGGTCATCTCTAAAAATCGATTTTTTTTTTTCTTCATATAAAATGGGAGTATCCACTGTACATATAGCAACAGGCTTAGGTTAAGATACATTTAATTGAAAGACTAGCGAAAGCAAAATAACTACTCTTGGTATTCTGCGGGGATAGCTTTTTTATCAAACAATTGGGACAAAACGAATCCACAATATTTTTTGAAAGTTATAAATCTGACAATTATACATACAGTTAGTCAAAAAATAAAGAATTACAATTATAAAAAAAATTTACATTACAATTCTGATCTAAGCAAAAGTAATAAAGAAACAATTATAATACTTATTATACAATATAAAATAAGAAAAACCCCTTTTTTTACGCCAAAAAAATATTCACACCCCATACATTAAATTCTAATCTTCGGGTCACGTGGTTATTATTTGTATTTTTAAAAGAGAGCGTGTAGTGATCAGTTTATTTTAAGCCGGTTTTAAGCCTAAAATTGTTAAAAATAGTCAAAGGAAGGGAAATTTGCCGTGATACTCGGCAAAATATTGTGGATTTTCATCATAAGGGATTGGGATATAAAAAAATAAGCAAACATCTTCAAATTAACAAAAATACTATAGCATGTATTGTGAAGAAGTAAAAAGTAACTGGAAAATTAAAAATCTCGGTGGCATGGGGCGTAAAAGAAAAACAACGACCAAAATTTGACATTTAAGATGGATTTAACGTTAAAGTTAGAAGTTAAACCATTAGAAACCGCATAAATACGGCAGGGTACAAAGGAAAAGTTGCAATTAGGAAGCCGTTCACTTCCAAGAAGAATGAACAACGAAGACTTGAATGTGCTAAAGAAAAGGTGCATTAGTCTCCTAAGGACTGGAAAAAAGTTATTTGCTCGGATGAAAGCAAATTTTCACTTTTTGGTTCTGACGGTGTTACACGCGTTTGGAGGAAGCAAGGAGAGCGTTTTAAAAAAGAATGTTTACGACCCACTGTTTAACATGGTGGAGGAAAGAATCCTCTCCCATTTATTATGGTATCCATGATACTTTATTCGTGAATTTTACTTATGAAACCAAATAATGTGGGGTTGCATGTCTTGGGGCGGCTGTGGAAATCTAAATTTAATTGAAGGAATTATGAGAAAGGAAGGTTATCTCCAGATTTTGATAGACAATTCGCTTTCAAGCACTGAATTGTTGGGAATTGATGACTACTTTGTATTCCAGCAAGACGGAGATCCAAAGCATACCGCCAAAATCGTTTCCTAATGGTTGTCCGACAACAATATTAATGTTTTGGATTGGTCTCCACAGTCACAAGACCTCAACCCGATTGAGCACTTATGGGCCATTGTGAAAAACGGGTTGCAGAGCCTAGGCCTTCAAACATCGCCAATTTAAAAACTGTCATTGAAAATGAATGGAAAAACATAGTGCCGGATATAACAAATAAGTTGGTTGAATCTATGCCGAAAAGGTGTCGTGCTGTAATACAGGCCAAAGGCGGGCACACTTAATATTAAATGTGGGGTGTGAATAATTTTTTTTGTACATACATATATTATTTGTTTTGTAAAACAAGCTTTCACAAAAATTCGTCACTGCTTCTTTTACCAGACTCCAAAGAACTATCTGCTCTAGATGTACCCAAAAGGTGCACTCTCAAAAATATCTTTCATTTAAAGAGACGTTACACTGCGGGCTAAAAAATATATTGATGCACAAGACAATATGTCTTCTTTTTTGCTCATCTATGAATATTAATGTTCTACAAGAGCAAAGCTTAGGGCTGTATTTTGTCTTATCAATCTTCCCGAGGAACTTTTACACTCATGCTCACATTGCAATTTATCAGAAAGTCGACCGTACGTTTTAACCAAAAACATTTTGAAAACATGAAAACTCATAATAATTTCCGGTAATTTATAATTTTTTAATATCGATATGCGAATGGATGTATAGTATGTAGGTAGATATTTCGTTTTATTTTTTCTTTTATTTCGATCACTAAATTCTAAATCCCCTCGACACGTTCCGTTTAAAAAAAGACTAATCAATCCCTTATATACATATAATTTCCCCACATGAAAACTCAATTCAAAATACAAAGAAGAAATAATTAAGGGCCAAAAAGAAAAACTAAAAAATTAAATCCTTTCAAAATTCTAATTGTTCACGCCAATGAGAATTTGAAATGGTCCATGATGATGCGGGATATCAGAAAATAATGAAAAGGATTGGAAAAAGTGCCTCCGGGTTGGATCACATTACAAAGAAGAAAAAGACAGTCAAGAGACCAACTAGGGATAGGGAACCCTTTTCAATCATTAGTCTTTTGGAATATTTTACAAGTTTGACAGAACCAGTTTGTGCGGTCGGTGATTTGGATGTCCGCAAAGAAAACATCACCATCATCATTCTGATGGGTCTAAGACATTAATAATCCCTTAATGGCATGAAAAGATAGTAATTCAACTATGAAAATAATTGATTTTGTAACAAGGAAAAATAGTTATGCTACAGTCAGGTAATCGTAGCTTAATACAATATCTAAAAAGAAATGGAGATGAATATTGTGTCCCTTAATTATTCAAAAAGTCTGGAAACAAGACTGTAAAGTAAAATAACACAGGAAGTGGATTTCGGTATTTTCCAGTATACTTAACGTTTCTTTATTAATTTAGAATTGCTAAACTACTTATTGGTTCCACTGGTCTAGTATAGATACTCTTATGAAACGTGGTTTTACCGACCCATTTGCTTAAAATTAATTCAATGTTCGAATATTGGAATTAATTTATAGCAGATTGATGATTGGATGAGATACTGGTGGAAGCACAACATTTCCTCATATTTCCAAAATAAATACAAGTGGTTTCGTTTTCCTTAATGCGAATAAACTATGAATGCGTTTTGGGATTTGGGTGAGCCATACGCAGCATCAACTCTGTGATCCTAAGCTTTCACTTGAGTGTCTTATTCTGAATGAAGAAAAGACCCGAAACATAATATTACGTAAGTTGGTGGTTAGTTGAGTCTGTATAGCAAAGTCAAATTTAACAGTTAAATCAAACATTTGGGGATCCGAATGACACTTTTCACTGCTCGAAATGCATGCAGATAGTTGTAATTTTCCGATTTATTTTCCAATCGATTTCAAAAATAGTTGCAGTAGCCCACCTTGAAGGAACGCCCACCCCAAGCCCTCGTTTTGAGGTATGAAATTCATTATGGTTTGAATGCTGTGGTTCGAAAGCGATGGCAGCGCTGTAAAAAAGCTTTTAGAGATGCTATGTATGATGTATTGGGTTTCTATAAGCTAGCACAATGATACCTACTCTTAAATCAATGTATTTAGCAAAGATCTGATCGAAACCTTTGGCATCAAATTCTCGAAAGAATGGAGCAAGCCTCACTCGCAATTTAAAGACATAACAATCTTTTAAAGTATGACCAATTATTTCCACACTCCGATGATTTCAGTAAATATCTTTGGATAGGTACCTACATTGTTCGGAAACAATAAAATGGTGTTAGCCGCCATCAATGTAAAACTAAGTAGGTACATTCTGTCTAAAACTTAAGACATTAAGTTCTCGGACATTTCTTCGGGAAGATGTAACGTTGAGGTATTTTGCAACTACTGTCTACCTAGTGCCCACCTAATTATTCTGACAAAAACATAAGCGACTAGAGCAGACTAAGAATAGCAAATCTGCTGCTTCTCTGGGCTAAGAACACAATTGGGTAAGTTGGATAGCAAAGTCCTTTTTCGAACATTAAAAGTGATATACAAATCTTGCTTTATGGCGCGAAACCATAGACTTTCTCAAGAATAAATGTGGTCTCCCCAGGGTAACTTACCGTCCACTTGCATGCGTCATCTAAATCGCAGTCTTTCTTTACTAAACAATCTACGGACTTTTTGGATGGATGGCGTTCATCCTCTCTATGTTACCCAGACGTTGTACTTTCACTCTTCTGGCTAAGTAGATGTCGCGGTACAGTCTATACAGTTTGTCGTTGTATCTTCTTCTCCACTCACCTTCTGTACAAACGGGACCGAAAATTACACGAAGGGAGCACGCTTTTCCATTTTTGATAAAATCTATGCCTCTGCGCTATAAATAAAGGCTTGGGCTATTAAGGCTTTACTAGCTAATTGGTTTCTCAATCTAATAAAGCTGCGAGTGTTGCCAGTTCAACACGTTTGAGTTCAACGTTGATGTCGTTGTCTGCCAATGTAGACAAAGTGCTTAACTATCTCAAGGGGACGTTGTACTTCTGATCTCAACGATCTCGCGAAAGCGCTGCTTTCTTTTGATTATGTCAATATCATCGACGTATGCGAGTTATTGGAGTTGAAAGACGGCCACTTGTGATGTTAAAGAAATGTCATGACAGCGCATCGCCATGCTTAAATCCTGTTTTGAAATCAAATCCCTCGGTGAGGTCTTTACTGACGTTGATGAAGTAAAACGTCATCCTGCGCAGATGGACGAGTTTGGCAGAAATGCCAAAACTATACATGCTCTGTATAGCTCGTCGCTATAGATGCTGTCATTTGCGGGCTTAAAATCAATGATTAGGTGGTGTGAGTGTTGGCCACAATACTAGAACGACAACGCATATAATATAAAGCGGTTAAACACAAATGAAAAACGTTCTTATCTACACTGGGGGGATGGCCCAGTAGTGCGATTTAGGTCCTTTGCTAAGCTGGAGATCAACCAACTCAGTGCAGCTAGTTTTCGATAGAACTGGATGAGGCCGTTTCTGTGTTAACGTCCAGCTCCGTTCCGAAATGAATTGATATCGAAAATTAATAAATAAGTATGGTTAACAAGACGTTAAAATATTTCTGCTAAATTAAATTCCAACTGTTTATTCAAAGCATAAACTGGGCATATGACCTGGTGTCCCATATAAATGTGATTGCGCACATTCGACTATTCACATTCAAGTTGCATGGTCAAATCTGGTATGTCGAATACTGAATGTTTTTCAGAAGTTCTTTTCGTTCTCCGTTCAGTTTCAGTTTTTATCTTCTTCCTTGACTTGTCTTACCAACGATAAAAGGGCATCTTATACTGCTCAGAAATTGAGAAGCAATGATTCGAAAATCTAAAGTGGCAGTCCTACGTAACGTATTTAATAAGAAAAAAAACGTGCAAATTTAACTGAAAAGGGTAATAAACCCATCTTTTTGATTACATGAGGTCACTTCAGACAATAAGTAGTCAGAAGTATAACATATCAAACCGAATATTAGCTTGGGGGAAAGCGAAATTTGTTCAATTTTAATTTTTTTCGCTCATGTTATGATCACAATTAGGTACATGTTAAGGCTGTTTTGTAAATAATATACAAGAGAAGGTGTTATATCTTTGAAAATTGAGTTCTGCTTGTAAAAAATTGGCTATACATACATATTTGCACAAAACTTCCCAATATCGTTATCTTTAAGATTGTGAATCACCAGATGTGTCGCTAAAATAATTTGGTTCTTTTTTTTTAATAGATAAGTAATATACATATGTACATACTCATAGGCACCTATTCTTATCTGAAAAATGTTCCCACGATGGGACTTAAAAGTTTAAACGATGGGGTTGATCCCTCTGTGAATTATTACTAGACACCTAATCAAATGTAAGCTCTAATTCATGGGAAATTATTTCACGATTCCCCCTTTGAGAAAACCGTTAAATACCATGTATAGCCCCCTGCATTGATAAGAACCCCAACAACGAAATAAAGCAAGAAATGTTTCTTTCCTACCGTGAATACTGCATTCCTCAACGGAACCCTAATTTTTTTCTAAAATACGAGATAATGTCAGTGTAATAAGACATTATGAACTAAGTTACACATTCAGACCTTAAACGTACAAAACACAAACAACTCATAAGTCAATTCCAAAAATATCTTAAAAATGTCTATTCGGTTTTACAAAAAGTGTGAAACAAGTGTAAAACCGATTTTCCTTGAACAAAAATACAATAAAACGGATAAAAGACTCTCTCAACACGTGCGTTCTAAGAAAGTAGTCCAATGAAGGAATGCCTAGTATCCAGTACCCAAGTTACCCAAGTGTTAACTCCTTCAGTAAGTCGAAACAGATAAATCCTAATCAACAAATATTTTTGTACCCAAGGAGATGGATTGAATGCCCTACAGGGTATCAATACCACAATATTGAGATAGTCTATAGTTAACACATGCCAGACATTCTTCGGAGACATAACAGATTCGTATTGTAGAAACATAAGATACCCGTTGTACTGTTCTTTCTTCATTTCTATATAAGAAAGGAGTAGGTGATGGGCACTACTATCTTATCAAAACCCACCATCACCACCTCTTAATATTTGTCATCTTAAATTGTCTTTTTTTGTGTACATGTGCTCCTTTAAAAAAAAAAAAAAAAAAAAAGTAGGGGTTAAATCTGAGAAGCTACTCTTACTTTCCCACGATTTGTTCGAATTTTTTAACAAAAAAACACAACGTTCCCCTAAATTGTTCCACTTTTTATTTATTTTTTGAAGACATAAACTCAAAAGGAGATAAGAAGGTGATCACATAAAGGAAATCAAAAGAAAAAGCAAAACCAAAACAGATCCCTACAAGAGCCTACACCCTCACGAAAAATCATACTAAAAAAAGCAGGTCATGCAGGGGATGAAATTGCCGAAATCGTTTCTTTCTTTCTACGAAATTTTTAGTATAAAAGACCAACTCGGATACGGAAAGAATCAGTCTAACTCATACTGCCATTGAAGGATGGTGTCCTCGGCCGAAATTTCATTTCTACTGAGATGGTTCCTAAACCAAAATTGGAACCACATAGTACCATCATTCAGAACTCGATCAGTTTTATCAGCAACGACGTGAATCACTGGAAATGGAATAAAATTCCTGGTATCCATCAAGAAAAAGCTTTAACTTCAATTGAAGAACCTGTGATAGCAACAAGAGCACAAGAAGAAACTCTTCTCTAGAATAAGAATCCAATGTCTTCCGACTTACGAGTAGAATAAGTTTATCATCCAGTTTGATACTAAAACAAAAAAATCATTGTCTTCCGGTTTGTTTGTTTTGCTTAAAAAATTCATGTTTGTAAATAAAAATTGATTTTGTAAAATTTTACAAAAAAACAAAAAAAAACTCTTCATTTTATTTTATTTCTGCTTTCCAAGGACATTCTGATTGAGTGGTTTCAGTTGGAAACTTAATATTGCACAACATATGGCAGAAACATGAGATCCATTGGCTTAAGGTTGGCAAAAGTGTTGGTAACTTAATTGGTGGTGTTGGGTTTCGATTGTTACTTAATACGTGATGTTATTAAAAGTTCCTGGAATTCGATTTACTCGTATGTAGGTTACTTAGCTTTAAAATGCGATATTCATATTAAAACCTGTGAGGCTTATTCGGTTACTTGTTGGAGTAGAAGATGTCCTCACGTAGGATGGGAAACATACACTCTAATTGGTTAATGCGTTTAGTCTATAGAAAACAGACTGTTCGGATATTAAAGGGATGAACAATTGTGGGGTGCATCACTTTTAAATGTGAACAATAGTTTACAAGATTAACAACTTTTGGCATTCAGTCAAAATATGGCATTTTATATTATCAAACATTTAACTTATCAACTTGACTTGCCTACCTTCAGATTATTTCAATGGCAAGTTTGAGTGACGATACATATAAATAGATAGTTGCTTCATGTTGCTCGTCTCAAAATGATTTAAGGCCTTTCTAATCACGTGCTCTTCCTTTGGTAAGATCTTTCTCTGTTTTGTCATTCCTTGTAGGTACATTTGAAAGCCAGCCACTCTTAAATCACCCGAGGCAGATAGACTTCAGCGATTTCAGCAATAACTTTGATATAGGCCCGTATTGTGGTTGTCGATCGTTGATCGAAAATCGACTATTGTCGATTTAAAAGCTGTTTTTAGTCGATCGAAATTTCCTGATCGTTGGACTCTGGCTTGCAGAAAAATAAATTGAAATGTGAGAATTTCCATAGAAAATGTGAAGTTTATGTAAAAAAAAACAACAATAATTTGAATTTAGGGCGAAGCAAGTGACCAATACAACACACCCAGTTTCAAAATATTTGGCATTAGAAGAGTTTCTTACTTCTGTTTAGTTTCTAGTTAGACAAACGGAAATATCTCAAAAAATTGCAGAGGATAAATTGTAGTGAAGTATGTATGTATGAAATACCTACACCCTTTTCTTCAATTCTAAAGAGTTTGAGGCATCTCTTATTCGTTTTCTTTAACTGGGCATTTTAAACAATTCATCTGAATACTTAAACAATTCGATAGAGATCATTTTATTAAGTTTTTTTTTTCAAAAATATTTCAGCAATAAATCAATAAGCATACAACTGTCAAAACAAATTGTATTCACAATAGTCACTTTTTTGGTTTTTATTCACAATAGTAGAATCCTTTGTCGATTGAGTTACACAATACCAAACATGAAATCAGTCGAATCGACGATCGACAATCTCATGATATAATCATTCTAAAATTAAAGGCTCTTGGCTTCCAAAAATTTTAAGCTCTATTTCGTGGGTTCAATCCTACTTGCTAGGACGGCACTACTATGTTCAATTTAGGTCCATAGCCTCTGCACTAATTAAGTCTCCTTTGGCGTCCGCCGAGGTACTTATTCTGACTATTAACGATGTTACTTGCATAATTGAAAATTCATACATATTGGCTTACGCAGATGATATGTTGATCGTTAGACATCTTCCTCAGACTTTCTTTAACCACAGAAAAATCCAGACTGATTTTGTACTTGTTTTTAGAAGAATTTTCTTGATCTCAACGTCAGTAAGTGCCAGGCTATAACTAATACACATAAGCGCCGCCAACCCGCATGTTTTGTTGGTCAATGAGTTGCGGGATCTATCTGTTATCTATGATAAAGGGTTCAATTTGATAGAAAAGCCAACTTTACTCTTGGCTTTCTCAAGCGCTTGTCTAAGACGTTTTCCGATCTTTATGTTATCAAATCCCTTTACATAGCCTTGGCACCCTACTACATAATTTACATCCTCTTTCTATAGACACACCGAAAATTCACCGACATGCTCTTTATTTATCAGATCTTAGTTGGTAATATTGATTTTCCTGCCTGTAACTTATTTCTTTTAACACCAGCTCACGTAATCTTAGGGCTGTGCCACTGTTTCGGCTCAATGTTCACAGAACGAATAAGGATCCCCCTGGGCCGGTTTTTAAAATGCTTCGTGAAGCTAAGGATATTCTGCCCCTGTTTGATTTACACCTCAATAAAGTTTCTCTGGAGCGCATTCTCCTTTCTACCTATGCTTCACGTCCTTTTATTTATGGTCATTGTGAAATTGTTACCTTTTAGTTTAGAATTATTAGAATTGCTTGTAAAAAGGTAAACAAATATGCACTGTTAGCTTAGACTAGGGTGGGATAGCAGTGGTTTTAAACGTTTTCTCTGTTACTCTAGACAGTTTCGGTTCTGGTATACGAGCCAGAGGGTAAGTATTGAGCTACAATAGAGACCAAAACTTTACCATTTTAAATAAATTGCCAATTCTTTTTTAATATAATGACTCTCTACCAACTTTGTGTAAATGTTTTTTCCAACTTTCTAAAATGTGATGTCAAAATCAGTACCATATAGTGACATATCCAATGAGTTTGTGTTGTCGAGGATTACAATTTTTCTAGTCTTTCACATCCGGGTAAGCTTGGCAAGGGGATCAATGGAGTATACGAGTATGTACATTTCCAAAAAGATATATTCAAGGGTGAAAATCTGGTCAATTGTTGACCGCAACTACCACTAAGTGCACCTCTAGTGGTCTCTTTTATTTATTTATAGGAGCTGTTGTTCATCTCTTCCGTTGATGTCGATTTTATGCAACCTGTTTAACCATAAGAGCTTATCGAAATGTCAGACATTTTATTGGGATCAACTTGGTGATAGATATGGCAATTGTATGACAGTGCTTAGGAAGTCCTTAGCGCTTGATATCGGGACTAACAAAGGTTGAGACTAAAGGGGGCAATAAAGTTTACTGCAGTTTCTGCGATTGTATGTACAGTGTGTGACAAAACAAAAACAACAATTTGCATTCTTCCCATTTTTCCACATTGCATGAAACTTTAAAACACAAAATCACTTCAAATATTCTTTAATTAAAGATGTAATTTTTTTATTGTTAAATAATTTATAATAGGAAATTCAATGAAGAAAAAACCATCTCTTTATAAAGCATTGACAAAACTAGAGCAACTTAACAGCCATCTGAAATTGAGAATAAATATTGATTCTATTAATTAATATTAATGTATTATCTATTATTTTGAAAAAATGCATGGTACCGGCGAATTCCATTTATTTGACTATTATATCCATGTTTGCTCATTGCCATGTTAAAAAAATTTAGCATAATTGCTGGTTTCAGCTGCATAATATGACATAACGGCACCCAAATGACCATTTGGTTCAACTCTTAGACCAGGTATTTAAGTTCATTCGGAGTTGCTTTAGTTTTGTCAATGTCGCATTTTACGAATGCATTCGTTTTTCGATGTAAATTGAAAGTCTATATCTTTAAATAAATAGTAATTGGAGTAGTATTGTGACAGAAATTTGTATATGGGAATCATTTTTAAGGCTTACACACACCGGCGCGATGACGATATCGCTAACAATAGCGATCTATCGCAACACGTGCATTCAAGTTTGTGCATGCACACCGAGTTCGATGTACAGTGCCCTCCAAAAGTCAGTTGAAATCACCATGCAAGTCACAAAATGGCTAATAAAAGCGCAAAATAGTTAAATTTTTCAATTGTTTTTTATTGATATTAATAATATGTGCTTTTGGTAGTAGAACAATACATAGAAAAAATTAAATAAAATTCATTGGATTTTAGTAAAAAAAAAAAGTCTCTTGAAAGTCCACAATGTGAATCGCCAGAAGTCAGTTGAAATTAAGATAAAATTGGTGCTTCTTGCTAAATTTCACAGCTTTTTTGGAAATTTAATATTTTGTATGACCGCCTCTATTGTTGCGTTTCGGAATTGATTCTACCAACTTCTGCAACACAGAATTCGGTAAACTTGCCCAGGTTTCCAAAATCTTTTCGACGAAAACTGCTTTGCTTTTTCTACTAGTTGTTGGTATTCTTCGGTCGATTTCATCCCATAAATGCTCAATGGGATTGAGATCCGGTGACATGGAAGGCCAATCTAACAAATTTATTTCCTTTGTGCTAAAATAATCTTTTGTTGTCTTGGCCGTATGTTTAGGATCATTGTCTTGTTGAAAGACAAATGATCCACTTAATCCCATTGAAGCAGCAGAATCTCCCAAGTTGCTTTCCAGGATATCACAGTACTTGACTGCATTCATTCTGCCATCAATAACATGCACCTTTCCCACGGCAAACCAAGAAAAACACCCCCACACCATAACACCTCCACCTCCATGTTTTACTGTGGCGTGAAGATATTGTTCACTGTAGGAGTTGTCGTCTTTAGAACGCCAAACAGTTTGCTTTCGACGGTTTCCAAATATCTGAAACTTAGACTTAAGCCGTTCTTCCAGTTCTTTCAAGTTGTTCTATTATTTCCCGAACAACTAGCCTTGGATTCCGCTTGCAGAGATGCACCGTAAGTCGGTCGTCTCTAATTGAAGTTACTCTGGGGCGTCCAGAACGGGGTTTATCGGCCAATGTAGCGGCTTCCCTGCTTTTAATTACAATTCGTTTGACTCCTTCAGGGCGAATTTCGAAGAGTCTTCCGACAGCACTGTCATTTTTAAGCTTTTCATATTCAAATACCACTTTCTGCCTTTCCTCCACAGTAAGTTTTCTCCTTGAAGACATTTTGAGTACAAAAAGCCTAAAGTAAGATCATTCAACACATAATTTTAATTTATACTTAATATAAAACAATTACCAAAGAGAAACAAAAACACAAATTTTAATTTTCTGATCAGTTTTAAAAAAAAAAACAATGTCAATTCTGGAAAGAAATCGAACAGCTTCAACTGCAGCGCACTCATTGCAAATATTAACGATTCATAAAAAGTTAACTGTAGATTTCTGACGAATTTGATGAATTTCATTTGCTTGTCTTCGTCCATGCAAAGACGGTTGTTATATTCTTCTTTAGCATCGTCCTGTCTTGCTGTTCTGTAAGAAAACGGCCTCATCAAATATGACGAATAGATATGGCGAATAGAATAAGATGGTATTGCCACATGCCTTTATTTCTCAGATGGCAAATGAGCAACAGTGCCTGGGGCTAACCACTGAAGCGATATAGGACCGAGCTGGATGTAGACGCGTACTACGCAGCAGCGATGCAGTAAAAATGGGAAGCTCGTTACGCATAGTTCGTATAACGAGGAAAGGGTTAACAAAAGTGATAAGAAGACTAAAAACTTGTGTTTTCTTTTTGTGAGCTTACCTCTGCGTTATTGCCAGACTTTCTATTGACGTAATAGCACAACGATAGTTGTAAAGATAGACGCTTTCTGAGAACATAGAGCAATTAAAACTGACAAGAAACTGAGCAAAAACTTTCATCGCTATCGGGGGGGTGTGTGAAAGCCTTTAATCGTATTTCTCTTATTAAGTAAAGTTCTATAGTTTTGTCATATACTATATATTAAATTGGTGGCATCCTTCATATCCATATTTATGTTTTTACATAGGACACTTAGATATTTGTAAATTAAGCCAACAATTTAGATTTTTTGCCTAAAAGATTAAATGGTTAGTCTACATACCTGTCCTGTGGTATTGTTGTATAGACACATAAGGACAAGAAAGCGGGTGTGTTATTAAATCGTATATCAACGCCGGAATTAATACTTATGAGGATTCGTCTTATCTTATAACCTTTCGCCGTAGTAGTGTACTATAAGAAGTCTCAAGAACAGTGCAATTTTCGATAAGTAGTTTAAAGCCAGTTAATTTAAAGAAATAAAACCAAAATATATGTATGTATTTGGAGAAAAGATCGATTTGAAAAAAAAAAAGTTCTTTAGTTCATTTATGTGTAAGTATAGAAATCGAAGACACATTTCGACTGTGTTAAGGCCTATTTTACGGCCTCTAAGAATGCTAAGTTATGCATTATACTACAACGTGTCCGAAGAAAAATCTTACATCTCGTAAAGTCATCATTTTCAGAATGTCATAAAAGTCAGCAACCGAGCAAAAACCAGGTCAGTGACATCAGGTTGTCTAAGACCCAAGTTCCGAAAGACCATCGAAGATCAGCGAACGAGACATCACCATTTATTGTCTTTTGATTTCCCCTAAGATCCATTTAGCTGTCTATTCTTCGTGCACGAATTATGTTAATAACCATTACCATTAAAGGGCTATGTTTTGAACGACTCCGAAATAGACTTCAACACACCTTTTCTAAGACCAAGATCAAAGTGGGCCCCATCGCTGTTAGTCTTCATTACGGTTTTGGGCCAACCCCTGCTTCTTATCTTAGTTTTGCTCTAGGTTCAAGTCTTTACTTTGATCTTTTTATGTTCCAGGTGGTTTGTGTACACTTTTTCCAAGAGCCTGGTAGACTGTTTGTCCACAAACTGATAAATAAATTGGTAAGGATTGGATTATGCTGACAAATCCAGTGTTCTGGCCAGTTCCGCAACAATTTGTCACATTAGTGACATTTACGAGAACAGTAAGTCTTAGGATAGATAGGACTGCTTAAAAATAAGTAATTCGGAAAAAAGCCTCGTATGTTTTCTTCTTTAGAATTAAGGTTCGAAGATGGGGCCGAGGAAAAAAATATTGGATTACACATATGAAAAAAAAAAAAAAAAAAAAAAAAAAAAAAAACAATTTTCACCCTAAGTTAATACTTGAGTAAGTATGTAAACTTAATAACAGTCTTGTGATAAGTAAGTTATTAAGTAACAGGCGAAACATCAAAGTACCAGCATTTGAGAATGTATCATGAATGACCTGGAACAAAGCTCGTGATTCTTGAAACCTCCACTGACTATAGTTTTGGTGCCAAAGAAGAAAGCGACACATGCGATCATTGCTCTTATTATCCTATTTGTTTGGTTAGGCCCCCGACTACGATAAAATTATTCGTCTAAATTTCATGGAAAATGTCAATTCTTGGACTTGCTGATGATATTGCCATGTTTGTAGCAGCAAAAACGCATGGAGTTATCTCTCCATCAACAAAATCGGCTTGCAACTCGCCGATCGTAAAACGAGTGGTGAACTTCGCAAAACGATAAAAATTGGAAAACATCAAATTGGCTCTCAATCGTTTTTCAAGTATATAAGCGCTTTTACCGGGCCGATGAGTAATATCGGAGGTTTGAAATAGGAAAAAACCAAATTGTTGTTGTGAGTTCAATACTCATGTAGAAGTAACTTCTATTTGGCTTGGTTTTTCACAGCACAATGCCATTTCAGAGGGTATTTATATAAACGCAAAAATGACTCCGAAATCAAGAGAACATCCTAACGAAATAAATTTGGCGAGTGGTTCAACCCCGAGGAGGTGAAATAACCGAATCGTGTAGAATGAGCTAAGTCTTCAAGCCGATTTCCGCGAAGTAATGCCTCACGCCGGTATTACGAGAGGCGCATATTTATAAGTTCAGGTGGAGGTAATTTTAGCCAGTGTCTAACATAAAAATCTGACAACTTTCTATATTGTATGGCAAAGGAGCAAAGGTACAGATTGCTGTAACTCTAATTATAATGACACATACAATGAGGCAATCGACCTCACGGCTGAGAATTTTACTTCAATCCCAACTGATTAAGCACACTAAGGCCAGATTTCGATGAAATATTTAACCCTATTCCTCTACCATATGATTGCATATCAGTACTATTCTTCACCAATGCCACCACAATGGGGTATCGTTACTCAATTACTTTACTTATTATAGGTGGAGCTACAGTCCGGGGTGGAGCTGGGCCTCAGTCAAGAAGTGTCTCCAGCCAGCTCGATCTTTTACCAGCTGCCTCCAGATTTTTGATGGTGTCTTTTGCCTTCTAAGCCCACAGATGCAGCCATTGTTTCCTTCGTTTGATCTCAGCGCTGGTGTCTTTGTTTGAGTTGATAGCGGAGCCTAGAAAGACAAAGTCCTTAACTACCTCGAAGTTACATGTGTCAAAGGTGAAGTTCTGTCTGAGACGTCGATGCTGCATATTCTTTTTGCTTGACAGCATATCTCGAGAGTTCAACCCATTTTCGCCGCCTCGCCGCATAAACTTGGTCTTCGCCAAGGAAAATTTCAAGGTGATGCCTAGGGCAATGCTCACGGGTCTTGTCAATACGGATTGCTATGAGGCACCCGTTCACATGCCGAATCCAAATAGGCACTGCCTTTGCCGTCGATAACAATCGTCGTAGTAGATGTCGCAGTTTATTATCGCTTTTTGTCCGCTAGTTGTTCATCTTCATGTGGCCTATTAAGGAACCTAAGATTCCATATGCCTATCTGAAGTTCGTTTTCGTCGTTGACCAGTACCCAACGAGTTACCACGTGGATTATTATAAGCACAATTGATGTGTAGAAAACAATTGCAACACTGGATATGGCCAGGTTGGCATCTCTCAGTGCCTACCCTATTTCTACAGCACCCAACTACAATGGGGGTGTGGAATACATATTTATATGTAAATGCAAACTTATTTGTTTTAATTATACGTTCCCAGGTAACATGGTACTTGCATTGGCAGTCTTATCTTCGTTTAAAGTGTCACTCAGCTTGAACGCCAGATCTCCAGATTCGCAATCAACACCCATCGAACCGTGTGTTCACCTCTGATATTGAATATCTTTAACCAACTCTTCCGTATTTCTACATTTATTAACAGCCGCTAATATTGAATGTCAAGGACTTAAAGCCCTTCTTCCTATTTTCCAACACCAATTGGTAGGTATAATAGTAAAATGTAGGATCCTGTTTCGTTTCTTCTATCCAAATGCTTAAAAAGCAGCGAGCTACATATGTGTGTAGGTGCTAGTTTTTCCCGATATACCTACTTATGAGAGTGCAATTAGCAAATCATATTAATCTTCAGAAAATCTCTGTCAAGTCGGATGTCAACCAAAAAGTCGGTGCTTAAGATGGGGCTTCTTAAGATACGAGTACACACATATCATCATATGTACGCATGCTCAACAATCTTTGAATGAGTTATGTGTAAAATGCGACATTGTTCTCTGGTTAATAAGATAAAGTTTAGGGCGTGCCACAGTAACCAAGTATTGAGTAGTAAGATTGAAAAGGATTGAAAAGGATTTCAAACAACAATTTTTTTTGTACAATATTTACACATCTTTATTATTTATTTATTTATTTATATACATTTGTTTTATTTTTAATATTTAAGCAAAACAAACAAACCGGAAGACAATGATATTAACTCTAGACCTTAACTAAAACTTACAAGCTGAATAGGTACATCGACTTTATGAACTCGTGCTCGAATTCGCCAAGTCAAATGGAAGACAATGATTTATCTAAAACTAAGTAAAAAGTGAACGTAACACTTTTAAATATCACAGATACAATTCCATGTTATATTGCTGCATATTTTTTTAGTGCATACGTGCCCCTATACACATTAAAGCTATTCATTATGTTAAGAGCACGAGAGTTCGGTGCTGTAGCTGTTCCATGTCCAATTAGTCCTTCTAAGCTGCAATGCAGCTCTGGCACTATTCACAGATTTTCTTTTCGATTCAACCTTTTTCAGTGAGGCTGATGCTGAGGCTTAGTCCCATAGCAAATGTAGTTGCGATAAATTCCAAACAATAAGTGGTTTGGTTTGGTTCGGTTAAAATGCTTTAAGCGGTAGCGGCAGCGGCGACAGGTCTAACTGGTTTTTATGGCTCTTTGAACTCCCGTTTAAGGCACTTCTGGTGGCATGCCAAAAGCGTGTTGGTTTTATCAGATCCAGATAGTAGTTGTTGTAAAAAAGAAAACAAACTAAACAAACTGACAAAAACCGGTAAGAAGTGTGTGAGGTTTGGTCGTGTGCTACATGAAGAAATACGTATTCGTACTGTGCAGTTAAACTGCACAACACTGACGTACGAGTAGACACAACCATCCAACAACTTTTCGAGATGATTGCTTGAGTTAAACTGATTTTAGGGACACGATGAAATGTCTTTTATACGGTGAAGGGTGGTTAGTTCTTTTGGTCAAATTGTCAGGGGTTGAATAGGGATTCAGGTAGAAAATAGGAGGAGTAATTATCCTACAAGGACAAAAATGATTGCTATTGGCCGAGAAAAATAGTTATCCCCCTTTCGGAGATATGAATAGAATAGTTTAATTATTGGTATTGTGGTGAAAACCATGCACGTGCACTGTGACACCAGAAAGACCCGAAGAAGCAAACAAAAAAAACGCAAGTATTTTAAGTGGAAATTGTACAATCCTATAGCGAGAGTGTAGGGACATATCATAACAAGCATTCATATCTATAGCTTTATGGGATATTGTGATGTTTGAGTTTAGAATAAATTTTTAAGGTAGGTACCTAGGTATAAAGATATAAAAACAATAAATTATTAAAAAATATTTAATTTTGTTCTATATGTTATAATTTAGTTAAGCATTTGTGTGATGAACTTTCTTATTCCTTCTCAGTTAACTCTTCTTCCGGGTCATTCTTTTTGGCAGTCAATAAATAATAAATAAATAAATCATAGATACATATGGATGTACATACTTACATTGTTTAGTTATGTATATGCCGCTGATTGAGGCAATTCGGGGAAAAAGGGGATTTGCGAATGTTAAAATCTGGAAATTTGTTAAAATAGGCATTTAAGGAAAGTTTTTGATTCGTTATACCTAGGTATGCTAAGACGAAACCAACTTTGGCATCGCAGTTGGAATATATAATGTACACAAGCTTCAAAAATCGACAAAGGCTATTTCACTTCTCTATGGAGCAGCACAATCTGGTATGATTAGATACCAGAATGATAACTACATTCGCATGTCTCAAAAAATCATCATCGACATAAAACCTTATTGTAGCCAGACGGCAAATAGGATTTTTCTTGATGACAGAACATAGAGGAAAAATTATAAAAAAGAATTAACATTAAACGACTGCAATCGCAAGGAGACTGCTAGAGCTTATTCTAATCGAATCTTCCAAAACCTTTCGAGAAATTCTATACTGCCCGCAGAAGAACGGTTGCGACATTGTCAAGAAGTTATTAGAGACTCTCTCTCATTTAGAACCTCTGGTATTACGACAGACGATCACTATGTTCCTAAAGAATATCCCATTCTCAGTAAAAGAGAAGAAAGAAGCCGAGAAGTGCTCGATGATACTCATAGAAAGGTACTTCTACAGAAATGATGTTTGAAAGTCTTACACAAATGCCAAAGGAGCTTCCCAGATAAAATACATACGAAAATCATGCAGGAATAAGGATTGGAATTTGAAAGAAAAACCGTAATCAGTGCTGAAAATTTGGAACTAGTATTTCTAAGCACTGTTCAAACCCGAAGATAACTAATATTCCCCTTTCAGGCAGAAAACACTACCCAACTTGAATGGTGGTCGGCAATAACTCTGTCTAATCTTAAGAATGCATTGTTTACAGATGAGGCCCACTTTCTTATCAACGTCCAACTCATAAAAAAAATTTAGACTGTATTGGTTGCCAATTTAACAAAGTGCAAATTAGTCGTTCTTAAGTGTTATCAAGTAAACAAAGGTATGTTTCAAAGCAAATGGATTTCTCGCAGAGATGGCCTCCCGTCATTTTTATTGAAGGAGTACTTAAAGAATTGGGCTTAGTTAAATAAACCAAGCATAACACCCCAACTATACCCATTCAATAGTATGTTGGACATTCCACTATACTTGGCGTAGAAAATTGACACATGTTAGTAGCAAAAGTGTTATATTTGTTAAAGTTTTCAATAACTAATCGGGATTGTTTCCAATTTTATTTATCATGTGGCTTAGGTAAAGTCTTTTTCCTCGTAATTATGGACAACCACGTTTTAGCATACATTTAGTTTTGAATCCGGGGCATCTCATTTCACAACTCTGGTTTGATCTTTAGTGTTAAATGGAAACGTCAATGTAAAGATAGAGCATTGAGTTCTGAGCTTAATTCGCAGGCCATATGCTAAATTACACTCTCTAACACTCTTTTACTTTAGGCAATAGAAACTTTTGAGTATATAATTTTGTGAAACAAACAACTTAGGAACAACTTTGAAAAGCGTTTGAGTAACATCATTTATCAGCCCAAATAAATCATGTCAAGTTAGCCTTCCGATGTTACTAACATATTCCCATATGACCTCAACTTGATTTCAAGAACTTCTAATTCATTACATTTTTTTAAAGATACTCATAGTATCTGGAACAAAGATTCTTTCTACAGCTGATCCCGAGTAAATTTAGTAAATTTAATGACATTTCAAGTACCGAAATTGAAAATAAATTTGTCACAGTCCTTTCTTTAATCCGAGGAACGTAAAACATTATACGTCTTCAAACAACAAATAGCCTTTTTCAAGCATTTGTGGCCGTTTGTGCGCAATAACACGAATAATTTTGACTTCTTTGGAGTTCAATTTGCAGGCCCATTAAACATGAGTTCATCACATATTTTCTTCAATAAGTTGATTGCTACGTTGCGCCATCCTGCTGAAACCCCATTTCTTCCACATTCAATCGGAAAACGAAAAAGTCATTTATCATTGCTACGAGGGCGGGTCAATAAGTCCGTGACTTTTCGAATTTGTGACCTCTTTACTGAAACAGCAACACTGCTCCTGTCAACAGGCATCTGTCAGTTGACTCCTGTCAAAATTTAAACTTGCTGCGTCAGTTAGTTTGTGTTTGACAGCTATTTTTATCAGACTACTCACTAATTTGAGGAGAAAATGGAAAAAAGTGAATTTCGTGTGCTTATTAAGCATTATTTCTTGCGAAAAAAAACCATTACCGAGACCAAGGCTAAGCTTGATAAATACTATGGGGACTCTGCACCATCGATTTCAATGGTAAAAAAGTGGTTTACTGAATTTCGTTGTGGCCGTACAAGCACTGAAGATGCCGAACGTCCTGGACGCCCAGTTGAGGTCTCTACACCCGAAACAATCGAAAAAATTCACGATATGGTGTTGGCCGACCGAAGATTGAAAGTGCGAGAGATTGTGGAAGCCGTAGGGATCTCGCATGGCTCAGTGGTTTCAATTTTGAATGATCACTTGGGCATGAGAAAGCTTTCCGCAAGATGGGTGCCGCGTTTGCTCACAGTCGACCACAAACACATGTGCAGTTGCCATGGCAAAAATCCATGAATTGGGCTATGAACTGCTCCCTCATCCACCCTATTCTCCAGATTTGGCTCCGAGCGACTACTTCTTGTTCCCAAACCTGAAGAAATGGCTTGGTGGAAAAAGATTTGACTCCAATGATGAAGTCATCTCGCAAACAAAGGCCTATTTTGAGGACCTCGACAAATCATTTTTTTTGGAAGGGATAAAAAAATTGGAGAAGCGTTGGACAAAGTGTATAGAGCTCAAGGGAGACTACGTTGAAAAATAAAATTATTTTTTTAAAAAAAAAATCTGTGTTTTAATCCAAAAGTCACGGACTTATTGACCCGCCCTCGTATATAGCGAATATTATTGAATATAACAAACTGATTAGCTCTAATTTTGAAAAAATAAGGTCCGATGATTTTACTAGACAACAGATACCGAACTGTGAATTTTTGGGATGTAACGGCGGCGTTTCGACGGTCTCATGTGGATTATCTTTGCTCTAAAGATGACAATTTTACTTATTAACATAACCATTGAGCCAAAAATGAACCTCACTGCTGATCAATTTTTTTCGATATACCAGCACGATCCAATTCCAGTTGATTTTGGCCCCACTCACCGAAGTTTCGAATGCAACGATGGTCGTTCAGCATCAATTCTTGCACGACCTGGTTTTTGTAAGGATTCAAACCAAGATGTTTGTATGCAAAATGGATCTTTGGGTATAATATGTTCAATTGCTCTACAAGTGTGGCACACAGCACCATAATTGTTGAAACAAATTTCTAAAATTCGGTAACGTCCTTGAAGTGTATTTGTCATCACGATAAAATTGTAAAGATTTAATGACACTATCCGTTTACAATCTGACAATTGGTTTGATCGATATAAACGACTGCGTTGAGAACAAACAACCTTTAGAATTGCTTGGCTAAACAACGGAGTTTTTTTAATTACTGCATCATCTTGTCATTGATCAAAAATAATTCCTTGTTGGCAATAGTAAAACGTGAAGTAATGAAGAACCTAAGTATTTTCAAAACTTTTTTGACTTCGTTTTCTAAAACTCACAAAGTTAAATTCAAAGAAGTTGTTCAAAATCAAAAACAATGTTTTTTTTCTGTGTTACTTGAACACACATTTTTTATATTTACAAATAGCAAAACAAACAAACCGGAAGACAATGATCATACTTAAATCTATCTTATAATAAAACTGATTATTCTAATTGGAAGACATCGGTAGTATATGTATGTACATAACTAAAACATATAGTTTTTATCACATTTTTGTATGCTTGGCATAGGTTAAAGCTTTCAATCCGTTTGGTGTTTTTTTTTAAAGCAGGTCCACTTCCTGCTACCAGTGCTGGTTCAGGTCATTTGTGAGTTATAATCAGCTTCTATGATATCCCTTTTGAGTCATCTTATACAAATGTTTGTGAAGACAGTATCCAACAAACCTCTTGTAGGCCAATGGTCTTTTAGCACCCTTCTTAATCCTTCGACTTCAAACAGGGAGTTGAGCTCATCTTGTTCTTCCGAGGAGAGATGAGATGAGACTGATTTTTCTAGCACTTCGGTGTCCTTTATATACCGTTCTTAGCTGACATAGGTTATCATTTAAAAGGATATAAAGAAATAGAAGGAAGGAGAATCGGACAAGGAAGCAATAAGGAAAATCAAACACACTTAGGTAGGGATGATATCCTTGTTGCTCCGTGAACAATTATCAATGGATTTATTGCTTAGCTCCTCCCTTGATGGTAAAATAGGGGATGATGGCGATAAATACCTACGTATTTTGCTTTTCTTTATTTTGTGGTAAATATTATGGTTTTTAAATGAATGTGTTAATATTATGACCAAAAATGAAATTAGGTGCATTCATACATATTTATGACGATGGAAATAAGAAATCATCTATAATAGTACTTCACATCGAGTGAAAATTGTCCAAATCGATTGTAGTTGCTAGAGAATAACTCTTATCGTAGGCATTCCGAATAGGAACTTCCTTTTCTGCCACCATTCTCATTTGAAAATTCTAGGGCACAAATTATGTTTTTTTTTCTGTCAAAACAGAACACTTTGAAAAAGAGTCAGTCCACTGTGCACTTAAAGTATTCTTTTAACCGAAATTCTTGCCTTTTGTGAAAAGAAATGTTGCTGACATCAGCACCCACCACATTAGCGCCACGTTACTGCAGCCTGATGCGAGCATAAGCCGGACACTCAAAGAAGTAGTGTTTCGCTCTGTCGTTATCAGTATCATAACAAGAATTATATAGTCTTGTTTCAGTCACGGCTCTACTAAGCAGTCTAAGGCTATAGGTATTTAATAGAAGATATCAGTCATCCCATCTAAAGTTTTGCTAATATGAAAACTTATTGCCAATGAAATTCTTTACAAAAGATGCAGGCAATACTAACTTAGATTCGGGCTAAGGGCCCTTGAACTTATTTACAAGAAGTGATAGATTTTAGCAAGACCTTAGCTGTCGCAACAGATACAACTGCTTCGCTGGCTCTACTTTTTGTTCACAATGAGCTGTTACCGTTAGAATTGCGTATATTTTCACTTGAAATATAGACAGACGCAAGTTATCCTAACGAGGAATGGAATCTAACGTCATAGTTTTCCAGAAAGCTATCGGTTCGGAATCATACATGAAAGTCCACTTATACTTCTATTCTGGATCAGATTTTTGCCTAAACTCTTCGTTGGTTCATGAAACGATGATTTCGTTATTTCGCTGCAATCAGATCTGAGTCAGTCAAGACAGTCGTTCCGAAAAATCATGAGAACTTTAGTATATATGTATTATACCAAACGGAAAATGGCTTTGAGAGTGCAGCCAATGATATGAGTCGGGTAAAGGCAGCAGCGACTTATTTTTGTAAAAGCTTTTTTAACCAAATTATAGATGCACGGATAAAATTGGTTTTACAAAAACCGTGTAGATCCAAAGGACATTGACAAAAACTGCAGTTTCGAATTTCTAGTGCACAAACTGTCAATCAACTCCGGGGTTACCTTGCAGACGATAGTTAGGCATGATCCAAGAGACATCACAAGTACACATTTACTACCAGTTGCGCAGGACCCGTCCCGCACGTTCCAAGTTCATCACATATTGGCCGCCAGTTATTATCCGCAATCAGAATCCTATTCGCCAGCACTAATTTTATGCACAAAATCAGTGAATCGTCTTCGCAACGCTTTCTCGCTAAGTTACACATGCGGTTAACAGTTATGTTGGCAAGGAATGCATTACTTCTTGTTGAGTGCTCCTTCCATTCCACCGACCAGATTTTAGTCTCTTAGGTTCTATTGTCCCGGTAGGCATGTTACATGAAGGTCGTCTATTCAGCATGAAGGACCTTAGACTAATAGCATTCAGCCTTTGGTGAGTGTGTCATCATTTTTTCTGATTGCAAAAACTTTCAACGTTCGCCAGGAGTACGGTGTGTATGCCAGAACCAGACTAGAGTTGCAAGCAACTGGGGTATACCTTTATGTAGAACAACTATTAAGATATATGCTAGCCGTTGCTGGTGACTTAAAGGCGCCAAAGAAGGCAATAAAGTTGTGTAACGATTGTTTCGATTGCTAACCCCATCGAGTCTGTACCTAAACCGAGTATACAAACTAAAGTTAACTAGCCGAGCTTCGCACACTCAAACTTTGCTTGACCAGAGGTTATGGTATTTTCTTGTTTTATCTGAGATTAGGGCTTTGGGGAAGTAAGAAAGTTTTAAGTTTGGGATTGGTCGATGATGCCGTTGAAAGAGCCGTTGTTAAAGTTATTAAAACTTTCAAGATAGGATAAAATAACTTTCTCAAGTGCAACAGAAAAGAGTACTGTAGGGATGCATATAAAAGTAATCATCCGAAATATGTTCTTGTGAAATCTAAGGAACCGCTTATTTATTTAAACTAGGTGGACCGAGTATGATCGAAGAATGGAACCGCAACATTATTTGTCCGGCAACAACAGGAAAATCTCCTTAAAATCTCATATAAAATCTGGTCTGACACATGTGAACGTCTAGGACCTTTTGCCAACAATTCAATCCTCCTCTATCAGTGTATTCTTAGTCCAGGAAGTTCATTATAGATCAAATATTCACATCGCGGCAGACCTTAAAAAAATTCATGCACAACCTTTCTATCGTCTACAAAGCCGCGCTTGACAACATCTATGAAGATGACTTACGGAGGGCTGTCTTTAATTTTGAAATCGCTACCTAGCTTAATTGACTACATAGAGGTCGATAACGACAAAACCGAAAAGTTGAAGCCGATACATTCTCATATGATTTTTGCTTTACAAAGTCCATCTTGAAGGAATTTAACCGAACTCACAAGCCGACTCCAGAGGCACTTCATTTTAAATTATTTTTAGTAACTCACATACACAGAGGACATCGACATCATGGGAAGAGCTTAGCGATCTGTCAATTGAGCGTTCCCGACTATTGAATTAAAGCATTGATCGGTTTAGCAGGCAGTAAAAGTTAAATAAATAAGGACTCCAGAGACAAGACGTCACAATAGACAGCTACGGATTCAAAGTAATAAGGGCTTTATCTACCTCCTATCTATACAAGACACTGATCATTCAAGTGACGCTTTACTTTAATGGAGGAGACATTTCAATAGCGACAGCGATCATACTATAAAAGTGCGGTTAACTTAGCTTGAAAGGCCAGGCCACCTTGAACGCATTGGAACCAGCGAAGAAATGTGTAGAAAACTGCATAAATCTTTTTCTACTCTTCCATTTGATCTATTAGTAAAGTTGTGCTTATTAAATCGTCCGATACGCTGTAATTCTGTCATTCTAAATCTTGAGAGAAACTTGAGATCGCTCATTTCACTCCTGTGGTTAATGTTTTGCGTGCCATTAGAGCTTCATACTCCTGCGATAGCAACATTGTCCAATGTTCTTGGATGGTAAATATGCTAGTTATTTTGAGGATTATTTTGTTTCCTTTGAGGAATGTTTCCTTTGGGGATCTGCATATTCAGACTGATTCAGTAGTTAGTGTCGACAAACATACCATAATATGATGCCTTTCTCCTCTCATGATTCTTATTCGGTATAAAAATTATCCCTTATATCACAAATTTTTTTAAAATCTGCCTGAAGGGATGCATTCACCATACCTTCACCTCTAAAGAGGATAATTAGTGGGAACCTTGTCTCCAGCAGACATTAACACCAAAAGTGTAAATACCTCTGTACAATAGAAGACTGGAGCATTTAGATTACAGATACTTGTATGTAGAACCACTCTTTGTCGAAAAGAAAATTAAACCAAATATATTCATTGAAGTTGTACCAATTTGCTACATAGCCAGACCCACACAAAGTAGGAAAAAGGAAACTATAACGTAGGAATGAGTAAATGCTTATTTGAATTTCCTAAAAATGGTACTCAACTCAACTCCTTTACATTTTTACCAAAGCTAAAATCATGGCACCGATTAAATGTATCAATTAAGAGTCCTTTAGCAAATAAAAAAAAAGCCAAACACTTACGAAGAAAGACCATAAAAGGTGCAGCATAAAAATACAGGATTCAGCACGCCATAAAGGAGAACAGAAAACTGTGGGAAAAACGGCAACTGCAACGTCAGCTATTGACTGTGCCAAACACATGCCATACTCACGTTGCAGACAAAAACAAGAGATATGAAAGAGTAGGTATACCTCAACCAGAAATTTTTACCTTGTGGATGCGAAGGTTCCTTCCTGGTGCCAACGACTGAAAGGACGATTATGACGGTAGTTGTGTGCCACAACAAAATAAGTGTGGCAAGCACCTGTGTAGGATCCTCTTTGCTCGAAGTAAGTTCCCACGATACGGTGAGAAATGTATCTGCCATCTGAGTGTACCAACAGCACAAGATTTGGGACATCTTTCAAATTTCTCACACTTAATTCAGATCAGATGTCGGATTGCTTTCTAAATAATCTAACAACTGACAGATAACCGTGGGCAATGCAAGACATGTGCGGAAAGGTAGATGCTTATCAAAAGGTGCAAGATGGAAATTCCACTTGTTTCATTTATGGAAATACCGAGAGGTGTAGAAAAGTGAAAACGTGCTCCTCTGAACGTACTTGCTTTTACATCCCGCATAGCGTTAACATTTGAAAATAAGGCGTGTAATTTGGGAACTACATTCCGTGATTACATAGGAACCGAAGCCTTTAAATGTCGATACATGTTGTAGCAAATAGTATTGTTTTCTCTTTAGTAAGGTACAAAACGGAGTGACGGGACAAAAGAAATCTGGTAACTGACTCTTTAATGCTATCGATAATGTATTATCTGTCTGTCTGTTCTGTTTAAGCGTAAATTAGTCTTACTTAAGGTATCCTAGATTAAAGTAAGCGATAAACAACTGTTGAAGTGGTGATCAACATCGACAAGAATCACTTGCTTAAGAGATGCCCGCCTTTCTTGTAACAAAATAAGAATACTAACGATTATGTTTGTAGTCTCATTAAATAAATATTAACTTCAGACGTATTCGTGATTTTCGTGACCAGAGTTAATAGAGAGGTGCATTCTTAAGCAACAGGACCTTCAATCTAGATCTAAATAATCTAATTTCCAATAATCACTGCAGGAAATATAAGCTATTTACCTTAGTTTCGTCACTAAAATGTCAACATTACTTCATCCAAAAAGTTCAAAGAAGGTTCAGTGCTCATGAAAGTTGTGTAGTTGAGTCAATAACCAAACATTTTAACTGTTCTGTTCCGAGTAATTCTAACAAGAAGGCTCTGAAAGGAAGCAAAACGTTTTCCCCAAATATACCTTCTTTTTACTACTTTGCAGTATGTAGGAACAACGCTCCGACTTTACATCAATTATTATATGCTCAGCTCCTTTACAAAAACACTTGGCGATCACAACACTGTCAACCAATTGTAGACCTCGGTGATTATTACATTTTGAACGGCTACAATGGCCAATTTCAGATTCCACTTCACATACAAAGAAGTTCAAAGGAAAGCGAGATATTGGTTTCAAATCTGGTAGCTTCAAAGCAAAGACTTCTCTGAGGTCATAAGAGATGGATTGACCGGATTCTCAATAAGTAAGAAACTTAGGTCGAGTTAAAAGAGAGGAGCCCAGACTGATACCATTCCACTATGAGACAGGCAATCAAACCACTGTGTGGACTACTTCTTGGGTGGTGATGCTAATCATCAAGCAAAATTTAATATATAATAATATGAGCTATGGAGGGGTTATATTCTTTGTTAAGGTGACGGTTCAGCCTGGGGTGAAACTGGGCCTCACCCAAAAACCGTCTCCAGCTAGCTCGATCTTTACCAAGATGCCTCTAGTTTTACACGCTAAGTTGGCTAAAGTCCCCCTTCAATAGGGTTCACCACCTGACACGTTCTTCCTCTACTGTGGGGCTGAATTCAAAGATTTTTCGGACCGGAGAATTGGTGTCCATTTGCTCTATATTGCATTTAAATCAATGAATAGGAAGTGTGTATGAATTTGAAACTTATAAGTTTTTGCCAAGGTGTGCCGTAGTGTGAATATTTTATTTGTGATTAAAAGATGTCGGGCTTTTATACAATTGTATATATTGTGTATATTGTATGAGATGCAGTTCGGTGAGTCTACATTTTGAGAAATGAACAAACAGTGCTGCAGTTTCATGCATTGGGCATACTTTCCCGACCATATTTTACAGACGGGTTGATGTATGCTCCTTATTAAGTCAACCGAAACGCTCTTTCGAACTTTTCAGCATCGATGCTACAAGCCCGATAAAGTCTAACAGTGCCGAGCTGTCACAAGAGTAATTAATTTGTTTATATTTTTTCTTATAAATTAAATTTAATAAATAATAATTCTTTTATTATTATTTTTAACAGCAATAAACGCCTTGACTTTTTTTTAGATTTAATATCGATCATTTCATCTGGATCCACATGAATACCTGAGTGAACAGGCAGCATTGCAAGTACGCTAAATCTTGGATGACCCACGACGCTTCGGGATACTGTTTTGATCCTTTTCATAATTGAAAAGGTTCTTTCGACGCTAGTTGTTGTAACAGGGAGTGTGGCCAAAATTGTAAGCAAGAAGCTTATACTCCTAAAGTAGGTCTTGTCATATATGTGTATGTAGCAGTTTCCGAACGTCGGTAGAGGGATCAATCGATGAAATTTTTTCGCACTAGAGTATGTACTCCGCTTTAACAGCTTATTTTTCTTTAAATAATGTTGGGGGGTGGGAGCTAGGTGCCTGTTCACAATGACCGTGGCTAGACAAAATGCTATTTGTTCATAAAAAGAAATGAAATACCTTCTTACCTTACCTGAAGAAATGAACCGTATATATATATGCATATTTTAGAAAGATCCGAAATCTTAAAATTTTGCTTATCAGTTTGTAACAGTGTTGACAAAAGATTTAACAATATTCATTTTCAATAAATTTTTTTATAATCAACATACCACCAAAGTTCAGAAAATAAAAAATACAAGTTTATTCATCTAAATCTATATTGTCCCCTTCAAAGTAATCCCCATCGACTGCAATGCACTTATGCCAGCGCTTGATCCAATCCTCGAAACATTTTTTTATATTCGGTTTTCGGTATGTCCATTAGTGCCTCCTACGATTTTTCCATTACTTCCTATCGGCTGCTGAAACGTGTTCCCCGTAGTGGTTTTTTAACTCGATTGAACAGAAAGAAGTCACAGGGATCCAAATAAGGTGAATTCGGTGGCTGTTGGATGGTATTGGTTGCATTTTTCGCCAAAAAATTACGAATACTAATGGCACTGTGCGACGACCAACTTTGCTGCTTCACGACGGAAACGCAAATCATTAACAAAAATGTCTTGGACGGATCCATAGGCAATGTTCAAGTCGTCCGCTATTTCTCTGATGGTTAATTTGCGGTTATTGACCAACATTTCTTTTACTTCATCAATGTTTTCGTCGGTTTTCGATGTCGATGGTCTGCCACTGCGTTCATAATCTTCGATTGACTCACGACCAGTTTTGCCACTGGTAAACGACCTTTTTCTTTAGAGAATTGTTGCCGAACTCTTTTCCAATATTTCCAACGTTCGCGCACCATAAAATCCGTTTTTCATTCAAAATTGAAAACAAGTCCGTTGTTGCAAATTTAAATTCATATCTAAAATGGTAAAAAAATCGCTAACACACACAGCGATAGATGTACTCTTGGCTACGTAACTTTTGCAAATGTTAAGCTATGATGCTAAGACTTAGAGGGAATATCAATAACAGATGTACCAACTTAACAAAAAAACAGAACTCAAATCGGAATAATGGGGGCGCCACACGGTGGTTATTCCGGAAATACCAAGGTGGTATTTGGTTACAACAAGTTGGTAGTCGCAGTCCGTATTGGCCGTTTGGAATTTCTCACCTCCATTTAAGTATTCCTTCACCCGAATTTATTCGGAGTACTTTCGCCTTCTAGGGTGTAGTTATTTCTAACGAGGTATACAGAAGAAGAAAACACCTCAACTTAAATTCAGAGGAAGTTGAGCTAGACACAACTGGGTGCAAGAGTTTGCTTGACGAAGCCCAGGTCTGGACTGAACAGAAAAAAAAACTCAATCAATTTGTAGGGTGGTAGGAACTGATTGAAGTAACACTTTGTATTTCTATGTGCAGTTTCAGCTACATAGATCTGATCATAGATCATAGACACAGCGATGGGATGATTTCATTTGTGTAAACATAGCTTAGTAGAAAATAATTTGAGGCCAAAGTACATACATTGGTATCAGAATTTGCACATAGAGCAACATTCACTTATAAAGCCGAATGGGAGACTGGGTATAGGAACAATTTTGTTGCACATTTCAAGACGAAGTTTATTTATTTATTCATGTTCTTTATTTTTACTAACGTCTAAGTGAATAGCATTTTAATATGTTGTTGCTAATTGCAAGTGGCTTTCTGTAACATACTATTTTCTAGTTCGTCATACAAATGTCTAACGAGGTAAAACCGTGCAATTCGGTTTTATGCATAATGCGATGCTAATTAAGCCCTAACTTGTACAGTACTGGAACGACTACGTGACTTATGAACTTACAAAATTTTAAAGCAATTTGTAAAGGTTTTCTTTTATACGAAGTTGTAAGAACGAAAATAGAACTATCGCACGTAATCAAATATAGAGGAAAACCTTGAACTGGTTGTGTTTTATATACAAATATTATCTAAAAAAAATAAACTTAATTTAATTGAACATGCTGTTCTTTAATGTAGTACTTTTTTGAAAAAAAACAACAACATTTACGAGTCTTCGTCAAAAAGTACGCAGAAGTGCGTGGTAAAAGTCTACTTTTTAGACGTATTTGTACACTTGTCGCCAGCAAGCTTAACAAATTTACAATGACAAAGCACTAGGAACAAGACGAAAAAACAATTGTAACAAGAAGTAATATTTACACATAAGCATTACATAAAAAAGCCTCTCGAGTTTTAGTTTTCGGTGGCGAACTTTTAGTAATATAATATTTATAAAATAATAGTATATAAAAATAGTAATATAATATTTAAACTAAGGCAATACCTACGTCTTGAACTAATGTATTTCCGGCTCAATTCGTCAGTATCACCCATGCATGTGCTCATGCAATCACAGAAGAGATAGACAGGGTTACGAGGTATGTTATTCCTAGCTCCTCAACAAAACCAAACAGGTATGGCTAAAGTATGTTATTAGAATGTGTTTAGGTGATTTTAACGCAAACAAAGTCGGATGCCACAATCGGAAGGCGTAGCCTAGATAAACTACATCTGGAAACGAACCAAGGTTAATTGGTTTGCAGCGGGATCGAATATGGTTATAGCTAGTACACAGTAGTAGTATTTCCCACAAAAAATCATGAAGAAATCAACCAAATTGGTTATGTTGTGAGCAAATGTAACACAATTCTATAGTATTATAGATGTCCGAACATTTTGAGTGACCAGATTTTGAACACTCCAAAAATGAGCCAAGGAAATTACGGATATCTCGGATAACAAAACAGAGCAACAAGCCAGCAAAAGTTTTGCAGACTACAAGTCCTTCAACATTTGGTCAAGCCCTTAACAACCTTAACTGTTGTGCTGAAGTTCATTGCCATATGCCATCAATGCCATTAGAAATGCCACAAAGTATGTTAGGGCGCATATTAAAAACAACTCGCTTATAAAGTGACCGCAGAGTAGAACACGAACGGCTTATGCGATCAGCGAGCACAGAGAAGGAAACAACATTGACTTCCCCTGGGAAAACAGGATGAGCAATGAGAAGAAAAAGGGAGAGCTGGCTAAGAGCAGGGAAATTAAGTAGTATGGTACAGTTGGTGCTAACCCGAACCTACGTTAGGTCTGCTTGCGTCCTCAGAAAAACTTTCATATGAGCACAACTGCAGATGACATTTCTCCCCAGGTTGCCGGCAGTCCAAACGAATGCTTCTTGACGGCTTCAAAAGGTCAGCGACCCTTTTGCTGTCTCTCGGTAGGAAGGTCTGTATGCTGCTTACTAGCATCGTGACAGGGCAGTTCACTTTTTTTTGACTTAAGTGTGTTGCTTATAAGTCATACAAAATGCTGCGATGCTTTCAGTGAACGTGTTGGCGATATCGCAGATTACTACCTCTATCAATGTCCGGCTTACACGCGAATCAGGCAGCACGTACTCGGTGTTGGGGTTGTCTGTCCTGGTATTATAGCCACTTAATTACTGAAGCGCTTACTCGTCCTTCTTCGAAAGGAGAATTAAAATTAAATGACCTTGCAAGGAATACAAAGGACTTGTTCTTTGCTCGAGTGCTCTGTCCCAACAGAACAAATTTACTAAGGTCATGGCAAACTCACTTCAGTAGACTGATAAAGGGCGCTGGATAAAAGTCCAGATTGCCATTTACATCACCAAAATAATGTTAAGATAGAATTATTTATAATAGATGATGACAATTCTTTCAAACTGTAGAGGGCTTACCTGCAGTATTTAAGGCTCGAATTGATAGAGAACGTACCAAGAACGATGATTTTCTTAGATTTAAAGGTCGCATGTATCAGCATTTATAGGGTCTGGTTTTGGAATCTTGGGGTACCTTTGGATATTACAGAGTGACTTTGGAGAATCCTCTTCTCCCGTTAAGGTCAAAGACAATCTTACCAGCTCTTTTGTTGCCAGAAAGGGACTTGCAATAGATGACACTCACTTATGCAGCTTCCTCAATAATGATTTCTAAAAATTAGTTTCGATTAGTGAGGCCCACATCAACTACATACATATATCCTTAAAACAAAATTTGTATGGGACATGATGAAAAAAATCATAACTATTAAAATACAAATCTTCGCGGCGAAGGTTGTAGTCACACACACATCGATATATTTTTCGTACATTTTATGAGTGAATCAGCGGGCATTCTAAATGTTCCGATAGACTTAAAATCTGTAATGCTAAATGCGTGCAATTTGAATGAGTATATAGTATGTAAGATTATTTGAAGTACAACTTGGCTTAAACCTAAAATACCAGTCTCACTGACACTACGGGTGGTGGGTTTGCGATTTACTGTAAATCAAACCTATAATGTAAAATGATTACCAAATCTAGTTCCAACGAGATTGAATATATTTCAGTCGAGATATTTGAGTGCACCACCAAATGTATGGTTTCGTGTGTGTGCAACAAGAATAAGAGATGCTCTCCGTTACCCCGCGCTTTATCAGTACATAATAATTTGTGGTGATTTTAATACAAACTTACTCATAAGCGGCTCACTAACATTTCAAATGAAGGATCTAGTATCTTCAGGAGGAATAGAAATAATAAAAACCAATTATCCTACACGTTTTGCCGTCAATGGAATATCAAGCTTTCTAGATTTAGCTATAGTCTTTTGTCCGTCCCTAGTTCTTTTTTTTGATCAATTGTCTTTTGATGTCTCTGATCATGATATACTCTTCTATACATATGATTTGTACTTGTGCAAAACTACAGTACTACTGAGGACACTTTTGCCTTCAAAGATTTTGATTCCATTGACTTGAGCATCCTCCAAATTGCGACTTGGTTGGCCCTCTGGGAGCTATGCCATCTACGCTCGGATCCAAATGAAAAAGTTAAAACATTTCAATTGACCTCCCACCTGTGTGCAAATGGGCTTCCTTTCACTTTTATGTAGATGATGGCCAAATTCATCCAGCTGGCCCCACTGCAGACTAGGTGAATTAAATCTTCTAACAAAGATCTCAGATTCATTCACACTTTGTCTGAAGCTCATGGATTACTACTCAATCCGACTAAATATCAAGTAATCCCAATATCTAAGACTAAATTCAAGCTGTAGATTGTCACTGTCACTAATACATTGTAGTATATACGGATTCCTTCGCAAATTGTGGCTCAGTGCTTCTTGTACTCCACAGCAAACACGTCAAAAGCTGGAAAAAGTGCTTATCCTGCCTTTAACGTATTCTGAGGTTGTTTATAGTAAGTAGCCTTGATTCCCTATTTCTTAGTAAATTGCAATGGCCCTCAATGATGCAGTACGTTACATTCACGGCATTTGCAGATATGACCATATATCTGGTTATGTGAGAGCTTTTTAGGCTGTAATCTCAAAGAGTATATCTCTAATACTACACTCTTATTTAATTCAATTGCACCCTAAAAGAAATTTTCCACCTTTTTCTAGATTAGTACATAGTACATCTGTAATTTATTTATCAAGTTGTCAAATTATGCTATAGTTTAAAAAGCTAATTACTAAAATGTGTATCTTAATGTACAAAAAATATAATAAAGATAATAAAAAAATAAAAAAATTTTTAACAATTTTTGAAGTACCTATGTTATAACTTCATAGCAATTTGGCGAGTGGCTATTGAATGGTAATGTTTGTTTTTTTGTACTCCTTATTCAATGAAACGTCTCGCCATTTTATCGCAAGGCTCCTCGACCAATCCATTCGTTAGAAAGATTCCCCAAAATATCCCTCTCAAGTAAAAAATAAAAATGGATTCTGTCAAACGTACGCACACGTTAAGTGATTGCCACTACCTTAAAATCACTCAGGCATTTAATGAACACCTGGCTTTTGCTTATTTGATTCTGATTGGTTGCAACAACCCCTAAATTAGGAAAAGTAAAATTCCTATATAAGGACGAACATCATATTCTGATTCACGACATTACGATATGGCATTTCGTTCTGGAGTCATCGTCGCCAATTGTGTTCAGTTGAAATTTTAATCGTAAATTGTCATCCATGCTGAAGGAATCAGAATGTTAAAGGTATAATATTTTAATGAAAATAAAACAAAAACATTTACCAACTTTAGCTTTTTTTGCTTTTTAGATTTCTTGGTAAACTTCTTCCATGAAGAAGGAAATATGTGATATAAATGCTGTGATATTTACCATTCATATGGGCATCAAATGCTGGACGTTTTTGCAACGGCCGTAGTGTGCAATATGCCGCAGAGAAACTTCGCTGTGATACTTAAAGGCTTTATATTTTTTTAAAAAAAAAACTGCTTGCGAAAAATTTTTTTATTTATTATCAAGAAAATAATAAATTCTAATTATTTTAATTTGAAATAATTTTTCTGTTTTATTTTATAATTTTCTTACATTTAATTCCTTAAGGCTATACTCCCGTCCACGTATGGGCCTAGAATATAGGAAGAAAAGAAAGAGAGGTAGGTACAGATGTACAAGGGTTTTGAATGTTTGTGGGTCATAATGGCTAGGAAATAAAGAGTTCGGCAGGGCATTCCATACGCAAGTTGTTCGGCTTAGGAAAAAATCACGGTATTTCATGGTGAGGGTGGGCTATGAGCATCCACAACGAGACGAGTGTTACGTTTGAAGGTATGAAAGGGCGGAATGCTACTGACAATTATGGTGCACTGCCGGTGAAAACAGCGATAGTATAAGGCGGAACAGTAGACATAGGCATTACAACGATATTCGAGGGCACCAATTGACCGTATAATATTATGAATTTCATAACACTTGCAAGTGCAAAAAGGTCTAAGATGCACTTGACCAGATGATGTGAGCATGAATAAATGTCTTATATCATATATTGAGGCCAAATCAAAGATGGACAAATTATCTTTACATCGCTTGAGGAAAGCTAGACATTTCGCAGCATTTTCGGCGATAGCTAATATGTGGCTAGACTTGGAACCATCCAAGACAACTTTAATTGAAAGTTCCGAAAGGTAGTTTTTAATCCATTGAAGAAGATAGTCGTGGATTCAAAATGCATAAATTTTTGACAAAATAGCCTGATGCCAAACTCTGTCAAATACCTTAGAAATATCAAGTGCTCCTGTCTTGCTTTCGCCAGATTGGTAAAGGATTTGGTTTCACTTTTCCGTCTCACTGAAATCACCAGTGGACCCGTTGCTACTAAAACCGTACTGTTGGCCTTTGAAAAGTTGCAATGCTTCGAGCTATTTCATGAGCTGACGTTTTGTCGGCATTTCCATGAGCTTAGAAAGAAAAGAGATAAGCGCAATGTGAGGCTTATTGCTTAAATTTGTACTATCCAACTAATGAAGAATCAATTTTTATTTTATAATCTACCTTACATTAAATTACTTAAGGCTGTGTTACAATCCGCGTATGTGCCTGGGTCTTAAATGTTCTCCAAATATAGTGCGATTATTCACAAATTGCCTTCAGATGAGCAAGTCAAATTGCTAAAGTGCCTTTCTTCTTAGAGGAGCCACTTAAGGCAAGGTATTTCTTTAACGCGTTAGCCCGTTAAATTTAAGTAAGAATTAGTATATACTGACTAAATCGACGCACAAAAACCTCGAAGAATTCATTGGTACACTTACATCTGCAAGGACTGCCAACGCAAAAGATATCAAGTGTATTTTGATCCACCTTCGCTTACGTTCAAGTTTTTGTGCCAAAATTGGCTTACTACTCAATATCCTTAAAAATGAGGAATCATTATCAGAATCTCTTACTACTCGTACCTCAAAGCTATGGATGTCTATTCAGATGATTTGGCCGTTTTGTCGTTATTGTGAGTCCCCTTTATGACAGCATACAGCATGTATGATGGTTTTGCCGTTTTCTTTCAAAGCCTGCAAACACACCAGTGGTAGGTTGCCATATGCGTTCTCCAAGTCCCCTTGTGAATTTCGAGATGTGGGAACCGCGTGCTAGCTACGACAATGTTTCGCCCGGCGCAAAGTCTATTAGCCTGAATCCGTCATCGGAGCTGGTGTCACGCAAGTTATACATTCCGGCAGTTGTATCAAAGATGTCTACTTTTCCTAGCCTTGCATCAAAATATCCAAGGACAATTCAATATCATAGCTACGGCGTTGCGCGTAGGTTTTGTTCAAGAGCTCGTACAAGCTATCTATCGTGTTGTAAAATTATTACTCTGTGGGGGCGTGTGCGCGCATATAACGCAAATGTTGAAAAATGTAGTCTTATTACGGAGGCGCTCGTTCACATGCCGGAAACTCAAGACTTTTCGCCTAAGTTTGCCTTCAACAATGGGTTCCGTGTCCCTACACGTACCCTGAAAAGCTCCTAGGACTGCTCCATGTGCAAACTCGCGAGCTAATGGCCGATACATGGAGAGTCCTTAAAACGGGGCCAAGGCGGCAGCATGGCCAGCATTTCCTGCTGTCCCTGAATAGGTATTGCCTACCATACCTCGAGAAATCAAGGGTATGGTAAGGTACAATATGGGCAGGTTGATGGTCAAGCCATCTACCAAGGGCAACGATGAGGAGGAACCCCCCAAAGATGATGGAAGTGCTACAGATAAAGCTGCACCACAGTAAGGCAGCGACGGCCTGTCTGGTGAAGTATATCGTCAGACAGGACGTCACAGCCGTAATCATACAAAAGCCCTGGATCAACGAGAACAACAACAACGTGATCCAGGCGCTCAGGCTAAAAAATTATGACTTGTTCTTCAGGGCAGAAGGTAAGATTAGGACTTGAATCCTTATCAAAAAGCAAATAAAGGCATTTCTTTTGAATAATTTCAGCTCAGGTGATCTGACGACAGTAATTTGCGAGAGGGAATGTGGTAAACCACTTTGTCTGACCTTAGCCTATCTACCCTACGACTCTGAGGTAGTCATCTCGAAGAAGTTAAGGGACTTGGCGAGGCAGAAAGACTGGATGCTGGTGGTGGGCTGTGACGCGAACGCCCATGACACACAATGGGGAAGCGGAGACACCAACACAAGAGGTGAGTGTTTGTTTGATTTTGTTTTACTATCCAACCTCACTATTTGCAATAGAGGGAATTCACCCACTTTTGTGGTGAAAAACAGGCAGGAGGTGATAGATATTACTCTTGCCTCGGATACAGAAGGGATAGGTATCACTGATTGGAGAGTAGTCGACGAAGCGTCAATGTTTGATCACAGATGGATACGCTTCAAGGTGAACTTCCAAAATAGGGCATGTATCTTTCAAAGGAATCCCAGGAAAACTGATTGGGTCAAGTATACAGAAGTGGTAAACACACATCTGGAGACCCAATCAACCACCTGCGATAACATTGATAACTTAGACAGGGCGGTAGGAAATCTAAATAGGGCACAAAAAATGGCGTTCGAGAAAGCTTGTCCAGCTAACCGAGCACCCAAAAGGGCCCAGCCCGAATGGTGGAATAGGGAAATAGGTCTTAAAATGAAAGAGGTTAGGCAGCTCTATAATAGAGCGAAGCTTTTTAAATGTGACACCACGTTGAATGAGTACTACGATTGCAAAAGGCAATTCAAGTACCTAGTTAGGAAATCGAAAAGGGCGTCATGGCAGAGATACTGCGAATCAATAATGGCAACAGACGAAGTTTCAAGGTTACGTAAAATGCTTTCAAAAGAAGCGAGCGTCCCTAGCTTCCTCAAGAAAAATGATGGAACATGGGCTGAAAGCAGCCAGGCAGTTCTGGTAACGCTGGTGGAAACCCATTTCCCTGGATCCACATTATCAGCTGACTCCGGCTTACCACGGTACACTGATGACATCAATCCCTCCTTCTCTGAAGGAAAGATTGGTGTTCTTATAAACCAGGAAAAAATACGGTTGGCAATTCAATCCTTTAAACCGTATAAATCCCCCGGCCCGGATGGCATTCTACCCATTATGCTGCAGAAAGCGCCGGAGATAGTCATCAAAACATTATGGAAATTCTGAGATACAGTTTAAAAACGGGCTATATTCCAAAAGCATGGAGAGAAGTTAAGGTAGTTTTTATACCTTTGGCCGGCAAGCAAGGGCACACAACAGCTAAAGACTTCAGACCAATAAGTCTGTCATCTTTTATGCTTAAAACCCTGGAGCGTTTACTGGAAATTCATATCAGGAACAGATGCGGTAACGGTTTTTTGACCGGGTCACAGCATGCCTACATGAAGGGCAAATCCGTTGAAACCGCCCTACATGAGGTGGTAGGAAAAATCGAAAGAAGTCTAAACTTTGGTGAGTTTGCGATGGCGGCCTTCCTAGATATAGAAGTGGCCTTCAATAACGTAAAGCTGAGCGCTATCAAAGGTGCTTTAGTAGACGCAAACATAGAACAAGGGATAACAAGTTGCATCTGCAACATGCTTACAGATAGGGTAATAAACTGTTCCATTGGACAAAGCTCGGTTAGAATGTCAGTGACCAGGGGAACCCCTCAAGGGGGAGTTATATCTCCACTCCTTTGGGTACTGGTCATAAATGACATTCTCAAAAAGCTGAACTCAATGGGTATCAGCGCCACGGCATACGCGGATGACGTGGTGATAATATTCCAGGGAAAATACTTAAACATTTTAAGTGAGATCATGGAGTTTGCCTTGAAGACGATCAGCACCTGGGCAGGCAGCTGTGGTCTCAATATCAATCCCTCCAAAACGGAACTGGTTCTCTTTACCAGAAAGTACAAGATACCACAATTCACACTGCCAAAACTCGGTGGAATGGAGCTGTCCCTTTCGGATAGTGCGAAGTACCTTGGCGTGATTCTGGATAAGAAACTGAATTGGAATCTCAACGTAGCGGAAAGAATTAAAAAGGCATATAATGCTCTTTTCATATGTAAAAGAACTGTGGGAAAAATTTGGGGCCTTAATCCTGCTACGGTGTACTGGCTATATACGGTAGTGGTGGACCCATACTGACATATGGCGCACTAGCATGGTGGAAAGCAACAACTAAGAAAACGACTTACTGAAAATTAGCGGCGGTGCAGAGAACGGTTACCATAGCCATTACAGAGCGCTCCGTACCACACCTACGGCAGCATTGACACCTTCCTACACCTGACACCGCTTGATTTACAGATAAAAAAAACTTGCTGGCAACAGTGCGATTCGACTCACTAATCTCGGTCTTTTCAATCCTGGAAGAGCTACTACCAGGAAATACTGTTAGAACAGATGAAATCCCTTCCTTAATCGATTTCGACATTCCGTATGATATACTATATCCGGAGAGAAAGGACTGGTAAAAAAATGCAATGGCATGATCCAACGTAATTGCAGTTTTTACAGATGGCTCGAAGACAGAGGAAGGTACAGGTTCCGGAATCTTCTCGGAGGACCTGGAACTAAGAGTCTCCATAAGGCTACCGGACACTAGCAGTGTCTTCCAATCAGAGGTTCTATCTGTCCTCAGGGCGGCTGAGCTGATGCAGATGAGATCGGTATCCGGCAGAGATATCGCTATCTACACCGACAGCCAGGCCGCTCTTAAGGCAATGGAGTCAAACAACGTTAACTCTGAAACAGTCAGGGGTTGTCGCACAATGCTCAAAGCATTATGCGTTCAGAACAGGGTGGACTGTGCTGGGTGCCAGGGCACTGCGGTATAGAAGGAAATGAACAAGGAGACGAGCTTGCAAGAAGAGGAGGGCTGCTCGACAATAGTGAGGTTTCGAATGTCAAACTACCCCTCTGCACACTAAGGGGCACTATCGAGGAAAAAATCATAAAGGCCGCCAGAATAAGGTGGCTAAACCTGGAAGGACATAGGGTATCAAAGGCTCTATGGCCACTTCTCGACGGTAACAGATCTAGGAAGCTTATTAAGCTAAATAGGGATAAGCTTAGGACGCTAATAGGAATACTAACAGGACACTGTCTACTGCTGAAGCACGCAAAGAGACTAAAACTAACAAATACGGACACTTGTAGATTCTGCGGGGATCTACAAGCGGTTGAGGATATAACGCACATATTATGTGAATGTGAGGCAATATCGCGCAGCCGAAGGAAATTCTTGGGAAAATATTTCTTTGAAAACTTAGAGGAAATAGACAGTACGGACTTCAAAGACCTTCTTGGCTTCTATAGAGAAATTGGGTGCCTTAACAGGAAACAGTTTAGGTTTTCTGCTTTTTGGAGTTGGTTTTAACCCACAGGGGATCGCGATGGGCCCGTTCAGGTGCCTAGTGTCTGTGTCTTGTGGCACATCCTATTTTACCTAACCTAACCTAAGCTTGCCTTCAACAAAAAATGCGGATCCAAATACATGCTGCTTTGCCATCGATAATAATCGCCGTATTAGTTGTCGCAGTTTTAATCATTTAGTCCGGCCCATCCCATTGCATTTTTGGATGGAGGTAATATCTGTTTTGCAGCAGTCTATGGCCTCCGCTAGTTGCTCGACAGCATGTGGCCTATTAAGGGGATATGCACCAAAAGTTCATTGGATTTAAATCGTTTGCATGGTTAGCAAGTCGAGTCCGAATGGGCGCCAATAAATACCCGTGGAGGTAAAATAAAAATAATTGAGGCTATCAGCGCAAAAGTGGTGTAACCCCAAAATATTTTATTAGGAGAGAATGGGGATTTTATTGGTAAATATTTTTTTTAATTTAATTTCTTTTGTGAACATTATTTTAATTGTTTTTTGAATACCAAAAGGTTGCTTACACCACTTTTGTATTGATAGTTGGTAATGTAAGGAATGTATGTAACACCAAAACAGCAACCATCAAAAATTGTGGGTTACACACAGAAGAGCTATCAAAACCTTGCATTAATTCCGGGCACGTAAGAGTGAAGAGAATCTATACATCTCCGGAAGCAACTTCATTCTCTGAAATCTTGCTCAATCTGACTATAACTATAAGAAGTTGAAGTGATTGGACATCAGACTTGTATTAACTTTAGATACAAATGGACCCTTTACTTTCGATTCACAAGTAGGTACTGGCGGGAGTTTTACGTATAACAAAAAAAATATTCACTAATCCATTATTATTTAAAACCATTGAATTGGCAAAGTGGCAATAAATTCGTTATTTTTCAAGCTGGCATTCTGTTGACTTTAACTAGATTAAAATCCAATCAATCTACTGAAACTTGTTCAGCCTTGAAGAATATATGTCATGTGACTCTGACTCACTGAAAGAGCTGCTGTCACATATGTATGCTTTTGGAGTCCAGAAATAACGTATTTATTCAGCTATTCAGCATAGCTCTACACACTCATGTGTAAGAATCTATTAAATCTAACAAATGTCAAAGGAATTAAACAGCAATTAAGTCCCAATGCTGCTTGCTTACGATTAAGCCGTATCTCGATTTTGCACTGTAGGAGTAGTAATAATTAAAAAGTACTTAGATCCCAACGTGCGTTCTGCACCACGCGTCAAGATGCGGTTTCTTGTTCTATTACGAACTCGCTGACTTACATACTGATACCGCAGTATATCAGTAACTTGTCTTTGAAGAGATATTAACAGACGCGATAGAAGATACCTGAGTGCTCGTCAGTTACTAGAAACTTTCATCAAGTCTCTCTTTTAGGTGCGTCACCCGAAAGAAATTCGGTATCACTTAAGGAACGTCAGTCTTTTATTGTTATGCTAATCGCATAGACTTGTAACCAGTTTAAGTTTTGTTCATAATCACTGAAACAATTTATATAGGTAATTGCCATAGGCTGTTGCTTTCGACAGAGTGTTGATGACGAACTCGTGGAAGAGAGAGACTGGGCATACATAATAAGTAACGAATATACAGTTTAGTTGATCTTCAAGATCTTACTAACTTAACATTTGCGAGTAATGATACCTAAGTAATCCCGAGAGGAGAGTCTTTTAGAAATATATGAAGGATGACAATTGTGGATGCTGTTATTATAAAATACCTGATCATTTTTCATTGCATTTTTCTAATGTCAGAAATGTTCCAACAATTGATTTCTTTTGAAAATAATTTAAATATTCAAAGGAGTTTGAGCTCAGCATTGTTTTTATTAAAATGGCGCTTTTGGTGCTTTTTATATGGGCCTTAAGTACTTGAGAGCACGTATAGTATCAATTAGTTTTTTTATCCAGCTTTTGCTAGCTGCTTCTAGTTGGAGACTATAAGCTGGTTAAGATTTTTAATTAAATGTTTATTCGCAGTGAGTCTGGTGAGGCTCAGTGTCGTAATTGTGTTCTCCACTCCGGACACGTGGAGTTGAACAACTTACGAAGGCCCTGGACATCTACAAAGTACACGCTACCGCTATCCAACAAATGAGATGGGATGGGCCAGACAAAAAGAGGATGCGAAATTGGCAAAAGCAACGCCAAATTGTTAGCGGATTTGTTATTAAAAATAAAATTAGCCAAGAAGTCCTGAGATTCCGACACAATTATTCGCCAACATTAGCCTTATAAGCTCACACGCCCCTATATGAGACAAAGATATCTACAATACAATAAAGAGTCTCCCTAAATATCTCACAAGGCCATACAGGCCTGTTACAACATTTTCCCCCTTTGATGTACGGGGTTTTACTCGGTAATAACAACGAAACCCAAGGAACAAACACCAAATCATCTATTAAGGGGACATGCCATCTTAAAAAATTTTGTTGTAAGGTTTTAAAACGCGTACGATTTTAATAAAAAACGAGATATCAATTTGAAACTTTACAAATATATTTTGACATAAAAAAATTATATAAAAAATTATTGGAGAATTTTTTTATGTGATTTAAGACCACTAGAATTTTTTTTTGAAAAAAACCGCAAAAATATCGAGGGGCGTGATTGCGGCTCACTGGAACATCTGCAAAAAAAATCAGCATCAAAGCTGCCATGGAATGAACTATAAGAAACAATTTTGGTCGAAAAATAATAAAACGGCGGCATTTGTTCGAAAATGGTAAATTTTTGGGTTCAAAATCGTATCAAAAATCAAAAACTATAATACTTATCTTTCTGCCCGTAGTTCAATCCATGCATTAATATGTGTACAATAACATATTAAAATTTTGAAAGATTAGTCAAGTAGTTTTTTTTTTTATCATGCCCGCCAATACGAAAAACGTGGTTTCGGAGAAATTTTAGAATCCGAATTTAAGGTTTATATTATTAAAAACGTATTTTTCAATACTTTTTAAACAAGAAACAGTTAAAGTATAAAAAAATGTTTGATTTTTTGAAAATTTGAAGGTGTCATGTCCCCTTAAATATGATCGGTGGATGGAATTGTCCTCAGCATTGTTCATCCAATCCTCAAAAAAACATACTTTCTAAACTGTGTAAACTACAGTGGCGTCTTCTTGACATTGCATACAAGATCTTATCTGCCTCGTTGTGTGAACTCCCGAAGCGACCTCATTTCTCCATATAAGTGTGGCTTTAGACTAGGAAAAAATACCACCGACCAAATATTCACACTAAGGCAGATGGAAGTGCCATGGAATTCCTTTAACATGATTCTTGAAAGAAAAGTGCAAATTTTACGCACCGATGCGCCAACAAAAGAGGCACAGTCCAATTACTTGCATACACAGATGATATTGACTTAATCGGAAGGTTTAGCGATGAAGGCCAACTATATGCTGTCAAGCAGAAAGGACACCCAACAATGACGTATCGGGCAGAACATTAAACTCGTCAGATATAACTTTGAGGTAGTCAGGGACTTTGTCCACCTAGACTCCGCTATCAACTCAATCAACGACACCAGCGCTGAGATCAAACAAAGAATAACTCTTGCCGATAGCTGCAAAATGGATGAGGGCTGCTTTCCGAGAATAATTCTTTGTGTGATTTTCGATCCCGTCTGTATATATACATAGTTAATGGAAAAGGAGAAACAAGGACGAGTTGTACGGGCTGTATACGGACATTGGTTTGGGCAGAAGAGGAGGTCCAACGACTGAGGTCATGTACTCCTAAAGTGAATGGACATCTACGCTTCGGTCCGAAAAGTTGTCGAATCTGCCCTCGGAGGACAAAGAGGAAAATCGCGACTAAAGTGGCGAATGTTAGTGAAAGGGGGTCTCAACCAATTTAGCGTGCGAAATTGGCTACTAGTTAAAATGTTAAAAGAGCTGGTTGGACACTGGAGATATATGCACATCAATTTATACCAGTTTGTTACTCAAAACTTAGAAAAGACTTGTATATTACCAAGTATTGTGCATGCCATTAGCATGCGTAAGGCAGAAAGAAAGATTTTATCTACAAACGAAAGTCCTTCAAATCACAGTCGGTATTCAATGCTAAACTACTGCAGTAATGTGAAACTTTCTACCCTACGAATCTAGAGGGATATCACCGAAGAAATCTGTACTAAACTTCCACAAATATAGTAATTCGTAATTCCTTATCATTGAAAGTTTGCTATGCACCGTATTTCTTTTGAAAAAAAACAGTGTTCAAAAATTCCATTTGGTGATTTATGATTTCTTAAGTCACAAACCAGCTAATGCTTCTAAAATTTTTTATTTCATACTTTTAAGAAAACTTAACAATATTTTCTCATCACTATTTTTGTTGCTTGAAAGAGAAATTGAAATTCATAGCACATTGGGTTGTAGGAGTTCTTGCATGCTCTTACAATGAATCTAAATATTCAGTGCCCTAAGGGCATACACGTATCTAAAATGCATCGAAGTTAAAAGTCATTTAAATTCAAGAAGGTCAAACCTTTCCTTCGTGGGTATATTTACTTAAATGTGTGTGGTAGAGCTATAATGGTTATTTAAATAATAATTGACTATTCATTAATTATCCGGAAGGAAGTGCTTACGAATACTTCCCTTCAGATTTCATTTGGTAGGGTATAATGACTATTGATATCGGAAGTAGCTTGATGTCAGTTACGAGGTTATAATGATTATGATGCGTTTTTGTGTTAGAGTTACTGGCGGAAACAATTATTTCTCTATACATCGACGCTCGTACAAGTATATAGGTAGATATCATCCCAAATGTTTTAATACATTCATTTTTTGAGGTTATGACATTGGGCCTGTGCACCTACTCATATTGCTATTACACAAAAATCTAGCGCAGAAAGTCATCGCAACTCCGAATATACGAGTAGTTTCTCTAAAAAAAATAGCTAAATGACTGCCTAATTGATGGAAATAACTGACTTATCTATGGGAATTCCACATGACTTAGGCATTTTTATCTTTATCGTTGAATCTTCAACCTTCTGACTAGTTCGTTGCCGCTGTACAGTCCATACAGTTCGTTGTTGCATCTCCTCCTCCACTCATTGTTAATGCAAACGGGATCGAAAATCCCTAGAATAATTTTCCTTTCAAAGCACCCAAGAGCCCCCTTATCCATTTTTGAAGAATTCTATGCCCTTGCGCCCTAGAGCAGTAGATATTGGATGGGAACCGCGTGCTAGCTACGACAAAGTTTTGCCTCTCTGCATAGTCGGTTCGCCTGAATCCGTTATCGGAGGTATTCTCGTGCAGGCTATACTTTCCGACAATTCTACCAAAGATGCCCTCTTTTCCTAGCTTTGCATCGAAACCGCCGAGGACAATTTTAATATCATAAATAGGCCAATACTGTAAGGTTTTGTTCAAGAGCTCGTAGAAGCTATCTTTGGTTTCGTCATCTTTCTCCTCTGTTGGGGCGTGCGCGCATTTAAGGTAATATTGGCAAATTTAGCCTTGCTACAGATTGCTATCAGGCGATCCTTCACATGTCGGAAACTATAGACTACATGGCTAAGATTGCCTCCAACAACAAATTCGCATTCAAGTCCGTAGTAGACGTCGCACTTGTTCATCTTGTCTTTATCCGGCCCATCTCATTCTAATTCTTGTATGGCGGTAGTGTCTGCTTTGCAGCAGTCTAGGGCTTCCGCATTTTGTTCGGCTGCATGTGACCGAAATATATCGGGTTCCAAATATGTCGAATTAGCTCGAATGTGGTTCCATATTCCCTTAAAACTGAGGCCGGTCGGAACGTAATTGTAAACGACCGACACAACCCATGTAACCATGGCTCTATTCCAAAAACAATTTGGTGAAAAGTTTATTCCACGATTTGAACTAGTAAATTGGGCACCCAGATCTTGTGACATCAAACCTCTAGAATTGTTTCTTTAAGTCTATTTGGATAAGACAGCTAAGATTGAGGAATGACTCGAGTTATTGGTAAAACACCGCTCGAAATGCTCAAATGTGTCAAAAATGGAACTTCAGAAAAGAAGGGAAAGAACAGATTCAAGTAGCCGTTTTTCATTTTTAAAATGTAAATAGGCCATTGTCTTTAACTTTTTCCAAACGAAACATTGCTTGGCTGCTCTATTTGTATTATATAAGCATTTCACAGTTGCAGACGGATTTTTTTATCAACTTTTCAACAGAAAGTAGTATGTTGTTTTAGACAATAGCACCAGCTCACTTTGAATACATATGAGTGGAGTGCTTTTGTACATTTACTTAACACAAACTTATTTGCATAACCACTGAAATTTTGTTTCTCTTTTGCTTTACGATATTTAAAAGCAATTTGGTCAATTAATCCTCTCCCAAACTACTCGTATCTTTTAATCTAATCTTTTATATTTGATAGCCGTAGCATGAACTCGCATTATGCTGAGTGTTCCATCTAAGCATCAAAATGGGATTAAAATATTTCACATCTATTCTCGGAGTCTTAATAACACGATTATTTGTGTTATATATTTAATTTAGCGACTTTTTAATTGATATTGCGTGTACTGATGAGTCAGAACATATACAGTCAGTACAGTATACCTGATATTCAGACGATATTTATAAAATAGAGAGCTACAATTTATTCCGTAATGACAAAATAACAAACACTACTGGAGGAGGAGTTGCTATTTATTGCAAGACCTTACTCAGTTGGGAGGTGATTGGTACATCTTCTTCTATTATGGGTGTTGAATAAAGAAAGTGTGGTAAATAATATTCCGGGCTGGCTCTAACATACATAATTAAAACACTATTTTTGTTTTTATTTGAAATGTTCTCCTTCCGATTAATACACTAGTTACAGTGATTTAAAGCCTGTTCTAGGTCATGTTGCGGAATTGTCCCTAGTGCCGTTGTCGAAAATACTAAAATTGTCCAAAAGAACCCTTTCAATCTCAATTTCGGGAACAAAGAGAAGTCGCACGGTGCCAAATCAGGTGAACATGGGGAATGATTTAACACGCAGTACCGTATGACTCGGTTCATTATCGTGCAAAAGTTATCAACTTTTTGGATCGCGATATTCGGGTACTAAGAATTTTGGCCATCAAACGATTCAAAACTTCAAGATAAAATACGTCAGTAATAGTTTCACCAGTTGGAACGAGTTCCTTGTGAATAATTTTTTTGCTAACGAAAAATGTGATGAGCATTGTCTTCACTTTTGAAGGAACTTTTCCTGTTTTTTTCACTTTGACGCTTGGTTTGTGTGTCGTATTGGGAGCATCGTGTTATATAACCCGTAACAATTGTTTTCATGAAGTTTGGACCATTTCTTGAGGCCGCAATGACGTCTCCGGAATTTCAGACTCTCATCAATATTTGATTCATTCAATGCGAATGAAAGAAATTTTGCACAGACCTTTGTTTTCCCCAAATCCTTGAAAAGCATGGTTCAAATAGTTTCTTTGTTGATGTTTAAGGCATTTTCCATACTTTTTGGATCATTTCAGGCGTCCGAACTGAAATTGACCTTTTGGTGTGTTTGTCATCCTCCAACTTCTCTCTGCCGCCCAGGAAACTTTTACCTATACCACGCGAAATCATTGGAAATCACCAATCATTATGGATGGTACAGTTGCTGCATCAATCGGAATGTTTCTGATGCATTTTTACCAAGTTTTGAGTGGGGTTTATTGACCGATCTTTGTTCCAACAAAAATGTTTACATCAAAGAAAAAGGGTTTTTTGTAAAAATTGGTCATTTAGACTGAATGCTGTTGGTGAGGATGAACTGCCACTTTGTTTTTGAATATTATTTTGCCACTCATTATCAGTCAACATACATAATCAATGCATGAATAATGACTTTAGCCTTTCCTTTGGCCTGGAAACTTGTAAGAATTATTCCTGTTCCCAATGCAGGTACTGCCAAGGCCTACAGGCCTATTAGCATTCTTTCACGCCTCTCTAAGGTTTTTAAAAGAGTATTGGTGGCGTAAATTCAGGATCTTCTGTCTGTAAATTCATTGCTGAACTCCTTCAGTCTGGCTTCAGAACAGGCCCTGGCTGCGCGTTTGTTATAGTCAATATTTTAGGTATAAGGACTGAATTATAGAAGGGATTTATAAACTTTGCCTTCTCGACTAAACAAGGGCCTTTGAAATCTTCAATCACTTCATACTTCGTTGGAAACTGCGACATTATTTTGCGTCCAGTAAAGTAGTAGGTTTTTGAGTGAAAGGTTGCAAAAGGTAGTGGTAGGCAATGCATGCCCTGAGTGTCTGGTGCAAGGTGTACCATAGGGTTCAATTTAAGGGTCCATTCTGGTTTGCCTGTACTGTTTCAAAGTTCAGTCGGGCTCTGCTCGCAATTGGTCAATGGGCTATGACTACTACTACTATCAGGGACTAAAAAGAAGTTGTTATAATCACATCAACGTCGTAAATGGTCGTTTTTATGGATGTTTCCGAGAGCTGAAAGCCTCTGTAGTTAGTGCTCAATTTAATTTTCTGTATAAGCTTAAGAATTTATTGTTATGATTATAAAATAATAATAATAATAATAATATAGATGTTTCCGCAAATTGTGGATTTCATCTCGTTTCACTCCGCCTGAAAGGCTTGTGAAACACTCATCATATCTAATATCATACGCAGAAGTAGTATACAGCAGTTTCGACTCATTTTCTTTTTATAAGCTGGTAGGTTTCAATGATACTGACAATTATATTCATCAGTTAAGTAGGTAGATCGAATCTCTACACACTCCAAAGATATTCTAGACTGTATTACCGCCATACTTATACTCGGCGTATTATGATTAGTTTTTAACATGCACAAATTCTTGCAAATGATAGTTTGAATCTAGGTTTGTGCCTCGTAAGTACAAATATGCAATATACGAGTATGTGTCCACCACACTTGAATCACACAATCCTCCGCCGATATGTCAGCAATTTGGATTCGCGTTGCTTCATCAATAAACTCCCAGATAATGTGTGCTTATACCTATATATGTATATGTATATGGAGAAGTTGAAACCTTCTAACTACGAACGCTGAAGTAGTCGCCAATTCACTCAATGAGAACAAAATGTTATGGATTTCGGTGCTCGATTTTCGATCATTATCCTTGCAAATGTTTTGAATTCGATGGCGTCCTCTAATATCTACTAGAGATGACGTGTGAAATCGAATTGGATTTGCGGTCAGACTTCGAAACCTAGTCTCTTAGGATGCCTTAATATATATATGTACAACTAGCCACATATTCGCGACAATTTTTAGTACTATTTGTATCATAGGTAACAACTTTTCAATCTTCTTTGTCCTAAGTTGGTGGGAATATGTCAGCGTGTCAAATCATGCAGAGCATAAGCAGATAATTCTGTGAACGCTTTAATATATAAATGTAAGCTTAGCATAATGTCCAGATTCCTGGTTGCAGGGCATTTTATGTCACCAGTCATGGATATGAATAAAAGAGACAAACAAATATTATGTGTTTTCTATTACCATTTAATAACCCCGGCCAAATCTTTATTCTTACCTATACATAACTAGTAAATAGGAACCGAACTTATCTCTTTCCCCAATAGTATTTGAAGAAACTGTACGTGACTTTATTATTTACCTTACAGAATGATATTCGTTTATCTTTTCCCCCTTCAAGGGTCATCTTTTGATTTTCATCTGACGTGAAGTCTCACCACTTTTTATTTCCATACATAGAATGGTCCCTGTCACTATAAAAGGACCACATAAACAAAACAAAAACGAAGTGAAAAACTAGGAGTGCCCTGTCCAGTCCATTACCCATCTTCCAAATGCCAAGTACGTCAAAAGTGAGACAAACAACACACACCGCATGGAAAATCAACAGTAAAAAGGAAAAGCAATAAGGATCTGTAAACTGAAAGTTGACCCTTCATCATCGGCCACAGCTACAACTACCTACGACATCATTCCTGGCGTACGAGCGACACGCTATCCAAAGGTACAAACTACAAACATCTCAAATATTCCAGTACCTTCATGCAAGCAACTTTCACATATCATAATTTCAACATAAACAATCTCTCTCCTCTTCATCGGATTCAAGATTTGACAATTCAAGAAACCACTTCGCGTTCATGTTGGGCACAGGAACACCTGTGCAAAGCAAGAAAATCACTTTCCCACGGTATTCCAGCACCGGCAGTAAAATCAATCAACAAGGATATTTGTATTCTCTGCATATACTTGTAGGTATCCTGACACAAGACCAATTCTTCAGGGGTGAGTAAACTCGTTATCGACCCCGAATCAACGGAATTAACCAACCCCACTTTGTAAACTCATCACGGTACCTACATTTGTAGGTAGGTATGTACATTTGGTTGCTGTTGACAGGGAAGAATGGTGTTATGTGCGGTTCCCCCTCGTTATTCGGATTTTCTTTTACAGGAATCCTCCAATCAGAGATTTCTTAAATTATACATATAAGATACAAAGAGTGAAAAGAATTCTTTTTGCCTTTATCGAGGACATGACTGGCTTGTTCATTGTATGTTCTTATGACGCGTTTTTTGGACCCTTTGGCTGGGAGGGAAGCTATGTCCCTCTGGTATGGAAATAACTTTGAACCTCGTGGAACACCTGCAGATTGTTTCCTCGGTGACTAAGTAAGAGAGTTCGTTTTCTGGTTGGTTATGACGTGACCAAAACGAGATGCAATTAAGCGCCTCGAGGAGTGCTTAAGAAAGGGTGCATATTAATTAGGTGATTCAGATTTAGTATCCTCACGGTGGGAAAGCCTTGTAAAATTGTTTATTTAATACACGTTATCGTTGTCGAAGTATCCGATAATTGTCAAGGAACCTGTTTTAGATGACAATTTCATGGAATAATGAATCTTCCCTGGAGATTTAGTTTTATCAGTCATTTGTATAAAATTTCCTGGAGGCCACTGATTTATCCTCATCTTAGGTCTAAAACATTCTTCAGCGTATACCAAAAGGAAGCGAAACGTAGATATTTTCAAAAAATCTACTCAAGGAATGTGTGCAGCAAGCTTTGCTTATTTAAGTGTTATTAATTCACGTACCTACTGCTATACAAAGAAAGAAGGAAAATCTGCATCACATTTCTTGATTTTTATTTTCACTTTCTAAAAGGCATTGCAACAGCACGATACTTATCCTAGACAGTCGTAGCAAGATCTCAGCTAACTCTATCCACATAAGCATTTTTGGACGTATTATAAGTAGATAAGGATTCAGAGTCTTGCTTTTTCTATGTGATAAACATCTAAGAACAAAAATGTAAGAATATCTTCATATTTTCCGATCAGAAGATAGGCACTCCGTATAATGGTCTTCACAATTGCAATTAGTGTGTTCTTGTGTTAGATATGATTACTTCTTTTTTTTTTGAAATTACAAAGAAATGTAGCTTTCGGAGCTGAAATAAAAAATAGCTTGACTTTTAAGCATTTTTTTGAGATCTTCTTCTTCTTATCCTTTTATTAACACTTTCCTTGTTATACGAACTTATGCGTAACGAGTTTCCCATTTTTACTGCATTGCTGCTGCTCCGCTTATGGGGTTGGCTAATGTCGCAGACCGCAGAACGCGTCTACATAATGCTCGGTCCTGGATCGTTTCAGTGGTTAGCCCCAGGCGTTGTTGCACATTTGCCATCTGAGAAATCCAGGAATTCTTTTTCCGACCTCGTTTTCTTACAGTTGGAGTGACCGTAGTTGATAGTGCCTTTTTAACCGGATTTTCCAAAGATCTTCTTTGAACGTGGCAATACCAACTTATTCTATTCGCCTCAAGCTGTTCGGTTACCGAATTCTTTATATGTAGACTTCCTCTTATACGCGTAGATCTAATGCAATCGCGTTTAGTGACTCCACTAGACATCCTTAACATTTTCATTTCCGCTGCCGTCATTTTGTTTTAAAACGCTTCGTACATTGTCCAGCACTGTGAACCGTATATAAGAGCTGGTCTAACAACCGTGGTGTAGAGTTTCCCCTTTAATTTAAGTGGAAATTTTCGGTCGCCAAAGATTCCCGAATTTTCCCGCCATTTCATCCATCCCACACTCACTCTGTGGTTAACGTCGTCGTCACATTTCGCTTCCATGTTAACGATTGATCCTAAGTACTTAAAGATAGTGCTTTTCGGAAGAACTATTCCGTCTAACATTATATCCGGAACAGGTCGCAACGGATGCGCAAATGGGCACGTCAAATGCTCCGTCTTTGAACGACTTATTTTAAACCCGTTTCTCTCTAGCGCATTTCTCCACGAATCTTAGGCGTTCTGTAAATCTTCGACGTTATCGCTAAGTATAACTGCGTCGTCAGCGAAGAGAATTGGCGTTACATTTGCTTCGCGCATGCAGTCTTTAAAAGATAGTCGAATACTACGTTAAAGAGGAAAGGGCTAAGTACGCTTCCTTGATGCACTCCGACATTATCTGGAAATTCTCTCGTTAGTGCGGCAGAGCTTTTAACCGCAGTTTTCACGTTTCCGTACATGTCTTGTATTATTCTAACATACGTTTCCGGTACGTTTTGAGACCTCAGCGCGGCCCATATGAGATCCCTAGGCACTCGATCGAATGCTTTCTCGAGGTCGATAAATACCATGTGTAAATCCTTAGACGAATCTCGGTGCTTTTCCATTATTATTCGTAGGCTTTGGATAGCATCCACCGTCGATATTCCTTCAACAATCCACACTGGCTATTATCGAACTTTATTATTTGCCGAAGACGTTCGTGCGCTCAAAATAAATACCAAGATAGTGAATGTGAAGAACTTGAATTGTCGTGTAAACGAATGATTTAAATTTCCATTGAAGATTTTTTGTATTGTATGAATATGAAAATATGAATATGAATATATTGTGCATTTTGCCACTCCTATTTCGCCATCATTAAGATTAAATCCCTATAATCTAATGACGAAATAGTGAATATACAAATGACCTTACGAGTAATATTTATGAGTAGACGCAACCCCAGAAAATCTACTTAATATGGTTCATCATTTGAAGTTTATTATGTTAAATTATAGCGAAGTAGCACAGTTTCAGTTTACCAGATTATTTTGAGCTCCGATTTAATCCAATCAATGCTACACTTGACCGTCCGTTATCTAAATTTCTTTCAACAGCGGTAAATTCGAAATGTTTATAATAAATATATAATATAACATTTTTCTCAATAGAACATGTAGTTTCTAACAAGACAAATAATTGCACTGACTAATACGGTGCCGTGACATTGGGCCAAACGACATTGTTTCAAATTGACATAATGCAGCTTTCAAAAGCATCATAGGGCCAAATAAGTTTGCGACATTATGCCAAATTTAGCCTATGACATTTTGTAGAAGTGACTTTATGTCAAATGGCACTACGAAAAGTGCCAGAGTACAATTTGTTTTGTTTGCCAAATTCTTTATTTCAAATCTATATGTATCTATTTTTCGCACGGATATGAAAACTTTGCACACTACCTTGAACAAAATGTTTCCGTGTGGCGCTGCCATTGTTCCGATTTGAGTTCTGTTTTTTTTGTTAAGCTGTTATTGTTGTTGATATTCCCTGTAAATCTTAGAGTCATAGCTTGATATTTGCAAAAGTAACGTAGCCAAGAGTACATCTATCTCTGTGTGTTTGCCTTTTTGATCAAGGTAGTATACTCAACAGGATTGCAGGGGGGCAGCAAGGCCCCCCGTACATATTGCATTATTTGTGGGATCAACTTTATAACTCTACGTCGCCATAAATATCCACATAAGATATCTGAAAAGTTTTCCTTCCAAAATACTTTGTGACCAAAAATAATAATACGATACATAGGACAGCGGATGATGGAATACTAATCAATCAACCGTCATCCAGATTGACTACAATGTTCCGAGGAACCAATATCGACTTAGACTATTACCTTGTTTTAGCCAAGGTACGATTGCGGATATCCCAAGCAGCGTCAAGATAAGTCAATACTTCAAGGAATTTCGACGTCAGATGGCTACAATCGCAAGAAACGCCAAATCCTCATCCGATCGAGTCTCAGGGAAAAAGAAAGAGCAACATGCCACGGACAACAGCCCCGAACCAAAGTGTGTAGAGACGAGCAATGGAACATCGTAGTGAAGTCGCAGTCGATGCTGAGGATTTGGAAAGATAATTTCTGTAGACTGTATAACGGCGACAACGAACCAAATACAAATGTCAAGCAGAATGAACTTTTCAACCTGGACGATGTAAACCAACAACTCCGTTCACCCGATCTTTATGAGGGTTAAGTCCCACAAAGCAGCCTGAACGAACGGCATTACTGTCGAGCTCCTTACAGCGCATACACCAACTGATCTCCAAAATATAGTTGGTCAAACAAATGTCCGATGAATGGACCCTCAGCATGTTTTGTCCGATCCTTAAGAAAAGAGACCCTCTGAACTGCGTCAACTACAGATACATCAGTCTTCTTAAGATTGCATAAAAAATCTAATCTGCCGTATGATGTAAACGCCTGAAGTCGTGCGCCAACAACATGTTTGGTCAATTTTAGTTTAGCTTCAGGCCAGGAAAGTCCACCATTGACCAAATATTCACAGTGCGGCAGATCTCGGAAAAAACCCAAGAGCTTCAGATCGATACACACCACCTATTTATCGATTTTATGCTTCGTATGGCAGTATCTATAGAAGCTGCGTTTTTTTGCACGCATGTTAGCTAAGTTCGCAAAAAGACGATTCATCCCCGCTTAAGAGTTCATCATAAAAACTTGGTAGCACAGACATCTCTATGGCATTTAGAAGTGGCTCATTTGTCGGTTGGAGAACAAACTTAAATTGTTTTGAAAAAAATTTGTAGTCGAATGGTTGACATTTTTGCTAATTTATAGGAAAAATTTATCCGGAACGAAGATAATATGACTTGGGAGCACTGTTTTATATCCGCTCAATAAATAGCGGAGATAAATTGACTTAGCGTTGATCGCTATGTTATTGTTGTAATTAACGTTCAAATTGCTTTTTAAACGGATAGCGGATTCGCAGAAAACACGACTAGGGACGAGCTATACAGAGCAACGTCTATTTACGTCATCACTGAACAAACTCATCCTTCTGTGCAGGATGAAAATTGAGAGACACTATCTTTTTAAAGTCTGCCAAATTACTTGCATAAGCCGATGATGTTCACAAAATCGCAAGAAAGGATTATGATACCATTGTACCATTGGCGCTTTCGCAGATATTGAGGCGAATGCAGCAAAGGTAAGTTTATTGGTCAACGAAGGTGAGACCAAGTATAAACTATCAACCACACCGCTCGAACAGAACCTGTCAATATTGTGGCAAACTTTTCTTATGATATTTAAATTTCTGAGCGTCGAATATTGTGACTCAACAGATATCCACTATCTAGAGAGTAATAGATTTCGGAAATACATAGTTTTCTATAAACTAACTTTTTAAGAAGTCGCTTCGTCTTCCGGATGCCTATTTAATGTATTTGGTTATTCATACAAAATTGTGAAATTATCGGCTTCGTCAGAGGTGCTTTTAGTTATTCAGCTGGGCTATATGACAACTGTTACATATATCCACTTCCTTTATTTTAAACAAACAAAGTGCTTCGTGATACCAACCCTGGTAAAAAAAGCTTCCAATTTGATATTATAATCTCATGGTTGATCTAAACTCCCAAGTTATTAGGATGATGCACTCGTTTTACTGTAGCTTTAAGACGTTTCAAGCTTTTAGTCTATTGTATATATATATACGTGCGATTATGCTCAACTAATGAGCTATAACGACTAGGATCCTTCGACAAGAGATCAATGCAGTAATGAACAATAAATCGCGTGATTACGTGCAGCTGTTAAGAGTGTTTGCAAATTAGCATTTTTACGTCAGCGATGACTAGATTGTATATGTACTAATATTACGGCATATTTGCAGTTGCAACATTTTTTTTATTGCAGTTGAGACAGTTCTTCTGTATTCATACACTTTCGAAAGAACCCATCTATTATCAAGCAGACTGTTCTATCTGAGCGTTAAATAATTCTCCTATGAAAGATTGAGTAATCAATCTCTAGTCATATAATATTTCCCCTCAAGCTGGGGGGAAACGCATTACGCTATTACGTCTTAGTTCTGGGATTAAACTTCATTTTGATTCAATGTTCCTATACATATCTAGTGTAAGCCGCATGACAGTTAAGATGATGATTTAGATCCAGGTTCATTAATTTTTCTTTTTTTTTTGTATATTTTCGTAATTCCTGCGATATGTATTCTCATCAATCCTTTCCTTCTAAAGCAAGCCCCGGAATGACTTAAAATAATGTGAGAACCTGCTACAAATTAACAAAATGTCAAATCTATTATAGATACATACATGCTGCATCATATTCAATAGTGTTATTTCAAAGCTAGATCAACTCTGAGCTCCATCCGGCGATTTAAAAAATCAATTATCTAATAATCCGCGGAATAGTGCATCAACAATTTCCTAAATTAGCCCCATCAAATGTAGTAATCACTTCCATTAGCTAAACATTTCCCTCCGTCACAGAATTGTTAATCGTGAGAAGTTTGAGTCTTCAGGTGCACACCAGTTCTGGAAGGATTACGAATTTATCCTTCCGCAAGTTTATACCAGGTCAAAAGGCTGAAATCATAAATTATCAAAGTGATTAAGTCGCGCGTTCCGACGATCACTTCCCTACATCGCCCATTCCTTACCCCTACAAAGTGAAGCAAGATCCGTATTCTCAATAAGAAAGACACACGCACAAGGAACGACAGGACTACCAAAATAAAACAGCCACACTTAAATGTGCACCCAATTAACCGGAGCTGAGTCATTAAAGGATCCTTCGAAAATAATTCTTTCGTTCTTTTCCATTTCTTCCTTCTTATCCGTATCTTGAATATCACAAACGTTATTCTATAACAGATTTGTAACGGAAATATTTCCCACACTTTTCAAGGAGCAGAGTGCATTTGTTGGCTCTGGACACAACCAACCCAAATCCGATACACAAATGTATCCTTGCCAAGGAACTAAAAAAAAAAACAAAAAATCGGGAGCAGGTGTTGAGAGAAGCACTTCTTGCTCCCACAGAAAATCCCAGAGAGAGAAAGGGAACTCTCGTACACAAATCATTCTAAAACTTACTTCGTGCATGCGCATATCACGAGACCCTACCTTATAGATACGGGCACATAGCACATTCACCCATCATATCACTTGTCAATATGACCAGACCATGCGTTTCGTGTTCCTTCTTTTGCGAACCGTGGGAAACAGTCTTCTCAGGATCTTTCTCTTTTTTATATTATTGTTTTGCTTGTAGACGTTAAGCAGTCTGCAGGCCTTATTGGATAAAGAGTGCAAGATACAAAGGAAGAGAGAAAACTCCATACACAAATAAATTTATGAAAGAGGACGTCAGACGAGTCCTTTATCGAAAAGATGACGATCCGTAAAGCCAGATTGCGATCGGAAATTTGATCTGCATGCGTGAGTATTCGTAGTATGCGCTGGCGTAGGGGTAACATGCTGATTTGAGTATTCGTATTCGAAATGCAAAGAGATCTTCAGGTGCGCACTGGGATTTCGTTTTGGGGAACACTTGTCCTTTCAGATCCTGGGAAAATATTTTTGGTTACTGGTTTTGAATTTGTTTTGGGTGCACATGTCGATGCAGTAAAAGACCGAAGAGAAAAAAGGGCGCGCTTTGTACTCGTGACGACAAACGTGACGATGGTATGACGAATGCGCTTTGGGGTGGGCCTGGTTGGCTTGTGTGGTGGAATGTGAGACAGGGCTTAGGGTCAGTCGCGAGCTTCTCACGTGGAATTGGTGCATGAGTTCTTCTTTATTATTTTCGTTCTTTTCCAGAGAGTGAATAAAGTATTGGATTGCATATACTCTGTCATACGTGTGCTAAGTGGTTGCAGGTTAGTTTGGATGGCACCTTGTGGTCGGTGACCGTTGTTTTGTGCTTTGAAGAGTTGTGCCTTGGGTTCAATTGTGCGGTTGGTGTGCGGTTTGTAATTGTATAACACAAGATATGTTAATGAGGTATAGTATTTGAGTACAAATTAATCCAACTTTTGTACTATTTGAATTTGATATCGAAGTTCTCAAATTAAGTGTCGAGTGTGCATGTTGATAAAATGTGAGCTGATAGAGGCTTATACATAGCGAATCTCACTTGGGAAAATTTTCTAGAAAGTAGAATTGAATCCTTTTCTGAAATCTGGCATTTTGACAATGGAACATTTTGTAATGTGTATTACCTTCTGTTTAGTCTTGTCTCTGGATTTTTACTCGGCTGTTGACTTGTACATGTGGTTGGGTGCTGTAGAAATAGGCTAGGCACTGGGAGATGTCAACCTGACGATATCTAGTGTTGCAACTATCTTCTACACATCAATTGTACTTATAATACCTCCACGTGGTATCGCCGGGTATTGGTCAATGTCCATCGGGTCTGAACTATACATACTTGCCTAACAGTCGTCTCTTCTGTTTAGTAGTCCGCAAAATTATTTCTTCCAGACTTTCGGTAACGAGAAGACCAGAAAGTTACTTCGCAAGTTATTGATAAAGTACGGTTCCGTTAAAATATAACTGGAATTCTGAAAAACCGTAAACAGTATGTTCTGGGATTAACTCTCGTCTATGATAAAATCTCCCACACGAACAACGCAGTGCGTGGATATTGTAACTCCACGATTTGGCGTCGCCCAAGTTTATTTATTTTATTTTTATCTATTAAAGTAATGACTGGCTTATCTTTATCTCTCTTTAATTTTGATAAAATTATTGAATAATATTTCAGGTGGCGCTATAATTCAAAGTGTATCAGGGTCTCATTCTTCAACCTCCTCCCGCTACCTCTGTTCTGTGCGGTTCCTACTGTTATTTGCACTATACAAGAAGTTTGTCACTACTCGAAGCGAAATTATTTTTCCTTCATTTAATTGGCCGTGGTGTAGTGGTACCAGCCATCGCTTCTCACTCGGAGGGTCATGGTTCGAATCATACAAAAGTTGTTCCATTGTGTAATTGGAACTCAGTCAGGAAAATCTGCATGTGAAGGCATAACACTGGCATGTAGATTTAGCTGTTGTAGAGTTTCAAGCACAAAACAACCGTTAAAAAAAATTGATAACCTAAATCATTCCAAGTGAAGAAAAACTCTCCCTCCTATTCGGACTCCTACCCCTGGAGAGTTAATATCGAAACCAAATATAGTATACCTGAGTTTCAAACCACTACATCACAACAATGCTTTCCTTTCTCCTCCTTCTATATTTCCGCCCGGGCAATGGCAACAGTAAAAGGGTATCATAACCCCCTTGAGGCGCGCGTAAATCACTGCTTAGCCAATAGAAAAGAAAGCAATCAGAAGTTGCCAGTACCTAGCCGGATGCTAGACTTGTACCTTTAAAATCTCATATTTAGAAAGCCTAACGGGAAATTTTGCTGGTGGACAAGCACCGAAGAACAGTTCTGAGACGTCCTTTGAAAGAAGTTGTCCGACAAACGAAGTCAATTTGACGTTTTTGATTAGTAGTCTGGCAAAGTTTATATCGACCATTGGCAGTGTATATTTCATTTCTGCATATACCCACAAAACTTAAAACTTTTTCATGACCAGAACTAGGAATAAAAAACCAATACATGGAAAATGCTGATGACAGTAATGTTCTTTGAAACTCCCAATGTATAGCAGCTCGCACATAGCGGGACTGCGATAATCTGTCTGATATCATCGGATAGGATGTTGAAGTTAAAGATTTTATTGACCTACAACGAGATATGTAAGATTGACGATTGGATTCTAATCCAAACTCATATCATGAGTATCTTCTGGGTAATAACAGTTCGAGATTGTCGAAATCTAGAAACTTCTGATGTCTGCCTGCTCTACAATTTCAATCAAGTCCGGACAATTGTAGAGACGTCGCTATTTAAAATTAAGTGAACGTAGCAATGTGTACGTCCTTCACATGCAATTAATAAGAGGGATTTTATTACATAGTACACCCTTACCATATGTATCTATAACAGAGAGAACGTATCCAGATTTTTTATACGAGTACCAAACAGGCGGAATGTAAATCCATCTCGAGTTCAGAAAAATTAGAAATTAAGGAATGCAATGTAGTTAATGTGTACAAAGTGTATGTCAGAGTATCGTATACAACTTCCAAAACAGGATTTGTGGTTTCCAAGGCAGACTGGGCAAGTAAGAGTACAAGGTTAATAACAGCGTTTGAGAAAGCGACCAATTGGTGGACCAGGGTAGTTAGGGAACCTTAAAATAGGTCGAAACTGGATAAATATAATATCACGTGGAATATCCAGGACGACTTACCTATAATAATTTAAAACAAAATTAATGAAACTGCTTTGTCGAGCAACTTAAAGGGCATCAAGAGAAGTTCAAATTTATAACCAGGGCTATTGCTAGGTGGATAATTATTTGACAGATATATCGCCATTTTCATAAATACTCGACCTGAACCCAAGTCCAACGCCTTGAATCAACTCTAAAACAGTACACAGCTGTTGCTCAAGCATAATACATAGAATCCAGGTGATAGTGATGGATGCCAGGATGCTGCGGTGTAGCAGAATTTAAGAGAGCTCATGAGCTTACGAGGAGAGAAATGCACTTTAATATAGTAAGGATTTGGATAACAAGTCACGCCAATGCTTAATTGATTTTTTAGTCAAATCTAAGGCACCATGGCCACTTTATGACTAAATGAGATCTAGATGTGTTCTTTATCTGATCAGTCATTTACTTATGACTTTTGTGGGAATCATATCAGGACCCAGCCCTCAGGGGAAACATACCAGCATGCTCAGTCTTGCAAAGACAGACACTTGTACCTACTGAGGTAGAGACCAAAAATATTGCGCTTGTATTATATAAACGTAAAATACTTCTTTAGCAAAAAGCGGAAAGATGTAATCACTGTTTTGACTTGTTGGAATTCCTTGTGGCTATTGATCGATTCAGCTTTCTGAACATTTGTTTTTAAGAGGAGCGTGTCATATCACAAATAGTTCGTTCAACGATGCAAATTTTGTAATAAACTTTTTCTGGCTAAATAATTTTATAAAGTCCAGATTTCGACTAGGCTCAGAATTCTTTCTTTGATGTTGCTTGAAGGGAAGAGTCTATGCCATTAAAATAACTTCAATCCTGATGTATTGGATTGTAAAATGAATTTGCGCAGTGCTCGAAAATAGTTATAAAAAAATGAATATATCGTATAAGACCTAATCGAACAATTGACGAGAAGCAGAGAGGTTCTGGGCCGAAAAAATTGTAAATAATTTGAAACAATGTCTGCAGAGGTTTCCACAATCGATTATTGTAATTTACTGTGGAACCGAATCACATGCTACCTCACCTTACCCGAAGCTATGCCTATCAATTATGACAATTGACGATGTTACTCCTTACGTGTCTAGCAAGCACCTATAAAGTTCTCTAAAGTGGCTTATTCATGCTCTCCTTTTGGAAGATATCCGCAAGATGCCCTGGATCATCCCATTGGCTTGAATTTTTCGTGAAAGCCCATGTATCTCGGCTCAATATCTAAGCAAACTTAAGCAAATATTCAATGCGGAGTTGTATTCAGTTGTAGTAAAGCAGGCATTACAATGATGAACCATCAACTTGTTAGAATAAAGGCAACGCCTGCAGTGAAAAACTGGCGTTTTAAGAACCCAATCTCCGATAGCGTTAAGAATCCAACCTCGGCATGCAGATAGCATCACAACTGAAGCACTTATCAATCAACCCTTAAATACCTGAAGCTTAAATAATTTTAGCCTGAACCTTTGTAAACATAAATCCTTAAGCCGCGATTTGGATCGACCTGAATCCAACACCCAATTCAGATTATGTAAAACACTTATACTAAAATAACAGATCTGTTACTTCAAACGCCATTCATCACAATAAGATGGCTAAACAGCACAGATTCACAATGAGTGAGATGCGACGACAATCGAATATCTCAGAACACTGAGTGGCTTATGAAGCAGTCAGGCTTTCTACTAACAAATAGTAGCCAGCTTGAGAACATTAAGCCAATATTCAAAGGCAAACAGTAAATAAAGTAAATGTAAAGGGTGTTTTTTAAAGACAGAACTAACTTTGATTTTGAGCAAAACACATGAAATATACTCGTAATTTAATTGCTATTTTTTTGTATTCAACCGGGAGAATACATTCGACAATTAATTCTTCAATTCAACATCGTTCACTGAATGTACCCTTCAATAAGTCGATTGTTGTGTATGCGGTGTGGAACGTACCGCCATCCTGCTGGAACCACATTTGTTCAACATTTATGTCGATCAATTAGGGAATGAAAAAGTTACTAACCCTGGCTCTATAGCGAATACCCTCGACCGCAGTATGCTGATTAGCTACATTTTTAAGGAAATATGACCCGATGATTCCACCCTACAACAGTGCATTTTTCGGGGTATAACGGTTTCAATAATCTCATTCGGATTATCTTTGTGACAATTTTGTTTATTGACATACCCATTGAACCAAGAATGATCCTTATCTTCGAACACAAAATTTCGATAGAACTTTTAGTTCAATGCCAGTTGATTTTGAGCCCATTCACCGAAATTGCAATCCAAACGTTGTTCATCAGCTTCAATTCTTACACAGCTGGATCTGGTAAGTTTTCAAACCAAGAACTTTCTAAAAAGTTAACAGATAACAGTCTGTTGCTGGATTGGATGCAAAATTCTCTTCAGTACGAGCTCTTCTTATGCGTCTCGGTGCCACGCATCTTCTAAAGAAAATTTTGTGCGAAAGCGGTTAACATAAGTTAAGTTCGGTGCGGTTATTGAATCATGTACCTATATGTGAACGCAATAAAATGGCACTGACAGTTTGCAATCTGACAATTGGTTTGATACATATAAATTTCTGAATTGAGAACTGGGTTGAAAAAATACCCCCTTTATTATAGAGAGTGCTCTAAACACACCTGTGTATGTGGGGACTCATTCGGACAACTGTGAGATGTCTAGACTTGTAAGAATCAAGAGAACTGATAAACACAAGAGGAAGAGACATATCTAAACCAGTAAACATAAAAGTGGAGCGAATATATCTACTTTATGAAGTTCGCCGATGTTGACAAATTATTCAAAAAATCTCTTTGGCTTAAATATCGACATTCCACGCTCACCCAGGTGTATCACAATGGGCTTTAAGCTACTCTCCGTCCAGCTTAATGAGGAGCATTCCAACCTTTAGACAATTCTCTGCTTCCTCAACCGATAGCCTAAAATCTTGAGCTTCTTATCTCACTCCACATGGTCGCCAATAGTTATCATAAATCCAGATTTTTTGCTATGGTGGTCATATGAAACACGAAACAATAAGACCATCTTCAAAAAGATTTAAATTATTTGCAGAATGAACATAATATAATATACAGAGCATGTCATATCATTAAGTTTGCTAAGCCCTCTTGTCCGCTCATCGCAGTTCTTTAGGAACCTACGAGTAGAGTTGTTATGCCTAATATTGCGAACACACTTTGATTGGTTACATTGGCGATTCCTTCATTTGAAATGATTCTGCTTAGCTACTCGTATGTACTAAGGAGTTCGCGTGCGGCTAGAACTAACAACAAAGAAAAAACACAAACAGGAGTAATAGTGGAGATGAAGATCATTCGACTTTTTTTATTTTTTCGTTAGCATCAATAATAGTTTTACTTAAGATAGATACATAAACATAGAAGGAACAATACACATGTAAAGTCTATATATAAAAAGGTTTACATGCACGTAAAGCAATGAAAGTCCATGTGTGTTTATGTTAAATCGTTTTATTTGAAAATGGTGTACATAACATGCGTGACAGCAACCATCAACTCATTTTATCTAAATTTACTTGAGACTGTAGTTCCCTAGAAAATCGTTAAAGAACCAACCTTCCCCACAAAATCAGGTTTCCCCATATTTCTAGAAACGACCCTAGCATTAATGCCAAATAAAACCTGAATAGTAGTACATAACCCAGCCCAACAGATTAGGTACACTCGTATATTGTTCTCTTTTCTGTATCCCATAGAACATAGAATATTCCTATTTAATTTTGGTTTCTACCCCCTCGGCTGCCGGATTACGCCGAGGTACGAGATACGAAGCACGATTATGTGACAGCCACAGGCACAGCACATACCCGTAATATAACCCTATAAAGGAACACATAATGGAAAATGGACAGTCGCCCCGATCGTAAAAATAGGGACCCTAAGCGCGCACACATGTGCGAATGGAATTGACTTGACTCTTTCCTAGATTTCCCGTTTTTCCACTATCCATCCTAACGCAACAAGTATCTATAGTGAGGTAATGTACCTTTTGATTCCATTTTTATACACATTAGCTTACGCATACAATTGCACTTGATATTTGGAGGGCGACTGACTGACACTGGCACTGTATATGTGTCTGTTTGTGTGTACGTAATGTTTACCCGTACTTTTATAAATCACTCGTTTGGTAGTGTTTTCCCGATCGCAAATGGGCATTACTGGTGATACAACGTATGTACGTACGTATGCTTAGACCCTCGCTATAAAAGACGCTGATCAAATCGGTGTTAAGTCAGTTTAACTCACAACACCAATGGCAATGGATTCTACACATTTGTATACCAAGCCAGTTCTGGTTATCACAAGAAATCGTATTTTTTCGATATCCTAAATCTCCTGGGAAGAGACTAAAAGCCACAACACGGGGTGGACAAGTGCAATGGACGTTTTTGTTTTTTTGTTTTTAACAATTTTTTGCTATAAGCAAAATGCATCTACAAGTGCAATTAGTGATAAATGTCCTGATAAGGACTCTAAATCAACAGGCAGACATGCAACAGAAGAGTGACAGTTCACCAGGTCACTGAGCCAGGATGATGTTCTCAATGGAATTGTAATCAGCAGACGACATCGACCAACGAGGCGTCACCAAGCCTAGATTGACTAATTGCTAAGCAGTCAGCATGATCAGGAAATTGTTGATCCCACAAATTGATATGCTGAGTTTTGCGTGCCGAAATTAATCGCAGGGCATTCAAGCTGTCGCGACTAAGGAGACATGTCTGTTTATCTATTTGTCTATCTGTCTGTCATTTGGCATATCCTGTGCAATATTAGAACTTAAGTTAGGGCTACGAGAATTTTGTAAATTGTTTCGTACTATGACGAAATCCAAGTCTTCCAATATATTCGAGTAAAAAAAAATGTTCAGTGCAATATTAGTTAAGTATTAAAATAGTATCTTTGTATCTTTCCTATCATATGTATATTACTTATTTGTTTAATGTAAATATTTGTAAGATATGGGCTTAACGAAGTGTTGTAAAAAATGTATGAAAAAAAAAAAACGTTCGGTAAGAACGATCACAAACAGAACCAATTTGAGGTTTTCTTTTGAAATGACTTACATATTTGACAAGATCTCTAACTACATGTACTCGTACCTATATTTCTAAACAAACACTGACAATTTTTTATCTCGCTGGGTAAACATTGGATTATGCCGCTTTGTTTATAGGTATTTTACTTTTACTTTTTACTGTACACACTTTTATTGATGAAAAGTGTCAGTCAAGATGGAACTTGTATTTGGCAGAGGAAGAGTATTTTATGGGAGGCCTTTCAGTAAGAGATGTGAGAAAGTGTTTTTTAAGGTCCAAGTTATAAAATGCCTACGTGCACGTAGCAATCTGTTGAAACAAATTTGATTGCCGAACGAGTGACGTTTACTGAATACGAATTAAAATGTGGATGTGGTCTGGATACATTTGGATCACATCTATGTGATTTTGGCGACAGATAAAAAATAAAATATCTAGAGATCGAGATCGTTACAAAAAGTATCCATAAAAGTTCTGAAAATTAAAGTACCTTAGTTTCTAATGATGGTGTAGAATAACCCTGCACGTGATCGTTTACTAAAAAGATTGCGTGTTTAAGACGATTTAGTAGTAGATTTTATTTGATGTCACCGATTCGTATGTACACTACTTACTACCCACCAAATTCATCCTCTTTGGTTGTGAATGCTGACTGTGGTCAATGTGTGATGTTGAGAGTGGACATGACTGCCTGCTGTAGTGGTTCATATTGGTTTACTCTATGCTTAATAGTTGTGATGTCTACGCGTAGATGGATGCAGATGATGATTTTGGGTTTTTACAGGGGCTTGTCAGATAGCAGTATTTTCTGTTTAGATAAAACCAAATCGCGACAACTGTTCAATTAAGCAAGCATTCACGCTAAAACGTCACTATTTTTGTTACCAAAGTTTTAGATTAATAGCTATTCTCTGGTCCAGGCATGCTGATGAACGCGATGCTCTGTCTATACTTTCAGTACATGCATGTCTCCCGTTAAAAAAGAAGTGGTTCTTCCATTGAAGCTTTGTTGGTCAGTCAACATCAATGATTTAATAACATTGTCTGACGCAATGACTCCGGTTGCTACAAAAATCCGTCTAAAGTCTAAAATCAGGACTGTGTTCAGCCAGAATCTGAACTAGGAAAGGCTTGCAGTCGATTCGTAATCGATAGCTCCAAAATCGGAAATCTTAGATGTGTGGCTAACGTCTTTGTGAAGGACGACAACCTTCGATTTCACTTTTGGTTGACCTTATTAATTAGTCTACAGATGACGAAGACGATATATTTGTGTCTGCAAGGACAGCATATCTCCTTTTAAATTTGCTGAAATTTCTTACTTCTCTTAGTGAGAATTCGATGCTTAACGCACTAATTGATTCCGCAAATTAATTTATGTTTCGGAGAATAGTTCGATACGGCCTTAACGTACGTTGGAACTGAATGCTAGTCGGGTTCCACATTGGCATTTGAGTGTGTTCTCTATACAACCATGGGTGGCATTACTCTTTAGAATTTAGTCTGACTAGTAATAGTAGTAGTAATAGTAAAAGTTTTTTTTATTACGTAATAAAAATAATTTTCCTTCACAATTTCACAATTTAAATTTTAAGAACATTAAAAACATACGACTATGTCTTCTGTAGGAGGAATTTGAAAAGTTTAGTTTATGTCTTAAGTACTTAGTTATTAAATTCTTCAATTAAAAACTTTCTGTACGCCAAAGTATTTATAATGTCGTTTGTAAGATTTTCCCAATTGCTGAATACTCCATTTTACAATTCAACTATTTCCCTTTTCCAATAAGTATCCCTTTACAAAGTATTAATACCTGGATAAGACACCCCGCTATGAAATGTTGTAGATTTTCAATTTCTTTTAGATTACATAAGCATAAATTCGATCTGTTTGCTCTGAAAATTGCGTTTATCATTTGTGTGTTACCACAAATTAGTGCTCCATATGTATGCACAGCTCTACACACTGTTTGGAATAACTGCTATTTGGGTCGTAAGGAAATATTTCTCTTACTAAGGAAATTATTCCATGTAGCGTTGTTGCTATTTTTTGCCACATTGTTTCTTTTCTCTATATGACTTGGGTTTGGGAAGTCATTTTTGGAACTAGTGTCATCCCTAGGTAGCAGTATTTTGTCGTAATTTGAATTTCATCACTTTTAAAGTACTATTTTCCGCCGTTTTCGGTTTATTTAAATTAACATCTAAGTTCCATTTATTACAGTATTCTTCTTACTTGTTTATCATCGCTTGCAGACTTGTACGTTTACAAGCAGAATGATAATGTCATCTGCATAGAGAAGCTACCTAATACTCAAGGTAGTTAAGGTATAGAGAGCAAAGATCAACCATGGAATATCCTTTCCTGAATACAGCCCGGTATTCTGTAAAAATATTGTGTTTTTCGACCTATGCCGATATCCGTTCATTTAGTATACTCATCATGACTATGCTAATGCAGTTCATAAATGATATCTCTCGATAGTTGCTTGGTAGATTGCTGTCACTTTTTTTTTAGAATTGGAAAAATAACACGTTTTGTCCCGTCTGAAATATCTGATTATATGATTGCATCGACTCCACTAAAAATAAGTCGGATGCATTTTTAAGAAACTAGTCTTCACCTGTGGCTTTATTTAACTCTGTATTTTCTAAAACCATTTATACCTCCCCAATCGTTATAGCTGCATATACGAGTAGGTCCGGGTCCTCCTGAGGGTTTGGGAGCTGCTGAAATTATGTTCTAAGTTCCGATGTTGATATCCCACAACTGCGGGGCTCGTGTCCTATCTTTCACCTTAAAGTGGTGATCATTTTTTTTAACCTTATGGCAGATGTCGAAGTGAAATTAAGCCAAATATTTGCAATCGGCCATATATTATTTGGCCCTATTTCACGGCACATGCAAATGGTGGTGAAGGTTTGTAGTTAGAGCCGGAATTTTTGCATACTATTCCACTTGATAGCAATGACTACACAAGTCGAATTAAAGGAATAATTGACCTGGATTTTTCATTCTAGGGTAAAGTCTGAGATGGAACCTGCTAAGATTTTTGAACGCTCCTGATCTGTCAAATTAATTTAATGTTATGACTCCTTCATAGAAGTTATGGGAGCGAACTTCATAACATTTTTGTTCAAGGATGTGAACACAAAGAGGACGACTTTTTAGATCCCGTCATGATGAACTCGTCATGTCTACCCAGGCTATAGCTATTTGTAAGCTTTTATGTGGTAGCTTTAGCTAATCCTTATGATTGGCATAATGACAGTTAACGGTTAATAACTAATATTAAACTCTTCTGTATGAAACTAGTCGTTTATTTCAAGGTATGCTGCATTCGTTTAGAAATGATTATATCATCTTTCAGATAGAAATCTGGAACTATAAAGGTCGATTAAAATTAAGTTAACAACAACCCAACATAGTAATACGTACAAAATGGGGGTTTCAGGGAGATGACCAAGAGTTACCAAAAGCACGAGAGATGTTCAGAGAGACACCGCGAGTAAGTTTTTTCTCTGATAACATCTCATCAATCTGATGATCATATGCAAGGCTGTTATCTTCAAGTTACCAAGTTCATTTGCATAATAGTGGTTTTGTGTATGGAGCGATATTTTAAGGTAAGTTTCCATTACCTTAAGAATTGTCAAGGTGAGATCTCGGAATGTAGTCAAGCTTATAGTTCATTTTTAAGATAGGCAATAGGGATTGGATGAACTACCATCCTACATTCGCAATAGTTTGTCGCCCTATGATACACCTATTTTTCAATTAGGAAAACCGTTTAGTAGTAATTAAAATTTAATCAGAAAATGCATTCAGGTATCATTAGTCACGCTAAGGGGATTTTTTTCTTTTTACTTTGACGTACGGAATTTATTTCAAAAATTTATTTTTTGAGGCGCAATTTCTTTTGACGTCTTTGGAAAAAAAGAATAAGAAAATAGTTTACCAAAAAGGTTTGCTTTTTGAGTAGTGTGCAGATTATTAAAATTTAATTATAAGTGATTGGCGCCTTGACTGATTAAATTGTGATTTACCACTGGTAGTATCTAAAATTGTATCTGTTTAACTTATTTGGCTATGAGATTATTTGGATGCTTCCAAGTAACTTTATTAAAGTGTTAAGCTTGTGGTGCGTGTGAAATTAAATATTTCACCACAAATGTTGGTTTAAGTATGTAACTATTTGATTTAACAGGTTGAGTACAAATTAAGTGCGAGAAATTATGACAATATGTTTTCCTATCATCCAACATTATTTGGATTATACGAGTAACAATATAAATTTCCAGATTTGCTGTTCACTATAGCTTAAGCAAAGCAATCAAATTCGAAATATGTTTAGCTTTATAAGCTATGCAAAAAGAACATTACAACTTGGACCAAAACATGTACATATTAACATTTTTGTTAAATGATATTGAAGAAATCGCATGACAGCGCATTATCTAGTTTAAATCAGTTTTTGACATCAAAGGTCTCAGTAAGATCTTTACAGACCTTGATGGAGCAGCAGGCATTTTCTATCGTCATCCTGTACAAACGGAGGAGTTTGGCTCCGTCTCTATAGATGTTGTTACACGCGGCCCTAAAATCGAAGAATAGTTGGTATGTACCGATTTGAAGATTATAACCTCTTTTCAAGATCTGCCATAGTGTGAATATTTGGCTGGAAGTGGACTTTCAATCAGACGAACGGCTTCAGGCCTTCCCAAAATATGTTAGGTAGGATCTTGTAGACTGATGCCCATAAAGTTCGCTTAGTTTAGAGGATCTCCCTTCTTCAGAGTTACTTTACTTTAGGCGGCGCTACAGTCCGGGGTGGATCTGGGCCTCAGTCAACAAGCTTCTCCAGCCAGCTCGATCCCTGGCTAGCTGCCTCCAGTTTCGGACGCTAAGTCCTAAGGACCTAAGGCTGAGGTCCTCTTCCATTTGCGTGCGCCACCTGAGTCTTGGCCTTCCTCTACTGCGCTGTCCCCCGGGAGCGGATTTGAAGAGTTTTCGGACCGAAGCATTGGTGCCCATACGCTCTACATGACCCAGCCATCTCAGTCTTTGGATCTTCACTCTTCTGGCTAGGTCCATGTCGCTGTACAATCCATACAGTTCGTCGTTGTATCTCCTCCTCCACTCACCGTCAATGCAGACGGGACCGAAGATCGCCCGCAGATTTTTCTCTCGAAGCAACCAAGAACACCCTCATCCATTTTTGATAATGTCCATGCCTCTGCGCTATAGAGCAGGACCGGTATTAATATAAAGAGTGACTTTTGTTGTACGAGAGAGGGCTTTGCTACTCACTTGCCTTCTTAACCCAAAGAAACAGCGGTTGGCAAGAGTTATCCTTCGCTTGATCTCAGCACTGGTGTCGTTGTCTGTATTTATAGCGGAGCCTACGTAGACAAAGTCCTTAACTACCTCAAAGTTATATCTGTCGAGGGTGACGTTCCGTCCGAGACGTCGGTGTTGGTTGTCCTTTTTGCTTGACAGTATATACAGCGCCACTGACATCACGCTGCTTTCTCCCGATTATATCAATATCATCGGCGTATGCGAGTAGTTGGACGGACTTTTGAAAGATAGTGCCTCTTGTGTTTGCTCGTGAGTTTTGCACTGTTCTTTCAAGTGCGATGTTGAAAAAATCGCGTGACAGCGCATCGCCTTGTCTAAATCCTTTCTGGACATCAAAGGTCTCGGTGAGATCTTTACCGACCTTGATGGAGCAGCGTGCATTCTCCATCGTCATCCTGCACAGACGGACGAGTTTGGCAGGGATGCCAAAACTAGACATTGCTCTATATAACTCGTCTCTATAGATGCTGTCATACGCGGCCTTAAAATCGATGAATAGGTGGTGGGTATCGATCTGAAGCTCATGTGTCTTCTCCAAGATCTGCCGTAGTGTGAATATCTGGTCGATGGTGGACTTTCCTGGCCTAAAGCCATACTGATATGGACCTATCAGGTTGTTGACGAACGGCTTCAGGCGTTCACACAATACGGCGGATAAGATCTTATATGCGATGTTAAGGAGACTGATGCCTCTGTAGTTTACGCAGTTCAGAGTGTCTCCTTTCTTGAGAATTGGACAAACAATGCTGAGGTTCCATCGGGCATACTTTCGTCCAACCATATTTTACAGATGAGTTGGTGTATGCTCCTTACCAAGTCATCGCCTGCCGCTTTGAAGAGCTCAGCAGTCAGGCCATCCGCTTCAGCAGCTCTGTTGGACTTAAGCTTGGATATAGCTATCTTCACTTTATCCAGGTCGGGTGGACCGAATTATTGGTCATCATCGTCCAAGTTGAAAGGTTGATTCTGCCTTACAGCGGTATTTTGTCCGTCATCGCCGTTATGCAGTCTGCAGAAATGGGCTTTCCAAATCCTCAGCATCGACTGCGATTCTACTACGATTTTCCCTTGTTCATCTCTACAGGCTTCGATTGGTAAAACTTCCGAACCTCATTCCTGGAGTAGCATCTCTCAATTTCCTCGATCGCGCGCTTCTCATGCTCTTGCTTCTTCCAACTGAGAAACCGGTGTTCGTCTCTCCTCTTCGGCTCATAGAGCTCATGAGCAGCTCTGATCTTTTTTTGCAGTGCTTTTTGCTTGGCTGGCATTCACCGAACCAGGAGTTTCGTTGTGGTGGACGAGTGAAACCCAGCACATCAGAAGCGGCATCTCTGATGGCGTTTTGGCAGTGTTTCCAGTGTTTCGATGCTTGATGCTGGCGGCATTGGACCTCTTAAGAGATTAAGAGACACTCGATCGGAAAAGGACTTGGCGATCTCTTGCGATTGTAGCCGTCTGCGTCGAATTTTCTCACAGCATTAGTTTGTCTTGGCGTTGTTTGGGATATCCGCAATCGTACCTTGGCTACAACAAGGTAATGGTCCGAGTCGATGTTGGCTCCTCGGAACGTACGGACATCCATAATGCTGGAGGAGTGTCTTGCGTCGATCGCAATGTGATCAATCTGGTTGACTGTTGATTGATCAGGAGTTCTCCAAGTCCCCTTGTGTATGTCGAGATGTGGGAACCGCGTGCTAGCCACGACAATGTTTCGCCCCGCCACAAAGTCGATTAGCCTGAATCCGTTATCGGAGGTGGTGTTGCGCAGGCTATGTTTTCCGATTGTTCCACGAAAGATACCCTCTCTTCCTAGCTTTGCATTAAAATCACCAATGCAACAATTGGTGACAATTTTAATGTCATAGCTAGGGCATTGCTCGTAGGTATTGTTAAGGAGCTCGTAGAAGGCATTCTTGGTGTCGTCATCTTTCTCCTCTGTGGGGCATGCACGCATATAAACCTAATGCTGGCGAATTTAGCCTTAATGCGGATTGCTATGAGGCGCTCGCTCACATGCCGAATGCTGAGGACTTCTTGCCTTAGTGTGCCTCCGACAGCAAATCCATATCCAAATAAGCATTGCTTTTGCCGTCAATAGCAATTGCCGTAGTAGATATCGCAGTTTTTCATCTTCTTTTTGTCCGGCCCATCCCATCGCATTTCCTGAATGGCGGTTATGTCTGCTTTGCAGCAATCTTGGGGCTCCGCTAGTTGCTCGGCTGCACGTGGTCTATTAAGGGATCTAACATTCCACGTGCATATCCGAAGCTCATTGTCCTTAAATCGTTTGCCTGAGTTGTCAACAGTAGATCCGTCCATATCCGAGGCTTGTTGATGCTTCGTAACTTGATTTCATTTTGAATGGCCGGGCAGTTTCCCCGGCGGCACAACCCCCAATCTGGAGGACCAGTTCCATTTTGAGTGCCCCTAGGACGAGGGGTCGGTTACACCGAAGCCAGTAACCCGTTACGGGATGTGAGCGCTGCCGTTGGCTCTTATAGGGCTCGTCCGCCACCATCTCTTTTCCAAGACCCTGACTAAGTCCTGGAAATCCTTACCGGCCTGAGCTCCAAATATGTCGGAGTAGCCCGGGTAAGGTCTTGTTTTGTTTTTCCGACACTAACCCTGATTTATGGCACAGGAAACTCGCCATTTGCCCCCTTCACTTCGCAATCTCTAGTGAGATTCGCAGATGGCGCCACGGGGAGCCGTGAAGTAGGGCTTATTGGCAGAGCTGCAAGATGTTCGGCTGCAGAGGCTCATTCTCGTCATTTAAGGAACCAGCACCTGTCGGAAGATGCTACTTCTACGAGGTCTTATACTAATCGTTGCCATCCATCTTCAGAGTTACCAGTGTAAAATAAAATAAAAAGATAATATTTCGTGCGTCCACCTTGAGCCATAATACTTGACAACATTCGGTTTTTATTTCATTTCGCCAAACTTCTTTTATGGCTGTTTAAATCGTTTCTTGGTGTTGGTGTTCTTTTTTGCAACTCATCGTTTTAACAGTGCCTAGCAATTTTCGATTGGGTTCAATCAAATCAATGCTATTTCCAGGCCCTGGCAAAGTTGCGTTATTTAGGAATTGTCTTATCTTTGTATTGAACAATAAAAGAAAGTTCTGTCCCAAAAAGGAAAAACAGCCTAAGTCGACTTATGTTGAAATTGCGTTTTTTGCACCACCGGATGCGCAATATTCGATTCCATTTGCAATATTTTTATCTCTTATGGTTTTTGATTTATAGAACAAGGAAAAACAATAAAGTTATTTGCTATCCAGTTTGCACACACACTTTTTCCATAAGTTCTATCGTGTTTTGCGATCGCACAAAAAACATTCAAACTGCTCTCCTGGAAAATTGGAAAAAGGGACTTAAGCTATTTTTGCTTGTGGCCACAGAGTTCATATTAAGCTAAATAGTTCAATGACCGAATACCGTGCTATTTAAAAAGCATCCTTTTGTCATTGTTACAGGGTGCACCGTCATCGTCATCCTGAAAATAAGCTCTTTGTGTACTGGAAATGGAATATCGACTTAAGGCTTGAAAAATGCCTTTTTTATGTTCCTTCAGTGAAGGCTAATTGGCTCCAACCTAAACAAAAATAATGCCTCTGATTGTTTTTCGAGAGACAAAACAGTCTCGCTGCAAATTTTTATTTATTCCCCGTTGTACTGAGGAGTTTCCCACTGTCTGATATTGAATAAAGTTGGGCCTATTTGTTAAAATTACCCTTCATCCTTAGACCAATCGGCGTGCTCTTTTGTAAAATGCAGGCGGAAAGCTCCAATTGTTTCTCTTAATACAGGCTTTTGCTAGGCCTTCGTCCACCAAGCCCCATTTTATGCAGATTTCTTTGAATAATTTTCGCACTAACAATTACTCCATATTGATTCGAAGCTCTTGAGTTATTTCTCCAGATGACAAAAATCTATTTGATTCACATTTTCTTAAAATAGAACTATCTTCCCGCTTTGTCGTCTTCTATTCACGTTTCTTCTATAATCCGCACTTATTGTATAATTGATCTAGTTAACGTACTCATCAACTTTGGACACAAACTCATTGAATATGCAGATTTTAAAGTGTTGAAACGTACGTAAGACCCATTAATCTGAGTTTCGATCTTGCGTCAGGAAGCTTTTCTTACTTATGTAAGCCGACTAATATATTCTTATCCCTTCTATTCGGTATTTTCTTTCTTGGTTCTGCTAATTTTTTATTGGAACTTACGAACAAAACTTCTCTAGTAACAGCTCTCTGTGGCTACAAACAAGCCCTGCTCTGCCTATAAAGTCTCTAAAATAAGACATTTGAATCAAGGCTCACTGGGACAACTAAAGCTCTTCTTGAAAAAAGCAAACGCCTGTTTAATATTGTTCGCAAAATTTTAAGAGTACTTCGGCCATTTTTTTTGGCCACATAATTGTCCTATTGATGTAGTTGTGCATTTATATCGTGTATATATGTCTACATGCTACTAGTACTAGACAATATCCATCCAGTATCACTTCACACCGAAGAAAATACAACCGCAGTAAGTGATAGAGCGACTTAAGTCCAGAACTGAGGCCGTTTATAGACCATCCCCAGCGCAAATTTCTTCGAGATATAGATGGCATTGATATAAGCGAGTTACACAATGGTATAGAGCTACGAACTTGGAAGCCAGCATTTGAATTTCTTCGGTTTAAAAACAAAACCGTATATGTAGCATTCGATCCAGATAAAAAACATACACTGGGACTCTCTTATCCATAATAAAATTTACTGAGCAACAACACAATCGGTACATCACGTTCGCAAATACAGTAGGTAACAACCGGATTCAGCAACCAGGAATTACACGTATGCAAGGAATAATAGCAAGGAATACAAACAACTGTGCTGCTTCTGTATTAAACTTAATAGAAAAACAAATAATGAAATTGCAATGTCTTCAAAGACAGGCATGTTAGGAGATCAAAGGAGAAAAGTAAACCTTTCTCCGCTCTAGAAACTCTAGTCGGAATTATTATGTTGCAACCTTTTTGTTAAAAAAAACCGCTCAGAAGAAAGCAGCGAGGAACAGAGAAGATACTCGTACTTCAACAACTTTTCCCTGTGCTTTATATTGTGCAATCTACTTTTGTAGAAAACATTAGGTAAAGCTATTGTGTGGACTAGGGAACTGAAAATCTTTGCTGAGCAGTAATCATTCCAATTCAAATCATTAAGTATAGGAGGCACTAGGTATGGGGCAAGTCTCTTGCATGTCGAATTATTTGTCATAATTTGTCATGAGGAACCAAGATCAATAGAGTAGATGGTGGTTTAGGATTCAGACGCTGAAATACCACGATATTAGTTCGAAAGTGTAGATTGCCCGCCCATGTTAGACTCTGATTGATCTTAGGTCATAGATGCATTGAAGCTAGCATGTAATTAAATTATTAATTATGTGGTCTAAAGGAGAATACAAAAGTGTAACCCTAAACTCATCAGCCTATTAAGTGGCAAAAGGGAAAAACCTAGTGTAATACTAAAGGAATTGGACAGGCTAAACGAATTATCAAGCCCATGGCAAAAGCTTCAACGATATCCTATAACCACTGTGGTCTCAAATATGATTTTCACAAAATTAACCTTTCTTCTGAAAGTGGCTTTGCTTAGAGAATATCGAAATAAAAAGAACTGTGGCCCCTATCGACCAAGGAAAAGTTGCATTAGTCTATTTTCAGATTTACTTTAGCCGCTTTCGTCTTAATACTGCCAAAAGTTTTCCCAAAGACTTACTGCGTTTATGCAATAATATAAATGTGCGCAAGACATTTTGCAAACTTAACACGATCGTGCCACTTTTGGTCAGTTAGTTTTGTAGGATTTCTTTTTTTGGCGATATTTTAAAAGTCACATAACAGCGCAATACCTTGTCGAATCGGTTGATTCATTACTGATCTTGAAGTAGCAACACAGTCATTCTGTACAAAGTGAGGGGGCGCCCGCCCAATTGTCAAGGCTTCGTCCATCAATGAACGGGTGTAGAGTAGAACTGGACTTATCATAAACATCATCAGACCTCTCGCTACTACTATGACTTGTCCAGTTACAAGCTGCCGGTCATTGGTCTTGTTGAGTGGCAAGACCATCAGTAGCCCGTATCAGAACTTAAAGCACAGTAGCGTCTTAGTTAAGAGCCCCCAGGACATCGGTCCGGGCCTAATTTGTAGAGGTAGACACCCTTGTGGGAGCGTCAAGGTTGCTGTGGTTTAAACCTAAAACGCAGGGAGGGTGCCCCTGCTAGGACTCCATACCCGCAGTGGAGTTGTTGAAAATGCTGGGCACTGAGACCCTAAGACCAGGAGGAAGTTTTAGCTTGGCCTCGACTCATACCAAGGGTGAACCTGTGCGCTCAACACAGTTCCGCATTGGTATTATTTGTAGCAAATAAGCGATGGCGGTGCATATACGAGTATGTACATTATATGCAAGCTGTCATATGTAGTTTCGAAGTCGACGTGACTGTTATTTTGATTTTTTTTTCTGGATGAACTATGGTAGACTTGCACTGATGTGGATTAATAGGAGACATAGTAAAAAGCTAGCAGACAAGAGTTTATTACTCGTAATATAAGATTCAGCAACTGAAAATCAATTCAGAATGATTCTACATAAAGATCGCCGGATTACTCGCATACAAGGTCCAATCGACTTAGAAATTGAAACAAAACTGGCCACTCGCTCGTTATCGCTACTCTGTTTAGGCTTTAGAGCAGCTTGAAATTGGCCAAAATTTTGCTTAGAAAATGATATGAAATTGAGGATTTGGATTTGGACGAGCAATGGTTTTAGCAATAAAGGGCTACCTGCCATTTAAGCTGTCCAACCATCGATTTGTTGCACACTAAGTTATGTAATCGTGTAATCAGTCGTTTTGGTGATGTTTTTTGACCGCCACGGAACTGCGATTTGCCACCGTTGGAGGTTTTTTTTGTGGGGTGCCATTAAAAATCGATGCTATGAGAACAATCCAGGGACGATTCAGGCGCTCATGAACAACATCAGTCAAGCTATTTGTAAAGTAGCGGCCGAAAGAATAGAAAATGTTTTGAGAAATTAGGTTGACGGGTTGCCCTACTGCCAAGTAAATCGAGGTAGTAATTTCAATTAAATAATGTCCTATAACAAGTCGTACAGTTTACTCTTTTTAATAAAGCAAAATAGTTGAGAAATATTCAAAAGTGTTAATTTTTGTTTAGCCTTTTAAAAAAAAGGTAACGGATTGTCTTTCCTTATCTTCCTTTCGACGGATTGGCGTAGACTTTTCTTATTGTTAGCATACCCCAACTGCTATCTTTTGAAATGTTTCCGTGTATTTATATATTTTCTGCGTTTCTGAAACCTTAGAGAACAGAGAACAAGATTCGTGTTACTGGGAAACAGCAGTTTGGTCTTGTCTTAAGAGCTAACCGCTTTCAGAATATCATAGTAAATGAGCGTTGAGGCAGCATTTGTCATGTTTTCGATGAGCCCTTACGACTCGTGTCTGACCCTGCCTTTTCCTTGGTTTGGTACTCATCATTCGATGAGGGGTAGTTTATCTTATTCCAGGGAGAATGGTGTTTGTGACTATATTTTAGAAAAGGAATGGTTTTAAGCCTAAAATTTACTTGACAGAGACCGGTCGGTTGGTTTACAAAAACAGAAATAGAATTTTAAAGAAGTTTTTCTGTGTTAAACTTTCGAAAATAAAAACTGCTATAATTTTCATCTCATTGAACAACCATACATTTTTTATATATCTAGCAGATGTCCAAACCATTTAGATATGTCTGTGAAACAAATAAGTGACATCTGTTTGTTGAGATGTGGAACTTACAAGTTTTGTGTTAGAGGCTGCCACTTTATTAATTCAAATGATAAGTACTCTTTCTATTCTAATGACTAAAGTCGTAATAATAACACTCAAAAGGGTTTTTTAATACCCGGTTTAATGTTTGAATATTATCTGTCATTTTCTTGTGTGATTGTGAAATGTGACAATTGTTGAGTTTCAGAAAAAGTTTGTTAAATAAATTTTTTGATGGTGTAACAAATGCTAGCCATTTTTACCATAAATGGAGCTAATTGCTTCATCAATTGGTATCAGTGTCAAACCACATGATGATGTTTGATGTATACAATTTCTGCTGAATATTTTTGGCAATTCTTTACGGAGAGATTCAAAGTTCAAAATAAGTTACAATAACCTCTGTTTTGGTGGAGGTCATTTTTGATTTTGGTTCTGTCTTGCAATGTATGTAGATTGCAGCAGGAGAAAACTTTATCCTAAAGCTTCATGCTGGTAAGAGTAGTTCCTTATGTATTTCAATGGCTTTGAAACATTACCGACGTAACCGCCTGTATGTTGTTGTATTTTTTTTCTTTGAAATATGTGTTCTATTAACCAAAGTCTTGCAGCGCTTCGTCTAGGTTTTAATGGGCATCATCACCCATCTGGGCCCACTATTCGTGAAATTATCAATAAATTTACAGCCAAGTAATGGGCCTTCCAATAAGGACTTGACAACTTTTTTTTAAAATAAAACGCAAACTATTTGAGATATTTCAAAAACTTTCAAAAACAAAATCGGCTTAAAGTACAATAAAAACATTTATGAATGGAACTCGACTTTGTTGATATGGCCACCGCGTTCACATTTGCAGCAGTCGATTCATTGGACCCAATTTTCAACGACTCGGTCACACACTTTGGCCGAAACGGCCAATGTTGGGTTTGAACTCTTCCAACGTCGTCAGCTTGTTGGCATAAGCCAATAACTTAACGTAGCCCCACAAAAAATAGTCAAGCGGCGTTAAATCGTACGAACGAGGCGGCCAATCGACTGGCCCACTTCTTGAGATAACACGCACACCATACATACTCTTCAATAAATCGATAGTAACGTGTGTGTTGCTTGTGGCACCATCCTGTTGAAACCACATGTCCTCCAAGCCCATATCTTCCAATTCGGGCCAAAAATAGTCGGTGATCATGGTGCAATAACGCTGACCATTAACAGTAACGTGACGATCGTTATCTTCGACGAAAAAATATGGTCCAATAACGCCGCTGGCATGCAAACCGCACCAAACAGTTATTTTTTGTGGATGAAGTGGTGATTCATGAAGCACATGTGGATTTTCACCCGACCAATAAAGCATATTTTGCTTATTGACTACTAGGGCGAGAATAACGACCGAAAATTGGAATTACCGCTCTTAAAAATGCAGTCACCGACTCCGAATTTCAGTAGAAAATTTTTATAATTTGTAGACGTTGCTCGTTCGTGTACTTTACCATGATGAAAATGTCCCTATTGGAAAACCCGATATAAGCTACTGGGCAATATCAATAGAAATACACTATTTTTGGTACTTAATAAGCTGGTGGCATCATCTATCCCATTTTTTTCGATAATTATAGTCAAGGACGACCGTGTACGGTACATGCTCAACCAATACTTTCTCCAAAAACAAATTACAAAACATCGCGACATGACATATCAATTTATTTAAACCATAATTTGCAAGAAGTTTATGGCCTGCCAATTGGCCACTGAGGCATTGTCGATTGATAATAAACTGCGAACTATTCAACTATGCAAATTATTCGTTTGTATAAGGAATTATTAGTACTCTTAAAATATTTGCACACAGCGCTGGGGATCGAAAGTTCAACGTTGGTTTTGAATGTTTGTACGTTATTATGACTAGGAAAGAATAACGATTTGTAAGAGTTCGTCTAAAAGTGTGCGGTTGAAGGTTTGAAGATCCAAAATGCTACTGCAAACAGAGCTCTCTTAATAATTTCGCGGTTGATTATGTTGTTAATATTGGAATTTAATGAGCTTAAAATACGGTGCCATTCCCGTTCTACAGACAAATAGCAGGTACGTAAGGATTAGGAGTAGAACACAAGAGATTGAGGAAAATTAAGAAGAGTGTCGGAGACCGAACGGAGATTTTGGCACCCCAACATTTATGTATTTTGCGGATTGAACGTTAAGGAAAGTAATATCCAATCTTTTTAGGAAGAAAGTGGTCAGTCCCAAATGCACACATTTTCAATAAAAGAGACAAATACAGTGCCAAATAGTGCATTATCGTGATGCAAAAAGCAAGACTTGCCTGCCCATATCTCTGGCCGTTTCTGTAGAATAGCTTTACGCAAGCGACACAGATGTTTAATAATATAGTGTTTTTTTTAACCCATTACTAAATTGAGATATTTATATCTGTCAAACCAATTATCAGATTTCAAACGGTTAGTGTCATTTTTATTTAGTAGTCTTTGCAATATTATCATGCTAACATACACGCTTCAACAACTTTACCAAATCTTAGAATTTTTTTTTGATAATGAATCTGTAAATTGGCCTCCAATACCTCGTGATTTGAAGCTAGTCTACGCTGACAAACCAACAACAATCGACACATGTGAAGCAAACATTGATCGTGCTACCGACGACATGCGGCCACATATGGCTTGAAAAAGATGTCGAAACTTTTGTCGGATGATATTCATCAGATCAAGTCGTGGTGGGCATATGCCCGAAGTTGTGTTTAGTTGTAGAATATATTCTCTCGATAGAACACAAATAAATGGCTATTTAATGAAATTTAGCGTATTTGGTTCATAATCAAAGTTAGTTTATAAGAACTATTTCTTGTCTGTAGTTTGGTCCGGCGGCGGTGATGACGATATTGTTATTTGCATGATGTCAAGTGGTAGTCTAATTGGTAGTCGACGATTTTCGAGCAACGAATTATTGACTTCTTGACGTGGTGTTCCTCGGTAGACGCCATAGGACGGCCATGACGTTCATCAACTTCAATTTAACGAGTTCTCTGCCTGCTATGGGCAACCTTATGCCAATCAAAGACACATGTTCTTTCCAACATTTTTAAAGTTTTTAAGGCCGAATTTCCATTTTTCAAGCTAAAAAAAGTACTTACTCGTTTGGATAAGTTCGCGAGGCTTAAACGCAAAATTCTTACCACTTTTGATCACAGAGTGATGTGCCTCTCTTCACCTATGGCGTTTTACTTTTTCACCGCGCACTTTTTCGCTTATCGGGACGATTACAATGGTCAAAAATTGAAGTTTATGCACGTCACGTTGCCATTACTTACGATGATTTGTAAGTATCTAAGTGTATACCTTCCCATGATTGAATGGTAAGCAAAATGGCTCGACAGTTTCACTAATGCTAGATTGCAGTTTAAGTTAGGTTAAATAAGTGGTTGTTTAATAGATTGACTGAGATTCTACCAATGAAGTTGATTAAGAATTGTTTTTTTTTTCGAAGCCCGATTGTATTCATTCTACCAGTTTCTGCTATTTTGTAAAGGCAGGTTTCAGCACACTGTATATTAAACAGTTTAATGACCTCTATTGTAATGCTAAACACTTGATTAGTGCTCTTATTTTGACGAGCCCATCTTCAAAGGCTCATGATGTTTGTTTAATGACAAAAGACAGCTTGGGCGGACATTTTATCTAATGAATGCGGGGAAAGGATTTAGTCATTATGTTCTTCATAATAATTATTCTCAAAATATCTTCTGAACCCCAAGTGAGTTAGACATGATTTCATAGATCCAGTAAATGATGCAATTTTTATAAACAACTTTTTTATTTAACAATAATACTAAGGCAATAGGTAACTTATATAAAATCCGAGTTTAGTAGTACAAGTACTTCTACCTTAACATATACGCAAAGCAGACTAATACTCAACAACACTTCACAGCACTCTGATAACAGATTCTTAAGAAAAATATAAAATAGAAATGCAACAAGAAAGGCAGCTTCCATTGGCTTCCTTAATACTACTCGAAAAACTCCTGCAAGGATTCTTCTTTTAGTGCGATCACCATCATGATGACTCCACCAACCAAGATTCCTCCGATTTGAATAAGTGAGTTCTTCAAATCTTTGCTGCTCTCCATGGCCATGGCAGGAATTAGATCAGCAAAGGCAATGTAGAGAAACGAACCAGCTGTGGCTGCATATATCCACTGAGTCATATTTGTATGTAGACCTGCTATTAGTAATCCAACTGCCATACCAACAAAACTTAAAACAGATGAAGCGATGTTGAGCAGTACCGCTCGACGAATGCTAACTCCAGTTTGAAGCAGAAGGGCAAAGTCTCCCAATTCATGTGGCAGTTCATGGCACAAGACAGCGAAGGCTGTTGCCAAGCCAGTCACGGGATCACTAGCAAATGCAGCCCCAATAGCCAATCCATCGGTCAGATTGTGTAATCCATCTCCAAGAATAACCATGAAGGCTACCGGAGTTAAAGGACGTGATCCATCCTTCTTATCATTCTTCAACTCATCAAGCATTATGTTGATTTCTTTTGCCTCTGGATTGGCTGTAGCTTCTACTGGAGCTGTTGTGGGCTTCGTTGGGTGACTGTGACTGTGTGCATGATTGTGGCCGGAGTCTAAACCTTTCAGCAGTGGTAGCATACTTTCCAAAATGTACATAAGGACAGCTGTTACAAAGGCACAGGCGCATATCATAACTGGACCGGTGTGATCGTGTTCTTCTTTGGCTTTGCCCATCGGAGGCTGTGATGAATGTGAAGACGATAATGCATGTGGAATGAGGTGCATCAAAGCATCGCCGCTCAATGTTCCAACAGCTACAGCGACAAGAAACTTCAGAATCTCCTGGTAAGCAATTGTTTTCATTAGTGGAACCAAAAGAATTCCTAGTAGACCACAGGAAGATAACACGAAAATCGATGCCGAGGCATAGATCCAAGCTGAAAGAAATGAAAATCATTAGTTTCTTGAAGTTAAAATGGAACTCAATAAGATTTTGCAATACTAAGTCGGATATTTATCCATAAGAAATGTATGAATATCTAAATTAAAAAGAGTACTCTGAATTGTCATACTTATTAGAAAACACTTTGAAGTGCTTACGATTTGATTATAAGTCCTTGGTAGGCATAGTTTAAGAACAATAGTGCTGCCGGCTAACACAAAAGCCGGAAATCATCAAACAATATGCCCGATGACTGGACTTCTAGCTCCCTATGACACATCCACAAGAAAGGGGATCCCATGTCCTATGAGACTTATCGAGGCATATTCCTGCTTAATGTCACATATCAGACCGTATTAAACGTACTGCAACCCACGTATTGGCACGTACCAATGTAACTTTTAGCCACACTGAAGCAAATTCTGGAAAAGACCAACAATTTCAAGTCGAGAATCCCCACCTTCTCATCGAAGCATATGAAAGCTTCATTGTCAGGAGCTCAACATGACAATTGCCGAATTTAAGTTAAGGAACAGCTCTGCCGAACTGTTTTAAACATGCACTGAGCCTCGGCAAGCAGATGCGCTGTCATGTGATTTCCTCAATCTTGTTCTGGAGCAGATAATGCATAGGGCAGGTGCCAACACGGAATGCTTTATCTTCAACCGATCTGTCCAACTACCGGGGTACGCGGACGATATCGATATCATCAGCTGCTCCCAACGTGTCGTAATGTCTGTCTTTCTCTTAGGATAAAACTCTACTGTTGGTCGCAACAACTTCAAGGTAGTTTAGGAGTTCCTAGGAGTCAGCATTAGTTCTATGAATGACATCTTAGTGGATATCATAGGATTCCACGGCAACTATCTCGGAAGACCAAGTGTAAGTTCTATACGACATTGATCCTGCTAGTTCTGCTTTACGGTCGAATGCAGCAGGAAAAGAGAGCAGATACTGAACTCTTTCGAGAGAAAAATTATTCGGCGGGTAGTTGGAGGGTGAATAGAGGGGAAGATACAACCGCTAGTTCTATGAGCTGTACCAACATGTGCTTGTAGTTCAAAAAGCTGAAACTTATCGACTCATCGGCTCGGCAACAGCGAGCGTCAGAGCTGCATTGTTCCAGGTCCGGAACCCATTAAGTAAGTGAATAATCTTAGGTTCAAAAACAATAGTGGTAGTTTTGATGACACACTGTGGTGGAGAGCTAAATAGCACTACCACAAACTTCTATATAAACTGACATTTAGTTTTCAACAAACTAAACTTGGCAGAGTTTATCTAATTTTGCATGCATATCTGACGTAACTGAGTGGATAACGATTCCTTTCAATCATTAAAGTCAACACAGCGGGCTTTGCTAGTCAATTGCCTTCTTACTCCAAGAGGCATTGATTGGACAGAGTTATTCTTCGTTTAATAACAGCGCTTGTGTCGTGTTTGAATTGATAGAAAAGCCTAGGTAACAAAAAGAGTGACGTTCTTTCCGAGGCGTCTGAGTTGCGTATGCGAGTAATTTGAAAGACTTTTGACTTTTGACGGATTGTGCCTTTTGTGTTGGAGCATGAGTTATCGGATCTTGCAACTGTTTGGGATCAATAGTTATATTTTGTATGGTAAACAAATTTTTTGTGAGAGTATTCCAGGGACAAAAACAGGTGTGAAAACAGAAAATCTTGTCATATTATCGTAGTATTCCATTCCAAAGGCACACTGGGCACTTATGAAAGAAACCTAATCGCGCTTTAGTTTCGTCTTATGTTTGAATTCGAATTATAGGAATTTAATGCATACTATTGTTTTAAAACGAGGCTTAACTAATGCTACCTAATGTCTCTGAAACTTTATTAAAATTTTGAAACAGAATTGGCAAAAAGGGAGTTAAAACTCCGAGGAAAGTTTATTAAACAACTGTGTAGTTGTAAAGTTGTATGTGACGTTGTAAAGCTTCTCATGCAAACAGAAGGATTGCAACGTCCAATAGGATTCTATTCCAGCCCACAAAGAAAATACCATGCAGAAGTGGCTAAAATAAAATATAAAGATGCAATTCAAAAAAAGCGCCCTACATGACTCATGTGGCTTTTCATTTTACACGAACCGCGGCATCAACAATTAGCCTGGCAGATATCTTATGCGAGCATCACAAACTAGATTCTTCAATAAGGACAAGAACCAGAAAGAGGACTGAAAATTTAATGTCGGTGGATAAATTGTTAATGGGTCACTTGGGAGTTTTGATAATCTTTATGTAATTCACTGATTTCAGAATATTTGGCTCCTTCGGTCTAACCGATCATACATACAGCCTGGCCTGAAAGTTGGAGGTGATACTTGCTCGACTAAGTACTACGAACTTTGAATCTCCATGTAGAATGTTGGCCGCGTGAAATCAAATCCCTTAGTAAAGGTCTTGGTGTGCTCAAGTGACATGGCTGATATAGACAAAAACTGAAATTTTGTATATACTACGAGTACTGCCGATTCTAGCTCTTTGCTATTAGAGCTAGATTTAGGTAGGAAATTTTCAATTTGATACAGGGACTAAAACTGTCCAACATCAGTGTCTAATATAAGCCAATAGTTCTAGTTAAAAAAAAATTAATTCACATCGGACTCCTACAATCGCCAAAATACCGCCAGAGACTTTGCTGACCTAATGTCCCTGAATCTACTAAGACGTTTTATGTTCCCAGTGTCGTGAAATGAAGGTCGATAGCACTGCCATCAAGAAGTCACTAAAAGCGTCAATTGAATTTCTCTTGCCCATCTCAACGAAACCTCTGAGTAAAAAAGATTCCGTCTATCCGATCTGGACCTAATAAAACATGAAGTCCAAAATAGTTGCAGTTGTTGACCTTACATACTGAGGCCTTTTACTAGAGGGAGATGGCTTCGCAAGAAATATGGTAAAAAATAAAAGACAAGGTCGGACGAAGGTAGGGGAGTTGGATAACAACATTGTTTGCTCGATCCCCGTTTATATGTTTTTTTGGGCTACGAAGGCAATTGAATAGTAGGACCCTCTTTCAAAAAACTAAAGAGACTCTTGTTTATGGTACCGAAGCACGGTGTCTATCTAAAGCGCATGTTGTTTTAAGAAAAAACTACTTTGAAGAATATTCGGTCCCATTTGCGTTGACTGGCTTTGAAGAAGAGGATTCAACGACGAACTATACGAGCTGTGCAGTGACATCGACGTAGTCATAAGTCGGCTTAGATGTCTGGGTATGCAAAGTATTTGTATCTAACCCGGATGGATAACACAGTTGAAGAACCACTCACCTTGAGTCACTCACAAGTAAGTAGACAAAGGACCTAGCAAAGGACCTGGAATTTGTGCGCAATTGCATTTAGTAAAGCAATCTGTGTATTTTCTTGTAGGAAAAATGCACCTTTCAAAATAGCATTTCTCTACTTGATGTTGATGTGAATGTGTGTTAAAACATAAAAAATACTCGTATGCCTATATAATGATGAATGAAAAGTCGCCTTAAAATGTCGACTGTGGACATCAATATAGCAGCGAGCAATTTTTAGCAATTAATTACACTACGCCATTGTTTATATAATTAAAACACGCTTATGGGCAAATTCTCGTATATGACAAAGAGCAATTACATAACACTCACCATTGAATAGAAAATCTTCCTTATCCTCGGTGCTCATCACAGGTGCGGGTTGTATGCATACGTGCTGATCAATTTGCACCAACAAAGCAGGGCATAGCTTCATAAATCCGATAGGAGTCAGCTTTACTGTATTAATAAATTCATTGTATTCCTCCTCAAAGTCGTGGTCATTAACATTATCATTGTTCTCCGGTTTGCCATTTGCGTTAAAGGTTCTATACAGTTTACGTCTGTGTAGATCATCATGATCGATGACAAGTCGGAGTAATGACTTTGGAGATAGACACACGTTCGGGTTAGACACTCCAACTGAAAAAAAAGAAACAAATTCTATGACTGACAGTACTACAAAAAAGTGTTGATTTAATATAACATTTCTATTTCGTCAATACACCTTAGAAGCATCTTCACGCACGAAAAGTGATTACCGCACGTGACTGGAATATACATATGAGCATTCTGTATCCGAAATAAATTTTAATGCATTGTGTGACTTTAATCAAATTATGATTTACTGTATACACGCCATAAATACAATTTGGTACAAATTTCCGGGAGAGCATAGCTTTTCTTGAATTGCGTTACCACATATGGAATGGCCAAATGCAAAATTGGTGCCTGAACATGAACTGTTACAGTATGCATTGTAAGTGCATGGCGATTTGACATTTTAAGGGGCGCCTTAGTCAAGCGACTTAACATCTCACTTGACATGTTTATGTTGTAATTCCTCCATGCAGGCAAACTAGTCTGATGGTATCTATTCGCTTAGCATATTAATTAGATGTTCTACGGAAAAATGCGGAACACAATTTGTGTTTTAACTTAACAGTGACAATTAACATCAGAAAAAGCCTTTTTTGGAAAATGTTAATCAGATATTTCAAAACAGTGCAAAGAAACAGAATAGAGTGTTGCCTCAGTAGAGCGCGACCTCTTCAAGGTTAAACTTATACGATCAGTGGGACTACATTATATTCGTGAGTTTAGATATATCTTTTCTCTTGAGGTTGATCAGTCCTCTTGATCATTTGAACCGAGTATTGTCATATTAGTCTGGATGTTTTAAAGTTTTTCTGAAGAATCAAGAAGTCTGAGGTTTGGAGACCGATGATAAGTTTGTCATTTGTTTAGCGTGGTATATAGTCTGCTATTTCAGTGATTATTCAGAGAATTAGTGGTAAATCTGGTGCCTTCGGTTGTAGACGTCATATCAGGCTTAAGAGCTTCTTGCACAAAGAGAGAGAAATAGGAGATTTTTTGTTTCGTTTTGCTATATTTTCTTTTTACCTTAGTTTACTGTCCAGGAAAAGACCAATGTTCCAGTCACTCTTCGAAAAACTCAGAGTTGTGCTATTTATTGATATGGTGAAGGATGTCATAATTTATAAGCGAAAGGTCCAACTCCGTTTCGTAAGGGATATATGATAGTCTTTATGATAGTCATGAGTTGTTCAAAATAGTGGCTACAAGAAACTTTTACATTTTGGCTGTCTGATCATAGTGAGCTCAAGCCAAATAGCACACAAATTTTGAGTCAGCGTAAACAGTGTGCAAATTCAAGCACTTTTACGTGCCATAGTTGGTTTTTGCAGTAGCAAAATTGTCATCTTTTATAGATGATTTGCGTTCAGTTTGGAACGATTGAGTAAGTTAAATGTACATATTAGCAGTCAGGTGTGGGTAAGAGTGCTGATCCTGTCTTACGATGATTGATCGCGAATGGTTGCAGGGTATGTAAGCATATGGTAGAAAAGATCCCATAGTTGACTAGGAATTAGTTAGCACAGTCAAAGGGACAAGTGATGCTGAGAATTCAGTCTTCTGACATGCTCCTCTCTGGCTATATCTAACAGATGACTTGGTAAATGTTCTCACGTTTTTATGAAAATGAAAATGAATTATGGTTTTCTAATAATAAATAAATATTTGATTGAATTGTATATTGTCTTTTCTGGTTCAATACTCTTTGCCATCTTTCTGGGAGTAGCATGATTCCACGCTCATAAAATGTTTGTTGTTGGCTGGGAAAAAGACAGATATAGGTGATTTTTGACCTCCTCATTTGTGAGTGGCCGTGGCTCAAATCGGAAGGTTCGATGTTCGAATCCCAGCCGTGCCCGAGAGACTCGCATTATTTCTGTCAACAAAAACCAAGTAAGATGTGTAGTTGACTAGAATACAACATAAAGCCAGCTTCACTAACAATTTAATCTCCCCATGTTGGATGTCACCCATGGAGCAAAATAACCACTGAGCCCAAACATCTTTCTCCTCCCCTCTCTGTCCAATTTTCCAAAAAACTTAACACATGCTGGGACATTACAAGTGTATTCATAATCATACCCACTTGGGTGTTTTACCTATATTAATAAACAGGATCTTTCAAAAGGGGAGCTCGAAGTTTGTAAGGTTATACCGGTCATGTTGTCAAAACAACATCTGTCAAATTTGTTGTGAATTGTTCAGTGAGTGTATGAAAAAAAACAGGAAATAACGTTTAACAACGTGCGCGAATCATCAATTTCATTTTTAATCTTACTTACTTACTTTAGGTGGCGCTACAGTCCGGGGTGGACCTGGGCCTCAGTCAACAAGCTTCTCCAGCCAGCTCGATCCCTGGCTAGCTGCCTCCAGTTTCGCACGCTAAGTTGGCTGAGGTCCTCTTCCACTTGCGTGCGCCACCTGAGTCTTGGCCTTCCTCTACTGCGCTGTCCCTCGGGAGCGGATTCGAAGAGTTTTCCGACCGGAGCATTGGTGTCCATGCGCTCTACATGACCCAGCCATCTCAGTCTTTGGATCTTCACTCTTTTGGCCTTTGTATCTCCTCCTCCACTCACCGTCAATGCAGACGGGACCGAAGATCGCCCGAAGAATTTTTCTTTCGAAGCAACCAAGAACACCCTCATCCATTTTTGATAATGTCCATGCCTCTGCGCCATAGAGCAGGACCGGGATTATTAAAGTCTTATAAAGGGTGACTTTTGTTGTCCGAGAGAGGGCTTTGCTACTCAATTGCCTTCTTAACCCAAAGAAACAGCGGTTGGCAAGAGTTATTCTTCGCTTGATTTCAGCGCTGGTGTCGTTGTCTGTATTTATTTATTTATATTTATTCTTTTTTAATCAGTACTTTGTTTAAGAAACTTCTTGCTCATTACATGATTCTTATTCCACGAAAACTGTCTGAGACGAAATTAAAGTTAACCGGTCCGATAAATAACCAGTCAAACCCTGTTGAAATATCGTTACAATGTCCGGGGAAAACGGAGTCAGTCAATTTTTGGCCGTTCACAAACACGTGTGTTTGTATCTATCCGTATAAAATCCAACTGATACAGGAACATAAGATAAAGGACTACATAAAACACCGTGTGTTCGCTGATTGGCCTGTGGTGCAGTCTTACTTGAGCTCAAATTTTGCCAAAAAAAACCACGAGGCCAATTTTTAAATGAGTGGATCTGTGAACAAGCAAGTTGTAAGATTTGGAACGATACCAACCCACACGAGATACACCAGCACAAAAAATGTATTTCGAGAAAGTCACTGTTTGGTGTAAATTTTGGTCTGGCGGAGTCATCGGTTGGTACTTCTTTCAGAACGAAACTGGCAGTGCCTTAACCGCCTACGATGAGCGCTGCAGATCGGCGATAAGCAACTTCCTGTGGCCTAAACTGAATGATATGGATTATATTCCATACTTTGTACTATACAACTTTCTTTCAAATAAAAAAGTGAATGGATATCTCACAAACAACTTGTTTTATTTACACTTAAAAACCGAGCGTACTTATTCCTGTACAAGCAGATAGTGTTGTAAAAGTACACTTTCTTATATGAACTGTTAGCATGATAAAAATGACTTCGTCTTCATATGACCTGAAAACGTACACATTATGCAACAGCATTCTGAGTAGCATTGTATCAACATAAATTATTTTCTATGAGATGATGCACACTTACTTTTGTTAATCTCTTTCTGTATGAAAAACTTTACGACTTTCGAGACAGTAGAATTCCACTGAAATCGTATCCCTACCTGATGACCTTTACAGAGAGACAGCATCTGGTACAGATATTTACCCCCATCGTTGACATGTAATTGCTGGCATTGGTGCTTGTTTTGCCAATCAAAAAGATACGTCCGAATGTAAATAAAAATTACAGGCAAATTATGCTACATCAGGTTGCACTTGGCGGGGGTACACGGACACGACGAAATCAATAAGTAATGACAAGTAGTATGCCACTGTTTGATGTATTTTTGTGTGAAGATGTTACTTCTGATCCAAGTCTTACGTTTAAATTGAACTAATTTATGCGGTATTTACGTGCACTTTGAGTTTAGAAATTTGTCACGAGAAGGTCAACATGAAAAAGAAACTTTCAAGACATGCGTACTTCAATAAATTGACGATCGTCAGACAATTTTACCTAATTAGCATGTTTGTAAGCCAATTTGGATGGCAAACGGCTAACAAAGGTCTTGGCCTCGACCGACAGTAGTCGGGGTACGTATGCATAGAGTAACAAATCGAATTTTTGGGAAATTTTTGTAAAAACAAAACATGAAACAACATTTAAGTATTTGAAAACAATTAATTACATTAAAAGTGTTTTGATTTGAAATCAATTTAACTCACCATGATGTCTTGGGTGTCTATGCTTTGGATCGTGCATTTCTCGAAATTCAATTTCAGCTGTCGTAAGTTGAATGCCACTTCCGGATTCATGTGTGGGATCTTCTTCAGGAGCTGTGGAATTTAAATCAGCTGTGCCATTGTTTGACTTACTTTCCGGTTCAACCTTGACATCGATGTCTTCCAACAGAGGAGGTGTCAATATTTCTTCTTCTATCAAATTCTGATATTCGTCATAGCTAACAAAATCTGGAATCTTATATCCATTCGGATGGTGCTCTTCAATTGTATGTTTTGGACTAAACTCAAGCTCGCCTAGTCCCAGGTTATACATTAAGTGCTCAAGTCCCTGAAAAAAAAATCAGATATCATGAAATGCGAAAGAATTTTTGAAGAATTTATTCTATTGACATCACAACCGGACAAGTAAGTTTCACAAACGTCGTACTGTTCAATCATTATATATTCTACGCGGTACTGAAAGTGAGTTAATTGACCGTCAAATGTCGGGAGCAATGAATTCAGTTGATAGATAATTCTGTGTATATATAATTGTAAATATTTAGATCAGTATCGAGAGCAAATCCCATGAATTTTAATTCATAAGTTCGTTTTTTCCCCCTTAATTTGCAGTTTAATGGCCATTCAATTACACTATACAAATATACAGTATTCTACTTGTTTTTTTTTTGACGATGATTGATGTTGGTATTTATTAAGAGATTTAAACGGATTTTAGCATGTGAAATTGGAAGAACGTTGGAATAACAATCGGGTCGATCAACGATGGTGAAGAGTGCCTTATAAGAACTATTGTATCTGCAGGTCGATAAGAGCTTTTGCAGTTAGATCAAAACAAAAAAACACTGTGGCGCTGGCAGCCTCGTATGGGCCATGGCCTAGCTACTTATCACTCATTTGTGTTGCTTATGTTGTCATAAGCACATCTAAGCGGGGCCTACGGTTTATCGCCGAGTCCGAACGGCACTCCTTAGAAGCTTTTTCGTAGGCAATTTTACTTTCGGGAGTTTGCCATTGCCCGCCGAAAGGGTGATGGCGATTTGAAAACATGTTGGTGACTCAGCCAGGAATCGAACCCAGACTCTCTGCGTGAAAGTCCAATGAGCTAACTATCGCGCCATCGCCATCGCCCCAAGTTTTTGTAGTTAGATCAGGTTGCCTTTAAAAACGATAGATATGCATAAACTCTTTGTGGCAGCACTTAAACGAGGACCTGCTGAATATAATTTTTCGCGGAGAAACTCCCAATATAGAGTTAAAAGCGACTTCTTTATATGAAGCGATATGTACAACGATCCTAGATCTACTTCGATACACGGAGCTCAAATCATGTGAGGATTTTTCGCCATCTAGCCAGGTTGTCGAAACAGAGAAAGTAACAAATGAGTTTGTGGAAAATCAATAGCACTGTTCATATCTCCATTGGTGGATAGTGGTACTATCCTTTCAAGGATGTGGCTCTGAAGACTAGAGTCTAGGATTAACTGTCCAACCACAAAAATACTATATGTTGTGGAGGAACGTATTATACGCTCGATATTGGCAGATTTACTGTCAAACATTTTTATGGGTCTAATGTCAAAAGATTTTTTTTCGGAACTAAAGTCCCACCATATCGGGACATTTTTTGTTTGATTTTTTAAGGATAGGCTTAGAGAATTCAAATACCAAGAAGAGTATGGAACAAGTAAGTACACAAAACCATTCAGACTGGTTCTATAGGCGCCTGCTGACAGTTGTTGACATATCCTCAGCGGAGCGATGAAGTCGCGCGAGCGGTTAAGCCCTGCAGAAAAAAGAGTGAACTCCTGTTAACGAATGAAGCGGGTCCCCGACCTCAAACTTGAATTCAACTTAATTTCTGAGTGGCTTCGCTTCACTTAAGTGGGGCATATGTCCCAAAAGAAAAGAAAAAAATGGGGCTTATGTCCCTGCACCGAATACTACAGCAAATGCGAAACGGACTTTCGTATGTGAAATTTTCGGATCCTTAACAATCCAGATTCAAGGGGTCAATTTGTGGAAATTTTAGACTGCTACAAATCAGATATTACAAGCATCTAAGAAACAGGAAAAAGGATGTTAGAAAACTCTTATGATGGATACCAAAGCGGGGATGCGGAACTGTCATTATAGTAACAAAAGAAGTCTAGAACTTCAGACATTTGAACGATGCCTGATAACGGTCCCCAACAAAGGTCAATTCTTCACTGTAAACCTGACATACGCTCATTCTGCTGCGGATTAATAGATGTATAAGCAATGTCCTAAACACAATCACACTTGGTGATTTTAACGTCAATTCAGGAAAGGATATCATTTTTTGTAACGCCGTTTAGAAATATACAATGTAGATACATAATTGACTCTGTTGAGGTATATGACACCTCCATATCTTACTTGATAGTTGATTTAAGATATTGCAATTGACGCAAGATGCATCACACGTGCTTTGGAAATCCTTATATTTTGAGGAGCCAAAAACGATTCAGGACACTTTTTTGTCGTATCCACACTGCGATTGTCTTGTACGGCAAAACACTGCTTATGCTTTGCGAGAAATGATAATATTTAACTAAGTGCACTGGTCAGTAATTCATTCATTGCCTGGTAAGTTGCAAATAAATTGATGTAATTAATACATTGACTTAGAAGGGAGTATTGTTAGTGCGTTGAAAGCACCGGTGTCTATAAAAGATTTTCAACATAAGAAAAAACTCGCCTAAATAAAACGGAACCAGCGGGAACGTCCCGTGACACCCTTATTTCCCACGAAATCTTGAGATATTCTAAAACTAAAAAAAGTAAAAAGGTTAAGGACTAGATTGAAAATGCCCAAAACATTATAGGGAATAATCCAGATCAGAGCAGCCGCAGTTTGAAATTAAATCAAATGTCACGTTACAAATTAGTATTACCGCATTCAAGACTTTTAACGTCGCATTCCAAAGGGTTTTCCGTATCATTGTTAAACTGTAAACGAAAATAATTTTAATATGTTTATTAACAGAAATGGCATCGACGATACGATTTCTTTAGGTTGGTGACACATGACATCTATGTTTATCTTGAACCAACTCGCCTGCTGCGAAGAGTGGTTTCAATTTAAGTGGCTTACTAAAGTTAAAAAAATGGGTGCCATTTTTTATAACGGCGTCGTTAATATGGATGTTTCTACGGTTTTAAGAAACATGCTTGGGACATTTAAGGGATTGCATGACAGTAATAAATTGTACAAAACATATTTTTTGTGTACACTCTTTCAAGCTTTAAACATATGATCGTAACATACTCGTATTAATGAGTATTGGACGTAATGTGTAAGAATAGAGGAAGCTACTGGATGTATCGTAACTTGTCGTTACAATAACATCTATTGCAACAGTTGTTGTTGAGCTATTAATAGTATTCATATTGTAAATACGTTGTTTAATTTTCCTATAGAGAGGAATTAGAAATAGAGCTATGCTGATTTTTAAGTGTTATGACTTAATAATGAAGTACTGAATAATTGGCACGCAGTTAAATTAAGTATTCAATTCATTAAGCTTTTGGTTGTCTACTAAATATAGAAAAATTCACAAGCAACTAGATTTTTCATTAAGAGTATCGAGTACTATCAAAACATTTGAAGGTAACTTCTTTGGATGATTTCATCCGCATGACATGTTTAGCATTTACTATAGAAGAAAGCACGTATGTTTGTACGTCTGGGTATTTGTCATTTACGAGGTGCGATTAACCTATCGTAGATAGTGTCATTTGAACAACAAATCTTCAAGCTTCTATTGTAAAATTTTACAACAATGTCTAAAAAAGGTGTTTACATATTACATTATATCAGTGGGTACGTTCAAATGTAGATAAATATAGTTAAGAAAGATCTCCTCACGTTATTTTATCAACTATAAAGTACCAGTACTGCACTCAAATGTCTAATCATTCTAATATTTGGATATTTGATACTGTCATAAATCTATAACAAAATATGTGGTTTTAGGGTGCATCTGTAAAATACGAGAACTGCAAATAGATAAACGGTTTAAATCCACGAATAAATGGAAATTTCATGTCAAATATTTTCAACTAATAGCTGGGTATGTACGTATTCGTACTTGTTTTTGACTTAGGTAAGGGCTTTGAAGTACTGTTCCTGTTTTAGATATTACTGACCTAATTCGAGGGCAGAGATAAGGAAACTTAAATCTTTAAGTAAACCTCATAATAGGCTTGCATTGCCTTAAACGTTTCGTCAACCAAAAGACGGTGCTTGACATTAATATAAACTGTCAAAAATTATAGACACATGATACGTATGACTTAAGATAGTGATAACAACTTTATTTGTATTTATTCAAATCACATCTTGTATCTTAAGTTGAAAAGAGAGGGATTGTTGGAAAGTTTGTGTTGTTAAATTATCTTAAAGTCTGGTCGAAAAGTTTAGCCAACTATCTTTGCTTGAATTGTTACGTTCACAGCAACTTTAACCGTATATGCTAACTTATTCTATCGCCAAATGGTAAGACAAAACTGTGTTAAATACGTAATGAGCAGCCATAAGCTATTGCAATTAAAATCGTTTGAACGCAAGTATTATGCGGAACCATTCAAAAGATAATTTAGACTAGAATAAAAGACGAATTCTAAATCATTCCCTGCAAGAATTCTAGAAAGTAGATTCTTCAAAAGAGTAAAATAGGATATATTCTTATTTTCTTTAAGTGTAGTTATAGTACGGAGTGGACCAAGGCTACTAATAATAGCACTCTCCATTATAAGGACAGACCCGAAAATTAATAAAAGGAAGTTCCGTAAATGAATTGATAAATTTTAATTTGAAAGCATTTTCATCCTCTTTTTTTAAAGTCAATACGCCTTCGATGTAGAGTGCAACAAAAACTACAAGGATCTTTTGCATTCTCCAATATTCACCACAGGGAATTATTTTCTGTTGGCTTCCACGGTCTAAACCTTGCCACCTTCTCCGTTGTGGTATACTGTCCGACACTAGTTTTTAGTGAAGTTCTTCCCTTAACCCCCCATGGTGGTTCCCTTTAACTGCATGAGTAAACCCTAATTCGTGCAGGCTAAAGTTGCAAAGGCAAGCTCGGCCAGTAACACAATACTGCCCTACGCTGTCATAGAGCTACAATTCTAAAAGGAAAAGATTAAATTACTCATGTGATAACCCAACTAATGGTTTCGGATATAAATGGATGGAGACGTATGAAGGACCAATCGTTAACATGGAAGCGAAATGTGACGACGACGTAAACCACAGAAATGGCGGGAAAATTCGGGAATCTTTTGCGACCGAAAATTTCCACTACACCACGGTTGTTAGACCAGCTCTTATATACGGTTCACAGTGCTGGACAATGTACGAAGCGTTTAAAAACAAATGACGGCAGCGGAAATGAAAATGTTAAGGATGTCTAGTGGAGTCACTAAACGCGATTGTATTAGATCTACGCGTATAAGAGGAAGTCTACATATAAAGAATTCGGTAACCGAACAGCTTGAGGCGAATAGAATAAGTTGGTATTGCCACGTTCAAAGAAGATCTGCGGAAAATCCGGTTAAAAAGGCACTATCAACTACGATCACTCCAACTGTAAGAAAACGAGGTTGGAAAAAGAATTCCTGGATTACTCAGATGGCAAATGCGCAACAACGCCTGGGGTTAACCACTGAAGTGATCCAGGACCGAGTATATGTAGACGCGTTCTGCGGTCTGCGACATTAGGCAACCCCATAAGCGGAGCAGCAGCGATGCAGTAAAAATGGGAAACTCGTTACGCATAAGTTCGTATAACGAGGAAAGAGTTAATAAAAGGATAAGAAGAAGTATGAAGGACAACGACTTTTATATCTGCGATTGAAATGTTCACATATTTAAGAAACCACGTGCAACCCAGCTAGCGAGACCCTTGACTGCTATAAAAGGATGAAGAATTTTGGTATTTGATGTTATGGGGAAAATAAACAACAGACTTAAGGAAGAAGTTTTGAGTTCCGACATGTGTGCGAGCAACTTATCATAATCCGGTTCAATGCTAATTCACTAACAAAAGCATAGTAAGCATCTCTACCCCTAAACAACAAAAGGACAACGACAACATAGAATTTTTCTACATGCCCCTTGACAAGAGGTATGATCTACGTCGAACGTATTAAGCATAGCCTACAGAAAACCACGTTTGTGATCGGACTTACACCCTTTGATCTGCGGTTGAACGAAATATCAATATAGCAAACACCTATTTTCCTCATTAAAATACAAACATGTATAGGTACACAAGGGGGCATTGCGGACTTCGAACCATGAATAGCTAAATCGAATTGATCTCATTACAATAGAGGTAAGGCATGCATGCGTCCAGTATTCTAAACGTTTTCGTATACGGCTTTTTCAAGAGCTATAATAAGTAATAAAAACTGTGAGAAGGTATAACGAAGAAAAGCTGCAGTTGTAAAAGACCCCAAAAATCTTCGCCGAACGCATATCCCGAAATCTCTTAACAACCCCTATGCCACCGGCATCATGTTCCAAGACCGTTGGCATCTCTGCCAACGTGCTATCAGTAACGACGTAACTGATTTGTTGGGTTTCGTACGACCACCATCAAAAGTCCCTGATTTGATAAAGAATACTGGCAAGCACATGCAGCTGAGACACGCACTGAGCGATTGAGCGACGATGGCAACCTGATTGACCCGAATCAGTTCGGTTTTAAACTAGGAAATTCCATAATCAACCGAATTTTCTAACTTTGGCAGATCCTGCAAAGAAATTCGGAAGTACAAATGGATACGCACCATCTTTTCATCGATGAGAGGTCCCATATGACAGCATGACGATTCATCTAAGGCGGTAATGACTAAACCGAGACCTTTGATGTCGAAAAAGGTTTTAGAAAAGAAGACCCGCTGTCATATGACTTCTTTAACATTAAGCTTGAAAGAATTGCGGGGCAGTCACAAGCGAACCTCGGAGGCACAATCTTTCGAAAGATTGTGTTACTACAACCATACCAATATAACATCGACATAATTTGAAAAAACAGCTAGAATTGAAACAGAAACTACTAAAATGGGCTTAGAGGTAAAAAAAAGGGAAAGCATCAACGAATTGGACAGAATGAACAAGGAACACTTAATGGTTTTCATAACACTGTGGGAACTCTATATAATTAAAGCTCCATATTTAAAAATGTAAAAACATTTCCGGAACCTTAAAATAGTTGACTGTTGTCAGTCGCGCAGTTGGAAAAGATTAAAAAGATTAGCACTAAAATTGGAATTGATAGATGTACCGAACACTTTCATCGGACATTGTAGACCGTATGCGGTCAGAAGTTTCACCAAATGTCAGAAAGAATACAAAACGAAAAAGACGATAAGCTTTGACATTTGCAGCATTATGCTTGAGAATCTTGAAAGGAGGAGTAACCGAAGAGCGTAATAGACCGTCAGTATGTTAAAGCCCGCAATGTTGGCCATAGACTGACTACCAGCTTTTCAGATCTATCAACCATACCTATCAGAGAATAGAGCTCACGTGTAATGACACGTTACATAACAGAATTAGCCCCAATTTCTCCGTATGTAGACAACTTCACGTAAATACGGCATTCATTTCTGCACACATTATTAATAGAACTATACACAATCAGTCAGTTTTAATTCAACCTTTTTGAAGGCGGTGTGAATCACTAATATCACTGAATGGTATAAAAGTGTGTTCCAAGATTAACGAACAATTTTAATTTTGCGTCATTTGTGCACGAAAACTGACATTTTCAGGATTATACGGAAGAACAACCTGTTTCAATGTTGAGCAAGATTTTTGTTAATATTGAAGATTCGGCAGCTACAGTTCCCAATTTTCATATAAAATATTAATTAATTTAAAGAGAATTCAGGGTGACTGGATCAATTAGTGGTCCTAGACACTTTGGTCGTCCAGTCCAGAAATATCAATTTGTCTCTGTAGTCAAGAATCGAGAAGCTCTATTCTCACGAATGATTTTCATTTCCATGCATATAATTGACTCAAAAGCCGAAGCCTGCTAAACAGGTACAGCGAAGAGAGTGTTTGTTAAATTGATTATGAAACAACAGGCGGATGCTGATTTTTCATACAAAATCATCAACGATTGGACTATCTTAATGACTTTGTTAAAAGTTAAAACTGTTTGATTGCCGAGAAGTACAATGTTCCAATGTTTGGTCGGGATTTTGGGATGGAGCTTCATCGGAACATCCTTCTTTAAAAATGGGGCTGGTCAGGCAACAATAGTTAATGGTGCCTACTATCGCAACATGATAATCTAGCTTTCTGTGTCTGAATTGTAAGATATGAATGTGAAACCAACAATACGGTGTCACATGTCATACAGACCAAGAAAAAGTTTAATTACTAAATAAGTCATGTTCTGGTCCCTATTGCTAATCAGAATTGGCCGCTCAGATCATGCGATTATTACATATAAGATATATATTTGTGTACTTTAAAACGAGGAACTAATCAAAATGATAAAGAAAATGTGATCGAAATGACTCATTTACACTATTTTCCAAGTTTTCGACAATTAATAGCTATTGTTTAGACCAATATCTGAAACCAAGCACGGACATTTAAGCTGACTTTTCCAATTAGCTTACCAACCGGTTTGCGGATACCTGTACAAATACCTTTATTGCTCAATTTTAAATCAAATATCTTCATCGCAAAAACTTAAATCTCTATAAAAAAAGTTTTACATTTGTAATTATATTAAAAACAATAGCAGCCTAAATCAAAAGTTAAAACAACACGGCATTGTAACAATACATCATTCTAATGAATACTCGTCACTATGTGTCGTTTGCAGATAAAAATTATTAGTTCTAAATTACGTACACAGAAGTTGCGAGAGAGATAAAGATTAACTATCTGTACTAATATTTGCCGAACCTTTTGTTATTTATTTTTCCTTATTTTGATGAATTCCCTTCATGTGAGTAACAGAATGAACAATGTTATCTCACGAAAAGCAATTCTTCTGTATGCGAAAATATTAAGTCTAAAATGATTAACTAAAAGATCAAAATATTATTGTGAAGTCTTCTTAGATAATAGGATTGTAAAAAAGTAGTTAATTCGAGATAATACTGTAGTCGTTGATAGCACGATACTTTATAACTCGGAGGCAGCATAGTACACACCTACTGAGTCAAAGAAATGATTTTTTGTAAGTTTAGTTTTTAATAACTGTAATTTAACTTTGTGATTAATTTTGTCTACGAGTATGTTTGTTAATTCTACTTGATTATTATTTCTGTTTTTTTTTTTTTTTTATCATAACGACATTGAAACAAAATCTCAAATGAACTTGTACTATGAGACTTTAAGTCCAATGATATTAACTCACGCAATATTTTTCTGCTGTGAATAACGTGTGGGTTAGAACAAAATCGAACAAGAGCCGGCGGCTTTACGTTTAACCTGTATGAATAGCTTTGGGTAAAGTCAAATAGATGGCATCACTATGAAAAGTGATATCTTAAGAGAAGACCCATCACTTTTATGGGCATATCCAATATATGGGCTTAAATACGAAGACCAGGACAGAGGTCGTAAAGCATTTCGAAAATTCGTAGTCAAATTTATGTCGGTCCAACGTTCATAAGTTGCCGTTTAACATATGTCTAGAACGGAATGTGTTTTCAATTCTCGAACCACCTGTGCATAATGATTGGGTTTAAAATTAAATTTTGCTTTGAAGACAGAAGACGTCATTAAGTATTTGAGCCACAAATTTCACACTGTTCTTGTTTTCCACATTGATTATGTTATCAGTATCAATTTTTAATGAGCTCGACGTATGCTGCTAATATGAAAAAGTAAAGACTATAGTAAAAAACAAAGGGACACCTTACCTTAACATAAACATCTCATGTCTCGTTTCCCTTTCTTCAAACTTTTATCGAGAACTTGCATGTGTTAGATGAGGTCATGGTCAAACTAGGTAAATAAATAAACTCACAAACTGAAGTACTTTTTTCGCTATTAAAAACCTGATTCACTGCCTTTATATCAACAGTCCGTTGGGAAAGTAAATCAGGTGATGTATCGGCTTAATGAAGCCATCCAAGCACACCGGTAATTCGGATCTATACAAGGCCACTTCAATCAACTTCAGTAAAGAATCAAGAAAATTCTGAAGAGTTTCTTGGAGAAACAATTGCGAGAACCTGCAAGAACTGCCGGAAAATTCGCGTCTCTAAAAGGATCTCTCATAAAGTTTGTTACAAAAAGAATGTGGCACCCTCACCGCTAGTCCAGAAGGAACTCTAAAAATGTTACTTAACGTTCTTTTCTTACCAACATTACACAGTGTGTTTAATCTGAGGCCACAACATGACCAGACAAAATCTTCCCAGCACTGATTTAGAAGGGCCTGGTCCAATTTTTTCCCACTCTAACCGCATTATTTAGGTATAACTTCAACTGGGGATACATTCCCAATGACTGGAGGAAATGTAAATGTACTTTTTATCCTCAAATTCTACTAGTTAATCTTAGTCTTATCGATCCATAAGACTTACATAGTTTTTTTTTGAGAAGTATGGGAAAACTTGTTGACCTACATAACAGAGTATTTCTTAATTTCCTCATCAATATGATCGCAGAAAGCAAAGATCTACGAAAGGTGATCTACAAAACTTGGTTTATTTCCGTAAACCGGAAGGTCTCCACATCTTTCCGTGAAACTTAAATTACTATCCCAGCCATCAATGGCGGTCCTCTAAAAGGTGTTCTTCCAGTGCTCTCTTGACGACCTTATACTAAAATTTAGTGGAGGGTAAACATCCAAAAGATGTTTACTTTAAAATGCAGACACGTGTGCTGGGTAAAATCCCTCAACCAACCTCTGTAAAGTTATACGAGTATTTGTTACCCTTTTGTAAGAGAAATCTGATTCTTGACCAGATCTCCGAAAACCCCATCTCATACCTTAAAGGTATGAAGCGGTGTACAAATGGATTAAATATGGAAAACGGGAGAGAATGAAAAAAAGTCCCAGTGTAGTTCATCCGCAAATACATGTCATTCAGGTGTCCCCATTCATATAGTAACAGGAAGTAAATCAGCAATTAAAGCGTTAGGGTCAAACCTTCCAAATCGGTCTTGACCTGCTTCAATACACTACAAGATCTCTGCCATAAGAACGATGTAAAACGTTGGTGAGTACCTAGTCATCAAGTTACAGTTGGAAATGAAATAGTCGACGAACTGACTAAAAACGATTCAGCTTATTCTTTCATTGAATCTTGGCCGCTCTGTAATTTAGAAATCAACTCAGCAACATCCCAGAGATTCCTTTGAAAAAGAGATTTACTCGTGTTAATCACAAATATAGGTATTTTCGACAGAAGTGCCTGCTGTTGATTTTATTAAGATAACAAAAATACCAACTGAACTAGCGGATCTAGGTATTTTTAGAACTTCCAGTTCTACGCAAATATTAACGTGGATTGGTCCCAACTGACGCCCCAAAGAGTGGGTGAAGATATGGCACCATCTGAAAGAGTTAAATTTGCTGCGAAAAATGTAACCTTGCCCAAAAATGCTAAGGCTTTAATGTTTTTTTTGTAAATGAGCGTCATCACTTAACCATTCATTAAAGACATTTGGTGCTGAGCGACTATTATTCTTCTTCAGTAGAAAGGAAAAGCTAGCTGATCTAGTTCAAATAGTGTCATTATTCGTGATATCAACAGATTGTAACCTGTATTTGGACTTCAACTATTTCTAATCCAACAAAGTTAGTTAATACAGTCCACTTCTTCTTCGTAGAATCACTACAACAAGGTTCAGAGGAATATTTCTCATTACCCCATTATTACGTATTGCCGGACTTTTCAGTAGGAACCTCAATTGGCATAATTGCAGGCCAAACGTTACTCTTGACAGGATATTGTAAATTTTGGCTAGCGCCTTAATGTACAAGGCATACGTGAACATAAAATGTTTGCTACTTGGCGTTGCAGCCTCTAGTCCCTAATGCAGTTGCTAATTTTTTTAATTATTCTACGAGTAACTGAAAAGTGTTGATTTTTCTCTTCCGACAGAAAAATATTGAAATTAGTATAAATTGCAGAGAAATTCAATAAACTCATGGTTCAAGATAAAATGTCAACCGAATATGTTATACTCGTATAATTTTTAGTTAAGTGTACAGTCCGTTTGATAAGATCGTATATGCAAAACTCGTTTACTAAAACCGGTTTGGAAGTTGCATTTGCATTAGCAGATAAAAAAATACTTCTGCTAATATGCTTTGAATAAAAAAATTTAAAGAGTGTTCAATTTTTGTCAGAGACGGAAGTATTTTAAAATGAGTGTCGCGTTTGCATCACGTTATGAAGCAGTATTCTTGTGCACGTATCCAAAAGGACCGAAAATGTCATACGGAGCAGCTGCTAAACACATGAAAAAGTCAAAAACATTTGTTAGCAAGTGGGTGCACCGTTATTCCCAAGCTAAAAATGTGGATGATTTGCCGGATCGTGGGTCTACGCCAAAAACAACAAAAAAGCAGGACAAAATGATTCTACGCGTGTTTGAAAAAAAATCCTCTTCTATCGTTACGTGGAGGACAAGGGATTTTACGTAAAAGGGGTCTAAATGTGTGTTGTGATACGATACGAAGACGTTTACTAGCCAATAATGTAAAATTTAGAAGCACAATAAAGAAACCACTACTTTCAAAAAAACACGTAGAAAAACGACTCAGTTGGGCCAAGGAGAAATTGGACAGAGATTGGAACACCGTTTTTTTTCGGATGAAGCTTCTTTTTGGGCATGGTCTGCTTTCACTCATACCTGGTGTACACAATCCAATAAATTAATCCAGCGGACCGTCAAACACCCGTCAAAGATGCACGTTTGGGGATGCTTCTCAAAACAAGGATTTGGTAATTTGTTCATGTTTACAAATAACTTAAACGCACCCAACATGTTCAAAATTTATAAGAAGGCTTTATTACCATCTGCCCAAAGGTGGTTTAAAAGAAGGAATGAGAATTGGTTATTGAAAGAAGATAATGACCCGAAACATCGCAGTCGTTTGTGCAGTGCGTGAAAACAAGAAAATGACGTCGATGTTTTAAATTGGCCACCACAGTCGCTGGATACAAATCCCATTGAAAATGTTTGGGCATTCATGAAGCTAAAGCTCCAAGGAAAGAAGATCTCGACGGTCAAACAATTATCACGAAAAATACGAGTTTTATGGAGATCTTTGTCTTCAGATTATACTATAAGATTAGTAGAAAGCATGCCTCGAAGACTCCAAGCAATTATTGAAAATGGAGGAGAGTGGACAACATATTAATTGAAAAGCATTCAAGTAAATAAACAAAATAAACCAGTACAATTGATTTATTTATTATTATAAGTTCTTTTTTTAATTTTTGTCGTGTACGATGTTATCAAACAAACAGTACGTAAATACTCGTATGACGCGCCTGATACTCCGTTCAGTACTTTATACAAATAATTTTGCAAGAACATTACTATGCTTCGAAATACATGGTAATATCGTCTTAATTTGGAAAACACGTCGGAAAATGTACCAAAGGCATATACATATAAGAATGGTAGGCGATATACGTGATGATTTAGAAACGAAATGTAAAAGCACAACAAGAAATCGAATTAAGGCTGGAGTACACCAAGGCAGTGTACAAAGTCTTTTATTTTTGAATGTCATGCGAGATTTTCTATTGAAGTAGCATGTCATCAAGTTCAGAACAACTTTTCGCATATGATAAATACTCTATAATAAGCAACAATATAACAATCCTACAATCAACTATTAATAATTGAAAAAGGCGCGACTATAAGATAAAAGAAGGAGTCTACCTGGCTTAAACACACTTATCACAATGTTGGACGAAATACGGCAAATAATAGCGATGGAAATAAAAATATAACAAATGGATGAGAAAATCAGCTAGTTTTCCCATGTTGGATGGAGGTGGTTTAAAAATTTGTTGCAAAAAGCAAGTTTAAATCTTATCTGTACAGAGGTGAATTACACAAACAAATTAAATGAAATGAAATTTGATTATGAGGTTACTTATGAAAATGTGGAACATGGAACGCAGGGTGGCTCTAGAATTGAAACTGTCAAATTCTAAAGCTCATACCAACATTGCGCCGATATTTTTAAAATATACTGTAAACAGGCTTGTCAGTATGTTCTAGAAATGTACTTAAGATTTTGGAGGAAAAAAAACTTTTCGGAGGACGTGCCATTTTGTTTCCAGAGAGGATCGAAAGTTATATCTAAATCTAAGATTAGAATAGAAAATGAAACATAGATGGCAACATTTTACTTAAAGCGATAAAATAAAACGTAATTTGATGGCATCGGAGATGGATGAGGCACCCAAGCAAAAAGCGTCAGGGGCGGATTTTCATAACGTAGAAATGCTCATTATCCTATGGTACAATTTGAATAGATCATGAGCATCATGATGAAATAGAGCAACGATTCAATATTTTTAAACTAGTTAAATACATGCAAACAAACCTCTTTCGGGCTAAATCCAAAGTCTTATTCTACACCAAGTTTTACATACAATGTACACAGCGAGCTCCGAATTTACTCGCATAAATTAACCTACTTCTTCTAAGTAGACTACTGTCGGCATTATAGCAACCTTAGTGATGATGATATAAGGCGAAATTAAGTTGTCAACTGGAAAGTATCCAAGACACAAAAGTCTAACACAAAAAACAGAACCGAATTGACCTGTGGTACAACGGGAATAAAAAAAACCAGAATGAAATATGAACCCATGTACCTCTACAAGTTATCGCCTTATTGAAGTGGCCGTTATAAATTATGTGTAATTAGTTCAAAATCGAGCAATTTAATATGATATCAAGAGAAGAAAGCACCCTGCCATACCAAAGTCAACCTCAATATTCATTTAAGTATTACACTTAACATGTTTTAAGGATATCCGCTGTTGGAACATACGAGCCATATCTAACAAATGTATCAGCCGCTGAGTTCCTCACAGTGAGAGTGCTCAGCGATTACTGTCCCTTTTCAGCGCTATAAATAACTCTTTAACAACTTCAACTTTCAATGTAAAAAAAAGTTCTTTGGTTTATTTTAATAACAACACTACACTAATTTTGTTAATGTCCCCAGAATACTTATTTTACCGCTGTTTTTTAGATTATATGTTACATCTACGTCGATTAACATTAAATAAATTACAGATTCAAATGCAACAGTTGATGAGCATAAAAATATTACGTTGAGTGTCTGATTCTCTAGCAGTGGAAACAAGACGTTGATTTATTTAAAGGCTCCTCTTAATTTAGCAAGACTAATTATTTTTATTATATTATTACATAAATATTTAAACGTGGCAAACGTTATTACCATTCACAGACTGTTTTCAATCATTTTTGCAAAGTCAATGATACAATCAAATAGAGACTGTCAAATGTGAATAAAGAAACTCGATATTACTATAGGTATGAGGGCGGGTCAATAAGTCCGTGACTTTTGGATTAAAACACAGATTTTTTTGATAAAAAAATAATTTTATTTTTCAACGTAGTCTCCCTTGAGCTCTATACACTTTGTCCAACGCTTCTCCAATTTTTTTATCCCTTCCAAAAAAAATGATTTGTCGAGGTCCTCAAAATAGGCCTTTGTTTGCGAGATGACTTCATCATTGGAGTCAAATCTTTTTCCACCAAGCCATTTCTTCAGGTTTGGGAACAAGAAGTAGTCACTCGGAGCCAAATCTGGAGAATAGGGTGGATGAGGGAGCAGTTCATAGCCCAATTCATGGATTTTTGCCATGGCAACTGCACATGTGTTTGTGGTCGACTGTGAGCAAACGCGGCACCCATCTTGCGGAAAGCTTTCTCATGCCCAAGTGATCATTCAAAATTGAAACCACTGAGCCATGCGAGATCCCTACGGCTTCCACAATCTCTCGCACTTTCAATCTTCGGTCGGCCAACACCATATCGTGAATTTTTTCGATTGTTTCGGGTGTAGAGACCTCAACTGGGCGTCCAGGACGTTCGGCATCTTCAGTGCTTGTACGGCCACAACGAAATTCAGTAAACCACTTTTTTACCATTGAAATCGATGGTGCAGAGTCCCCATAGTATTTATCAAGCTTAGCATTGGTCTCGGTAATGGTTTTTTTTCGCAAGAAATAATGCTTAATAAGCACACGAAATTCACTTTTTTCCATTTTCTCCTCAAATTAGTGAGTAGTCTGATAAAAATAGCTGTCAAACACAAACTAACTGACGCAGCAAGTTTGACTGACAGATGCCTGTTGACAGGAGCAGTGTTGCTGTTTCAGTAAAGAGGTCAGAAATTCAAAAAGTCACGGACTTATTGACCCGCCCTCGTACATACCAGTACTTGTGACAATGATATTCAGAGCGTTTTATATTTCTATGAATAGCAAGACAATGAAAGATAAAATTAAGTGCTATTAACCTCAACAGGCTAAGCATATATTACTTTTGAATGTAAACATATTTTACAAATGTATTTAATCCCTTTCTTGGAACTGAGATATGTGTACTTACTAAGGCTGATGCAACTTTCACACATCAAGGCAAAATCAATTCACCAGCTTAACAAAGAGCATCTTCATTTCACAATTACAGAAGAACATTTATCTGATTAATTTATCTGTGAAGCGTCTGAGCTAAAACGTAAATATTATGGCACTTAGGTACGAATACTTTGTTTTTATTTGTTGTTTAATCTTAAGGAGAGAAAATAAAATGTGCAAATATATACCTAAAGAGATACAAATACAGATACGTGCTGTTTATCTTATTATATTTATGTATGAAGTACGATCTTTTGTCAGTTACAGAGAGGTTCACAAGAATTCTCTCTTTAGCCTCTGGTAAATATTTTCTTGGTACATTTGTTGCAAACGGCACTATTCGCGAGAATTTGATGATTTCCCTGACATCTGCATGTAATTCAGGGGCATAATTGTCACTGATACCATACGCATAAGATAGTTTATGAAAAATGTTTTAGATTCACTTTTACAAATAACTCTTCATCAGTTGAAGATTTAAAGTTAAAGTACCATCCTAAGTAAAATACGAGTGTAGTTGTAAGTTTTATATTTTACTAATTTTTTTTTTTTAAATAAAATTGATTTTCTTAGTTTTAGTTTTAATTAGTATATAAATTGAAATATGTTGTAATGATCGTCGAAAGACATTTAGTCAAGAATTATGTTTAACCTAGAGTGCCCACATGGGGCCAGTAAGTTATAATAATAGAGTTTTCTAAGTTATTTAAGCTAATTTTTAAGCGTTTTTTTCTATAGCATATAAGAATTATTGAATCAAATAAATAAAAATGCATTGAAAAAAAAAAAACAAAAAAACGAGTGTAGTTGTCGATTCTCGATAATTTCAATTTTGAATTACATAAGTAATTGGAAAGCCATGCAAACGTTACAAAAGTAGTAACAAACAAACTTTAACAATTAGCATCTACTGAATAACTTGCATTCAATAAGTAAGAACTAAGCATCGGATAGATATGACATACATAATTCAATTTTCAAACTCGTTGCCTTCTTCTTCATTTTATAAACTTAAATTGCGAACACAAGGACTTAACCAAAGAATTTGTTGCCCTAGGTCGCAAAAGCGACTACCCATACAAATGTAGATTTTGAATGTTCCAACATCATATTGTTTACTAAACAGGTCAACTTTTAAGGATTTTGATGATTCGATATACTAAACTGAAAATAACGACGTATTAAGAGAAGTTCATTCTTATCCAAAGTTTACAGTTGTGTTTAAGGAATATGAAAAATAAAACCGACTTCACAAAAGACACTTTCTGGATCTTTCATGTTATCAACCACGAATGTGACGGTACGGTGAAGAGAAATAATCGGAAAAAGCCACATCAATTAAAACTTTTGAAAAGCCTTGTGTATCCTTTGTCTACAAATCCTCTTTAGAACAAGAAGTATTAGCTTCAGGTATATTTTGGGAAGTCAAACAAAAAAGAATGATTCAAGGAGTTTCAAGGTATGCAAAAATACGAGTATATCTGAAAATTCTATAGATTTTACAAATGGCGTCGAATGTCGAGTCGGTTTTGACATTTGTGAAGCAAATAGAATTAGAATTTGTTTGAATAAGCAATGACGAACACGATGTTTTTGATGAACGGTTCGTCAGAGGTTGGGGTGAATAGTGTTGATCGTGAATTGCTCCCTGAATTTCAACAACGAAGTAGCATCAATCATGAGTGACGAGGCTCATTTCCACATAGATGAATACGGACACAAGCAGAATATGCGATGTGCGGATTAAATGGATACTTCGGGTGGTGAGCGCTACCGGGCTAAGATTAATGAATTTTTATTCCTCAAAAATTCCTCAGTTGACATTCTAAGCAGGCGCAGGCGTTTCTTGGTCACCTGATAACGCGTTTTGGTGAATTGCACTGGCCCTCAAGATCACTGAAAGTGAACACCTTAGACTTTTTTCAATGGCTTTACACTATTTAAACAAGTTTATGTGAACGAGCCATAAACTCTGCCAGCCGCCAAAGAGAAAATTTGTCAAGAAGAATGAATTCATGCATTTGTTGCATCTAAATCGATTATTTAAAGGCGCCCAGCAATTTTATAAAGAAAACAGCAAATTTTTAATTTTACTCCATCACCCAAGTAATTAAGCAGACTACTGTAGAATTTTCCAGAAATATTTCTGCACAAACATTCATATCTATACCGAATCCTGAATTTTGTGCGACGCCAAAATTTTACTCGAAATTTGATAATAGTCGTCTGATAATACTTCAGACTACTTTTAAAGTTTTTCGGATAAAAGCATAAAAGCAGCTTAAACCGAACTCATACAACAAAAACTAAGATATTGATAAATAAAATATTTGTCATCAGCCGTAGCTGCATTCTTATTTACTACCAGTGATGTAAGCACTTTCATTAATTTGATGCTAATTCTTAATGACATGAAACTGTACCAGAGCTGCCTTACTGCCAGTTGCTGTTTGAGTAGCTTTTAACCCATACTCTTATACAGCTAGTTGGTAAAAGATGATTCTATTCTTAACAAGGCGGCACAATTTTGTTGACCACTGAAATGTCATCGTCATTGGTGACGCCACTTGTATTGTAGGATGTTTAAACCTGAAGCGACGGGTTTGATGGAAAGAACTGTAAGGAATACAATGAGCTTGTTTCGTATTAGAACATACAAAATTTAAGTTTTAAAACACCTAAAGATACCAAAACAGCGTTTGTGTCTTAATGCCAATTAACCAATATGCCGATCCCGTTTTTAGCTTCTAAAAATTAAACTTAAATTAGCGAATTTGCTAGAACCGTTCTTGAGTGCTGTACAGATGGATTATATGTACAATTTTATTTGAATTTGTTTTTCAAATTGCAAGTAGAAGGCGATTATAACTCCCAAAGTGCTTTCCCATATCTATTGGTGGATTTCAACGATTGTCAGATATAGACTATGCAAGTATAACTATGTGTGCTATAACTGCTAATAAGACTGGATTGTGGGATTGTTAATTTGAAGTATTAAGGTTTGTGCTTTGGTTTTCCCGCATAGTAAAAGATGGAAAAGTCATATCAGAAAACAAAAACGTTAACATTATTTTTTTGTACATATTTGCTGTGTAAGAAAGATTAACTACATATGTATATGTCACGATAGAAATCACCAGTACCTGTTACAATATTGCCCCTAGTATCGTCCTCATGCTACGTCGACTTTGCTTTATCTCTCAGTGTGCCGAATTTTTAACATTTTTCACAACACGCTTAATGGTTTATCTGATTAGCACATGATAACCAACAAAAAAATTACGCAATTTTAACCGTGTGTTTAACATTGGGCAAATAATATAATAAATGTTTAAAAACTATATCATACTGTTGCACCATATTGTTGACAATTTATAAACGTGCAATCACTATCGATATTTTTTAAATACGAACGAAAAAATGTTAGTCAAACAAGTAAACAAAATTGGTCTACAATATAAAACTCGCTCTGTATAACGTCATGGAAGTGGTTTCGGAATATAAGTGGATTCTTTAGAGGTACTTTCTCCAGTAGGAATTGCAAGAGAGACCACGCATTCATTGTGTCACTTCAGTATGGTGTTTTTGTTGAGAATTATACGAGTATGTTATTTTATCATGAAAAAACTTATATAGCTCGGCATAGCATTTACAAATTATTCAGCTGTATTACGAGGAATGTGTTTCGTGCCTTAAAGCAACTTATAGCCCACATAATAGGTCTACTGAATGCACAATTTGCTATTCGAGTACCATCGTAAAGTTTGGGAAATAATTTTCAATATTGGATAATACGCGACCAAATGAACAACAACGGTAGCGGAGAGTGTACGCGATGGCCGTAATGAATCCACTCGCCGTTTTTCTCAACGGCTTGGCTTGTCGTATGCAACAACTTGGCGTATTTTACGTGAGAATCTTGGTTTCAAAGTAAACAGAATTTAATTTAAGCATGAACTGAAGCTGGCTGACTTTCTAAATTGTCTCCGTTTCAGTCATTGGGCTCCTGAAAAGCTTCAAAAAGATCCACTGTTATCGACCAAAATTTTATTCAGCAATGACGCCCATTTCTGGTTTATTGGGTATGACAGTAAGACAAATAGTCAAATTGGATCGAGACAAAACAACGGTTTGGGTGCTGTTTTGGATTGATGCAATCATGCGTCTATATTTCCTTATAACTGAGGCTGGCCGCAATATAACTGTGATTAGCGCCCGTTAACGCACTATTTACTACGTACCATTTGGTTACAACAAGATAGCACCACTTGCTGAAAAGCCCGTGAAAGCATAACTTGATTGCGAGAACTGTTTGGTGGACAGTTAATTTCATACTTTGGACAGTTGAAAATTTGACAGACCAAAATAAGCTGTTCGTAGTTTGCGCCATAGTTTCACTTCTTAGAGATTTAGTGAGCTAAAACTGCAGAGCTCAGAATTTCTAACACGCACGACCTAGATAAGGTGATAGACAATCTTTTGAAGGATGTCTTATACATATGTGTTTCATCTTAATTTTTTATCCGTAGTCAGTTATAACTGCGTTGTTTATTCTTATTCTTATTATGGCCGAAATAATCGGACGATGAGCAAATAATTGAGCGGCGCTTAGAGATAAAATTGGATTCGAATCGAATCGAAAACAGCGAAACCCCAGAAAATATTGTGATTGTACTGGAATTGAGAAGTCAATACTGCAATAAATCAATTTCGCGTGTTTCTCAAAGTTTTGGGATCTTTGCAAAACAATTTATTCTTCCGTATAGCAAGTTATTGATCCAAATGCTTAAGTTTGAAGATGAAGTAGGATCAGAATTTTTACCGAAAAGTCCTCCTCAGTCACATTTTTGGTAAATGTGCAGTTACTAAGCCAAATTGCCGCAGCAATTGTATTCTAAAAAATTGACCGTTTGGTGTGGATTCATGCCGAAGGTTTCATTGGCTGGTACTTTTTCAAATATTATGCAGTCGAGATGGTAATAGTTAATAAACCGATATTAGTTTCTGTTAACCATTGTCTTTTCGATCGGATTGGAACTGGAAGGCTTGACGGATAGGGTAATTGCGGGAGAGATGCCGCGTCGGGATAGATGCCGCACCTAACCAAACTCATACATCCAGTCATCCGCAGAAAAAAATTTGTTTTGCTTTTAATGCGCTAGGTATTCAAACGAAAACGTAAAAAAAAAAAATATTTACATACAACATATAACGGGAATTTTTTTCCCTTGTTTTGTTTTTCGCACCCCTTTAGGCTATGGAAATTTTTTAATATGTTGCTACTTGGCGATCCAGAAGTAGGTTATCGCGTGATTTCTCAAGTGTAAGTATTTTTTGCCATTAATAAGTGTTAAAAGAAGAGGATGGTTTGATTTTTTTTTGTACTCGTCTTTTGTTAGTTATGAAGCGTGGTGCGGCATCTCTCCCTCACTACAGGGATAGATGCCGCACTTTTTTTTTTGATAAGATGCCGCATGTTGAGACGATGCATGGGAGAAAGCAGCGTCCGTTGTAAATGGAGCTTTAGGATTCAGGGCCTCAGGAATCTACCCCTCTAATCATCAAGCTACTCCAGACCACATCTTGAGCAAATCAGACTCGACTGCAGTTGAAGTTCACTAATCAACAGCTCGTCCTTCAGAAACTATGACTTTACATCCTGAATCGGACTTGGAACCTGCAGTGCAAACCACCAGTAATACCTCGAACTTGGAACTGGTTATTCCAAGGACCAGCAATACATCGCACACCTATTATCACTCTGAAAATGAGACGCACACCTCATTATGTTTTAAGCTACGCCAACAAAACTCCTTCAAAAAAATTTACCACTACCAAAAATTGCAGCGCTGATTTTTTCAAGACGAAGGCAGAAAGCAGAGGTCATCCTGTTCAAATGAAAAAACGAAGAACGCCAAGTCTTCGAAAACCCAACCAGAAAAAAAGATTAAGCTGGCTGAGAATCCTAATGTTTGTGCCGAATGTTTGGAAAATTATTTTTAGACCTATAAACGGGAGGATTGCTTCAAAAAACCAGAATCCTCCCTCTGTACAGATTGCTGACGTGACGAAGAGCGAAGAAAACATAGTGGATATTAAAATTAAATTAAATTAACATGCGGTATCTCTTCCTCACATGTTGGGAGAGATGGCACACCTAACATATTTTATTTTTCTGCTAATAGTTATGAAAAAAGTTTTGTTTCCTTATTTAATTTATTTATTATGGTAGAAAATAAATCTATCTTTAAGTTTTTCAGTAAATTAAAGTTTGTTTTACTTTTATAAAAAAATTACATCGATTTTTAATAAAAGCGCAGCATCTCTCCCGCAATTACCCTATGTGGTTTCAACATGATAGTTTCACTTTTTTGCAATACATTCGATTTTAGGTCTATGCCAACTACCCAACAATGTTGGATAACGAGCTGAACGCGAAATTGCTAAAATATCGGTCGAATCATACTAAAGATTCATAGAAAATTGGGCTCAACGCATTCCTATTTGTAAACTGTGGGAGACATTTAAATGATTTTATATTTCACAACTAAGGTATCGGTTATATTTCGATTTCAAATAAATACTTTATTGATACTTTATTCGGGCTACTCCGACATGTTTGGATCTCAAGCGGGTAAGGATTTCCTAAACTAAGTCAGAGCCTCTGAAAAAAGATGATGTAGGATGACCACTAAATGGGATATATTGTTGAAAGCAGACTCAAGAAAGAAGTCTTGATATTCTGGCATGTGAACGGCCGCCTCGTCACAATCCGTATCAAGGCCAAGTTTATTAGTATTAGTCTTATTTGCATGCACGTCCCCCAGAGGAAAAAGGCATGGTGTGTATAAGCTGCCTTGGTTGAAATTGTTAGCTGACTGTATCTTAGGCAACAATTTTGTAACAGGAAACCTCACGTTTTTTCTTGCCTTAGAATTATGCAACGGACTTTTTAACAAGCACAATTTTCGGACTGTTTAAACTCTCGATTTCCACCCTTTATCTATTCAAAGTGGTACCGTGTTCCTGCCGTAGTACTCCAATCGAACTATCTTGCGGTAAGGGTTTTTAGGCATGATGCCCATCCATAAACAAAATATCCGGATGGATTATTATTCAGCAGAAATAGAGAAATCTTATCAATTTTCAGGGAATATTTACAACAGCAGCCGAGCAGCTTGTAAAAAAAAATCGGTCAGTCCCAGGGGTAATGTGAATTTGAAAGAGAAAACTATGATAGTGCAATTGCAAAGGACGTTGATTAGGCCTTTAACGATATTTTATCTCATATTTCGCTAAGCGAAACTGTCTCTGGAAAGGGCCTAGGCTTAAGATGATTTCGTTGTAAAAAAAATCGAGGAAGCCAAGAGCCCTGTCCGTTTACCGGTATATAGATAAGGAACAAAACGCCGCGCCGCTCCTATAATTAAATCTTTAAAACGAAAATATTCTGGTGAAAGATTGGATAGCGAGATTTTGAGGCCATATGGCCCACATTTTCTACTTTCCATGAGCAGATGAGCAAAGTAAGTTTCTCTACCTATCGTCCATGATTTTGGACGATCAGATCAAGTTCCTTCTCGGCGGAACGAGTCTGGAGTCTTTGAGAAGGTGCAAACGTTTAAAAGACCGAGAAGGCTATTTAGTTTTAACTTCAAAAATTATAATTAGAATTAAAGTCCTTGACTCAACGACGTCAAATACTAGCCGAGTCTGGTCTTACATAATTTTGGCCAATTTCTTGCAATAACAAAGCAAAAAATTGCGAAAAAAAAAACTAAAAAAGTTTTTCCATGTATGTTAACGAATTGCATAGATTTGTCAAGCATTGCTCAATACTTATGTTTGCTGATGGCACACAAATTCACTTGAGTCGGACTTTAAATCGTGTTGACTAAGCCGCTTTGTTGATGAATAAAGATCTTCAGCGTATACTCGATTGGTCAACTAGGAATGATTTACACCTAAATGCTCAAAAGTGAAAAGCACTCGTGATACATAAAAGAAGATTGGACATGTATAATTTCCCACCAATCCAACTGGGGCAAAATTCAATAGAGTATGTTGAATATGCCAAAAACCTTGGTGTAATCTTTAGCCGGACTCTTACTTGGTCTGGACAACGTGCTCTTTGGGTTGCACAGTATTTTATTCCTACCCGCACAAAACTCTTGTTGGTGAAAACCCTTCTTCTACCAGTTCTGTTGTACTGCTGTGAGATGACTATGACTCAAGAAGGAAACTAAATGTCGCTTATAATAATATTGCTCGCTTCGTCTTTGGCCTAAGAAGACTTGAACACGTTTCCTCAAAGCCTCTACTCGTAGCAGATCTGCGATTGTACCTTCGACAATTTGCTTAGATATAGAACATTATGCCTCTTGCACAATATCATGCAAACCAAAGAGCCTGAATAACTGTACAAAAAACTATGTTTCCTTCAGTCAGGTAGATTGCGTATGCTATTACAAACAAGTTGTGCCTGCTTAACTTCCGAACTTGAGTTTTTTGTTAATGCTAGTCGGTTGTGGAACTCGCTACCAATTAACATTAGAAGAATTAGAATCGCTAATAATTTTAAGTCCTCCCTTTTACGATATCTGGTTACTTAAACAATCACAGTTCGTGATTTTTAATTATTTTTTTTTACTTTTTGGAATGCATATGTAAATATAACTATCTATAAACTTTTAAGCTCGGGATTTATGATCTCAATGTATTTTGTAAAATTAAACTAATATCCTATTCACTTTTGCGCATAATTACTTAATATAATCCGAAGGCTTGTACAATTTAAGAGATCGTTGTTATCTTACTACTGTAAGCAATATTTGTACTAATAAATTGAAATTGAATTAAAAATAAAAATTGAAAGTTGCAACCCTTTATTTCCTTAGCTCTCTGCTAGGTGTTATCATCCTTCTCTGTAATAAATCTGCCAACAACTTATAGATTTAAAACAAACTTGAGGGGTTGCAATAAAAAGCATTAACCTTTCATAAAATCGTTTTTATCCAGAATATAGATGCACATATAGTATATCAAAACGCTCACTTATCGGAGGCAATCATAGAGCATAACACTGCAGAAGCCACGATTCTTGATGTGAATCATCAGAGCAAGTGCTTATAATTATCAGAAAACCGCCAATGTATACATAGTATACTAGTATACCTGTATACTCGTATGTGCATATTCTCAGTTCACATATGTTATGTGCAAATCATGAGCACCATCAATACGTAGGTACGGATTTTTAAATCGGCCACAACACTCAGAATTTTCACAAGATGATCTAATAATATTGAAATTACAAGTCCAGCGATATAAGATTTTTTTTATGAAGTTACTTATGTAGTATCAATCGGTTAGTTAAATCGTTCAATTTGAAACCATAGGACAATATTTTTGACCTTCAGAGTTGTTTGTATCCATCTATAGCCATTATCGGTCAAATGATATGTGTTCATAACAGTGTCCACTCGTTTACAGGTTGCTTCTTATAGATACTATTTTCAAAGTGGAGTTGTGAAAGTTTGGTTTCTACAATAGTATACTCGTACAATGTGTGATATTGGAAAATTGTTTAATACCGTTTCTTCAATTCCACTTAGCCATAGAAAGCTCCAACAAAATTTTATGGGAGATTCCCCTAAATATTAGTCATTGCACATTTAATGAATTTATGTACGAACTCATTGAATTTTAGACTCCCCCTCTCTGTTTTGCAGTAGGTAGGTAGATGCTCATATTTACTAAACTTCACGGTTGAAACTTCCAACAAATCTCTGCCCGTCACAACAATTGTGTTTACATCAATTTTCGAATTTAATAGCTTTGCGTTAATTACCATGACCCAACAAGTAAACGAAAAAAAGCTTCATTGCCAAATAACATAAATCTATAATTTACTCGCAATAGTGAAAAGATATTCGTACGAATATGGAATGAACTAAATTTCACGCAGCCAAAATGATACAAGAATAAAAAGAAGTACAGAATATGAGGATTGTCAGCGATATGATGTACGAGAATGAGTATCTTTTGCCTTCTTAAAAGTTGACTGACTCACAGATACCACAGATTATAACCATATAATGCACGAGTATCCGTCTGCGGACAGACATAATTTTCGAATTAATTTTGATTAAAAGTAATTTGACAAAAAGTAAATCTACGGATAGATGCGGATATCAAATATCTCCAACACTGAAATTAAATACCATCTATACGATGTTCATTTTTATTTAGAACAAGTGTTTGCTAACCTCGAAAGACATAGTTCCACCGCTGCCGTATTTATTGAATAAATGCGCCAAGTACCGATTGTATTTCTTCGATCCACTGCATCTATCAATATTTGTACCGATCAGAAAAATACACCAAACAATCGTTATAAACGCGCTTTGCTTCATTTTCGTTTATGATTTCAAATTCACGTTTCCGGACACATACAAAAACACGGCCGTCTGATTAACGCTCGTAATTTTAAATTTTATATTTAATCGTAAATGTAATATGTTATTTCAAAACTGATCACTGATTTTGAGTTTCATCGAACTGTGATCCTTTTTGGGTGAAAATTCGTTGACTGATCTCAATATTGACTGCAACTGTCATGCTCTATTTAGTGATCTCGAATATCGAGCACACAACACGACGATGATGTATCTCAAAGATGCAGAGCGACACGAAAATAACAACTGATAGCGACAACGAATGTCGTTAACTGACGACACGAGTCAGCTTGAGTGACAAAAGCTCAAACTCATTTGAGTTTTGTTTAGTTGATGTTGAAGCTTTTACTATTTGTGTAGTTGGACTTATAAGAATGACAATAAGTTTTTTGTAAACATGTCAAGCAGAAACAATACTCGCGCTTACTTTCCGGGTATGATTTCGTTGTTGTTTAGGTACGAGTGTTTTATTTGTTTAGTTTTTAATTACGGATATCTTCTTGGACTCCGAATGGGAGGTACAACTGTTTCTCTGTTTTCCTGTCTACCCTGAGTGTGATTGTCTCCGAAGATCGTAAATTTTGTTTAGCCTTAATCTTTCTTCGCGATAAGATATCAACATAGTTCGGCTGATATTTAAGGCGATGTCAGTTATCAGATGACAGACACATGCATGGTTACCAGGTTGTCTTAACTTTTAACGCGCAAGGTGTTAGACAATGTCTCTTCTTTTGAGTGTTATTTTTATAAATCCCGTTGTTGTTGGGTAGATATGTTTTTTTTGACATATCTAATCTTTCTGATAAATATAAGTCAATGCGTGATTGATAATACTGTTAACTGAGGACCGGCTCTGCTGTTAGTCATACTCCCTATCAGTTTACCTATTCATACTGATTGATGTGGACGAGACATTTTATTAAAGGATGATTGCTAATTGCAAGTGTACTTATAAATTTACAGATGCACCTCTTCGACCGACTGTTTGCAACAAAAGTATTTCATGATACAAATTAAGTACTTTAAACAATAAAATTTATCAGCACTTAATAAAGTTGTAGTTATTGTCTCAGAAACGATTGGAAACCGACTGTAGGCGGGAACCACAAGCATCGCCGGCCAATAGATGCGAATTATACAGGATACTGGCTGCTGGGGTCATTGACCTTAGTAACAAATATGAACGTTTTTATCTATGGAACAACTCTGACATTCTGTGTGGATAGAGGGAAATTGCTCATATATAGATCCTGATTGCCAAATCTACAAATGACACTCCAAAATAAAGCGAACGTTGAAAGCCAATAGATTATTTTCAATCTTTCCTGTCATCCATGGCCAAGTGGAAAAAGTCTACCCAGATAAAATACTATTATATACAGATACTTTTCCACCTATTGCCTATATCTCGAATAAGCAACTGAGCATCCCTAGCTGTTGGATACGTTGAATTTGAATTTATTCACCGAGATCTGCTGAATTCTATAAAACACATATTGAAAGGATTTGCCATATTATCTTCATCATATAGACATAATAGACTCGATTAGTTCTAGTTTATTGATACGAGAAATATGCATTCAGTCGGGTTTGGTTGTCAGTAGGTCTAAGCAACTAACGCTTAAAGTTTCTTGTATCTACCATAGATAATATGAGTCAGACAATTTTGTCATTACAGATGATCTGATTGAGTTTGAGATTGAGTTCATAACAAATAACTCAATGGGACTAAAGGGCCCATAACCGCCAGACATCGTCCTGGCAACAGGCTTTTAACATTTTATTTTGAACGACTATCTGCGACAGCTATATGAATACAATATAGTATCCTCAATTTCTCTAAGGGTATGTGAAACACAAAAAAAATTTCGATATTGCCAAAACACCTATGAGGCTTTAGAATTTAACCCTTCGATTGGATTTGATGCGTTTCTAAAAATTTTATTAAATCGCATTGAAAATATTCTCTGTACCAGTACTCATATATCCATGCACAATTCCAATAGTAATTTTTTTTTAAAACCATGATTAGGTTACTAACTCTTATGGCTAGTGGCAAAAAAAAAAGATTTGATAGAATACTCGTATGTAAAAGACATTGTCATAGCGTAAAACTGTACGGCCATGTGTGGCGAACTGTTTGTAAAAAAACATTGGTGAAGTAAGTAATAAATTTCAATCCGATTCTTTCAAAAGAGTAATGTGAAAACGAGTGGGGTTATTAATGGCATAATGTTATAATATGAATAAAATAATATACAATTATATTTCGTACTGGGTCTAAATTGTTATTTTCACTTTTAGAAAAATTTTGAAGAACTAATCAAAAGTTTAAGACTGAGATAATTACCTTATTGGCAACAAATTAGGATTTATGAAGAAAATGTTAACTGACAATCCTATTCCCAGAGCATGCACTCAATTATATAATAATGGCATTGACACAATTGGTTAATTTCTTTGAATTGTAGAGAATTAAAGGTTCTTTAAAATTAAAATTTTACTAACCTTTGTGGTAACGGTGGTCTGCATGCTATTGCTAGCATGTGGGGAAAGGTGAAGTGTCCCTTGTGACAGCGGAGTGGCACGCTTGCGATGCTCGGCTGAGCTCGTCGGATGGGGGGGATCTTGCTGTCGCTCATTTACATACAAAATAATTATCGTGCCGAATTAAATGATAAATTACGCATACGGGAAATCCTGAGCATTTATACATATACCTACTAAGCTATGCTGTAAATAAGCTGAGAAAATCATTGTTATGACACAATGCTTACTTGCAGGACTGGCCCACCCTACTATGCACAAAGTGCACCTCGATTGCTATGCCTGCCTATTGTAAGCAACCCCCTAATTTCGAGGAAAACCGATCACATTTTCACATCTTTAAATACACACCCGCCATATTTCGAACGTCACTAATAAATCATGGTATCAATTCAAAGAATTCTAGTTTATTACATTTTTAATTCATTACAGAAGGTACTCGTATGTTTGAGTAAAGGAAAATAAATTTTAAGGTTACTATGCAAAAATTCTATATGTATAAGTAAATTAGTATGTTTGTTAAACAAAAGATGCCAAACTTGATCGCGATGGTTTGATATTATTAATTAGATTATACGAATATGTATTGTACTTACTTTGATTGCTGCTGCAGATCAGGTGTGCACACTGGATCGCTTGATTTCATTAAATATATGTGTTTAGGTTTTAGTTTCTAAGTAGTTTCAAATTATTTGGCAAATTTGTATAATACATTCAATCAAAAGGAAAATTAGATTAAGAATAAAGATCTCATTTTGAGCTAAATACACATTTTACTACGAAATTTTATGCTTTAGTTAGGTTAAGAGTTTTTAGTTAAGTTAAAGTTTATCATATCAAATTTTAGACACATTCAATTTTTAGTTCAATTTAGTTTTCTCGTCGGTAGCTATGTAACTTTTCGTTGTTGAAATTGGAACGTAGCGAATTTTGGTGCTGAATGAATGATTGATGACAGCTTGGTTACAGTGAGTTAATCAGCTTTTTGATTGAGGTGTGGGCGCAGAGGTGATTTTAATACGGATGATAGTAGCGTAGAATTCGTCCAATATGAATTTGATCATACAGGTGCGATGTATGACACGTGTTGCAATCGTGATATCTCCCGTGGTTAGCATTTAAAATCATATCACACGTTGTTAGTTATAATCCTGAGCGATCGAAATATGACTCATTTAATTAGGATTTATGCCTAATTTTAGAGATAACTCACGATTACTAGCAACACGTGTCTGGAAAAAAAGAGAAGAAGACGACGTTTTTATACACTCTCGGTTTTACTAAATACTCGTATGTATGTTTGTTCTTACCCTGTTTTAAACTAGATTTTTTTTGATTCGATTTATTTTGCTGAACTTATTTTTTTTTCGATATTAATGAACACTATTGCACCGAAACTTGGGGATTTTATTTTCCACCATTAAAGATATACTAGGAATACTCCGCGCACCACGTACATGCAAGAGAGCTATCACCAAAATGACATTCTGCCTGATTGGTAGAAAGGCGGAAAGGAAGCATAGGTATTGCTTAGCAACTGAGCGCGAATTTTGAGCGAAATATCGCACACCAGGTTTTACAGCGGCTCATAAAGGATGTGACGTTGTCGTTGCATTTTAAGTTTGTTGTGGAGAGATTTTCGAATATAGAAAATGAAATAGAAAATTTAGTTTTGATAAAACGCAAGGAATCGCTACACCTTTTTTTTCCTAAAAAATGGTAAACAAATTCTTGGACCCTTCTTATTTTTTTTACATGAACTTTTAATTTAAATTTCAAGTAAATAGAAAGCCCACCCCCTTTGCAAATGACATTGTTTGAAATTACCAATTTCATACAGAACATTTAACTATAGAAACGATTTCGGAGGATCTAGATATATTGAGGCTTCGGTTTACAGAATACAAACTCATTATCAGCAAAACCATACAACTTTTATCTTTTAAAATATCAACAAACATCTGTAGCAGAATGTGCAAATGTTTTATTTTATAAGATTAAATGGTACGTATGTTTGGCGTATGAGACTTTTAGGGTCCGTTGCAATTACAGTAATTTCTTCAACCAGGGAAAACCATATCTGCACTCAGATAATGTGAGGAATTCGACATCGGCAAATAGGCATGGTCTTATCATACTGCATGACATGCTAGACCCCATAAACCAATCGTAACGATGCAAAAACTGCTACAGTCCTTCGTACCCACCTTACTCTCCTGATGTTTCTTAAACAGGTTATTTTAGGCTCATTATTTATTTATTTAATGTATTCTTTGTTCACATAAGATATGCACAATCTTTTAAAAAGAGAACAATTTAATTACATGAATTCAGTTTTTAAATAATTAAAATAACTAGAATACCTATACATAGATTTAAATTTAAATTAAAGTGACAGAAAGGATAAAGAAAGGAAAAGTAAAAATAAAGTTAGATAGAATTATTAGCACTGGGAGAGAGTTTCAATAAGAATGCTCAGCGAAATGGTTAAAAACATAAGACCGAACCCTTAGGAACCCCTGCTGGAACTGGAAGGCAAGATGATACTTCATTTTTATTTGCGACGTGTTACTTTAATATGAGGACATAAGTTTACACAAAGAGCTGCCGAAGTGGAATTCGTGTCTTAGTTTTTTTTTTTACCAGTATTGCATGATTAACACAGTCGAAAGCCTTCGAAAAATCAAGAAAAACAATTAATCCCAACCCAAAATGTCACTATCCAAACCTGAACGTAGATCTTCATAAATTTTGATGAGTGCCGAAGTACAACTAAATTTTGATCGGAAACCAGAGTGGTATTTAGTAAGTTAACGTTGAGATTGTTCTTAATTTGTTGGGTAACTATTGTTTCAAAAATCTTACTCAAAAAAGGCAAGATCGCTATTTGGTGGTATTCTGTAGCAACTTAGTTTGGTGTTTTTGGAAGAGTTATCACTTTGGCAATTTTCCAGGGTTGAAGAAAATATTAAGTTGTTATTATTGTATTGAAAAAGTAAGTGATTTGATGTAGGATAAGTGGGAGCAGAATTCTAATAAACTAAGGTTGGATATTATCTGAACCCACTGCATTTGATTTGACACTTAATATTGTGTTTCCGACAAGAACTTGATCAATACATGTCAGAGAAAAATTGAACTTGGGGTTTGTAGGACTGTTTAAAAAAACAAGCAAAGTTAGATAGATGAGATATTTCACAAGCAGAAACAAATGTTGCATTGAGTTCTACAAGGCTCTCGTTGTTTGAGAGGGAGATTTTTTCTGATTTAAGTCCCAATTGACGAATGTTTTTCCAGAAGTCAGAACCTGAACTACAAGATCCAAACTTACTTTTATAAAACTCAGTTTCAGTCCTTCGTATAAGAAGAGTTACAACATTTCGAACAGTTTTGAACTCTCTGTGAATTTCCAAACATTTGTAAAAGAGTAAGTTCCTAGCTTTGATTAGGCTAACGTATGCGGAATGAAATATGAACCGTTGTTCGTGATACAAAAAAAAAATTTATTCATGTTTAACAAAATTGGGAAAAATAGCGGTTTAACAATAATATTTAAACAATTTTTATAAAAAATATTCATTGCCATAGCGATTGGTCTTCCTTATATTGAGTGGAACTTTCCGCATAGCCTCCTGGATTCCATTTGTTTTAATTTTGTTGAGTTCTCTTTTTATTTTAAGTTTCAGATTTTCGACATTCTTAGACTTATATCCATTTCCATAAACTTGTCTTTTGAAATTTGCCCAACAAGTTTCGATTGGCCGTAGCTGTGGAACGTTTGGAGGGTTCATCTCTTTGGGCACAAATTCAATATTTAAGCGTGCCAAAGCAGCCTGCGTGGTTTTAGCATAGTGGGCTGGGGCCAAGTCCAGCCAAAATATTATTTTGTCATTCTTATGATACTAACTGATGAATTTCGCAAGTACAGGAAGACATTTCTGTTGATAGAAATTCGCATTTACAGCTAAGCCAGATTTAACAAATACAGGCTCACTGATGCCTCGCTCACTTATCGCCAACCACAGTAAAACTTTTTTTGGAAATTTTGTTTTTGTTATTTGAGTTACATTATCAGGTGGTTTAGTGTAAGGAAGCTTGAAATAATATTTTGGAGTCCACTCATGGCCCTCTAAAGTAAAATAGCTCTCATCATCCATTACGCAGATGTACGGTGAATGGGCAGCAAACAAGTTTTGGGATAGAGTACGTAGTCGATGTTTAATAACAGTTAACTGTTTTTTAGACACTTCTGGCACAGTTTTTTTTGCTTTTTTCATAGCCCCCATGTCTGATATATACTTCTTAACAGTTTTGTCACTAACATTGTATTTTTTCGCCAACGCCCGATATGATTTTGCCGTATGACCCGCAATTTCAACCTTTAATTTTACCCGAACAATACTGCTTTGCAAAGCACACTTCTTTCCAGAGCCGCGTTTTCTTTCAAAGGATTTCCCATTCTCAAAAGCTTTAATTTTATTATAAATAAAAGTTTTTTTAAATTGCATTTCGGAAAAATGAATAAACATTTCATGTTTGGTCTTTGATGGATTGTTTTCACAAAATTCAAAAATTAATTTACGGCGGTCATACTCCTTCAATGACATTTTCGCAACTAATCACTGCTAAATGATCTTTAGCTGAATAATTGTTGGAATAGTACCGTTATTGGTCTGATATTTTTTTTTCCATCGGAACCTGTTTTGTATCGGCTATGCTTGCTGGAAATTAGTTCACATTTCATTCCGCATACGTTACATACTTCCTGGGTAAACCATGGTGACTTCACTTTAGTTGTAAAATTTTAAGATACGAGTAATTTTGTTCTGAAGGACTTGGCTTTGGAAATTAGAATCATTTGTTCTATACATCGGCCACCAATCCAAGGACCGGCAGTCATTAAAAAAACCAATCAAGTTGATACGGGAATAGATACATGATTTAAAACTCGTATCGGTTTGGACCAGCGGAAACACGTCTATTGTCAGAAAAATCATATCTTGGTAAGAAAAACTGGTGCGAAAATTTTGTCATAGTGCAATATCAGGTCGGGGTCAGATAATACGGCAATGTCAAGAAGTGTAAGTGTGCGAACAACAGCGTAATAAAGCAATTTTTTTTATATTCTATCATTGCTTTCGCCCAAAGTTTATTATTTCTATTGATCCGGGGTAAGACACTGGTTATTCGGAATTGATTATATATGTAAGGAATATTTCTTTAAAAACGTATCATAATCATCATTACAAGTGATTTTAATATCGTTGTATTGTACGATATGAAATTTTTGATTTCACTCAGTTCGCAATAAGAAGCTCGAGCAAACATATGTAACGGAATTTGCAAATGTTTTATTTTATAAGGTTGAATGGTATCTATGTTTGGCGTGTGAGACTTTTAGGGTTCGTTGCAATTACAGTAATTTCTTCTGCCAGGAAAAACGATATCTGCAAGTAATGTGAGGAATTCGACATTGGCAAATAGGCACGGTTCTATCCTACTGCATGACATGCTAGACCCTGTAAATCAAACGTAACGATGCAAAAACTGCTACAGTCGAGACTTAAATTCTTTCGTTCCCGCCTTACTATCCTGATGTTTCTCCAACAGGTTATAACCTTTTTCGCAGTTTAGAGCCATTATATCGGCAGAGGCATTTCGAAACCGAGCAGAAGTCATAAAAGTCTTTGAAGACCTTATAGCGTCCAAAATAAAAAAAAATGAAAAATGGGTTTTGAATAACGTTGAAAAAATGTTATAGTTTCTGACGGTTTATATTTTGGCTAAATAAAAATTATAAAAAAAATATTGGCTTTTAAATGTTTCTCTCAAAATCGGACATTTCATGCGATACAACCTGATAGTTGAAAGCTTACTTACTCACAAATACTTAACTTAATTTCATCTAAATATCTAAATATTCTAAACTATGAAACTATCGCAAGTCATTTTCTTATTCATAATGAATGATATACACATACTTAAGATCTGTGACTTTTAAGAACTTTGAGCGGTTTTATTTTTTACTTCCTCTAGAATATTAACATCAATTTTGAATTGTCAACCGGGTTTGAGGCCATACTACAGAGTATGTGTTTAATTTGATGAGCATTTGGAATCTCTTCACTTCGGTACACCGAAACGCGCTATACTATTAATTCTACTGGATTGACATAATATATTGAAGAAGTGCCGTTAAGTCGTACGAAACATAAATGCAGATACAATATCAGAAATGTGGTGTAGAATTGCACTCTCAAATTCATTTTCCGTTGAAAAAGAGATGGCGTTTGGTACAACACGCATTGGAGCTTTGATAATCGCGCGCGCCGACTGCCTTATGACACTGGTTTTTATAGACCTGTATGGTACCGGAAAACACGATTTCGACTTAAACTGTACCCATGACTGGTTTCGAACAGAATCTGAACCAGAAAATCAGTGTAATGACGCATAACCCCATAACCTATTGAGGTTGCGGTGCAGGTGTCAAGTTTTTCGATACCATAACATTCATTAGGAAGCAGTCCCTATTCTTTAAGATCTAAGTGCTTTAAAGTCTTCGCTTTGAAAATGATTCCGATGCCTAAGAAGAGCTAAATGTTTGTAGGAGATAAGTCTGGCAAATAGTAAAGGAGTCTCCAACAATGAGTTAAACATTTTACTAAAAATCCTTCCATAAAAGGGTAAAGAGTGACGATAATGAAGTCAAGATATAAAACCTTTCAAAATAAAATAAATGCATGTCGATCTTTTTAATGAAAACGATATAGGTTTGTCAGTATAGTCAAATCGATGTGTGTACATTTAATTCGTTGCATAAAGATCGGAACGTTAAAGACAACAATAACAGAATTTAAATTCGCTCATTCGTTGTTTCGTCAATCTATTGTTAAATACGTCCAACATCTGTTAAGATCTACAAAGACAGCTTACTAACGTAATCATAAACATGATTTATAAGATCTATAACGATGTAACGTAAGATATCGATTTTATATTACATAGATTATTAACAAGCCAAGCTAATTTAATTTGAATTGAAAACAATTACGCTGTTTTGAGATATTATAAGTATCTGGTGGAGCATTCTACGAACAATAGATTTCTGTTTTCCCATTTCGTGTATCAAAATATGTTCAACAATAGAACAGCACAAAGCACTAGTTAAAATAAAGAAACCGAGAAAATCTATGAAATTTTAAAACTTCGGAAGTTGATGCAATGTTGATGCAATTTAAACCAATTTTACTCGAATAAAGATGAACGTTAGTGAGCTTTTGTATTTAATGAGCGTTAACAAAATTAAACAAGATAAGCTGTAGGGTAAAACTATAGAATGCGCCCCACTTTTAAGAATCTTCAATAAAACAAAAAATGAAACAAAAATAACAGCTCTTTTATTACAATAAATAAAAAATAAACAAGTTACAAAACGCCCCTAAGGAAAAAGTGGGACAAAGCATTAGAATATACCATATGTGAAATTAAGTTTTTTGTTATTTAAAATGGCCTGTCGCTTCACTTTGCGGCCGCAGCTGCTGCAATTTGGTATGTACATAGTGCAAAACTCGTGCACTCTACTTTCTATTTATATCTACTCGTATATACCATTTTTGTCTAATGTTCATAGTCTCCGAAAAAACGAAAATTTTACTGTACTTACCGCAATATATTTTGGTGTCAAAAATCTTTTTCTGTACTTTTTTCACGACACAGCACACAGGACAATACCTCTCAATAACATGCTAGTCTCTATAAATGCTATCATACGCGGCCTTAAAATCGATAAAATGATGGTGTATATTGATCTGAAGCTCATGGGTCTTCTCCAAGATCTGCCGTAGTGTGAATGTTTGGCCGATGGTAGACTTTCCTGGCCTGAGGCCACACTGATATGGACCTATCAGGTTGTTGACGAATGGCTTTAGGCGTTCACACAATACGGCAGATAAGATCTTGTACGCGGTGTTAAGAAGGCTGATGCCTCTGTAGTTGGCGCAGTTCAGAGGATTTCTTGAGGATCGGACAAACAATGCTGAGGTTCCATTCATCCAGCATACTTTCGTCCGACAATATTTTAGAGATGAGTTGGTGTATGCTCCTTACCAGAAGCCGGTGTTCGTCTTTCCTCTTCCGCTCATAGAGCTCATGAGCAGCTCTTGTCGTTCTAAGCAGCGCCGCGTTATATGCATCTTTCTTAGCTGCATGTGCTTGTCGGCATTCGTCATCAAACCAGGCGTTTCGTTGTGGTGGTCGAGTGAAACCCAGCACATCAGAAGCGGCATCTCTGATGGCCCTCTGGCAGTGTCGCCACAGGCCTTCAAAGCTTGATGCTGGCGGCAAGTGACTTCTTAAGAGATTAAGGGAGACGCGATCGACGAAGGACTAGGCCATCTTTTGCGATTGTAGCCGTCTGACGTCGAAATTCCTCACTATATTTGCTATGCGTTGTTCGGGATATCCGCAACCGTACCTTGGCTACAGCATTGTTGTGGTCCGAGTCGATGTTGGCTCCTCGGAACGTACGGATATCCATAATACTGGAGCAGTGTCTTGCGTCGATCGCAATGTGGTCAATCTGGTTGACGGTTGATTGATCAAGAGTTCTCCAAGTCCCCTTGTGAATATCGAGATTTGGGAATCGCGTGCTAGCTACGACAATGTTTCGTCCCTCCGCAAAGTCGATTAGCCAGAATCCGTTATCGGAGGTGGTGTTGCGCAGGCTATATTTTCCGATTGTTCCACCAAAGATACCCTCTCTTCCTAGCTTTGCATTAAAATCACCGAAGGCAGGCGGTTACCACGTGGAGGTATTATAAGCACAATTGATGTGTAGAAGTTAGTTGCAACACTGGATATCACCAGGTTGACATCTCTCAGTGCCTACCCTATTTCTACAACACCCAAGCACTCACCACAGTTCTCCGACATTTATATATATTATATGATAAATAACAATTTATAAACTCTAGCCAGAAGAGCGCGTAAGGTTATTTTTAAAATTGGCTTTCAATTTGCGAAACATACAGAAGATTACGTAGTTTTTCTTTAGTCTTTATAATCGATCTACTGAGCTCATTATTGTTATTATTATGGACACATTCCTACCAATATGCACACTACATTATGCACAACCACCAAAGTAATGTGCTTCGAAACTTCATCTGCTGATAAAAAAAAGTATGGTAGAATATCCGGAATTGCAACTTCGGGGTCGATCGTAATAGATTCGCTTCTGCCCGTTCTCTATGGTAAATTTTGGGGATATGATCTCGGCTTACACTCGTAAAAGATCCAGCTAGCGCAGCAACAGAACCACGAGACCATCACTTGCAACGGGAGTACGCAGATTAGGCTTTTGAATACAACTCTACTTTGGGATAGAATCCCATAAACTGGATCGTAGACTTTACAGATATGAACGAAGGCCCCTTACTAAGAAAAATATTGTAAAGGTAATTTGTTTTTATATCGGTTTTATTCCTACACATACCAGAGAATGCTGCCTTAAAAACCTTTAACTAAGCTCCTTTATATTATTAAGACCACACTTGATATTATAATGTGTTTCAAATAAGTGGAAAATTGCTAAAGTCATAGCGGTCCTAAAACCCGGAAAATCTCCAAATGACAAGAAGTTTTATAGACCGATTTCAATTCATCCAATCTTATCGAAAATTTTTGAAATGATAATTCTGAAACTTATACTGCCAATTGTTGAACGAAAAAGTCTTACTCCTAATCACCAGTTTGGGTTCACGAGTAGGCAATCAACTATTGGCCAGATCCATAGAAAAATCGACTTAATTGAGAGAGATTTGCTTAAGCGTTTTCCTTGATCTCTCACAATCCTTTCATAGACATGGCATGAAGGCATTAAGTTAAAATTACGGCAGGTCTTGCCACTAAGAGTTCACCCACCAAGCCCCGCTTATCCAATTCCGGCAGTAAGAAGTCGTTTAACAGTAACAGTGACCGTATACGGCCCAATCAATCCTTTGGGGTGAACGCCGCACCGCAGAGTGGCTTTAAGTGGATATAATGGCTCTTCATGTATCACATGACGATTTTCAGTGCCCCAGAAATAAAGGTTGTACTTATTGACGCAACCGCTTAAGTAGAAATGCCCCTCGTCGCTCATGATGATTTTCAACACAAAATCGTACTATTCGTTGTTGAGATTGAGGATAGCTTGACAGTGGAGTATAGCTCTCCATTCCTTGTCTGTTTGTATACTGCAGCTGTCTGGTTCAGAAATGTAAAATATGATTGACGTACGATGCCATTTGCAAAAATTATAACATCTTTTGACAGTATGATTTATTTTGCGCCACCTTTTATATGAATGGACAAGGGCTTGGTGGATAGCCCCCAATGAGACTAAGTCTGCGCATATAAATTGTACACGCTCGGTTGCGTATCCTGCCTTAAGTATAGAAAATAAGTAATCATAAATACAATGTAAATTAAGTCGAAAGACATAGAAATATGAATTTAGAGTAGCTTAGAGTGCCTGTGTAGGGCCAGTAAGTTAGAATAAGATTGTTTAGTAATTTTAAGCTAGCATTTAAGCATTTTCTGTTAGTATGTAAGAATTAATGATTAAGAAAATAAAATGCATTTAAAACTAAACTTAACTCGGTTGCGTATCCTCATAAACTCGGTTTATATTCCATTTTTAATGAAGCTAAATACCTTGGAATGACACTCGAAGCAAAGTCAAATCCGTAGTCGCACGGTTAAAAAAAATGCTGAAAACTCGAAGACAATTACAGAAAATGTAAATATTTCAAACTAAGTATTGAAGATTAGCAGTGCTGATATATGGTATACAACTTTGTTGTTCCCAGAAAATGAATACCAATATTTTACAAACGAACTTGGTCATACGAAACTGGGAAACACATGCAAGCACTTCCATGAAGGTATAATGTATGCCATATTTCATACCTAATAGTATCAATTATATTTCAATCCAAAATAAATATTTCATTGATGACTTAAGCACACGTATATTTAATAAAAGGTCTTTTAGTTAAGAATATTTTGAAAGGTTCTTGCCAAAGACTATGTGATTCTGTTCTTCTTATCCTTTTATTAACTTTTTCCTCGTTATACGAACTTATGCGTAACGAGTTTCCCATTTTTACTGCATCGCTGCTGCTCCGCTTATGGGGTTGGCTAATGTCGCAGACCGCAGGACGCGTCTACATAATGCTCGGACTATGTGATTCTGTTAACCTTTCATATGTGTACCTTAAATATTATTTTTTTATGATCGGTTTTCTGCCTTAAAAGGCTAATGGCATAGAGTTACGAACACGGTAAAAGGGTTCGACAGTTTTGTATACGAGTATTTTGGCAGATCTTAAATTTCTCTTCTCTTGACTATCGACGTATATAAAGGCTGTTTTTTTGAGTCACAACTAACTTCGATTTTACACAGCATAACTGAAATTTTATTTAATAGCCATTGATTTATATCAATCCGGAAAAAACATTCTGCAATTATAGATATTTAAAACACAACTCCGGGCATATGCCCACCACAGGTGAATATTATGAATGTCATCCGAGAAATAAACTTTGCAACCACTTTTTCAAGCATTGCCATTCGGTTTCAATTCTTGTACGAGCTTGATGTTGTACCTTAGCCTTCAAATCAAGGTATTGCGTGAAATGTTCCATAAACTCGACTAGCAAAGATCCAGCTGTTGTGAACGACGTCGAATTGATAAATTTCGAACTTCTTCAACACACTCCTAAAGGGATGCACTTTAGTGCACACCATTTCAAATACTTAAAAACATTCTCAGCTGTGTCTTGTGTTGGGCGTAATATAAGTGTCTAAAATTAGTACTAAGTTAAACAAAAGACCCTTCATTTCAAATAGACCCTTATTGGTGTCCTCCGTTTAGAAGTCCAGAATGTGAAACCTTTATCTTAAATTTTCGACCAAAATTGAAGGTGATCAGTAGAGAGCAGGAAGTTGAAATAGAGAGAATTGCCTTGAGATGTAATTGTTTACTCTGCTCCTTTTGTGCTCCTCTGAGTGAATGAATCTTGTCGGATTGGATAGCGCTAGTTTTTTTTTAACAAAAATGTGTAACAGTGTTAGTCAGAAAAGTTTTCCCAAGCCTTAGGAAGGTTTGCAATGCATCTCTAATCCCAAGATATGTTTATTTTTGAACAAGTTGCAGTTTCCTTTTGTAGACCTTTTGTATTTGTTCACCTTAATATAAAAGGATGGGTGATGATAGGCCAAGCTATCATCTTTTGCTCACAACATCATTTTTGGTTGCAAACTCTGGGCTTTACTTTATTTGCAATTATGAAGTAACGATACCGTCTGCCATATTTTGGAAATAATTTGCGTTGGGCTTGCTCCATAAATCATTTCAACTTATTGGTTAAACAATTTTTACAGCAGCTTTATAAACTGGATGGGTATTATTTATGTATTGTAGTACCGTAAACGTTGGTCTAAATTGATGGTTCAGTGAATAGTTCACTTGAACAAGGGGAAATAGCTATTAGAAAAATGTATGAAGCGGCCTATAAATTTGACTAGCAGAACTCGTAAATCGGAGATGTATATTTCCACAGCCTGCAAGTGTTGTTTATTCGTTAGTCTTTTTCAACAATTTGCCAAAATATTTGGAACAACAATATTATAAAGATTTCTCTGAGTTGTTGGAAGGAAAGGCACACTCTATTTAAGCCCCTTTGATTGTGCACGTATCTAACAAGAATTCTTTTGCAGCACTCTTGGTAGGTTGGTAGCAGTGGCTCAATAAAAGAAGCCTTCAAACTCTTTTAAATTTAAATAATACTTGTAGTTTAAACAGAGTATGTACTTGTGTAAAAGTTTTATCAACAAATTTCGTCCGCGCTATATGCAAACATTTTAAAGGTACAAAATTCCTTTTGCGCCCGCCAATTGTAAAAAAAATAATTTTAATGTCTTAGGAAACTTATAGTGAAAAAAAATCTTTCTTTGGAGCCTTAAAAGGGTTTAACTTTGAGATTTGGGTATTTTAAAAACATATTTTATTTGGTGGTAATGATTGCTGCATTTTTTTCATTTTTTACTTCACAATTTTCTTACCCTACCTAAGCATATTTAATTTGTTTACAATAATTATTTCAACAATTGCATCTAATCTTAACCTAAAGATACCCTTTTCAGCAAATTCTTGCTTACTGCTATTGTAAGCAAAAGGCTTTTAAATACATATTTTATTAAAAATTAAATTTAAAATATAAAACTTTAGGAATTCAAATCAACAGCATGTAGTCAATCTGATTTAGCATCTACACAACAAACTATTCAAATAAAAATAAAAATTATATATGTATATAAAAATAATCTATTGTCTGCTAAGCCCCTTGTTCAAAACGGGGCTTTCTCTCTGATCTGACTCGCGTTTTAATTACTAATACTTATAATTAATACGACAATATATCTTCCGGCACTTCAATGGTTGGTAATAGTAATTCTAAATTAAAATTTTTGTATTTCTTCTAATGTTGGTTCTTTCATTCAAGTCAAGTACTTATTAGTGTAGTACTAATAGCATGTGTTTGTATTAAAATGCGATATCGGGCATCAGGTGACTAGATTGAAAGTCACCCACAGACTGCATCAGTTTACTTTCTCCTGGTTTGGCATACAAAGGAAGAATTTGCTACACCACAAGTTAATTGACTGCGACATTTTGGTCAAACAACCAATCGGTCGATGAATTGTTGCATAGTAGACTGGAATTCCCGACAGAATGATAGCAGTACCAACGCCAACTTCCACCGGCGACTGGTGGCATGATGATATCACAAGGAAGCTGCATGTGATGAGGAATATGACAGGTAGGATTAAGTTGACCTAAAAGGGAATATGGAAATATGTATAATGTTTATTTACATTCAACAAAAAATGATCAAATATTTAATCTTACTTTAATGGGTCTCTCAGTCTTTGGTTGCTTATAACGTAACCACAATAAGCCAGAAATTGACATTAGTGTAAATAAGGCTTCGACGAAACTAATATAGTTTATTAAGGCATAGACATCATTGATGAATAGCAGCACCAGTGACAAAATGCACTAAAAATTAAATCAAATGGTTAGTTGAAATCGACTGTAAGACACGAGTACTTGTTGAAACTTACCAAAAAGATTAGGGATGGCATCGGCGTAAGACATTTGACATTTATTAATGATATAGCTGCGGGCAAATGACCATTTCGGGCACCGACAAAGAACAAGCGAGAAGATGCAAAAATTCCACCATTCAGTGATCCGAAAGTTGAACAAGCCACAAACAACGGCATGATCCATGACATAAAACCAAGCATTTTGTTAGCGAATGTGACAGCAACGGCTTCGGAGGAAAGTATCTCATCGGATGAAAGAACTGAAAAATATGAAATATTGGTAATGACATAGATTATGGTGACAACTGGCATGGAGATGCAGATTGCACGGGGCAGATTCCTGAAAAAGATTAATGAAATGTAATATTATTTAAAAACAATAAATTATTAAAAAAGTAATATATATACAGCTTTAAAAGGGAAAACAATCACAATTGTAGCAAGAAATGTCTGTACAAGATCAATCTGCGATCAACAATGGGTTACACTTTGCCTGTCTATAGAGTAATGTAAGATGCATCCTTCTTTAAATTCCGGTTTATTAAAATTAAATTACTCCAACTAATCGGATTCAAACAATGTCGATATGAAACCCACGCTAAAATTATTTTTAGTTTTAATGAGTTGACAATAACACTTGAAAAAAAGTGTTAGGTAAGCTTTTCCAATAACAAAACAAATATCTATTTAAATAAAGAATAATTGAGATATAAGGCAGAAATTTGTTCCAGAAGAAGTAAGCATGTTTTGTTATGTATGGAATTCGATCTCGTTCATATGGCCACTGTGACCACACTCGCAGCGATCGATTCTTGGGGGCAATTTCTACCCATCTTTTCACACATATCGGCCGGAAGGTTTGAAATTTCCGTTCGTTACTATTCCTTCCGGAGCTTCTCTAATGTATTTGGCTTGTTGGCGTAAACGAACGACTTAACGCAACCCCATAAAATATTAATAACAACGTTCATTTCTCGAAATTACACGATTCCCCAACTTCCCTTTTAATAGATCAATTGTTTGCCAACGTGGCTCAGCAGCGAACTCTATTAATCGTTACCTGGCGAAGACGAAAAAATGCGCACTTTTTGTGGTTACAGTGTAGTCTCTTGAAGTTGGTTGTGGGTTTGCATATTTTGCTTCTTGACAAAGCCATTAAGCTAAATAAGTTTCATCACTGAAGGTGATTGTTGTATAAAATTTTTAGAGCGGAGAAGTTTCGTCGCTTAAATGATCAAGGGAGTAAATTTGATCTGGTAAGCGTATAGGTCAAGATTTTAACGAAAAATTGACAGTCTCTTGACTGATGGCACACGTTCCTCCTTTGGCGATAATATTTTGGCACAGGTTCAGCTCAATTTTATCAATGGCGCATCTTTTGGTACAGGATTTTTGCCTTGGTTAGTGGCATATGCTTTTCCTTTCAAAAAATCACAAAGAAAGAACTTCATTGGTGACAAATCGCATGATGTTGGTGGCTTATTTACAATTCATTGTTCGAAACATCCAGGAAAACAGAACGAAATAGTTCGGTTCATATGGATATTGATATAACATGACGGGATCTAGATAGGCCAAACATTGAGTCTCGGAAAAAGTTTATGGCGTTATGAAGAATAAACTTTATCAGTTGCTTTCTTTAGTTCAGCCGATTTCCATGTCAAGGATAAAATATGCCCGGTTCGTCCAATCACCCAAAACGCTGGTAAAATTGTAAATATAATCGAGAAAGACAGGCATATCAGTGCTGTTGATATCGGTATTGGGCTACGCATGAGACGTAAAACTGTCTTGAATTATGACATACGAGTATGGACTCCTCATGTATTGAGCGCGAAAAACGTGACCACATAGTTAATATCTACTATACGCTCTTGAAGTGCAATGAACTCAAACTTTTTAGTTATTTCTAAGATGATTCATGTCCGGTGATGAAAAATGGGTCACATATAACTATCGAATGTGTGAAAAATGATAAACAATTGTTTTCAAAATCAGGATTGACAGTGCAGAAGGTGATGCTATTTGTGTGATGAGAATCGAAACTCTACTGTGAACAACTCGACAATTGATCACAACGTCCGACCTCACACTTCTTTCTTTATCCGCCAGAAATTTTGAACGGATTTTGAACTTTTAAATCACTCCTCGTATGGTCCAGACCAAGCACCCTCTGACTATCACCATTTCCGGTCTCTGCGGTTTCGTCTCAATGCGATTACGCTGGTTTTAAAAAAAGTATGGTTCAGATTTAGAATCGAAACCCAAGAAACATCTTCACTGATGACATCATGAAATTATCCGAAAAATGGAGGAACATTGTCAATAATAATGGAGCATATTTGTAAAAATGTATAATTTAAATTGCACACCATTTGAAACTTGTTAATAAGACTAAACTTTCGCTTAACATCTTCACATTCTGAATCAACAGCAGTATAGTTAGACATTGCGAAATACTTTTTTTTTTATATGTTAAGGCAACACAACTACAATTGCACGCATTCATGCTAACAGATTGAATTTATATTTGTTAGAAACATCTGTGTCAAGATTAGTGTCAGTGTTTGACTCTGAAACGTACTCAGGAATGTTTTCCAATATTTTTAACACGGAATTGCCAGAGTCACTTATTTTTCTACTAGAGAAAGGTTTATGTATGCAGTGAGCATAACGAGATTGCGATTGGATTTTATCTACTTCCATGAATGTCAGTATAGCCAGACAAATAAAACTTGCAAGCAATTACGGAAAGTGTTTTGCTTTGCAATATGTAATTTAACAATAGAAACAATTATTTCGTTGATTATAACCCCAAATTACCTAAAAGGGTCTTTCAACTCCTCAGTAACGAAATTTAAATAATTCCATCCCGAATACGAGAACAGGCCATTATAGAAAGCCAACGCAATAAGCCCTGGTGATTGCAATGAACCACGCATTGGATCAGACCAATGTTCGGTATTTCCACTCAGCAGATACCAACTGCCAGCAGCCACAATCACTATGAGCGCCAGGATTTTGGTTCCAGTGAAGATGTCCGTAACACGTGTCACCCATTTCACATTGTAACAGTTAATCGCAGTGAGAACACCTAAAATTATAAAACTCATTAATAAAGAGGTATCTATTCTTAGTTTTATACTCACATGTAATTACTGCAGCTAGTAATTGGACAGATTCTACTGGCGCATCACAGTTAGGTCGAAAAGGTTGTAATAGATATTGGGCAAAAGTTAATGCTGTTATGGCATTCCCTGTAGGCACTAAAACAAGGAGTGCCACCCACAGGTATAAGAATGCAGGAAGCGGTCCAAAAGCTGCCCCAATATACGCATAATCGCCTCCAGATTTTGGTATCATTGTGCCTGTAAAGGAAGAAATGTTATCTATTAGTATAAATATGTATTTGAAAATTTATGACTTAATAAGGACATTTTAAAGAGTCGTGTTCAACGTGAACATCGGTCAGAATCACTGTTGTGAAATTTTAGTTTGGGTTTAGGTTTTCCAATTCTATTTAAACAACACCATATCTGGAATACTCTAAAGCAACTTGGTAATTAGTCTTTAAGTTTGCTCAAATGCAAAATTGAACCAATCTACAAACAGTCTCCCATGTATAGTAAGTTGATCTTTCAGATAGATTTTAGTCAAAAATCTCGCAAAATATATAAGCTCGGCATCGTTTTTGGTTTTTTATGCATGTGCATAGGGACTTTAACATTTCATCCAATTTGTTCGTATAATGCATACTTACAAATCTTTGCAATATTTACCCCTAATAAGAAATTTAAGTGGACCAGACAGTATTTTTGTTTTACTCCTTAAATTATACAGATACGAAAAAACCAAAGTGAGATTGGTAAACCTTCACACATATCACCCAAAGACTTCAAACTGATCAGGCTGATATCTTTTAAGTTTGAGCCTCACAAGAGAAACCAAGATTTGTTTCTAAACAATTTCAGAAGATTAATATAAGTTTTTATCGTGTCTAATAAAAATTCAAACCAATTTAAATATACATATAAGCCTAAGTTCTACGAAAAGTATTTCTGTTCTGTTAACCTTCCTCGATAAGCTTATTTACAGGGCTACACTGAGAAGGAAACATTCACGAACGTCTGTTGTTCTTCTATGAATAGGTTATATTATTATTATTATTATAATTTATAATCATATAAATAATTCGAGAGAGTACTAGCTGTGAGGACTTTCGGCTACAGGATAGGTTATAGACTTCTTATGAGCTATGCAAAAAACAAAATTCATTGGGTATATGTCATTATCTGGAAAATGTAGCCATCGACAGTAGAGCTATGGACTTGATAAAAGCCATGGGTGCTAGTCGTTTCTAAACCGTCAGCACAACCAAAGACGATGATTTGGATTACTTAACTCATTTGCATGTTCAATCATAAGGACCAGTTGACCTTCGACCAGTGTGCAAAAAAAAAAACAAAGTGATTGCAAAACGATGAGTCACTCCAAGAACTTCCTGATAAAAAGAACTTGTACTATCTTCCAAAAATGCTGGTGTGCATTACAAGGAGACAATGCTGTTTTTGTTTGCGAAATCGCAAGGGTGTGATGAACGTTGAGGTGGTTAAATAAAATAAAACGATAAGTGCCACTACTTGCTCTACTCGCGTTGAATTCTCGAACAAAGACATTTAGCTTAAACGCCCATCTTTGGCCAACAGAAAATACGTAGTCTTTCATTACAACGCAAGGTCCCACCATCCTGATAAATCGCTATTGGATAACCACTTATTCTGATCTCGTCGCCAAAAGCAAGAAATTCTTTTCTAGCTATTTTGATAATGTTCCAAAATGCTTGCAAACAGTTTTGACCAATAAAGTAAAATAAATTATTGATAGACCAATTTTTGAAAAAATAAAAAATCTTATCTACTGATTTTTTGTTTTTAGAAAAAACTACCAATTTGGAAGGCATTTCAATACCTTTTTATTCCCCCTTACGCAGAATTTCAGACTCCTTCTTCTTCTTCTCATCCTTTTACTAACCCTTTCCTCGTTATATGAACTAATACGTAATGAGTTTGCCATTTTTACTGCATCGCTGCTGCTCTGCTTATGGGGTTGGCTAATGTCGCAGACCGCAGAGCTCGTCTACACACTGCTCGGTCCTGGATCGCTTCAGTGGTTAGCCCCAGGCGTTGTTGCGCATTTGCCATCTGAGAAATCCGGATCTTTTTTGAACGTGGCAATACTAGGTTATTCTATTCGCCTCAAGCTGTTCAGTTACCGAATTCTTATACGCGTAGATCTAATGCAATCGCGTTTAGTGACTCCACTAGACATCCTTAACATTTTCATTTCCGCTGCCGTCATTTTGTTTTTAAACGCTTCGTACATTGTCCACCACTTTGAACAGTACATAAGAGCTGGTCTAACAACAGTAGTGTAGAGTTTCCCTTTCAATTTAAGTGGAAATTTTCGGCCGCAAAAGATTCCCGAATTTTCCCGCCATTTCGTCCACCCCACACTCACTCTTTGGCTTACGTCGTCGTCACATTTCGCTTCCATATTGACTATCGATCTCAGACTCGTTGTGTTCTCGAAATCGTAGTTAGTGCGTCAAAATTATACTCTAGAATTCGAACTATTCCTTGAATAACTCAGATAAAGCTGGTCTGATTTTTTTTTAAATTTTCTTAAAATATGTGCTATACCAATAGATTTTGTTTAGTACTTTAAAAAATTCGAAAGTGTCCTCTATTTCGAATAACAATTTGTAAACATATATTTTTTAATAACATAAAAACTCATCGTCGGATTTTGGTCAGAATCTTATGGCCGGGATTCTGTATGAAGACCCATCATCTACATGAATTCAATTCGATGGTATTATTCCTTCGCCAATTCTGTAGGCCAAAATATTCCTAAACAACACACGTGCTCTCTCCCACAAACACATACATTTTTAAAACCTATATGAAATCAATATAGACATCTTAAAACGTAGAAAATCGCAAAGTTTTCATTTCCGGTCTTGAGGTGAATGTAAGAACTTCTTTTTCAGAAAGTTTAAAAAAATTATAATAATCCCTTTCTGCAAAAAATAGATAACACGGGAGTAGTGACAACAAGTACCACGGGAATCTCAACTCTCCTTCGTTGGTCGTACTGCTTATTACTTGTACTCAGCCACTGCCGTTGCTGTTTTATCATACGATGCAAGCAATGTCTGAGACTATGAAACCAGCTATGGATAGCGAGTTCTGGATATGAATTTTGTTGGTGCACTTTTTCCTGTTGTTAAAAGAGCGTAATACTTACAATAATTTGACTCGGTAACTCAAGTTTTGAATTTTTACTTTACAGTTGTGCTAGGTACAGTCGATGTTTGTTTGTTTTTTTATGTTTGTGAATTGGATCGGTTCCGAAATAAAGAGTGGATGTCGCAAGAATACACGGTATAAGAAGTAATCACTTCTCTGCGTACGTCCACGTTAACACATACAGGCAAGCTCTTTTGACACTAATTGAAACACACATACAGATCACTGTGACCTGTAGCTATATGGTTATGAACTATTGCTATTATACTTCTCTCAAAACGGTCTCGCCATTTTCGTGGGTGGTCATGTAGCTTACCAATTTCCACCGCAATGTAATCCTGGTTCCAGTACGAAATTGAATTTCATATGGTTAAAATTTCATCTCCGTAAGCAATTACGTTCCTTAATGAGTTTGATGTGCTTCCTATCTGAATCCATTCAAAGAATTGTATACCTGTATCCTCATACTGAAATCGATTTAACGAGTGATTTCAATAAACACAATTCTGAGTTGCCTCGATATTCTGGACAGAGTACACTCGTAGGGTGACATGATGAGATATTCGCTGCGTAAAACAATTACACCCAGCTTGTAAATGAGAATCTGGTCGATGAATTGAAGTACATTTATGGTCTTTTACGTTTTGTGTTTAGAAATATAAGTCTGCAGCCATCATAGCTGATAACAAAGTTTTTGAGTTTGTATATAGTATGATATTTAGAATGGTCTCTCTTGTAACTCATACTACTTTCACAGATATTGTTCTAATCATTGGTATAGAGTGTGATAAATCCCATTATCTAACATCATGGTGTTGGCAGCAATTCATAGGAGAAGTAAGCCGACAGAAAAACAGATCTATGTGCTTCTTCGTTCGTTTTGGAGCTTATTACCGCGACAGTCAAATCTTAATGGCGATATAATTAAGCATGAACCTGGTCGTTAAGTAACTACTTGCCATTATGCTATGCAAGGTGCCTGAGGTTGCGTAGACCAGCTATGACCTCGACCTACTACGTTGGGTATGAATTCAGGATGCTTCTGGTCTGAAAGTGAATATTCATTTCCTCTACATATCCTAGCTATTTCAGGTGTCTGATGCGCATTTTTTCAGACCATCTGGATGTGGCTGCATTACACTTAGAGCTCTCTTCTCTCCTCTAAAATCCATCACCAGAAACAAGACCAATAATCATACACTGATTTATGTTTTACGCCATAGAGCAGAGCTTTGTTAAAATCTTATATAGAGTCTCCTTTGTGTTTTTGACAAGAATTTCTTAGGGCAAAGAAATAGCGATTGGCACGTACAACTATTTGTTTGGTCTCTGATAAGTTGTCAATTCCAGAAAAAATATAATAAAATACGAGATCACATTGAATTCTGACCACGTCAATTCCAATGAATATTTAAACAAGAACGTCAATTCCAATAAGAAAAGCAAAACTTAAACAATTAAGTTAACCGGTTTAAAATTATCGTGCAAGACTAATCTAATTAACTTAAATTTCTTACACTGGCTCATCAGTTCTCAAGTTTGTTTAGTGGGATTCAGTAATAAGATAGAATGCAAACTCGTATGTATATGTTTGTGGATAAATAATTTGGCAACTAGTTCAGATTTTCCCCTATTGAGTCGAGTATGCTTGTCTTATTTAACGAGTTCTTATAGATAGTCGCTAGTATAAGCCACATTCGCCGACACCTTATTACAAAAAACCACTTTCAATTAAATGTTGTTTGTTCTTTCGTGCGAATATGCGAAAAATACAAACAATAAAATTAATCACTACTGAATGCAAGTAATCTCATTTTATTTTCTATCTTATCTATGAGATTTATTTGTAATGAGATTTGTTATCTCTGATAGTCTTAATAAATACATTAATGATTATGAGATTTTCTAAGCGCTGTTAACATTATTGAGACCCAAAAATATTGAAAGTGACCGAAGGGGATTTACAATGGACACCATTAAGATCAAATTTTCGGAGCATTCTATGAGTTGGATTAAACCAATTCTTAAGCGTATCTCTTATTGTACAAGGCGCTTAAGTTCTCTTCAGATTTTGGTTATATGAATACACAATCAGGTCAGACTAAGTCAGGGTTTTGGAAAAGAGATGGTGGCAGATGAGCCCTTAATAGACCAACGGCAGCGCTCACATCCGTAAAGGGGTAACTGGGCAAACAGACAAAAGACAAAGCAATAGCCCTCGGATACGAATGGATCTACAATAGACAATCACTCCAAACGAAACAAGAACAACGGATTTTTTGTTGCAGGCAAAATTAGGCAAGAAGTCTTAAGTTTCCGGCACGTAAATGAGTGCTTCGCAACAATCAGTACGAGTATCAAAGGTAAATTTTCCAACATTCGGCTTATACATATGCGCGCATGCCCTCTCAGAGGAGAACGATTGCGATACCAAAAACAGCTTGGCAATGCCATGAGCCCTAGCTGTGACATAAAAAACCGGTGCTGCATGGAAGGACTAGAGCTTATCACGAGCTATATGAGTAGAGGAGGTGAGAACAACACTGGCTTTTTAGGCGAAAGACAGAAGCAGCATAAGAAACGGATGATTGAGGAAATTGAGAGATGCTACTCACAGATTCAAACACCGAACTAAAGGCTGTAGAGACATACACTGGAACATAGTAATAGAGTCGCAGAGTCAATGGCCAACGTTGACGCACAATAATCGCTGATAGTTTCTGTGGACAACTTTGATCCGGCCGATATGTGTTATCGACAGGATGATGTTTCAGGCTATATTGCATATTGACATTCGATCCAAGGTCTGCAATTTGTTCTAAAATGAAACAAGAATTGTCCACAGGGAGTGTGCGATTTAATGCCAACCGATTTCTTCTTTCTTCTATTTGCTGTATGCGAGACGAGAACTATTCTGAGCTTGAAAAGCCATACTCAGTGTTGTATTTGTGATCCCTATATTCTAGAAACATGTGCTCCGTCAAAAGCAGCCGTGTTCAAAACATAATTTCTGTCCTAATTATTTTATAAAAATGTTGTAAAGTGCTTTAATAACACCATTCACTGTTGAAAACAAACTTGGATTTAAATTTATGTTAAATGGACTTCCAAACAACTTTCACTCGAGGTAAATCCACAATGGCATCCATCTGCAATGGCGGATGTTGTATCAACTCCTTTCTAGAATTACATGTAGATAGTGAGGCTCCATGCAGTTGATTGTAAGTTCTTTACAAGTAAAAATTCAACCAGATGGTAAAACGCATAAAAGACAACAGACTTCGTGAGCGAACCTTACTTCCTTTTATTGAACTATGGCCGAAGTCTCTTAGCTCAGATAACTGAAGATTAAATCTTCAAATATTCACAGCAAAGGTCAAAATAAATAAAGTTTTTGCTACATCCTACTAAAGGAAGCTGATGACTTTAACACAACAGGTTTCTAGAGAACACAGTCATGACAGATCATCATAGGTTTTTGGGTTGTAGAGTTATTCCAATAGATTTGTAGGGAATGTTGAAAACAATAGATAACAATAGATCTGAAAACACTAAGAGTAAGTATTACTTTGGATAACTGACAATGGAAGGAGCCAATCGAATTTGTTTTTAATTTTCAGATAAGTCTACATACCATTAGTTGTCAAATGGTAACCGCTGTAAAAGATGCCGCGAATGACGTGGTATGTCTCATATCAGATTGAATTCGTGTAGTAAAACTGCAATCAATTTAATGTAAGACAAACATTTTCGAAAAGCAAGATTCTACCTTATGAGAAAAGTAAAAGCGAAGTTAGAGGAAAAGGAGATATAAACTTTTTGTTTTTTTGCAGCCGGAAATGACCTGGCATAGAAGAAAGTATGCCTGATAAAAGAACCGCGAGTACCTGCTACTTCAGAGACTTCCCGTTATTAAGCATTATGAACAGGATTTTGGCAAATGTAAGAATTCAATCGTTACTACTCCGATTGGCTTATGTAAAGGCACTTTAAAGGCATTGATGAAAATCGTTATCATCAGCAAGTTCTGAGTAAATGCTAGGTTTCTTGCTATACTCGTTCGTGACGACAATGGTCGCTCCGATAAGGTTGGCCTCGAATAGCAACTTCACATAGTTCGAGTTCAAAAAATTATTTATTCGGAGTTATCCGCTGATGTTACTTTTTCAACATCAAATTGATTTATTGTTGGCTGAGAATAGGTGACGGTGGTGGTTTCAAAAGTCTTGTCTTATGTCAACAAAGGGAAAACATTAAGAAAAATTTAGAGGGCAAAACTGAAGTCTACTAGAACTAGAGTAGTCTGTTCATAATAATGTAGTCAATTCAAGTGTTGTGGTGTCATTAACCTACTTAACTGAGGCAATCCAAGTAAGCTGACAAAATAGAGGCGACAAGTTAATTTTAAGGATCGATTTTAAAGGAAATTAACCTATTTATACCTATAAAATCGGTTATGTTTATTTATACAATGCATATAACAGTCACGTGCAGGTAATTAAAAACGCCAAATAAATAAATTCTTATTTTTCTGAAAACACATGCGTTTTCACCTTAAGGAACTGCAGTATCTTCATGAAATTTAAAGATGATTTTCCTCTTTTGCTGTAGAATAGACAATACTTATAAAAAAGTTAGGGAATTGGCATAAAGTACCATTATCTTAGCCATTGTATATCACACAAGAAAAAGTTAATTAATGTGGTCGTGCACATAATTAGAAACGCTGACATTTTTGAAAGTGATATTGTTTATTTTTATTAAAATAATTAATATATTTCAATATTTAGTTCCATAGCCATGGTTTTCGACTACAGCTTGTTATCTGTGGGGCATAGACTCCACCAACTTTTGGCAAACGCTCTGTGGAATGTCTTCCCAGGTAGCCTTTGTTTCTTCAACAAAAGTGTTGAAATTTTTTTGAAGGCTAGTTGGTTTTTCAAGTGTTGCCATAAATTCTCAATTGGATTGAGATCAAGACTACATGACGGCCAGTCGAAGACCGTCACCAAAAGATATTTACATACCACATATAACGGGAATTTCGTTCCCTTGTTGTGTTTTTGATTGCGTGATTTCTCAAGTGTAAGTATTTTTTGCCATTAATTAGTGTTAAAAGAAGTGGATGGTTTGATTTTTTTTTTGCACTCGTCTTTTGTTAGTTATAAAGCGTGGTGCGGCATCTCTCCCTCACTACAGAGATCGATGCCGCACTTTTTTTTTGAAAAGATGCTGCATGTTGAGACGATGCATGGGAGATAGCAGCGTCCGTTGGTAATGGAGCTTTAGGATTCAGGGCCTCAGGAATCTACCCCTCTAATCATCAAGCTACTCCAGACCACTTCTTGAGCATATCAGACTCGACTGCAGTTGAAGTTTATCAATCAACAGCTCTTCCTTCAGAAACGATGACTTTATATCCTGAATCAGACTTGGAACCTGCAGTGCAAACCACCAGTAATACCTCGGACTTGGAACTGGTTATTCCAAGGACCAGCAATACATCGCACACCTATTATCACTCTGAAAATGAAACGCAAACCTCATCATGTTTCAAGCCTACGCGAACAAAACTCTTTCAAAAAATTTTACCACTACCAAAAATTGCAGCGCTGATATTTTCAAGACGAAGGCAGAAAGCAGAGGTCATCCTGTTCAATTGAAAAAACGAAGAACGCCAAGTCTCCCAACCAGAAAAAAAGGCTTTAAAGAGGAAAATTGAGCCGGATGAGGATCCTAATGTTTATGCCGAATGTTTGGAAAATTATTTTTAGACCTAAAAACGGGAGGATTGCTTCAAAAAACCAGAATCCTCTCTCTGTACAGATTGCAGTCACGTCTGAAGAGTGAAAAAACATAGTGGACATTAAAATTAAATTAAATTAACATGCGGCATCTCGCCCTCACATGTTGGGAGAGATGGCACACCTAATATATTTTATTTTTCTGCTAATAGTTATGAAAAAAGTTTTATTTCCATATTTAATTTATTTATTATGGTAGAAAATAAATCTATCTTTAAGTTTTTTTGAAAATTAAAGTTTGTCTTACTTTTATAAAAAAATTACATCGATTTTTATAATAGCGCGGCATCTCTCCCGCAATTACCCTATATGCCTTTGACCTGGGTCGCATAAATTTTAAAATGAGCACTTTGGCCTCGATGTTACAAGATGAATTTTTTCCCATTGCATATTGCCCTAAGGACTAATTATTCTACTTTATATTTAATAAAAAATATGCTAAATCTAAAATACCCGTCTTTGATGAAATTACCGTAAGAACACAAATTATGCGCGCGTTTCTAACTATGCACATGACCACTTTAATTAATTTTTTTTTGTGTGGCATACAATGGCTAAGATAACGGTACTTTATGCCAATTCCCTAACTTTTTTTATAAGTGTTCTCTATTCTACAGCAAAAGAGGAAAATCATCTTAAAATTTCATGAAGATACTGAAGTACCTTAAGGTGAAAACGTATGTGTTTTTAGAAAAATAAGAATTTATTTATGTGGCTTTTCTAACTACTTGCGCATAACTGTATAGTATATAATAGTTCAGAAAAATGACATGATACGTTGTTTCAAAATATAGCCGAAACTAAGTCATTCAAACACCCGAAGTTAATGGTTTCAACTAAATACTTTGTTTTCATTAGCCAAAGCCATTAGTTAAATCCAAGTGCGATTTTCCCATGGAAAGAAAACACGTCCAGAGAGTCCAGTGAAGTTTTTGAAAACTTGACTCTTCCGAGATGGTCTGCTCTTTTTTTGGGTATTCGTTATATTGTTCACTTGGGATTTCTTCCGGTGGTTCGAAGAGTGAATAATCAATATTACTTTGGTGTTATAGAACGTCTGAGGGAGATTATAGCGGAACTGTAGCACAACAATTATTTGCCCCACGATAATGTACAATCTCACAAATCCATCCTCGTGAGCGACTTTTTGACTAAAAACGCTATGAATATGAGCAAGTACTGTTTTGAGATGATTCAAGACACAAAAGCAAAATCACTGACAAGGCGATCCAGGAAGAGGCCTTAAATAAACTATGGATAACTGGATTTTTCGCTGGAAAAAATTTATTGCTTTATATAGAGCCTATTTTGAAGGAGCTAAATCAAAGTTTAATAATTAATTGATTTAATTTGTTTGTATTGATTGAGTCCCGCAACACAACTCCCAACTCAGAGGGCCAGTTTAATTGTTGATACCCCTAAGACGAGGGGTTGGTTAAACCGAAGCCAATAACCCGTTTGGATATGTGAGCGCTGCCGTCCATGAAGGGCTCATCCGCCACCATCTCTATTGCAAGACCCTGACTTAATCTCTGAAATTCTTACCGGCCTCAGCTTCAAATACGTCGGAGTAGCTCGGGTAGGTCTCATTTGTCCCGCGATTTTCCTTCACGGTTGATTTCATCTCGGGAATTCATCCGCTGTCCTGTTTATATTGCTGCCGTTTCTGTCTGCTGCTCAGGTATTATAAGCGCAATTAGTTGATGCTGAGACTAGGCAAACTCTTGCCAATTGCTGCTTCTTTGGCTAAGAAAGCAATTGACTAGCAAATTCCTCTCCCGAACAACAAAAGTTACCCTTTATAAGACCTCAATAATCCCAGTCCAGCTCTATGTCGCAGAGGCATGAACTTTATCAAAAATGGATGAGACTTGGCTGCTTAGAGAGGAAAATTCTTCGAATGATTTTCGGCCGCGTTTCCATTGACGGTGAGTGGAAGAGGAGATACAACGACGAACTGTATGGACTGTACAGCGACATGTACCTAGCCAGAAGAGTTAAGATCCAACGACTGAGATGGCTGGGTCATGCAGAGCGGATGAACACCAATGCTCCGGTCCGAAAAGTCTTCGAAACCGGAAGACCGAGACTCAGGTGGCGGATGCAAGTGGAAGGGGACCTCAGCCAACTTAGCGTACGAAACTGGAGGCAGCTAGCAAAATATCGAGCTGGCCGGATAAGCTTGTTGATTGAAGTCCAGGTTATTTGCTTCGCACCTAAGCCAAGTAAGAAAGTTAGTGTACTTCGCCTAAAGGAACTGCATAATTAAAGAATTTTTCAAGAAATTAAGACCTTACAGCACAAATATGTTTAATTTATATTCAGAAACTTAATAGATAAAATGATCAAAATACTTTACTCTGAATGTCAATCAGGTATATACAGATTTATAAACATATTTATATTCTTAGTAATCAAATTATTTTTTGGAATAATAAAATTTATTTAAATAAAAATAATCAACTATTATTTAGACGTTTAGAAGTTATCGGTCTTTACTTTATTCATAAATATTGCTGACAAAAACACAATTTGCATCCAATTTATTTTACATTGAACCCAACTGCAGGAATCATGATATACAAACTAAATTGACTAGATTTTTTTTATATATTTAACTCAGATGAAATCTGTAAGCACTACAAACTTAACTTTTATGTCAATCATTTAAGGTGCATTTGACATGCCAAGCAAAATAGCAAAAATAAGCGACAGCAAGTCAAATTATGCCAATTATTGATCGATGATATCTAACCTAACATCAGAGCGATAACGTTTCAATTTCTTTCGATCGATTCGCCAATTAACTTTTAAGAAACTAGAAAATTCCATACGGTTTGAAAAGATACGGGAATATAAATAGATTGCCTTGCTTCTAAGTTATCAGATAGGGCGAAAGCAATGGAAATGTGTATATTTTTAACCACCCAAACATGTAGACAAATAACATACGGGTATTGTTAAGACCGATCAAAATCGAAATCACATGACTAACAATATGTTTGCTGATTTTGCACTCATTGGAATCAAGTTAATCAAAATTATCAGAAATGCATGTAAGGGCGTCAAACCCAATCTTTAGAACAATAAGAGATAGAAATGTACGCGCCATTTCTCATTTTGTACTGAAAGCGTAACCTTATACTTTTAATGTTAAGTGGCAACTCACACCCTTAAGTTTTCTCTTATAATTAAGAGAAAATAACGTTTTGCGTTTTCAAAATTAAGTAAAAACAAAAAACTTAGATTTAAAGAGTTCAAATACAAATGTGATTTATATTCGATATCAAACATTATAAAAGGCGCAATTTTCGTGAATTTAAAATCATTGTAACCTTGCAACGTCTTGAAACACATTAGGTCAGACAGAAAATGTATTTAGAATCTCACAGTGGAATACTCGTATATGTATGTTAGTCAACAGAATGAACCAAAAATTATTTTAGATCTAATTATCGTCTACCATATATGTGTTGTAAACCAAGTCAATATTTGTTCAATGATTACAAAATAAAAGCCATTGGTTTTTGATTCATTACAATATCAACGTTAAATATATGTATAATTTCAAATTTGATTTTATAGGCCCGTAGTTCATCTGTTCGAGGGCATTCTATTATATTTTTTTGAGCTAAGCAAGGCAATAATGACCTACATAAACTATAGATCAACTATTGTCGCTTCTAGTCGGATTGGTTGAGGAAAAGTTCTATATGCAAGCAGATGGGCTAAATCCTTGAACTCAGCCCTCAGAGCAGATGATAAAGGTATTTCAAAGTATAACATAATGCTAGATCATGCACGTTTTCTAAGAGTAAAGTTTTTTTATTTTATTTCCCGAAGAGAGTCTGGGTCTCTTGGAAAAGGTGACAGTTTAAAAATAGCTAAATAATTCGAAAGACCTTGTACTGCAGCATTTAGTTTTTATAAAGGGGCGACAGCACACACTCTCGCGGAAGATCAACGTCTATAGTTAATGGTGAAAAAAGGATGCTGGTAAGGCACCATTAACTTAAATACATATGCTGTAGGTTGTGCTTCCAAGGATATCATAGAATTACCGATGAGAACCCGATCGGATCGCAATCCTAAATTAACCAATTGTGTTTATTTATTAAGATAGTTTTAAAATACTCAGAAGCTTCTTTTTATAACTTTCGTAGAATGACAAGCTGCTCGGATGTAAAGCATTGTCTGACGGTTATGAATAACGCTTCGTCTGGTATGATTCTTTACATAAGTTACAATGATTCTCCTAGCATTCAGGTTACCTTTTTTTTCGAAATATACATAATATGTCGCAGGAAGTTATCCAGTTCTGCAAAGTGGTAACTTTTATACAACTAAAAGGCCTTTTTCAAGCTTTTCTGGATAAGCATGAGCGATCAGACTGAAATATCGGGGATAAGAACGGACCTGACAATTTCCTATTCATTATCCTTGGTGTCGTTATGGTACATTTTTAGAGCTTCACTGCACGCATAAAGACCAATGATTGACTTTTATCTAAGTTATTTAAATACCAGTGAATTCCCGTAATTTTTTCGCGACTCTTTGAGTTAGAGCTTATATTTTCCAATTCGGAAATTTTAAAAACACTGAAACACAAAAGTTAAATCGACAAAAGTTTGTACAGCCTACAACGGTACTATGTTACCGCAAGAAGAAGCCTAAGACTCAAATATTAGTGAATGACTGCAGCACAATATGAGACAAGGTATTGCTGGGCAATATTGCCAATTAAAGTGCAATGGTGTGCTATGAAAAAATGCAATACTGCTGTAAGTCCTTGACGATTGTCAATTCCCTTAATTGCAAAGATTGTATTATAAATATAATGTTAGCAAGCCCACATAAAACATTGCAAGGAGGAGTAATAGTGTTTAAATACAACATTGTACCAAATTTGATTGACTGATTACTTGCTTCTACGAGAAAAAACTAATTAAATTAAACAATGCCTCGATCTAGTGCAGTTTTTCTACAAATCTAGGTCTAGCATTTCAACATATGGCTTTGCTTTTTACTTTTAATTTCTATTTTACAAAACTATCACTCAATCAAAGTGAAGGAACATGCTGAAGGACGTGTAAAATAAATTTTATTTTTTCTCCCTTTATTTAGCGAAATTTATTTTTATTTTCATATAATTTTCCCAATCAATCGATTATATCTCTACTGACCCACTTGTACCAAGTACGAGTTTTGTTACTCCAAAGACGTGTAGATACATTAATCAATTTCAATCCGGTTTCATCCTAATGAAAATAATTTGTGCCAGAAAGTGTAGATAGACAAAGAAAGACAAAAAGTTGCATAAACAAGCAGATGAACAGGTATACTTTAATGCTAACTTGTATGCATTTTTCTGAAAGTATCTTCGGATAATACTAAAGGTGCAAAAAAGTAAGTGAAAACGCATTTGCAAAGGATTGTTTTTTTTTCAATAAAAGGGACATGAAAACATGAAATAAGGAATATGTAACAAAACTGAAGCTTTGTGAAGTTGTGATAATGTTATTTGTCGGTTGAATGCATCTCAGCGTATTTGCATGTATGTCAATTTTAAGAAAATTTTAAGCATGGAAATGAACTTTCATGTAGGTAGTATCCACTTTTTTAAAAAAGTTTAACGGTAGAAGGAATATCAGACGAATGCTCTCTAAGATCACCCCTCGGGCAATTTTTGTTTCTTTTGAAACTTAGTTGTTAACTGTAGAACTAGTTTATTGTGGCTTGATCAGGAATAACAAACTAGTTGGCTACAGCACCCTCACTTAGTCCTGGTTCAAAACATGTGGAATATAGTTTCTTTGGTCACTTCCAATCGCTTCTCTAATTCTTCAGGAATCATTATGATACAGCAGATTGTTGTAAAATAGGATATTTTCACATCCAACATATAAGATCGTTTAAAGAAAAGTTTTTTTGGTCCTATAATAACAATCCCACAGAGGAAAACCGAAAAATGACTGAAACGCATTTCTAAAGCGTGTGCAATTTCTATACGAACAAAAGCTAAGGCAAAGAATATTATAATATCCCAAAGGTAGTACGAATTGTTGGTCTTTTTGTCCTTTTGTCCTTTTGTCCATCCCAACGCTCATTTTTTATGACATTCCAGATGTGAGTTCTTTAGACAAAACTAATCAGATTGTGCTTTGTCTCCACCTATACTTGACTGTGTCAAATCTTCAATGAGACGAATCTCCGTTTGCTCTCGTGTAGTAGCAAGAGTATTAAAAGCTTTTAAAATCTACAAATTCGCTGGTATAACGCCCTTCTTCTGAAGAGGAGTTCCTCCACGCTGGCAAAACTACTGCATAAGCTTAATTGGTACTCGTAATTCTACTCTTTAGGACTCTGTTTGGACAGATGGGAAACAGCATTTTTGCAGCCAGCCCCTAAAAAAGGCGAATCTTCCTTTGTATCTACCTCCTATAGACCCACTGCACTTAGGTCTCTTCTTTCCAATATCATAGAAAAGCTAATAAACCGTTAACTCATGAAATATCTTCAAACCCGAGAACTTCTTGATGACCGACAGTACGGTTTTCGTATAACCCAAATGTAGAACAAAAGCATATATCAATCTGGCGAAAGCAAGATAATGGTATGGCATTTGACGGAGTTTGAAATAAGGGTCTTTTGTCGAAAACTGAGTGGAATTGAATGCATCCAAAACACAATGCTCTCAGCTGTCGCTAAAGAGAAATTGAAAAACCCAACCATTATCCATGAATAGCACTGGTACTACCGCTGAAACCTAAGAACTTTCCATTCTCGGTATGTGTATCAAAAACAACTTATGACCAACACAAAGACGATGTATAGGTTTCTTGAAGCGATGTTAAAAATATTTCACCTCGTCTGATCTGGTCTTAATATATTAGCAGAACAATGCTCACATCTGATCAAGTGCCCCTAAGATTTCTTTGCATTTATTAGATAAGATTCAAAACCGTGCGATAAAACTTGTAGCTTATGCCAATATTACACAGTCAATTGACACCCTTGAACATAGACGTAAAGCCTCCTGCCTCACCTTTTTCTATGGCTATTTTCACTACTCTACCAAAATACCAATAGTATTCCGTCCCCTCAAACCGTGACACCCGTCTCGCTATTAATGCTCATCCGTACAACCTCAAACCCACTTTCGGACGTACTCTAAAATATCGCGATTCTTTCCTAAGCCGAACAACTCGATTATGTAATTATAACCTGCACACATTCAAAGCCAACTCTCTTTTATTCCACTCTAACTTTCCATAGCCCGCGTTGTTTGCAAACATTTTAAGGGTGCTAATAAGCGGGAGCTTATTATTAAAAAAAAAAATAGATAGATGGAATGCTAATTTATATAGACCCTTTTAACATTGCACGACAATTAAATAGAACCATCAATAGCTAAATGTATAACTCACATGCGATTACACCGTAAAAGATACCACTGATGGAATTCGGCCACTTGTGTTATAAATATTATATGTGTATTGCTGGAGGGCGATGGCGATGGCGCGATAGTTAGCTCATTGGACTATCACGCAGAGAGTCTAGGTTCAATTCCTGGCTGGGTCACCAATAATTTTTCAAAATCGCCATCCCCTTCCGGCGGGCAATGGCAAACTCCCGAAAGTAAAATTGCCTACGAAAAAGCTTCTAAAGAGTGCCGTTCGGACTCGGCGATAAACCGAGGCCCCGCTCAGATGTGACAAAAATAACAACATGAGCAACACAAATTAGTGTCAAGAAGCTAGGCCATGGCCCATACCGGGCTGCCAGCGCCACAGTGTTTTTTGTTTTTGTATTGCTGGAGAAAAATGTAGCAAATTAGTTCTTAGGAAATACACTTTGAAATACATTTACTTTTCCATACCCAGAATTAGGTACTTATGTATAGCAATTGTAAGTACTGAAAACAGTCATCTGCTGTCAGATAAAAAGCTCGCTCTGCATATCCTGAATGAGTTGATGTAATGTTATGGATATTTAAATTATATTTTAACTTTCCAAAAATAACACGGTTTGCTGATACATACACTTGATTGATCGATTATTCAACAAAAAGAGGCTGCACCAGTTATATAATAAAAATCATTGTTATAAATATCCTATCCAACTTTTAACAACATGTGCTCTCGTCGCCGCACCATTGACAAGGACATACTCGAACTTACTTTATGTGGAAAGCCACTGTATGAAGATGAGAAAAACACAAACTGAAGCGCTGAGTGGTAAAAAATAAGTGAAAATAAAAGAAAAAACTGCAGCGGAAACAGAAAAAAGTCTTTGTAGTCCCTACCAGTTCAAGAATATCGAAAAGTTCAAGGAAATAAGAATAGAAGTAATACACAGGAGAAAATTGCAATGAAATTGTCCTACTCCTTTAGAAAAAAGCCAAAAACACAAATAAACTGAAGAACAACGAATAGTGGGTAGCTATTCGAGATATTTCCAGTTGATGACAATGCTTAAGTAGGAAGTATTCGTATGTAGCTTGGCAGGGGGGTCAATAAAAAAGTTTTATTGTGGAACCACTGAGCTCTTCCAGACGTCCACCTAATTTCGTCGTTAATAAACATATACTGTCGTGAAACTTCTTCAACACTGTTCGTTAAATAGACAAAATTGAATGTGAACTAGAGAATTGGCCGTATTTACTTTATCTAAATCAGCCAACCTATTGGCAGAAGCTAAATATTATTGTTCGGTCTAATAGCTTGCAATAATTACGACTAAAATGTATAAGTAATAAATTAGCCGATGGTAAGTGTAAATTTGATAAACTACACCTTGATGAGAATTAGACGAAGAACAATCCTAGGCACTTGTTGGTACTTAGAACTCTCCAAATAGCTGACATCAAATTTCTTAACTCAAAATTAAGTAAAACAAAAATCTTATCAATCTAAGCGAATTTTACTCGAGAAAATAAGTAAAAAAGATGAACTGCGGTTTATTTTATGGGTGGGTTATTTAGTCCTATCTTCAGAAGGAGCGTATGATGGAGTAGATGCATTTCTTAATCCCATGAGCTGTGCACAGGTGTAGATAAAACCATGAAAGCAAAGGGCCTCGCCAATTCTTTTGATCCAAGAGAGTTCTTGATCTCTTAGCACTCAACTGGAGAAAAAAATGACAACCGAAAAACCGAGGTTACGTAAGGTGTAACCAACTTTTTGTGCCGTACTTCTTCTTCTTCGATGTTGGTAAGCCTTAAGAGCCGGTGGGTATTTAAGAGAATATGGCAACTGGCTACCGAGTTTTTGCGAGTTACTTAAAATTAAACTCTCAAGGTTTTCCGAAAATGATCTGGGAGTGTTGTTGATGATCACATACACATGTGATATGACAAGAAAAATAAAAATGTATCTAAAAAATAAGGTCTAGTTGTTTTATAATAAAAAGGGCTAAGAACATTATTTCGCTAAAGTGACATTGACAAAGACATCCGGTTTGACAACAAGGACCTGCTATGTCATTGAACATAAATAACTCCTCCATTCCCGAATATTCCCCAAAGAGGTGCTGCCATAAAAAAATGGCACCACTTTAAATTACTTGCGTATGTGTAAAGGTTCGTACATATACATAATGAATTATCCTATCGGAAGATGTTATAAATTCATCAGGCAAGCAATGGAGCGCGTGTGAATTACTGTCAAGCCATCCTCAATCCCAACAACGAAGAGGACGATTTTGTGTCGAAAATCATATGAGCGACAGGACGCATTTCCACTTAAGCGGTTACGTCAATAGCAAAATCTTAGTTTCTGGGGCACTGATCCGCGTGTGATGCACGAAGTGTCATAACATCAACTTAAAGCCACTGTGTGGTGCAGCGTTCACCCGGGAGGAGTGATTGGGCCGTATTTTTTTTAGGACGCCATCGGCAATTCGGTAACTGTTACTGGCGAACGCTACAGGGCCATGATAAACGACTTCTTACTGCCGGAATTGGTTGAGCGGGGTTTGGTGAACATGTGATTTCAACAAGATGGTGTAACCAAACACACAGCACGAGCCACAATGGATATTATGAAGGAAGCGTTTCTTGGTCTCGTGATCTCCCGTTTTGGCGATTTGGCATGGCCAGCAAGATCACCCCTCCCAGACTTCTGTCTTTGAAGTTATTTAAAGTCGCTTGTTTATTCCAACAAGCCTCAGACAATCGCAGCCCTTAAGGAGAATATTCGACAGTTATCACCGGAAATCTTGCGGAAAGTAATGGAAAATGCGATAAAACGGGTTCAAATGTGTATCAACACTGACGGCAGCCTTTCGGCTGCCACTAAACAGAAAAAATTCTAAAGGTCTAAATAAAAATTTGCATCACTCAAAATCTTTGTTTTCTATTTAGTAAAAAAGTAATTCAAAAACAAAATCGGATGATTAATTTTGCCCCACCTTGTACAAACCTTGTATGTAATTGCAGAAGTCCAACAGCCTTATTTGTATATATTAAGCTGTTAATTGTTTTTGGTCTCGATAAAGGGATTGATTTTGATATTGAATATGCTTATGATCTTGATGTCGTTCTTGGAATTGATGTTTGTTTGAATCTTGTTCATGAAATCGGTTAAACGGATAAAGACTGATCCAAATGTAAAAAAAACAATTGAAAAGATAGTAGAGTTTACGGAGCCTTAGAACTGAAATCTTTTTCAATGGCGCGCTATTCATAAGCCCAATGGAAACAAATGTTTAGAACTTTCGACAAAGTCAAGCAGAATATAAGCTAAATAAGCGTGCCCTGATATCTTTCCGCTATAGCTTACACGGAAAACAATGTTTTCTGGGACATATGTTTGCTTCCCATGTTGATGAGATTGTTCTAACATTTTAAATACTCGTTCCTAGTTATCAGAATGATCAGCCCAAGACTGTGTAATTTGGCGAGAAATTTTTTAAAACTGAGTATAGTATATTCCGAAAAACTAAGGAATAAGGGTGTGAAGTTCCATAAGCCATTGAATATGATGAATAAGCAGGCTAATTGGTAGTTCGTGTGCCTAATTTATGGATACATGTGTATGTAGATACACAGATCACGAGATGATTGCATTTTAACATCAAATATTCACTTCAGAGAGTACATATATAAAGATATCTGCATTTTTCTTTCTTCATTCGAACCTTGTGGGTAATTTAACCCTGTAATACACTCCGTAGAGCAAAACGCATGTGCATGCATAAAACACATGAATGTATGTGCACAGCTTTTCCATCAAGAAACCTTATGAGTATTGAACAGGTTAAATCTGCTTGGAACCCTTCGATACCACCATCTTTAGACACAATTTGACCGGGAATAGTTTCACAGTTTGAAGTGTTTGCATCAGCGCGACAAGTACTATACGCTCAATAGACTCAGCAAGGACTTCCAACATATCATAGAAGTGATCACAAATAACTATTACAATACACTACTACCACTAATTATGGCTCAATAATATTTTTGGCGTAAATTGACCGCACACTAGAATTAACTCAGAAAGATTTTTTGGCAGCTGAGCACTCCAAATTCCCATATGTCTATCATCAGTTTCTTGCAGCAACTTTTACAAACTTTTCAACAAACATGACGGAAGCATTCCTAATTCTTGTGCAGCACATTGATTATAAGATGTTTATAAACTCTCGGCTACACTCGATCAATCTTTGCACTTATTGTATTTATCCATATAGCTTTCTGTATCTGCCTGTGTATACAAAATATTCAAAATTGATCAATTAATAATTTTAAAAATTGTTAATAATTATTTTTTAAGCTCTATTGCAACGTACCTAATTTTGAAAAAATTGTTACTGTAATTGTTTATAAACAAAATAATAAGTATCAACTAAGCATAAATGAAGGATAAAAGAAATCGACCTGAAACAGGAAACGCATCACGTACGAGGGAAATTATAATTGAAGGCTACACATGTAGCCTGAGAGGGTAACTCAGTATTTAATTATGAATGGGAAAGAATCAGATCATTATGGTATCTGGTAGGTACCATTTAAGCATGGGTTTTTGCAGTCAGTCTGATTTGTTATATCTGAGAACAGATACTTTAATTGCAAGTATCTTTGACATAATTAGTTGCTAATACGAGTATTTATATTTCATTATGGCTAATCCATACTTTGAAGTGAGTGCAACTACTGCCATTTTGTAAGACATCTGCCATTTTATCAAGTCAATAGTTCTTTTATAAATTTATTTATAACTACCAGGCGGAATGTATAAAACGGCAACCTTGTAAGTAATATAAGAGCGCGCATACAACAATCCAACTTTACGATCATAAAAAGCGATCGTTTTATATTTCATTTTGTCTTTTCAACCTTGGGAATGAATTAAAAGAAATTTCCTTATCAGTCAAGAATACAAAAATGGAAAAAATTGGGGCACATGGCTTTGCCACGACCAGTAAATTTCAAACGTTCAGATTTTAATTTTTCACGCAATTTCCGGATGGCAATTTTCTTTTCAGACATTTGCAATTTCAGCAAAAACATGTAGAGACTATTTAAAACCAGAAAAAAGGCCAACATCTATTCAATAGATTGATCAAAAGTAACACGTGCTTTATGTTGATAGTAACATTTTTAAAATGGCGGGAACGTACCAGATACCATACCAGATGGTGAAAAAAATAATGCTTCGTCGTTTAGAATCGGTTTTCACTAAAAGTCGCTTAAAGTATTACTTAGCGTTGTATGGTTTGTACGCAATTCAGTTGTAGGTCTTTGTTGATTTTTTTTACCATATGCAAGCGATGTTTTGAGGTAGAAATATATATTCTACTTATACATATGTATGCCATGTATAGAAACGTGCAACCATATATGGATTTTTAACGCATAATCAAACATTCTGACTTATAGGGTGGTTGGTGGGTTTTGAGTTCAAGCCACAGTTGTAAAATACACTTTGGTATTTGTGTCTTAAAATGTGGTTTAGCTTACTTCATGTTGATCGATAAGGAATGGTTAATGAGATTATTATCGCCGACTTCTCATAAAAATTCATGCAACAGCGGAATTGAGTTTTTAACTTAACGTGAGCAGACACAACATATCACTTTCAATTTTATCGTATAATAGAGTAATTACTGGAAGTTATTTATATATATTGTAATAAATACAAAAACACGTTGTAATACCATTTTGTCGTTTTGATTAGTGGACATTTTTTTGAGATTACTGGCGCTTTACTATATGTAGATACAAAACAAAACGATGACACAAGAAACAATTTACCTCTTGAAATCATATTTAACCTTTAGTTACGAAATGTTTTGAACTTGTAATGGGTTTCTTATCATTGACGTGTGAAAATCAACACAAAAAATTACTTTAAATGTTCAGACGGGAATTGATAACGGGTCCCCACATGAGTCACTTCTTAGCGTTTATGTTAGAGGCGTATTTTTATTTTCCTTGATTTTGGGACATCGAATTTGTATAAAAACAAAAAATTAATAAAAAAAAATCGAATTCAGATAAAGCTTAAATGGATTCTAAAATAAAGATAATCGGGCAAAAAATACACTACGTGTTCTAAAAATATAAACGTCAGAGTCGCCACAATAAAATGTCATAGTTTCGACAATAAAGGACTGTCAAACCATATCTTGAAATCTTATCATCCAATCGATCGAATATTCCAACTGATGCGTTTTTCAACCCAGAGATCTGTGCAAAATCACATTGCAGTTCAATTACTACCACCCTCTTGGACAAACTTCCTATCGATCGGAATTAGTTGACTGTCACCTTGAAGCATCAACCTTTAGATACGAATTTATTAATCGATTAAGACTTTCGCTTATTACACCAAGAAGAGGAATGAAACGTCCTTAACAGCAAATAGCGCTAACTAGAAATGTGAGTTTATGTATAATATAAATAACATTACAACCGAAAGCGGAAAAATAATACATTAGTGTGCCAACATCTACAAAAAAATAAGATAATCATATTTCTACCAACCATTGGGCTCGGAAGCAGAAAAAACTGAATAAAAAAATCGGTGAGTATTATCGGAAGAGAAAGAACAGTTTTGATTCAATTTTTAACCGTGCTTTCACCAGAGATATTCAACCAAAATAAAGGGGGTTGCCCGTAGTTCAAATTGTTCCAATATATGTATGAGCCTTTAAAAAACTGCAATGATCCTCTTTATTTCGAGGCTGAAGAGGCTTGAAAATTTAGATCCGAAAAATAGCAAAAGGAACGTACTACGTATTGTAACTACGAGTATTATTTCGAAAAGAAAAGCTCATGCAGTGCGAAAACTGGATAAGAAGTTAATTCTGACGCGAAAATAGTAAAGAAACACCATCGAGACTAAAATAATTTTCTAAAACATTGATAACGCAGGCAAAGAAGATTTTCGCTTTGAATTGTATGTCCACCAAATCAAGGGGCTGTTTACAATTATTGAACAGAGTATTAGAGATCGATTGTTTAGATACAGCTTACTGATTTTGCAAAGGCATTTGCAATTTTTAATAATAAATTTGGATTGTCATGTACATAAAGAGTTGCTAAACTATGAAAAAGAGAAGAATGCACCGTGCAACTGGAACAAACAAATGGCACTGCTAAGACAAAAATCATCAGCTTGGAAATAATTCCTTCTTCTTTTATCAGATCCGCATTTCACGGTAACTCCTAAAGGGAAATGCATGCGTATTCAGTTTCTGGGGGTATTATCTTCTGCAATTTCACATGTACATTTTTCTATATATCACCTAGTAATACATAATATATATATATATATTCAAACAAAACAAAAAGTAAAATTGTGGAGCTCAAGATAGGTGTGGCGATTTTTGCTGATTATAAATTAGAAAGACTTGACTCTTTAGTCTTTTCAAATAATTATCTATATACATTACTTAAACTGTACTACTTTGTATAGGATCTTATGTTAATTAATAAGCAGATATTTATATTCTTCTGGTTGTTGCAGCAGAGAAAAATATCGTCTGTCTTTATATCGAGCTCCCAAAGTAAGTAAGTTAGTCACGGGGCATAGGTTCGTGCAATCATACTAAAAAATGTACTCTTGATTTGATCCGTAGTCACTTCAGAGATAATGGTCTTTGAGATAATTGCGTATATCTAAAACGTTGAATATGTATGCGGGATGATCCATTACTGACTTATCAACTCATGGCAAAGCATAAACATGATTTCAATTTAAGCAGTATACTTATGTACTGCCTCGCGAACTGCAATTCCTCAAATGAAAACTTGCAAATTAAGTTCGAAGTAACGTTCACCATGATGCCAAGTCATATACATACATCGCATGTCAAGAATCAAGCTAAATACGCCACACAATATTTGTTGATTTTCGTATCGTTTCGTGATTATAAATGTCAAGCAAGACGCAATTTTGATACTTGCGCCAAGTAAACAAGAGTAACGTACTTTTATTTGGAGATTTAACAACAAATAACATTGTCAAATAAGTATGAGAACAAGATAAGCATCTATTTGATAGCTTTGTTATCGAAAGTCTTTCCTTTAGTAAAAAAAAAAAATGTTGTAAAGTTGATTGAACTGTGACGTCTTGCAATACAAAAGAAATTTAAATGAACAGGTTGGTGCAGGTTGGAAAGGTCTATCAGGAGGTTAAGTTGCGTAAGCTGTACGAGGACAATAAATAGGAATTACTTCCTTACATGCGAGACTTTCACAACAATTTTAATATTAAGTATTCTTAACCAAACTGGAAATCCCTTACTTGTACCAAGTTCCGACTGCAATGACATAGGCCGGATTAAAGGAACAAGATGCAAAAACTGATTCGATTTGATCTGATGTATTTCAGCATATACTGCCCAAGCGGGATGGATAGATAATCTCCGAAATATACTTGCCAATTCTGATAAAATTGAAATATTTCAGGTATTTTCAAAGTCATGACTTATCATAAAATAGAAGCCATCTGAGCTTTCTTCACATTCATGAAATTTAATACAGATAAAACCTTTCGTCAAAGGAGTACATTATAAAAATCCTACTCTCCAGATTGCATTTTTGCTGTCAGGATAATTATCAGTTATGAACTTTAGCTAAAATTTAAATAATCAGGACGCTTGGCTCTACCAGTTGAAGATATGCAATTCCCGACACATTTGTGCTAAGTTTCATAAAGCGAGCGGAATGAAATACTTAGGTTTATGATACATTTTGACAAACACATGCAGCATGGAGCCTGTTTAAGGAAAATGCTGCAGATGCAACAAGAACTACTCAAAACTTCTACGTATGAACGAGAGAGAAGTGAACAATTTTAGATATAGACAGGTTCTACTTCGAAATTTCTAACAAAAATTAAAAAAAAATATACCTACGTACTTAAATTATAAAAGCCGAACTGAATTTTGAAAAATAGAATCACATTCAGTTTTGGGAATATGGCATGGCATGGCACTTTGCGAAGACTTTCAAATACAACCGTCAAGAACAATGAACCACTGAAATAATTTCTTATCTACCCCTGGCATGAATAAAGTAAGAGTGAAACCATATACATATGTAGAATCATTCAAAATAGCCTTAAATGATTTGAAATGTATACGAAAATTCCTTCGCAAAATTTGACCAATCATTATGATACACTCATGGACGGAATTTTAGTAATTTTTTCCCACTTTGAGAAAGACCACCTTAACAACAAAAGATATCACCCACCATCAGTTTTCATAACGTTGCGCATTCGATCTCGTTTAGTAATATGCGCCTTTCTGAAGACTTTTATCTGCAACATGATATTTAGGCAAGTTTTAATGTAATCTTAGGGCAGTAGATTAGGGCAATAGATCAGTAGATCGGCATGACATATTGTGGACAAATACAGAATTTGGAATTGGTATCGCAGTGTTTTCTCGATTATGGGGCCAAAAATTGGGCTGCATCGAAAATTGAATTTCAATCGAAACTGTTACGTAACCCAACAAAAATCCTCTTTCCTTTGACTATCTACTAAATTTACTCACTTATTCAATAATTATCCAAATTTTTGATTTGTTTGCTTCATTTGAAAGGTTTTAACTTCAAAGTAAGCATCAATCTAACCACCTGCTCACGATTATTATTTTAAAAAATTAACCAATATACACTTTAAATGGGTTCATATTATTAAGATTGTTAACCTGAAAGCCCCTAAAAATATAAATTAAATAATTTTTTTTTAAATTTATTCAAGAGGTGTCCGCATGCTTTGAGTTCAATCACATGGAAAAGGAGGATTAAAAATCAATCAAACTTTCGAAGGTTATGGAAATTATGGACAAAAACATGCGAATATTATGAAACGAATAATTACATCATTTATTTACAAGAAACAAAAAAAAATGTTGTTAAGAGTTCTTTGAATCAGAAAAATCGTAATAAAAATCTCTGTCTGTAAAGAAAAATTATTGTCTTAATTGTAATATAATTGGCGATTAAGTCCAAGATCATTATTAACCCATGAACTTGGCAAAACAATCTTTATCAGTTTCCTCAACAGAAATAGAAAGTTCGTTTCAGATTTGTTGATTTATTATGCTTTAGATTACGATACAGGGTTTGAGAATACTTAGAACATGACCTAAATCAAGACAACATCTCATAAATATTTTTCAATTAACTTTTAGAGATAATTATTTTATTTCCATTTCTATTTCCATATTATATGTATGGGGTATACTTATAACGTCTAATACGAATTAGAACTTATTATGACTAATTCTGTATTGTTAAAAAGTGAAGCAAAATGATGACAGCAATTAATGTGCGAGTATATTCCTTCTTATTCCTGTAACAAGAAAATGCGCATCTTTCTCTCTGAAAAAGAATAAAACTGTTTTCACTATTACTTACATATGAGTATGTAAGAATAGAATACTCACAGATAGAATTTTCAACACAGCCAAACCAGAATGATGTGTCCGCTAAAAAGGCCTACGACATAGAAGTAAAGAATCTGTTACTCGTGCTAATCTTAGAAACGTGCCTGCCGTTTTTTTATGCGAAATCAGCATGTGCACGCATTTTTTATAAGTAAGACGGAAAATGTTAAAAGATGCAATGTAATGGTAGTTTTTCAAGGCTATAGATCCCCTGCGTGATCCGCGTAGACAAGAATACATTTCACTTACGCTGTGCATTAGCTACTAACAAATGCTATTAACTTGTTGCACTGATATCGCGATGTCATAAAGGAGATTGCAAAGCAATTTTACAATCCAACTCATCGCCTACAAGAAGCCCTAAAGATCGATTCCGACTTAAGAACTGGCGAAGTCTGTTCTGTTCGATCATCGATAAATAAGGTTCATGTGTAAAAAATGCCTGCAGTTTACAAATCGGCACATTCCTAATGGGCATTCGCGTCGGCATTTCGATAATAAACCAAGTCTCCACAGTTACGCAAATCCTGCAGGATTACTAAGAATTTTAACCCTGAACTGTTTCAATTAGCTGAGCAGAACACTATAATTTAGCTGAGCCACGTTACGATAAGACATTTTATTAATCTTAATTTGGAATGAGTTCTTCAAAATTTGTTTTACAGAAGCAGATAGAACGCAGAGCAAATATAAACAAAGGAAGCATAATGAACTTAAAGAAATTCATTCAGTTGTTGAGATACGCAGGCGCTATCGATATCCTCAGTTCCTTCTAGCTCGATGTCTTAGATAGAATTATAACAATTGTAAAACAGTTGAGTTTGTGAAGTAGGTTAATGACTACATATGTTACACGATTATAGAGTCTGAAATTGAATATAGATTATGATGACCTAGGGTAATCCTAATTACAATACTTTCTTGTGGCAAATACTCTGCACAAGGCACTGATTCTATTACAATATATGACGTGAAATGATAAGTAGCAAGTCGGATCTCATATGTACACCATTTAAAAGAAAAATACTTTTACAAGCTAAAGGCCAAAGAAATTCCGGTTAATGCAAATTTTGATGCAACTAAGTTTTTTCTGTTGTAGGAGATAATTTAACAATAAATAAGCTCGAGTCATTCTTAAGCGAACAAAAAAATTTGTGAAAAATAATAAAGTCAGAGCATTTCTTTTTACTTTTTTCTTCGCACTTTTTAAAAATAAGTCACCATGTCTATAAGACACAACAACCGCCTAAAGTCCTATTTGTAATATTGAGGCATAGAATTCGAGATACCGCACTACATTACGATAGAGCTCAGTAGATGGTTCGGTCGACGCAAATAAAAACAAACTTCGGAAAGGCTTCCAAAAGAATATTTATGTAGTCTACGTCGGTGGCCATAATTCAAAGGGATATGATATCTCAAATCTTCTGTTGTTTGATAGTAGATGTGTAACAATGCATATTATTCCATTTAATAACCTTGCAAGTGGTAATTACACAAAGCTCCATGAGATCAATATACTTTTTGAAAAGTATGATTATATTCCATTTCGGACTCAAATCTCACAGCATCGAATCCTAGCATTAGAAGATGAGCTAAAGACCTACTACAAGTGTCAGACTAAAGTTATGTAATAATGTATATTACCAGAATTTTAACATTAACAGCTCTTTTGATGTTTGAGTTTTAAATCAGCTCGAAATTGACTTTGATTTTGCGTAAAAAATTACATAATTACATTTTAAAGTAATAAAAATATGACCTGGCTGACACTGGCTATGTAAAACGCGAGGAAAACTCTGTACAGAATCACCAAAGGGAGGTGGTTTACCTTCGCCAATAGACGATAAATAGTTTGGACTAATTAATAGTTTTTCTAATGATGTTTTCAACACCATTGAAAATAAATATTGCTCTAAGAACCAAAGACGAGATGTCCAACGGTCAAAATCACAACTCTATGGAAAGTTGAAATCATTGCGGCGGTTTAACACATAAGCAAAATAAAACATCAATGCTCGACAGTCTTTAGGCGAGGCTGGGCAAAGCATCACCCGCAGTAACTGCGGATATACTGCTTAAATTAATGGACAAAGTTTGGAGTATTTACTAACGAATAGAGAAAAGAAATGCTTGTTAAACTTCTCAAGAAGTTTGATTGAAATTACTCTCAATATTGAGCTGATTTCCATTCTTAATACTCCTGCGTCGATCACATAACACTTTACCGATCATCTGTGAACAATGAATCAAACGTACATTTTTGCTACACCTTCTGTTCATTAATTACGCTGTGTAGTGTGAAGGAAGAGCTAGAGGGGCATTCCAAATAAACTGATGGATAATATTGAAATGTCAGTTGAACCACATAGCATACCTATACATTCATGAAACTAATCAGTTGGTTAAAACCTGCACAAAAAGACCAAAAGTGAAGTCGGTATTGTAATATGATTGCATGTCCAAAAAGTGATGTACTGCATAGAGAAATGTATATACAAAGCTGTTGCATGCAATGGCAGGGCAAAATACATAAATAAATTACAAAATTTGCTAAGAAGTCACCATGAAATGAAACCCTAGGACTATACACTGTGAAGTAAAAAGAATAGATAGAATTTCTCCTGCCCACGGAAAATGCAAAAAAAATGTACCAAAGTTTCTTTTAATCTGTTTTCACTGAACAGTTGAAGGTTAACTGACTTTGATATTACCAGTTTACCCACGTTTTATTACGTCAAAATTTTACTTAAGACAACAAGCAGTATTTTGGTGAAAAGGCAAAACATATGGTGTTTTCTTTTAGCAGCGAAATAAAAATTCTTGAACTGTTGATGTCATTTACATTAAATGCAAATATTCATATTAACTCGTACATAGATACCTTAACTTTATTTATTAAAATGAGCAAATACTAATTCAGAAGAATTGCATCAAACTTATCGTTTTCTTTGAACTTTCAATACATTTCTTAGTACTTTATATGAATAATACGAATCGAAGCAATATTCAACACAAGAAAAAAAACCCCTCCCCCAAACGCGTGGCAACCCATTCAATTCTACATACGTTGCAAATGACGTTATAGTAAAACCCATCAGATTAGTTAATATGTGAACGAAATTTAATCATTTTTATTTGTTGGTAATGTACTCACCCAATTCAGCGTAGCACAGTGCACCAACCATACTCAGCAAGCCGCACATTATCCATACCACGATTGACTGCCCAATTGATCCAGAGTATAAAAGAACACCTTTAGGGCTGACAAAGATTCCAGCTCCCACAATAACACCAACAATAATTGCCACTCCATCCAGCAAACCAAGTTCTTTTTTCATTTTAAAACCGCCTTCACTCGAACTTTCTGAATTTGATCCCTTTAATCCACCTTCACGGTCACTGTCCCCTAGAAGGCGATCAGGACAAGCGAAACCAGGTTTCGCTACCAGAGCATCGCCCGCTTCAACGCGAACCATTGCAATTAATTCGTATTCTTGTTCCGTGCTTCTTCAAAAAAAAAGAAAACAAATACAAAATTGCAAATCCAATTCAACTCCAAAATTTATCCAAGATGTAGTAAAATTCCGAGTGCACTCGCTCTCTTAAATTTATCTTAAATCGTCAACGTGAATCCGCGTATCGTGCGTGATAATCAAAGTAAATTTTTGACAATTATTGATATCAGTTGTTGATAGGTTACAATTTGCATAGCATATATCATGTTTAAAACACTTCCGTTGGGTTAAATTATGGATTCGCCCCTCCGCGCTCCAACGACGATTGTATGGTCGTACCTATATCTACCACGTGGACACAATGATTTCACGTTAATTTCTTTATAACAATAACCTAAGTTGCATATCAAGTGTTTATTTAGTGAGTTTCAACGAGTGCCACATTCAAACGATGCTACTGAGATATTAAAGGAAACAAAATGTGCTCGTATCTGTAAAAATTGATTAGGGGTAACGAAAAACTTGTTCTGCTGCCCAATGAACAGTCCAACCAAACCGTCTGACGTACTGTATTAAACTGAAACTTAGCGAAGACGACAACAACGACGACAACACAAGGCACTGAACCTCGCGCGCATTTTTAATGTGGAAATGGAAGCATGTGGTTTCGCGGTAGCTGCTGATGTTATAAATCGAGAGTCGGCAAAAGCATACGACTAGAAAATAAAAGACTACACATTTAAGAGAAATTGTTATCAGGAAATTTAATGCTAAAGAGTAGTAAATTTAATACTGAAGTAGTTAGGTTTTGTTATTAAAAAAATAAACTGTAAATATTAGCATAGAAAAAGAAATAAGTCTAATAATAAGGCTGGATTGAAAATTGTTTGTAAGCTTCACTGTTCTTCAAACTAAAAATAGGCGAATTTGATGCGAATTTTTCATATAAGTTGTTGCATTAGGTCACTTTATTTCCTGACCCTTTTTCGTAGATCCATTCGAACCCTATATGAAATAGTTGGAGTCCCAACTTTCAGAATACTCTTTATATAATAGAGAAAAAAATCCAGAAATGAGGCATCAAACCAGCCCTCATTTTAGGCTGCTTCTGCTCTCGTCTTAACAGATTATGCTCCAAGATTATGCAAAATGGACAGGCGGCGCTAATCAAATGAAAAGAAAAGATCAGAGAAACTGCAGGTATAAAGGCAAACACAAATTTTGAAAGAAGTTCGCATATTAAAGATAACAAAGGGAAAAGGATTTCTGGGAGTTTATAGGGTGACGATTCTTCCGCCACTATATCTTATTATATTAAGTCGGTTCAAGCAGTAATATCTTTTTGTAGAAACAACTCTGTTTGTATAAGTGGCGAGTGTTATTTGACGGGAGCAGCGACCAAATGCGCACTTTGTAGTAACAGCGGTAGTGACTTTGAATCACAAGCAGAGGCTTAATTTTCTTTTCCACTGGATTGGATATAATAATACAACTTAGCTTTAATAAAACACGGAATGAAACATGCCAGATAATTAACTTATTTATAAAATGTGCTGCTTTCACCGAGTTGGAATGGCTAGCAGGAGAATAGTCTGTATGACATAGAGTTTAGAAACTGCGAATGAAGCAAAGGAAGGCAAAGGCAAGCCTGCATGACTGCATGTTCCCTGCATGTGAAATCACAAATCAGAAAAGGAGATGTCTTCCTACGATTTCGGTATCCTGTTTCAAAGAACAACATGTGAGCGGAATATTACGATCGCTAATGCGTTCCTCCACGGTGCAAAGAAGATTGACAAAATCATGCAAATAAAATGATTTTACTAAACGAAATACGCTAATTATAAAGAACGAGCGGTACTTGATCAAATAGCGGTACTTGATGAACTCTAATCCCAGTAGATAACGACCTATGCGAACTTTTAGGTGATCTCGAACGAATTACTTTTTTGGCAGAGAAGTGCCAACGAAAACTGGAATGAGTCGGGAACATACTCGTATATAAGTTGATGGGATCTAAACAAGGAATGCCTGCCACATGCCATTGACCTTGTAGAAGAATCAAACGCACAAAGTACGACTATGTGAAACAAATTATAGCAACATAAAATCACTGTGATAGTCGTTCGACCAGCTTAAGGTATGCATCGTCATATTGCAGAATAATATAATTAAATGAGACGAAGATTAATATGGCAAGTCTACAATAGTAAGAAGTACGCGTATTTGCGAAAATCTCCACATTCAGAAAATATATAGTGGACAAGTTTCAGGCCAGGCAAATCATGGCAAATCATCTGTCTTCGCTTTTGTTCAACGAAGACTGTCGAAAAATATATTGCAAATGACAATAAATGCTAAACTCCTATCCGATGTTCGAAGAAAAGGCCGAAAGAACTACTCGTATTATTGAACCAATCAAATACAAAAACATCAACAAAATCTTTGCCATAAATTTATCCGATTTAGGCAGATTTGTAGTAGAGATATGAATCGTTAGATGTATTCATAATCGTTACATATTTCAAAAGACGATAAAAGATATGTCAAGGTCATAAAAAGATAAGAAAATTCCTGACGAGGGTCATTATACTTATCATCACAAATATTCTTCGCTCTTGTAGTTGTATCCTATTTGTAATACAGAAAAAAAAATTATACGATAACGTCTTTCTATATGGCATTGAACTATTACTCACTTACTGCTCTCTTCCAGAAAACTACAACGGCAACACCATTTTCTCTTTGGTCGAAATCGTAGCGTTGAATGCAGATGTTCCTCTTTGGCATTTTTCGTATAAATACGAGCATGATGAAATTTTTTTACAACTTATAGTAAGCTATTGTAGTTCGAAGAAGTGTCTACGTTTTTTTATGTTTGAGTAGGTATTTGATATGTAGAAATGGATACGAGATACGATTATGTTGTCGGTTTCATATGAAATATTTTTTGACTGACCTGGCTTTCTGTGAGTCATTTTCAGTAGTAAAAAAATACATGGGGTTGTTTGGAATGTTAAAATATGTTTTTTATTTAATTAACGATTATTGGCTGCAATGTAAAATATTCGCAAAGTTGCAAGGTAACGGAATTAGATACGTTTAAAGTCATTTAATTAGATTTTTGGTGATGAGCAGCAAATGTGCCGAATGGCGATTTTAATTTCAATAAAAAAATGAATAGTTTAAATCTGCTTGCTTAGCTGTACATGTGCATGCCAATCAAATGCAAGAGAAATGAAAGTGTACACAGTTATAGCTCAACTGGGCATACATACATTTACGTAAAAACAGATAAGTAGGAAAATAGGAAAAAGATGATTGGAAGTTATGGCATATCTTGCAATTTTTCAAGTATAATACAGTACTTCTTGACGAACTGAATAACTGTTTATTACAAAGGTGACGGTAATGAAGAAGAGACATCTGGATATTAACAAAAAAAAAATCAGTCCTTTTAGCTTAGAAGGGTCAAAGATATTTTGGTAATTGTTTAATACTATGTCAATATTTCCTTTGAAATCCTTCACGCAGTTGGAGCATTGTTAAGGAAGATGAGTGGGTACTAATTCCTGCAGTAGTTGCTATATGAAATGTTTAGCAAACAGGGTACAAGTATCTTTGCAGGTATAAGCTTTATTTTTTTTCTGCCGAAATAGAGCACTCAGACAAAACACTAGTCCAATATAGGTACTTATTGTACGTTCCTTATCACTTTCAAAGCAAGCGTCACAGAATATTGTGTCAATAAGCGTTAGAGTGATGCCGTTAGTAAGCAGCCTGCAATATTTCCTTCTAAAGGACAACAGGAATATCTGCTGGAATTCTGAAGATTTATGGCGTTTGCACTTATACCGACGACGTCTGGCTATCTTAATACAGATGTCGGTCCTGAAATCTCCTCTGCGCCTTGTCGAGCATGTCAAACGGCAATTTTAGAATATACTAAACCTTAACAAGACTCAATGAATTCAGTATACAGACCGATTTTAAAATTGGTTTGGAAGTTGTGAGAAGGTTCAGTAGATCTTTAAGCATAGCTTTGCAATCTGTAGAGAGAGAGTGCAACGGATGGTATGTACAACAAAGGGAGGGGGAGATTCATTCGCACCTAGAGAAAAGTCAGCCGTCATAGGGAAAGCCCCACGTAACTAAAACTGACTGCTCGTTGAAGTCTGGTAAAAGCAGCAGTGACGTATTTAGTCACATTCCATTAGAAAACCAACAGATATGATATATTGGCCTTATTATAGCCGTGTAAATACAAACTACAAACTGGATGTGTTGCCGAAAGCTACTTTCCACTGGACTTGGGGTCTTTCGAAGTTATATTTTTAATATATAGAATTTTGTTACTTAAAATGATACGCAGGTACTTAGCTTCATTGGAAATAGGGATGGTGGTGTAATTTACCACTTAATAAGTCAGACAAAAAGAAACAACCTTAGTCTTTAAAGGATTTATAGCAATATTAGCAGTAAATTTATATTCCACCAAACATGGTTAAGCCTATGTGTGCTTTAGAGTAGACTTTTGCTAGACATGACTCAACAAACAGTACAGCTACAACATCTGCATATGCCTCAACATAGAGAAAACTATTGACAGGGTTAAACAGCGAGTTAACAGGCAGTGGAAATAAAATGCATCAACTAAGCCTTGTATTCAACCTGGAGTCAGTATCCTCAAACAGTGTCCTAATTACCAGCACTTTTTTTTTTACATAAAACTACTGATAAGTCGATGCCAATTTTGAAGTGCGCTCTCACAGGATATTTTGCGTCATAGGAATTTTAGACACAGGACCAAAATCTATATGCTCCCCGATATGAAGATAATCTGAATAAAAGGGAGTAGTAGATTTAGTTGGCATAGAAAGCTTGTTAGATTGCTTCTCGAATTTGTAGACTGCATAAATTAGCAAGTGATAGCTTTAGTTAGAATACAGAGGTTGGCACACTGCTTTGCAAATTTGAAGAATTGTAGCAGGTTGTTGCAAGCGCAAACGGTTCGAAGTTCAAATATTATATTTGCCAATTAGTTTGCCTAATCTTCTGGTAAGCATTCTCACATAGAAAATCTCTAGTGCTTCATGAATAGCTGATTTAATATGTCTTAACCACTAACAAATGTTGTCCTATTGGTTTTGTACTTATATTATTGTACAATTTTCGTTTACAAATTCTTGCTCTTTTTTTTTGTCATTTAACCCTACGTTAGACATGAAGAATGAAGAAATATGTTTCCCCTGTTCCTTTTTTTATTTATGCAAACTAGTTTCCGTTGCAACCAACACATGCTATTTTTATAATTCCATTCAAGTATGTAAATTTGTTTCGACTGAAATCACTTCAAAACCACGAGTCTGAGTCTGAATTGCAACCGTAAAATGATCTGATATTTAAATATAATTTAAACTTTAAGTCAATGAAGTGTTGATCCGACATGCCAAACCCGTATCTCTCAAAGTTCATCGCGTTTGTTAATACTTTGCTTTGTTTTTGATCATTTATAAAAATAACTTGATGTGATTTGCCATGTGGACTTATGCAAGTAAAATATTTAAAATAATATCCTTTAGAATGGGTGCATTCAAGCCAAAAAAAAAACTAAAATTATCTGTGGATAGCGTTCCAAATATAAAATGAAAAACAATGATATGCAATTAACATTTTAAAATAACGTAGTAGTCCTTGCGGGCTTATGAGTATTTATTTTTGTACTTTTTGAGAGAAAATTACAATTTTTCATTTATGAGTGACTGTCTTCTCTGATAATAGACTTTTTAGTTATAAAGACTTCAATTCGGTTGATATTAATGCCCTTCTACTAGCTATAACATCCGCTTCTTGGATGCAGTGCAGATGCAGACTGAAATCTGATCCCAATGACAAAGTTGATTCCTTTCAATCGATCCTAATCCAACTGTTTAATCAATATGTTCCGACAAAAACAGTAAAAGTACAAAACCAAAACTGTCCATGGTTCACCCCCGACGTGACTAATATAATCAAGATTCGAAATAAATTGCACAGTAGATGGAAGAGCAGATCAACGAATGTCAATTGGGAAGCATTTAAACAAGCCCGAAATCATGCAATTCTGGTTATACGTGCATCTGAAAAGAACTACTTTGCATTAAGGCTTAATACGAGTACCTCTTTACCCACCAAAACACTTTAGAGAAACATAAAAAAAATTGGCGTCTCTAAAGTCCTTAACATTCAGAGTGCTCTCGACCCAGATCTTCTCAATAACTTTTTCGTGGGCGATCAACTCCATGATAATGATCTTGATTCTTACCACATATTGGCGCAGTTGGAAAGTTCTGTGCAAAGACTAGAAGATTTTGAAGTGGTGAGTGAAGATGAAGTATTTAAATGCACCATGGCTGTTAAGTCTGACGCTATCGGAGAGGATGGTATATCAGTACAGTTTATTAAACTTATCTTATCTCACAGTGTTGGCCATCTCACTCATGTTATTAACTTTTGCATTACCACATAAAATTTTCCCATGTCTCGGAAAATTGCAAAGGTACTTCCAATCGCCAAAAAAACAACAGTAAATTCCTCTTCTGACTAGCGACCAATTAGCATACTACCTTGTCTATCCATTTTTGAAAAAGTCTTAGAGAAGTAAATCCTTAACCATTTAGCTACTAACAACTTGTTGTCCCCGAAATAATCAGGGTTTAGAGTAAATCACATTTGCTCCACAGCTATGATAAACCTACTTGACGAAATAAGGCAGGATTATGACAAGGGCTAGGTAAGTCTTCTTTGTCTGCTTGACTTTTCGAAAGCTTTCTATAGGGTAGATCACAAGCTAAGATGGTAGATGGAAGCTAAAAAACTTGTTTTTTTTTCAGTGATAGGGCTGTCAAACTTATAGGTGGCTATTTATCAGACAGATTTCAGAGAGTTACCTCTGGCGGCAAATCCTCTTCTCTAAAAGCTTTAGTTCAAGGAGTTCCTCAAGGGTTAATTCTTGGGCCATTACTATTCTGCATGTTCAACAACGATCTCCCATCAGTCTGCACGCAAACATCTGGTCATCTTAATGCTGACGACGTTCATCATCGTTCATCGACGGTTATTGATCGTACTCTATCAGACTACAGTCATACTCAAATAGTCATTGGTCGGATTTACGGATGTTTACACAAATCGGCTACCGGCTATCGTTTATCGGCTTATTTTACTCCCAATCATTATGTACGCCGATGTTGTCTACAGCGCCCTTGACTCACTATCCCAGCATAAGTTACAAGTAGCATTCAACGATGCGGTGCGATACGTATACGGCCTCCGTAGATATCACCATATTTCCGAAAACTCAACCAAGCTATTTGACTGCACACTGCAGCAATACATCAATAGAAGAAATTGTATATTCCTATATTTACCATTTATAATAAATGTCCGTCCTACTTACTTAAACTCGAGCCGTTTATTTTTCATTTATGCTGTCAAACTATGGAATTCATTACCACCGCGAATCAAACTCATTTCTAACCGTGCAATCTTCAAAAGTGCAGTCCTCTCGCATTTCTCTTCTTTAACTACCCATCCTAAATCCCTTCTTTGTTCCCTATAATCTCCACCTCTTAAGTAATTTAAGTAGTTTAAGTTTTTAAGTTATAAATGTTAAATCAGTTCTACTTTCTACTCAATTTTTATCTAATTATTAAAAAAGATATTTATCTTATTGTACATCCCAAATATTTAATAAATAAAATGGAATGAAGTGGTAAATGAATTGACATTTAACTTGGCACTTATTCTTTGATAACTTTGGATATCGTATTCCCTTTGCTAAATGAAAACAAAGTCTAACTTATTTTAGTAAGCCGGCTTTACGCTAATGCGTAAAAGACACATGTCATCGAAACCCCACAGTGATTAGATATCGATATCAATGTTCCAAAGCATATTCAGGAAAGTTTTATTAAAAATACAATGTAAGAGTTCGGACAAGATTTAGGCTTTTATGTAACAAAACTTTGAGGACTGAAATGACAAGTGAGAGATTTTTCGATTTCTGGGATGTCGATTGACTCCTCATCAAAAGCTAATTGATTAATCGACAATTTTAAAGCTATCTTCCTTATATTTTGAAAAGTCGTGGTAAGACTTCGGAATGAAATCCGACCTCCACCTTATTTAACTCAAGTATGCCATCATATTAAATCAATGAGTAACAACCGTCTAAGCGATTATCACAGAAGCCCCCAGTCCATACAACTGTGCATGTTTGAGGTATTTGTTATGTATAGTACGAGTATATGGCTATTAGCAAACATATGAAGACAGATCGAGTACCATATTTCAACTAAAGTTCAATTGCATCACTAGCCTCTTAACTTGAGCCCTTGTGCCGTATGAAAGGAAAGGAAGTACAGTGGAGTGTGAGATGTAGAAGACTTGTGCATATCAGGGTCTTAGATGTATTAGGCGAAGAAGCAGCAAATCAATGCAACAATAAAGCCGTTTAAGCCAAGGAGCCGATGCTTACAGCTCAAATTCGTGGGAATGACTAAGCAGCGGGCTTGTTCTATTCTTTGTTAGGACCAACATAAAGGTTTTAGAACTTATAAAACAATCGCATCGAAACGCAAACATGTTCCCAAAGAGTGGAGTATAGTAACTAAAGAAGAGATATAGATATGTAGATAGATAGACAGAAATATTTGATTTATTTATAAACCTTGGTTTTTCAAACTAATTAGCAAAAGGTATAAAACACACAAAAAAATTAAATAAATACATGAAATTTTAAATTAATTTTATAAGATAACAAACAAGAATAATACTTTCATATCTTAGTATGATTGGTCATTCATCTAATATAAAAGCTCTGAGTTGACAACTAACTTATAAATATTAAGCGAAATATTTTGATCTTCAGCAGACAGATTGATATAAAACAGAAAATGATTCCTCACTGCATTGAAAATAGAGCATCTTAAGAAGTCGTGCTTAATTGTATCTCTAAATGTGTATTACAAATATTACAAATGTTCATTGGGTTGGAAGCATGTAATGTCTATCATTATGTAACGCAATTATATATGGCACACCTTATTTGCGTCATGACTTATGAACGAACGGTTTAAAAGATGAATTCGAGAAGACAAAATTGTCTTTTCTGGGGAGTGGAAAACCTAAACGATATTCACAAAATCCAATGCATACCAAAAAAAAAACTCACTGCAAATTGCGGATTAGGAGTTGACAGCATCATTGGCTCGTGCTTTTTCGAAGATGAGGCTAAAGAGACAGACCGGCTATTTTTGTTTTTGTCTTAAAATTGAATTAATCAAGTCTGGCAAATTTTTGGTTTCAACAGGATGGTGCTATCGCCCATACAAGCCACCAATCAATCAACTTATTGCGTACGAAATTTGAATATCGCATTATTTCGGTTAGAAAAGAAGGTCATGCGATTTGACACCTTTAGACTTCTTCCTGTAGGGTTATTGGAAGAGTAAGGGTATGCTAATAACCCAACGATAATTCAGGATCTCAAACAAAACTTCAAACTGCAATTGCCGCCATTAACCCACTTATTTTTCAAAAAGCCATCGATAATTTTGACCTTCAGATGGTCGCTTCTCGTCCGTCTGTGCAGGATGACGATGGAGAATGCACGCTGCTCCATCAAGGTCGGTAAAGATCTCACCGAGACCTTTGATGTCCAGAAAGGATTTAGACAAGGCGATGCGCTGTCATGCGATTTTTTCAACATCGTACTTGAAAGAATAGTGCAAAACTCACGAGCAAACACAAGAGGCACTATCTTTCAAAAGTCCGTCCAACTACTCGCATACGCCGACGATATTGACATAATCGGAAGAAAGCAGCGTGATGTCAGTGGCGCTTTCGCGAGTATTGAGACGGAAGCGGCGAAAATGGGTTTAGCGGTCAATGAGGGCAAGACCAAGTATATGCTGTCAAGCAAAAAGGACAACCAACACCGACGTCTCGGACAGAACGTCACCCTCGACAGATATAACTTTGAGGTAGTTAAGGACTTTGTCTACCTAGGCTCCGCTATAAATACAGACAACGACACCAGCGCTGAGATCAAGCGAAGAATAACTCTTGCCAGCCGCTGTTTCTTTGGGCTAAGAAGGCAATTGAGTAGCAAAGCCGTCTCTCGGACAACAAAAGTCACCCTTTATAAGACTTTAATAATCCCGGTCCTGCTCTATGGCGCAGAGGCATGGACATTATCAAAAATGGATGAGGGTGTTCTTGGTTGCTTCGAGAGAAAAATTCTTCGGGCGATCTTCGGTCCCGTCTGCATTGACGGTGAGTGGAGGAGGAGATACAACGACGAACTGTATGGACTGTACAGCGACATGGACCTAGCCAGAAAAGTGAAGATCCAAAGACTGAGATGGCTGGGTCATGTAGAGCGCATGGACACCAATGCTCCGGTCCGAAAATTCTTCGAATCCGCCCCCGAGGGACAGCGCAGTAGAGGAAGGCCAAGACTCAGGTGGCGCACGCAAGTGGAAGAGGACCTCAGCCAACTTAGCGTGCGAAACTGGAGACAGCTAGTCAGGGATCGAGCTAGCTGGAGAAGCTTGTTGACTGAGGCCCAGGTCCACCCCGGACTGTAGCGCCACCTAAAGTAAGTAAGTAAGTAAGATGGTCGCTTCTAGCAGAAGCTGTGGTAGTAACATGCTCCTCTCATAGTTTTCATAGACTGAACTTTATTAATCAATAAAATTCTACTCTAGTTTTTCAATAAATGTGTGTTAAATTTAATGAAAGCTTCCACACTAGCTGTTGGCTTACCCTTATTTTATTTGAAATCACAATCAATAAGAATACCTTAAATTAATACTCAGGCCTATAACTAGATACTTAAATTCATTGACATGGTCCACATTGCTCAACATAATCGTCCATCTGAGCGCACTTAACCCTCTACTGCACAAGAAGCCATATGTGGCTTTTGATTTTTCGGCGATGACTGCTTAAACTGCGTAACTGCCATTGGAAATTAACTATTAAGGCCGTTTAGATAAATCAACTGTTGATGTAAATTTGGTCACCTTTATCTCTGCACAAGTGCAAAGAACTGCGGTCAAATTCAATAGGACGCATTGTTAAGGCTCAGTTCAAAAACATAGAAAAAGAAATTGTTTTATTTTTGAGTAGCGAGTACCTCCAAAGGTAATAATATTTTTTTTTATAAGATTTGATACTAGTAAGTAAAATTCATGTGTTAAAATTGCAATTTTAAATGTGCGATTCAAGATATAACGGGTTTTTAGCAACGTCCATATATGGCTCCTTGTACATTTACTGATATATTCACTAAATTTCAGGGTCTCAGATATGACTCCTTGTGCATACGAAGACGGTTATGCGAGTTCCCCGCTTTTTCTACAGTGACTAAATAATGACTCCATCACGTTCGTTTTACAATAAAACGCGATTTTGTACTATTCCTGATTATGGATTTCAGAGTGAAGATGAAATCCTCGAGTCAGAAGACCTCAGACCTCAACGGGACGGCGTCATGAGTTTCCACTAAGTTCCGTTCATTTGGATTCAACTGACCGAGTTCCAAAATGGCAAAAACAACATAGCAATGCCAAAATGATAGTCCATACATTTCATTATATGCAAAGTTAACCTGTTCTTGAACAAGGATTGAAATTGCTTTGCTTCATCCCACTTTTTTTGAACTATTTCCCGTTTTTAATGTTCTTTTTAATGAATAAAGTATTTAAAACAAAAAAATTGTTCCTTTGATTGGACGAAATGCAATACTTCACAAATTTTTTTTTTTATTTGAAAATTTGTGCAGTTACACAAGCAGCCATGTATGGCGAAATTTTGTGTTTTTTTTAATAAAAGCAAATTTAATTTTTTTTTTGTTTTAATCCTTTAACTTTCCAAAATAGAAAACAAAAGAAGCTAATTTTTTTTTTCATTTGATAACAATGCAAGCAGTAGAGGGTTAAAGCCTATACATCATCGAAATGCACGCTCTACAAATAACATGGCTGCGTAATGATGGTGTTGAAGAGATTCAAATTTTTCGTTTGGCGAACATAGTGTTTAGACTTATCTTACATTATGACGTATTTTGCATTTGAATTTGCATCTAAAACTTTAACAAGTTTAACTCAATCTCACTCAATTAGTTTGGATAACGTTTTCTTCAGCGATAAGGCTCATTTTGCACTTGCTGGATAAGTTAACAAACAAAATTGTCACATATGGGAAAGAAAAAATCCGAATGTAACTGTTGGAAGACCTTTGCATCCACAAGAGTTACTGTATGGTATGTTATTTTCTCTGGTAGTGTCATTGGTCAACACTTCTTCAAAAATGAGGAAGATGTAATCGTCAGCGTCAATTCTAATGGCTATAGCCAAATGTTAACGAATTTTTTTGCCCTCAAATTGAAGATATGGACGTGAAAGACATGTGGTTTCAACAGAATGGTGTCATATCTCACACAACACGACCCATTTTGGATTTATTAATAAACATATTTCCTAGATTTGGCCACCAAGATAGTGTGATTTGGATTTATTTTTGTGGAGCTATGCACATAATCTGCAAATTTTTGACGCTATGAAAACGATAATTCGTTAATTTATGGCCAGGTTATTGCCCAATCAGAATCAAGTACTTCAAGAATTCCCATGGAGGACATGGCAAGATCCTACATTGTTTGGATCTGAAATAAAAATTTCATCGAAATTTGAATCTAAATTCACTTTCGGAAAAACAAAATGGATGACCCTGCATTGTTTTTATTTTTGCCATTATTGTTTGGACGCTCAAATGATTATTAATGACTTAATGTATTAATAGTAAATCAAATTCAAATCAAAGATAAGCCTGTATGACGTATTAGCAAAATGGTTGAAAGTCTTAAAATAAAAACTGTTCAGCCATTTTCTAAAACGATATCTCTGATTTTAGAAAAGATCAACTACTCTAGATACGGCAATAAATAATATATAATATATTCTTAGGTAAACACTGACTCAAAGTTGCAGATAAATGTCTATGATCAAAGTGTAAACACTGATTGTTAAAGATCTTAATTTTTATTGAAAACATTTCTTCCTTCTAATCTGTGTCAAATCTGTGAATCACATTTCCTCTGAGTGATTTACGGAGATTTAAGATACGTGTGATTTATGACACTGGCAAATTAAACGCGATCAGTTAACACTTAAAATTATCGTATACATTTCTTCAAAAATTTACGCTACAGTACTAGTTAACACCTAGCAAATGGAGACCGGAAAAAACATGAGACTGTGCCTTACTATGGGACTAAAAAAATACGCAAGCAAATAAAGAATGGGAATATAAATAAAAACACTTTCAAATAGAACTATTGTAAGACCTTATGTCTGGGAATTTAATTATGCGTAGAAAATAGCTCTTAATGGATGGGCCGCTGGGATAAATTGGAGTCTGAAATGTTCGCAAAATAGAAGGAATTTGATTGTTAGTAATTTAATAGAAATTGATTTGTTTGCGAACCAGAGTTTAACGATGTATGCAAACAATCGGCTTGAAGAAGCCTTAAAATTGTCAATTAATTTGATTAATTTATTGACTTCTGTTTCACAATGTCTGCCAGCATGTTGGCAGTTAATTTTGTTCAGATTGAAAACGTACGGCTCGTGCTCTTTAAAGGTCTAATTTTCGAAAAAATTGAAAGCTGAGAAGTAAGGAAGATTCAAACTATTTTGAGGAAAGGCTTTCAGGGTAGAGAAGAATTGATTGACCCACATTATCAGCTCTTGCAGGAAAAAGTTCAACAAGGTATATAATCCATTAAGTTCACAGTATTCCAAATAATTTTAAAACAAAAAATTTATAATAGTCGTTAAACTAGGATACATGTTGAGGCAAACCGTGTAGATATTCTCGCAGTATACATATGACGCACGACAAAGTATTTTCGTTAGAAGAACTTTAGCATTTCTCAACTCCGATATAGGCGAAGGGCAATCCCTGAGGCGGTTAGATTTTGATTTTCTCTTAACTGCGTATTTTTAAATATACCTATATCCATTTATAATATAGCCTAATACCTCAAAATCATTTTTCCAATATGAATGCTACATTTGCCAAATCGATTAACTCCATAAAACAAGAAGTTGATAAATTATAAATTTTGTCATTTAGTGATGTTAATTTTTATTATTAGAGGACTTTTTTTAGGGGAAACGATTTGGAATCAATCAAATGCTTTTAAATTAAAATATCAAGAAGTTCAAAAAGTAGAGTTAATAGATTTGGCAATTAAAGCACTCGTCTGTAAAATGTGGTGATTCGGTGATTCGTAAGCGTCGCGCATTTAATACTCACTTCATTATTCGACGATAAGTGATGGGCTGAGCAATCAACTTATCTGATCGTGGACTAAAAAGTTAAGACCAGTGAGAGACAGTCACCGCAGACGTGTATTGCCGAAAGATCGATATTATTTGGCCGCTGCGGCAGCTGTGTGCCAAGTTCAACATCATAAGATAATATCAGTAAGCCGGACCACTCCCGTAAGTTATATTTAAATGTAGAATCATTTTATTAGTTTTACTTATACGAGGGCGGGTCAATAAGTCCGTGACTTTTGGATTAAAACACAGATTTTTTGATAAAAAAATTATTTTATTTTTCAACGTAGTCTCCCTTGAGCTCTATACACTTTGTCCAACGCTTCTCCAATTTTTTTATCCCTTCCAAAAAAAATGATTTGTCGAGGTCCTCAAAATAGGCCTTTGTTTGCGAGATGACTTCATCATTGGAGTCAAATCTTTTTCCACCAAGCCATTTCTTCAGGTTTGGGAACAAGAAGTAGTCGCTCGGAGCCAAATCTGGAGAATAGGGTGGATGAGGGAGCAATTCATAGCCCAATTCATGGATTTTTGCCATGGCAACTGCACATGTGTGCACCCTTGCATTGTCTTGGCGGAAAAGAACTTTTTTCTTGGCCAAATGAGGTCGTTTTTTTTCAAATCGTCATTGAATCGGTCCAATAAGTTGGCATAATATTCCCCATTGATTGTTCTTCCCTTTTGAAGGTAGTCAATGTGGATTATCCCGCGTGCATCCCAAAAAACAGTCGCCATAACTTTATTGGCTGACAAACCCACCTTGGGCTTCTTTGGCGCCGATTCGCCCTTAGAAACCCACTGTTTTGACTGTTGTTTGTTCTCTGGTGTGTTGTGATGGATCCATGTTTCGGCCACGGTTACAAAACGGCGCAAAAAATCCTCCATATTGCGAATAAACAACGCCAAACCTTCCTGTGAAGTTGTTACACGATTGCGTTTGTGGTCGACTGTGAGCAAACGCGGCACCCATCTTGCGGAAAGCTTTCTCATGCCCAAGTGATCATTCAAAATTGAAACCACTGAGCCATGCCAGATCCCTACGGCTTCCACAATCTCTCGCACTTTCAATCTTCGGTCGGCCAACACCATATCGTGAATTTTTTCGATTGCTTCGGGTGTAGAGACCTCAACTGGGTGTCCAGGACGTTCGGCATCTTCAGTGCTTGTACGGCCACAACGAAATTCAGTAAACCACTTTTTTACCATTGAAATCGATGGTGCAGAGTCCCCATAGTATTTATCAAGCTTAGCCTTGGTCTCAGTAATGCTTTTTTTTCGCAAGAAATAATGCTTAATAAGCACACAAAATTCACTTTTTTCCATTTTCTCCTCAAATTAGTGAGTAGTCTGACAAAAATAGCTGTCAAACACAAACTAACTGACGCAGCAAGTTTAAATTTTGACAGGAGTCAACTGACAGATGCCTGTTGACAGGAGCAGTGTTGCTGTTTCAGTAAAGAGGTCAGAAATTCAAAAAGTCACACCCGCCCTCGTAATAAAAAGGAAAAAAAAAAATACACTGTCCGATTACGTCCAGAGACTTACCTAAATAAATTGTTTAGGCTTAACCTAGAGCAGCTACATGCGGCCAATAAATATTTATAAGAAACCATTTTTATCTACCTTGTAAGTGTTAATGATTTCCCAATAAAAATAAGCATATTTAAACGGAGCTACTCCGCACCAAACTAGAGTTTCAATGAAAAACCTGACGATAATCTATCCCAATTAATCAATCAGTAAGTACGTAGATATACCCTGGGTATCTCGGTCACCGGTATTTCAACCGTGCGACTTTTTTTTATGGGAGTACCTTAAGTCAAGGGCCTACAGCGACAATCACCAAACTATTCAGGCCCTACAATAAAATACCCACAATGAAGTTGCTTTGGTCTCGAGAGATCACAAATTTAAGAGCCCAATTGTGACTGCAAGAATGTATTGAGAGGAATAGATGATATTTTGATGATATTGTTTTAAAAACATAAAATCAATAATTAAAATATGAGACTACAATAACTCCGTATTATTTTTTTTAATATTTAACTTGAAAATTGTCCATTGGACACCCTCCAGCTGGAATAAGTGTAAGGCATAGCAAGAAAGGGCTCAAAAACTCAGGGATTTCCAATCAGAACTCCTTTCAGATAACGAGAGGTTTTTTTTTAATATGTGTCAAGAGGAGATAGTCCAAATTCCTATAGCTGTACTAAACAGGGTTTTATCCAAAGCACACTATTGGAAATTAAAATAACTAACGGAAATTAGACAGAATCAGTTGAACAATAATAATAGCTTCTTCCATCTAATCACTGAATGTAAAAACCATTCCCCTTCCACCTGGCCCCTGCCCCCATTAATCCGCTTGAAGCGAAAAGAAATGTCATCAGTTATCACAGAGGAAAACACTTCCTGACCAATTAAGACATCGTCCCATATAAATCGCTATGGGGCATCCTTCCTATTATATTGTAAAAACTTGAGAGGTACTAGTGGCTCTTTTTCACTTACAGAAGCTATATGCATTATGTGTAACCATGTCTCCTAGTCATAAATCCATGTTGGAATAGTTTTCATACCTAAATATGACAAAAGATGTCGCAAGTCCGCAAAAGACTTCAGATCAATTATTTCTAATTACTTTGCTCTTTAAATGAATGGAAAGTGGAAAGAAACAGTCTCGCACGAAAGGATACTCGTAGATATACGAATAAAATTTGTAATTTTTTTAAACCGACCACGCTAAATATATCCAAGGGCTTTTCATCGTGTTAGGTGCAAAAGAATTCACATATCAAGGATCACTTCGTTAAAGCTAGTTAAAAGTCTTTCAACCAAACAAGTTACCATAATGTTGAATATGGTTCCTAATAACAGTCAATATTGACAGAAATGATGTTCTTCAGCGCTAAAATCATACTACCAGCCCCCATTATTCCTTGCCTTAACAATATTCGTCCTTTTTACCTGTTATCAAATAACAAGATGCTGCTTAGAGTCTAGACTTTACTGAAAGTTAAATATCTGATAGAACATATAGGTATAAAAGGCAGGCATTTAATGATGGTTTAGTATGCAGATAGGACAAACTTAACCAGGTTGTTAGCCAATCCTGTTAGCAGCAAACCAGGAGAGCACCCAAGCTTAGTTTCAAAAAAATTTGTTCTGTAAAATCTTCGTTCAGATAAATTCTTATCAAATCAAATCAAATACTGTAACAAAAAAATTCCATGTACTTATCTTCGCCAATGATTCCTAAATGGATTGAGGCGTAGAGTCAATAAACCTGAATATATCCATAACTTATTCACCTCCTTTCGCCTCCCCAATTCATCTAAACGCCTACAGGCAGACACCTATATGTTAGGATAGCATGTAAGTTGCTTATTCACAAATTTATATGCAAATAAAATATAGCTATCTTCGTCCCAAAATAATGCAAGCTCACAGTGCACAGTGGACTATAGGTCCTTACTTAACAAAAAATATAAAAGACATCACCAAGTCAGTGACCTTTATTACCCTCGGATTCACATGTCCAGGGAATAGTGACGCCCACGGTTGAAAGAGGTTCGCATTTGGTGCCACATATATCAAATGAAATTTAGACATATCCGGGTATGATCCTGTCTCGGACCGAACTTCATAAAATTCAAGGGTATAAATGTCAGCCTCGTCCTTGAATTTGGAATGAAGTCTCTAAAGGTTCCATCTTAATATTAATATACCTATATATAACGGTTGTACGAAACGTCGAAAGACAAAATTTAATTGTTAGGTTTAACTTAGAGTGTCCGCATGGGGCCAGTAAGTTAGAGTAAGATAATTTTAAGTTAATTAAGCTAATTTCTAAGCGTTTTTTTGTCTAGCTTGTAAGAATTTCTGAATTTAAATAAATAAAAATGCATTTAAAATGAAAATGAAATACCTATATATAACATTTGTATTATTCACGAGGAGTCAAGCTGCATTTAAATCCTTACTTGTTTTACTTCAAATTAATTCCATATTGCTCCTTTTACTTTCAGAAGCTACACAAAAAGAATTCGCTATGCACTTGTTACAGAATGTTCCACTTATTCTTTAGCTGTACAATTCATAGCACAACATTCTTTGATAAGATAAATATTTTTGTGGGGTTAATTACATTTGCGGCCTTTAGAACCATTCCACATGCCTGGGTATTTGTATCAGCTGATTAGAGAAGCCAAAAACTTTATGATGTTTTCGCTTTAGACATAAAATTCAGGAAACTTAATGTTGCCTTTAAATCAAACGAAGAATCTAGAGAATATTTTCTACTCGAAAAAAGAGAAATCTGAGCTTTGGACGAACAGTGCTTTTTAAGCCAGTACTAACTTTGATTTTGAACAAAACACACATCGAGTGGAGTGGAATCACAAGATCAAGAAGGCCAGTTTACAGGTACATTACGCAAAATTATGCGTTCATCGAGTGTTTCCTTCAATAACTGTTTCGTTTGCTGTATGTTACATTCATGCGATTCAGTCCGTTACCCGAAAAGGCCATGAATCAGGGCTCTATAGCCTGATAGTAGTATATGTTCTGCCGAAGCAAGTCTCTATAGTCTCTATATAGTACATAGAGGGTATATATAGTATACCCTTGAAGTAACCCGCTCTACTAGCGCAAAGATCGCACCAAACTGTGCATTTTTCAGGACGTAACGGCGTTTCATCCTGGCTTCGGGCCAGGAAAGTCCTCCATCGACCAAATATTCAGACTACGGCAGATCCCTGAGAAAACCCAAGAGCTTCAAACAGATTCACACCACATATTCATCGATTTTAAGGACGCGTATGACAGCAGCTATAGAGACGAGCTATAGAGAGCAACATCTAGTTTTGGCATCCCTGCCAAACTCGTCCATCTGTGCAGGATGACGATGGAGAATGCACGCCGCACCATCAAGGTAGGTAAAGATCTCATAGAGATCTTTGATGTCAAAAAAGGATTTAGACGAAGCGATTTTTTCAATATGATACTTGAAAGAATAATGAAAAACTTACGAGCAGACACAAGAGACACAATCTTTCGGCTCTCGGCGGTGAACTAGAACAAGGCCAAGTATATGTTGTTAAGAACAAAAAACACTCACCGCCAACGTCTAGGACAGAATGTCACCTTAGATAAATATAACGTTGAGGTAGCTAAAGACATCGTCTACTATCGTCTATACATCGCTATAAATTCGTACAACGACACTAGCGCTGTACTGTGAAGACTGTAACGCCATCTGAAGTAAGTAAGTGACGCTAATCCCATCTGGATTTTGTCAGCTTCAAATGCGACAATTTTGCTAATTGACCTGGAGCAAAAAATGAGCCTCATCTTTAAACACAAATTTCAATAAAACTGCGGATCCAGTGCCGGTTAATTTTGGGCCCATTCATCGAAATTTCAACGCAAATGATGGGCATTCAGCTTCATTACACGAGCTTTATCTTGTTATTCTTCAATCCAGGATTTTTGCTTAAATTTTCCATAAAAGGGACAGAAAAAAACCAAGCTCTTGTGAACTACGCTGATTGAATAGATTCAGACGTTCTTTAATAATCCCCTGAACGAATGCAATATGCTCTTCAGCATGCACTCTTTTTATGCGAAAATGGTCAACAATAAGACGAATAACAATTTTAGAGAGTCAGAGTCAGATTTTAGAGTGAATAAAAAGGCCATAGATTGTCCGCATATTTTAAAACTAAATTATGCAATGAAATTCCTTAACCAAGAATAGAAGAATATTGGGTCGACTGGGTTATATTCAATAGAACGAAAATTAGTCGAAAATTAACCTATGTAATTGGCAGTTGGAAATGATTGTGCGTTAAAAATGGGTTAAAATAAGTTTTCATGTGACATTATCAGGCATTGATAAGTCAGTTTGTGTGTACCGTTCCTTGAATTATGAATTTTGGATGCACATATACTAATATGTATGTTCTTAAATTAACCACTTTATCGTCTAGAGAAACATGTAAATGAATCTATGCGACCTTTTCTATCTTCCTTATCTCAGAAACCGTTTCTTCTACACGCGCTCCACCCACCAGAATAAAGCTACATCATCCAAAAGATCTTAATTTAGTGCGAAATGTATAGACTTTTCAAATGTCTTAATGCGACAAATTTTCTCAGTGAGATTCTTCTACATTCTGTTATTTAAAGTTTAAGCAAAACGATAGCTTCCGGTTCTTTCATCCTTAATCTAAAGTCGTTACTCATCTGTCGTCTTTATTCAACCGTTCACTTTTTCTCATCGTCTACCCGTTGTCATATTTAGGACACTATGTAGCTCTATAAAAAACGTTGAGATGGTTTCACTTAGTAGCCGTAGCCAAGTTTTATTATCTTTTAAATATTTAAATGTGATGACTCTCGGATTAAAAACACTTTAAAAATAGTGATGACAAAACGATACGGACAGTGAAAGGGGTATTAACTACAACAAGAGTCTGTGCTATTGAAGAGAGAGTAAATAAAATTGAACCATAAACAGAGATTACAACAGTTGAAAGATCTCTCCCGCACCAAGTTCAATAGAGTCTGTTGACCATGATGTTACAATGGCTTACTTAAAAGATACATTTACTTTCCGTCAACTATGTAGTACGAGAGCTCGTATCTGTTGCATATATGTATAATAGAAATGGCAATTTTGTCGGATATAACAGCTGACATTGTTGTGGTGAATTTATCATTGGGCAAACGAATTGATAATAGGGTGCCATGCTTCGTGTCGTTCAACAAAGTGACGCCTATTAACTTTATGTGTTAAGTCAATTGCTTTTTTTGAATCCCCCTACATGTGGAGGAACACCCGAAGTGTGTGACTTAAATTAAACATCAACTACGAGCACATTTAAAGATTGTAGTTGATGCCAACAATTGGTCTTAGTATCTGTATCTCTGTACGCATGGAGATTTCAAATCGCAATCATGTGAATGAAATTTGCATGAATGAAAATGAAGTTCGTAACTTGCAAGCCTGATTGATTTATACGTCGTCTATAAATATCGTATAACTTTCTTTGTTTAAAGCGAGATCACTATTACACATACATATGTACACTAAATGTACATACGTATGTATTAATATAAACTGATTTGATATTGATCAGAGGAAAGCTTTGAATCTTCGTACTTTTGTAGGTGTTGAAAAAAAGGCAATACACATTGGGAATCAAAAACAGATAAGCGAAAAGTATTGTAGTAATTAATGGCCAACTTTTAAATTCCTCTGAGTGTATCTAATTTATCAAAATTGTCCTCAGTTTTAAGCTAGCCCCTACCTCCTTTCCAGTCCACTTCTTTATTTGTAACTTTAAAGTAAAGCAGCTCACACCAATAGATGCGTGAAAGCATAGTTTTTCACTAATATTCGAATACTAGTTTGCGTCTTCCCATGAAACACCGTCAGTCTATCAAAATTTTCCGACCAGACACTATACATATACAAATAGTATCTCTGAATTGTTCTCTAAGATAAAATTTCAAGAACTTCTGAGTGATCAATCCTTAACGATTCCAGAAAGTCAAAATTTCTTCAATCCAGATGTTTCGTTATTGTAAAATCGCCGTAGCAAATGCAACAGGAGCAATTTAACTGAGCAATGACAGGGAATGAGCTTTCAACTGCGCCAAAACTAATTACCCTGTTAGGAAAGATTCGCTCGATCAGAGGAGTTGTCCTCAAAGCTACCCACAGTTGATGTAGCAGACTTTTTGTGTTGAATACAAAGCCCCATCCATATAGAAACCAAAGGTGTTTTTATTACGTTAAAATTGAACTTATTGACTTTTATATACTTCAATGACAACGGTTTCAACAGACCACTTTTGAAGTTACTTCTAACAATAGCACGTAATGAATACCAGGATATTCAAATGGCGGTAAGGGATAGAGAGGTCAGAAAAGGTATCCAGGTTCATTCGTTTTGTTTATTAAGGATTGGACTGATTGCCTGGCATGTGGTATAGACTTTTCTGGATCACCTATAAAGATTACTAAGTTTGTTTTCGACATTGTTCTGCTTGCAAATTTTTCAGAATCTCTACAACTTATTGTTAACTGCTTATACGAATACTTTTCAAGGGAAAAATCTAATATTATAATTTTCGAGAGTGGTGGAGGCAGAAAACCGCGAATACCGTAAGCAAAAAGGAAATGTCTTGCCAACAACTCCATAGCCTACAGTAGCAAGTATAAGGTTTTCAAAACCGTCTCCCAGTCTATTCCATTTTGTGCCTCCCAAATATGAGGATACAAACACTATTGTCAAAAAAGAAGTCGGAAAGTTGGCTTTTCTGTCTTATTTTTTACCCAAAAATAGATTAGTACAAGCGGTATAATCGTTTTTATTTTATAAATTTTAAAAAAAATTTGTATGTGTGCTTTTTATTTAAAACATAATATTCAGTTTGTTCAATTGTTAAAAAAGAAGTCGGACACATTACAACACTGAACTATTTCCAACTTTCTTACGGAATAGTTGCAATGTTTCTAACTGCTCCCAAGCTAACAACATAAGTTTAAAATTACCTTCAAAAAGAGGTAACCCCTTAAAAAATTCGAGTAGTGTTGCGAAAAAAAAAAAATTACGCGACCCGAAAGAAACCGTTCATTAGTGCTAAATATAAAATTAGAGGAAAGAAATCTGCCAGACGTTAACAAAAACAGAACTTCTCGTTCCGAAAACGTGTTTAGTTCTCGGACGAGGTAAGTTTCCTTTGTTTCGCTCTGATTGAAAGGCTAATAAAAAAAAAAACACTGTGGTTCTGGCAGCCCGGTGTGGGCCATGACCTAGCTTCTTGACACTCATTTGTGTTGCTCATGTTGTCATTTTTTGTCACATCTGAGCGGGGCCTACGGTTTATCGCCAAGTCCGAACGGTACTCCTTAGAAGCTTTTTCATAGGCAATTTTACTTTCGGGAGTAGGCCATTACCCACCGAAAGGGTGATGGCGATTTGAAAAATTGTTGGTGACCCAGCCAGGAATGGAACCCAGACTCTCTGCGTGAAAAAGACGAAAAATAATAACAAAAAAACTTCTAATCGAAAAATTCCCGGAATTTCCCATTCAAACAAGCAGTTCTTGAGATATTGTCAAAAGCTTTTTTATCTGTTTGAACGACATTTGTCGATAGTTTCTACTTGCCTGAAAATTTATGATTCGGGGACTCGACAATGTCGAAAACACAGGTGAAAGAGTGATACAAAGAGTTTAAAGCGACTTGTACTGTGGTTGATGATTTGCCTTGTTCCTGTCGTCTATCCACCAGTATGACTGATCGTAGCATTGAAAAAGTTAAGAAAATTGTCCTCAGAGATCTGCGTGCGAGCATCAGGGAGATAGCAGCCGATCTTGGTGTTTCCTTCGAATCGGTAGAGAGTGTTATGCCCGATGTATTGGGCATGAGAGGAGATAAAGCACGGCTTGTGCCGAGAGTGCTAAGTTTGTTTCAGAAACAGCATTACATTGATGTTGCCAAAGATATGCTTCCTTTGGGCCAAAATGTTATCAATGGCATCATTATCGACGAAGAGACATGGATCTATGAATATGACATCGAAACTAACCAACAATCCATGGTTTCTTCATCTCTACAACGCACCGGTTCACACATCTTGTATGCAATAATGGAGATTACTCTAATGGAATTAAAATAAATATCGATAAATAATTGAATCTTTTTGGTTTATTTTGAAGGTACTTTTTGATCAGAAGGTAAAGAATTACCAACTGAGTATTAAAACTGTCCAAATGTGTAGTGTCCGATTTCTTTTTCGAGGTCAAATTTTGTTAATCCAATATTTTCTTTTTTGCATGATCGATATAGGGAAACAACCTGAATGCTATATAATGAATTTAAAGTATAAACACAAAGTCTTTGAAATGTTTAAAAATACAAAAAACTGATACTTCAATACATATATATTTTTAGGACTGTCCGAGTTCTTTTTTGGTCGACTGTATACGAAAAGCTGCTGGGATATCATTTCAAGTGTATTTTCCATCTTCTAATTAACACTCCAAACTATGTCATTATGCCTGAGACGGACTGTCCTCGGCGAAAAATCAAGTCTGTGGAAAGTGACTAAACGAAGTAGTACGGCAAGAACCAAACTTGTGCAGGTTAAAACAAGAGCACCGAAACTGTTTAGGAAGACTAAAAGAAAAAATTCCCCGTAGCAAAACAATGATCAGAAAAATTCATAAAACCCCTTCGAAATGCTATATGTCATTCATTTACTGAAGTTGTGTAATTCTCGATTTGACTACGTAAAATTGTTTAATGAACATCAAACGAATACAAAAACAAAAACGGAAAATACAATTTTACTTCGGCACAGAAAACGCAGTTCCTTAAAATTACCCCTTAAAAGAGATACGACTAGGGGTTTTTTCCATGAAGTGCCAATCCCGCTCTACTCAATTTAAGCCAAAAAAAGGAAGCAGACCAACTAAGAAAGGAAGATATCTTGCCGTAGATTTGGTGGTGGTGGCGACTACATTGTCTCAAACACATCATAAAAAAAAACAACAGTCTTCTTGAGCCATCAAATTGGACAGCGAACAAATATGGTATGAGCATCCTGAGCCTCATGTAGATCTTGTTAAAACTGTTCAGTCACAGCGTTTGTAAAATTATTATCATCGCCATGTTTAAGATGTAGAACGGTCTACTATATATCTATTGTCTACTATATTAACTCCGTTAAAAAAAATTTTAACAACTACTAACAAAAGCTAATACCGTTTTATGGAAATCACCATGTCGCATTTTGTATCTGTATTTTTAAAATAATGCATTTAATTGGACCACTGAATAATTTTTAATATTAGTTTACGTGCCAATTTATTTGCAATAAACTCTAGATAAATGCATTGAACTTTGAGTATCGATCGTTAATCATTTATAATAACTAGGTAATAAAATTGATTAGATTTTTTAACCTTATCCAACACAAGCAAGTTGATAAGGAAAATACAGGTAGACTTAGAAACCTTTACGTAAAACCAAGTTTTCATTACTATAATTTATTAATTCAAAATACTAATGGGCTTAATTTTTTAGACATAAGAAAAATAAAAGACACATTGGAGGCAACTTAAAAGAGACATCAACGAATATTTTTACCAATGATATGTGTATAATTGTAAATTTTCGATTGCTTCGTGTCAATCGACTTCCGTCAGGCAAACCTAAGCAAAGAGCAAAATCAGAAGCTTCCACTTTCATATTATCCATCTCTAAATCAATCATTTAACTATGACACCATTGACTCGTAAAAACATTCACTTTGCAATTTCCGAATTATCCGTATACGAGCACGTAAGTATACTCGTACATCAACCAAAACATATCTTTTTTGATGAGCTCTTAATTCGACGGCTCTTGAGACCTACGCGCACTATACCAACATTCAATGGTTCTGGTGATTTCAGATTTGTACAGTACATATATGAATAGTACTTGTAAATTTACTCGTAGATTAACTCGAATTCCTGCCGCGCACATCACATTCAGGGCTCATCTGCACTTGTATCTTTTAGCTTCGTATACGAGAGTATCGTATGGCAAACAAAACACTAAATAAAATTAAAACTAATTTTATTAGATCCGATTTGTGTATGTGGTGTGGCGTCCCGCAATCACTTTACTTATTAGCCGAGTACGCTCGAATCGGACTCTGTACAACAGCGACAAATATTTTAAACACGAAATATATCCATCATCTTGATTGAATTGGAGAACTCGGAAAGATACTGATACACAACAAGATACGAACAGCACAGACAATCGAAGTTTAGGGATGTCTTGAATTGTGGAAAAGCATTTATTACCATAAGATTAGTGACCACTCTGTCTAATATGGCTTCAGCTAATATTATTCCAAACACAATTAAAAAAGCCCTAGAAAAGTTATAGGACCAAAATTGGTCTCATCTCTTAAATAAGGGTGCGTGGCCAAGAGTAGACGGTTTTTAAATATCCTTAAGTAAAAAGAACTCCATGATAAATATACATTTTTCAAATATTTCACAACGTATCTCAACGGACTATTCGCTGTGTAGACTACCAGAACCACCACCACAACCGAACCGAGCACTTTCGATTGTTTCACTTAACTAACTTGATATTTTTAGTGTAACGACTAAGCTCCACTTGCACTATTTAACGTGATGGTGTGAAGTGGTGTAAATGTGTTTTGTTACTGCCCCCACATAGCCTAGGGGTAGTTTAAAACAAAAAATAAAATTATGAGAGAATTGTATATTCGTATTCGCAGCAACTCGTGCGTTAGAGAATATAATAAAAGCAAGAATTGGGGAGCCATATAACGACTTTCAGCATAACAAGACTAACTTACCTTCGCATGTGTAACTGGTTATGACGGCACTCCTTCACAGTATTCCCGTCCTTGATAAAAACTAAGTCCCTGACTCGGAATTTATGTCGTCAGCATAAGTAAAAGGGTCTTTCCACACGGCTCCATCATGGCCTGCATATGCAGACAGGCAGACCGTTTATGTGCGTTTCTATTTTCTATTTTAAATTCAGTGAAAGTTCGATATAAAAATATGAACAGTGACTCAGAAATAACAAGCAAGGAAGCTTACTTTGGATGTGCTGAAGGAAATTTGCAAGAACTAAATAAGAGATATACTCGTACCTATATGAAATTTGGCATGGAAAGTACTCGAAAGTACTTGAACAGACATTTACAAAATTTTATCGTAGAAAAGAAAAAAGCACTACACTTTAGCTAGCATCGAATTATTGTCACATGAACATCTTAAAGTTAATCAGATTGATAGCTGGATGACAACAAAAAACAAAAAAATATGTAAATAACATATGGCATTTAAAAAAGGGGTTTAATTTAATTTTCTTTAAGTTTGCATAACGTACTTATTATTTTAACATACGAAGCTGAAGACTTTTTAGTTGGGACTTTTACAGCCCCCTGAGTGAAGTCTCTAGAGTATGAATCGAACAAAAGACGTTTTTGGTATGTCTACCAGTTATTACCTAGAATTCGCATTTGCATGAAAAACACTGCTGTACGAGTATGTGTCATCAATTTCAAAAGTATTCATTTGGTGACGTGCTCCACTTCGTATGCCTGAACCGGTATGCAAATCAACTGCGTGTCGATCTAAGAAGATATTGAAATGCATACAGTACTAGGAGTGCAAACTCAACTCTGATTATTTTCTAACCAACGGCGATTGTGGAAAGCCCTCCGTGTCGCGCAACTATTAAGAAAAAAAACAGGATTAAGACAACATTGATGAAGAACGCATATATACAAAGCAAACTAGTAATAACAGAATCAAAAAAACCATTGCAGCCAAAAAAATGGAATGGAGATATTAGCACTCGTTTGCCCACTCTAAATCGTGAATAAGATAAAGAGATCTTAAGTAGCACCTTAGCTCAGAAGTATCCCAGAGTTCTGCGGAATATCCGGAATATGTTAAAAGATTGCACTATTTGACCCACCGATTTTTGAAATCCTTCCCTTAAAGTGTGACTTATCGGTCTGATAAGGGCTTCAGTGCAACAAAACATTATTTATTTTTTGATAATTGTGTCCTAAGGCACATTCTTGTAAATTAGAAGACATGTGCATGTTCACCAATTAAGTAGAGAAGTCTAGGGTTTTCTTCCCTAGAGCCATAACTTTGATTGCATCCAATACCATTTTTGTATAGGACTCCTTCAATCTAATGACACATCCAAGGCTGCTGATCCCCTTTAAATCATTAAAACTGCAGGTCACGAAGTGAATATCACTATCAAATAGCTATTTTGCTTTATACTCGTACATAGGTAGCATCCGACATTGAATTTTGAAACTAAATAATTCGTGTAATTGGACTTGTTGGTGTGATTTGTAGTTGTCTGAAGAAAGAATATCGAACTAACCTATTTGAGTTATTTGGTTTCCCGCCATAGAATATGAGTAAGCACAATGTGTCATGTTGTTGAAAATGTCAATGTTGAAAAATAAACAAATGATGTGTACGCAGCGTGTCGAACAGAGCTTAATAGTACTTTTTCATTCTTTTAACTCAATCAACCTAACCCCTAGTAGAAAGACAGGCTGAATCTTAAGATTTAACATTTTTTACTAAAGCACTCTGACGAGACCAAATATCATTTGCATTTAAAATTACCAAGCATATTTTCATTTGCCTTCAATGACATCCATGGTTCAATGCTATAGGGCTTCAGACTTTGATGATTACTGAGTCTATTAAGTGTTTCTTGACAAAGCCTTTCTACATAATTGTCTTCTTAGCCCAAAGAAACAGTGATTTGCTGATGATGTTTAATTTTTGGGACGATTACATTATTAGAGTTAACAAATGAGTCGAGATAGACAAAATACCTAACAAACTCAAAGTTATAATTACATTTTGTGACCTTCTGTCACTACTCAAGTTAAGGACTTCTTTTTACCTTTAAGTGTTTCCAATGGTTTTTCCATATCATAACCACCGACTTTAACACTTTCGGAGAGTGTTCTTTCAGATCTCCAAGTATTGTTTTTAGGGTATCATCTCGATAACTTATCATACTATTTCTTTTTATCAGGTGAAGTTGGTGTTCTTCTCTCTTTCTTTTAAGTTAAGTTGATTTGGTGGTCAGGTGAAACATAGCACATCAATTGTGACATTTCTGATTGCATCTTGGCAGTGTGTCCACTGATCTTTAAGATTTAATGTACGTTGTAAGGGTTCGAAGATATTTGATCGGCAAATGTTCTGCTGATTTTATTATAATTACAGCCGTCTAAAGTTATTTTTTTTTCACATTATATCCTCGTTGTTGTTTGAGTCTGAAATGTCAATAGACTATAATCCATGAGTAGTGAATTGTATCGGTCACAACATGTTTTATTCAGTTAACTGTTTTACGATTAGGTAAGAGCCGTGTTTCTTTGCAAATACCGAAGTTCTGAAAATAAGTGCCTGCTCGCAACCAAATCAAAAAGTTTTTACAACCAAAAACGTCTCCTTTTCTTATATTGGCATTTAAATTATCCAAAATTTTAGCCTCATATTTACGCCTATAATTTTGTCGAATAGTAGTCAAAAATAATTTTTTGGTTGTGGAGGTGTGAGCGCACATTAGACTCATGTTGATGAAATTAATCTTAAAGAGTACAATAAGTTTGCACACGGGTTGAAAGCTTAATACTTTTTAAGTTTTGATTTGATAATGACAGTAGTGGCATCATATAAGATCTAATCACTGTTTTCTGCTCTATGTATACAGGTAACGGGTGAGTTTTGTTCAAACTAGTACTAACAGAACACATGAAATTTCATTAAATAGCCGTTTGTGTTTAATTGGGAGAATACGTTCTGAAATTAATTTTTAAATACAAATTCGGCCATATGACCACCACGACTGGATCTGACGAAAGTCGAATTTATGACCAGTTTTTCAATCAATTATGGATGTTTGTCCTCAATAACACAAATAATGTTGGCTTTCAATGCGTCCATTTTTGTGATTTGTCAGAGAAGACTAGCGACTTAACATACCCCCAAAAAATAATCACGTAGCATAAAATCACAAGATCTTAGAGGTTCATTACGCGGAGTTATCCGCTGATTGAATCTTTCCTTCAAAGAGTTGATTGTTTTGTAACACGCCAATCAACATCAATTTTGATCTTTCAGACCAAGATCTTTCCGTTAAACCTTCCATAAGGTGGACAGACAAAGACCAAGTGGTTTGAACGTCGTCGAATCGATAAATGTTTATCTTCAACACCCTCCTGAACGGATGCAATATTCTCTTCAGTTCCCACTCTTCTAATGCGTCTCGGTGCCACTGCATTCCAAAAAAAAGGTGCGAAGACGATCAACAATATGGCGAATAGCGGTCTCATATGGTGTTATACGAGTATGGTGCAAGTTGTTGAAGCGTGTATGTCATCACGATAAAACTGCAAAGACTGCTGAATAAAAATGACACTCATAGTTTGCAATTTGACAGATATAAATGTCTGAAGTTACTGCCGGGTTAAAAAAAAAAACCCTTTACTATTGAAACTAAAATATAAACAACACAAATCCATGTTTCATTCAAATATGTGAAAAAAGTTTTCAAGCAATTTGTGTAGTCACTGTTAAAACAAATTTTAAAATTTAAAAAAGGAGTTAACATGATAAGCCCCATTAATTAATTCAATATGTAATACTCTTAAATTTCTTGAATTTCTTCTTAAATCGCAAGTCATATAAGTCACACTATTGTTCTCAATAATTATTAATCAGACTTTAATTGCATAAAAATAGACCATAACGCCCTCCCTTGCTTCTTTAGGTCAACATTTGGGTCGAGGTATTGCACTTTGCCACGTGACAGTCATTATATCATCATATACATACCTTAATATTGTATTTAATTATAAACTAGGACAAAGAGTATACAAGTAATTATTTGTGTAACTGAACAGTTTCCGAGCTTGCGCATATTCATTCAATAACATGTGAACTCAACGCATTTTCGTACCGAACTTGAAAAGTTTGTTATGGACAAACTACGACAATATGACGTTGCAGCTTTACATTGTGTATATATGTTCATATAAGAGAATTTACTCGTAAGTATACCCATTTGTGTCTCATTCATGGTACTGAATGACTATCGGCATTTCCAATGTTTGTACAGTGAGTCTAACTGATAGTAGTGAAGAAAAACAAAGGTTGATTGGAAACTTTCCATATATTTGTTGTTTTTCTTTATCACCACAAAGATAAACTTTTGAATGAACATAAATAATTCGATAAGATGAAATTTGGATTTGCCTTGATAGAAAAATGAAGATAAAATTATTCTTATTATAGTTTTCTAAATATATATACTCGTACATACTTTAAATTACTGTAAATTATACATACTAATAATTATAACCTGTAAGGGGATAAAAGTGGTTTTTATTCCAAAAGCCCCTTCTACAGAAAGGAATGATTGACGGAACGCGCTCTCTTTCACAGATAAAAGACGCTTATGGATGAAATAAGATTGTTGTGTACTTTCCTAAATATTAATCATAATGGATAGGATTCCATTTCAAATGACATAGAATTAAGAGGAATTGAGCACCTCTAGCCACAGATGGGTCAAAGAGTTATTTGACAGTCGTATAAAAACCACTACTTCCACTACGAGATATCGGCTACTGTTTCAGCAACTAAGGCTATCCACAAGATGTTCTTTGATTGCCTTAGCCGTTGACTTGGCCATAACCACGAAAATTAAAATCAGCAATAAAATATAAAATGCCCTTTAAATATAAACCCTAACTGGTGCTTTGGAGAAACCCTCTTTTTTGGGTCATAAAATATATCTAATCTTTTCCTGATCTATCTCAATGATAGAATAATAGAGATCTCCAATCAAGTTAAGTAAGTAGGAGTAATTCTGAATAAAAAACAGCATTTGAAATTGGCATAGTAAAATTTCCAAACCTACCAAAGCCATATAGGGTAGTAGAATCATGTTTGGTAAGACATGGTGGACATCCTCAAAAGTTATTATTGGCTACCCGCCAGTAGTATGGTGGAATAAGACAAAAGACAATCAATAAAAACTTCAAAGTGTACCTACAGCGACTCCCATACGTACTCGTAGTTCTCTTTTGTGCCATGCCGTTAAGGTTTTCATTGCCCATAGTCCACTTCACATAGAGGATGTTTTTTTTTAAATACTTACTTTCATTTTAAACAGAACGCATGAAATGAAACAGCCATTTATTTTATATCAAGAGATTTTTCAAATAAACATTGGGCATAAGCCCCTGGATATGTTGAATGTCGTCCGAGAGACAAAGTTTTTGACCATTTTTTCAAGAATTTGTGGACGCACATATGATGTTGGCTTCCAATGCGTCGATTATTATTTATTTGACAGCGTAGAACAGCCACTTTACGTATCCCCAAAGAAAATATTCAAGACCTGTCAAATCACAAGATCATCGAGCTCAAATACGCCAAATAAAGCGTTCATCGAATATCATCCCCAATGAATTGATGTTTCGTTTGCTGAATGGCACATAGCGCCATCCTGAATAAGAATGAATAAGTTTTTAATCATGGCTGTATAGCGAAAAGCCCTTGACCGTAATAATGATTAGCTTGTCGCACAATCAGGTTATTATAAACAAAAGACAAAACTAGCAGTACAACCGGACTTGCTCTTAAAAATAAATCGCTATACGTATAAATCTAAAATGAACACCGGAGTAAGTGTAGGTATCTACAGCACAAAAACATATGTTGCAAGGCTAACGTGAAAAGGTTTCAGCACCTATCAAATTGAATTCTATGCCACCCCAGTATATGCCAGTATCATCATCCATATACTCATGGATTGTCAATCAACTTTGAAAGCGTTAAGCTCAACAGATTTTATCTAAAAAAAAATATATTCAACGTCCCAGAGCCTTTTTGCGGCATATAGTCTTCATATATAAATTTGAAGATTAAAAGTTGGGAGAACAAAGTGCGTCCACTTTTAAACCATGTCTTTAAAAGCCCAAAAGAGGTATAAAGATCTTGCAAAATAAATTTAAGTTATCGCTTTACTTCGAAAAAGATGATATTATGTATGTCAAGTTTATTAAGAATTTTTAGGCTCATTTAGTAATTTAAACTAAAATTTTAGGATAAAATATTTTTTCTTTCCCTATGCCAACTGCAATTGACAATTCATTATTACAAATAATAATAATAACAATTATATTATAGACCTCAGCCAATGTTTTGGTACACGGTTTTTGGCTAATAAAATGAAAACGAATGAATATTTTTTTTTTTTGATTTATTTGATCACTCAATGGCTATAAATTT